>JAJHJA010000122.1:0-1479332 GCA_021202915.1 Heliconius himera | reverse complement strand
TCCATTTTAAATTCCTATTTTCTTTAGTAGGTTTCAAAAGCTTACGTATAAGAATTTATAGCCATAAAATTCTATATAAATAAAAATAAAACAGTACCTCTGTGTGTTTTATTCTATAGTTTTCCTGATTTGTGTATCCATGCCCCTCCTTTATAGTGTAATGTTCTTTAAGATATTGTTCATCTGTAAAAAAAGTTATTTTATAATCTATATTAGACTTATATCTTACTAAGTATTTTTTATATTTACCAAAAGATTTCTGATGGCGCGGCATTAGGCGGCAGTAACATATAATAATTAACAAAATAACAACGCCACAAATACCTCCAATAAGCCAAGACAACCAAACAATTATAACACGACCCTGTAAAAATAAAGAAACTAAATGTAAAATAAAATGAGTCTTCGTAACTGAGACTATCGATTTTACAATGCATTTTTACCTGCAGAAACATTTCAATTTTTACCAAGAAGGTAAAATTCGCCTCTTCTTGATCCCCAATTGGATTTATTTCCTAACATTTTATCTTGTTTATGTGATCAACCCCTACTTAAATCTAATGTTTGTAAGTTAAAAAATAACAAATTCCTAGCCTATTGTTTTATCATTTTTTTTATCTTCATTTCAAAGCCTTCGCGCCTGCGCCCCTTTTTATCAGTATTGCTATTTTCTACAAATGAATAAAAAAGAAACGTATTTACTTTTATATTTTTATAAAAACGAAAGTTTTAAAACAAATAACATAATATAATTGTGAAATTTTGTCATTTAAATTTCCTTATTTTCGTATATTGTTGTTAGGCATAAAATGTTATTGATCTTAAAACCATTAAAAAAAATTTTATCCGTTTTACGATCCTGTCATCAAATTTCAATATGTATTCCTTTTATTGTATTATCTCCGATACTATAGTTTAAATCATTATTAATATTTATTAAAATATATATGGTATATATCTTATATCATAGTCTAATATATAAGAAATTGAATTAAATTATCTATAATAAAATAATTAAATCATACAGATGCCCATATGCGAAATGGAACGTAAAAAGTTCATTTTACCTTAATGCCCAATGGTTTTAATCGCAACTTGCAGATATGGATGTAAATTATACGAAAACAAAGTCATATTATTGTAAATTGTAAACAATTTTCTCAGCTGATTGTCGTGAAGCTAGCGGTCGCTATCAAAACAACCCAAACGGCTCAAGTCAACTCATATCGTACGATTTTAACGTCATTGCAGTGAAGACATCAATATGTTAGCGTTAAATATTGCGTAAAAAAGCGGAAATCGTAAATAAACTGTGTTGTTTGCGTCCGACAGACGCGTACACTAACTATATTTTAATATATAATAAATATGGAGAACATTAAGTGTTGTTTATTAATATTATTAGCCTTCAATTTAGTGGCTCGAAACTCCTTGGGACTGTCGCCGGTTATTTTTAGTGAGTACTAATTGCATTATTTTTATTGTTTGCCATGAACTATGACCATTCTAGAATAAATTATATGAATACTTTTTTATGTTAGCAGAGAAGACAATGTAGGAGAATTTTAATATATTATTTATTATACATAATATGTCGCTCTATCGATAAAATATTGTTTCTTTAAAATATTATAGATTGATCAAAGTGATTAAATAAATAATTTCAAATATTTCTCTAATCTGTATACGCCATTTCAATATTTACACTATTTTCTTATTTATTAAATGTTTATTTTAATACCACTCAGTACCAGGCGATGGTGGAAGTCAATTAGAAGCTAAAATTAATAAATCAAGTGTGGTACACTACATATGTGCTAAAACCTCTGAAGATTATTATAATATATGGCTTAATTTAGAATTGCTAGTGCCGTTTGTGATAGACTGTTGGGTCGATAACTTAAAGCTAGATTATGATAATATTACGAGAACAACTAAAGATCCTCCCGGAGTTGAAATCCGAATACCAGGATGGGGGAATCCAGAGCCTGTTGAATGGCTGGATCCTTCTCATGATTCTGCTGGGTCATATTTCAATACTATAGGCGATGCTTTAGTAAAAATAGGATATGTAAGGAATATATCATTAAGGGGAGCTCCATATGATTTTAGAAGAGCACCAAGTAAGTGATTTTTTTTTTAGATTCATTTTATATTATTTGTGTATGGAAATATTGTGTCAGAGGAATTCTAGTGTTAATATTTTTTTCCCCTTGCACTCCTCAATTTTCAGGACAATGCATATTGAGTGGTGGAACTCAACATTGAACTCAGAGTAAGGGCAATGAAAATAGTTTATTCTTCCTAGTGAGAAATTCTCACCTACTACAACTACTGCATTTAATTATTTGTTTGTTTATGAGATTTTGTGGTGCAGTGGGATGGTATCTAAATGAAAACTGAACTCAATTTTGTGTTTGCATTCCCATTAAGGAGAATGATTATGTTTACTACTATTGTCAATTCCCTGCTTTGTGCAGTAATTAATACTGCCACTCAACACACAATATCTTAAAAACTGAGCAGAGAGAAAGGAATTGATTGTCTTAAAACTAGGTTCTATCGGCCTACCCTATTATGCAGGGAAAAGTGTGACTGCAAGAAAAGTTCATATATTTTTTACAAAAATATATCCTTTCTTCTAGATGAGAATGGGGAATTCTTTGTAAAATTAAAAACATTAGTGGAAGAGACATATAATATGAACAATAAGTCAGCAGTAACTCTGTTAGTACATAGTATGGGTGGTTCCATGGGCTTACATTTCCTTAGATTACAAAGTCAAGGGTGGAAGGACCAATATATTAGAAGAATGATATCCTTGTCCACACCTTGGGGTGGTGCGGTGAAAGCTCTTAAAGTTTTTGCTATTGGTAAGTCATAGTTGTAAGAACATATTTAATAACAATCCTTGCATAATTGGTTATTTTTAAAATGTAGAGTTTAATGGTAGAAGGCATATTTATTGATTAATTATTTTTAATATATTTTAATAATATTGGGGAAATGAGAAAGAAAACAAAAGAAATCATTTTGAAAAGAGAAATCATTTTGAATTTTGAACTTGTCTGATGATGATGATGATGGTGTCTTGTTTAAATCTTAATAGTTTTTTTTATTTAATTGATTGTCAAAGCAGTCAAAGAACATGACGACTGTCAAGAAGTGCGGCTTGAGTCCCGCTACGTTAAATTTTTTACGTTTATGCGTTTTCTAAAATATTTTTCTATCATTATTGTGAAATGTTACTTTAAAAATGTTTAATCACATATTCGATTTTGTAATGAAAACCCTATACCACACGAACTGGGCTTATCTGTCTATATTTGCCTTGTACGCAAAACGCGGAAGATGTGTAAAGATAAAAGATTAATAATATAATAGTCAAAGAATTAATTTGATTACATACTTAATGTTATTTTTGTTCTGAATAATGTTATTCAATTAATTATTATTATATCATATGTATACTATACATTACAATGTACCATTATAAACGTATCTATTGCTAATTTATTCATGAAATGAATAAGAAAAAATATTAGAGTCCAAATTAGGATAAGTGTTACAAATGATGAGGCCTGTCGGGAGGCCACAAGCGTTCGACTGTGATTCCAGAATTCGGCGGAAAGAGGGGAACGGAGTGTCTTAACACCAGGTTCCCAGGATTCCTCTGCCTACCCTGCTGTGTGCGGCGTAAATCTAAAAAAAAAGAAATAATTATATCAATTGTCTATGATTTTCTACATGTCTCGTATAACAATGCGAAATTGTATATAATTTTTACGCTACGTCACACTATTCCAGGCTACTACTAAAATATGTACTTAAACAAAATTTAATCTGCCTTAATCAACAGTTTGAATAAAATTATATTAGTATATTATATAATAAATTAGAATAAAAAATAGTATAGTATTTTATATAATAAATTAGAATAAAAAAAACACCTACATTATGCTTTTCTTCTATCTAAAGAAAACTTATGGTGTCTTACAAATTCCTACTACAACGTCCCCATGGTCTAATATCGTGACAAACGAACATACTTATAGCGTGTAACATAAAATGTCTTATCCGTATATAAGATTTTAATTATCGCTTATAATATTTATCTATTATAACATTTTTTGTATCTTACAAAATATTATAATCTATTGAGGTTCTTGAACTTTAAATCGTCTTTAAAAAATTACTATGTGTATGTGTTTATCATTGTGTAGCTATTCATAAATGTATTTATTTTTAAAGATGGCTATCATTTATAATAGAAATAAATAATTTTCATTTGTTAAAATGTTTCGGGGATATTTAAATCTATCCATTTCTCGGATCTGACAAAACAAAACCCTGCGTTGAGTTCCGCTAACCTTCACGCATCACAGTGTCTTTAAATCAGACAAAAAAAATAAAAACGAAGATCTTTGGGGGAAATAAAAAAATTACATCAAAGAAATATTAGTATTGACATGCATTGCAACTCTTATAATATAATACAATTATTATTTTATAAGAATTACCAACCACAATATTCTTTTATATTATATATCAATTGTTTTCTTTTGCGGTTCAAAATAAAGCCATTGAAGTTTACGTATTTGTAGTAAAATTAGTCACGTGGCTGTTTTCCTCGTAGGTACAAGTAGGTTTACAAAAACACCGCTGTCATAGTGATACAGCAATTCTAATGTTAAAAGGAAAACCTTTATTATATTTATGTTTAAAAGAATATTTATATTTTTATGATTAAATAAGTATCGAAAGGGAAAAAATGCTTTTTTTTTAAGAATGAGTAACATATTTTTTCAAGTGGCTTTAGTTATTTTTAACCTCGAGCATTTAATTAACGTAAACACGTATGAAAATAAAAAAGTTGTCATAATTATATTTAATATTAATATAAAATTATTTCAAAATATTATTTCTTTTGTAGCGGATTTTAAGTAGTTTTCGTCGTTTTTTTAATATTTCTTAAAAACTTACTATATTATAAGGTATGATTTTTTTCATTATAACATTTATGAATAAAGGCTCCCTCTATGCAGGGGCTGTCTCTATACGGCTAAGCTACATGGTCACTTATTATTACTACAAATTAAAAAAACGCATTAAGACTTACACTTTAAATTATGATATTTCTACTTATTGAAACGGTAACTAAAGCTCATAAAAAATCCTATCTATTTTTAAGCGATAAAATTTTAGCACCACATACTTATGTACGTACATCGTACGTTTGATTTGATTGTAGATATGTCAATCATTATGAGGAGTATTTACAATATGAAGTAAAATATAAATAAATATTTTTTTTTATTTGTAGCCTAATTGTGCTCGAACAAACTAACAATGACAATACGTATAAAAATAAATGTATAAAAAAATGCGTGCTCTACAAGAAGAATATCCTAAAATATTTTTCTTGTAGTGCACGGTTTTTTTTATTGAATTAAAATATAGCTCTACACATTTAGAATAATTTGATTTATATTATATTTTATATATTATATATTATTTCTCGAGTCCGCCGCGCCTTGCCAAATTGCCAAAGCGCAAGAAATAAAAATATTTAAATATTTCATTCCGCCGAATACAAATCGAACCCACAACAATCCTTTCATGTCATTTTTTTTTTAAAAAATATAAAAGAAGAGAATGGATGATCTTAACACTAGTCTGCGATCTAGATCGTAATTTTTTTTTAGATTTTTTAGATCTAGTAAATAAACATATCTTTTGGACCACCAGGTGACGACCTAGGCTCTCTAATGCTGAGTCAAAGTACATTGAGAACGGAACAGATAACATGTCCTTCCCTGGCGTGGCTACTTCCTTCTCCCAACTTCTGGAAGCCCTCAGAGGTTTTGGTGCAGACTGATAAGTTTAATTATACTATTAAAGATATGCAGAAATTATTTACGTAAGGATTTTTTATTGTAATTTTTTTTATATAATTATATACATATAAAAATATGTTATTTGGTTATTACTCGTGGAATGCGATGGTTGTTTTGATCACGGCACAGAGGAATTATTATATTAAAAAAGATTTTTTTTTAAAGTTGTTTTTAGCTTTTTTACAATTTTCAGTGATATGGAAGTACCTAACGCGTGGGAGATGCGAAAAGACACTGAAAAGTATTCGCAAGACTTCAGCGCGCCGGGAGTCGAGCTACACTGCCTGTATGGATACAATATTTCTACGGTGGAGAAGTAAGTGAATACTGTTTTTAGGCTTCACGCTTTATTAGTAATAGATAAAGAGAATTTAGTTTTAAGATACTCCATTCTCCGTTTTTGCCCCAATTGTGAACACTGAATGGCTAAGGGGTGCAAGAAAAAAAATAGAAGTTATTTATTAACCCGATATGGGATCGAATCCATGGTTTACACTTAGACGTCATGACGGCCTCAAACAACCACATACTATCGTACTATTACAATTATTTGATAAAACTTTTGTCAGTCATAATTATAATTATAGAAATATTCTTAATTGACCGTTAATGTTAATTTATTTAATTAAATTATACAGTAGCTACTTGCTGGTCTTTGTGAGACTTGTTAGTAATGAAGTTGTTGAACGTTTGGTAGGATTTGATTTCCATATATCTCAGTAAATATAATTATTAGTACATACATATATACATGGGCTTTAATATACTTAAAAGCCTGATTTAAGCCCTGATCTAATGTCCTAATTTAATTTTGTTTTTCGAAGTTCCACCAAGGCCTCTCCCTCTGCCTCACTTTTACTTAATTTTTTTTACCATTCATTTATTCATCACTCATTCGTTCGATGTGCCCAAACCTCCTGAGTACGCTCTTTTTTATTCTCACCGTGACTTCCTCGCTAGTACTCGCCATTCAGTGTATATCTTCATAACAGATTCAATAAGCTAAGCTAACTCCGCATATCAACGATAGATATCTTCACATATCTATGAAGAAATCGCATCGCCACAGCATTACTCCTTCTTTCTTCTATAACACCCGTTTCGCTGACGTTTCGCCTTCTCATAATTGCAGCTAAGGCACCATTAACCCTGTCGGTCGCAATACATCTTTCCACATCCATCTCATATCTTTCAACTCTAATAAACTTCCCATGTATCTAAGGACCTTTTGAAGAAAATAAAAAAATCTAGATTCAACATCATATTTTGGATGAAATTTTCACCTACACATCATTTGAATCTGCAGCCATATTTATAGTCACTATGTTTTTTTTTTCAGATTGGTATACAAACCGGGCACGTGGTTAGACGGCACCCCCACGCTCGTCACTGGTGATGGCGACGGTACTGTCAACTTGCGTTCTCTCAACGCTTGTGAAAAATGGGCGAAACCCTACCACCCGCAACTCAACAATTCCCCAGATCTCTCCATTTCCCCAGACCTTCCCAATTCTCCCAACGTCCCAGACAAATCCTACTACTATTATAAATACACCAACGAAAATGATGTTAAGAATAATATTCATAATAATTATAGTCAAAAATATAAATATACACTCAACGGTCGCCCCATAAAGACTTTGCCTTTAAAAAATGCGGAACATTTAAAAATTTTACACGATCAGAGAGTTATTGATTATATAACTACTGTATTGAAGAATGATTGAGGGAAACTGTTTTATTTTTTTAAGAATACTCAAAATTTTACGAGCGATGGTGTGAGGTGAGGAGTTTATTTAGTTTTTCTGTATATTTTTTTTGCTCCAAGCAGTTTTTCGTACATAGTAGCAGGCAGACAGGGAACCTAGTGTTACACTCGTTCAAATTAAGACGCAATGCCTTTAGGAATTCGGGGAAAAGTAGTGAACGGAATTACTTAACACTAGATTTCCAGGTTTACTCTGCTTAACCTGCTATGTGCGGGATGCAGGCAATAACGATAAAATATCAAAACAACGAAAACAATGTTGAACAAAAAAAAAAATGTAAAATTTGTGTAGTGAGCAAGACATAATGATTAGTACCAGTGATGTAGTAAATGAGAAATGTGATATTTTATAATCGGATCGTATATACAAAAATAATATATATTTTTTGCTTGGCGTAAAAATAACATTTTCATAAAATAATAAAATAACTATAAATTCAGCACTATTTATTCCCTGAAATGTATTTCGTAAACAATCAGTTAAAAGTGATTGTATTATTTACGGCTGATATTTTAATTTATTGTGAAATTTATAAGAAATTAATTCAAGAGCAATGAAAATTTATAACCTCTTGTACGATGAAATAATTATTTTAATAATAGAGAAGCTAATATAAAAATGTTGAACTAGTGATGTAGTATTGAATGAATGAATATATATTGTTTATTATATTGTAGTATTATATTGTTTTTTATTTAGCTAAATACTAATTGAATAATATTGATTAAATATTTTGTTGAAAAGAAAATATACATATGAGCTAACTGTATATATTTATTTATTCCTAAATGAAGTTCAGTAATTATAGTAATTTATAGTATACTATGGCCGTCTTTCTGTATAATGCAGATAGTAATTTCTGTAAAATAAAAAACCGATTATTTTTTAATATTTTTCTTATGAACACATTAATTAAGTCATGTTACTAATTAAATAAGTTCTGAGTATTTGGAAGTTGTTAATATTTTTAGAATAGTAATATTAAAGTTTGAATTTTTCTATTTATTGTTGATTTAGTAACAGAAGTTATGTTATTGTACCGTTGCAATTATTGATATTACATATATATATATATATATATATATATATATATATATATATATATATATATATATATATATATATATATATATATATATATATATATAGTTTTTAGTAAATACCAATTAAAGCTCTCTTCATTTTTACGATCTGAAAAAACCAAGGCCGGTGTTGAATTCCGCAAATCAATACACAATGTCTCAAATATGTGCGGAATGCAGATAAAATTAATGTCGACATCTCTCTGCCTACCCAATTACGTGAAATAAGCGTAACGCAAATAAGTTTTAAGAAATAAAAAGAAATGCTCAGTACTTTACAACATCTTAAATTATTTAATGATATAATGATAATAGTGTTAATAATATTAACTTTACTGTTCTATAACAAATGCATTTTAAAAAGAAAAATTAAATTAGTTTAGTGAAAATTCATTCATAATCATATATAGAAACACACAGTTTGAACATTTTGTTTCATGATCCAAACATGAGATGTTCTTCCATGAAATTTTAACTAAAAACTTCCCTTTTAGAAATGCTCAAAATTTATAATATGAAAATAATAAATAATTATATATAATCTCCACGCTATTATATTAGATATTAATATTGATTCAATAATTTCTTACATATATTTATTGTTATATACACCTACCTTACGGCTGTGATAATGAACTTGAGTCTCAATTTAAACATCTTTAAAAAGATATAATTTAAAAATAGTAAAATAATAGTTTAAATGTAGAGTGTATATTATGTAAAAAAATATTTTTTTTCTGTATTAAGTAAATAAAAAGAAAATAAATAAAGGAAGTATTTTTATTGTCCCCTTCTTGTTTATGACTCAGGCCTGTCTTCAGATATCCTGCAAAAAATTTATTAAAAATAAATAAAAATATTTAAGTTTTTCATTATTTATATTAAAAAGAATTATTATCATTTTGGCTAAGAAATAAAAAATAAAGAAATATAATTAATAAAACACAATCTCATAATAAACATATAATATAGAAATTGCCCGTAGAACATTGTTTCTATTTAATTGAAATCAAATAACATATTATGTATATATAATATACCTTATTTACAGTACAAAAAAGTTCATTAAAGTTTTTATTTTGAAATCATTTGAGTACTTCAACTTGATTATAGACTATATATAAGTAATTGGTACTGCAAATAAAATATTATTGTTTCAATTCTTTTAAGGGTAATTTTACACAGTAGTATATTTATGTTTAGACATTTTAAAGAAAATGTTTTTTTTTGTTGTGTTAATTAACTACACTACATACAAGTTAAAGCGCATTCATTATATATTATAACATCGTTTATCTACCACAATTTTACGATATTATATTTTATTTTCATTTCGTGTGTTTTTATCACATAAAAGGATATATATTTTCTTCAATCTTCACATTTTGCGTTTTAATTTATAGACACTTTCCCGTATAAGAACTCATAGTTAGTAAACAAAAATCCGCAAAATAACGCCATTCTAAAAATGGTTTAAGTAAATTATAATGTATTATACTGTAAAATAAAAGGTTCATAAAAAGGTAACCAATATTTATATAACATTATTACATTGCAGTACACATTCATACATATAAGATCCATAGATAATCACAAATCGTTCGCTTCAACAAAACAAAAAAGAAAAATACAGAAAAATATTAATATAACACTCGTTTGATGCATCAATGACTTATTTCCACTTCGCATCTCCGCAAATACGACATTGTTGAACCAAATGAGCGATAACTTCCTCTTAATCATAATGACCATATAATATTTACAAGTGAAACTTAAAATCATAGATGAAAAAGGAAATTTTACTTAATTATAGATTAAAAAAAATCAGTTATTGTGCCCTGGACCTTAAACAATGACATTTTTAGCTTAGAAAAGTGTCAAAATTAAATAAACAAAGCAGAGTTATAATAATAAATGCTAACATTTCATTATACATCAACTGAACCTAAATAATAACCGCATTCATTTTAAATATCATTAGAAAGTTATTTAAAGTCACTTAACGTTGGGTGTCGCAACTCAACGCCGTGCTTTGTGTGTCTTGTTACCAGAGCAAGGTGGGAATCGAACCCATGACCATCGCGCCTTATCGTTGTATATATAAGTAGTTTATCTTTTTAATACTTATTTATGAATTCATATAATATGTAAAAATTCTAAATATATACACATAGCTGAATATAAATTTAAAATATATACATCAATATATTATTGCATTTTAGTTCAGTCGACGTCAAATAAAAACATTAATCTAGGTCATACATAAGTAACATTTTGAATTAAATAATTAAATAAAAAACACAAGGATCTAACAATGAATTGAAAAGGAATGAAAAAATGAAAAATATTTACTAAATAATTTCAAATGAAATATCACAATTTTGTAAACACGTTATATACACAAATATATTAAAAAATCTATATATAACTACATATTTCCAATTTTATTTAGAATTAAAAACTTAGTATATGTATGTCTGTTAATGATTTAGAGATCATAGTACATGAATAAACAAGCTTAAAAAAAATTAATACTAAGTTAAACTTCATTTGAATATGATCATACCAGGAAAAGAATCTGCTTTTTAGATATTATCTAAATCTTTTTTCTATCCTATATCCCTACAAAAGTAAAAAATTACAGCTTTACTTTGAAGGAAGAAAGCAGGATAGGCAGAACAAACCTCGTATTAAGACACCTCAACCCCCACGCACTGCCTAACTTCCGTTACATTTTGTGGTGAGTAGCGGAACTCACCGCGCTTTATGTATCTGAGCAGGATTTTTTTTTTCAAATAATATCATAACCCCAAGTGGGAATCGAATCCACAACTATCACATTTGCAATCCTACTGTTCAACTACGCCACGACGGTCTCAAAACATCTCTATAAGGATGCTAATAAGAATTTCGATATAGCTAAAAACTATGGTTTAGTAATCTACATATATGATTTACTAATCTAGAATCCAATCCAAATATCATAAAAGAAATGAAAATTAATGAATTAATTGTGCTTATTTCCACTTAAGAACCTATTAGTAATTTGACATTAACACACAAAATTATAGTAACAAGATTTAAATAATAATCAAAACCTTAGAATAAAAATGACAGAACTCAAAATATCTCCTAGCTGCTGACGATGCTAGTGTTACAAAAAAATATATATCTATTTTCCCAAATTGTAATTCCTGAGTTACGTCACTTTTCTTCTGTACATACAATTTCTGAAATTTTATCGCTTCACTACTTAAAACATTAAATTTCACTTTTATTAAATCACACTTAGAATATCTTATGCTACATTGTAATTATTATATTATAAATAAAACATAAATAATTTATATTTATCGGTTACATTTAAATAGAAGATCTATGACATAATCCGCGTCTGAGTGTAATCGCGACGGTTATGGGCAAATAAATTATATTCATTTCCTCGCTGTAGTAAGCAGACAAATGGCGGCGTTGAGATCCGCCAATGAGATGTCTCAAACATTAAGCGGCATGTGGGCAACGGTATTTTAAAAGTAGGTTTTCTCCGCTTATCCTACAATATGTGGGATCCAGTGTGAAATTAATCTAATTAATCACATATATACAAAAAGATTTCATATAAATAAAAAACTTAAGTTTTAATTTATACAGTTAAATTGTCCAACAAGCATTGTCCATAATGTTTTGTAGCTTCACATATTTCTCTATTAGTAAAAAGAATCGATATTACGTGTTGAGTGGCGAAACCTAACGCTGCAATTTATCTCTTTATTTCCCCTGAGTTTAATCACTATACCTTATCTTTTATATAAACCATACTAAACTACATACAACTACATTTTTTACTATATATATTTTGTATAAGCCATAGCCATCACTGAAGGCAGTCAGTTGAATAGCTTTACATGTCTAACACATTAATAAAACTCTTTAAAATCGCCATTACACTGCATATTCTACTATAAATATTTAGCATGAAGTTCAAATCCTATATATAATCCTATGTAATAGTCCAAGAGACAAATGTCACGGTAACAATAAGTATATAATATTTTCGACACGGTGCTTAGACTATAATAGCTATCTATCTAACTTTGCTTATATTATTTGTTAAATATATGTATTATAACAATATAATAGCATTTTTATTATAATTTACTTCCATCAGTTAGTTTTTAGCCTTAGCTCTAGTACTATGTGATACCGCCCAATTAAAATGTTGATAAAAAATGGTTAAAATATAAGAAGTGTAGTAAATAGACAATAAAACTTTAAAAGATGAACATATAGATAATTATATATGTATATAATTGTCGATGTAGACCTGTCTGTAGGTCTTAAAATATTACATTCATATTTATTTTTCAGGAAATGGATATTTTGTCTTATTTTTTTGTTTCTATAAGTTGTTTTTAATGAATTATTTTGCAGGAAAAAAATTAAGAGGTCTCCAAGAGAGCAAGCTATCATCAAACCTGCAATATGAATGTGAATGATCTCCGTAAAATGAATTAAGAGAAAATAATACAAAATAAGGAAAGAAAGCATATAAAACTTACATAACTTAAGCCACTACAGAAGCTAATTGCTCTATTGAAAATAGATTCTAGAACTTTCCACTTCTCATAATCTTCTAGTAGAAAGTTCTAGTAATAACAGGGCAGTAACCACACGGTCAATAGAACCTAAATAAAACTAACTGATAACCCCACCGCTACCTGAACATATCCGGCCTGTAGTACACGTATACGGCGATCAACGCCGCAGTGATCGCGAAGGCCGCGCGGCGAGTGGGGCGGCGGTTCACCACGCCCCACAGCCAAGACACGCCACGCGGCCTATTTTGCGGACGTCTGGACAGAGCTCGCCGCCGCATTCTGTCTTCGTCTAGTTTTCGTTGTTCTTCCCTGGAGTAGAAAATAAATAATGCATTTTTAGGGCTTAGTTATGTCTCTTACGTAACGTACGGCACATAAAGCACTGTAACTATTTTATTTTTCATAAGTATCTAACTTATATGGGAATTACTTCAACGAAAAGTTTTACTAAAATAACCCCAGTACTTGAGTTTAAGGCGTTTTCTAGAAAGGAATTTATTTGTGCTGTTTAATATATATATATATATATATATATATATATATATATATATATATATATATATATATATATATATCCGGTGTTCTGGTGGTTCAAGCTTTATTTAGCTTAAAAATATATCCAGAAAACGATTTCTTATGCAATTAAAAAAAAAAGTATTGTAAGAATGATGTAGGAACAAAAAGTTCGCAGGCAAAAGCAAGTATCCTATATAAAAAGGAATACTTTTAAAAATATGTATGCAAACAATAAATATAAACTCACTCTCGTTTCTCTAATGCGGCCACTTCCGCCTCGAGGTCGCTCGGGTCGTTTTCTTCGTACAGTTTCTTCGCTGTCACCAAAATGTCTTCAAAAGGCAAGTCATCAGGTAACTGAAAAATTAAAAATCGATAATAATCTAATTGTTAGAATATCGTCGGAATCAACATTTTTGTTGTTTTTTTTAACTTAACGCTGTTTTCCGTCCATAGCATGATAGACGGAAGGAACCTGGGAACCTAGTGTTAAGACCAGTGTCTTAACACTGGGAATCTCCCAACAAATAAAAAAATCTTTATAAAAATATTAATATTAAAGTTCCTCATTAATAAATGATCAATAACAATTTATTGGTTATACTATTTTAAGAGTTTTTTTTACTTTTGTTATTTATCCATTCTCACAAACTTTCACATTTATAATATTAGTAGGATAGGACAGTTCAATATTGATGTTAAGAAAACATAATAATAACATAATAATAAGTTAAAAAGAGTACAGACCAAATTATGTCTGTATTAAAAAAAAAAGTACTAGAATATTTGAGTAATAATGAACTCACCCTAGACAACAAACAATGCATCATGGCCATATCGCAGTCGCAGTTGAGCACGTCGGCCGCCCTCTCCAGCACGATGGCCGCCGTCACGTACACGGGGAACAGCGGCGGCGCGCACAGGAAGTAGTCGTAGAGCCTCACTACGTCCGAGTAGCGGTTCAGACTGTGGCCAAACCACGTGAGGTACCAGGGCAGGGCGAACATTGTGCCTACACCTGATCTGTGGGAGAACAAAATTGTGATTTTGATTAATATTTCGTTCTAAGAGGCCGCATGAGTACGGCCGAGCGACCGTAAGCACAACGGTTGTGGATTCGATTTACACTTGGGGGAATGAGATATTTTCCTTTCCTCGCTCTGGTAACGAAATAAAGCGTGACCTTGAGTTCTGCCACTCAACACGCAATGCCTCGAGAAATCGGCGGAAAGTTTTTTTTAATGTAGAAGTAAAATAATAATTTGTTAAAATGGCAAAGTATTTATTTTTCAATGTTTGTATTAATAATAATTATATATTCAATAACCCTTCCTTAGCAGTCGGGAATAAAATAATACAAATACAGATTGTAGCCAGAAATAACCTTATAATAAGAGTAACTGTGACATATCCAAAACATTGGATGGTTGATCCACTTTGTTTCAAAATAATCAAACAGACTAGACAAACGAAAACAAAGCAAACGAGAATTGAACCTAGACCTAGCAATATCAAATCTAAAATAAGAAAAACTTACTTATCCAAACACTCAGCCAATCTCTCATCGCCTCGTCTCAACACAGGCAGCATATAATTAAGTAAATGCTGTGTAGGCTGCATGGTGGTTTGCATAAAAGGCGCCAGCGGAGCCCCGGGCCCGTAGGACAGGCGACAGAGGAGCGGGAACGAGGCTTTGTCCCCGCATACTAGGAGAAGGGTTATTGCTACGTCATGGTAGCCCTGCAAGTAAAAAAATACTGGTATGAAATACTAGTATTAACTAGAAACTTTGTAGTTTTATGTGATGTTAGATGAATCGAAATAATATCAGCTTCACATTGTATCCCGCACACAGCAGGGTAGGCAGAGAACCTAATGTTAAGACACTTCATTCCCCACTTTCTGCCGAAATCTGAGGGCATTGTGTATTGAGTGGCGAAACGCCGCGCTTTGCCTCGACCAGAGCGAAGAAATGAAAATATAAATTTGAATAAATATTTCATTTCCTCGAGTGGGGATAGAACCTACAACCAATCGATTTTGCAGTCATACTTTGCGCCACGACTGGCCTCGAAACAATATAACATAAAAATAATAAAAGAGAAATTATGCATTGAGAAGGCTTATTTTTACGCTATGATAGCTGTGGAAATGAAAAAAATATATGAAAGACCCCTTGTGTAGTAAAAATTCTAATATTAAATAAAAAATATAATATTAGATATAAAAAATATACCAAAAAAAGACAAAATTATCTGTGGGCCTCAAGTCAGCCTATGAGAGAGTGAGATAGATACATTATACTGTTTCTTAATTTTTTATTATACTTAATTATATACATAATGTATGAATAAAAGTAAAAAGCAATTTTTGAATTTCAAATTTCATCCCTAATACTCTATGTATATAATGTTTTAAGTCATTTAATCAATATTAAGGCCAATCGTGGAGCGATTGACTCCGAGCGACTCCACGATTCGCCTTAATATTGTGTGACTGTAAAATTGACTGGTTGTGGGTTCGATCCCCACTCGAGGAGATAAAATATTTATTTAAATTTATGTTTCCATTTCTTTGCTCTGGTGTCGGGGCAAACAGCGGCGTTGAGTTCCGTCACTCAACACGCAATGCTTCTAGAATTCGGCGGAAAGTGGGGAACGGAGTGTCTTGACACTAGGTTCCCTCTGCCGACCCTATTGTGTGCGGAATACAGCGTGAAGCTGATTTTTTTTATTAATATTTTCCTTTTACCACATATTATTTCTTATTTTCTTATTTTATACATTCCATAAAACCGGGCTAATAAGATGCACAAAACATATCTCTATGTGTTTCCTAAGAGATACATAAGAATCTTGTTTATTCTCACATATTTCTTTAGTTGATTGGATTAAAGAATGTTATACAAGCTTATTTAAGTGAATCTTTGCTTTTTACAAGGATATGTGAACACTGTAACTACTATTTATTTGTTTCATTGTTATAAAAATGTATAACAGTATATTTTAAAAAACAGCTAAAATACCAAAAATAATATATTTCCATAACCAGTCTATCCATTGAGGATAGACTGGACCCTAAAAATATTATTTATGAAACAAATTCAATGTAAACATAAGGAAGTTAAATAAGAAACTGGTATACAGTCTGACATCCCAATTATGGAACAATGGTTACTTATTTTAAATGTTAACACAACATACATACTAAGTACTTATATAAAGACAACTGTATATGAGTCATTATGGTCACTATAAATTTTGATCTTTTTACCATTCATTGTGTTAAGTTGTTGCATTTGGTGAATAGATTTTTTTTTTTAAGAATCCTAATTTTTTTAATAAAATAACAAAAGAATAGATTTTTTCTAATAAATTAATTAAATTTAATAAGGCATACAATAAATAATTATAATGTATAATAGATAAATAATTATATTATATATAATAGATAAATAATTATATTATCAATATAAGTTTATATGATGCCAGGCCAGACATATTATTAAATATAGATCACATTATAAAAGATAACAAACAAGTGGTTGTAAACAAAACCACAAATATGTGTAACTAAATATATATACTAAGTAAACATATACATTAGTAATAAATGGATTACAATTCCAAGTTACTTTAGTAAGAGTATAATTTTCTTATAATATATCCTGCATAAATCAATACACTTACTTGGTAATATTTCAAATGTGGATATTTAATGATGACTCTCAGGATGAGGACTGTAAGCTGATCCTGCAGCGCCACTCTCTGTTCATATGGAATGCCGGGAGGAAACCTCTTCAATGATCTATTAACATCTAGTACAACCTGAAATAATGCAAATGTTATTATTATAATACATTATTTTAGCTTCAATTTGCATTGCGGGAGACAGCTTGATCTAGCAGGGGAGGAAAAAAAGAAATGAGTGCTAAGAAACTATGTTCCCCAATTGCCGCTGAATTATGGAGGCATTGTGTTTACTCAATTCACTCATTATCACACTTTAACTTTTTATGAAGAAATGGAAAATATCAATATTATTCCACCCAGTGAGGATTGAACCTATATTTGCTCTTTAAAGTCACATTCTAGTGCTACCTCACCACAACTACTTCTCTTCATTATAATAAATATTAATTTTATTACATCTTTCAAACCATCAATTGTGGAATTAAATCTCCACTCAAGGTACTGTATTATTTTTACTTCCTCAAGAAAGATCAAGCAATATGTTGCTGAGAACAAAGTATATGTAATGTAAAATAAACTTTTGATAATTGTTATTAATATATAAGATTCAACTCTTAACCTTTGTATACCTAATATTTTGCAAAGTGATGCAGTGGGAAAGCCTCTAACTGTATACATGATAGTTATGTGATTGATTCCTTCTCTGGGGAATGAGGGGCAATGAAAATGCATTTCTACCCTACAGCACACAATATCTACAAAACTGGGTATCAATTGTCTTAGCATTAGATTTCCTTTGCCTTTCTATCCTGCTATATGCAGGTAAGAGTGTTATTGATTAGCAATAAAATGGGGAAAACGATAATTAGGATCAATTAATAACCTGGTTATACTCTGGATGAGTAGAAAGTTCATCTAGTGATGGTGGTTCTGTCATCTCCTCTTTTGTTACTCCCACTAACAAAGGCCATATTTTTCTTCTGTATTCATCTACAAAAAATAATAATGTGAGTAAGTAACATGATGACTAAGACACATAAATAAAATTCATCTGTGTAATGAGATTACTTAATTTACATACACAAAAAAGAAAGTTCAATGACGTGACATGTGTAATTAAAATGCATTTGAAAAAAAATTTAAATTCAGACTTACCAGAAATTAAGCCACCTTTACTTTTTGCAAAAAATTGCCATTGCTCTAGATTGACTACATCAGGGTTCATAAGACATTTTTCTAGTTCCTTTCGTTTCTCGGTGACATCAAGGTCCTCGAACTCAAAGTCTAAATAAACAAAAATGGAAGTGACAGGAACTTTAATTTTGTGTTAATAAAGGGAAGCAATATAGCTGTCGATTTATTCATTATCGTTGCATTTTACGACTTAAAAAGAACACGATAGGAAGTTATTAAATTCAAAATAGTTGTTTACAATACCTTCATCGAATTTCAATTCTGAAGGCGTAGAGATGTCGTCTATGTTTTTCGTGTGATTTAAGCTTATGGAGTCATTGTTTAACGTTGGCGAGCAGTCCCCATTGATGGCACATTTATCGCTGCCATCAGCATCAGGGATAGTAGATTCCATCGTAAGAAAAAGGAAATTAACCAAGCGAAAACATTACACCATCCTCCTCTTGAGAATGACAATACGATGACATTTTGTATTTCCCAAATGTCAAGTTCAGAAATTTATAGCTTGAATAAATATTAAAGAAAAAATGAATAAATAAAATAAAATATGAATACCAATATTTCAAAACAAAATATGATTTTTTTTGTGAATATAAACACACTTTTTCAAAAACATATTATAATTGTGTAATGATAATGGACGTAACTTTACATTCCTTTTAACGCAACATCAAATAGATACCACAAAAATTATTACACTACTGGCAAATATTATAAATATACGCATAAAATGATTAATAATGTCACAAAGCCAACTTGATATAAAAAATTAAAACTTAGTATAAAAATATTTTGGTTTCAGTAAATTTTTGACTTAAAAATTATATTGATGGATCTAAATATCGAATCACAACAAGCGCAAATAAGAAAAATCGAAGATATTATAGATATTCAAAAAGCCAATGGAAACATCCGACAAGTCGCTTTTAACATACCTTCAGACAACGACAGCAGTTTATCAGCTGGTTTCGCTAAAAGCTTAGAAACTGGGTTATCCAGAGTAGACGTAGAACATAATAAGAAAAAGAGTAAAAAATTACGGTATAAGAAACGAAAACATGACATGCCCGATGTAATATCATGGCCGAGCGATTCCGACGTTACTGTGTTAAGAATGAAGTTATGCTCTGAAAAAGACACAAAAGACAAAAAGGGTGATATTGTTCTGGGAGACGGTCTCCATCACCGTAACAGCTTTTCTATGGTTAATTTGGCAACACTAGTTTTCAAATCACAGCCCCCCTCAAAGCAAAGTTTAAATGAAGAGTTCTTATTACCGTTAACATCATGGGAGCATCATGTTGATCCAAAATCTGAAGAACAGAAGTTTAGGGCACCTAATTTCTTAGAGACGAATGAATTTAAAATTTACGATTGCTTTAGTCGCAAAGAAAATTTTTCAAAACTTAATAATTGTAACTCAGAGTCTAGTATGAAGTCTAAAGTGGCAAGATTCTTACGTCTATATTTCTGCCCGTGTTGCTCGTGTCTCTATAATATAGAAAATTATAAAAAGAGCAATCAATATACTTCGCCAAATATAGTAAAAATCAGAAATAAATAATGCTCGATGCTGTTTACTTTTTAAATTTGTGTCGTGAATTTTCTGAAAATTAAAAATAGCAATTTTGTAACAGCAGTTTAATATTTTTGTAGTTGCTATGAAAAATTATATGATTTTAGTAATTTAATCAACAGCCATTACAATAACCATTTCGAGAATTTTATCCCAAGTATCATGGTGGTATAGTTTACCAAGGAAAGACTAATTTCCTAGGAGTTGTAATATATAAGCTAACATGATATTAACTCTCGTTTCCTAATAGAAGACAGAAGTACAATCGGACAGAGTGTGAAATTTCACGATGATTCGCTTTACTATAATTTTCTTCAGTCACAAAATCGTAACATTTATTATTTAATTCTTGGATTACTTACATATATCTATGTATAAATAATTTTGACTCAATTTGTAGCTCACTGCTTTTGCTTACTTCGGAAGGTTCTTGCCTTTTTTGGACTCTTAATAGCATTATCGTATTACTTTGTGCTTATTATATGCCTCCATGTCATACTCGCATATAGCAGGTAAGTAAAGAACAAACCTAGTGTTAAGACACTCATTCCCCACTTTACAATTTTCGAGACGGATGGAGTGGCGAAACTTATCTGTATTCTTTACCAGAGCGAGAAAATTAATAAATATTAATAGTTTGTTCCTCGAGTGGGAATCGAACTCATGACCGTCGTGTTTACAGTTAGACCGCTGCGCTATAACAGTCTTAGTCTCATTGTTTATTTAGCATTTTAGGTAAATGTGTGGTAATGGGAAATGTGAAATGTCATAAAATTAATTAAAATTTACTGATATTTGTAAAGTAGCATTTGTAAACACTTTGTGCGCAGGGGCACAAAGTGTGACTGTAAATGCGACTGGTTGTGGGTTCGATCCCAACTCGAGGAAATTAAATATTTATTTACATTTATATTTTCATTTCTTCGCTCTGGTGTTGAGGCAAAGCGCGGCATTGAGTTTCACCTTCGGCTCCTTCTGCCAACCCTGCTGTGTGCGGGACACAGCGTGAAGCTTATATATTTTAGCAATAATATTTTTTTATGAAGATCAAGTATTAAATCAAGTAGGTATAGGTATATATAGGTATATTAAGTAATTAAATGTTTAGTGTCATAGTGATATGACGCAGAGGCACAGCGTATCACTGTAAGCGCAACGGTTGTTGATTTTGATTCCTATTCGGAGAAATGATTTATCTTCATTTCCTCTCTTTGATAACAAAATAAAACGCGGCATTGATTTCCGCTGCTTGCAGTGCCTCGAATTCAGGACTGAAAGCGGAGAACGAAGTGTCTTAACATATGGTCCTCTCTGTCTATTTTGTTATAAGCTGAATATAGTGTTAAAATAAAGTCTAAATAATTATAAATAGTAATAGAATTTGACATAAATGACTTATTATATTGATGGAAGAAAAATATTTTGAGGGCCATTCTGAGAGAAATTAAGGGTTGAGTGAAGAGATGTTACTACAAAATTTATTATACATTAATATAAAAAATAATACTGCTTGCTCTCGAGAACAATAAATATATTTTCCATCCATGTGATTTAAATGGTGCCAATATTATGACATATACTACTATATAATAAGTTGGTATATTGAGATATAACTTTAAAAATATTTATATAATTTAAATATAATTTTATTGTGCAATATGCTCTAAAACATACGATAGATTTCTTTATAAGTTAAGTAAGTTTCGTGCCAATAATCGCTAAAGGCACTTTCGGAAAGGAAACAAACTCAATTAATAACAGATGGGACTGGTTGTTAGATAATTTGCTGATTTTTGCACATTCAAATAAACTAGGTTTCCGTTTCCAGTTTCTATTAATGTATAGATAATGATTAGGAAAATCGTATATTCAGTAAATTAATTTTATGATAATAGGTATATGAATTATTCAAGCCATCGCGGTGCGGTGGGACAAGCATTAAAGTATGATGGGTATGAGTTCGATCACCATTCGAGGAAATATGTGATTTCTCTTCACCACACACCCTGCAGTGTGCAGGATACGGCGTGAAGCTGTTTTTTTTAATTATAAATGAGTAAGCGGAAAACAGAGAACGTAGTGTCTGGACATTAGGTTCTGTTACTTGCTCTACTATGAAGCTAAAACGTTATACACTATTCTAACTACAGTAGGCAGAGGGGCTTGAGACAAGTTTATCTGATTTCCGTTATATCCACGATAAGGAACATAACGTATCATATAAAAATCGAATGTCACATTTGTAAATACAGACGAATGAAGTGCCTATATGATAGATACTTCTAAGTGGAATTTGAACTTTCAACCATTGAAATTGTTTAACATAATTTTCTACTGCGATACGATGGTGTTTAATAATAAGAATAAAAAAAATATTTTATTTTATTATAAAAATGTAAGCGCTTAAAGGCTGAGGTATACTAAAAGGTTAAAATTATTTGGTTATTGATATTCAAATTTGGTTTAGGTTATAAATAAATACAATGGGACATTTTTGAATCTTGACACTTTTAGGATACCAAAATCATAAAAATTTATTTTATTATTAATATGAAAATATCACGCCAGTCGTGGCACAGTGGCACAGAGTGTGACTGTAAAATCGACTGGTTGTGGGTTCGATCCCCATTTGAAAAGATAAAATATTTATTTACATTTATATTTTCATTTCTTCGCTCTGGTGTCGATGCAAATTGCGGCGTTGAATTCCGCCACTCAACACACAATGACTCTAGAAATCGGCGGAAAGTGGGGAACGGTGTGTCTTAAAACTAGGTTCCCTCTGCCTACAGCGTGAAGCTGATTAAAAAAACTACAATAATATCACATTGATTTTAACGATAAAATAAAAATTATAGCCCTTAACTCTAATAATAGCCCTCAACACTAATAATAGCCCTTAACGCTAATAATATGATGGAATTATTACGCCGCATTTTGTCTTATCAATGAAGGGTTACAAAAATATTTCATTGCTCTTGATGGGAATCGAACCAACAAACATTACATTTACAATCACATACCTGCACAATGCACCACGATGCAATGGCGAGATTATGCGAATAACAGTAGGAATAAAAAAAACCTACTGCTATTCTTACAATATTTTCAGAAAACGGCAACACGGAACGAATGACATATTTTCTTTTTTAAATTCTGTGAACGTCCAATTTCACTACAATAAACCGTTAAATGAAATTATAGCATTAAGTAAAATATAGCCTCAATTTTCACACGATAAAATAATTTCATTAGTTTACAGCCGCCTATTTTAGATGCTATTACGTGATATTATTGAATAAGACTAATTGTATTAACCACTTTCCAATTTTGGAGTCGCTCCATTGTTGATAAGTTAGTTTTAAGTGTTTTTTTTTAGAAACTTATAAAAATTTGAACGTAGCGGGATTTGAACCCGCGCCTCTTAGATACCGCCCAACGGGCTGGTGGACGGCTTCTAAAAAAATATTCTTACTAAAAAAACAAAAAACAACTTCACGCTGTATTCCGCACGCAGCAGGGTAGGTAGAGGGAACCTAGTGTTAAGTTCACTCTGTTCCCCACTTTCCGCCGAGCTCTGATGGTATTGTGTGTTGAGTGGCGGAACTCAACGCCGCGCTTTGCCTCGACACCAGAGCGAAGAAAATGAAAATATAAATGTGAATAAATATTTCATATCCTCGAGTGAGGGTCGAACCCACAACCAATAGATTTTACAGTCACACTTTGTGCCCCTGCGCCATTACTGGCCTCCTGGGACTTATTTTTACTAACAAACACTTTTTTAACACTTTCAAAATGTTAGAAGTAACACTTTAAAAATTCAAAATAGTTGTAACTGGTTGTAATTGATGAATTATTGAATTATCTCATAACCCCACTGTACTTATTAACACTAAATATTCGTAAGAGTTTAAAATTCTTTACATAACCACAAATTAGTTTATCGTTCTTGAAAAGAAAATGTTTATCCTTTTTTAATTTAAGAAAACTGGCTGTAAGATCTGTGTTATTAGTAAATACTTGTTATGATCTGTTTGGTACCTGCAAGCTAACTTTAGTTGAGACGTACTTTCTAGTTATGTAGTACCAAAAAATAGAGTTATGTGATGGGTACTAAAAATTGCATATCATTTCTAGAACAGCCAGCAATTTTTAAACATGCAAATTATTTCAAAGTGCGGCGTATAGTTCCGTAACCCAACTTTTCATATTCGGGCGGAGAGTGGAGAATCATGACATATTTTTAAATACCCTTAGGCTTAATGTATTATTTTTATTTTTCATTTTCAATATTTAAACTCGGGACCGTAATAATGTATCAGAAAACAAGGACAATGCGTAAAGCAATTTAGGAACTATATCGATATAGATTAATTAATTAGTCAAATTAATCAAAATAAAAATTCAAATATTTGATAACAAAAGTGAATCCAAATCCGTTCACAATTTCTAATAAAATAAAAATATATTATCATTCTCGTTTTCTCTTTAATGCAACTATTACATATTTAATACAAATAAAATTTTAATGAAAAAATAAAAAAATAAAACAAAAAAATAAAGCTTCACGCTGTCCCGCACACAGCAGGGTAGGCAGAGGGAACCTAGTATTAAGACACTCCGTTTCCCACTTTCCGCCAAGTTCTGGAGGCATTGTGTGTTGAATGGCGAAACTCAACGCCTTGCCTTGCCTCGACACCAGAGCGAAGAAATGAAAATATACATTTAAATAAATAATATATCTCCTCAATTGGTAATCGAACCCACACCCAGTCGATTTTGCAGTCACACTTTGTGCCACTGCGCCACGACTGGATACACTATACATAAAATACTGATAACCATTGTATATAAAAAAAAACATATTATAAATTTCAAACGACAAATAAATCGTATTATTTTCAATGCCCAAAGCCTACATCTGCTAGTTTAGAATATTTTTCTGAATCGCTCGAATTCGCGTACTATTGCAAAACGGTTGCATTTCTTCTACCGCTCCGGTGTTGCTTATAAATGAAGGTGAAAGCCCGAGCGGCGCAGTTCCTCCCCGCGAGTCGTGCACTCGGACACTGTAACCGATATTGAAAAACTGTGTGGTGCAAAAAAAAATTGTGCAAAAAAAAATATGGAAATTAGGTAATTATACTCCTTTTCACTACGTGATTTTATGTTTAAACATCTTGGTAATGCTGGAATTCTTGTTACACATTGATTTAACGTTTTGAAATCTTTTATTACCTCGAGTTGCTCTTAATTTTGTTACTAGACTAGATCATCTGATTACTTGTTATCTGAATTATTTGAGATTGTAGCTCACGTAATGGTAGAGATTTAATGAAAATTTTATATGCCATTTCAAAGAAGCAGTAAAGTTACATATTAAACTAAATAATGTTTCCACATACATATATATTTACTATAATAACACATTCTGTATAATTTACTATTAATATGTGAAATAAAAAGTTTTCTACTTAAGAGACGTTAGAGAAATCAGTATTTACTAAATAGTAATTAACTTCTATATTTGTTTATATGAATAAATCGTGAAGGAGTTAATTTATCGTATATTATACAAAATTGTTTAAAAAATGTTTCAGTTTTAGTATTTATAAGTAATTATTAATTAAGACAAATACTTACTTAAAATAATTGAAAATATTTTTATTATATGCTCAAAATCATATGTAGTGTTATGTGTAAAAGCCTTCTTTAAAGGCAACTAGTCATTAGGTTTACTAGTATTAATCATATTTCTTATCAGAAGCTAAGATAATAATCTAAGTTGTGGACAAATATATTGATTCGTTCAGAATAAGCTGTTTTTATGGTAATTATTAATTATTGTGAATAAAACATATTAATAATTTAAACAGTCTCCAGTATTAATTAAAAAAGAATTTATAATATATTTGCGCAACTATGAAAACCTTAATTTTAAATGAGTTTCGTTCCTTGAGCCCTATGCTCAAGGAACGAAACTCATTTAAAATTAATTATTTCATATAATTAAATTTTAAATGAGTTTCGTTACATCAACATAATATCAAAAGTTCTGTTTAAAACTGCAAAATTGTATTTAACCGATATTCATTTTACAATTATTATGCTATTGAAAGCGGTTTTTTATTATAAAGCAAACATTTCAAGAAATATCTGAATCTAAATACTTAATACAATATTTGAACATAGCATAATAAAAAAATATGCTCTGTTTAAGTATTTTTTCTTTTTATATTTGGGAAATAACATTTATTTTTGACATCAAAATATTCAACATTATGTAATTTGCATACAAGAAATATAAAAAAAACATAAAAACTCATAGACAATTTAATTCGTATCTTTGTACAAAATTTGGAATGATAAGCAAGATTTTATGATTATTATACTTATTTATAAAACGTATAAAAATTTGAACGTAGCGGGACTCGAACCCGCGCCTCCTGGTCGGTTTTCAGGAGGCGCGGGTTTTCTAAATAAGTATTTTTCTTTATTAAATGTGGAATAACACTTTAAAAATGTAAAAAATCCGCAACAATATTTTAAATCATCACTTATAATAATACAACACACTTATATTATATATCGATTACGGTTATATTAAATAAAACGAGACGAAAGTAGATCTAATTTAATTTCCAATGCACAATGAATGCCGATTATCTATAAGTGAAAGTTCTATTTAAATGGATATTACAGCTGTTAAGTGTTGCGAGTTCGATTCGAATGGCAATTACAATGGTTTATTTTTTTTTTTTTTTCAATTTCTATATTTACACTAACTTTTACCCGTGGCCTCGCTTCCTTAGTCAATAATAGTAGTAAGTCTGATACTCTGGTATAGTGTGTAACCCACAAAACGAATAACGCGATAAACCTATAAACTTTCCTATATAAATAGATTATACAATACACATATAATTTTTCCAATTCAGACCAGGAGTTCCTGAGATTAAACGTTACCAAAGCAACTAAGCTCTTTAACTTTGTAATATTTGTATAGATTCAGTTTCCATGTCTGGAAGTAGTAAAAAAGCGGTTAGCATATTATGAGCGTGTAAAAGAGTTCAACGAGTTCGAGGCGCATGCGCATTTACATATTTATGTATAAACATAAAAAAAACAAGGCTATTATATAACTAATGGTATTTAGATATAAAGAGGACATAGATATATATATATTTATTTTTGTAAATATTCATAAAAAAATAAGTAGGGGAGAGGGGGGTAGCTTAGAACAGGGGCACCTTTGAAAATATGTGTTAACAGAGCTATTTTAAAAAGAAATTTTGGTAGATTTCTTTTGAGTAGTGGCAGCACTAAACTGCACACGTGTCACTTGTCACCGCTGATATATGAGTGCCAGTAGTTGAGTTACGAGGAGTGTTTGATTTTGAGTAAAATTTTATGCATTTTTAAATATACGCGCAAGGATCGCAGGAAACCAATTCAAGGTATACCTGCCTACCGTGCTATGTGCGGGATAAAACGTGAAACTGATTTTTATTTCTTATGTAGACGACGACTTCCCCCAATTTCAGTTGCTGGTTACGTCACGTACTACAACCATGTTTTCCTTTAAATTTAATTTTTCTTTAAGTTCAAATTAGGGTAGTAAACTGTTTATTTAAAAAATATTTTGTTTTATTTTCATAATATTAGATTTATTTTATGATTGATCCCATAATGTTAATTATTTCTACGAAGCCAAAGCTACTTTTTTGTTTTTTTTAAGTTTTTTAAAGTCTATTAATAATATTAAAGTTATTTAACACTAGTACTAGTACAATCACAATATTAAACTAGGAATTTTTCTTTTTTAAGTTAACATGGTACTGATATTTGATCTCCATCGTTTCTAATGTTAAGTTTATTAATAAAATTACTTAAAAGCCTTTTAATTTCATTGAATTCGATGATAGTTCAAAACTGCCCCGTATATGTTCAAAGCTACCCCGGAAGGGGGGCAGCTTTGAACATTTGACTACTGCTACTAAAGTTGATATTGCACCTTTAACTTATATATTTTTCTACATACGATGCTACGATTTTGTGGCACAATAGTTGGACTAAGCATTGTGAAATAGTAAAGATGTTAAAAACTGTAGAATTTTTAGATATGACACAAAGTTTAAAAATCGTTCGAATGTGCCCCCCTCTCTCCTATATATTAATTTGTGTGAAAATGTTAAAAACAATATTTCTTGACATCTGGTTGAATTGTAAAGATGTTAAAGCCAAACTACTAAATTAAATGTTTAAAAAAATAAAAATATATTTAATACACAGTATTTTATAATTAAATACTCAGTTTTATGTATTGGAAACGCATCATACATAAATATCTCAGTCCAAATAAGCTACAAATAACGAGGTAACATATTTCAAAGTATTAACATAAACATGTATACACATGATTAAGCCACGTGGTTTCGCAACGCCTGCCCTAGTCCACGAATCTGACAATATAACATTCGCATGAAAAATGAAATTGAGATAAATACATTTAAAGTTAAAAATTTTGATCATCATTGATATATTAATGTATCAAAAAACATGGCGTAATAAAAATCACCATTTTTTAAAATGTAAAAAAAAAAATCCGCTAATACACTAAGCCAAAAAAAAAATAAGCTAAGCCTCCAAAATTTGGCGGAAATTTATATCTATATTGAGCGGCGGAACTCGACGCGCCATGGAAATATAAATTTAAATAAATATTTCATTTCGTCGAGTGGGAACCCAACCCGTCGAACCCACAACCAGTCGCGTTTACAGTCACACCTTGTGCCACTGCGCCACGACTGGCGCAAAATTCTTCAAAAAAGGAAATTTCAAAAGCTTAACATATTAGATACTCAAAGCAATACATTGTTTCTTAGTAGCTAGTCCAGATATAAACCCAGCACCATCGCGTGCAACGAGACAGTCACGTATGTAAAATAAGCGCATTTTTTATACATGGATACTCATCGACAAACGTTTAAAAGAGTCAATTACTGAATGTCATTGCATGTCGATATTTTATAATAATTAATTGGACACTACTGTGTCCTATACTTTATTATAATTGGAATGCTCGACTTCCTCCATTTTCTATTTAACGCTGCGCTAGTATATTATCACCAGGGAACACAATACGCGTGTGGTTTGAATGACAGTACAGGTGAGTACACACGGCTTGTTCGCGGTTTGATATAGTTTGTAAATATTAAAATGGGTGTAACAGTAACGCGGCTGTTGTAGGATCCCCACTTGAGAGAATGAATTGTTGTTTATTAATATTTTCTTTGCCCTGACACCAAGACAAAAACCCGGCGTCGAATTCCGCCACTCAATAGGCAACGCCAAGAAAAAATCGGTGGAACGTGGGGAATGGAGTGTCTTACACTAGGTGCCCTCTGCCTACCCTGCTTTGTGCGGAATATAACGTGAAACTGAAAAAACAACTAATATATGCATATTATTAATTTTTTTTTTCGAGTATTACAAGATAGCATGAGATGAAAAGCGTATGATCTAAATTTTACAATAAAATTCTCTTATCGCTTATACCGCGTCCAGTTTTCACACGAAGCTGCAGGTGGGCATTGCTAGTTGCAACATATCAACCTACCATACCTAACCTCGATTTGTGGCTAGAAACTAACATACTCAAGAATATTATTCAACTGTAAGCTTTATATTATATTAATTAAAGTTAAAATTAATAGTATAATGTTAAAGGAATCTTGATAGCTAATGATATTCAATTAATAGTATATTCTCTTGCTATATTTAATTTATTATTATTAGAAACACGTTGAATCCTGAATATAGCAGGGTAGGCAGAGGGAACCTGGAAACCTAGTGTTAAAACAATACGTTTTCCATTAAGACACTTTCGTTACCTAATCTCCATCGCGCACTGTATAATTTTATTAAGTTTAAAGTTCAGTCTTGCGAGAGATATACAATCTAGATTTTTTTTCCCGACTGCTAAGGAAGGGTTATGTTTTTCGCGCGTATCTTGTATGTATGTAATATTCTTTATTACCTCGTATCTCCAGAACTGCTGAACGGATTTACATATTTGAGGTATCATTAGATTCGTATTAGCAGCCCAAGTGTTCTTAGATAGGTGACGTTAATAAAAAATAATCATGGCGGCTGTGGTACGCCATTGAACTTAGTGAAAAAAAAAATTTCGTTTCGAATATTACAATATGGGTATCAAATTCAAGAGCTCAATTTTAGGATTTCAAAAAGGTATATCATGATTATCATTACCATAATAAATTCTAACAAAAAAATGAAAAATAAAAAAATATTTGTAAAAACAAAAACCCCGACTGCATCAAACTAAAAAGAAAATAAACAAGCCCAATAGTTTATTAGGATTAACAGGCGGGACCTATAAGTAATTCTTCAATCAATAAAATCTTTACCAGGAACCCCGCATAATTTAAAGAGGTCCCGACTGTTAATCCTAATAAACTATTGGGCTTGTTTATTTTCTTTTTAGTTTGATGCAGTCGGGGTTTTTGTTTTTACAAATATTTTTTTATTATATACTAATATAGACAAGATAAAGCGTAAATTTGAAAAAAAATATAGTACAAAGAAGTATTTATTGAAATGACTTAAAAATATCAAATAATGAAAATTAATTTCTAAAAATAAACAAAGATCAACTTAAAAAAACGATTAACGAATTAAATACGATTTTTCTTATAACAATTTCAATAAATTATTAGAAAAAAAAAGAAACGATGTAAAATCTACTCAATAATTACAAATAAATCATGCATTCGACTCCCGGGAAGGAAATTATTAAATATACACAAATAGTAAATCAATCGTTTATAATTACATACATTTTTTGTTGGACTGTAGCTCGCGATGGCGCGTGGCGTGTATGAACAAATTATATTAGCCGGTAATGGCCGGTATTTCAATTAAACAAACAATATTACGACGGAACGCATAATATGTTAAATAATTTTAATTGTATGTTATGCTTTTCCGGTCACATTTCGATGTAAAACTGCTCTTTGCAAGTTATTTATATAATTATATTTAATGTATCCGATTGATTTCTAATTTTTTTTTGTTTCTTCGAGTTCTTTTTGACATTGACTCACTTTTTTAAAAATTCGACCCTTCTTTTATTAATTTTAAGTTATTAAGAAATTATTTAATGAATATTGACTGTTATTTATTATTCAATGAGTAGATATTGTAGAATAATTAACTAATAATAATATTCTATTGTTTTGACGTTATATTGGACTTAGACATTATTATTACAATTCAATATAATGAAATGTCAAATTCACAACTTTCTATATTACAGAAAAATTACAGACTCAAATTCAATGAACCAGACAATAGAGTGGTAAAAAAATATTATTTTCAAATAATTAAAGTTATTTCAAAGCGAATATAGCTCTTGAATCATTAAATCGTAGATTTCATCAGAATTACCAATAATAATTGGATTCGTGAGAGTAGAATAAGATAAAGGATATTGGCTATTTTATCTTCCGGTAGAGCACATGCAATATTTAACTGTGTAGTTATAACAAATGCTTGTGTTTAGAAATTTACATTAATAATTAATAATTAAATTGAATTTCCAATTGTTTAAAAAGTATAAATTTTCCTATCCTTTGTTTCTAAGATCTTTCCGCAGATGTTTAGAATAAAATTGGAAATAAAAAGTATAATTCGAAAATAAAATACTTTTAACTTAAATCTTCTAACAAATAAGGCAATGAGTATATTTAACATCATATTACACAAGTCAACCTTCCGATTCGATAGAGACATTTGCGAGTACATGTCATTCGATTATCGAGTAGACTGTTACCAAATCGAATCGAGGGCCGTTACCCAACACGCTTTACGATAAATTACCGTTCATTGAAAGTTAAAAAATCCATTTATCTTCAAACGTATTCTATCTAACAAAAGTGACCTTGGTGGCAGCTTAACTTATAATTCGAGCATGCGACAAAAGGTCTCAGAAACTTATACTCTAGATTTCTTCATTTAATCTAAACCGGATTTCATATTATAAAAAAAAACTGTATTTCTATATAATAATTTTGATATATTATGTGAATATAGCTGGGTTTACGGAGAGAAAATATTATAATATCACCTCATTCTCTTTTCACTCAAATTTATTATGCGTTAAGTGGTCCACCGTTATCTACCTCCATATTTCGTCTTATACGATAATGATAACCAAATATTAAATGTTCCTCTGGACTACAAATCTACTACTATCTTGTTAAAATAAACCAGCTTCATGCTGTATCCCGCACACAGCAGGGTAGGCAGAGGGAACCTAGTGTTAAGGCACTCTTTCCCCACTTTCTGCCGAATTCTGGAGGCATTGCGTGTTGAGTGGCAGAACTCAACGCCGTGCTTTGTCTCGACACCAGAGCGAAGAAATGGAAATATAAATTTAAGTAAATATTTCATCTCCTCGAGTGGGGATCGAACCCACAACCAGTCGATTTACAGTCACACTTTGTGCCCCTGCGCTACGACTGGCCTCTAGACTACTATCTACTATCTTGTTAAACGATGAATATCAACTGTGTCACAACAGTGCCATCTTTCAATGGGCAAATTCATTAAAGACGAAGGCTTTGTTTTGAAAACCGGTCCCGGTTGATATAAAATAATGTCAATGTCTTCAGTGAGATAAGGTTCTTGAGAACAACCTTCATGCAAATAAAATTGAATTCAGGTTTTGTGCTATAACTAGATTTCTAAACTTAGCTAACAATATATAATAGAAATTATTTCTATTATGTTGTATTTTTTTGTTGTCTTTCGCAAAATAGTTTTTATTATCTCACCTTTCATAATAAATTAGTTTAAATATTCAATAGTAACATTAGGATATTTTTTTATTATTAATAAAAGTACACAGATATTTTGATATTTCGTAATTCATTTATATTGGCATTTATAAAAAAAAAAAAAATTCTTCACTTGTCTTGGATTTTTTGACAACAAAGTAATTTACGTTATATTTAAATTAAAATTCTATTAAATATTTTAGGTCAAGTAATAAAATGAGACTATTGCAATGCATTTATTCTATCAATTTTAAATTTACAATACAATTGTTCGATCAGCCAATATGAAACAGAAATCAGTATCTTTTATTTAAAATTTATATTTAAACTAGCTTATTACTTGCTGCTATTACTCAATTCGAACCAACAGTTCCCAAAATTAGCACATAAACCAATCAAACCCTTCAGCTACACAATAGTAGTATAGATAGATATAAATATTTAAAATAAATCAGCTTCACGCTGTCTCCCACGCACAGCAGAGTAGGCAGAGGGAATCTAGTGTTAAAACAGTCCATTCCCCACTTTCCGCCGAATTCTGGGGGCATTGCGTGTTGAGTGGCAGAATTTAATGCAACGCTTTGCCACGACACGAGAGGGAAGAAATGGAAATGTACATTTAAATAAATATTTAATATCCTCGAGTGGAAATTGAACTCACAACCAGCGCGTTTGCTTTCACACTTTGTGTCCCTGAGCCGTGTGCACGACTGGTTTAATAAAGAAATTTCTCATTTAAAATTAAATTTTATCACGACTAAATCTTAAAGTAGCCATTTATTGATATAAAATTATACGCTGTTTCCCGAAGAAAACCAACGTGACGTATTATATAATACGAACGAAGGAAAGTGAAATCTCGAGATAATGTCGCATCAGCACGCGATACTTGCACTGCGGCCTGCACACTGTGCGAAACGAACTGACGTTGTATGACTCAGCTTTTATATTCATGTTATTTTTATTATGATCAATGAAATCATTTCTTGTTGGCGTTGAGGAAGCGTATGGCTGTAAAATCGACGGTCGTGGGTTTGATTTCCACTCGGGGGGAATCATTTATTTTATCTTCTTGCTCTAGTATCAAGAGCCAAAGCGCAGCGGTGAGTTACACAACTCAAAACCTAATCAAAATTTCGGCGGAAAGTAGTGAATCGGAGTGTCTTAACACTTTACCTAACCTGTTGAGTGAGGGATGCAGCGTGAATCTAAAGGAAAAATAATAATAATTTATAAATACCAGTATATTCTGTTACATTATATGATAATAGCTTGTTATTTATATGATAATATTATGGTAGCGGTATTTTATTGATGTGATTACAGTCTTATATTAAGAATATTTATTTTTTGTCTATGCGATTAGACGTAAAAGGAATGGAAGTTCAACCGTCGTTGGACAAAGTAACATTTTACTCGGGTGCCTAGTGTATGTATTAAGAGAATTACTGGATACGAATAAAAAAAATTGCGTCACGCGCGTCATTGCGTGGGGTGGTAACATGATGTTAAATATTTCATTTCCTTGAGTGGGAATCAAACCCATCACCCACAGTCTACATTGAGAAAATGAATATAACACATCCCACCGTCCGATGTGTGATCGAATCCACAACCGTTGGTTTAAAATGAAATACAGTTCCATTGCACCATGATGGCCTTAACTGGTAGACTACGTAATGTTTCTAAATGTGCAGAGATACAAAATACGTGTGAAATAAAAAAAAATCTATAATATTGTGCAATAAATATAAATTATAAGAATTGAGGAAATATTTTTATAGTTCAATAAACATTTAACATGAGTGACGGATGTAAACTGTTTTGACCTTATAGTTTAATTTATTTTAATATCTATTTTTGGTATTTATCATTTAAATAGATGGTATTTTGTTATTGTTCAGGTATTTATTTCATTTCGCTCACACTAACTTGGTCTAGATCATGGTTGCACAGAGACTAGGGGCCATTCGGGCAAATCATGAACTGATGGCGGGCCAGCCGCCAGAAGTATAGGTAATATATTTTTTTTGTTTTATTCTGGAATAGAATTCAATATTTTTCGAATGTACGAGAGTATTATTTTTGCTGTCGGCGAGCCACCAGTATTCTACTGGCGGGGGGCGGGCCGCGGTCTGTGCATCCATGCTCTAGATGGTGTGGGACCCGTATATCGTTGGGCCTTCTTCTCCAAAAGTTACTTCACATTTTATTATTACTAAGAATCCTCTTTTCAATTGCTGATATGAATTAAAAAACTAAATTTAGTTTTTAATATTATAAGGAACTAACTAATTAAACGTGTTAAAAATATTTTTTATTACCTATGCAAATTTTATTGTAAAAATATAATCATGAATTATTACTACGTTTAAAAAAATATAAAGGTCGAGTGATTCATTGTCACATTTACTGGTTTAAGAGTAAATCGTCTGGTAAAAGGATTTCCTTATTATTGTTATATTAATGTGTATTATATGCAAAAATGTATTTAAATGATTTATGTGACATTAATTAATTATTTTACTATTCCCATAATTAGATTGTTTCTAGAAAAATCTTAAAAACGTATAAAACTCTCCAACGTTCAATTTTCATATTTTTGTACGTATTCCGGTCTAATTATTCTATAGCAAATTGGTTTTTTATTTATCCTGTAAAAAAAGGTAGATACCTACTTAAATAATTTCTCTTAATCTTACACAGGATTTTAAAGATAATAAACGTAGCTTAATAATATTTTTTCTAAATACCTACAGTTAACTCTTGTTTTGCTTATTTAAAACTATCAGAATAATTATATAGATGACTTAAGTTACCTTATTACACGGCTATCAGTTTGTCTGTTTTAAACATTTTTCTCATCACAACGTTGCGTTTCATTGTCAAGTAAAGAAACTCGAGGTCGCTGAGAGTGATTGATTACTTTTAAGCAATATACTGAATCCAATTTGCTTATTTTCATTAAAAAAACGCATTTAAAAACTAACTTTTATAGTTTTTACAATCTATTTTTATATGTTTTTATCGTATTTCGTAAAGCTTTTATTTATATTGCTGGAATTTGATTGAATTAAAATTAATCAGAGTTTGAGCCTTGATATTTTTCTAAACTATTACACGGCTCCCGTTAATAATGTCTAATTTGACTTGTTATTGTATTGGTATTTTGCCTAATATAATTAATTTATGAAGTAATACAGATTTTTTTAAATAGGTAATTATTTATTGTCCATAATTTTAAAATGGATTTTTTAGCTTTATGCACATAGCACCCGGGTAGACAGAGGAACTCTGGGAACCTAGTGTTAAGTTTTAATTTCTAGAATACATAATTATAACCAAAAGGTGTCCTTTTGCACATTTTCTCTCATTTCATTGATTTTATTCAATGTACCTACATGTACCTTAAATTTCCTTAATCATCATCATCGACAGTTATCGATCGTCCACTATGGGACATGGGCATTTCACACACTATATCTTCAGCTCTACGTACCGATCCGCTTCCTGCCAACCTCTTTATTTCTCTTTATTCTTTATTTTTGTCAAGTTAAGCATTGTTTATAGTGATAAAATCATTAAAAATAACAATATCAATATCATTGAATAGCAGAAATGGTCTAAATAGTTTAAATTTGGGGTATTTAAGTTAGTCTAATTCTAAGTCGTTTCGCGCCAGTAGCTCGCGACGCGGTCAAGTCCGGTACAGTAACAATTAGCGCACGCAAAATTATTTCACGATTCTATAATTTTAATAGAGAAAGCTTTGGTGGAAAATAAAAAAATGTAGAGAACGATATTAATATTATATTCATATCAATATTCCATGTCATTGTGTCGTAAAGGCAGAGCGTCTGATTATAAAGGGGACGGTTACGGATTCGATTCCCAATTTTCCAATTTTTTTTATTTTCTCACTCTTGTAATAAAACGCGTTGACTTCCGCCGGGGGTCACTTTGTTTACCCTGATACGCGGGAAAAGCGTGAAGTTGCATTTTTAAAACATTCCTATAGTGTTTCATATATTAGTGTATCTTCAGATGCAAGAGTATCGGGTAATACCCGATTTACACTTAAAAAAGTCCTTAATATTTATTTCAAGATTTACACAAGCGTTGAATATTCGTAGTACGATACGAATCGCAATCATCATTTTTAGGTACAGTGCTTTGTCTGTTACATAAATTAGCAATTTTAAAAGTAACCATTTCATAATTATAATTATTATTATACAATTTAATTTGGGTGTTACAAATAACTGACTTAGAAATTTAATAAAATATGACACAATTTTAAGTTTGTGATTAAGCGGCGTAGCAGAAATTTGACGTAATATTAATTAATAATAGCCTAATTTCACAAGAAATTGGAGTGCCATACTCAGAAGTAAATAAAATAAAAAAGAATATTGTGTATTTGCCAAGCATATATCAAATATATCCATAATAGTTATTATTTCTTTAAATATATATATTTTTTAAATAAAAAATATTAGAGTTGACCAAACCTACAAGCAAATTATATACTACAAGATTTATAAAATAAATATATTTTTAAATCGTTTTCTCCACACTATATGTGTTTTAATAAATACAAACGATGTTATGAGATCGCCCACCGATAAGCGCGCTGTTGTATGTAATTATTTTTACATCAAGTTTATTTGTTTATATATACAAATGTATTTTTTAATTAATTTCAAGAAAATATTTTTTTCATTTATTTTATTTAATGGAAGAATCTAGTGGAAAATCATTATGTTTTCTATTTTCGACGTCTTTCTAAAATTCTATTTGGAATGATGGAATCAGCAGATTTTGTTATCATTACGTCTACCATGAAATTAAACAAGACATTGAATAAGAACCAAACCCAGAACCGTTGCGTTCATTGTCATATATGCCAACATAATCAATGACATCAAAAAAATAAGTGAAATACTCAATAGTAAGTTGTAACCTATAAAAAATTCGACACGAATACTTTATTACACATGCTACAATAAAACCAGTTAAAAATCAAAACAAGAAGCTTACTTTTTATTACCGAGGAAGTCAAGATATGCAAGTCAACACATTAAACAACTTATCATCAGTGTGTTTACGTAACTAGTGTCTCCTTTTGAAGCTAAAAAACAATTTCTAAAGGCCGTTGCGTAATTTTAATATGGCTACTGCTATAAATAAAACGTCAGAAGTCGACGCGTCAAATTTTAAATCATGTAATAACTTTCTTCAGATCCAATTACAGTTCAGTTTTGTGAATATCATGTTATACCGATGATTTAATATAACAGCGGTGGTAGTAGTGGTAGGTTGAAAAGAGGGAACCTAGTGTAAAGTCACTATGTTCTCCACTTTCCTGTTAATATTATTATATAATATATTACTTAATAGGGAATACACAACCGTCGTATTATGAATATATATATCAGAATTAGTATTTCTTTTAATTATAGTTTCGCGCTATATGATTTAGGCAGAGAGAACCTTGATTGCTGACTAAACTAAATAAAGTAACATCTAATACCATAATTTAAAATAACAATTTCTCTTACTCCAAGAAGGAAATTTGTTTATAAAAATATACAATATTCCTCCTTAACATTTGAACCGACACGTTTATTTAACCAGGTGCTAACCGAGATTTTGATAATAAAGTTTAAATTACACAACAGCTTTCTTCAGACCTAATTATAGCTGAGTAAATACCATGCCACACCCACGAGCCTACTGCCAACCAGTCAATCTTGTATTGCAATATGTGTAAAAGTTATACAGTATAACCCACATTGATGATCTGGTCTAGTACCATTGCGCTATACATAAGTTTATAGAAATACAGCTTAAAATTCTGTAATATCTTAATTTATTGGTAGATCCTGATATCTGACAGAGATTAATAAGGAATAAAATTTAATTTGGTGAAAAATTATAAAGTAATTATAACAGATGCAGATATTCTACTATAAAATTAATGGAAAATTGAGATAGTAAAGTGACTTATCACTAGGTTTTCTCTGTCTATGTTATAAAATGGAGAATACGTAAAGCCGCTCGAATTAAACACATAACATATTTAATGAAAATAATCAATTCCTCCGAGTGAAGTCGAATCTACAGTTCCACTGCACCTCGATTACAATATGAAATATTTTTTTTTTATATTAAAAATGGCTTTTCAAACACAAACTGAAAAGGGCTAAAACAGAATTAAGAAACACCTCTTCTCAGTTCGCCCTCGCAACTATAGTGCAAGCGTAACGCATTATTGCTGTGGTCACAGCCACCGCCGCTATCGCAAGTTACGATACGGTTGCCAATGAGGGAACCACTGACTGAACTTAATGAACGTTGCAAATGTAATGCATTTTAATGCAACTAGAAGAATTTGACTAGGATATGTATTACATACATACATTTAGTATGTGAAGACAGTAGTGGCGTAGGGGCACAGTCGTGTGACTATAAACGCGACAGGTTGTAGTTTCGATTGACGCTCGAAGAAATGAAATATTTAATATTTTCATTTTCTTCACTCTAGTTTCGAGGCAAAGCGCGGCGTTGAGTTCGGCCACTCAACACGCAATACCTCTAGAATTCAGCGGAAAGTGGAGAATAGAGTGTCTTAACACTAGGTTCCCTCTGCCTACTCTGCTGTGAGTAGGAGACATCGTCAAGCTGATAAAAATAATTTATATAAACCGTTAGTTAGTTATAATAATTTTTATATTTCATGTAATTTCTTTATACCATCCATTATGTTTACATAGTAGATATCTAGAAATGCATTTAAAAACAGTAGAAAGTGAATTCCAGACACGTAATGCTATTACCGCATTTGGCCGAAGGTGCCACAATAAGTAGTCAATATTTGACAATTCCTCATGACCTGCTGCTTTCCTGCTACGGCTACTTTCTACATTAATTATTTCTGTTATTTATCTCAGATTAATATTATTAAATATCCATATTTTAATAAAACATTTCGTATTTGAGATTATTTAATGATTCCTATATGTGATACGCGAGTTTTATAATCTATTTTTACCTAATTGTATGTAGAAACATAACGGTTCGCTTTATATGTCAGCTTCACGCTGTATTCCGCACACAGCAGGGCAGACAGAGGGACCCTAGTGTTAAGACACTCCGTTCCCACTTTCTGCCGAATTCTGGAGGTATTGCGTGTTGAGTGGCAGAACTCAAAGCCGCGCTTAACCTCGACACCAGAGCGAAGAAATGGAAATATAAGTTTAAGTAAATATTTCATCTCCTCAAGTGGAGATCAAATCCACAACCAGTCGGTTTTACAGTCACACTTCGTGCCGCTGCGCCGCGACTGGCCTCTTTCACCTCACGCTTTATATATAATTTAAAAAAATTGAGTAATTTTTTCTTATATCAATAATGTGATCAAAAGTTAAATAATAAAAAAAAATTACATACAAAATAATTAATTGTATTTAATATAATATAAAGTTTTACTATCTGAATATAATCGCGACGTATAATTCAAACTCTAGAGAAATAAATTATTAATTTCCTAACTCTGGTAATATTTCAAAAACGCGATGTTGAGTCTTTTCTTATTGTTGAGGCTACTCTGCACCCTATATTTTGAGAATTGTGCAGAAAATGATGAATGACCTTCATAATGAAGGAGCTTCATGGTGTATCCCATACACAGAAGGGTTAGAAGAGCGAGAAAAAAATCCATTCCGCGAGTGGAAATCGTACCCACAACTGTTACGTTTGCAATCAGAAGCTGAACCACTGCGCCACGACAACCTCAATTTTTGAGACGAAGACGACGACATTATATACATAATACATATGTTTGAATTCATGTATCGATTCTTTTGTTGTAGGTGGAGTTTATTCATAGCGCTGCTTCTCCTCGGAGTCGCTGTCGCGTCTGAAGAGGAAGACGAAGTGCCTGATGCGGGAGTGGAGGGAGACGAAGAACTGGCTTTAGATCAAGAGGTATTTAGTCGTTTATTTATTTATTTAGCTGCAAGTATTGCAATCACAAGTAAGATAAGCAACAAAACCTTGTGTTACAACAGTTCGTTCCCCATTTTCCGCTCAATTGGTGGTGGAACTCAAAGCCTTACTTTGCCTCACAAGGTGTACCAGATAATATATTAGATACTATTATTGCCTCGAATCGAGTTTGGACTTTAAAATGAAAATGTAACTGAAATTTTGCAACTCTTTTGTATTTTGAATTAACGGAACCGGCGTAGGAGGGTGGGTTGATCCGTGCTCAACCCAGTGTAGTCTGGTCCCCAAACATCAACCCCAAAAATCTTACTAACAAAAAATTTTGCCCGAAAAATAAGACACACCGTTCCCCACTTTCCGCCGAGTTCTGGAGGCATTGCGTGTTGAGTGGCGGAACTCAACGCCACGCTTAGCTTCGACACCAGAGCGAAGCAATGAAAATATAAATGTAAGTAAATACTTCATCTCCTCGAGTGGGGATCGAACCCACAACCAGTAGATTTTACAGTCACACGCTGTGCCTCGCGCCACCACTGGCCTCGAAGTACTTGTAATGTTTCATAATAACAAAATATTCGTAGGTATCTCAATAATTGCTATACTTCCGACGGACCGCACCTGTATCGGTAACGTTTACTTTCATTCACCGTAATCATTATCTTCTGATGTAAGACAAGGGAACTTGTAGGGTTTGCCTATCTATGCTTCGCTAACATAACTTATTTGACCTAAAGCTGGCTTGTTTCTTACACAACTTTATGTTTAATATTAAGGAAGTATAGAAATCAATAGACGTCGTTAATTTAAACATAGACCTATTTAAAAGAGGTTTTTTCATTTTTTTGTCTATTTATGGGGAAAATATATTTAAAATACAAGCGTTTTAAGCCAGGCAGGGGCACTATCGTGCTACCCTAAGCAAAAACAGATCGTGGGTTCGATTCCCACTCGAGGAAATGAAATGTTTTCTTCACTGTCGTAATGAGTTGAATTTCGCCACTCAATTTGCAAGGCTTTCTGAATTTGGCGGAACGTCCCCACGTTCCGTTCGGTTCCCCAACCGAAATATCTTAATGGGAACGGAATGTCTTACCACTAGGTTCCCAGATACCCTATGCCTACTCTGCTAGTTAGTTATTTTTTACCCGACTTCTTTTTACGAAAAGCAGGAGATCCTACAAATACCTATATTAAATGATAACTATTTCTTTTATGAGTGTCCTTCGTTTATTTGCTTGTTTTAGACACAATACAAAAATTATATCTGAAGTATATCATTAAATACATCAATCAAATTAAATCTAGAGGCTATCGTGGCGCAGGGGCACAAGCGAGCGACTAGTTTACGGCTTCGATTCCCACTAGGGTAAATGAAATATTTAATATTTATTCTTCACTTCGATACCGGGGCAAATCCCGGTGTTGAGTTCCGTCACTCAACACGCAATGCGTAAACAAACACGTGTCTTAACACTAGGTTCCTAGGTTCCCTCTGATACGTGAAAAATCACACTGTATAATGGATCAATAGACAAATAGCATTGAGAGTGCAGTTTTTAGTAGCGTTTCAACTAGTGAAAGTCGAGTTCATAAGTTACTTTTATATTTTTTGTTAGTTTATAAGATCGAAAGCTATAACTGCTTTCATTGTACAACGTTCGATTATTTTCTTTTATCATACTATCTCTTTTGATTTTCGTTTTTCATTTTTATATTCTATGTCTCTTTATGTAATTTACTATTATTATGTTACTAGCGACCCAAATATGGTTTCATCCGCTTAAACTTAGTTATATTATAGCCAAATTATACATAATCTTCACATAAATTGTGGTCTATAGCCCTATATGTTATTCTGATGTTTAAACATATAAATATACTACAAAAATTCATCTAAATGCATTAATATTTTTTTTCTTGACAACTAAACTAACATCTATCCCCACAATATGTAATATAACAATGTGAAAACATTTACAATATATTATAATAATAAAGTAGGTTTATCACAGGTAGGGCACAAGCGACAGACATGCAATGCCTCCATAATTCCGGGGAATACAAAAGTAGAGAGCGGAGTGTCTTAACACTGTGCTCCCTCCGCTTACCCTGCTACACGAGATACAGCGTCAAGCTGTAAAATACTCTATATAACACTTTCCAGTGTTTAAACTATTGCACATAAAACTAATTTACATAACAAACAACATAAGAAAAAGACTCCATATCAATATTCTTGTAACGTTACGTAATGTTGCTCCGTGTTAAGCCGTGCTCTTAGTAGCAAAAAGCAGAAATATATTAGTGTCGTCGCGTGGGAAAATTATGATATCAGGGGGCGTCAAACAATAGGTTATAAATATATAGAATCTACATACCAGGGTAGGTAAAAAAAAAGTGTTGAGATACTACTTTCCCCAAGCACCGTCCCATATTCGAGACATTGCGTGTTAAACGGTGCAACCTAACGCCACACTTTGTCTTGCTACTAGAGTGAGGAAATAAAAAAATGATTTTTTCCCGTGGTAATCGTCTCGTTCACAGGCAGACATTGTGTCAATGTACCATGACGCTCTCAAAAATAACGATTCGTATTTGAATATAATTGAAATTTAAATCCTATCATTTAGAAGTTTGAATGAAATTAATTTCAAATGAAATTATATGTTTGACTGTACTCGCGATCGTTAGAGCTTCAAGAGCAGGGTAGGCAGAGGGTGGACCACTAGCTAGGTAAATTAGGTTCTAACTAATATATCTACAATATTTCAATTTGTGCTAGATATACCTTCAAAGAAAGTCTTACACACAACATCCGGGACATACCTACATATTTATAAATATAAAATAAAAAAAAATCAACAGTCACGCACGAACAGTTGCGATATGCAATGAAAAATATTTCAATCTATTTGTATTTTTTCACGTTCCCGCCGCACACGACCGCCATTGTATCGAGGGTTATGGAACAGCTATAGGCAGTAACGGTATTGAAATCTACCTGTTATTCAATAGGCATATTTCACAATTATTGTTTCCACATTAAGCAGTGTTTGACGTTTTTACGCCATTTATCTATGTATACCTGTAGGCACCTGTTCTGAAGGCACTTTGAAATTAGTTTTTTCTTATTTATTTTAACTTTAAATTATTGTAGAGTATCGTGGCATGGAGTCATCGATCGATTTTAGAACGCTATAGTTGTGAGTTCGATTATAGCTCGAGAGATAGATTTTTTAGATTTACTCTGTATCGCGCACGTAGCAGGATTGGCAGAGAGCACCTTGAAATCTAGTGTAAAGATATTATTTCCAATATGAAGACACTTCCGTTCTCTACTTTCCGCCAAATTCTGGAGGCATTGCATGTTAAGTATGTATGCATGTATGTATGTATATATCTGTTAAACTATTATCTGCTTGATATATAGCACTTGTAGTAATATTTAAGGTAAATTGGATCAAATCCAAAAAACCTCGACATTTAACTGAACTTATAAAGCCTCTTAACATTATGTGTAAAAAGTCAAAAGAACAGGACGTCCTTTTTTATGCATTTTATATTTTATAAATCTCATTAAACATGATATAAAAATATATATTATAAATTAATCTTTAAACAAGGTGATACTTTATAGAATATATATATTTCATAATTATAAAGGGCATTCTTTGTTATATGTATTTTATCTTATTTTTTAAAATATATTTTTTTAAAGAGGTTATTTATTCTACTTATTTTTAATAATGAAGAGGGAACCCGCAAACATTATCTAATTTTTCAAAGTAATTATTTTTATCTTAAATACATAAAAATATTTTTACTATTAATATATTTAGATAAGCTCAGGTACATATCCTCAATCCATACAACATATGACACGAACTTCGTAATAATTTATGATCTTTAATGTAAAGATTTCATATAATTATGTATGTGGGATGTACTAGTTTTCATTGTTAGAACGAAAGCCACCTACGACGACGACGACGTTTTGTAATACTATATTTACCTATCATAGATGAGATCATTTATTCTAACAACATTTACAAAATGAGTTTTATTTATAGTTATAAATTCATACAAAATCGATACAAAAAGAAATTAGTAAGAGATCAGTCTCTTTCTCATTTTTTGTCTCAATCCGAACGTATTAAATTTGAAACGGGCGTTCGTATGGGAATATTTATTTTTAGATCACTATTTTTTTTATTTGAAACATTGTGACACCCTAATTTTATTAAATAATAATAAAATTTAAAAAATCTATAAAAATTTAAACTATAAAATAATTAATCAAATGTAAATGTGTAACTTTCTTTTTGATACCAGGAAACACGCAACCTCAGACCACGAGCATATAACCAAGCTGGTTACTCGAACACACTACCTAGCGGCTTCCGACCTACACCTTCGTTAGCTGAACTGGCAGGTTACCAGAGGCCACAGCAAGAACAGCAGGAATATGAGGTACCGGCTAGACAGCAGATCTACGTGGAGGAGCAGAGACCACCAGTTAGAGCACCTCATAGGAAGGTAAATAAGTACAATTGAAATCAATATAGTAAAAACGTGATCATATAATTATAATAATAAAAATTAGAGATCATTGTTTCATTTTTATTTAACAGCTTGGTAATTTTTTTAAGTATCCTAGAACATCAAATGTACATAATTGTCATGTTCTTAAACTTTTTTAACTTTTGACAGCCTCAAGAGAACCGCCCATCTAAAATCCAGCAGCAACTCTTGGAAGAAGAAGAAGAAGAGAAGGAAGAGCCCGACCGTCTTTCCCAACTATTGCAGCAATCCAAATTCGATTGTGTGAGCAAGAACACTGGGTACTACGCTGACCAGGAGCTGAACTGCGAGGTGTTCCATTACTGTCAAGACAATGTTAAGCATTCGTGGATCTGCCCTGACGGATTCACTTTCCATCAGGTATTTTTTTATATTACCTATAATCGTATGAAATTAAGAATATAAATAGTATTAAATAGTAAACACACATAAAATAATAATATATTGTAATTTGTAAAATCTTAAGGAGAAGAGGATCTTTGAATTATTCGTAATTTTAACAAGATTTGTATAATGTCGGATGTCGTATAAGAGTGACGGTGGTATACATACATCATATGAATAATAAAATATATTTATATTAAATACCTACATTACATACAGTACAGTACATAGTTTATTTGTAAAATAAACATTATCATATAGCTAGGTTAATATATACTTTTTCTATTTGCTTTTTATAGGTCCATCTAATTTGCATGCCGCCTACACACGACAACATCTGCCAGAAGTCTCAAAAATACCACTTCGTCAATGACTACCTCTACCGCCCCATCAACGAAGAGGAGGTCCAAAGGAAACCTAACGTGTCCCTCAAGTACTCCGACAGATTCTACCCCGCTGAAGTGTACAGGGATGACCGTTTTGAACAGGAAGAAGATGAAGAGGTGAGAATATAAATGTACTGTAATGTTTAACAATTTCCGCCGAATTCCAGAAGCGTGAATGTCGCTCTATGCTTCGAAGCTAGAGCTAAAAAGCAAGATGATAAATATTTCATTTTCATTGTGCCCCTGAACCACGATTGACGTTCATTTGTTTTTGAAAAAATACTCGTAAAGTTTGTCTTTATTTAAATAAATGACCAAATAACTACATATCTGATTGAAATATATTAAAATCTTATGATACAGGAAGAAGAACCACGTAGAGCTCCCCCCGCGCAACAAGCAAGGCCAGCCAGACTTCAATACCAGCCTCAAGTATTCCGATCCGCTGAAGAAGTCAACATACCCTTAGTCCAGAGACGCCCTCAGCGCCCCTACGATTTCGACAACTAACTTTAGAAAATAAGATTATTTAATTCTTGCGTACAGTATTCTAGCTCAGCTTTGTAATTTGCCAAATAACTGTTATTGCATACTGTCATTGACCAATTTTAAGTTCACGTTTAATAGTTTTGATGCCTATATTGCGTGATAGGTCCCGAAATTCATTATTTAAGTGTAATGTTAACGAATTTATTTATACTGTACAATAATCTGTTGTAATAAGTTACAAATTAGTTGTAAGCTAGTCTTTGTGTTAAATATAATAAGAAAATAAAAAAATATGTAAATTATGTGGAACTTTTATTATTTTATACCTAAATAAAAAAAAATATCTTTAATGAACAACGAAAGCCGAGAATGAAGATTAAATTTCAAGCGTTTACCGTATTACGTGAAAAAAGTAAAGAGAGCGTGATATATCTTCATTATAAAGATCGCGAAAAATTATTTCAGATTTTGATTGAATCCATATCGAACTATAATTTCATTGGACTTAAACTATTTTTTTTTCTCATTACGTTTCATTCAACGCTGAAAAAAGCTATGATGTTTTGACAAGTGAGATAGATAAATTGTGTTTGACATTTGAAATATCCTCTAACATTTAAAAATCATTACATTGCCTTAAAAAATAAAGTGTAAATAATATTAATAGTATTGTTTAAAACATGATATAATATATTTATTGTTAATTTAATATATTAACTGTAATTAAATAGATGCAGTAAAAGTAATATAAGTGTTTAAATATATAAAACTTAAATATGAATTCTTCGGAATACAAGGTGTTCCACGAATCTTTCATGCAAAACAACCACGGTTCGACGGCATTGCATACGTTTTTCTGCGTATTCTTCACGTTACAATGTACATTGTTTTGTGCAATTCAGCAAAGAAGAGAAGCAACTAATTATCTAAAAGAATATTTCATAATTGTCTTAACAATGATAATGGCTCACACATTTTTGTCAGATTACATTTATCACTTAAATATTGGAGCTTTTCTAATGTTACTCAAAGAAACCATAAAAAGATATGATTATTTGCATATTGTTAGCAAAATGAGTGGCAGAAACATATATGACAATGATAGAATTAAGTCCATATCATGCCTTAGGGGCTTAACTTACCTTATAACTGGATTTTGTATATTGGCAGTTGATTTTGTAGACTTTCCGAGGCATTTAGCGAAGACTGAAAAATATGGTTTTAGTTTAATGGACACAGGGGTTGGACTGTTTGTGCTTATAAGTGGACTTGTACACAAAAACATTAATAAAAAGAATTATGTAGCAGTATTAAAGGGAAATTCCAAGTTTATTTTAACTCTTTTGTGTCTTGGTGTATTAAGATATTTCACAGTTAAACAATTAGATTATCATGAACATATCAGTGAATATGGTGTTCATTGGAACTTTTTCTTTACTCTTGCAGTATGCAAGTTAACAAGTATTTTGCTAGTATTAACAAATAAAGCTTTACTTTTAAGCATTTTAGCAATAGTTTTCCATGAGTTTTTGCTGTATAAAGGACTACAAGCTTGGGTTTTCAGTGATCAGCCGAGAATTTCTTTAATAGATGCTAATAGAGAAGGTATTACATCAAACTTGGGTTATGTGGCCTTGTATTTATTTGCTGCCTATTTAAGGCAATTGCTAGTCAATAATACAATTTTAAGATACTGTATACTTAAAAAACTTGTAATCCTAGATTCAATACTATTTATAATTTCATATATTATCAATATATATAGACCAGCATCTCGGACTTTAGCAAATGCTGGCTATTGCTCTTATTTATGCACAGTATTGGTAACTGGAATATTATTTATGTATTTAATTGAAATCATATTTTTAAAAAGAGAAAGGACAATTACATACTCCGTACCTTTTATATTAGATGTAATTAATAAAAATGGTTTATTATATTTTTTAATATGTAATGTATGCACTGGTAATATTAATTTATATTTTAAAACATTACTTCTGCCTCCACTTGCAACTTTTGTGATTTTAAATTGCTATATGATTTTTACAACTTGTATAACTATTTTCGTGGATAAAACACTTCATAAACCAAATAAAAAACAAAAAAGAGTTTAAAAACTGTTTTATTTGTTTGTATAAAGAATTATTAAAATTGTAGTTCACACATAATTTCATTTCCTCATTCTTCTATTGTATGGACAAAGTAAGGTGGTTGGTTTTGTCACAAGGCGCTATAGATCAAATTCAGGAGGAAAGTGGAAATAGAGTGTCTTGATCCTAAGTTCTCTTTCCCTGCTAAATATAGTACACAGTATTTTTCTCAAACTTAGAGCTTATCGCATATATGGACACTATTAGAATTATTATTATATATAGAACTTAAGGTAAAATTGAGGCCGTCGTAGTGCAGGGGCAAAGGCGTGCATACCGTAAACACGACGGTTGTGGGTTCGATTCCCTCTCGGAGAATCGCCACGCAAAACGCAATGCCGCGAGAATTCGTTAGAAAGCTACCCGTGCCTACCCTTACCCTGCTAGGTATATAAAAATTTACATTTCTAGTCTTATAATTTGAATAGTCAAATAAAAAAAATATTTTTATCATATTGTTAAGCAAATATACAGCTGGAAGTGTCAGCACCACTTTAAATGAAACCACAGTTTTAACTACTCTATAAAAGAGTAATACATTTAATTATTTTTTATTCCCAAAAATGAAAGTGTTTTTTTTCAAACAAAATAAATAATAAAATTATTGTTGTAATATAAAACGCCATTTGTCAAGAACGACGCACGCACACATACACCTATCAAAAGGAAACCGCCGCATACACCCCATTTCTAAAACGACTTGTAGGTTTTGGCGGCAAAATTCAAAGTTTAAAAAACCTTTAGTAACATTTTTGTAGTAGTATGTATTTACGTTATTGCGTCACACGAAATACAGGTATGGATAAACATGGTGAAATAAAAAAAAAACCTACGTCTAAATTGTTGAGGTATCTTGATTAATTTCTTTAGGTATGGGTTAAAAATATTTTACCCTATATACTGTTTCCGTAAAAGGAGCGCTGACACTCCCGTCCTGTATATATATTTTTTAATTTAACAATTCTATTAGGGTGCCGTTACAATTGTATCTGACAAGTAACAAAAAATGATTACAAAATGGTCCCAAAGACTACTTTTCTACACTATTTATCATTTAGAGTATGGACGATGAGTCGTGACCACACTGTAGTTCGTTGTAGATGGCAGATTTTATTTTAGTATTTTTACTACTTTTGATTATTTTTTTCCGAGATTAGGTTGCCACGACTTGTCGACCATACCGTCTGGTCTTACGCAGTCTTTATATTGGCACATCACTTCTATGAATACACAGAATTTTATTATCTATATAATAATTACTATTTATAATTTCTCTCGTCAAAATGTCTAATAAAATTTATATGTGTTTAAAACAATATGTGAAACTACTAATAATATATATTACATTTTTTATTTATTGATTTCTTTCATTTGAATTCTGTTTCGTTTGGTTCGATTCTGAGTAGAGATACACAGTTACTGGTATTGTAAAACACAGCTTAAAGTGTTACTTAATAAAAGAAAATTGGACAGAAACATTAAGTCAAAAAATCAATATATAATTAGGTATACAGGGGATGTATGATTTAAATATTTGATATATTATTAAAACATGTAAATTAAAATATTATTATTACATAAATGTAAATGTCCAAATTACACTATGTTATCTATATGATAGTATAAAATATGCTTTAGAAATAAACAAAAATATAAATTCTTAACACTTTACATAATAAAAATATTGTATAATAATACACTGTTCTGATTATTAGGCTTTCCAGTATTAGTCAATTAAAATTAGCAATATCAAAAAAAATCTAGTTTTTTTCAAAATGGACACATTTCTGAGTTATGTACTAATCTATCTATATATATATATATATAAAAGGACATGTACCTGACTGACTGAGGTAAGACGCACGCACAGCCGTTACCGCTGTGCGTAGAAACGTGAAATTTGGACAGATGTTTATTTTCATAACCTGGACATCCACAAAGAAGGGATTTTGAAAAAATTTAACCCTAAAGGGATGAAATAGGGATTGAAAGTTTGTATGGATTTTTTTTAAATAGGCACCGATTTTTATAAAATTTGAAATTCAGACTCTTAAAAATGTTTCATTGAACACGTGTTTCGTGCTTTTTTTAGAATTCACCCCTAAGGGTGCAAATAAGCGGGCGAAGCTGCGCGCGCCCACTAGTAGAATATATAATATTTTAGTATACTTAAAATTGAATTTGTTAATGTAGATTTTACTCGATATAATAAATAAATAGTTTAATTTTTGTTAATTCTTCACAAACATTAAAATAAAATATGACATTTCTTATTACACAGATTTTTTGATTACAAAGATAATTATAATAGAATAATTACGCCTATTTAAGGAAAAAAATATTATAACATAAAATCAAGAAATAAATAAACAATACAAATAAAAAACAAAAACAATTTCAAACAAAATTGCATTCTAACTTATGTTCTATGCAAAAGTGGTAGTATATCTTCACTTTTAACTAAAATCTGTCGAGAGAGCAAATTAATACAACAAAAAACAAATATATATAACAAAATGGCAATTAAAATAAACAAATATGCAAATAAACTGGGAAACCTTTGTGGAGACCAAAACACTGTGTATTTTAGTTGTTGATTTTCTGAAAAAAAAATGCTAATATTATAACATTTCCTGTTGTTTATATATTAGGGAAACTAGTGACAATACACTCCGTGCAGAACATACTACCTCGGAGTCATTACATGTAGAATGAAGAAAATGAGTCACACCAACGTTTTATTTATCAGAATATATATAAAAATTAGGTAACTCGAGAAAAAAGAATCTGCTTTTATTTTTTTTCTATCTTCAAAAATGACTGAGATATTAAACATTAAAGTGCAGCCTCCGCGACAAAATCTGGCTAAGCGTGTGACATGCCGCGTCTTTGGCTCGTTTAGCTCTGGCTGTTTCGCTATAAATTCAATTGTTTTTTATAGTAAATACGTAATGGTTAAGAAATATTGTATAGTCTCTAGGGGCCAGTTTTCGCGCAGGCATACATGCGTGTGACTGTAATCGCAACAGGGTGTGGGTTCGATCCCCGCTCGAAAAAATAAAATATTTAATATTTACATTTCATGCACATAAACACGATGCCGCCAGCTACTGCAGTGAAACTTCAAAATGCTATAAATCCTAATTCGATTTGGATGAAACAAAAACTATTATTATTTGTCCGAGTACACGTATTAAATGCAGTAATTGTTATAGTTAAATTTTGATGTGTTAGTATGACTCATTAATGATGTCTTGGTGCCAAACCAGGGAAATTTCAAAAAAAATCAATTAACCATGGGCGGAGGAAGGGCTATAATGACCCTAGAATATTTAGAAACAAAAAAATAATTACTTTAAGTAGACAAGAGTATATCATTTTAAAGTTAAAAAATGTTGGGCCTCGGTTAAAAAAATTATCCACATTGATATTTTAATTTTGTTCAACTTTGATAGGATGATCACCGCTTCGTTAAATCGCACCAAATGGACTCAAGAGCAGAAAATAGAAGATTTGTTAAATAGAGACCGCGACCAATGGATTGTTTGTACTCGTTTTAACTCTTTGGTTTACCGCATATTTAACAGTAGGGGTCGAACCCAAAATTACCGTGTTAACAGTAATAACTAATACAACACTAACTTACTTACTAACAGTAAGTAATACTGCGCCACAATAGCTGCATTTTTTTACTTACAGCTAAAACACTAAAAGAGAATAACATAAATATCATTAACTCACCAACTACAGCCGCTCCGTATCCAATTTTACTAGTCCCCATTCTATAAGAGCATGTTGGTACAAATATTTCATATAACCACTCATTGTCCAAAGCAATGTTTAATATTGGGTCATTGTATTGAAAAAGATGAGTCTCTTTAGACTCAAAACTCTTCTTCTGTCTCACATATTTTGATAAATGCTCATGTGCACAGAAATAAATGTCAGCATGTATTGCTTTATTTACCTGGAAAATGGAAAAAAATATATATTTTCATCAATAAAATATTATACTATAAAATAAAAATTTACAAAAAAAAATGTCCAAATAATGTTGTATTTACAGATGCTAAACATATAACTAATCGAATAGTTTAAAAATCATAATATCTTCAAAAAGATACGACAGTAAACATAATTTATAAAACATCATTTATTATACTACTATGGCTTCGCCTCTTTTAAATTTTGCTTTCTTATAAATTATTATAACATCCAAAATAATTGCAGCTCCATCCTTATTCCTACATAGAACGGAAGATGTTAACAGTCAGACGCTGTTACACTGCGCCTTAATTTGTTTCGTTTGCATACTTCAGTATGCAGGATAAACTTGAAACTGAAAAAAAATTCTAATATATTAAACCTCTCTTACCTGTTTCCCATAAACACCTTTAGAAGCGACAGGATAATGAGAAACACCAATTTTCACGTTCAAATCTGGATCATCAGGTCCAGTAGGTACTTTATACATTACTGAGTTAACTTTGTAAAAAGTTACATTTTTGTAGCTAATTACAGAGGGTTGATTAAAAATACTATTAAATTCGGCAACTTTGTCGTGTCTTATTGGTTCATTTTCACCACCTATGTCATTGTCACCGGGAAGCCATACTTGCTAAAATAAAATGAAATAACACATATTTATTAAAAACTATTGTAACAAATAATAAAATATAATAACAATAAAAAACTGGACAAGCGCGAGTCCGGCAGGCCCACCGAGGGTTCCGTACAGCTTTTTTTGAAATTCAAGCTAAGCTTAGCTAGAACCTTTTCATCTTTTAAAACCAAATTTTGCCCTCCTTTTAAGGTTATTATTTTTTAGGATTTAACCACAAATTGTTAGTAGTGTTAAATGCTAGCTGCCAAATTTCATAATTCTAGGTCAACCGGAAGTATCCTATTAATTTTGATTACCTTTATAGTATCGAAATACGCATTTTTTGCGATATGAACGGCCAAATATTTTTAACTCAACGCTGAGCTTTCTGCCATGGTGCCAGAGCGTAGAAATGAAAATATTAATAAATAATAATTCATTCACTTGAGTTCCACCGTCTCACAACACTCTTTCACACCCTTGTGCCCCTGCGCCACGCCAGCTCTATTAACAATTAATGTAAGATAAAGATATGGAGATCATATAATAAAATGATTTAAATACTAATTATCATTATTATTTTTTCAATTCACAATCATATATAAGAGGGGGTTCCTCACTCGGGAGAGTTAATTATTTTACTTTCAACTTTCACATTGACTTCGACGACATACACAATGTCTCAAGTTCATCGGAAAAAAGCTTGAAACTGCAATAATATACAAACTTATTAAGTACTTACAACAACTGGATAATATACATTAAATATATCGGCTAATCTCTTCACATAGCCATGGAACTCAGCCATAGTAGCAATAGAGCCCTCATCCATCAAGTCCCCAAGGTACACTAGCACATCTGGGTTGAAATGTCTTATTGCCATAGTAAAGGTTGACCTCAAGTATCTAAAAAGTAAAATATTTTTAGTATTTAATCACACTTATATTTGTAAAGCAACAGTTGAAATGTAATATTATCCTTAAAAAAATCAGTATTAAGTTGGTAGAAAGCCTAATGTCAAAAAAAATTATTCTTTGTTTTCCACCCAAATTAGAGACTTTGTGTGTTGAGTCAGGGCCGAATTTAGAGATTTAGATGACAAAATTCCCCATTAATATTCAGACAACAGGATTATTATTTTAAATTCAAAATATATATATATATATATATATATATATATATATATATATATATATATATATATATATATATATATATATGTCAGAAGGAGGAGCAGAAAGTTGAAAACGGAGCAACAAAATAAAGAATTGAAGTTGAATGATTTATTAGATAAGATGGATCGAAAAAGGCGAGCCACGCGTCTAGGACTTGTTTAAAGGGGTGACGTACAATCATCGTGCCTTTGTGTACAACTTCACAGATAGACTGTACTAGCAATAAGGCTATTATTTTGATTAGCTTGGATAGTAAATGTATGTTAAAATATTAGTAAGAAGAATGCAGAAGAAAAGAATTCAAAAAGCTGTTGGAGGAGTCACAAGAAGGCTTTGGACCTGAAAGAGGCCAAGAAGTTTCTGATTTTTTTGTGCACTTGAAAAACGCGTTTGACAGATTTACAAGAAAGAAAATATAAGAGGCAATGCCAGGGCACAATGTGAACAATTGCTGCAGGCATAGTCTCATTATAAAAGTCACTTAGCTCGAGTGTGAATAGAAGCTGGCACATACCCTTGCTTACACAGCCAACTGTTCACTTTATTTATGTAAGCCTGAATGTGAGTAAGACCCAGATTGTGGTATTCGAAAATCATGAAAAAAAGAATGACATGCAAGATCTGTGTAAATGGAAAGTGGAGGTATGTTAGGTATAGATGGAAAATATAAAACCAATGGGGAAAGGTCTATTGCTTCTGGTCACAGAATTGACAAAACTTCTTCCTGGTACTTTCTCCCCAGTATTGGTTGGTATCCCTAGGTAAAGTATTGAAAGCGAAAAATTGCAAATGTTTTATCACTCATTTAAATTACTAGGAAGTGTAGTTTTTTTTTCTATATTTCAAGTTCAAAACAGCAATAAAATATACTTGCAATTTTTCATTTTTGATACTTTACTATATTTTGATGGTCACTAACCATGGAAATATACATTCACTTCATATGAAGTAAGTATTGGTGGCAAACTTCAAAGTTGTTTAACCTTTAGTAATATTTTTGTAGTTGTATATGTTTACGTTATTCGCATCTTTGCGTAACTGCGTCACACGAAATACAGGTATGGATAAACATTGTGAAAAGAAAAAAAATCCTATGTCTAAACTGTTGAGTTATCTTCATTAATTTCTTTAGGTAGGGGTTTGAAATATTTTACCCTATATGCTGTTTCCGTAAAAGGAGCGCTGCCTCTTCCACCTGTATTTTATCATAGAAAATTGTCAAATTAAAAAGCATTTTTTCTCACTACCTGTCAAATATAATAATTTGAGTAGTAATCTATAGATTTTGATGATGTGACATATTTCATACAAAATATGGAAAAATTAAGCATTACATAATGCTTGATTATATTTTGTTTGCATAGACTTTAAGTTTATTATTTTGAAGTTTATTTTTACTGTGGTCCAAGGAAGTATAGACCAAAATGATATTAGTCACAGTTTGATTGCCTTCTCCTCCTTATTTTAAAACACAACCAAAAATAATAAGTGTGTTAAAAAGGATTTAGACACAGAGAAACAAACAGATAGGCAGACGAAAACAAGTGTGGTCCTAGAATCTTCTGTAGCCGAATAAGGGTTCTATCTTTTTCTTTTGATGGACAAAATCTAAAATATTTAATTTGATAAAGTTGTGAAATAGTGGTCCACGACTGACCTAAAAATTGTCTTAATTCCACAAAATTTTCTTTAATTTTACCTAAACAATATAATGTACTTTGTTTATTAATATTATAAGTACCTGTCGCTATCCCAATTAAAAAGCAAGCTAAGAGGAGGAGGTACAGCTTGTTCACCCTGTATTTGAGGATCTGCTACAAGCAGAATCTTTGTACATTTCGATGGATGCTTGCATTCTAACCCTTGCCAAAACAACGGCTGTATAACGTAAACCAGCCATTCACAATAAAAAAGTACAGCTAGCGGTGCCGCTATCAGGTATTTTAAAGTAGTTCTGCAAAGTATAATAAATATATTAATATTCTTTTACATGTTAAATGTTAAACAACATGTTAAATTCAATACAAATTTATAAAAAACCTTCTTCGCAAATACATGAGTCTCTTTTCTTAACATCACAATCAAAATGAAATTTTATCTTATCTAAAACTTGACGATTCACTTGTAGTGTAGGCCGTGGAAAATAAATAATAAATATTTAAGTTGGAAATTGAAATTGTTTACAGTAATGGAAAAGATTCGTTAAACGCTATTGATTGTCAATTTCTAACACAATTCATAAAAATCTAATACCTTCTAAGTTATTCTGAAAATTTAATGAATTAAAAGATAATTAATATATAAAACTATATTTTAATTTTATTATAAAATATTCTTCTTATTATAATATTTGTTAATAAGTCACTAAGTATTGTTAAAAAATCTGAGTCGTAACTGGAACGCTACGTATTCTATAGTTATTTACACTTTTTCGAACGTTTCTATTGCGGCGGTTTGACAGGTCAGCTTCGAGCCTCTTTTTAGCTTTCCGAGTAGCGTATTTTCATTTTATTTTACGTTATGTTTTTATTTTCGCGTTAAAAGTAATATTAATGTAGCCATTATAGTAGTATACATCATATATTAGATCGTCTCCAAGTGCACTTACAGTGTTACATAAACACATATCGTAGAGCGCTAATCGTATCGGCAGTTCTTATGCATATAACTACACGATACGTCAGTTGATGAATGTTGTCTGAAAGATAATGGATGTGGATACTCCTAACTTACTAAAACGGTGCAGTAGTGCACCTCTTATCAATGAAGCGGCGTCTACGGCGGCTACCTCGCCTACAACCAACACGGCTCCCAGGTAATGCCTAGATCAATCGACACGCCTCCCACGGGCCCCGATGCGGTTGTCGCTACGTACCTGCCTATTTTTGACAGCTGCTGAGGTCGTCAGTGGGTGCCGTGCACGCATTTAGAACTATATTTCACACTAATAGATGCATGTTGAACATATTATTTTAATGGTATAATTAAAATTACAGCCAAAATGTTTTGAAAATGATTGTGATGTGATACACATGACAGTGTGATATCATTAAGGTGAGAATAACATATATCTCTAGTAACAATATTTGGTAAATGCTTACAATGTAGTCTAGATAGTGTTAGTAACATTCCTGTATGTTTCAGTATGTATATATTCTCCATTAGTAAAATGCTTAATTGAAAATAAGCATTAAGCATATATGTTATGCTGAAAAAAACAATTACATTTTTATATATAATTTTAAAATTATTACTTACTAATAATAAGCAATCTTAAATAGACCTTATGTTAATTGAAGTACTGCTTGATTTAAGAGACCTGCCAGAGAAGAGTTATTTTTAAATTCTCTTTTTTTTTTCAATTAAAAATCAAATGCAACAACATCATAGGAAGTAAAGTGGTACAATTAGAAAACTAAAATCTTCTATAAAGTTAATAAACAATATAATATAAAAAAATACTACAATAATACAAATTGAAATTTATTTTTTCCAACATATAAATAAAATTGCATAGTTCTAAAATAAATATCTATATAATGAATTACTGAATAACAAATAAAAATAAAAAATTTTTTGTCTAATGGCAATACTATTTATAAATCTTGTTTTTTAACTTACCCCCTTGTTAATATTATCTTAATTACAGATGGTATTAAACACAATATGCTAGTTATATTTAAGCGAGTGGAAATATCATATTAATATAGTAAATTAGCCTTTGTTCTTTGATACAATGGTCAAGTAATTGGCATTATTATAAAACAATAAAATACAAACAGTAAAAAAAAAAAGACAGTATAACAATAAATTATAAATAATAATATTTTTTACATTATCATAGTGCAGTGAAGTTATTTTTGCAAAGGTTCTGAGTTTGAATCTTTTTTGATCTATGAAATATAGGTGTTACTTAATTTTGAATAGTTCTGTTGTTTTAAAGTTCAATATTATTGTAAGTTTTTTTTTGAAAAGCGTAGAACATAGTGATGTGTCAAAATATGAGAGATAGATAATAAAATGTACAATTTAGTTAAAACTATTTTCTATATATAGCTCATAGCTGGGTAAGCAGAGTATAGTGGCAAGATACTATGTTTACTGTTTTTCTGTTGAAATTTTAGACATTGTGTGTTCAGAGGCAGAACTTTAGCCATGTCAATACACAAAAATCCTGGTTACAGCCAATAAAGGTTTCAATTGTGATATAAGAATAAATAAATATTTTCTGTACATATAAAATTTTTAGTATATCATATTTAGAATTGGATTTAGGTTTCCTATTATTATTCTTAATTAACAAAATGTGCATATGCAAAAGATACTATTTGATTAAAGTCTTTTAAGATATTTTTTTCACTATCTCATCTAAAGTAAAGGTCACTCATACATTGTAAGTTATTTTATCATTTTCAAATCACCTGTAATACAATCTTCTTTTATCTTAAAATTATCTATACTAATATTATTAAATTGAACAGTTTGTTTGGTTGAACATTCTTATCTTGGTAACTACTAGTTGACAAATAATTTCTTTATCCAATTATTTTTTTTAGCTAAGTGTATAGTAGGGTAAGCTGCCTCCCTCCGCTGTCTGCCCAAATTTTCTAGACATCGCGTGTTGAGTAACAGGGCTAGAAATAATGATAATATAATAAATATAGCAAAGCAGACTTATATGTTAATTAATTTTACATCATAAATGGCAATGGATATTTATATTATTTAAGTGTCATGTAGAATCATATATTATAAAATATATAAATCAGCTTCACGCTGTATCCCGCACACTGCAGGGTAGGCGGAGGAAACCTAATATTAAAAAACTCCATTCCCCACTTTCTGCCGAATTCTGGAGGCATTGTGTGTTGAGTGGATGGAATGGAAATATAAATTTAAGTAAATATTTCATCTCCTCGAATGGGGTTTGAAACCACAACCAGTTGGTTTTACAGTCACACTTTGCTCCCCTGTGCCATGACTGGCCTCAAGTTTTAGTGTAAAGTATATATTTTATAAACTTCTCATTACCAGAGTGACGAAATGACAATATTAATTTTTTTACCTCCTAAAGGCCAGTATGGCCAGTGGGGTACAAGTGAACAACTGTAAACACAACAGGTTGTGGGTTCGATTTCCACATGAGGAAATTAAGTAATTAACATTTTCATTTTCATAACTAATGTAACATAAGGAAAATGAAAATTGTAAAAATAATATTAACTATATTTCATTTTCCTTGGTTCTTTTTGTCTATTTTCTTTATGTTATAGATTTACTTTTGTTTTGAAGAAATGTATGGATTTCTCAAAACCATAAAAGAAATTGAGCAAGAAGTCACTAAAAATATTAACTAGTTTTGATAAGAACAGTACACAAGAGAATGCTTATAAACATTTTTTATAGTTTCAATAACTGTTATATCAAAACATGGTGGTGTTTGTTTTATACAGTTGTATGTATTTGAAACACTGATTAAAAAATATATAAATCTTGCTACATAGCTTATTTTATTTGGGTTAACTAAAATTAAAAGTAAGCAATTTTTTTAATGATACTTTTTTTTGTTGTGTTTTTATTTTTAATTGTCTGACTTCAATTTTTTACATAAGTTTATTTAATACTAGCTTTTACCTGCGGCTTCATCCTAGTGGTCAATTGAATTAAATAAGACACACAGTACCATTATCTTTTAAGGTAGTCAGAGGAAACCTGGTGTTAAGGCTTTTTGTTCTCATCAAAACGCATCGGCCGAATTCTAGAAGCTTTGCGAGTTAAATGGCGGAACTTTACGCCGCTCTTTGCCTCGTTACAAGAGCAAGTTCTTCGAGTGAACCCACAATCTGCCACGTTTACAGTCGCACGCTTGTGAACCTGCCCTACGACTGATCTCAAATTAAGACGAGCGTGTTATATAAAACAAACAATTTTTGGTCATAAATTGGAATATAATTACCATTGTAATCTGATATTTACATAATGAATCAAAAAGCTGTTGATAGCCATTTAACTCTTTAAATACATTACACTTAAAATGTCCTTTTTTTCTGTCAATGCAGGTGGCAATTTTATCTTACTTGCCTAATATACTGTCCCTCATCCTGTCTTTCCTATCTATATGTAAATAAATTTGTTCCAGAAGCACAACATTCTTCGGCATGTTCTCCAACAACAGCCTCCCGCGCACCCGCAGCAATAGTATCAGCTGCAGTCCACTGTCTGCTGCTGTCAATATACCATCTAGCCTTCAAGTGAGTATATTAAATGAAATTAATATGTATATTAACTGAAATAAGTAAATATATATTATGTGGGATGAGAGAGAAGATTTGCGAGCACATTTGATTAATTGAATGAACATGTTGTTACCACCAGCTCGGAAGCAGTTACCGAGAAGATGAATGAAGAGTGGATCTCGATGAATATCCATTTCATTATATTTATTCATAATTATGTTTCCAATTGCAGACCACCTGTGGTCGTAGGTTAACACCGCGCGTAAACCAACTCCGCGCTGAGGAATGTGCGGACGTAAGCAATACGAGGGAAGTGGCGCACGAGAGGGAGGTGCATACAGCGATGCAAATGGGGCAGTCGTATGAGGATCTTACTTTGGTGGGAGGATTGGCTAACTCGCCTACTAGGGTGCCTAGGTAGGTTTTTGTTTTTTTTTTATGGAAAAAGACAAGGCAAACGAGCGTACGGGTCACCTGATGGTAAGTTATCACCGCCGCCCACGACCCTGCGTAACACCATAGGAGCTACAGGTAACGCACCTAATTAATAAATAATGCCGGCGAATTAATAAATAAATAAATAAATATTGTTTTAATTATTTTTTTTATATTAAATAAAAAAACTTGCTTTAATTGCTATGTGAATTGAGATATCAGATGAGAGATTTTCTCTGATACACGTGAAAATTTTCATTGTGGTCAACTTCATAGGGAATATAGCATTGCAAAATTTTTATATAAAGCAAGTTACAGAAGTTTGGAAATCACAAATCTGTCCGATTATCTGTCTGTTTTTTTATGTATGTTCCTCGATTACTTAAAACATTTAGACTGAATTCTTTACATTTATGGGCACACTTGAAGATATTTTAATATTTTTGCTGTCATATGTTTATTTACCCTATGCCAAATGCCGCAATATTGCTTTCGAAAGTCATGTGGAAAACGGCTCAGTAATTTCTATTTATATAAATAAATAAAAGTTTGTTTTAATTCTGGCTTCAGTAACATACAAATAACATATTGCAAAGAGAACCTCAGGCTTATAATCGCAGACGGACAGTTTAATTTCTTTAACATATACAGTATATATTACAATCGTTAATAAATAATTAATATGTTGTTTGGAACAGCCACATTATATGACTGTGTTCCTATTAGGAGTTACATCATCTATTTATAAATGATAATAATAATATTGCATGGTACATTGAAATGTCTATCTGAGTATTTGGCATTCTTTTTTAGCTTTTATAAATTACAAATATAATGAGTGGAATTTGAATCTACAACCATTTTGCGATCGAGCCCATCCAGACTTTGCTAAAACAGCGTTATTTAACTGTATATGTCACAAATCATTAATTTAAACTGGTTATTAATATATTATTTGATAATATATGGCGAAAACTTGAGGTGCGCGTGAAGAATTAATAAGAACAGCGTGAAGATAAATATATTATTATTTTGCACATTAAACGTTTAAAATATGTTTAGGGTTGAATACATGTGAAAAAAATTAAATATAGAAGCGAACGTGGCGCAGTGGACTTTCTGATTGTAGGTGTGATGGTTGTAGGTTCCATTCCAATTCTGTGTTATTATTTTATTATTATAATCGGACAATAAAGTTAATTAAAATAGAGCTTAAATTACAGACCAAAAAGTCTTAGTTACCTTGTGTCTACTTATTCTTCAAAGAAAAAAAAAATCACAAAATACATTAAGAATACATTAAGAAAACTATCTTTGCAATTTTCAGGTTCTCCCCAGTAGTTTCTCCATCACCGACACGCAAGTTCACAACGCGGCGGAGTCTCAGCCCGATAGCTTTACGAGCGTCTTCCTTCAGTCCGGTCCGGCCCAACGTTCTAGTCGGCAAGAGACGATGTGATGATGGAGACTCTTCAATTTCCAAGAGAATGTGCACAGACAGACTGACACCTTCAACCCCGGGAACTCCGGATTCAGATTCCCTGGAATGCACCTTCAGACCCGTGTCTCCCAGAGCGCAGCCTATGAATGAACATGATGCTCAGGATAATCAAAATCACAAATCTTCGAGTCCAAGCTAATAGTGTAATTGTGGAAATGTATGGGACATTGAATTACTGTGACATCATTTCATCACGGATTTCTGAGTGCAATTTTACTTTGGTTGGTAGTTCAGATCCATCTGATTTTTCTTGATGTCCAGTTAACCATTTCACTAGTCGGGCTGGAAGCTATTATTGATCAGATACAAAACATATATTGAAGGACAAAAAGTGTCAGTTAGTGACTTGTGTTATATGTGAGACTATGTAATAACATATACATATAGTAATGTTATAAGCAATTTATAGGTACCAAATATCAAATTATTGATGCCTAATCTAGGATTGTTGACGGGTTCGAATCCAGCAGTATATATAATACGATATGTGTAGTACTTGTCAGGTGCATAAAGTAGCCTATGGCATTAGTTCCTAATAGTGAACTTATATTATCATACTTTAGTGTAGGATAAAGCGAGTGCCCTTTTAATAGCCAAAGCATCCAAAACTTTATTGTAATATTGTAAATATATTGTAGCGTTATGTAAACAGCGCATGTATATACTTTATATAGTGTAGTTTTAAGTAGTAGCCACTTGTGTAAGCTCATTTAGGAGGAAAACCTCCTTCATTCCCGCCTTTCGTTTGTAATTAGTTTCATATTAGCCATGTTACTAGGAGTGCTATTAAAATTGTCTTCTGGCAGCTTTATTTTATCTGGTTTCCATTGTTTGACAAAGGTGTTTTTTGTGCTAATATCTATTATAATTAATCCAATATTAAAATATTTTTGTAAATTAATTATAAGCGAAAATGGATATGTATGAATTAACTTTTGAATCATTATATAATTATTAAAATTGACATTAAATAAAAATACTAAATATATAAGACACCTTTGACAAATAACGTACAATTTATAACTAATTAAGTGTTTGTTCATTATATTCCTAAAATCCATACAACATATAAAAATTCCATATCTTGACTTAAACACTAATCCCAAGACAAATCCTCAGATATTTCATTATTTTGTGTTCATTATTCACTTTGAATATGCTTTCGATTGTACCATATTGGTAGTCCATTGAATGTTTCTTTTGTGTGATTTTTTTTATTAATAACTTGCCAATATTATATTAATCTGTAGTACAGGGTACTGTCGCACATTTTCTTTGATATGGCGCAAAATATATTTATTGTATTATTATTTATAAAATTGATTGAAAATTGAGGCCAGTCGTGGCGCAGCGGCACGAGGTGTAACTGTAAAACCGACTGGTTGTGGGTTCGATCCCCACTCGAGGAGGTGAAATATTTATTTAAATTTATATTTCCATTTCTTCGCTTTGGTGTAGAGGTTAAGCGCAGCGTTGAGTTCCGCCACTCAACGCGCAATGCCTCCAGAATTCGGCTGAAAGTGGGGAACGGAGTGTCTTAACAGTGTCTTAGGTTCCCTCTGCCTACCCTGCTGTGTGCGGGATACAGAGTGAAGCTGATTTGATTTTTAATTAATTATTTATAAAGTGCAAATAGCAAGATACATAGGAAGGCCATCGGGTATTTCATATTCACACTTTATCTCGCAAATAACAAGGTTGTCAGAGTGTCAGCTCAGTTCTCCCCTTCCTATCCGAATTCGAGACATTGCATGTTGAATGGCGAAACTCAACAGCGCGGTTTGTATACCAGAGAAAGAGTATAAAAATAGTTTACTATCTCGAATGGGAATCGAACCCACAACCATTGTGTTTACAGTTGTTTAGATATTCAACTACTTTATTTAAAAATTAATATTTGATTGGCTTGATTAAGACATATTAAAGACAAAAAATATTTTGATTTATTATTATGTATACTTTCATTATTTAGTTGTAAATGATTGTTTGATATTTAATCTTTCTTTTAATTGTTATTGTTTATCTAAAGAATATCAAACCCTACAATCTTATAAGATTATAATGTATTCCAATACAGTCGTCATATCAAAGATTGACACATTATATATACTAGTATACAAATAACATTCAATGGATTTTTTAATAATAATCAATTAATTATTTCATAATTTAATTATTATTTCTTTACTTTAATAATAGAGAGTTAAATTAGCAAATGAATTTGTCGAATACCTCAAATACATTTGTATTAACATGTTATAATATGCATTTTTTCTTTACTTTAAGTAATTATATTATAAGAAAGCTCCGGCGGCATAAAATTCGCACAACTTGAAATAAATAATTTGTTACAATTCTTATTGCATTGAAATAAGTCTGGAAATAGCTGTGACTATGTAAACGTAAGAGGTTGTAACTGGTTTCTAATACATAATTATTCAATATAAGGGACATATACATAAATTATGTTGTACATTAAAGAATGAAAGGTTTCGAAGTGTGACGAGGAGTGGGGCATTAGGAGAGTATATCAGATCATTTATTTACGCGGAAATCTAATTTTCACATATGCGAACAGCTGTGAGAAACTGACAAGGGGAATGGTTAAAAAAAATCGTAAAATATATTTGACATAATTTATGGATGGCCTCTAATATATAAACAAACGATAGACAGAAGAACTTTTATCATACATGTATATTTGTTCCCTGGAGCTTACCATTGCAATTGGCTTATCAAATATTGTACCTACTATGTGTATAAGTAGACAGTTTTGTAATTTTTGTATGTATGTCATGAAGACTTCTAAGGTATATTGTTTAAGTGTGATTAAATCACAACATGGACTCCAATAGACACATTTTTTCATTTCATTTCAATTTCGATCAAAAAAAAAATGAGTTACCAAACCAAAATCACTTTTATTTACATCAGTTTACATGTACCTTGTATAATTAGACAAATGATAAGAAAAAAACAGTGTTTAAAAGATAATTAATCTAAAAACTTACCACAAAATGAATAACATTATTAATATATAAACATTCCAATATTTTGTACTCTTTTAAAATGTGATAAATTACAAAACACGACGACGTCAACGCGACGTAGCGAATCTCACAATTATTAATAGTTAAAATGTAAATTAATTAAAACGATACAAAAAATCCATTAATAATAATAATATTAATAATAATTATAATTGTTTATAATTAAAAGTGTAGCAAATTGCAGATTAAAAAAGAACACTGTCGGAAGCGAGTTGTGTGACCGCTGTCCTTATATATATAAAAAAGCTACAATATAGTATACGCATTTTATTATTACAATATTTGTTCAGCGCAAAACATTAATAATTATTATTTTCTATGAATATTGTCGTTGATTCGCCTTGAAATATTTTGTATTGCTTTCACATAATAAAGTTTAATCAAATTGACATTGATGGGCTAAATATAAATGGCAGATCAATATTCATATAATAATAATAATAACAGTTAAAATTTACTTAAATAGAAATAAGCGTTTTGGTTTTCTTAATCAAGTTAGAATTAAAGTATTAAATGCAAATAAATCCATAGATAATAAATTAATTTCTAATATAAGCCTATTTTTGCTCTGCAGACTGCAAGCAGTGTGGTACACGAACACAAAATAAAATTACTTTTTACAATATCAACCACCATCAAAATAGATTATTTTTAGTTTTTTTTAAATTAAAAAAACTAGTTTTTTTAATACAAATAATATATAAAATACTTATATTTTGACAGCAGTTAACAAAAACTTACAAAGTATGGCTTAATTAAGTTGAGACTATCCTATAATTGACTATAGGAAGACATTTACTATAAGAATCGTGTCTACCATGAGAACTCAATACTATTTAACACTTGAGTGACTATAGTTACTACTGTAACAAGCGTTACTTAACTCATGGCAGATACTAATTGTATCGGAATGTAGACTATTGAAGGGGGGAAGTGAGAATTTGGCATGGATTTGGCTTTATTTTTTATTATTTTCAAACAAAACTATTGGAGATTGTTAAAAGAAACTAAGTTTCCATCTCCACTGCTTGGAGGATAAACGCCTCAAGTCTTATCGGTGGTACAGATTATAGAAAATAAGATTATTTTAAACAAATCCAATTTACACATATTGTCTATTATTTGAAAAAAAAAATCCAGTAAATTTATACCACAAACTAAGAATACTAAAAACAATTTTTAAAAAATCTAGTTAGAAAATCAAAATAATAAACAATATATGAACAATAATCAGTTTAAAATAATGTTATTTCAGTGTTCCATGAGTCTGTTGGAACACGGGCCCTTATTAGCATATCAAAAAAAAAAACATTACAAACACCGCGTCACATCAGTCTTTCGAAAATGGCCGTTTTACTAAAATTTAAATATTTAAAAAAAAATCTTAAAAATTATCAAGAACATCTGGTGTCACAGTACGTAAGTACTGGTTATCCAACAACAAGTGTTTATATGTAAATAATAAACGTTAGACGTTACGAATGCTCACACACACAATACATACAATTTACTAACCTAAAATGTTCTAAAACCAAATGAGATTTTTTCCTAAGTCAATGGCCAGGCGGCTCTATACATTACTAATTCTAAGTTTAATAAAACTTCACTAAGACCTGTTTCAACACTGACAAAAATATTAATTTTATATACTATATAAATGAGTTAATAAATTGTTATTAAACTATATAACACTGTGTTAATAAATAATTAAAAAAAAGATATTAGTATTAATATATGTAATTAAAATCGACTTTTAATCTATGTGCATTTAAAATGGCTAAAAAAAGAAAAAAATATTAATAGAATGATAAAAGTATAAGTATTTATGAAAAAATTATAACATTAGTACTTTTAACTTATCAACTCATTTACATAGATATCGTTACACAAAATATTTTCATACAAAAAAATGTATGAATCAATTAAATAAACAGTTGCGATGAAAAAAACCTTTAATGTGTCTTAACAATTTAAATATAAACTATTTTACATTGGAACAATTTCAACAACTATAAGGCTTAAGTTACACACACTTGGATATGAAAACTAACATTTTCTACAAACTTACTCCATCAAAAAAAATTACACATATATATAAATTTAAATAAATAACAATAAGAAAAAAAAATATATAATAATAATATAATTTAAAGAAAAAAACCGTTAAGACCTATTAAGAAGAAAAATGGCAGCATAAATGAGAATATTGTATCTAACTTTACTATTATTGGCACTGGCTGTCTTAACTATAAGATTCTTTGGTTTATGGCTCTCATATACTATTGCAAATATCTTAATACAAATTAAATGTGTCATTTTTCTTTTTATTAGATCATTTATTGAAATTTAAAATCATGTTTCAGCAAATAGGGAGTTAGCCATTTTGTAAAAAAATCACAATAAGGGTACCTTAAGCCTTATTTGACAAAAATACATATAATTTTGACTCACCTTCATACTTTAAGCGTAAAGAGCTCAACTATTTAAGACTGAGTCGTCTACAAGGGCTACTTTGGCTACCTCAAAGAATATTGTATGTGAATATTTGTTCCGTACGGTACTGATAGCTGATTTGGGCTTTTTGTGTAGGGCGGCGTTCTGGGCGATTGCTATTGGTAGGATATCTTTTAAGGTGTAACCTGAAATTAATTTAAATGATAGTGTAAAAATAAACATATAGGTATAGTAAGATTTAAATTCTATGTATTTATAGAAAAAAAAAACAGCAAAATCACTCTTTCAAACTTAAAATAAACTAAGATAACTTAGAATAACTTCCTGAATTTTCAAAGTTATATTAATCAAAACACATTGACACACATTGAAAATACAATTGACATGGTCATTAATTTCAATTTATTTCATTACATAAAAAAAATATACTACAAAGGAAACTAAGTGTTATATTATACTTTTGAATATAGCCTTTATAGAAAATTTATTAAAAAAAAACTAGATTTGTTATTATTAACTGTCAATATACTTAAAGGTATCTTTTTACCTGTATAATACTGCAAAGTGGGTGTCCAGGTACCAAGGGACTTCATCCTGAGCGCGATGTAGAGCGCCGCGGCCGCCATTTTGCTATCGGAGTAAGTGAGCAGACCATATTCTAGCAGACACTGCTCTAGTACGAAGCGGGCGAGCGTTAGCGTGGGCATTGATACTCGGGCGCACTAAGGAAAGATATTAATAATTTAAAAATCAAAATTAAATCAAATCTGCTTCAATCTATACACACACACAGTAAGGTAGACAGAGGGATCCTAGTGTTAAGGCACTTCGTTTCCCACTTTTCATCGAATTCTGAAGATATTGCGTGTTAAGTGGCGGGACTTAACGCCGCGCTTTGCCTCGACACCAGAGTGAAGAAATGGAAATATTAATTTAAATAAATATTTCATCTCTTCACGTGGGGATCGAACTCACAAGCAATCTTGTTACAGTCACACTTTGTGCTCTTGACTGGCCTCAATAAATATTAATAATATTTGCATTTAAATTATAATTACCTGATAAAATATTAACTTAAATGTAATTTACATACAAGAATAAATTTCTAGCACGTTAAGAAATTTATATGAATATTCATATTTACAAACGACCAACGACGATGAATTTTAAGCCAATTTTCGACAAATTTTCTAGAAATTGTATGTATCGCGAAATTCAACACGAAATTCTCTTATGAAATGACAACTCACTCTAGCATATCTCCTGAGGAAGCGGTAAGACAGCGGCACACCGAGGTCAAAGTCGATCACGCGTAGAATGTTCATCTCCATTTTCAGCAGCTGGCTGAGGGTGTAGGCACCGTCGCAGATGTAAAGGAAATCGTCTACTAGTGGTGGGATTCTCTCCTGAAGTTGTTTATGTTATGTTTTAGTTTAGAAAAAAATACTAGGTTTTCATATTAAGAAAACGTATAAAAACTTGAATGTTAATGTATAAGGATTTGAACCCGCGCCTTTTTGGAAACCGTCCAAGCGCTCTGACCAACTAGGAAATATGCTCTCATCTAGCTACGTCGAAATTATAATACGCTTGTTACAACTATTATAGTTGTAAACAAGCATTTAAACATTTTAAAAATATTTGTTACAACTCTTATAGTTGTAACAAGCATATATTTTTTAAAAAAATATTTAAATTATTTAAATAATTATTTAAATTCTATATATTAATAAAATTATATGTTAAATAGACATAAATACAAAGTCCTTGTTATACTTACATCAAACTTAGAAGCTATAAACAGTGCTGAAGCACCAAGCAACTGCAACTCCTCCTTCATCAGCTGTTCCTTCTCCGACAGAGTCTTACTGGACCTGGTCAGGTACAGATCCACCAGCTTCACAGCCAGGTAAAGGGTTTCGTGGTTCAATTCAAAGCTCTCCTGGACTTCCACCATCCAGTCCACAAGGAGTGCCCTCATCCAGGAAGTGATGCCTTTCATCCGGATTAGATAGTCGTCGATGATGAATAAACGCTGAAATTGGCTTATATTTAATTTTTTTTCTTAAGATGTACACAGGATGCAGTATTTATCAAGTACTGTTTTCTCTACCCTTCACTAACTTTTAAATATATATTGACCAAATGGAAACCACACATATTGATATTATGAGTACACATAAACACATAACAAGATATTTGAAGACACTATGCAATGACAAAGGAGAAAATGAAGGGTTTTATATTTTGCATTTTGTCATAAAGACAAAGGAGAATAGAAAACTTTGCGTAACATAAAAAAGGAAGAGGTGTTTACCTATATATATAAATAGAAATGTCAAAGATAGAGACAAGACTTCGTCGTAGTGCAAACGTAACATAATCAAATCAACATATTAATAATGAGTTTAATAAAAATATAATACTTTTTATTACATTTTTAATAACAGTACTTTGCCAGTAGGCAGGGTTAAGATTCAATGTCATTATGACATAACACTTAAGTCAATAACAATAACTCTTTGCATTTATATTATGAAACATAAAACTTGGTCTTCATTTGGAGTCTTATTAAACCGACCAGGTCGGTTTCCAGGAGGCGCGGGTTCGAGTCCCGCTGCGTTCAAATTTTTATATGTTTTCTAAATAAGTATTTTTCTTTCCTAAGTGTGGAATAACACTTTAAAAATGTTTAGAAATAGTCTTATAAATTGTTCATAGCAATAGATTTTTTCCATCAAACTCACCTCCCGGCCCTTCAAATAATTGAATATATCCATAGCATAATTTGATACTTGGTATGTATCATTCCAGTTCTCCTTATCAAAGTCCGCCACACCAGCAGGCACCTGGTGCGGGGTGTCTGTCTCTTCATCCAGAGATTTGTTGATGGAGTCATCTAGATTCACTTTGTCTAGCTTTTCGCTTATAACTTTGTATTCTTCTTTTGTTGCGTCATTTGGACTGCTGTAAAAGGTATTATTTTGTAAAAAAAAATCTGTAAGAGTAAGTCAATTTTGTAGTGAGAATAGTCTGTCTACATACTGTAATTTTTATGGTCCTTACTAATTAAACAATTAAATATCTAAACGTATAGCTAATGTGTAGAAAGTTTTGTTTAACAGGTAATATTGATAAGCTAAGATTGTGGACTACTATACCTTGAGAATTATAACTACGAAAGGCACAAAAAGTTTATATATAAGAACGCAACGCACACCAATAGATATCTCAATAGTGAATCTCACCACCACTCTATACAGTTATCTACCATGGCAATACTTTGTTTCAGAGAGCCCACTACCTCTAGGGACGAGCTTCGAGAGGTGAAGAATGCTCTTCATCAGATCAAGTTGTCAGTTCACCGCTAGCACCACAGTAAAGACAGCCGGCATATCTACTATATGTGAAGGGAATTACAGACAGGATTGGCAACATCTTAAGAGCTTCCATAAAAACTAAATTCAAGCCTAACAAGGAAACCCATTCTTGGGTTCATTGAAAAGTAATATTCCTTTACAGTGTGCAGGCGTATACAAACTAGACTGTGACTAATACAGGCAAACAAAGAGAAGGATCGGTTTAGGGTGAAGGAACACATCTCCGATATCAAGAATGTGCATGATCAAAGTCTGCTGTGTGAGTACACTGCACATAAACCCAGCCAATACTTCAATTTGATGAGCCCCAAATCCTTGCGAAAGCAAACGGATATATTCCTAGAACGATCTGTGAGTTAATTAAAATACAAAAACATCCTAATTTCAATAGAGAAGACGGTAGGTTACTTTCTATCACCTGGAACCCACTCATAAAATCTTTGAAGTCTCAAACCCACCACACCAGAGGGCAAGATACAGTCAGCTCATTCTGCAAGAATCTAGGGCAGTACGCGAGGCAATTGAGAAATCATTGTCGGTAGTTTGATATAATAACTATGTCAACTAACAGACGAATGAATGAAACCTCAGTTTACCCGGGACCACGGAATACTGCAGTGTTTGAAGCGTCGGGTTTCCAAAAATGTATAAATATAATGAAATGAAACCATTTAACCCGATAAATCGCGTTATAGGGTTAAATGGTTTCATTTAAAAAATAAAATAAATAAATCAGCTTCACGCTGTATCCCGCACACAGCAGGGTAGGCAGAGGGAACCTAGTGTTAAGACACTCCCGTTCCCCACTTTCTGCCGAATTCTGGAGACATTGCGTGTTGAATGGCAGAACTCAACGCCGCGCTTAACCTCGACACCAGAGCGAAGAAATGGAAATATAAATTTAAGTAAATATTTCATCTCCTCGAGTGGGGATCGAACCCACAACCAGTCGGTTTTACAGTCACACCTCGTGCCTCTGCGCCACGACCGGCCTCATTCCGGTTTCATTTAAAATGTGTAATAATCAAAAATCAAAAATCTTACTAAAAAGTTTATATATTTTTACCATCTATATCTACTTATATTAAAATCGTAACTGCAGTGTCTGTACAACGATAAGGACAAAAAACCGGACCACCGCGAGTTATGCTCGCCCACCAAGGGTTCCTACAAAAATTGGATCTCTTAGATCTTTTTCTAAAATTCTAGCTTAACTAAGCCAGAGTCTTTTCATCTAATACCTCACTTGACTATAATAGCAAATTTTGCTCCCTTTTTAAGGCTATTATTTTTTTGGATTTAATACGCATTTTTTGCGATATAAACGGCCATACATTTTTTTTAAGTAAATATAGAAAAAGTTTTTTCCGGAAATCATGGGGGCCCTATATCTGACTATATTTGAAATTTATATTTCTATTCCATTTATGTTTTAAATTGTATGGTTTATAATTCAGCTCGATATCTCCAAGCGTTCCTGAGATAAAGACTCTTGACAGACAGAGAGACAGACAGACGGAAGGACAACAAAGAGATCTTAAAAGGGTTCCTTTTTTCCTTAAAAGGTACGGAACCCTAAAACTGCTTGATATTGTAATCTATACTAATATAATAAAGCTTTTATAAATAAGTGACAATAAGACATTTTGTGACAAAAGGTATTTATCGATTTTCATTTCACATGTATATTGAAACTAACTAGCGAAAGTTATTTCATCGTCACGAAAATTATAAGAAGATAATCTTCGGCTTTTATAACATATGTAATTTAGACGTATACTTTTCGAGAAAATGTAAAATTAAAATAATTCAACGCTCTGTTTACGGCCGCAATCTGGGCTTTAAACTCGCTGGGGGCGCCCCTGCCGCCAATGACGTCCTATCTTACAGCCACGTAATATTCATACATGAATGTATCTATTTGTTGGCAAATGCTGCATAATAAAAGTAGTATAGTGGTATGCGGGCGAAGCCGCGAGTCGGCCGCTTGTAACTAAAATAAATAATCTAAGAAATCTCGTCAGTAGCTAAAATGTGAATATAAAAAATATGATAATACACAGTTATGTATTATGAAACAAAAACTCTTAGAATTTTAAGAATGCAATGAATGAATGTAAAGTGTGGTATGTTCATCTTGTATTATCATCATATAAACTTTAGCATATGGGATTTCAACCCAAAACAATTATGAAAAGAAATGCTTAAATAATACTTGACACTGTTTAGTTGTTCATTAAGTAAATATTTATATTTTTATTTCAGCTTTACTTTTCATTGTATTCCCATGCACACAGGCAGAGGGAACCTAGTGCTAAGACAGTATGCCGAATTCTGGAGGCATTCGTATGTTCAGTGGCGGAACTCAACACCGCGCTTTGTCTCAACACCCAAACCAAAAAAAAAAATTAAATTATTTTTTTTTCGAGTGGGAGATCGAACTCACAACCAGTTGTATATACAGTGACACACAGGATACAGTGTGAGGTTAGCTTCAATATTAACATTTTACCATCAGTTTACCTAAAGTTAATGTCTCAGACCAGAAAATAACTGGCACAAGAAACAAAGCAAAAAGCAGGACTCTTTTTTTAATCAGTTATTTATAAATCAATGGCTTGCAAAGACGGGGAGACACCATGAGGTTTTACTAGGTATTTGGACAACCTACAACCTGTTAAAGTAGCCACACAGATACACATTAAAGAAAACATAAGAAAAATTACCTTCATCGGCTACTATAGCAAAAATATGGTAAACTGATAAAGAAAATAAAGAAAACATACTCATAAAAAACTTACATATTTTCCAAAGCTGTCATATATAATGATGGTTCACCCGACACATCACTCCTAGTAGACTTGGCAGAACTTTGACTTTGATTTTGATTCAGATTTTCTTTGCCTAGGGACTTCTCTTTTCTTTCAATATTCTTGAGGATGCCATTCTGGGCTCTAGTAGCTACAGGTTTTGGGGGATCTTTGGCAAAGTGTTTTTGAACTGATTCTAAGGCGCTAGTCGCTACTTTTTGCAATTGCTTTGTTTTTGATGTCTTGCCATTAAGTGTAGTTTGAGCTTTGATATTCTAAAATAGATAGAAAACCATATTTTTTAGTAATTTTTGCTAGTGTTTAATGTATTTAATATATGAAGTTCAAGTTAAGACTTTTCATATGGACACAACAAAATAGACTACTAGTGGACAAGTCACTATTTTCTACTGTTACATATGTCTTAAAAATTATAAAGAAATCTTTAAAAAACATTCTTAATGGTTAATTTCATAATAAACAGTTCATGAAATGATTTAATATTTTTTTTGCAAAATTGCAAATTGTTTTTGGAAAGGTAACTTATTTTGTCTAAATAAATAATATTTAAAAAAAGTAATTTAAAATATTCATATATTATATACATTATATTGTAATAATAAAAGTGGCGAGATATAGATATATAATATTTAGCAAACTCAATTACTTTTGGACCATTACAGTTACATAAAAAATATTTTGGAGGGAAAGTTCAATGACCCATGTATCACAGTGATTTAGTCAAAACATTGCAATTTACCTTGATGCGTCTTTATCACCAAAGATGCATTACTTTTTAAGCAAAAAGAGATTTGTTTATTAAAGTAAAAATACCCTCCACCAAAATAATTATACAACTTATGAATTTAAATAGTAACCTTTACAGTTGGTAGTATTTTGCTTTCAACTGTGACTTTTTTCAGCGCCATGCCTTTGTCTTTATCATTATTTACGCAGGATTTGTTGAAGGCGTTCGTGATGTCCCCAAACGCCGCCCGTTTAGCAGTCATGTCTTTTAGGGGACTATCAGCTTTTCTCTTGTTTGGCGCCTTCAGGCTGTCTTTGTAGCTCTTCAGAGAAGCTAATTGCTTACTCCTTGTCGTAATACCATGGCTCATGATGCCGTTTAAGTTCTCATTGACGCCGATCGGCTTTGATGCCAACCTTGTTGGCGCCATTGTAGCTAACTGAAAATAATTTTATATCGTCACGTGTACTTAAAACGCGGCACTCATCACACCAAAGAATAATCGTTATCTACTAGTATTTCTAAATTGTAGATATATAGAAAACTGTTTGAAGTAATCATGCAATAACGACCAAAAATGAGAGGCAAAACAACTGAATGTCTGAGCGTAATCAGCGTCGTTACAACATATACACAAATAAAACTACTCACAATGTCCAGACGGCAGCAGCCGCTTTTGGATAGTTATTAATAAATTTTAGATAACACAAAGTCAGTTTTAAATATTGTAAAGTTAAATGATGTCTGAATTTTCGTTATTTCAACTCGCAATCCGACAGAGCTATCTATAAAAACCGTTGCTTGCTGCTTTAAATTTCTATTGGCGAATGATTGGCCAATGGCCGAGAGCTTATGTTGCAGTTTCGTTTCACGAATACCGTTATCACTAAATATAAAAAAGTAATAATAATATCTGTTTTCGTTTAAATAACGTATTAAGTTTGTAATATTTTATAATGAAAAGAATTAAACTATATTGAAATGAATAAAATTATTGACAGTTCTTGTTTTGTTAAAGGACTTGAATTATTATTATTATTTATAAATATAAAACCAATATACGCGCTAAACTATCAAACTCATTGTCTTGAAATTAGAAATGAAACGTCGATTTATTATACTTTTTTGACTGACATAATGATTTATTACATAAAATAAATTAAAAGAAAAAATATATTAAAATCAAAGAGTAAATAAAAAGAAATACAATATCTGGATAAACTGAAACGTAGTAACATATGTAAATGTCAGTGTCAAAAATCAAAACTTACACTATCATATTATTTTTATCAATGTTCTTTTCTGATTAAATTTTTGTATATCATTTTCCTCTTAATTAAAGGTATTTTAAAACATTTATCTTAATAAAAAATCTATGGATTAAAATATTGAATTCTCATTATCTACAAAATGTTTGGTGGTGTAAGACTGAAAGTATCTTTTACACACGAAAGGTCGTGTTTTGCTTATATCAGTCCAAAGTATAGTTCAAACAATGAACAGGTATGATTGAAATAAAAGTATTATTACATTAAAACACATACATAACTTGGAAAAATGATCCTCTTGTGGGTTTTCCCAAGTTATATTGTTGTTTATATTTGTTTACTTTGAAATGAACCTACTCGAATAAAAATTATCAGCTGATTATAGCAACACATTATTTTTTTTATTTTTAGTCTCTATGCATTCAAGTTTTATCTAAAGAGAAACAGCTGCTACTTTGGGTTGTTTTTAACAATAGTATTCAAGAAGGTTACATAGCTTGTAACCCTACTTACAGTAAGTTATTAGACATTGAAGAAGGATCAGAGGTATTTGTGGCCCCTTATGGAGATGTGAAGATATTAGATGAATTGTATGTTGACACTGACAGTCCCGATGACCAAGAAATATTGGTATGAAACTGATATATTGTTGAATAAGAGTATAATTAAGAGCAAGCTGAAAGAACCCAGTGTCAAGACATGCATGTCCTATATTTTGAGATATTCTGTAATGATAGTATCTCAATATTGTTTTTTGATTAACTAATCATTTCCCTGCGTAATTATTTAATTCACAACCATCTACTTAAAAGCTAAATGCAGGTCCACTGCACAAGAATAACCTCATCTTGCTTTATATATTTATAATTTTTTTGATTACAATACAACATACATATTTTCTAATTTGTTTATATCTATATTATAGGAACACAATGCTGAAGTATTACAGCTTAGAATATTAGATCAACTGAGGCTAGTTGTTGCCAATCAAAAGGCAATTGTTTGGATTTCTACTTCATTACCCATTGTGTTTACACCTAAACAAACAGGCTTGTTAGTTAATCACAGTAGAATTATTGTTAAAGTTGATGCTTTCAATAGTTACAGAGGAGGCCTTAATACTTATTTACATGCTCCCAAAGAAACAGAAAGTAAATTTAATAATATTGGCATCATAAACAGTGGAATGCTTCGGCCTTATCTCAATACACAACAAAGATTAGTTTTAAGGGCTTTGCCGATCGATAGTGATGGTAAAAAAAATTTGATACATCCATACACAGTGTTCATTCATGAGGATTTAATAGATGCTAAGTTAAATAATCTTGTTATAATATTGGGTACTATGAACAAAATACCTTCTGTTATAAACGAAAATGTTGAAGAAAATGATGAAATTATTAATCAAATTGATGGCTTATGTGTGGAAATAGTGCCTATTGATAATGTAGTTTATAGAAGTCTCTGTAGAGAAGTATACAATAAGAACATACCAACAGTACTAATACCTAAGTCATTAAATGTGATAATTAATATTGAGAATGGTATGAAGATAATATTTAATATATTAGGAGATAAAGTGGAACAACCAGAACATATTGATGTTGTTACATATTCTGAAAAAATACAAGCAGAAATTGATGTAATAGAAAAATTTAAGAAATGTGTTGTGGAGAGTACACACTCAGGTAAAAAGTTTCTAATAAATGATGGAATGGTCAAACAAAATGTACACATAAGTAATGGTTTCTTAAAGTTTAAACTGAAACCTGAGACTCTGAAATATACAATACTAAATTCCGAATCATTTAGAAATTGTTCAGTTGCAGCAAAATGCTTGAGTGATTCAGATTTAGAAATGCCTAAAGTAGCAGTTTCTAAGCTAGAATATGACTATAAAAACTATTGTAGAACAATTAAATGTATGCAAAGCTTAGTCGAAAAAATATTGTCTCATGTACATTTTGAAGTTCAAAGAGAAGCTAGTTTTAAGGGTATGTCAGAAATTAAGAGTAATGTGCTTATTACTGGTAAGTCATTATGCATAATTTGTTGTTTCATTAATTTATAAAGATTTATTTAAACATTCATTTAGTTTTTATATAATCAACAATATATAAGTTTTTAAAATAGTCCTTAACAGTAAAATATAAATAAATAAATCAGCTTCACACTGTATCCCCCACACAGCAGGGTAGGCAGAGGGAGCCTAGTGTTAAGACACTTTGTTCCCCACTTTTCGCCGAGTTCTGGAGGCATTGCGTGTTGAATGGCGGAACTCAACGCCGCGTTTTACCTCGACACCAGAGTGAAGAAACGAAATTATAAATGTAAATAAATATTTCGTCTCACTTTGTGCGGCACAACTGGCTTCAAAACCTCAAAAATAAAATACATATATACTAAAAATAATATATTAATTTCTGATTTCTGATAAGTGAGTCCAATCTTTAAGATATGTTTTTTAAATTGTTATTTAATGGTGGTTAACCTTAAGGTTTTATTAAAACATCAACATAATTCCTAAATGTGGAATAACACTTTAAAAATGTTTAAAAATATTTAAAAACCTTAAGGTTATTTGAAAAGAATGTTATCATAAAGCCTAAGTCCACTATTGTAAATAATTTAATAATTTGAGACTTGATCAAATAAGCTCAATCATTCCATGAAGCAGCCACCAGTAGTAGTGTATGTATAGTCGTATATTTATACATACTAGCGGCTCGCCCACGGCTTCGCTCGTTTAAAATACATAATTATTGATTTAATATGCACAATTAATTGACAACTATAATGACTTCTAATATGATTTTTTTACAACATTATCGTCAAAGATGTTTTGATTGTTTTAAATAAAAAAATACGACCATTGTTGATATTTGATATTTATAAAATATACATAAAGCGAATTATTTATTACACATATATATTTTTGTAACTTTATGTTCTTTTTACCTATATAATATACTCTGTTAAATGTGCTGATGTCAGTGAATAATTTAATTTACTCATTCAGAAACAGCCTTAAATGTTAATTTATTGATTTGAAGGATTCATAATATTCTTTATAAAATAACTGTAATAATTGCAACTCCTGTACAGTTTTTAAATTAGTTACATATATTATATGAACGAACCAACCAAAAAATCTTTGTATTTACTTGATATTTCTTTCAAGATCGTTCTTTATCTCTGTGTTGAATTAATTACGACTTAAACTTAACTGTTATGATTTATGAAGGTAATCTCCACTAACAATTCAATTTTGTTTACTTTATTGTATAAAATATTGTATAATAGTGCTTCAAAAATATATATTTTTATCAACAGTCATATAACCCAGACGTTTTGAATGTCATTCTTTAGCCAGGGTCATACCAGCGCGATTGCTATATAATATTCGCAGGCAAAGTAATGCCTTGAGTTCATTCAAATGACGATAACTTTTTTTTAATGAACCGATTTTGATGAACCAAACTTTAGTACTTAAGTTGAGTTAAAACAAAGCAATTGGTGAAATTTTCAAGTAAATCGGTTCAGTACTTTCAGAGAAAAATGCGGACAGAAATATGTCGACAGACAGACAGACAGACAAGAAATTCAAAAAAAATCTTTTTGCTTTCTATTATTCTTTTTAAGTGTCCCTCTATCCATTTCAGTCAAAATTACTAAATGTACAGACAAAATATTTTTACTGTCTTATTATATATAGAGATTATGTATATTTATAATTCGAAGAGATTTTCGAAGTTTAATTTCCTTTCGAGGAGAATACATTATTTTCTTTTGCTCACTTTGGTAACGAAACAAGGCACAATATATCTAATATATTGCATGGTGCTAGGTGAATTGAGATTATCCTCTAGATATTGAATTTTATCTGGTTTCCTTTGCCTACTAAAATACGAGACATATACAACATTTTCACATATAAAAACTACCTCTATAGTTTTCTATAACAGCAAATTATTTTAGGTCAAAGTGGCACAGGCAAATCATCACTAGGCCACACAATACAAAAGGAACTGACACTATGGTCTCACATACTCCACTGTAGATCATTAAAGGGTCGCAAAGATATAACTGAAGTCATCGGCAGAGCAATTCTCATGTGTAAAGAGCACAGCCCTTCTATGTTGATATGCGATGATGTCGATGCATTAGTCCCGGCTGATACTGAGGGTGCATCCCCTCAAGATATTGCTTATTATCAAAGGTTTGTATATATTTTAGGTTATTTTAGCTGCTTAGTGCTTTTTTTAAATTTTACATGTGGTCTATTAGAATTTAATGGAGAGTGGAGGATGGAGTATTTGCGAGGAGATACAAAAGATAATTTTGAAAAAAAAAAGAGTGATATATATAGTCAAAGTTTAAAGGTTAATCAATTGAAATGTTATATTTGTATCTACCGATACGCTCGCAGCTTCGCCCGCTTGTATTATATATTTTTTTATTTGTTAATCTGAATTTATTTCGTGGTATGAGGTCATTATCAGTTAAAAGACAAGCATTAAAATAACCGTATCCATCCCATTGAAAACTAAAGTTTCAGTCAATACCATAAAAAAATTGTAGCAATTTTTTTGAAACAAAATGTTTTTTCTTTATATTGATACAACTTTTATATATGAACCGATATAAATAAAACAAATACTAAATGTTAAGGGAAATTTGCCAATATACAATATTGAAAACTGCAATTAAATAGATTTTATCGTTTCGGAGATAAGCTTGCATTGTGGCTTGTGGTGAAAATGGAAGATAAAAAATAATAATTCATAATTTTTTTGTTTTAAATTTAGTGACTGCCCCAAAGAAGGGGCGAAAAAATGTTTCTTAGTTGTAACATCTTTAATTATTTCTAACATCAATCAAAACAATGGGTTAAAAATAATTTATGGTTTATATAACTCATTGATCTCTTGTAATAAGTATATGGGACACATTGCGCGTAGATTTACCCAGTAATTACCGGCCTATGTGGGAACGTAACAAAAGTAAAAGCCGTCGTAGCGCAGGCGCGTGCAACAGGTGTAGGTTTGATTTCCAATTGAGATAATGAGTATTTTCATTGCTAGCTCTCATAACAAGACAAAGAATTAGAATAAAATTAGAAGAAGTTGAAATTAGAGCGGGAAATTTATATTATAGATATTTTAAAACTAGGTAGGTCTGCCTGCTGTACGTAGGATAGAGGGTGGCTAAAAAAACAATAATAATATTCCATACTTCCAGGCTAGCAGTGGTTATAAAACAAATGCTTCAAACGTGTGCAGGTGTATGTGTAGTGATGACGTCACTAAGCATGAAGACCCTTCACCCGGTACTACGACAGTTTAATGGAAGGCCATTGTTTACCGCCCATTTTAATATACCTGAGTTGAAACAGGTAAATAAGCTAGGTTTATGTAGAAATTCAAATATCATTATTTGAGTCTCAAGAACTAATAATATTGATCAAAACTATGAATTTAATATATATCATCAAATAATTTACTTTGCTATATACAATTTTGGTGTTGAAATCAATACATAGAGGATATTTTGACTTTTTTTTGTCATGTAACTCAAAAGAATGTCAAGTCAGTCTCAAGCTAAACTAATACTAAATGCCCACGTTTACAGCGTTTATACATCTATGCTTAATTAAAACCTATAGGATATTTCCCGAGGACCTAGAGTTATTAAATTTAGCAAGAAATGAGACAAAACAAAAGTTTGCCAATTTTTTTAAGTGACGTTCCCATTGACCTACAATCATGAAATTTATAGGGAACCCTCAGTAGGCGTGTCCAACTTGCACTCGACCGGTTTTTGTATATTGTTTTTGTTAATAATATAAAAAATATTGTAGGAAGGTTCGATAAACTTTAATGTCAGTTAATTATAATAAATAGATACTTCGATTCAATATAGTATATTTTTAATATGTTAAGTAGATTTCTATTTTTACCTAACAAGACAAAAAGTCAAAGGTACTTATGAAATCTTTAATTTGAGTATCATTTTAATTTAAAAAGTTTTAATTTTTAAAGGAAGAAAGAGTAGAGCTATTCAAACATTTAATAAATGACAAAATCCGGGAGTCGTTCCTAGTAGAGGACGATGACGTCACACGCCTAGCTATGGACACAACTGGACATAACATTAGAGAAATTGTCGATTATTTGAATAAGAAGATATTTAAGGCTGTTAAAAAGAAAAGTAAGTAATACAATTTATTATCTATATTTTTTATTTAAATTGAAGTTTGAGAACATAAGTTTTTTAAATTTTTTCTTAGCTTCACGTTGTATCCCGCATATAGCGACTGTAAGATAATAATGTGAGTAATTTACAGGAAACAAAATAATAATATCCACATAATTACTAATAAAAGAATAATGTAATGGTTATATTAAGAAAACTTTTTGATAGATTAAATCATTACGTCGTTATTCTGCCTCTCGTAATCTGTGAAATTATTACGGTGTTTAAATATTTAAAATCAGTATTACTGCTGAAACTGTGCGTAAAGAAACGTATATAACTGTAAAGCGTAATGTAGAACCAGTGTGATGTGTACGATGTAATGTGAAAGGAACAAAAAATAGGGCAGAGGGTACCTGGGAACCTAATGGTAAGACAATCCGTTCCCATTAAGACACTTTCGTTCTCCACTTCGAATTCTTTCATTGGCATTGCGTGTTGTAGCGGAAATCAACACCACGCTTAGCTTTGGTATTTTACAAACATGTTCATTGAGGATAACAAAAAACGTTTGACTAACAAAATACCGGAAGCGGTAAACTATAAATTTCGGCTGTGGTGTAATAAATACCTTCTACCCGAATTAGATGTTGGTCCCTGTGTTGGAATAGGTTACTTAAATAATATTAATCATAATAATTTAAAATTCCATTCATTATTTCAATGTATTTTTGGACTGAAGCACTTAAGATTTGGAATCCTCAGTTATAAGTTAAAATATTGTTTCTATTTGACATTATAGAAACAAATCAATCAGAAAAGCCTCGTCTCATTGAAGAATTGGCTAAAGACGAGGAAAAATCACGCGGTTTTGACATTTGGGGCGAATTTGGTGGGATGCACGATGTGAAGCAGAAGATTACTGAAGCTATATTCTGGCCTATTATGGTAACAATATATTTTTTATAAGTAAAGAAAAAAATATTTAAAAAATAGTATTCTCTTTTGCCAAACGATTCCAATTCATTATCATTTGGTAGTAGAAATCTTTAAAGATCTCCCTACAGATATGCTAACAACATAAATAAGTTATAAATAGCTTATAAGAATTTCGACATAGCTCGAAGAGAACGAATGGCTTAGTTTATCAGACCGCTTTACGGTCTTTAAAGAGGCGCGGGTTCAAATCCCGTTAAAATTTTTATACGTTTTCTTAATAAGTAACAGTATTTTTTTTATTTGTTTTACGAGATATCCTCCACATAGCAGGGTGTGCAGAGGGAACATGAGAACCTAGTGTTAAGATACTCCGTTCCCATTAAAACACTTCTGTTTCCCACTATCCACCGAATTCATGAGCCATTGCGTGTTGAATGGCGGAACATAACCCCGCGCTTTGCTCCGTTTAATCATTGTTAATAATTTAATTTAGTAATAATGTTTGTTCAACCAAACGAAACGCCTCATGTAATTGAAATAAATTTAAATTACTTATTTACTCAAATGAGTAGCATCGACATCAAATGAGCAGAAACGCATTTCATTTCCATTTCCTTTGTTTTGTTACCAGAAAATGAAGAAATGAAAATAGTTCATTAGCCCAAGTATAATTTTGTCTGTGTGTTTGTGCACGTTTGTAAATTCGGTAGAGGATTACCTTATTTAAATATAGTTTTCACTATCATATTTTGACATATATAGATGTTGTTTTTAAACTCACTATGTCATTAGAGTACGAAAATAAATCAATTTAGTAAATAAATAATTGTATAATGCAAGCGGGCGAAGCGGCAAGCGGGTTGCTAGTATTTAATATAACCCCAGTATTAATGTTTGCCAGTATCCAGCTCTCTTCCCATCACAATCAGCTGGTATCCTCCTCTACGGTCCTCCAGGCACCGGCAAGTCTCACATAGGCTCGTGCTTGTCGCGCTTATCGAACATGAAGTTAATAACAGTAAAGGGGCCCGAACTATTGTCGAAGTATATAGGACAGAGTGAGAAGGCTGTAAGGGATGTTTTTGATAAGTAAGTTATTTTCATAATGACTGTATTTGGGATGTAGATATTTTTTCTTTAGACATTTTTTTTGTCTGAAGATGTCATGGTGAAATATTTATATTAAACTTATAGTTATTAGATGTGTAATTTAAAAACACTACCATTGTGTATAGATCCGTCATAGTTTTTTTGTAGAAGTACTATATTACAAATGTTGAAATTTGATAGCATTCTATTTATCAATCTATATAGGTATACACAATGCTAACTAAAGTATACTAAACTAAAGTATATGCTTGGTTGACCACTTTAATCACATTAAATACAGGTCCTAATTGAAAAAATCTGCTTGTATCATGAGGCATATGTAACCCACTGTACCTGCGGTCAGGATTATCTCCCGCATTCAGAATGCGTTATGTGCCATGTTCAGTTTTTTTCTATTACTATTTAACAATCTTTTTAAGACGAGCGGGGTTGAGTTCCGCCTCTCTACATGCAACGCCTCCAAAATTGGCCGGAAAGTGGGAAACGGATGTATCATAATAAATGAATTTTTAAAACGTTAAATTACATGTTTCCTTTTTTAATATTTTCAATTAATTTGTTTTTAGGGCTGATATGCAGCGTCCGTGCATTCTGTTCTTCGACGAGTTCGACAGTCTCGCGCCCAAGTAAGTTATATATTGTAAGTAATTATGCTTCGCATTTCGTAAATTATTAAGATTGTTTTGGTACAATTTAATTGAACATTTTCGTCGCTTAGATTGTCTTAAAAAAATGCTATTTTAAATATTTTTGAAAATAGTACTCGCATACTTATATAACATAAAAAAATTATCAGCTAAATCTAAGAAAGTAGTATATAAAACTCACGATCACGATCACTGTTAACCAAAAAGTTTTCTGTGCTTTTGTGGACTTGGAAAAGGCGTTTGACAGAGTTGTGAGAAGAGAATGAAGAAGAACGTGATCAGCTGATTTGAGCACGTCGAACGAATGAGTGATGAAAGAATGGCAAAAAAGATTTGTGATGGAAAAGTGAGCGCTAAGAGAGGTAGCCCCCTACCTCTCTCACCTTAGACCTCAGTTGACCTTCGAAAACACAGTATCAGATATACTGGAGGAAGGTCACGTAAAAAGCACGAGGACCCCCCGAATATGTAGAGACCGTAGCGTTTGGCGCCCCGTTCTCTCTGACTACTCCCCTAGGAATACAGCGTGAAGCTAGAGTAGAATAGAACAGAATAGAATAGAACAAAAATAAAAAAAAATACACTTCTTCTATAAATAGTATTTTTTATTTTGTATGTCATTGTGTGTGCAGTAAATATGTAGAAAGTATTGTTAATATTAATAGACGCGGCCACGATTCAACCGGTGTGACCGACCGGGTAGTGAACCAGCTACTGTCCCGTCTCGACGGCGCGGAGGGTGGAGCGCTAGGCCCCGTCATAGCGGCCACCTCGCGCCCCGACCTCGTGGACCCCGCACTGCTGAGGCCTGGAAGACTGCAGGTTCATATCTACTGCGCTTTGCCGGATCAGGTACGTTTTATTTATGTAGCTAGTGGAGGTGGTTGTCTTTGCTTATATTCTTATTTACACTGACAGTTGTCAAGTAAACAGCTATAGCAGTTAATAATAATAATAATAATAAACTCTTTATTGTACACCCAAAAAAGAAATAATATAAAACAAATGTAAGAACATGTACAATAGGCGACCTTATCGCTGAAATAGCGATTTCTTCCAGGCAACCTTAAGGCGTTGGAAATCGTAAAATAAATAAATAGTGAGTAGGGTGTGAACAATACTCAATATAAATAATACGTAAATATACATAAAGATAAATACACATATATATACATGCTACTTACATACATACCTACATACATATATACATACATACAAACATACATACATACATACATACATACATACATACATACAAAATACAAGTTAGGTAAGTATATTCATACATACTAACAGTATAGAAAAATATACACTACTCAAAATTATATTCTACATGCACGGGAAAAAAGAAAAAAAAAATTAAAAAGAAAGAAAGTGTTTTTTTAATCGTTTTTTAAAAGTAGGGAACGTTTTTGAATTCCTGACATTCAAGGGTAGGGCGTTCCATAACCGACACGCAGTAACTGTAAATGAGTCACTATAAAATGACGAGGAATGTTGTGGAATTTTTAGTACCAGACTGTTATCGGATCGCAGACGTCGAGGATGTGAGCCGCCCAAAAATTCAAAACGTTCCTTTAGGTACGGGGGAGAGGTTGGATTGAACAGAATACAGTAAAGAAGATGAAGTATGTGAGTATTCCTACGAAGCCGGATAGGGAGCCACTTGAGCTTTTTTCGGAAGTCAGAAATGTGATCATATTTACGTAGACCAAATATGAATCGTATACATACATTTTGAAGACGCTCAAGCTTATTTAATTGCTCCTCTCTTAGATCAAGATAGCAAGGATCAGCATAATCAAGAATCGGTAAAAGGAGAGTATTTGCTAACGCAATCTTAGTAGGTATAGGGAGAAAATTGCGTAACCGTTTAAGAGATCCTAGAGAAGCAAACATCTTCCTGCTCACATCGCATAGCTGTGAGTCCCAAGACATGTTTTGATCCAAGATGATGCCCAGATCTTTTACAGATTTACTGTAAGGTATAATAACACCGTCAAGACATACAGGTGGTAAAGTGAAGAGGTCTATTTTGGATATAAGTTTTGCGCTGCCAACTATAATAAGCTGCGTTTTAATAGGATTCAGTCGTAAACCAAATAACTTACTCCATGTGCATATGTTCTCCAAGTTTTCATTTATTGCTTTTACAGCAAAAGGTAGCTCAGGTAGTTTGGCTTGATGGTAGATTTGAAGATCATCTGCATACAAATGGTAGAGAGAAGAAACGTGTTGAGAGATAGTATTAATAAATACAGAAAATAACAAAGGAGATAACACGCCACCCTGCGGAACGCCAGCAACTACAGGAGACCAGTCAGAGTGTGAGTCATGGATTTGTATTCGTTGCCGACGCCCAAACAGGTAACTACGAAACCAGTCAATTGCATTAGGAGATATGTTAAGTGACCTTAGAGTAGCAAGTATGATATCGAAATCCACAGAACCAAAAGCATTACTGAAGTCAAGCAAAACGAGGAGTGTAACCTGCTGTGTGTCCATGCCTTTTCGAATATCATCGGTAACTTTTACTAACGCAGTTGTCGTACTATGACCGGGACGGAAACCAGATTGCAAAGGATTCAAAAGATTATGGCAATAAAGGAACTGTGTAAGTTGAGATTGAACGAGACGCTCAAGGGCTTTGGACAGAAAAGGAAGAATTGAGATTGGACGGAAATCAGAGTTATCAATAGGAATTTTTTTTTTGGGTATTGGGACGATTTGAGCGTCTTTCCAGGCTGAAGGAAATTGATTGGACGTAATGGAATAATTAAATATGGAAGTGATTATAGGGCAAATGATGTCGAGGATGGGAATGATCATTTTACGACTAATGCAGTCAGCACCCACAGAATCAGAATTAATGGCTAGAATGGTCTTCTTAACATCACTTTCTGCAAATTGACTAAAGAAAAAACTAGGATGCCTAGGAGAGGACAAAGCATTGAGATTGTTGATTGTATTTAACTTCGATGTGTCATCAATAACACTAGAAGATGAGAAGTGCTTATTAAGTTCATTGAAATTGATGTTATGAGTATTAATGTGTTGTTGTGCTTTACCTACTCCTATAGATTTCAGAAAGTTCCATACTTTGAAAGAATCTTTTTCTTCAATCACAGATTTGTGTATATGGCGTCGTTGATTATCTCTACACATTGTATTGCAGCGATTACGAGTTTTCTTGTAGTTGTTTTCGTTTTTAACACTAGGATTAATACTAAATTTCAATTTTGCAGTGTTTTTTTTATGTTGCAGTTTTTTAATGTCGTCCGTTAACCACGGAGCAGGAAGATGCTTCATTCGCACAGGACGGATAGGAGCATGATGATCATACAGTTTGATGACGAAGGAGTTGAACACAGCCAACTGATCATCAACTGATACATGATTTAAAGCGATGGACCAGTCAATAGCAACTGCATCCTCACGCAGGCAATTTAGATCTATACCCCCAAAATTACGCCGCAGAAGGATTCTTGATTTAGCTTTTGGGGGTTTAATTTTATACGCTAAGTAAATGAGATCGTGATAGGAAAAAGCTAAAGCTGGATATTGACCATGTTTTTCAACGTGGTCCACAGAGGACACCATAACTAAATCAAGCCATGAAGGAACGCAATTAGGGAAATTGTGAGTAGCAGACAGGGGCAGGATATGTAAATTAGCAGCATTAACTAAGGATTTTAAGCGGGAAGAACGTAGATTGTTTTTTAGAATACATGTATTAAAGTCGCCCATAATAATAGTATGGTCGTATAACGGCTTGTACTCTTCCAATAAGGTTTCAAATGATAAAAAATAATCAATCGTAAGGCAAGGGTTATAGTAGACCCCAAGGAGTAATTTAGTGTGTGTAAAAAACACCTCAATGAAGAGATGTTCTGGGCCAGTGTTAGGCTGATGTTCGGATGAGTCTACTAATTTAAAAGGAATATGCGAGCGTAAATAGATGGCAACGCCACCCCCAACTCGGCCTTTACGATCGTTACGGACCAAATGAAACCCAGGAAGAGAGTAAGAAGCCGAAGATAAACACGACTTTAACCATGTCTCTGAAATTAAAATTGCATGTATATTTTTGTTATTAAACGTAGCTAAGAAATCAGGGAAGTGTGCAGGAATACTCTGTGCGTTCAAATGAATGATATTAAATGTTTTCGATTCATACGAGAAGTTTGAATCTAAAGTTTCACTAAGTGAAGGGATACTAAGGAAGCTGTCATTACTGCTCAATCCTTCAGAGGTAGTGGAGAAAGAGTTAAAAGAATCATCAAGCATTACGTTGCTATGAATCTAAGTGTATGTACAAATTTAAAATAATTATAATATTAAATAATATGGATAAATAAATTACAATATAATCGAAGCAAAAATAAAAAAGTGTATAAAATATATATATATATATATATATATATATATATATTTATATATATATAATAAATATATAAAATAATATTATTATTATATATAAAAAACAAATAATTATAAATATAAAACAAAAAAAGAGTCTTTTTAGGTACTAAATTACCAACCACCCGCCAGTTGCAAAGAGAAATAATTAAATAATGTAAATAATACACGGTTGTATACACTATCAGTATTAAGAATAAAAACTATCGAATAAATATAAAAAAATGTAAAAAAAATAAAATAAAAATAAAATGAAATTTACAACTGGTCTATCACGAATTAAAAATAAATAAATAAATAAAAAAAAAAAAACAACAATAGAATACTTTGCAAAAAAAAAAAAAAATCTACCTTTGTATACATACATAAAAAAAAAACAAACAAAAAAGTTAGGAAAAAATAATAACAATAAAACCATACCAAATTACGGATAGTAACTTAACAATAATAAGTAAATGATAAAAAATAAATAATTAAATAACATGTTAATAATATCAAACAAAAGCCATCTTTCTAATGCAATCAAGTAATAACCTATAATATACTATATTGACCATCGTAATATCATATAATGTCAGTTGAGCGTTGCTTCGTGACAGATCACATTGTAATATATGTAAATAATCAAGTTGTTAACCTAAAAGTGATTATTCGCCATAACATAAATAAAGAACTGAACTGAACTGATAGTGATTAGAATAATAAGTATTTTAATAATAGTAATAATAAATTATAAAAGTAATAATAAATATTTTAAGTGGTTAATTAACACTTTTTAACTACTCGCTTACACCGTTGCACTACAACTTTATTGTCAGTGATTTTTGGAGCCACCACACTCTCCTGCACCGCCGGCGGAGACTTTCCTGGAGCAGCTGGTATAATCTGGAGATCAGCCATACACTCCACACGATAGCGTAAACCATTCGGGGCTATGACGTTGATGGTCCCATCCCGAGTCCAGCACTTCCCCACACCATAACGTCGTCGGGCGAGCATAAACACTTCATGGCGAGTTTTCGTGAGAAATTCTGATATAGTGATGCCAGACCCCTTAAGCTTAGTTTTGGCAAGCCAAATGCTGTGCCGCACCTGAGCATCTGAAAATTTTACCACAACGGGTCGAGGCTTATCATCGTGCGAGCGGCCCAGCCGATACGCTGTTCTAATATTTGAGGTGGAGAAATTAGCCACATCGAGATTTTTTGCCATGACATTTACGACCAGAGTGCCAACATCTTCAGATTTATTCTCGGCTAAGCCATGGATTAAAAGTGTTTTTCGCCTTCTGGACATCTCCATGCGATCAACATCCCGATTTAGAAGTTGCACCTGCTTTTGCAAAGAACTCAGTGCAGTGTGGATGAAATTCTTGAAAGAGGTGAAATCTGCGGCTAAAGTTGATACTGTCGCCGGTGATGCAGTTTTACTTAGATCGTGCTGAAACTCGTTCATTCTAACATTAAACATCTCTGCCATAGCTGTAATGGACTCTTTCAGAGCATCCATGGTTTACACGTAGTTATAGTGAATTTAAGATAATTGTTCCGTGTATATTAATAAGGATATAACTAGCGGTAGGTTATATTATATCACAAGCACATATAAGACATAAAAATACTTGTAAATATGTAAAATCTAAAAATAAATAAAGAGCACTAAAAAACAGCTGTTCACTTATTCACGCCTACCCACGAAAAAAAAAAAAAAAAAAAAAAAAAAAAAAAAAAAAAAAAAAAAAAAAAAAAAAAAAAAAGCAGTTACTTCTCGAAGTGATAAGTGACAGTCTCCCTGTGTCTTCTCCATACAATGTGACATTGATAATTATGAAGTGATTTGTGCTCACCTTGGAACGCCGTAATTAAAAAAAATATATAGAAAAATAATTTTAAAATATTACTTTCATATATAAAATAAATATAATTATAATTTTGACATAGCATAGCTTTCTTAAAATATGTCTTTATATATTACATAGAAAGGTCGCCAAGATGTACTAAACACGCTTAGCCAGAGCGTCTCCATGTCTCCAGACGTGGATCTTCAAGAACTGGCAGAGAAGACGGAGGGATTCTCACCAGCCGATTTAAAGTCATTGCTGGTCACAGCCCAATTAGGAAAATTGGAGAAATTATTGGTAAATTATATTTATTTTAATTCTAAATAGATATTAACTATTTGAAATCTTATACCCCTTTTCTTTTTTCATAATTAGGTAGTGTTTTTTTTTAGCTAAGTTTACAATACGGTCGACGAGTCGTGCCCGCCTTAAAGTTACTTGTGCAGATTTAATTTTAAGATTTTTCTTACTTATGATTATGTTCTTCTCAAGTGATCAATGCGCAAAAATTCGGAAAGCTTCAATTCAAGACCCCGATTTGTAGACCGTACTATATCTGTATATATACATTTCTGAATGAATACATCTTTTTATGCCCACGATATGATTATATGTTTTTCGTTTTATGTAAGTACATAAAACTATGTAAAACTATTCTATTGTATTCAAATTATTATAAATTTTACTACTTTACATAGTGGCGCAGTGGAATATTGTCGTCGTGTAAATGTAATGGTTTTGAATTCGAATTAGAAATATGTTCAGCCATACTGGAACCATAATAATAAATAATCTGTCTAAATAAAGGCGTATAATGTATAACGCGTTATAAATTACCGATACATTCTTTATGGTTACTATGTTATATACCAAAGAAGCATTTTAGCAATGCTGTAAAAAACATTGACTGAAGTGAGAATCAAACCCACATCCACCTTATGAATATAATTTTTTTTCTATTTATACAAATACATATATATTTTTTATTTTATAGGTAAGCAATGGAGATAAAAACCTAGAGTCGGTGGTAGTACAAAGGGAGGATATACTCACTGCGCTAGAGGAGACCAAGCCGTCGTTGTCAAATGAACAAAAGTTATTCTACAATATGATGTGAGATGTTGATTTAATATTTATTTCTATTTGTTATTGTTTTTTAATAATACGATTATTACAATTAAGCTCATTTAATTTTTAATATACGCTTATTAACATAAGTCCACATTATGTTAATTTATATACAAAATTCATTATTTTATTCATTTAGAGTTCACAAAAGAGAGAAAGTTTCGTAAATTCAAATAAATTTATTTGATTTTTTTTCTAGCTACATGCGCCGTATTACGCATATAGCGTAAATTAAATATTTAAAATTTTCATTTCTCCGTTCAAGCTTAGAGGCAAAGGGCGGCGTTGAGTTACGCTACACATGCATTGCGTGAAGATTCATCTAGAATTCATCGGAAATTGGGAAACGAAAGTGTCTAGTCGGAACGGAATGTCTTAACACTAGGTTGCCTCTGCCTAGCTTGCTATGTACATGTAGCTAGAAAAAAAGATTCCAATAAATATATTTAAATTTATGAAAATAAACTAAATTATAATTAAAATAATTTATTTTCAGATATAAAAGGTTTAGAGGGGAGTCATTATCACCAGAAGAGAAGCTAATATCCCAAATTATGCAGAAACAAAAAGTTACTTTGGCTTAATAAGTATAACTATTAAATTATTGTTTTTTTTTTAAGTTATGGTTGTTGATATTTTTTTATATAACATTTCATATGAAATATACCAAAAAATAAATATTGTGTTGCAATTGGAATGTCAGAGGATAGGCAGAGTGATTTTAGTGATATATAGAGAACGTAGAAAACAGTTTAAATAAATGCCTATTTTTCTATGTCCACCCCACAAATCACAATAAACTTAAATATAAGAAAAAAATACTCTAACAAATTCGGGGCTCGAAAAATGGAGTGGGGAGGGGGCTGTTAGTCCTAAATTTTACAACGTCTCACCGAGAAAGAGGTTAAAAAATGTAAAAATATGGCATGGTTAATGGACGGAACCTAAACAAGTAGGTGCAGGTTCATTTTTAGCTGTAGACATTCTTTCTTTGAACAAAATATAAAGAGCTTAAATAAGATAAAAAAGTTTGTAAAGTGGTTTTATAATTGGTGCTGTGCTTTGTTATTAATAATGTTTATTATTTATGTATTTATTAATGTATATTATGTTGATTATTATTAAATTTTGTATCGAAAATATTTTAATACTTATTAATTCACTAATTACGTTTAAAATAAAAGTTAAAACTTTAATCATATTCAAATCTCTAGAAAAAATTGCCTGTAATATTTTATGTGTTCAAAAAACATAGATGGCGATTAGTTATATTTTCTTTTTTTATTATTTTAAAAAAGTGTACCAATTTTTACTTGACTATATATTATGGTTTTAATCGTTATTAATTGTATGAAAGTAATTAATATTTTCTCACAAACTGCACCTTGTTAAATAAATTACAATATGTGGATATTAGTATCGCTTTGTTATTTATGTATATTAAATAATAATATGTGATGCTTAAAAAATATTTTATTAATGTTATTATTATGTGAAATTAATAAATACATGTAAAGTAAGTCAATTATAAGGCCGTAGTGAGAGACCCTGAAATTATTGATCTATATAACACCTAATATATAAATATATGTAAAGTTATAGCTGATTTTATTTATATACTATATATATTATATGGAACTTTAGAAATATTATTTTAATTTTTTTAAACTTATACTGATGAGTTATTGTGTATTATATTATAATTAATTATTATATGAATTATATTTTATAACATTTTCATAATCTATTATAGCCCAAGATCCCTGGGCCCACAGACTTATGTCATTGTAGCAATAATGAATCGGGTAAATATAGTGGCGCAACGGCACGGCCTTTGACTGTGAAGGTGACAGTTTTTAGTTTGGTACCCACTCGAGGAATGAATATTTTCATTTCTTCGCTCCGGTAATGAGACAAAGCGTTGCGTCATTGAGTTCCGCGTTACAGTTGGGCAGTGCGTGGGGAATAAAGTGTCTTAAACGTTGGTTCCCTTTGCCTACCCTGTCTATATGCAAAATACGGCGTGAAGTTAAAATAAATAAAATAGAATTATCAGCATTCATAGTACATATAAATATAAGTTTATATATATTTTAATATAATATGTTGAAAGTACTTAAACGATATATATTAGTTTATTTAAAATGTTTTTGTTATTTCTTATTAATTTTAAAATGAGTTCGTAAATTAAATGGTTTCAGTGACTTGTGTTTGAATTATTTATTTTCTTAATTAAAAAGTAATAAATTTGAATGGGCTCTAAGGCTTGGTAATGATTAGGAAAGTATATTTTTCCTATTTAATGTTACTGGATTTACATACGCAGGTTTATAAAACCGATGCCGTGAAAGGGCTTGACTCATTAATATTTAATATTAGTGTTATTATTACCTTATAACCTAAAATACTTATTAATACGACAATAGATAAATATATATTGTCTATAAACCCCGCCAGTCAAAGAATGAGGATTTGACTAGAGCAAATATCATTTGTAGAGGTTGTCATGGCGCTAGAGCAGAAGCATTTGACTGTAAGCCCGACGGTTGTGGGTTCGATTGTCACTCGGGGGACTTAATTATTATTTAATAAAAAAAATACTTCGCTCTGGGAACAAGGTAAAACGCAGCGTTGAGTTCTGCCACTCAACGTAATGCCTCCAAAATTCGGCAGAAAGTGGGAAACGTAGTGTCTTAGCACTAAGTTCCCAATTACGATGAAGCCCAAAAGGACGGTTATATTTTTAACGCCTATGTATATATGATCGTATGTCCGTTCCTTTGTTCCCTTGTATCTGTCAAACCTGTGAACCGTTTGCTTAATTATTACTTATCGTGATGGCGCGAGTGATATAGGATTCATTAAATTAAGTAGTTCAAGTAGTTGATTTTTTATTTTTATATTTGAAACTAATACTTTACTAATACTTCCCGACTTGGAATCGATTCTATAATGGTCGTTACTTATAAAATATATTTAAATAAATTATTTATTTTATTTTGAAATATCCACTACACATTTAAAACACCAAGCATGTTATTACACAGCGGATATTACGAGAATGATTTACGCTTATCTCGTGGTTAAAGCTCCGCGGCGCGGCGGTGGCGGCGCGAGCTCTGGTTAATTCATTAACGACTCATTACTACGTGTTAAGCTATTAACGGCTCACCCGACGCAACTTTGAGATGTTCTGCCATCGATAAGTGTGTGCTGGATGGGTTACTACATACAATAAAATTGTAACTGATCGCTGTCTGTGCATGGAGTATACTTATATGAGAAAATCTTTTATTGGGTGCATTTATCAATTTAGTAAATCTCAAAATAATGATTTGTTAATTTTTTGTCACTTTATCACATTAATTTCAGAAAAGGTTTAATCTATTACATAAAACAAAATCTAAAAGTGAATACTGCATTCACTTCTAGATTTTGTTGAAACTATGCTTTATGCTGGTCCTAAATAAAGCATTTAAAAAGGAATATTTTTATAATTAGAACAATACCAAGTTAAAAATTTCACAGTGATCCTATTAAACTTTTAAAAATCTCTATTTTACTTACTAAACATCTACTTTATTCACTTACTAAAAATCCTAACATACTACATTCAATCAGTCAACGCTACGCCATAGTACGTCCACCAAAGACCGTATTATGCAGTTTCAAAAACATTCTAAAGTATAAAAAGAAAAAAAAAAATTACAATGGTAAAATTCCTTAGTCATATCTAGAATAACATATTTCAAAGCGCACGCTCTCTCGCGACCCGCGATCCGCGACTACACGCCGCGGTGTTTCACTCAATCTAAATTATTGTACAAGTTGCGAACTAAACTTGATCAGGCGGTGAGAAGTTTTTCAATAAAACATGATTATCTACCGAAATAACTAGAGAGAGAGAGCTAATTTACATGAGATCTGAGATTTACTGTAATTATATTACGGAGAATTTAGTATTGGATGGAATTAATTTAGATAGTATAGGTTGTGGGTGCGATTCCCACTCGAGGAAATAAATAAAATCAGTTTCATACAGACAGAGGGAACCTAGTGTTAAGACACTCCGTTCCCCACTTTCTGCCTAATTCTGGAGACATTGCGTGTTGAGTGGCAGAACTCAACGTCACGATTTGTATCGACACCAGAGCGAAGAAATGGAAATATAAATTTAAGTAAATATTTCATCTCCTCGAGTGGAGATCGAACCCACAACCAGTCGGATTTACAGTCAGACTTTGTACCGCTGGGCCACGACTGGCCTCAAGGAAATTAAATATTTAATATTTTAATTTCTTCGATCTGGGAACGAGACAAAATCGTTAAGTTTTGCCACTCGACATGCAGTGCTTCCTGAATTCGGCGGAGGGTGGGGAACAGAAGTGACTTAATGCGAACGGAATATCTTAAGACTAGGTTCAGGTTCCCTCTGCTCACCCTGCTATGTCCCATACATATTTTTTTATATTCAGCGTGAAAATAAAAAAAATATATGAAATAACCAGTAAAACACAAACATATTAAATTTGCTTTGATGCACACTAGGCTATAGGGTCAAAACTTTTGTTATTTCATATGTCATAAAGGATAAAAATTCACGCTTTACCCCACTTATAAAAGTAAGTGAAAAGAAAATAATTAATTCCCCCGAGTGGGAATCGAACCCACGTTGCCTCTATTGAAACCTTTCACGTTCACTATCAAAGTCCCTACGTTGTATTGTAAAAGAAATTAAAGTAAGAACAATTTTATAATAATCTTTCCAACCAAAGAAATAACTAAGGGTAATTAGCTGTCAGTTGATGAGCAAACTTCAGCCATTTTGCCTTACAACGCGTAATTATGTGGCGACGGCTCACAGGAGATTGGACGAGATACAATCTTCAGATATATCTAATGATTGCGTTTGATTTATTGTAAATTCTGCTAATATTGACTTGAATTCAAAGTACTTTTCTAATAGATGATAATAATAGTAATTTATTTAATAAAAAATATTAATTTAATACTATTTTCAGGACGGAGATCTGGTATAGTGGCGGTGTTGAGTTCCGCTAATTAACACGCTAGCTCTATAAAAAAATGGGCTTTATCATAAAGTTGAAACAGTGTCTTAACACTAGGTTTCTTCTGCTTGCCTCGCTATATTAGGAAAAAATTTAGGTAAAATTTACTTAATGCTTACTTACACACTTACTATTTTTCATTTAATTAAAAAAATAATAATTTCGAAATGGTTTTTTTTTGGTAAATTTCGAAATGACTTTTTGAATGGGTCTGTAACATTATCTATAACAACGTCGCGTTTGTTGTATAGGAGCCCCTTTTAATAATTATTTTATTCTATTATATAGTGGCAATAGAAATACATCATCTGTAAAAATTTCAACCATCTATCACGGTTCATGAGATACAGCCTGGGGATAGACAGACAGACAGACGGACGGACGGAAGGACATCGGAGTCTTAGTAAACCTTTTAGGTGCGGAACGCTAATAAGAAAAATAAAAAAAAAAAATTTAATCATTCCTCTGAGTGAGAATCAAATTCACATTGTTATCGCGTGTACATAGTGCCTTACTGTGCTACGACGCCGACGGCTTTAAAGGAAGGTCTTGTTCATAATATGCCATCAATGTTGATTATTGAAGCTGTAATCATCAAAATAATCTATATCACGTTTACAACATCATTAAACCTCGATACAGTCATAAAAAAATGAATTTCAATGTTAATAAATCCAAGATAACAAATTTACAGATGATTAAAAAATAATCATCTTTATAAATATACATTTTTAATGCCAAGTGTGATTAGAACTTTCTATGTATATTATAACTAGTGTTCACTCGCGGCTTTGCCCGCTGGGTGAAATGGAAATGACTAAGTTTTGATACATGACATACTCTTAGTGTCCAAGGTGAATTTGACCGCAGGTACAATGGATTATTGAAACCTAGTCTATAGATTTCCTCAATAAATAGATTATTCGACACAAACTAATTTTTCAATTTGTATCAGTTGTTCGTGAGTTTAACGCGTTTCAAAAAAATAAACTCTCGAGTTTTGTTATATTCGTTTAGAGCTATAGATTTTAAATATTTACTGATAAATAAAAATAAATATTAGGATACAATATTAAATTGAAAGCTAATAGAATATTCGACATTAAAATATTTTTCCTAAACAAGTTCCTAGAATCAGCGCACTTTTGACGGTTGACCAAACAAACTCTTCATAAAAATGAAGAAATTCTTCTGTAAATTTTTCATCTATATTTTTTTACTAATAATATAAAAATATTTTTAGTAAAAACGTACATAGATAAAAAATTTACAGAAGAATAAAAAAACTTATTTGTAAACATAAATTTTTAATGCCGGAAGCAGAAGCGAGTTTGGCTTGAACTTGCTCTGTATATTATAATGGCAAACATTACTTGACTACTTTGCTATGAAGAGTCTAAATGAAGCGCATTCAGAACGCCATTTGAATTTTATATTTAACTTTTAAATAGCTACAGTACGTTTCGATAGCTGATTTTTTTATTTATCATTATTTTTTTAGTGATTTGATAAGCTTTTATTGGTATAGGAACAAGGGTTTTGAGCAATGAAATACTCCGCTCCTCATCGTAAGTTATGAATGTGAGTGTTTTAACGCTTGGTTCTCTCATGAATATTATTTTTCTCACTCTTACGTTGTACTCCGTAAACAGCATGATCGGTAGGGGGAGCCTATTTTCCGCTTAAATTTAAAGACATTGTACTTTAAGTGACAGGTACTCTTCGTCTTGTTCTACCAAAGTGAGGAATCGATTTTTTTTGTAGCTTTACGTTGTATCCCGCACATGGCAGGTTAAACAGACAGAACCTGGAAAGGGCTTACACATTCCGTTCACGATCAAGTCACCATCACTTCCATTTCTCAATTTCCGCTGAATTCTTAAAGCTTTGCTTGTTGAGTGGCGGAACTCAACGCCGCGTTTTGCCTTGTTACCAGAGCGAATGAAAATATTAAATATTTTATTTTTCTCTCAATGGGAGTCGAACCCACAACTATGGCCTTTACAGTCGCACGCTTGTGACCCTGCGCCACGTCGGGATTTTAAATTTGTTAACAACAAAACAATTGATTGTTCATCTCAAAAGAGCACCGAGTGGGTGCGAAGGTGAAATTAGGCGCCTTGTCCGCAGCGGGCAAAGAAAGCGGTTTTTATTCGACTTAAAGTAATTATTATATTTTTGTGAAAGAGTTTGTTAGCGAGCCATTCAGCGAGGAGGACACGGACGCCGTCTTGGTACAGGGATGGATTGATTCTTATATCTTATTTCAGTTTATTTAATTTTGTTTATTTAGCAAAAAATATAAAAATGTTTGACTTTTATTCTAGCACTAAGATAATTTGATTAATTGTAATGGAGAAGGAGGCCGTAACTCAGATCACCTGTATTTCAGGTAATGGCTAAATGCCACAAAAATAATAAATTAAAATTAAAAAATTAAATTAGCTTCACGCTGTATCCCGCACAAAGCAGGGTAGGCAGAGGGAACCTAGTGTTAAGACACTCCGTTCCCCACTTTCTGCCGAATTCTGGAGGCATTGCGTGTTGAGTGGCAGAACTCAACGCCGCTCTTAACCTTGACACCAGAGCGAAGAAATGGAAATATAAATTTAAGTAAATATTTCATCTCCTCGAGTGGGGATCGTGGGGAACCCACAACCAGTCGGTTTTGCAGTCACACCTCGTGCCGATGCGCCACGACCGGCCTCAAACAAACTTAAACACACAAAAATAATACCTAATTTATAATTAATATCAGGTTAAGTAATAACTTTACGCACAAGTATGGGTGTGTCATTTAAATTTAGTGAGAAATGAGTTACGTTTATTAAAATTGTAAATACAGCGTGAAACTTATAATTTTTTTTTCTAATAAAAAGAAATAAGGGTGTTGAGCGCCGCTACTCAACATTTTGACAATACAATCTGTGAGATGCTCGATGCTATTTGGAGTGAACATATTGAAATTCCAAACATACAAAAAAAGATTACGTAACAATATTGTTGCTTCTACCCTCGATGAACACCAACTAGGAACAGATTAATAGTCAAACACATAAATGGTATGGTAAGAATAGACTGCGACACTATACACGGTACAGTAACGCCCAATATTAATATTCTATCTCCTACGTCTATCTTCGATTGTTCCATAAATCTATCCTATCTCTAGATTGGATAGATATATGGAACAATCGAAGATTGACGTAGGAGATAGATTATTAATATTGGGCGTAAGTGTATACATCAAGTGTCTCTGTATGGACACGAGTGTCTCTAATTGCAAAATTTATTGTGACACGATAATTATAATATATAATAATTATAATTATTATTATAGTGTTCGTTGTATAAACACGTTGTGTCCAAGTGTCTAGTGTAGTTGAAAAGTTTTCAAAGTGGTTTCACATTTTCATACACTGCACAGCATACTATAAATGTATAACATTAATACTTATTTAGAAAACGTATAAAAATTTGAACGTAGCGGGACTCGAACCCGCGTCTCCTGGAAACCGACCTGGGTCTTTCCTAAGTGTGGACTAACACTTTAAAAACTGCTTAAAAATATATAACATTATCAAAAGTTTTGCATGTAAATAGTACATATCTTAATATCTGACATCTAAGTTGTAATTTTTGCTACTTACTTTGCGCACTATACGCATACTCTACGACAAAAATTACAATTAGGTATTCATCAAGTACGTACATTGTATACGAAGTGAGTGACATCGAAACAATTTACTGGATGTATTTTTTATCCCTATAATATTTCTCTGTAAATGGACTAGATAACAAAACTTAACGAACTCTTCAGCTTAATAATATTATTTCAGATATAGATAAATAAAAATATAATAAATGCACAAACAGAGTATAAGCATATACACCTCCATAAGTAAAATTCTAGTCAATTGGCTATACATTGTATGTACATCTCCTAAGAAAATCTTTACAAAGTCGCTACGGTGCTACGACGCGCTACGAAGCATACAGTTTACTTATACGAAAATATTATATGTTAGAAAAGGTTATTTAATAGACACGTTTTAGTAAGGTATGTTTTGACCGAATGTTAAAAAATACTTAAATGTATATATTTCTCCTAAAAATATTAGAGATGTAACAAAAGTAGAAAATATATTTGGCTCTTGTTGCACAACAGCTCAGCGTCTGACTGTTAACGCGACGGTTGTGAGATACGTGAGTAAATTATACACTCAACACGGAATATCTGAAAATTTAGGGAGACAGTGGGGAATGGAGTGTCTCAAGACACATAGAGTCTACCTATCCTAATAACAATACTAGGTTTCGTTCACCTACTTCGCTTGCTATACCCAGAGTACAGTGTGAAAATAAAAAATATATATAACCAGAAATCAAAATCCATCTCTGTAACGCGTCAAGTATTCTTGTTTTTCCCGAGTTTTCTCAGCTTTTCTTCGCGTTTTCTTTCGACTCGCCTAATTAGCTCATTCATCGCCGCCCCCATTCGCCCTACCGCTTGTTTATTGGAAGTACTTTTATATTTCATTTTCATAGCTTCAATGGTGTATTAAGTAACCAGTTAGTTAAAGATACAACTCAGTTATATTTAGGTTTGTGAAGACGGAGTCGTTTTTAAATTTTATCATTTTATAGAACCGTAACGCAATGATTTTTAATGTTAATTTTTAACACGCTACTTCACTTGCAAATTTGTTACTTTGTAACTATGTAATAAAATCTAAGAAACTAAATATGACCCACTTATAATTAAGAAATTAGGCGGATATTTTGTTCCCTTACCTACACTTAATTTTCACTGTATTTTTAATATTAAAAAAATAAGCAATTTTAATTTAAAAAACAAATATATATAAGATCTTGGTGAATCTCTGTTATTTTATGTTTTACGTTTCGAGTAATATACACTTACGCATACTTAAACCTTTGTCCTATAAAAAAAACATGAAATCGACAAGAATACAAGAATATTAAAAAAGCGCAGAAAAACAAAACACGTAACACTATCTTCACCTGAGCCGCCCAGACGTGACCGTTAAAGAAAAAGGGGCGAAGTCTCGGAAGCTTGCTCTGATAAGCCGCCATAATGGCACCCGCTGATAACGCGCCCGCCTTTTTCTCCCGCCAAAATACCGCGCCTTTGTCACAAAGGCTACAGCACAAAGCCATTCTGCCAACACAATGTCGCTTCTACACGAAACGGTCATAATTTTTTTATAATAAATTTATATCTTTTATTATTATTTTGCATAAAGTCTGTATAGTTAATTTGACTAAAATATCTATATCGTAAAACTGATTATTGTATTTAATTTTAAACGATTTAAAGCTGATTATTTTGCTATACAACAAACTACAGCTACTATCACAATTTTGTAATCTATATATTCAAAATTATGCCTTAATGTCAATTTCAATATATTTTTACTTAGAAACAGCTTACCGTAGCACCGTATATTAATTTTAAGCGAAATCACATCTTAATAAAGTGCCTCATAATGAACTAGACGCTTGATGTAATATTTATTAAAATATTAACATAGTCGAGTGGTAAAATTGAGATTTTAATAAAATTTTAATTGACACATATTAGGTTTTTCAAGTAAATTACAAAGGAGGCGCGCCATCCTCACCCCGTGGCCCGCACATTAGTGCCTGGGGGTGGGAGCGCGACAATTTTTTGTTTTTCTCTAGTGGTTGAGCGAGCGAGATTGCTTCTTGAGTTAGAGAGGGACAAATGTACATGCACACATTGCCTTTGTTAAAGAGCAAAAATAATAGAGAGAACGGTCGTTTATCTCTTTTTATGGCGGGCGCGGTATCTTGCCTCCGCTATTATGGAAGACAATTTTGGCGCGAAAGAAAACTGCTTATTACTCCTTATTCTTGAGAGCGGTTATGTACGTTAGCGTTTTATACTGGAGTGGAGTTTAGATTGTATTTTAGAACGGTAATTTTGTGTTGTTACTATTTTTATTTTTGGATTATTTTTATTTTAGATACTGCCATGGCGCAGTTAATTACTTTTATTTTCTCGCTCTATCAACAAGATAAAGCACGGCGTTGAGTTCCAACAATCAATGTGCAAGTTTTTGAAAATTGGAACGAATGTAAGAAACGGAGTATCTCGACAATACCCTTTGTCTATCATGTTATCTGCAGGAGGATACGAAGTTTAAAAAAAATATATTTTTGTGTTGTAGTTCACGTATCGTCCACATAAAGTCAGAACCTAAAACTACGACACTCCGTTCTCATCTCTAATATTTGAAAGAAATTGCGAGATGAGCGGAAGAACTCAATACACTTAGTCGTGCTAGATCAAAAAAAAAAATATTAAAGAAAATAAGAAATTTATTCAAATGAGGCCGGTCGTGGCGCAGCGGTACGAGGTGTGACTGCAAAACCGACTGGTTGTGGGTTCGATCCCCACTCGGGAAGATGAAATATTTACTTAAATTTATATTTCCATTTCTTCGCTCTGGTTGAGTTCTGCCACTCAACACACAATGCCTCCAGAATTCCGCAGAAAGTGGGGAACGGAGTGTCTTATCACTAAAGGTTCCCTCAGCCTACCCTGCTGTGTGCGGGATACAGCGTGAAGCTAATTTATTTATATAAATGAAATTTACGGTGACCATTTAAATACATTAAAAAAAAAACAATTAAATTTCACAATATTTGCACATATAGCAACAATTTAAGATATAATCCATTGTTACACCATACAATTTGTAACGGCCATGGATTAGACTCGAAGCGAATAACGCTAAGTATTTATTTATCACTTAATCTAAGATCAACGGACAAACAGACGGAAAATTATACGCTTTGTTAGGGCGGCGCTATTTACTCTGTGGCCGAGATAATTGTTTGGGGTTGCGGTGTTAAATGTTAACTTGTGAAAATTGGTTTTTATTAAGCAATTGTAGTTATGGCTATGATGTTTCCATTAAAGTTTAATAGAAAGTATGTTTTTTAATAAAAAATAAAAAATCTAAATCAGTTTCACGCTCTATCCCGCACACTGCAGAGGGAATCTAATGTTAAGACACTCCGTTCCCCATTTTCCGACCAGTTCTGAAAGCATTGCGTGTTGAGTGGCGGAACTCAACGCCGCGCTTAGCCTTGACACCAAAGCGAAGAAATGAAAATATAAATGTAAATAAATACTTCATTTCCTCGAGTAGGGATCATCGGTTTTACAGTCATACTTTATATTCCTGGGCCACGACTGGCCTCATCCTCTTATACATGCAATGGTTATTAATATTTGCACTGGTTCAATAAAGATATATAAATTGTATGTATTTTTTTACATTCGTACGCACAATATAATGTATATATTGAATCAAACGTATTTTGTTAAATGATATTTGTATATGAATGTTATGGTAAAATTAAAAGTAAAGAAAATTAGAACGTTGCGTCACGGCGGTTTCAGATTTTCAAGTTTTGTAAAGCAAAGTCTGTAAAAAATGGATAAAGTAGTGTTTAAGTTTGATATCTCCACACTCACATATTGTCTACTTTCTTTTTCTTCGTAGCTAGCCAGACGGAACCTAATGCAAAAACAATCCCTCCCACCTCCAAATTTTCAGGACATTGGTTGTTCAGTGACGTAGCTCAATGTTATAATTCATTTCTCCGACTTGGAATTGAACTTACAATCATAATAAAAATGACAATATAAACAGACAAAGCCTTAATAACCAGCTTGTATAGAAGATACTTTATATAGCCTGTTGACACGTTCGAGGTCTATCGGCACAAGGCATTTGCGCGCAATTTATTCCACAATCAACTTTTTAATCCCATTAAGCTCGATTCTGACACTGTTTACTTCTTTAAATTACTCGTTTAATTTATTGTTAAACCGGTTTGATTGAGACTGTATTTGACAAACAGACAATTTTGAAGAAATACTTAAATGTAAATAATTATTTAGGCTTACATAATATTTAATCTTTACTGTTTAGAAATAAATAAGAGAGTCCGTCGTGACGCAGCGGCACAGCGTCTTGCTGTAAGCGCGACGGTTGTGAGTTCTCACTCTGGGAATTGAACATTTTTCCCGATTTTATAACAAGATAAATAAAAATAAGGCGAAAAAGAATTCCACCACTCAGGCGTAGTGTCGCTGCGTCACAGAGATCAAAGTTATTTAGATAAAGAATATTTAAAAAAAAAAAATTGTTCATTATTACACACATTGGTTTAAAACAAGCCTGATCAAACATATAATCCAACAGCAGAACCATATTTAACTTGATTCCAATCGACAAAAAGGGCACATAATAAAAACTATCCTAAAATATCGACGGGCCGCTTCCCGACGAAGAATGTGAAATATAAATAAAGGCAGTAAATAAGAGTAAAATATTGAAAACTGTCATGGAAGGCAGAAAGGCGCGCGAAACTGAATATCCTCAGGTTTCCGGTCGCCCGCGCTCTAAAATGGCAGAACGGATATTCGTATCGACTGTGGCATAGTGCACCGAACAAACAGCTATAGAACAATGTTTGACAAAAATATAGTGTTTGTTGCTCGACAGAGAGTTATTCTTTTCTTTCAACATCTTTTTATAAGGTCAACTGCGTAATAAAATCTAAGGAATTGTATTTGAACCACTTGTAATAATTGTGTCATCGTAAAACTTCTTATAATGGAGTTTGAATACTAAAACTTTACAAGTTACTTAGAGATATATTGAAACTCTATAGAAATGACTAATAAGCCTCTGGTTATATTTTTTTGTATTATAGCACTTGTAGTATATATTTGGCATACAAAAGCGTTTTTTTACTACTTAATTTGAAGTATTAACTTATATAAATCTAATATTGAATTCAGGTCGTCACTCAATTTACAAAGCATTCTTCACAAATCGTTAATGTTACATAAAAATCAATATTGTATTTGTCTCACTAATTGATGAAGTTGTTAAAGGAAGATTGAGACCTATATATTTTTTTATCATTTCTATTTAGATCATATATAGTTTAAATTTGTCAGAGTCAAATCAGAGGCAGAAGCTAGTGTATAGTAATTTAGTACCTATCTAGAATTTATAAATTATATAACTTGTAATATAATTTAAACATACATAAGTTTGATAAATTAAATTCTAAAATTGATTCAGCTCAGTGAGTATATGGTTCACCCTAACCATTTCGGCCGCATCTGTTTCTTCCCTTTCTTTTTCTGACCGCGGCAAGCAACAGCGTTTTATTCTTATTTGTGTCTATTCAAAGCTGGTCTATCCAAATATCGTTTGGATGAAAATCCTGTGTGAGGAGCTTATGCACAAAGTTTGATGAGAGCGACGAAAATTTTAATTAAAAACCCGACTTAACGTTTAAGGTAAGGCATAAAGCGAAAATACATATTACATTTTCTAAATATAAAAAAAACAAAGTGTCATTTACAACACTGTCCGGAGGGGAGCGCGGAATATTTGAAATTGGAACCAAATAGGCGTTAAATGGCGGCGTGCGCTGTCATAACGTCATTTGGCGTTCATCAACGGGCGAAACAGCATCTACGTTTGGTGCACGTTTTATTAGCGTAAGGAATGGCGGGGCACAGTGACTCGGAAATTCAGATTTGCATCAGCGAATATAGCGGTGATTGCATTTTCTTTGCAACTGCGCCGTCATTTAATTTGCCTTCGAGGCTTAGACGCCTTGGTCTGGCTAAATTGTGCCTGACTATAAATTAAATGGCCTGCCCCATATTGGATTAGGACCCTGTCGGGCTTATGTGAATACTATAAGTTCATTCTGGGTAACAGTATATCAACTAAATTGAACACAATATACATTCTAAGTATTGTTTTATTCATTGTCGCTATTTAAATTTTGTAAGAATATAATTTTTGGACAAGACAAACAGATTAATGCAACTGATTGTTTTTCCAAGCGGAAAGAAAAGTCATAGTAGTGTTCTTATTTTTATATGTATGTCTCCCACTTTAGTAGTCGGAAAAAATCTACAGATAATAATTTATTTACAATAGCTATTGATCGATCAAGTTTTTTATAATTAAATAAATAAAATTGATAGTCTTATAATTCAGTAATTTATTTCTTTTTCGTAGTAGCCTAGTGTTAAAACACTCCGCTCTCCACTTTCCGCCGAGTTCTGGAGGCATGGCGCCTCAACACTCCCTTTGATAGTTTTATCCGTAAAACTTATTTTTATATGTTTAAGTAAGTAAAGTACGACTTACACAGTAATCACATTTTTGTTTTGTAATTTTAGGCTTTCTTGAGTTACATAGAAAGATTCACCATTATAATTACCAATATAATCGTATAGGAATTTTGTTATTATTAGTATAAGTATATATGCACATATAATATTTTTTTCTCCACCGACAATTTATTATTTTCTTTAAGAATCTATCTCAAGTATGGAGTAGGTAGAGTTTATTCTTTATTTTCTACCTATTATATACACGGTAAAAAATACGTCGGCCATTGAAAAACAGCTAAAAAGAAGAAGAAATATTCATTTCTTGCCGATTCCATCTCTACCATTTAACGTTTATTTGTCCTAAGACAAACTAATCAAAGAAATCCAACATTACCATATTTATTCATATTCTGGTAAATAAGTCTAGACGATGTTTATTAAAATCACAAATCATATTAGAGTCGTAAATAACATTTAAAATAGAATTACTATTGGCATCATAAAGCCGAGGAGCGGATCCATCAGCGACGCCATCACTGATCGTTCCGCATAAACGCGTGCCGTTTACTTATAAATTTCATTTCGTTTCAATCGATTCTTTGCTTTCAATCTTCAGTAAATCAACCTTTCGCGTTTGGTGCTTCAATTTGGAACGGTTCGGTGCATGTGATAAATGTCACTCGAATAATTTGTGTGTTATGTTTAATCTTAGTGTTATATTATAACCAAATTATATTAAATCTAAAACCAATAAGTTTTCTAAATCCATTTAGTAGTTTTTATGTGGAAGTGGAACCAACATCAATCCTCATAAACTTTCACATTTATAGTATTGGAAGGTATAGCGTTTACTGGGATATATTTGAAGCCCATTTATATCATAAAAAGTAAAAGTCACCCATTATATCGTAATTAAATGACATTTTTATTTTTTTTAGTAAGGCTTAAATCAATGTTGATCCAAAATTAATTTGATTTGTATTGGTAAATCAAAATAGTTCTAATAAAACTTGTTTTTGGCTTTCCGACGGAATTTGGGAGTCATTGTTGTGTGGCGGAACTTTCCGCCGCGCTTTGTCTCGTTGAAATGAAAATATTTAATTTTACATTCCTCGAGTGGGAATCGGATCCACAAGTGTCACATATGTATGTGAGGCAGCTAAAAAATAATAATATATTATAATAATAATGCCAAACGACAGGCAGATGTCACCTCAGTCTCCCAGTGACCACGGACTACTGTCGAACATTTTGCTCGAAACGTCAGGTTTCCAAAAATGTAATAATACTAAGTATACTCGATTAATCCGGTTAAATAAAAAAAAACAGCTTCACGCTGTATTCCGCACACAGCAGGGTAGGCAGAGGGACCCTAGTGTTAAGACACTAAAATATAAATTTAAGTAAATATTTCATCTCATCTCATCTCCGATTAAATAATTTTATTTTAAATAATGTAATAGTTTATGATATTGACTATCGACTTTTTTCTTTTTGCTTTTCTTTTTGAAGGCGACTGCCGCGCCGCCCACGCCGGCCGACTGTCACAAAGCCCAAGCTTATAAGCATACGATCCTAATCGGATGAGCGAATAAAAGTCGCGTTCATACTCGGTACATCTCGTTGTAACATTGACAAGGATATCGAATATTTTTATAATATGTATTTGATAATTATCTATATTTTTTTTTATTTTATTTCATTCTTCTATTTTGTGGTAAAGCGTCATATTAATAAATAATTTAAGTGGAAAATGCCTTTAGATTTCTTTATTTACCGAAAAATATTAATCGCTGGGAAATGAAGCCACATTGTGTTTTTATCTAACAAAATTTCCCTATTTATTCTAAATATTTACTACAAAACTCAGGCTAAGGGATGCCTAACAGGCTATTGGTTATTGTTATTTATATACGGTCAATTTACATAGATCATATTTATATATTTTCTGGAGCTATCTAGAACATTCCATTATACAAATGGCAAATCTAGTATTTCTCCATATCGTTGGATCACGGTGAATAGCGTCGTATAAAGTGACCGACACGGTTTGGTGCATATGAAAAGGCCCATCTGAACACACTCGTAAAGCCTCTCCCAGATGGCTTTGAAGAATCCTATGAATGAATTAAAAAAAAATTCTCCACATCTCGTCGTGTTGGCTTTCAGTTTTCATAAAGGTTTTGATATAATAGTTACAAAAGTTTGAATGTATAATATAAGTATGATAAAAAGTTTTGTGTATCGAGGTTTTACCTATTGAGTATATTATGCAATGTATATATGTATGTATATAAAATATTCATACATAATATTTCGTTACTAAGTGACTGACAGAGAACACTCAGACGAAACTACTGACTGACTGACTCGCTTAAAATAATTGAAACTTGCCATGTTTTTCCTCGTATAGGAAAATAGTTAGAAGTAACTTAGTCTTAACACAAACTGTCTCCTAGGTTCCTTCCAAATTTTGTGCAATTTGCGTGTTGAGAAGCGGAAACTCAGCATTAAAGGGCTGTGTCTTGAACTTCTCCCCATTGAGAGTGGGAATCGAACCCAAGTTCGTCGCGTTTACGCTACACCACATTTCACAGGTCGCAAATTGCGCCAAAAAAATAATAAAGTTGTAGTGCAGTTAGTTTGTGATTTCGTGATGATTGCGGGTTAAATCTTACTTTCCCTGACCTTGATTTAGTATATGTAAACAGTATTTAACAAATTTATTCGTGAAAAATTTATACATGAATACACGTCACTTAGTAAGTACCCACCTATAAATTGTCATCATTCCCGCCTTTGCGAGAGACAACTCTCTCAAGTTCTCTACTCTTTCTCCAAATGAATGGACAAACGGAGAATACAAAAACATTGGAAGCGGTTTCTAATTTATTGTCTTATCTAATTAAAATAACGAACTGTTTCAAAAATATTGTGAAATGAAAACGCAATTTTGGTCTAGAGTCAAATCTACGGTCATCATGTTCACATAGCTATTTTCTATTTAACTTAACTTATCGCACATGTTAATGTAAGCAAAACAACTCATTGTTTCTCTAGATTAACCAAAAAGTAAATAGCACAACAAAATTATTTTCTTTACAAAAAACTTTACTTTGTAGCAGACGTGGCGCAGTTGCACAAGCTTCTGATTCTTAACGTGACGGTTGTGGGTTCGATTCCCACTCGGGTAATGCATTATCATTTATTACTATTTTCATTTCTTCGCTCTGGTATCAAAAAAAGCAAAGCACGGTGTTGAATCCCACCACTCAACATGCAATATCTCGAAAATTCAAAAGAAAGTGAGGAAACGGAGTGTTTTAACAATAGGTTCCCTGCCTACCCTGCGTGTTAAAACGTGAAATTGAAGAAAAATCTTCAAAACTAGCTACTTACTTAAAAAAATATATCAAAGAGCAAACAACAAATCAGAAGTAACACAACACAAAACACTAAAACATAATTTAATCACACCCACAATTGATAATAAAGTCGCTTTTATTGAATTATAGCGTTCCGCGCCCCGCCATTATGCGAAGAATCGTCACAAACGAACCATTGTTAAGTACACTAGAGTCCATTGTCTGTTATCGCCCTACGTCGGTTTTTGCTAGTCCTCATTCGCTCGCAATGATTTGTAATGCAGATGTGGATTTTATTGAGACGTAGGTGTGTATGTCATGTGGAATTGGATTTTTTTTAATGATTGTATATTTTAGAAATATTATAGTTATTTATTAAATCAATATTTGTTATTTTGAATTATGCTTATATTGTTATTCGTTATGTTGGATTTTCTAGTGTTTTGGTTTATTTCTATACTTGTCGTCGGTCTCAACTCTGTTTGCGTGGAGATGGGAAATCTTGTGTTTTTCCGTTCCTGGGGGTATTTCCAGAAACACTAACTTAGTGTTCACTTACTTCTTCTTCTTCTTACTTCTTCTTCCTTAGTCAAGTAGCTTCATCTTGAAGCGTTGTCAGTCACTCAGTCAGTAAAGAAATAAAAACACTAGTTAATTATTAGAAAACAACATGTAAAGGGTTATATTACTTTCCTATATGTTTCCAAAGTAGTTCTATTCTTGAAAATGTATTTTACTATGCATAAATTATATTAAATTATATAGAAACTATATCATATATTAAAATAGTTAATATGTTTAAAACACGGTGACTTTAAACAAAAAACAATCCTCATAGAGACTATAAACGGCAGGGCATTAAAATTGAATTGTAATAATTTAGTAAGATCAACTTACAATAGTTATTGACTCGACCTAGCGCCCTTACAAAAACGTTATCGCTATATTTGTTCAGTTTTTATTTTCGCTGCTACACCTAGCTTTATATTGCTACAAAACTTGTGTTATTTACTATCCTATTGCTTAATCAAATAAGGTTCATTTTCGTTTAAATTCTCCTTTTGTGATAGAAAATGTAATGTGGTCTTTTATATCCAGAGTTGGAGCGGAAATAAGCTTCTTTGTGACACTATCGCATCGGATCGTCAACCGCTTCCTTTCCAAAGATTATTGTAGACGTAAGAGCAAATAAAAGTTATCAAAGCTTTTTGTGATTCCAATTCAGTTCGTTTTGAATGAGACAAACGGTGTTTGTTATTATTTATTTGCATTTGGTTGTAATATTTGTCACAAGGCACAGTCGCACAGTGTATGACTGTAAGCGCATTGAACATGAATTCGATTTCCACTTGTGGGAATGGATTTTCATTTCCTCGTTCTGATAAGAAGGTTTTACCTGTGGCGTTGAACTATGCCTCTATACGTAATGTCTCGGGAATGGGCGAAAAATGGAAGATGCAGTGTCTTAATACTTCCCTTTAGTTCTCTGCTATATGTGGGATACATTGCGAAGCTTGAAAAAAATGTAAGTACATTGTTTTTCAATACGAAACTTTGAATTATAAATTTATCGTTATACTCAATTAGCAGTCACAATACTAACTACTCGTATAATAATTAATTAATCTATGGTAATGTAAACATGGTAGAGCTTTCAACAAAGGCGCTACAGCAATAACGGGGGTAATTTCAGTAAAATATACCGAATGAATGCATTTTGTTGAATGAAATGGTTGTAACTTCGTTATTTTTATATATGTATACACAATTTTCGCCGCCTTTCCATCTGTTTTAGAGGTTATTTCAGTTCAATTGTTGGAATAAATGCTACATAATGAAGAAAAATGTTTAATATGACCTATATTATAATAAATTGTTTTTATTCGTTAAACATGCTAATATAATACAGGATTTTCAGTTACGTTATGACAGACAATACACAAATAAATCTATTGGGCTTAGAAAGGAATAGTAATTTTGGTATATTTGGTAGTTAAGTCTCTAAGAAAAAGTTGCTTGTATTTGTAAGAGAATGGGGAAAAACAGGATTACTATTTATTTTACATCTTAAAGTCCACATATAGGAAGTTGCGGGAGACGACAAGTAGTTCATAAATGTAATATTATAATAGATGCTCTATTGATTTCAAAAACATAAAAAAAAATATCGCTTTATTTTCAAAAACAGTCAATTTAGTACCTACATATAGATAAAAAAATCTGCTTCATGCTGTATGCCTCACACAGCAGGCAGAGGGAACCTAGTGTTAAGACACTATTTCCTGTTGAATCTTGAAGGCATTGGGTGTTGAGTGGCAGAACTCAACGCCGCGCTTTACCTTACATATAAATAATAAATAGTTTCCTGCTATACAGCCGAACAGAAATACATATATACTTACTAGATTATTTATCCAAAACTTATCTTGCCCCAATCAAGCTATCAAACCCCCAAACACCGACAACAAAAACTGTCCAACAAAGGTGTCATTTTACCCCGGGGCGGTTCATAATGGCAATTTTTCGTATGAATGCTGTGAATGCGAGATGTCGCTTAAACGGGCCGCGGCGTGCAAATTTAACTCCTTTGTGTAGCGACGGAACGCGTGACCGGCATTCGATATCAACTCTGATTACTACGAATATTTTGCAAACAAATTTTGTGTATATATGACTAGCTTTTACTTGTGACTTCGCTTCGCTTCGCTTCATAGTTGAATGATGACAGCTGGGATATAGGCACATTTTTAGTGCCCGGGGTAACCTTGGCAGCTAACATAAGGGATTACAACGAATATCATAAACATGATGTCTATCTGTGCTTGCAAAAATTTTTTTAGTTTAAACCAGTTGTTCCTGAGATTGGCTTGTTAGACCAAACAAACAAAAGTATAGAATTTTTGTAGTCTTTTGGTGTAATTTAAATTTTAAGCTTTTCTTCTACTTGTCTTATAGGTTGAGCTTTTAATAACTTTGAAAGTCCGAATGGCTGTGTCAATAGTTTTTATTTGGGGAAAAGATTTGTTTTTGCATTATTGATATCTCGATCTGGCCATATATATTGCAGCGTTAGGTTCCGAAGTGTAATATGCAATGTCTTCATATATTTTACGGAAAATATATTGTTACGGAATTGTTACGGAAATTGTAAATTGTATGTATTGTTATTGTTGTAAATATATTGTTACGGAAAATATATTACGATAATCGTTTTAGGTATTAAAAAAATAAGATTAAGCGCTATTGGTTTGTATAAGAGGAGAAGTATTATATACCTATTTGCAATTCTTTGCATGCAGGTGTTAACAGATGGAATTTCGAAAACATATGTATGGGAAAAGGGTAAAGAATGATATTATAGTATATAGATATATCATTTCGTATTGATGCCAGTCGTCAAGCAGGGGCACAAGTGCGCCACTTTGAGCTCCGCTACTCAACGCAAAATGGCTCCAGAATTCAGCGGAAGGTGGGAAATGGAAGTGTCTAAATGAGAACGGAGTGTCTCAACACTGCGTTTCTAGGTTCCTTTTGTCTATCTGTAAAAAAATTACGTACTCATACATATATCCCTTACATTATCGGATTTATAAAATAAAATTGATGCCAGAGAGAGGGTTCATAGAATAAATTATAACGACATGAGAGAGAGGCATTTACATACACTAAGCACACTTTATAGTAATTTAAAGGTATTGCTAGGAAGCCAGATGATAGATAAAAACGGATGAAATATTATGTAATTACAACACATATATACATACCTATATGCATACATACAAACATACAAATATACATATATACATACATACATATGTGCATGTCGAACTGATAACCTCCATGTTTTCGAAGTTGGTAAAAAATTAATCTACCATATCACGTATCTCTTTTCAATCACTGTATATGAAGAGACTTTGTCAAGATTCTCGTATTTGTTTGTAGGGCGGCCGCGCCCCCAGCGGACTGTGGCGATGGCGTTAGAAATGTAATGACACTATGAAAGCCTATAGCTAAATATTTTTGCTGTTTCTTTTCATAATATAAGCTAGAGATGAAAGTTTACAGGAATTAAAGTAAAATGTTAGCGGTTTATTTTCCATTTCTTTTTTTTTCAACTTCACGCTGTATTCCGCATATAGCAGGGTAGGCTGAAGGAACCTAGTGTTAAAACACTCAGTTCAAAAGAAATGAAAATATTAATAAATCACAATTCATTCCCCTGAATGGAGATCAAACCTGATCGAAAATTCTTATACGCTTGTAAAATAATATTCTCTATTGTCAAACGATAATTCTAAGTAATTATAAAGATAATGAGGTAGCGATAGTGTAAAGATAGTTAGTTAGGGTAGCGGAAATTTGTAAACATCTCCCTACTGAGATACACAGTTGTAACAAAACATAGGTTAATTCCCGACCTACAATTAAAAATTTGAAGTGAGAACTTGCGCTTAAAATAAGGGAAAAATCCAAAAAGGGAAAATTCTAGATATATCATAGAAAAAAAAAATATAAACTTATAATTGTAGTTCATTTCATACAAATTGAACCTTTCCGTTGACAAATGTAGCGTTGATAGAGATGAATGAAAAATTGTCTACTCACGGTTAACACCACTTTGAATGTACAAATAGTTTAAACAAAAATAGTAAAGAAAGAAAGAAAAAATAGAAAGTGGGAAACGGAGTGTCTTACACTAGGTTCTCTTTGCCTATCCTGCTGTGTGCGGGATACAGCGTGAAGCAGATTTTTACTTTGATTTAATAAATCATGACATAGTTTATATAAAAGTCAACCACAAAATTATATATAAAACAGAACACGACAATTACAATAATATTCAAAAATAACATACATACAAGATAGAATTGGTTTGGTTCCCTCAGTATGCGAGTTCGACTCTCATTTGACTGTTTTTATATAACGAAATTGGTGAAAAAAAAAATGAAAAAAATATTAGTTTTACATAATAATGTTAGGCACTGCCCTGCTGTGTACGGGATACAGCGTGAACTTTATTTAATTTAAATTTAATAATAATATTAATGTAGCCTAAGAATATGTAAATGTAATTGGAGATGCATACAATGTAATAAATAGATATTTTAAAAATGCAGTTAACTTTCGCACTGTAGGGTATGCAATCTGTTGTTACAAACTCCTGTCCACATTTTTCGAATTATCGAGACATTTAGGGTTGAATGTTGGTCTACCAGAGACAGAATAAGAAAATAAATCAAAATCTAATCATTTCCTCTTAAGTGAGAATCAAACTCACAACCGTCGCGTTTCCAGTCAGATGCTGTCCTACTATGCCATGATGATCTTGACATTTATTACTAGTGCAAAGTTACAAAAATAATTAAATATATTTTTTATTAAGCAAAATGTAACTTAATGGTGGTATGCAATAAAACAATTTAGAAGAAATTCTGTTATGAAGTGACAGCTGGAAATAACCTACAAATTCTATTTTACAAAGAGCTCTACCATTTTCATCCTGTAGATTGAATTGAATCGTTTATTTTTGCTACAATTTTAATTTTACTTTTGGAATATTGCAGAAAATTTTTAAATCTTAAAAAGTATAGTGATATGTTATTGCTATTAGTCACACATACAGGTATTCACTCACAGATAGAAATAAACTACTAATATTATCTTGCTTTTTACGTACTACAGTATTGAATGTTTTACTATTTCTTACCAGATTCAAAGAGAAGGAAGTTCTCAAGGTATGTTTTTAAAAGTGTTTTTCACACCATTAGGAAAGAAATATATTTAGGAAGTATAACATTGACCGTAGGACTCGAACTCGTGCCTTATTTTTATATTTTTTTATTCGACGGTACCAATGTTTACATCCCTGATCTAATTAGGTTATATGTTTAATTGGATTTCACCACAGCAAAAAAAATTATATATCGAAATGAATGTTTATACATTTGCAGAGTGCCGTCACGTATACTAATATTTGTTGTATAAAATTTTATTGTTAAAGAAAGAGGCCAAATGATTGCTTTTTTAACATGCTTTTTTTAGGCGACGTTAACTGTGTCGTGACTCAGCCTAACCGTCTCGCAGTACGCACGCGCTACGTAAACTATGCTTGAATGGCGTTGGTCATTGATGTATTGTATACCACTTCTACTACTTGGTATACAATTAGTAGGTGTGTGATGCTATTTTATGTCTCAGCTCCGGTGTATGTAGTGTCCGCCCCTCTCATAAGGGTGTGTGGTGCTATTTTATGTTTTGGAACTTTGGTGTATGTAGTAGTAACCGCCTACGGTTCGAGACACGACTGCCAGGTGTGTGCGTGTATTTAACATATCGGTCGCCCTGCTGTAGTACGTTCATTCCAACGACTTATATGGATCTCACAAATCAATCAACATCACGAATCACCATTCTAATACAATATTAATATAAAACAGCGTAACAAGTACCTTCAAAAAGATCACACATAAACGTCCCGGAGAGTTCAATAAAGACTGTTGCAACCGCGGTCTGGTATGAATTCACGGTCTAGGGGCGTGGCGGTGGTCTTTCGCTTTCTTCCTTTTAGTATAACTAACACGCAGTTATAGTTGAGAGTAGAATGCGCCCTTGGTTTTTCTTCGGAAGAGCTCCGAGTGTCGAGTTTCAGTTATTTAAATAAACTTCTGATGGCAAATCTCTTATTCAAATGATACCTTCTGATAGCATAATATAAAATACTTAACTCTTTATTTTAATACCTCATTATCTCTGAATCTCGAAAAGATTTTGGGTTACACACTATAACAACAATAAAAGATTCTAACTACCAGACACGTCACGAGCCAAAGCATTATTCATTAAATCATATTTTTAAAGAATAATTTAATTGTTCTGATGATGGAGCCAGGGTCTCCAATAGTGGAACTCGTCAGGATTGACTAGTTAGCTTCTCAGTGCAGGATAAGCGTGTTTTCAGTTTTATGTTAAATTTCATGATACTCTGACCACCTTTCATTCTTTATGACCTTTTAGTATATTAACATTATTTACAATATGAAAAACAACGGTCATCCTTCAACAGAAGATGGTCAATCATAAAATCCATACTGAACGTCCAATATTCGGGTAAGCGGGCAAATGACAGCGATCGAAGCAAATCACAGTCATTGTGAACGTACGAGTACATCCGCGACTCGGATTTACATGAAATTGTTGAAATTGTTTCACATTGCTATATCATATTATGTGTGCAATATTTAAATTTCTGTTTAAACCGTAATAATTGAAAGGTTTAAAAAGTTTGTTTGTAAAGTAGTTAGTTAAGTAGTATTAGGTATAGGTAAGTTAGTTAAATTCAAATTTTAACTGAAATTGAAATAAGTGGAGAACAGTGATTTCATATGTAACACTTTAATTGAAGTGTTAATAGCCATATACAAATAATTTTGTTTGTAGTTGATTTTATGCAAAATGAATGCATACGACTGCAAATTTAAATTTGTAATGTTTTAGACCTAGGATTTTAAATTACACTTGTTTTTTTAAATATGAAACATAGTATATGTAGTATCGTATATGAAAAGCGCAAAATACCATTTTGGAACAGTAGCTATCGAGTACTTATTAAACTTATAATTAATAACAATCAAAGTAGTTATAAAATAAAAATAAAAAAGTATATAAATACCTCTAACATTTAACGTTAAATACTTATTAAGAAAATGTATAAAATTTTAATGTAGTGGGATTTGAACTCGCCTCTTTCGAAATCGGCCAAGCGTTCTGACCAACTAAGCCATACGTTCAGAGCGTTAAAGAGCATTGGTCAAAGTGCAAGCATGGTTTCCAAAGAGGCGCGTGTTAATCCCGCTACGTTCAATTTTTTATACGTTTTCTTCATAAGTATTTTTCTTTCTTAAGTGTGGAATAACACTCTAAAAATGTTTAAAAATATTTAACGTTAAATTGTCAGTATCTATGCATATATACTATTATGTGATAATTATTTATAAAAAAAACGGACTTTTGTTCTTTTCACACATCTCTACCTTTTTAGATTACGCTAATCTAACTAGTGGTAAGTAAATTCCTTCTGACTCTTCACTTATTCTGGACGAGGCGTTGCGTATTGTAAAGAAACGACATGTTTACGCCAGCTAGATCAGAAAAATGAAAATAAATTCTATAAACATTTCCCGTCTGTGGGAGTCGAATCCACAATTAACAAAACACCTACTTTCTAACCGCACTGAGATATTACAAATAACATAGAATACATACATATTGTATTTGATTGTAATTAATTGACCGATGAAATGTAATGTTTGTAATATTATTATAAACAGATATTAACGTTGTTACGGTGTAAATTTCAATTTGTCCGTCTGTGACCGCGGGCGATTTCAATTAGAGTCAGTGCTACCAGATTAACTCGCTGTTTGCTGTTTTATTTTTTAATCCCAGCGTCGTCTGATTTACATTATGAATAATAACTTTTGCTATGAGATTAGGTTTAAAGATTACCGTTGTTATATCGTTTCGATGTAAGAATTTGCTGGTTTAAATTATATATAAAATCGGGTTGTAATCTTTATTTCGTGTATTTTTTTGAAATCTATATTTCGTATATAAGTACCGTTTAAATACATCCACGCTTTGTTCCGCTAGTATACAGCTACAAGCTATAGCTGGCCAGATAGCGAGAATGCAGTGCACTCACTTCAGCACGTTCTTCTTCACTATCACCGTGACATCCTCGATGATACCTGCCATTCTTTGTATCTTTATTGGGGATCCCGTCAGCTAAACTGATTCTACATATCCTACGAAGAAATTACATCTCTACAGCAATTATTTTTCTTTCATTCTTCTTCGGTACTATCCACGTCTTGGTGGTGGTGCCGAATTACAGCATTGGTACCAGCACAGTATTGTATACGGTGAAATGTGAAGCTATGCTGACGTTTTGCCGTCTCATGAATACCGCAACGTTAACTCTGTTATCGGCCCTGGATACGTCTTTCCATATTCATTTCGTATCTTCCGTTTCTAATAGACATACTTCCCAAATATATCACTTCATTCACTGGAATGACGAAGTCCTCTGTCCTCGCTATGTGGAAAAACATCGAAGCAATTATAGCATGATTCTCATTTAAATTGTAAATAATTATTTTCAGAGCTTACAACTTCTAAAACCATTTAGTTCCTATATTATACAGAGTCAAGTAAAAAAGGATTTCCCAAAATTTTAAACAGGAAGTGAAAATAATGGGAGTCTCAAAGTCCATGCAAACAAATTCGAAGGATTGTGGGTTCGATTCTATTCGAGGAAATAAAATATTCAATACTAATAATACTATTCAGATTTTTTTTTAAAGAAAAATTTTGAACTTATAAAAATCTTTAGTAGATTGTCTATTTATAAATCTTTTGAATTATTTAATTAATATATAAAATTTAATTATTTACGTAAGAAATAAATTAATAAGATCACTATTTTCAGTTTTACCTTTTCCTAATCAAAGACAACAGAGCAGTAAACGCTACGGACTAGAACAATTTAAAATATTATTCTAAAAATAAGGAATTTAAACGTTTAATGTATATCTATTTTAATTTATTATAAATTTGATGTATATCTATTATTTTAGTCTTATATACTTATTATTATTATATACTTTAAGTTTATTCTGGAGACCCACAGTGTAATAAAAGCGATCTCTCTCGCCACCTCAACAATTAGTCGCTAAAGGGTGTTTGTTTGAAGGGAATATTGTAGGGTGACCATCGATTCGCTATAATTAAAACACTATAGTTTATACTGAATACTAATTTTGTAAATTAGTGCTATTTAGACTATAGACTTTTATACTATATTAATATTTATAATTTCGAAATAGATCTTGTATAACTAAGACAGAAAGAAATATCACATATACTTTCGTATCTATAACTTCAGTAGCAAATAGCATACTCATAATGAGTATAGGTTCAGGGAATGCTATTATTTATCAAATAAAAAGGCTGTCCTGGCATAGTGGCGAAGTGTAATACTATAAACGAGAAAGTTATGGGCTCGATTACCACTGGCCAATGTATTATTGTTGTTTCATTGCTCTGATAAGAAGACAAAACACAACGCAACACGGTGAGAATGGATTGTCTTAATACGAAGTTCTCTCTACCTGCTCTGCTATATGATGGATATAGTGTGAAGCTATATACAAAATCGATTTTATTTAATGCGGGAAAATTATATATTAAAAAAAGGAGAAAATAAATATAGTTTTATGTTTCTTTATTAAATTCAATCTAAAAATTATCTCAGGGTACGTGTATTTTGTAATTACACAAAATAAAAAAAATCAGGTTTGTATATTATGGTCACTCTACTATAGGGTGCTTACTGCCGCGGGCGTCGCTAATCGCGCTAAACGAGACTGAGCACTACATAAGCTGGGATTATTGTTTTTTTTATCGGGAACAATAAAATTTTGATGAGAACTCAAGTGACTTCGATTTCATTGTTGAAAATAGTTGATGAATGGATTTTATAATTATTTATGGTTTAATTTGTAACTTTTAAAGTAAGCAAGCAACCTTTAAAGTTCTTTTAAAGTTTTACAATTTCAGACTGTAAAATGCGACCGTTCTAACGTTATTTTAATTAACTGGCTTTAGTAATGTATCTAACTAAGCGTAGTGTTGTAGTTCCTCCACACATCGCCCAATGTCTACTAAATTTTGAGGTGCCTGGGGAACATAGTGTCTTAACACTAACTCCGTCCTGCCTCCTCGGCTATATGCGTGACACAGCGTGAAGTAAAATAAAATAAATAAAAAGAAGTTTCTTAGTTTATAATATTTTAATAACTATAGCTACTAAATGATTTTTTTAATATTAAGTAACTTTTCTTAAGAAAATATGTCAATGCACCTAAATTCTATACAAAAAAAAACAATTTTCCCTAACAGATAATTCTTCTTTTATTCAAACATCTGTCATATTGTACAGTGTTTATTCAATAATCGAGTGTGGATTACTTCCCCGTTGTTTCAACGTCGCTGGCTACTGGAGAGCCTCTCGAGATCCTCTCACTTAGTGTGCACATGTCGTTTTCTATTAAGCATTTTAATTTCACATATTAATAACAGTATAATCTATACATATACTAAAATTTTAAATCATCACTATCTTTACATGGAATTATATCAGTAAATCTAGAATTTATGTAATTTATTTTTATTTACATTTTTTCTCTCAGAAATGGCTTAAAAGATTTGAGTGCATTTCAGTTCTTTGTTAAGCTTCCCTTAACTTTGTTTAAAAAAAAATGTCGATACAAAGTAGGTATTTTGTTCCATATATTAACTAATTTATTGAATTGGCTAACACTTTAGTTTTTAATGTATAGATATTGTCCTTAAAATGATATTGTTATAAGAATACGAAAGTAATTTGAATACCAAATTAATAACTGTGTAGCTCAATCGAGCGATGCTACGAGCGGGTCGCTAGTCATAGGCCAAGAGATCGCACTCGATAATTCATTTTCTCCTCGCCACGATCATCACAAACTGTTTTTAATTATATTATTTTATTATTTGCATATATTTTACTTGAATATTAGGTATATATTAATTTAAAAAGCTTTTTGAGTTTTTTTTTTACTATAAAACTATTTTGAATTACTTTTTCATTAAATAATCGTTGACTCATTTATAATAGGTAATCTATTGTATTGTTTTAAATATTAAAATCAAAGTTATGCTCTGTTTTTTTTGTTTACAATATTGAATATATTGAATTACTTAATTTTATTTTATGTAAATAATTAAATAAACTGTGATTATTCGAAGAAAGAAAAAAAAACAACATGTGATAATAATCTTTTAATCAAAACTTAAAATTTGGTACAAAAAGTAGAAAACTTAAAACATGGCGCTTCATTTAACTCTAAGTAGAGTAATTTTATATTGAACCAGTACAAACTATCGCTAACAATAAAGAATAACAAAAACCAATCTTAGAAGTCTATAAACAAACTTATTATTAAGCATTATACAAATTTCATAATAAAAAATAAATTTAGATTACGACAACATAAACCTAATAATAATATATTTTAGTTATAACGAAGCACGTGTATATAGCATATTATTGCAATTTTATGTAAGTATTCTCATTATGCTTAGTTATAAGAAGAAGGAAGAGAAGCTTGTGCTTGTTGTGGGTTCGATTGCCACTCGGGTTTACTAATATTAACCGCAGCGTAGAGTTCAGTCACTAAACGCTTTGATATTGGATTGTCTCTAATATAAGCGAAGAGACAATTAGGTTACACTGTGTGCTGGATAACTGGTAAAAAAATATGTATGGTTATGGCTTTTTATTTTTCAGCGTGAGAGACGACAACATTTTAAACGAAATATAATATAACAAAGATATAAAAAAAATATATAAGGAAACATAAGTGACTTTTTCTTATCTTTAAAAATTAGAGGGAAGAATTAAGTCTTTCGCTTTATATAAATACAATGTTAGATTGGCTTAATATATTAACAGTATGAACAGTATATTTCAATACGAGTATATTTCAATGAATGCATTTTTTTAATTTAAACAATTAAACTATAATTAAAGAAAAATTAAGAAATAATTATAAATTCTTATTTTATCTTGTCATACTATGCTCTCTTATACTTTGTAATGAAAAATAAAAAAAAATGCAAAAAAAAATATTGCAATATATAATAATAGTCTTGTTCTTAAGAATTAATATTAATTATAACGAAAATAATTAACAAATTTAAAAAAAATAGTTTAAATTAAACGGCGACAACGAACGCGATAAGAACGTATAGTGAATTTTAAGAAAAAAAAATCTATGGGCTTTCGGTTGATTGGTTTTCACATAAATACTGCTTTTCCATTGAAAAGGAATTTAATATACATTGATAAGCTTAATAAATATAATTAAGAAGAATGCAAGTCTGGGTCGTCAAAATTTTATTTTTTAAGCTGCATACTCCATATCGCTAACTTGGTGCAACAATGACGTATTTGTGTTTTTTCATATTTTGCAAGAGACGCAATGCAAATTAGTTAATTATTTTTCTGCATTCATATATATTCAGCTTTATTAAGTGCAATGAAGTGTGATATTACACCAAATAAGCGATAATAAATACTATTTTTTCTCAACATTACACAAAATCGCCTTCATATAGACAGTAACGGGTGAACGGCGTCATGTATATGAATAGATTAGGCAATTTCCTCCTAATCTACAAAATGAGAGAGTTTCGTAAACTTAAAAAAAATAGTAACCTTTAAGGAATATTCACACTATAGCACCAGTCACGTTCTCGGTGCGAAATGAGTCTGTTAAAAATATACTTAGGTACCTAGAGAAATATACTAGGCACCTGAGAAATAATGATAGCATTATCTTTCCGGTCCAATAACGCATATAAGAATATGTCTAATTTCTTTAACCAGAACATGAGATCGGATAGAGAAAGCCGTAAATGGCACTATAGTGTGAAACCTTCCTTATAATATTTTTTTTCTACCTCAAAAAGTATAAAGGCTTTTACCTAAGAAGCCGAAAAGAAAATTTTAAAAAATTGACAACAATAATTTCCCCTAACTAAACTGTTTCTAAGTTTCGATAAAACTATGATATGTTATCTATTCGAGTTACCTCAAGAATTTACATTGCACTAGTTGCGGGAATTGCACAGGACTATATTACAAATAGATATCGATTGTATTTACAATTATATTACAATACTTATATTATTTAATAATGATAACGTTTTTAGAGGAAAGTGGGATACGGAAGTGTCTCAAGGGGAACGGAGTGTCTTGACACTAAGCTCCCAGTTTCTAACCTACCCTACAATGAGCGAGATACAGCGTGGAGATAAAAAATTAACGTCCTAAGATAGTCGTTATGGGATAGTAGAGAAATATTAGACAAATGTCAAGGTTTTTTTAAATATAATAAAATATAAGAAAAAAGGTTAATAACTAACAGGTTATAAAAGGAAGACTATCTTTTAATCGTTTGAGAAACTTCTAATATTAATTATTATTTACATTATAATTCATTTTCTAATTGTTAGTACGAGGGAAATTATTATATTTTATTTATATAATACACATATACATATACAAATATAAAGATATTTTTCAATGGCTTCCTTCATAAATAATATTATACGGTTATCATATTCAAAACTGATTCTTTTTATTCATAAGCATGCTACCCAAAAACTGCAAAATCACTGCTTAACAAAAAAAATCTAAAATTTAAAAAATTACACTATGGCACTATATAAAAACCAACATATAACAAATATCACTCAGTCTCATATACTATCTGGGGTACTATCCCGTTCAGTTGACGTGGAAGGCTGCTCCCAGTGCGGGTACGGCCGCGCCGGGAGCGGTACCGGCCTTCATATGACATGCTGAGGAGGTTCCTCATCACTCTTCATGAGGACGTAGGCCACGGGACGCTTGACATCCGGTGGTGGTGAGGGTGACCGTCGTGGTGGACAACCACATGGTGACAAGGCGCTACTATATAACGCTGAACTGTAGAGCGCTCCGCCGTAAAGGGCCTGTGGATTAAATGAAAGTTTAACATTTATGTACATTTTTAGTATATTTGTTCATATTAAATATATATATTTTTTGAGTTTTCTGCTTGCAAGTTTAAACAAGTAAGTCGTGGTGGCATTTGTGTGATAGGTTATTTCTATTATATCTAATTTTAAATCATTAAAATCATCAATCATAGAAAATAATTTTCTAATCACTGCGTTTGCTTGTTTTGCAATCATTTGCTAAAAGTTAAATTTCTAAGGCGTTAACTAAAAGTATTTTTTAAATAAAGAATATTTATAAAAATAGTATACATAAATTACAAAAAAATGAGAAAGAGGCTTAACACTCACAGAGTTAAAGTTGCTTTAACGATTATAGAAATTCTTTTGCCTGGGCAAGTATATTATGTAGATATTTAAGATTCGTAAATAGTATTTAATATTTATTATATACAAAATTGGCGATTTTAAAATGTGTGAATTTATTTAAATAAATAAATAATTATACAATTGAAACAGATATCTAACGCACCTGTAAATGAGCAAGTTCAGCTGCCAATTTTCCATCGTCAGACGGTATCTTGAAAGGGTAAAAGGGATATGGTAATGGCGGGAACAGAGCTCTACCTAAATCCGGTTTATCTGGTAACATGTGGTGTGGAATTGGCAGTTGTGGTACTGGTTGCGGTAACGGCGCTACCAGCCTGGGTACCGGCGCCATTAGACCGGAAATGTTGAAACTGAACTTAGGTTCCTTCTTGATTAGAGCCTTTGGTTTCCGCCGCGGCCTGTATTTGTAGTCTGGATGTTCTTTCATGTGCAGAGCTCTGGATAAAAGAGTAAAAGGTAAGGTATAACATTTATGATTTTGATTGACTTCACACTAAAGTTGCGGGCTTAAATTTATTTTTTTATTTTTATCAAAAAATCGGCGGAAAATAGGGAACTGTCTTAATACTAGGTTCCATTTGTCTATCCTTGCTGTGTGCGGGATACAGAGTAACGCTATAAGAAATACAGTATTTAAAATATTATATACATTAACATATGTTTAAAATATTTTTCTATCTGTCTTATTAACGCAAATTGTTTCGCTACTCATTTTATAATTTATTTTAAATTGAAAAGTGGAAACGTAGTGGTTTTGTGTAGTCTATCTGACTTACTTCTAAAGGAAAATACCTGAAGGTACATGTAGTACGTGATTAAAACTTTAACTTAACTTAGCTTCACGCTGTATCCCTAGCAGAGGAGACAAAAAGAACGGAGTGCCAAACGCTAGGCTACATAATTAAGATAAGTTCTCAATACAATAAAAAAAACCAAAAACCGAAAACTAAGACGAATCAAAAACGACAACCACATCTCCATTTCTACCTATAGCTTACAATACTTTCATAACATTTATGAATAAGTTTAGCAACAGAGTACCACAATGAAACTTCACTGGGCAAAATAACATTATTATTTATGCAATAAAGCGTACAATTGTCGCGAACGCCCGCCGCCCTTAAAACAACAATGTCAATCCAACAATGCGCGGATTATTGCATTGTACCCGTCACAATCGATTGTTATTCCCACCCTGTATATATCACCGGAACCTCACACACTATTTTAAACCTTAACCTATAATATTTAAGCACAATTTTGGATATATTTTGAGTGACTTAGGTCATTTCGCGTCGGGCAACAGTCGACAGAGCGTCCGATTATGCCAGCTTTGTGATAGAATCGCGATTGTCAGCGACTCGATTGTAATTATTCGAATGGACCAAGGGATGATAGTTCGTATGAGGTTTTTGAACGTTGTTTGCTGATCGAGCTCCCATACTGGTTTGGATTTGTACTATGAATGCAGATATTATACATAATATGCGAAATAAGTATTTATTAATTGTTAATACAGAGAAAGTGGTAAAATCGAAATGGAAGTTGCAATTTAAAGTAGAAAGTGGAAATTATTGGTCGATGTCGAGCTAAGAACTGTATTTTTCATAGGTAGCAAAGAGAACCACATCAAGATACCCTGTTTTTAACTTCCGTCCATGTTCGGAAGCTCTTTGATTAAACAATATTAATTAATTGTTCGTGCTAATTCTTTCTTTTGATATCACTCTATTAAAGAAAACCCCATTAAAACCTTTAATTCAATTAAATTTCAGAGAGATCCAAGCATACATCGGTGGGAAGCTATTTAGTTTTATACTGTGTAAAAATATAAAATGAAACTTATATATGAAGTGCTATATAATATTTTTCATTCACAAATGCAAGAAGCGTATATCAATATCACTGTATAAACGTTGTATAGTTTAACAAAAAAAATCGGGTTCGACGACCGCCGCTATCAATTCTTTCATTACTGTTTGCTGACAAATAAAGACGATAACGAAAACAGAATATTGAGAAAAAAAAACATATCTTCCTTTTATTATCTATGTTTTGAGCTTTTCTTGGCTTGGCTCATGAATTTTAAAGCTACGAATCTATCCATTGACTTCTGGGAGTGGTTATATAGTATCAAATTAGCTTCAGGATAGGCAGAGAGAACCTAGTGCTAAGACACTCTGTTCTCTATTTTCCGCCGAATTGTGGAGGAATTACGCACTTGACACCCACTTGAAATCAACTGCGCTTTGACTCAACATCAGATCGGAGAAGCGAAAATATAAATTCAAATAAACATTTTATTTCCTCGAGTGGGGATCGAACTCAGTACCAGTCGCGTTTACAGTCTCACATTTGTGCCAATTCGCCACGAGTGGCCTCGAATAGTAGCTAGTACAAAAAGTCATATATCGATTGATTGATTTAGCGAAACAGTCTAGACTGTAAGCAAGAATAGCAGTATAGAATTTAAAATAATGAAACGACTGTCGTTGACTTATTAAATTGAAGGTAAAACAAGGAGAAAGGATTTTTTTAATAATTATGTTTAAATTTTGAAGTGGCACCGAAGAATACCTATACTGTTAGCATAGTGGGGCAACATCTGACTGAAAACGCGATGATTATGGGTTCAGGGATAGTTCCTTACTCTTGGAACTATCCCTGGAGGATAAGGATAAGGCTAAAATAAATATTTCTCTTAAGACTTTGTAGACAAAACGCCGCCCAACACGCAATATCTTGAAAAATGTGGATAGAAGCTGATGAACGGAGTGTCTAAGCACTGGCTTCTCTTTTGACTTCTTTCATTCCGCAAAAAATGCGTGAAAACGTGAAGAATAGAATACAGTGATTCATCACTAAATTGCCTTTACATACAAGGCAAAAGTCCAGAGATGCGTGAAGATAATTTTATCAATATTTTTTTTTGTGAGCGACAACTTAATCGAGTTAAGTAAACGACGCGATACGATTCTCGATATGAAAGGTCTGTTTGTTGATATTGTTGGTACATATTGGTTTTATTGGAGGTTTTTTAGAGGTGAATTGTGTTTGGTTTGTATTTGAAGCCGATGTACTTTGCGTATCCGGTACATCTTTAGAAATTATTTTTTTTGCTCTGTTAAAAAATAAAATGATATCGATATATACTTGGTTTAATTTTAAATACAATGTGCTTTGTAAAATATTATGTTCTATTCAAAATATTGACAGATTTTATTTATTTATCAGTGCAGTACGAGCAGAACTCACCCATCGTGGGTTCCGTTGATAAATTTAATTTTGCGGGCGTGTGAATTTAATTTTTATGAGATGATAATGCAACAATTATAAGTTTGCAATAGTTTTTATCAGTATTTTCTAGTTTTCGGATTTTTTCCTCAATTTGTACTGAATGTTGTTAGTTGGATTTTTGCCAAATTTCTTAGTTGTATGTTGCCAAATTCATAACTATAGGTTTACCCAATAGGTTTTGAATTTCATTCAAATATATTGAAAAACTATGCACAAATGCCTTTTGATTGATGTGATTTAAAAGCTTAATTTTTAGGGTTCCGTAACTTTTAAGGAAAAAGGAACCCTTATAAGATCACTTGTTGTCCGTCTGTCTGTCTGTCTGTCAAAGGCCTTTATGTCAGGAATGCTTGGAGATATCGAGTTGAAATTCAAATCATATACTCAGATCTACGGTCCCATGATTCCCTAAAAATATTTCTACATTTACTCAAAAGAAAGATATGAACGCGTATTTCGACACTATAAAGAGAATTAAAATTAATAGTATACTTCTGGTTAACTTAGAATTATAAAATTTGGTAAATAGCATCTACAGGTAGTACTAGTTCAGGAAAAAAAAATAAAATAATACATTAAAGTGAAAACTAAAAACTATATATTTGTAGTTAAATTGTAAAAAATAATAGCCTTAGGTATGGGGCAAAATTTTCTATTAATTGGCCGCTAGTTCAAGTGAGGTATCAGATGAAAGGGCTCTAGCTAAGCTAAGCCTAATTTCAGAAAAAGCTCAAGACCTCCAATTTTTTACGAAACCCTCGGTGAGAGAGCCCGACTCGCACTTGTCCGGTTTTTTTTATACATCCACGAGATTTCGAGATAAATGGGATAGACGGAGTGACAGACAAACAAAAAAAGTAAACCTATAAAGATTTTATTTTTTCATTTCGAGTTATGGAATCCTAAAATAGAAAAAAATAAATGATGTGCAAGCTTGCCGTAAATTAGTATTCATGACATAACCAACTATATTTAAATAACGGTTCCACAATCTATTTATTTATAAATACTTAATTTTTATATAATAGAATTGAAGAACTTGTTTGGTTAAGCGCGCTAAACTCAAAAATACTGGAAAATGAAAAGTTCTTATTGACTTAAATACTCCATTTATCGAGGAATATAGCCTTCTTTACGATATAATATAAAATCTTTTAGTTATATCCATTTAACCACGTCGCCGAAGTCGCAGTTAAAACTTAAAAGCTACAATAAAACATAGGTATCTATAACAAAATTAAATATCCACATTACAAAACATTGTTTATATTACCATTTATCCGGACAAATTTCGTAGATAAAACGAAGACGGTGTTTGCGATCGCATATCGATCGAAATATACGATAAAAAATGAGTGAGTATGAATAAACACACCGCGCCTTACATTATATTGTGTGAGTGTTGACCGATAGTGAAGTATCAACACGTCGAAATTAAGTTCTGGACGCCCCTAGCTGCTTACTGGGACCATTGTAGGGAGTAACAGATAATAAGATCGACATTTGTGTGGAATGAGCTGGGCTTTAAATGGTTTGTATTGGGAATTTTGTATATAATAATTGTTATATATTGTTTTATTTTTTTTATTTAAATTTCTCGCTGTTTACCTCAAATAGCAGGGTAGGCAGAGGGAACGTTAAGATACTCCGTTCCCAACTTTTCGCCGAATTGTTTTTTTTTAATATTAAAGATGCATTTGAAATTATTTAAATATTTTTGAAGTAAAAATTAAGTTAAGTTAAGAGCGAAAGATAATAAGATTGACATTAAACATTGTTCGACTTCTTGTTTTACTGTTTTACACTACTCTACCTGAATTCGAATCAGCTGACCGCAACTTAACGCCATGGCTTATTATTATTGAGAATGCCTATAAAATTATTTTAATGCGTTTAGTGTTTAATATTATACATGATGTAACGCGTTCGACGGATCAACGGCTGTTTATGGGTAGAGGACCTCAGTACCTATCCTTTTCACTCCAAAATCATGAGCACAGATTCAACAGACGGACTTTATTTGCAATTTTTTGAAGAATCATATTTTGTCCACAAAATCATAAATTCTCAAATATCTCCCGAACCCTGTATCTCTAGCGGGGTAGTCATAGTGAACGAAGCGCAAAACGCGGTACGTTATGTAGGTGGAGGGCGGAGCTACAAATATTAGATAAGAGTCGACTAAAAGAATTTAGTACTGAGACACAAAATAGAGTACTGACTCTACTTTCTGTCTTAACACTGTCTTAACTCTATCCTTCTCAACTTGAAAGTGCTGAGTGGTGGAACTCGACGAATGGTTATTCATTTTAAAAATTATTCGAATCGCTCGCATATATTTTTGGTCCGTAAGTGCAACGTTTAATTTTCATTCAGTAGTGACTTTTGTGTAATTACTATTGATTATTGTATCTGAGTGTGGAAAATATGCTTTAATTTATCATGCATAAATAAGATTCTTATGTTTTAAATACATATGTCGTATACTGTAGTATTATGTATGTATTATACTTTCGTAACAAAAGTATGGAACGGGTTATATAATTGATTAACGTTATTAGGTTATTTTGGTTGGTATTACAAGAGAAGAACGGAAATGTCTTAATTCTTATGTCTTAGTTCCCTCTACCTAACATGCACGATGCATTGTGAAGCCAAAAACAAAATTAAAATAAATAAAAATATTTCATCAAATAATTACAAATATAATATGTTTTAGTATATAGTATATTTTAAAACTAAAGTTTAATAAGTGCATATACTTGAAAAGATAATAACACACCAAAGCCAAGAGGTTCTATTAAGAGAAGTAAACACTATCGCCAAATTAACTTCTGAGCGCCTGTAGCTGTTATTTGATTGTGGCACTATCCAAAGAAAACTATTGTGAAGGGTGTCATAGAAAAACTAACTGTTTTGTATTTACTTTAAAAGTTTTTTTTTATTTGCTATATTTTGTTATTGGTTTCACGCTTTTTCCCGCATATATCTATCTATTATAAATATTGCCTCTTCTGTGACGGTACTAAACGCCGCGTTAAGGTATATTTAGACAGAATAAGTGCCTCTTTCCGCCCAATAAATATCACGTGTTACGTGACGGTTCTAAACGCTGTGTTTATATTTAGACATGAGAAATGATTTGTTTTTATATTTTTCTTATGATCACGCATCTCCATAGTTTAAGAAGTAGTTAAAATAAACGAATAAATTAAATTATCCGTTATTTTTTTTGTGTAACACTTCATTCTACATCGAATAGATTCGTTTCTGAACGTTCATCAAGGATTTACGAAGTACTACTTCTACTATTACTTCTTCTATTTATAGTAAAATACTTAATGAAAGCAACGGCCTCTACACTTTTGTTGCTGTACAATCTATCCCGTATTAGCAGAGTAGGCAGAGAAAATCTAGTATCAAGACACTTCGTTTCCCAATTTTCTGCTTAATTTTGGAGACATTGCGTGTTGGCGGAACTCGAAACGCGCTTGTAGTCACGCTGTCACTGCACCACAATGGCCTTTTGGGATAGAAAATATCTTAATCTTTAGAAAAATTACCAAGGAAACTTGTGTAATGCTCTATTTTTGTGAACCGATATATTCATTCCCTCGAGTGGGAATCGAACTTAGAACTTGTCACGTTTACAGTCATAGATATAAAGATACTTGTCACGTTTATAGTCGCTTGTGCCCTTGCGCCACAACTCTATCGTGTATGTACGAGTACCTCAAATAAGTAAATGTATGATTTTTAATATAAGCACATGGTACATATTTTATTTAAAAACTTTTCAGTTGAAATATATTTTTATCACATAGACATTTATCAATGTTTTTTCTTCTTGTCTAAATCTTACAATCATTGTATTTAGTTCGACATTTAAAACGCCACGATAGCTTACTTTTATTCTTTTTAAATCCTATATTTGTAAAAAATACCTATCCAAAAAAAAATAGGTCAAAAACCAAATCCAAGCACTAAAACTACCCACATTCCAAGCACCAGCAACACAAACACAAACACAAACGTAAACGCAAACGCAAACGCGCGTATATCCGGATATCTTTTACAAAGAGCTAGACTGGAGGCATAAGCTTGTTTTTATAGCCCTGGCGCGCCCCGATAACGCCTCGCCCCAACAATACTAGATATTATTACAATGCGACCAGATAATTGTCTTTGGGATCTTTTTGGATTGATTTGTTATGAGGGTACGCAATTAGGATGTTTAAATGTTGGTACTCTTATATATATATATCTATTTCTATCTTTTCTCAGTCTTCAATATTAGAAGGGGTATGGCCGCCTGATCGTATCTTATACAACGGTCTTGACGTTGAGGCTGTCGTGGCGCAGTGGCACTGTGCGACTGGAAACGAGGCGGTCGTGGCTTCGTTTTTCACTCGTGGGAATAATTTGTAGTTTAATAATATTTTTATTTCCTCGCTCTGGTAATGAGGCAAAGCGTGGGATTGAGTTCTGCCACTTAACATGTAATGCTTTCAGAATTCAGCGAAAAATGGTTTTAATGGTAAAGGAATGTCTTAATACTAGGTTTTCAGATTTCCTCTGCCAACCCTGTCCTGTCCTGTCCCTGTGTAGCTAAAATAAATAACATATCTAATAGATACTTAAAATTTTGATGAATATATTAAAGAAAAAATCTTAGTTTGGAAAATTGATTAATTGATATATCTAATCTGATGAATAAAGGCATGTAGAAGGCTCTTGAATACATAAAGTGAAAAGTAGCAAATGATTTTAAATGGTGGATCTCATAAATTACGAGAAATACCTAACGATATTGAAGCCGCCAAGGCACAAGTGTGTGACTGTTATGCGACGGTTGTGGGTTCGATCCCCGATCACGAGGTAGAGAATTATTATTTCTTAATATTTTAATTTCTTCGCTCTGGCATCAAGATAAAAACCCTTATACAACGCATTGAAAGATTCGGCAGAGGTGGGGAAAGGAGTGTCTTAATACTAGGTTCCCTCCCTCTGCCTATCCTGCTGTATGCGAGATACAGCATGAAGCTGATTTAATTTACTTATTTAGAAAAATACGTTACTAAAATATATATTCAAACCTTACATATAAGCAATAATAATAATATGTAATACATACTAAATAATATTTTGTTTTCTCCGATACAGAATAATACGTCATTTCACAAAATGACGCTTTTAACAGTAAAGGAATCATTAAAACCTGTTGTATTGCACATAGGCACCTTTAACATAACACTTTTTGAGCGGAGGTTTGCAATTGTATTATTGCAATATAGTGTTTATTAAGTATTGAGTGGCGGAACTTAATACCGCGCTTTGCCATGCTACCAGCAAAAAAATGGAAATATTTAAAATTCATCCCTCGAGTGGGAATCTAACCCACAATCGTCATATTTACAGTCGCAAGCTTGCCTCTGCGCTACAACGGCTTAAAATTTGTTCACAATTAGAAATTACAACACCCTGTTTGTAACGCCGTTCCGTTCCATTTTTAATTTATGTTTATTTTGAATTGATTGAATTGTAGAATATTTTTGTAGTGATATTATCCATTAAGTATGAAATAAAGTATTTCACATTTAAGTAGTGATATATAAAAAATATTAGGCAGAGTAAGCCTAGCGATACGATATTCCGACTTCTGATTTTGCTAAAATTTAAAAATTGCCTATATAATGGCGGAACTCAACGCCGTGGTTGCCAAAACATCGCCAACACAACAAACATCGTCTTTACAAACAGACTTAAGATGCTATTTATTTTTTTTGAGTTTTTGGTTCCACCGATGTGAATAGTACAAAATAATAAATATATGAATAATTTTATTATTTAACAAGCAAGAAAAAATATACATAATTGTACAGCCAAATCAAACATAAAACTAAGATAAGGCAACATCCGTCCGCGTATTTGCTTTGTTCCGTTCATCTCATAACCTAGACACTGTAGCTAACTAATCCAACCACTTTTTGTTTCACTGATAACTGATAAGTAACAGGTGCTTTATTTTCGTTTGTCTGTTGGTCTTGATAAGAAATTAAAATGCTTATAAAGGATTTGATTAAATATAAAATCTGAGTGTTGTGTTTGTTTTTCTTTTTTTCTTGTAGAATTGTGTTTAATCTGTTTGTGTAGCTTTTTATTGTCGTTTGTTTTACAGTTTATTTAGTAAGTAGGGTGTGGTAGGGTTTGGTCCCACATATTGCAGGGTAGGCAAAGGAACCTATGAATTTAGTGTTAAGACGCTTCATTCCCAATATGACACTTCCGTTCCCCACTTTCGAATGGGTCCGAGTGGCGGAACTCAACCCCAAGTTTTGTCCCAACACCAGCGCGTAGTATTAATATAATTTCCTCAAATGGGAATCGGACCCACAATCTGTCGCGTTTACAATCACAGCGTTTGTGCCTCTGCGGCACGACTGGCCTCATTGGCCAATTTACCTCATTATGTAAATCTTATTAATAATAATAATTATTAAAAAAAATAGATATAGATTTAGATTACTACAGAAAAATGCATTATTGTTAGGCCACTTAAGTGGTCTTATAATAATTCGTATTAAGTGTGATATTATTAATAATATCACATATGTAATAGAGATAAGATCACAAGTGTTTTTTTAGTTTCTGCTTTTGCAGGATAGGTAGTAGCTATATTTTTTGAATTTCTCTCAATAAAATAAAAACTAAGCTAAAGTAAAGAAAAATAAGTCTTTATGTATGGAAAGCTAAATTCAATAAAATTATTAGTAGTAGTATTAAAAAAAAATAATGTCTTGTGGTAGTAAAATTGTACTTCAATAAAAATCTTTCATATACTTTTTAAAGATATAATAAAATAAAAATATATATATAAAGACCATAGTGCAGTTGCACGATAGGTACGAGCTTTTTAAATGCTTAAAAAATATACATAAATAATAATAAGCACAAAATAAGCATAAAGCTATATTATAATCAAATCAAATTCAACGACGTATTTTTTATCAAAATGGATTCACTTGTTTAACAGTTACGAGGCAACAAAAGAACGGACAATAAGTACTTACATATGTGCTAAAACATATCTCTTCTCACTTCTTTTTGGGCTCGTTTGTAGTTAAATTAAAACTGCTTACTGTTCATTTTTTATTATGTTCATAACATTATTCGTTGATGAGATACGTAGAGAAAAAAAAAATGTTGAAGTAAAATTTTAGTATAAAGTAATTTATCTACAGCATACAGCAGGGTAGGATTATCTCGACATAAGACACCGAAGAAATGAAAATATAAATTTTAGTAAATATTTCATTTCCTCGAGTGAGAATCGACCCCACAACCAGTCGATTTTACAGTCACACTTTATGCCCCTGCGCCAAAGCTATAATATATTTGAATTATATAGTAGTATATAATTCAACTTATGTAGAAAGTAGATGTTCTAAAAAAAAACAAACATATTTTGCATTATTAACTGTAATACCTTCCCACATAGGACGGTAGGTAGATAGAACAAAATATTAGGACACATCGTTCCCCATTTTCCGCTCAATTTTTGAGATATTGTGTATTGGAGGATGAAACTCAATACCTTACTTTGAACACCAGAGTAAAGAAATTAAAATAATTTAAACGTAGTTCAGTTCATAGTACAATTTATATTCAATTCAAGATTCTCTTAAGCTATATGTTTTTTTGAAGACAATATTATTTACATATAGGTACTTATTATGCTTCAAAGAAAAGTTTATATGTAATTATTCTTAATAATAATCTTTCTTAAAGAAAATATTTACGTTTAAAGTAGTTTTTAAAGCGAAATCAAAATAAATATATAATTTTCCACCAAATAAAAGTGACTATTGTAAATATCATACAGATATCTTAAAAAGAAATTGAAAAGAAATAACGTCGTTTAGGGGTCGAGACCCCTTCTATTACAGCACTCAAGGGGTTAAAGTTAATTATATGATTATTTAAGATGAAAATCAATTAAAAGAAAGTAATATGGCTTTATTAAAATTTTCACATATCCTTGTCCTCATACATTAAGATATATTAAGAAATTAAGTCGATAAGATCACTTCAAATGTATGATAAGATCACTTTAAATAGCTTGTTTTATTTACTTTGTATTAATATATTATACATAAAAAAATCTTCTATTACTAAGTTACTGACAAATAACGTACAGACAAAGGTACTAGACTTAGAAAGCCAAAGTTTGGTATGTAGATAGGCTAGACAGTGCAGCACAAAGAGAGGATTTGACACAATACCTACAGGAACGGGGATAAACGATATTTTCCGTTTTACGTTTTGAAATCCACGCAATCAGAGTTGCAGGCATAGTGTTAATACAATCTTGTATATTAAACTAGAAACATCGCCCTGGTTCCTCCTCTCAATTTGCAACATTTAAATTTAATTTTAAAAAGAAAACCTTTAAAGGGAGTGCTTACACGAGGTTTCTTCTAGTACTTCAAGAAGACATAAAAATGATACTTTATTAAATCTAAAATTTGTATATGCTTAAAGAAATTGGACCAGTAGGTGTAGCTTTTTTAACTAACCTTAATCGTTTTGCTTCATCAATAAACGGTCGCTTCTCCATCTCAGTAAGTAACTTCCATTCAGCGCCTAGACGCTTGGATATTTCTGAATTATGCATTTTCGGGTTATCTTGAGCCATTTTCCGCCGTTGACCTCTAGACCATACCATGAAAGCGTTCATGGGCCTCTTTATATGGTCAGACGGTTGTTTACCGAGTGACATATTTAGTTATATAGTCAATTTAAATTCAAAATTAATATATTTAATTTTATTTATTTTTGTTTTCTATCACTCAAATTTAACATTGTCCCTATTTAGATATACTTTACTATTAAGTTTCTAATTAAATATTCAATTTGACACTTTATAAATGATATATAATTAAGTAATTTTTTATATTTATAATAAACAAAATAAGATTAATATTTTTTATTACAAAAATCCAAAGTCGTGTTCACGCGCGCAAGTGAAAAGCTCGCGAAAGCTCGATGCGGCGGTTTTCTTGACAGTGTCACGTTAACGCTTAGACCGTGCTCTCCCCCTCCCTACACCGCCACCCCTCTCCCTTTAGCGACAGCCAATCAGATGCGAGCATGGGCGGCCGCTGACCCCTGATTGGTCGAGAAAGCGTCTCGTTTAGTAAACGTCTCGCTTAATACAACAGGTGTTGCGTGGTCTTGTTAGCATGTTTATTAGAGAGATTAAATTTCTTTTTTAAACCGCGTCTTTTGATTGTATGAAGCTTAATTGGAGTTCGATTTTGTGGGTGGATTTTTAGTAGGTATTTTATTTGTTTGTATGCTTACATTATATATAATTTAAATGATGTATAATTGTAATAATAGTTTTAGTTATGGATATGTAAACATAATAATTTTTCTCTTTTTGGCTTAACATTCCATCCTGCAAATACTAAGTTAGGCAGAGAAAACATCATTAAACTTAATTTTCGAGACATTGCAAGTTGAGTGGCGGAACACCGCACTTTCTCAACATTTAATTGCTCTATTTTTTATTGTAATCAACTTTATAATTATATAAAATGTTTAATTTTGTAAAAGTCAATGCATATTTTTAATTAGAAAAAACAATCTACTGTCTGTTTATTAATTTTGATTTTATAGGTAGAATTTAGGTAGAAAATTGAAAATACAAAGAATTAGATGCGAAAATTTTTAAAGCTTACTCTCTTAAGAACAGTTTGATATTTAAGATATTTGTATAGACTTCTAATACTTTGTCTTGAAAACATGAGGAACATTGTCACTCAAGTTTTTACCCATATTCAGATGATCATTTAGAGTAAAGTACATTTCAACTGCCAAAAAAATAATTTTACAGCTAATTTTGCATGTTGCGAGACCAACATCTATGATTTTTTTTTTCATCATTACGTTTTTCCGCTAGTAGTGGAGTAGAGAGCTCCCTCTCTATTTCAACTTATAATGTTAAAACACTCCGTTTCCCACCTTCTATTTGATTGTAGAATCACAGCGTTTTGAGTGGCCCAACTCAACGCCCTCTACCAGAGCGTGAAATTGGTAATAATTAAAAAGAAATTATTACCCCAAATAAGAGTCGAACTCACAAACGTGGCATATGTCCCTCTGAGCTACGACGGCCACATAATATTTTATTTTGTAGATATAATTATACGTGTCCCCATACATTCATAAGGCATTGTGAACAAAATAAGGCAATCAGTGTAGAATGGCTGCGGTTCCGAATATGAATATGAATTAGCCACGTCTGAAGCCTTCAAACAATCGTCCCTTAGTTACTAATGGACTGTCCATTCAAGGGTGTAAAGGGATTGGTGATGTACCTCTAGTTTTAGTTTGTTACCTTAGTTGGGAATAATTAGATAGAAATTTAATTTGAGGCCGTCGTGGTGCTGGCCGTTGATGTGATGGGTTTAGGGGTTCGATTCCGACTTGGTGCAGTTAGTTACTTGTATTTTTTTGGTCTGGCAAGATACTTTATTTTTCCTCGCTCTGCCAATGTAGTGTCTTAATACAATATCTAATGTCCAATACGTTATAATTTTGTTACTCGATTTTTTTAAGTTTCAGTATTTTATTTCAGTAAGAATAATTTATATATTGTGAAACACAGAACATGGTGGAATTAATACTTTTTGAAAATTATATTGAAGAACTAAGTAAAAATATTTTTTTAGGGTAGTGGTTTTTTTTTTAAATCTCCCAATCCTAGAGTTGCTAAAAACATAAATTAATTGTAACAAGCGTATAAGAATTTTGACGTGGCTTGATATTAACGTATGGTTAAGTGGTCAAAGAGCATGGACTTTTTGGAAGATTTCCAAGAGACACGGGCTTAAATCCTGCTCCCTTCAGGAGCAGCTCAAAGATCAAATTTAAAATTTCTTTATTCAAGACCTTTGCAATCACTTTTGAACTGTCAAATAAAATTAAAGCCACCACCGGAATGACTCGGAAGGCAGTCTTGATAAGAACAACCGTGAAGAAATTCGAGCGTTGCTCTTTTCATAGAAAAATGATTATTTAATTGTATAGTACAAAAATACATCTTCCATGAAGGTCAAATGTATATCACCTTAGATATTCTTGGACACAGGGATAAACTTTACTAATGAACATTATGTATTATAAGAACGCTTTTTAGGGTTCCGTCCCTCAAAAATAATTGTGTCATCTGTTATCTGTTATCTGTCATTGTGTTATCTGTCAAGACCATATACAAACCCCACTACGTTCAAATTTTTAAACGTTTTCTTAATAAGTATTTTTCTATCTTAAGTGTGGAATAACACTTTAAAAATGTAAAAAAAAAAATTACTAAATATTTAGGTCTATTGTTCTCTCAAGTATAAAAAAATCAAACTTTCAAGTCAAAGCAAACAAAAGATAAGTTTTATACATCGTTTGCAGTATATATAAAATTTGCTGCATAATCAAAACTTATAGGGTATGTATACTTTCCGTGGATCTACAATTTGAAATTTACAAATAAAAGAAAAAAATCGAAAAATAGACATTTTTATTTATATTACAGATACAAACAACTACAAACTTATTTGAAGTTTATTTCATATTTATTTTATTTATGAAATAAACTATAGTTCTATATTCACTTCGCTCACTAATCCCCAACTTTCAATGGTAAAAAAATAACATCATGTCATGAACCTATTGATCTTTAGAATATAAAACTTGATAATAATACTAATATTACAAAGAGTAAAAATGTATTTGTTGAACGTCCTATTCATGTACCACGGAATCATTGGTTCGATTTAAAACATTATTTTTATGTTTCTGTAATTTAGTATTGGCAAAATGTTGAAATTATAAAAAAGTAAACGATACATATCAGAATTATTTTAAGCAATGCAGTATTATTCCTTATTCAATTAGATGCGTTGAACGTTTTGTATCGATTAAATTTGGTTTTTACAGCGTATAATTAAAATTGATGTTTTAGAGGCACAACAACATTTATGTTCAGATATTAAAATAATTTTAAAGTAAATTCACGTTTAGGAAAATAAAACAACGCATGAAAATCATTATATCATATACTATAAAAGTTTATTGCGACGACGCAATATATTTGTATATAGAAGAAAGTACTCGCAAACGTAAATTTATCAACTTTTATAAATTGCACTTCTCGTTACCTTACAATCTTGAAATTGGTGCGGAACCCTCGCTAGAGTGCAAGATGGACTAGACTATTTTTTATTATAAGTAAATTTTTAGCTTTGAATGAGTCAATTATCTTAAGTATTTAGACGACATTATAATAATATGGTAACATCGAGCTGATATGATAATGGAGCCAGTGGAACTTTTCAGTTTGCTAGTAAGCCACTCGAGTTCAGATTCATATCATTTGAAGCCAAGCACATTCTGTAGCATGAAGTGCAGGAAACAGATTTTTTTTTCTTAAGTATATTTTTATTGATACCTTAAGCTATTGAAATGTAATATTAGTTTTTAGAATAGCACTTATCACGGCTATAATCTGTCTCAGAGTTAAACTCAGTACAAATCTGGCTATTATAACTATAGTGTACGTAAAACAATTCGTCGTGTCCATTCCAGCGTATTCTGCCACAATATCGTGTTATGTGCCATTTTGCCGCTCTGTTGCCTTGCCGCAAGCGTTGTAACCATGAAGCTGTCAAATAACATAGAATATCCAATCAAAAACATATCTTATTTCAATATGTTAAAGTATATTTTAGATTATTTTTCTTTTGATTGTAAGGCATTTTGATATAGTTGCTTAATATATTGTCTATTATAAAGACATATTGAATATGACTTTATATTTATTTATGTATGCTTTTAGTTTATAGATGAGACCTTCTGAAGGTGACACGAAAAAAATATTCAATAAGCTAAATTATCTTTAAATGCTTTGTTTTTCGGTATGGTTCTGAGTTCGGTTTCCACTCGAGGTTATTCATTGTTTTTTACGTCCTCGCTGTGAAAACAAGATAAAGAGCGCCGTTGAGTTTCGCCGCTAAACCGCACCGTCTGGAAAATTATGCGGAAAGTATGGAACGGAATGTCTTAACACTATATTTCCTTTGCCTACACTGCCAAAATAAATAAAAAAAATTGCTGCCTAAAATGTTTTATGCTTTAATAAAAACGATGTTTATTTTTATGTAATTTTAAGAATAAAAAAAATGTTTTATTTTTATCTTAATATTGTATTAATATAACAAGTTTTGCTTAGTTTTTATAGAGCAAAACAAGAGAAAGTACTATTGTCCAATACCAGTAATTTAAGAGCGTTGTGAGGCAGCGGCACAATGTCTGACTGTCAACGCGACATTTATGGGTTAAATTCCAACTCGTGGGAATGAAATATTTCACGCTTTATCCCACACATAGCACGGTAGACCACTTCTGTTCTCCTCTCACTTTCCGCTGAATTCTGGAGGCATTGCGTGTTGAGGGTTGTAACTAAACTTTGCCTCGAGAGTGAGAAAAATAAAAATAATAAATATTTCATTTAGAATCGAACCCACTACCTCTCGCCTTACTATCATACGCTTGTGGCATAAAAACTTTTTTAGTTGTGGAAAAAAATATATAAATTCTTTTTTACATAAGTTTAAAAAAAATCTACTCTGAAGACATGTGTACATGATATTTAATATAGGTACTTGTGTATCTATATTAAATATCATAGCGATATTTTTTATTATAACAGGTTCGAGCTGTCATATGAAAATGCTTTACAATTTAAGCCATTTTTAAGCGAAACGACGATACTGGTACGCAATTGGTGTTTTCAGGGTGTCACGGTTGACGTGCTAACATTGTTATACAAACTACGTTACTCACGTATTTCGACATGTCCTGCAGAATTTATTATTTTTGATTGAAACTATAAAGTTTTGTTATATATATGTAGATCCATGAAGTGGTTAAATTGTGTTATTTTTAATTTAAAATATTAACTTATTTCATTCCTATAGTTTCTTTTTAAGATATATTATATTTGTAATAAATTCTGATATTACAATTTGCAAGTTAGACTAAAGAAATATCAGTTACTTTGTGGGTATGAATATAAAACACGCCCACTAATATTAATGGGCATGTTTTTTATATTTATACCCACAAAGTAACTGATATTTCTTTAGTCTAACTTGCAAATTGTAATAACCTTCAAATCGTAGGAAGAATATTTGCACTACGACGGCGTCCATAAGAATTACTTATATTGTATATATTTTCTACTGTATTTTTTTAGCTTTATCCTGTATACAGTACATATCAGGGTAGCCAGAGTCAATTTCGTTACCTAGTGTTAAAACACTCTGTTCGCCACTTTCCGCCAAATTCTCACCGTTATTATCGTTCGTATCTCTCGTTATCAGGGCGAGAAAATTAAATTATCTATATCTATATATATAAAAGGACTTGTGCTGACTGACTGAGGCAAGACGCACGCAGAGCCGTAACCGCTGATGGTAGAAACGTGAAATTTGGGCAGATGTTTATTTTTATATTCTGGACATCCACTAAGAAGGGAATTTGAAAAAATTTTACCCTAAAGGGATGAAATAGGGGTTGAAAGTTTGTATGGAAAAAAAATTTAATCTGCACTGATTTTTATAAAATTTGAAATTCAGACTCTTCAAAATATTTCATTGAACACGTGTTTCGTGGTTTTTTAGAATTCACCCCCTAAGGGTTCAAATAAGGGGTTGAAAGTTTATGTGGAAAAATCTTTAAATTGCCACCGATTTTTATAAAAAAATAAATTCAGACTGTTAAAAATATTTTATTGAACACGTGTTTCGTGCTTTTTTTACAATTCGCTCCTAATACGCGGGCGAAGCCGCGCGCGCCCTCTAGTTAAATATATAATGTCTTGAAGTGATTTTATCTTATCGACTTTATCTTTATACGTTAAAAGATTATATAGCATATGAATTTTAATTAATTATTAAATATAGTTTATGTACTGCATTTTGTGGGACGTCTATGAATAAAAATAATTTCTAACCTTATATAAAATTTGTACCAATCGACAAATCGAATGGCGTTCAGTCGTCACGCAACACGCAATGCCTCCAGAACTCGGCGGAAAGTGGTGCACATAGTGTCTTAATACTGGGTTCCCTCTGCCTACCCCGCTATGTGCGGGATACAGCGTGAAGCCGATTTGAAAGACCGAACTAAATAAAATTAATAATGCTACGGCGTAGCTCTCGTACGTAGCTATCTTTATTTTTTACTATGACTTAATTTTTTCTTTAACAATAAATACTATCTGTAGATACATAATAAAAAAAAAACAATTGCGGTATTATATTATTAACCCGTCACGTTAAAAGAAAATATTACTACTAGAATATATTTTTTACAGATCGACTCATAACAATTTTACTTTTTAGAAGTGTGAATAGACACTTTCTAGTTAAATTGAAGAACTTGCTAGATGGTGGCCGTAATTAACGGGGTTTTTTGTCTTACTGACAACAAGGAATGAAGTTATTTAAATATGATCATTACTTTGAGTGGGAATCGAATCCACAACTTATTTTGCTTCTATAGTGGAACACAATGCCTCATTTATTTATTTTTTTCGTATTAGTTTAGTATTATTCTCATCGTAGTATTTTCGAGGTCGTCGTGGTGGTGCAACACAGTATCTGACCGTTAAACCTGGAGAGTGGAGAACGGAGTGTCTTAACACTAGGTTCCCTTTGCCTTCCCTGTATTTGCGGGATATTTAACTTCATATTCACAGAAAAACCAGCAACTATCAAAAGGTTTTCAATCTCGTATAGAATAGCGAGTATATGGGAAATTTGCTTTCTTTGTATATTATAAGTGAATAAGAAAGCAGAAAAGCTCGCACAAAGCGGCGTCTTGTATTGAACGGAGGATATAAAAATATCGCATCAATAGAGGCATAAAGGAGTTGAGAATTCTGGCACACATGATGTTGGGTTATGAAGATTGGTCTTAAGATAACACTAATGTAGTGGATAATTTAATTATTTTATGTCAAAATATTTCTAAAATATAGATATAGGCCGTCGTGGTGCAGTGGTACAATTGTACGACTGTAAACGCGACGAATGTTGGTTCGATTCTCTCTCGGAGGAATGAAATATTGAATGTTTTTATTTCCTCGTCCTGATAAATAGAGTGTCTTAATACTAGGTATCTGTCTGCCTCTTATATTTGAAAAAAAAGGATGAAGCTCAAAAAAATGTTCATAATTATAGAAAAAAATACCCTACAATATCAATATTCCCAAATGATTTCATTGAGAAAAATCAACGTTGCGACACTAGCAAAAATAGAGTTCCAGTTTAAATCATTTTTTAGATATTTTGAATTGTCTGTATCATTGAATATGGTTTTATTGAACCTGTGACTGTCAGGATTTAAAAAAAAAACATAATCTATATTTATGATATAAAAATATTAAGCAATTATTCTTTATATAAAATATATAGATTTTATCCAAAGATATCTTCGGACAAGCGTACCAGTAAAACATCACGTAGGATGTGACACGAGCATTATTATCGACGCGAGGGCGACATTTCATTCTATTCTACTTTGCATTTGTATTTATTTGTTTGTTATTACTATATTATATCGAATATTTCGCATCCTTGTATATCGCAAATAACAGTGTAGGCAGAGAGAATATAGTGTCAAGACACTCCGTTAATTAGAGACATTGCGAGTTGAGTGGTGCCACTTAACGTCGCATTTTTTTTAATTGCAGCGGAGAATTGAAAATAATTTAAATGTAATAATTTTTTGGATCTGATCCCACAACTTTAGTGCTTGCAGTTAGACTCTGTCCCAGTGTACCATGACGAGCCTTTTTTTTGCTTAAATGCAAAATAGATGTACAATTTGTACATTATTAAAAAAACTATTATACATCAGCTTCACGCTGTATTCCGCACACATCAGGTTAGGCAAAGGGAACTTAGAGTTAAGACAGTCCGTAGTCGCCGGAACTGGTGGCGTGGCGGAACTCAACACTTTAATTTTAATGACCGGTCATTAAAATTAAAGTGGGATTCGAACCCACATCTGAGGCCGGCCTCAGATGTGGGTTCGAATCCCACACGTGGAATGAAATAATTTAATTCTTAATAATAGTGTGTTGTTATACTAAATAATGATATGTAAGAAAAATATGTATTGCTCGAAAAAAAAATGCACTTTTTAAAGTGTTGAACCGATACATTTCAATTGAAAAGCGATTCATGTTTCATCTTGATAATTTATAAGCCGAGTTATATGGAATAATCGTATTTACACCCGGGCGGGAGGAGAGGTCACTATTTTAATAGGGGTGAATATACATTATTTTTATTTATTCAACTATGGAGCAAAGGCCGCCGTGGCGCGAGGGCATAAGGATGCGAATGTAAACGCGACGGTTGTTGGTTCGATTCTCACTCGAGGAAATTTTTAATAATTTTATTTCCTTGCTTTGGTAAAAAAGCATGTTCCGCTTTGAGTTCTGTCACTCAATACGCAATGCCTCAAAGGTTCGACAGAAAGCGAAGAACGGAGAGTCATTATAGAAAACAGAGTGTTCCTCTGCCTACCCTGCTACATATTCGGGATACAGCGTGAAGCTAAAAAAAACTATGGGGCAATTTATTTCAAACAACACTAATTCCCTTTAAAAAACGTGTCTCATTTTTAAAAGTCACTGCTTCATGCTTCATCCCACATTGCTATGTAGGTAAAGCTATGTAGTAAAAGGCCCTCTGTTCACGAAATCAACACATTGTACTACGTGTATTTGTATACTGTAAACTAGGTTAAAAGCTTAAAAAAGTTAGGAGTTTAAAAGTTAATTATCTCGAGTAGGGATTAAATCCACAACTATTATGTTTACAACCAGAAGGAATTCAATGAGCCACAAATATGTGTATGTGGTCGTTTAAAAAAATTATAAGTTAATCACAATTAAAATATTTCTTTTAATTAAATTATTGTTCTTTAAGATAAATTGGATAAAATAACAGTATTTTTTATTTTAGACTAGATACAGGCAGACTAAACGACAACCAACGCCAAGAGTTGATAGCCGCATGACCTTGAATTTCTGTGATATTTACAGAGCATCTAAAGTTTTCTACTAGATTTCAACTAACTGTATGTATAAAAAATTGCTGCGATATACCTAATATAATCTTGATGCCTATATTGAAATAGATAGCTAAAAAAATTACAAGTAACTTCATGACACCTACTTATATATTACATATGGGTTTTTTGCTGATCAGTATATAAAAATATTTTAATGAAAATATATAGGTAATAAAAATATATAAATAATTTTAGTAAATAATAATTATTATCAAAAGTAAAAACTTCAAGATTTCCCAGCAATTGAAATCAAAACTAAACTGAAATAAATGCTTGCGAATTTATTCACTCTCGTAAACTTGCAGTAACACGGGTGTTTGTAAATCACCGCCGACATAAAGGGGGTATTTAAGCCGCCATATTTATGAAAATAAGATCCTATAAAGCTATAATGTGAAATACAAAAAGCGACCGCGCCACTGTCGTCGGAGGAAAACGATTGTTGAAGCTGTACGATACGATTTTATTTAAGATATTTTTTTATGTAGATTTAATTAACCTGAGACCAGTCGTGGCGCAGGGGCACAAAGTGTGACTGTAATACCGACTGGTTGTGGGTTCGATCCCCACTCGAGGAGATGAAATATTTACTTAAATTTATAAAATATAAATTTAAGTAAATATTTCATTCATTTCTTCGCTCTGGTGTCGAGGACAAGCGCGGCGTTGAGTTCTGCCACTCAACACGCATTGCCTCTAGAATTCGGCAGAAAGTGGGGAACGGAGTGTCTTAACACTAGGTTCCCTCTGCCTAGACTGCTGTGTGCGGGATACAGCGTGAAGCTGATTTGTTTATTTAATTAACCTAATTATAGAGTCTGTGTTAATAATTTAGGTACGTAATTTAGATTGCCTTTTTGGTTTGGATGTCGTAGGTGCTCCGTAGCTATCTGTTCAGTATCTGTAAACGAATTTGTCCGTGTAAAATATAATCTAGTAAACTAGATCATATTTTATAAGTGCTTACCAATGCTTACTTTTAGGTAAGCGCGTTAGACTAGTATTAAGATATTTCGTCCCCTACTTTCCGCCCAATTTTAGAGACATTGTGTGTTGAATGTCGGAATCAATTACCGCGCTGTCTTCTAAAGCGTAGAAATAAAATTTGCTTAAATATAAACATTCTCTATATAAAAGGAAAAAACCCACCACCATCACGCTTACAGCCGTACGCTGCCCCTGCTGATTTTTTTTTATTATTTCAATAACGTCATCGTAGTACAGTCTACGATGACGTTATTGAAATAATAAAAAAAAATCTTAACATAAAGACATTTTTTAATGACTATATCGTGCAGTATAAACAAGGCATAAGCTGTAACTTATTGTTATTGCGGGTTTTAAGCCTCAGTTTTATGTTTTCAAACGGTCCGCCGTGAGGCTGTGCATCTATTTACGTTTATTGAGATTTATTACTGAATCCTTGCCAAGAAAATACAGATCATGACGAATTTTCTCCATACAAATATATATACAGCATGATGTATAGAAAATGTAGAAAATCTATTTTAGACGTGTTCTTTAGCTTCACGTATCTCTCATATGTAGAAGTGTAGGTTGAGATGACTTTGTATTTTTGTTATGTCATTAAATATATTCGATGATTTCAGGCGTGATGGGTGTAATGACTATATTATTGTATTAAAGTATAATAGAATATTTACAATCTAAAAACTACCATCCCTCACAAAGATAAAAAGGCGGTTGGCAAAACTTGCCTGAAAAAAAAATAAGAAAGTGAACACCGGATGCGACTTCTGGAAGGACTTTTATCAGATCTTCAAATTAAAGCTTAGTTTTATTAAACTTCTATAGGAGCTCACTCAGCCTTTCCAAAACACTTTACACAAAAATTTAAAATATAAAGAAATTAGGTACAAAAATACCGATATAAGTAAAACAAATAAAGGCTCGGACGAAAAAGTCCATGAAACAAAATTCTTCTTCGAATTAACTAAGTAGCCATTATAGAACACATTTTTTTGCATCATGCTGTATTACGCACATAGCAGGATAGGCAGAGGAAATCTGTGTTAAGACACTCCGTCCTCATCAAGACACTTCTATTCCCCAAACTACGCCGATATCTCGAGACATTGCGTGTGTTGAGTGGCAGAACTCCGCGTCTTGCTTTGTTACCAGAGCGAAGAAATGAAAATATTAAATATTATATCAATTACAGTAGAAATCGAACCTCTACAGTTGTATATATGTTCTTATGGCACGACGGTGTCTATTATTTTGTACTTTTATTAATAAATTGCTTTTTTTGTTTTAGTATTAAGCACTTTCATCCAGTTTCGTTCATTTTAAAGACAATGCCAAAGTACTGGGTAGCGAAACCTAATGCCACGCTTTGTCCTTTCGGCAAGAGTTAAACTTTTTTTTTTTTTTTTTATTTTGATTAATTGGCTATTTAGAATTATATTCACTGACTAATAGAAATAATAATGCATTAAAAGTACATGTTTTTTTAAATATGTTATATAATAATAAGAAATTATTTTTAATTAAATTTACTAATTTAATTTATTTAAAATTTTATTAAAAATAATTAAATTTAATTTCCTGATTTTGGTAGCAAGACGAAACGCGGCGTTGATTTTCGCAACTCTACACACAATATCTCAAAAATCGGGCGGAATGGTGTAAAGTAGCGACATCTATCAAAGTCTATTATCTTACTTAATACTAAATACAGATGGCGCTATAAGTTGCTTATAAAGTTAGTTTCTATTTCTCCCACAGTAAATAGTTTTAGGAAATTACGGTAGATGGCAGTAACAAAAAGTTGATAACACTATAACCACGAGTTGTGGCTCTACATAGAGTCAGTGTTGAATAAGAGATTTCGCTACTAGTACTAAATTTTATACAAATACACTAGTAAAAAAGATAAAAAGTGAATATTTAAGATGGAAATTGATTGAATTAGCTGCAGTAATGTGTTTTTTTCTAAATAATATAAAATATTATTTTATAATAATAATATATATTATAGTAATAATAATATATTTTATTATTACTTTCACTATACAATTTAATAAATCAAATTCATAAATATTTTGAATTTTGCTTATACTTTCTGAAACTGTAAATATGTATTTTATATATTGATGTTCATTTAGACTTTTATAATTGGAATATTCATGCATATTTTGTAGAAAAAAAATATAATTTTTTATAATTTTATAATAAATTCCAAATAAAATTTAGACACAGGTCCCGTTTTGGTTTCCTTACAGTTTTTATTATTTACAGTTTACAGCGAAGTAGCGGAAACTAGAGTAGGATTTGTGAAGTGATTTGACACTAGGTCCCTTTACGCAAAATGCTCGAAATCTAACGATGTTTGAGGTATTATATTTTCCAATGCAATGTTGTGAAGTAGTATGTACTACATAAATCGTCAAGATTTCTTATAAAGATCACTCTGACGGTTTTTTTGTAACGTGTGGAAAAGAGCTTTATATATAATATTACCAATTTATATGCGGCGTTGAGTTCCGCCTATTTCCACGTTTATGGAAAGTAAACCGTGAAGCTAAAAAAACAATAAACAATATCAATATTCATATGAATATTTTATTATCTATATGTCATATTATTCTTCATTAACCATCAATACTCTCACATCAAGAGATTTGATTGAGACTACGCACTTTTCAAGAAAGCTTGCTGAGTGGCGGAACTTTATACCGCGTTTTGTTTTCTTTCCAGAGCGAGGAAATAGAAATAAATCGTTCCAACTGGAAATCGAACTCACAAGCGTAGCATTTACAATCCGAATGCGTAACGACGGCCCGTTCTTCAGGAAAACGGAAAAAAATTAAAACAGAAACAGACAGACAGACAACAGAAACTTGTTTTAATATATTTCTGGTATCCAAAAGTTGTAACTAAATATAACAATAAAGTAAGGTATTTTATTATATAGACTAAAAGTATTTACATCCGGCCAAATCATTGGCAGGTCTCTATTTAAATTCAAAGTATTATTTAATACCAGTAATTTACAAATAGCTACAATAACAAATCTACTATATTGCCACACACAAAACGGTCAGTTACTCAATTCTAGATAAGTTATTTGTAACAACCAAGCCTGCAGTATAACAATTGGTGATATATGGTCTATGGTCTAAAAAAAGGGAAGCCCAACCTTTTTAAATTCTACCATTATTTTAAAGATTTTCAGAGTTATATTCTATTTTTTATTTTAGACTCTATCTATCTTCAGGATTAGCGGAAATACTGTAGCAATAATGATTTAGTTTATTGAAGTATTATAAATTTACAAACAGCTAGGACTAAAGCCTTAGGAGCATAGCAGAGCTGGCAGAAATAACCTGCCCACCACCCAAATTCTCGAGGCATTGCGTCTTGAGTGGCGCAAAGTCAACGCCGCGCTTTGCCTCGTTATTAGAACGAGGAAATTAAAATTTTTAATATTGCATTCCCCCGAGTGGAAATGGAACCCACAACCATCACATATCCCACTGTATTACGATATTATGATGATTAAAATATTAATTCAATACTTATATAAAAGTTCTAAAAGGTTTATCAACTCTGGTCGATAGTCAATACTGCGTTATGAGCGAAGATTAAGCCACACCTCACTGTACCTTTACAGTAGTCCATAATACATCTAATCTGCATTTCAATTGCAAAAACACCTATAGATTTCTGTTTTATATGTGAGTAGTCGTCGCCCGCAACTTTTACACTTCCTAACTTATCTACATGCAATTTCAATGTTCTTAGTTCAGTCTATTCGTCTGAGCGTTAATGTGCCAAACAGTTAGTGACTCAAGATATTTTATATGTCAATAATTTACACATGATTATAAGTTATTTTTTTTCTACTAATAGTATAATATTAAAAACATATATAAAATTGTATAAAATTTATTTGAATATTTATTTTACCTTGTAAAAGTCATTTTCGCCACTAAAATCGATCTTACAGGAAAAAAAACGAAAACTGCACACTACAGCTTAATCTGGTAGCTACAGCTTAGCTTAGTCTATAAAAGAATACTTTAAAAAATAATCATTTGGAATTAAGACAAAAACATAACTGATATATTTATTGAAGGAGGAAATAAAAATACAAAAACCTTAAATCCAAGATACGTTTTGAAAAAGAAACTGTATAAGCGGGATTTAACCACAAACGTATAGTTTTCCGATTTTTTCCTAAACTAGAACTACCAGTAGATGCTAGCTGTCAAATTTCATAATTCTAGGTCAACTGGAAGAACCCTATGAATTTTGGTTCCCTTTATTGTGCCGAAATATGCGTTTTTGTCATATAAACGGCCATATATGTTTTCTAAGTAAATATAGAAATATGTTTACTATCAGGAAATCATGGGGGCGTAGATCCAAGTATAAGGTTTATATTAAGAAAAAAACTGCTATAAGTTCACATTCGTCATTGGGTAATTCGCCGATACAAGAATACAGCGGAGATTGTTTAATAGATCACTCACAGGCGCGCCTCATACAAAACATACAGCAGTATCATTTGACAATTTGTGAGCAATCAATGCATTGTCGCCGCTCTTTATTCAACGGCAAATAATACATGGAAAATTGTCGTTACCATTGTGCGCCGACCATTGTTGGTCTAATGACAGCGTTCAGAGCCGTCGGCTTCGGAACCGGTCATCAGTGCTGGCTCGGTCGCGGACTTGATAGCCTTTGCGCCATCTCAATTGTTAGATAAATCGACCCATTTGTTGTAATCTATGCAAAGTGCGATACAAGACTGTGATATATCACTTGCAGAACCATGCTCCTTGATAAATGATGTTTTATCTGTAAACTAGTTGGGAGACCGTGATGGCATATCAACTGGAGTCTACATCGTCCAAATTGTCGAAGTTACCAAGAAATTCTAATCCTTATCATATCAAGCGACCGATGAATGCCTTTATGGTGTGGTCGCGGCTGCAAAGAAAGAAAATATCCATGATGAATCCAAAGTTGCACAACTCAGAAATTTCCAAGCGGCTCGGCTTGGAATGGAAAAGTTTGGACGAGACGGAGAAAAGACCATTTATAGATGAGGCGAAAAGGTTGAGGCTGAAGCATATGCACGATTATCCGGATTACAAATACCGTCCCCGTCGGAAGAATAGACTGGACACTTCGTATGGGAACCCAGCTTTATATACGACGAGGGAGACCTTCCTAGAAATTGAACCTCGAGTTGAGCCCAACTATCAAATACCTGTAAACTATTCAGATCCTCAATACATGTACAATAACGTTATAAGTTACTCAGTGCCAATAAGTCAGCCTCCCTTCATGTCGCCTATGAGAAATAAGGAGGAGCCTTTACCCAGCATTGACTTGAGACCTTTGCCGTCAATTGAGAGCATATCGTCTCGTCCTTTTGCTGTAGTGAACCAGCAAATGATGGTGAAAGCGTATCCCAACTTGCATTACGTGCCTGAAGACGTCGCTAGGATATCCTACCATTACCCATTTAGTGTTCAGTAATATAACAATATCAAGAGATTTGATTGAGGCTTGAGGATTGTATAGTTGAGACAGACGTATGTAGACTATACGATATGGAATGTTAGTAAATTAATACTCGTTATGTAGTTTCATATAAAAATATTAATAACAGTAAATTTATTATTTTTTTAGTATTAATATAACTAGTTAAAGTCTAATACCAAAGTTTATGTTATAAATATAATTATTGTGCATTTTATTTGTGAAACATACTCTTATATAAATGTAAGTTAATATTTACATTTTTCTTTGTCTTTCGTATGTTCCTCTGTGCTAGACTCCATTATGTATTTTCCGAATGTTATAATCTAATGTCTTGTACTGAGATTGATAGCAATATTTATATATAAAAAAAAATCTAATCAAATCAGCTTCACGCTGTATCCCGCACACAGCAGGGTAGGCAGAGGGAACCTAGTGTTAAAACACACTGTTACCCACTTCCCGCTGAGTTCTGGAGGCATTGCGTGTTGAGTGGCGGAACTCAACGCCGAATATTCATATATACTATTCCAATTTTGAAGGGATATTACATAAGTACTGATTGATGAATAAGCAGTTTGACCAGGTTGCCCTAACCTAATGTAAATTCAACACTCTTTTCCCAACTTTCCAATATGCGAAACACTGTGTTTTGAGTAAAAGAACTCAATGTCGCACTTTGTCTACTAAAGTAGATAAATGGAAATAATTTCTCTGACTAGAAATCGAACCCACAGCCATCGCCTTCACAGTCAAACGTCCCACTGCGTCACGACCGCCTCATTAGCTAAAGGATCAAAATATTTTCCAGTTCGTTTCTGTCACTTCCCTTCGGGATTAAAAGATCGTTCAGCAATGATTTGCACAACTAAACGTCGGAAGCTGCAGAAATAATGTGCGTTAGATGACGTGACCATTTTGATCCGATGGAAATCTAAATTGATAATGCTCAAAGGGTATCTGTTTGGGGATACGCGTTTCAAACGAGCGAGTGTTTGTGAGATCTGTGTGATTGTGCTTGAATGGTATTATAATTTGTTATTTTTCTTATTGACACTCAATCCCTCACGTAGCAGGGTAGGCGGGGGGATCCAAAGAACTTAGTGTTAAAAATTCCCATTAAATCCACTTTCTGTCGATTTTGGAAGCTTTACGTAGGACCGCGCTTCGTTTTGTTACTGGATCAAGGAAATGAGAATATTAAATATTGGAGTGAGAATCAAATTCATAATCATGACGTTTATTCTCAGACACTGTGCCATTACACTACGGCAGCCTCTGTATAATATTTTTTGGTATTTATAGCATACTTAAAACTAGAGATTTTCTAAGGTATTCCAAGAAGCAAGAAAATAATTTGTTCAAATAATGTTGGTTTACATTTTTAAGGAAAATTATTAAAATATAGTTATTTTAGGAATAAAATAATCATTCAGCTCTATATAGTTTGCATACCTATATTAATATGATTTTGCGACGATTGATCATAGTGTAAATGACATTATGGTAAGTAAAAACATTAGATTCTAAAAATGACGTACTGAACCACCTCATCCTTATAATTAATTCATTCCAATACAGTTAAAAATTAAATAAAAAAGTATTTTTATGTTAGCCGGTTTTATTACAATAAAAATAATGTAGGTAATGTACTAAGAGCTAAAAAATAATTCAGTAAGTCCTAGCTACCAGATCGCACCAATCTTCTCAATTTGGGGTATTGATCAGACAAATAATAAAACCGTTGGGTGCGTAAAAGTATCATATATTAACTCTGGATACGCAATACCCTAATTTCAAAAGATCCTTGAAGCATGTAACTATAGTACAGTCTTTATAACATTAATTTGACATAAGTTGAGATTGTAGTCATCGTGGCGATTTCAATTTTGATAATTATTTATTTTCATTTTCTCGCGTCATGAAATTTGACTAGTGGGGAGGAGTGAGGAATGGAGTGTCTTCCACTAGGTTCCTGCTGCCCCCCCTGCTGAATGCGGAATGCAGCTTGAAGCTACAAAAAATGATCTACAGTGATAAATTCAGACAAAAATACACTAACATAAATAATATATATATCTATATAAGTATATCAAAACTTAAAATTAATCATATAAAGTAACAAGTAATATTAATTATTAAATACCAACCAGCCGTTAATGTGAAAATGTTACAAACCAATTGACACGTGAATGAAACTCTGTAATTACCAAGATTGGATTTCGCATAAACGTGGCTCACAAACGAATTCGTAAGCGTGAAATCTGACGGGCTTAATTAAATTGTCTCCCCCGGAAACCCCCCCTCCTCCCCCTTCCACTGGTTGCTTGAAAAAAACTACCTTTTGCGTAAACAACAATAATTCTAATTTGTTATTGGAATATAGCTGTAGGTGAGGTGTTATTTCAGATTTGTTATTATTGATAATTTTTGATAAATTGATTTTGTGAGAGGTGAACTCTATTTATTCTTTGATAGTTTTACTCTGTTTGTAGCAGGCTTGGCAAAAAAAAATGTGTAAGACACTCCGTTCCCCATTTTCCGTGAAATCTTCGGGACACTACGTCTTGAGTGGCAGAACTCAAAAGGTTTTCTTTTGATACCATTACTAGGAAGTAATTAATGTCTCCGAATGGAAATCGAACTTATAACCATTGTTGTACTACCAAGCACTCTGTTACAGCACGGCGGTGTATCTATTTATGGTTTATTTATGGTTTTCTTATTTTTTGTTAAGTATCACCACAATTAGATGACTACTTTTTATTTTTGTTTTACATGATTGTCTTCCTCAGCGCTTTGCCTTATGACCAGAGCGAGGAAATTAAAGTATTAAATATTTAATTTCTACGAGTGGGGATCGAACTCATAACCGTCGCATTTACAGTCGCACACATGTGCCCATGCGCCACCACTGGCAAGAGTTTTATTTATATAGATGTATAATCAATACATATTATTTATATAAATAAAAATTCTTCGAACATAAAATGTGTAAATTAATAATTTTAAATTGAATATTATACATAGTGATAATATTAGCGAGCCTAATATCAAAATTCACTAACCAAAGTACGCAAGTTGCCAAAATAAATTAAAGAAGCCTTCAAACTGTCGTTGTAATTATAAACGTATCGAATAATTTAACACTTCCGTACTTTAAATTATTTCTGCTGTGACACACCTTTATTAACAAAACTATAAGAAAATGGTTCAAATTAGTTACTTGTATTCTATGTACAGTTAAAAAAAATGTTTTACCCATAGATAGCAAATTAATAAATACTTACCTGTATAATAAATATTTATGTAGTTTATTTTAAATGTACGTACTGTATTGTATTTTATTGTTTTGTAAAATTACAAAAAGAAAATCAACTTCACTCTGTATCCTGCACACTGTGACTGTAAAACTGACTGGTTGTGAGTTCAATCCCCACTCGAGGAGATGAAATATTTACTTAAATTTCTATTTCTATTCCTTCGCTCTGGTGTTGAGGACAACTGCGGCGTTGAGTTCTGCCACTCAACACGCAATGCCTCCAGAATTCGGCAGAAAGTGGGGAACGGAGTGTTTTAAAACTAGTTTCCTACTGACTGCCTACCCTACAGTGTGCGGGATATAGCGTGAAGCTAATTTGATTTGATTTGATGAGAAAAAAGTAGCTTATATTTATCCCAAGACCGGGAAGTATCTCTATGTGAAATTTTATCACAATCAGATCTGCGGTTTCGCCGTGATTGCGTCATAGACAAGAAGACAGACAGAGTTACTTTCCGGATGAATGTATATGTATAGCTATTTGTTTAAGTTACTATAAGGTACAACTACAGATTTATTTCCCCCTTAAGTTAGCTGGTACAGAAGGCTTTATAGCTTTATATCCAGCCTTTGTGCATATTTTAATAATGTGTGTAATAAAGAATAAATAGAGAAAATAGTGTTCGGATTAAGTTAGGACACCGCGTTTTATCATAATCACCACGTATACGGTTAAACACTATTCACATGTGCTATATGTATATAACACACTGCAGGGTAGGCGGAGGGAACTTAGTGTTAAGACACTCTTTTCCCCGATTTTCGCCAAATTTTTCGAGGCATTACGTGTCGAGTGGCGGAACTTAAAGCCGAGCTTTGGCCTTGTTGCCAGAGCGAAGAAATGAAAATATTATCTAATAAATAATAACTCATTCCCTAGAGTGGGGATCGTATACATAATATATCGTAAAATATATTTGTTCATCATTAAACTTTGCTCATTTCGATCAATATGATACATCTCTTGTCAAAATCGTACACACATCGCTGTCACGTATTGCTAGCGAATCATCTCCGAACAATGACCAGAGTCTCCTTTCTCTTTACTCTGTTCCAAGCCACAACCGCCCTTATTCCCAAACCCTAAGACACCCTTATGCCGTTGTAAATTCAAACACGATTCTCTCGAATAACTGGAGTATTATCAAGGCTTAGTTACGTCTCACTCATATATCAAAATGATGCAAATTGAACTGTTTATACACGATTTTGATCATTAAAACTTTAGACGTAAGGTTGAAATTCCTAATAATATAACCCTACGTTACATTTCCAATCCCGTGGTATGCACAAAAGTGTCTAAAGTACAACAAACTAAATTATTATTTGGAATGAGGCAAAGTAGATTTTATGTCAAAGCTATAAAAGTCAAGTTGGATGCATGTAATAGTTGTCACACCTAAGCGAACGACATAATCGTCACGGCGTCTTTCACACCGAACACGAAGAATGAATGATGGATGAATCGTTCTCAGATTCCAGCTTTTTCCTGCGTATGCTGCAACCAAATACCCGAATCAGTTGAAATATTTACTTTTGAGCGATTTTAAGCTCTATTTTAAAGTAATAAAGAATAGAGTGATTTCAAGATTATCAAAGTTAAAGCGGTCGTTCTGATCTATGTACATTCAAGCAGTCGCAAATGGGCCAAAAGTTGTATACGGAAAATAGAAAATAGGACGTGCGAAGATGTATAGGACGAACTGGAAGCATTCTGATGCTTATGTTTTTCAAGTTTCACATGCTTTGTACCTTTTTGTCATGTTCTAGGGCGTGGGTTTCTTAGCTTTTTGTGAATTTAAAATGGGAATTTAGCGCCTATTTAGGTACTAGTGTGGCACAGTTGATGTGTATGAACTTACTGATACAGCTGTTTAAGGAATTAAAAATAAAAGTAGTTCACTTGCATTTTATAAAAATTTTATAAATATTTTTTCAGTTTCGCGCTGTAGGTAGGCAGAGGGAGCTTAGTGTTAAGGTATTCCGCTTTCCAATTTCTGCCGAATTCTGGAGGTGGATTCAACGTGGCGTATTGTCTCGACACCAACGAAAAGAAATGAAAATATTATATATTTAATTTTCCTCAAGTGGAAATCAAACTCTCAACCTACTGCGACTGGTTTTATTCTTTTTATTTTATTTATTAGCAGGGTACACATTTCGATAATTAAAAATAGTGGAAATTTACAATAATAATGTAGTGTGATCATCAGTATATTAACTTAAGCATTGTTTTTACTTTGTATATTGAAATGCTCATCTGAGGTAAGATTCGATTTTAACTGACACAATTTTTATATCCAACTAATTCCTCGGATACCACAATGCTGGTTCCCACTCAAAGTGGAGTAGGCAAAAGGAACTTAATGTTAAGACTCTCTGTTCTCCACTTTCTGTTCAATTTTCGTAATTTTTTTGCTGGGCTGTCTAACTGGTCGCTACAGTTTGCCTTGTTACCAGAAAAATAAGAAAATAATTAATTCCGCCGAGTGGAAGTCATACTCACAACCGTCACGTTTACAGCCAGGCCCCGCGCCACGACGGCCTCGTCTACGAATTTTCTTTTTCTCTGTAAAAAGATCGAAAGCAATAAAATTATTAAAAGTAACATGTTTTCCATTTTTTCTGACTAATTATAAAATAGGAGTAGAGAAGGATGAATTTAATTTTGGAAGGATAAATTTAAAAATATATATACAAATATCCTTAACAGAATTTTAGGCCGGGCCCAAATTTAACTTATCACAGAAATAAAAAAAAATACTTAAACTTAATAAAAATAATATGAAATATCTAGTGAAAACTTTAAATCTAAACATTTCAGTATTCTATATTTGGAAACGATCAACTTTGCCTGTTATACGTCATATTTAACATTTGTGTTCATAACGACTTTCCTTACAAAAGGTGCCCTTTTGCGATATGCCACTGTTTCAAAAGCTTACGTGTACTTTAGAAATTGTGAATGCTCTTTTCAGTTTTTGGATTTTATGTATGGACTATGGAGGCTTTAAGAGACAGTAAGTTTAAAGGTAAAATGAATACAAAAATAGAAGTTGTTCTATTCTGTCAATGTTGTGTATATTCAGTTTCTGATACATGTGAAAAATATAAATAAAAACTTGATGCATATATAGAGTGCAAAATTTAGTGTAAAATTTAGTTTAGTATTTTGTTTCACCCTGTGTTTTACATACAAGAGAGTAGACAGAAGGAACCGAGTGTTAAGACACTCCGTTCTCCATATTCCGCCGAATTCTGGAGAAATCTTGGTGGTGGAACTCATTGCCGCGCTTTGCCTCGACACCAAAGCGAAGAATCGAAGAATATTAAATACTTCGTTTCTTCGAGTGGGAATCAAATCAACAATTTGTCGCGTTTACAGTCACACACCTGTGCCCCTGCACCACGACTGGCCTTCACTAATTTAAAAGTTTAGATTTAATATTCTGTTCATTGTGAGGAAGAATAATATAACTAAAAAAGAATGTATTGAACATTATATGACAAAAATAAGCAACGCATTTTATAATAAACAGCATCCTAATTATTCTTCTTATAGCTATCACATTTATATCTCATATGACGAGTTCGGCTGGTTTTACTTTGTATACAATGAAGGATAAATAAATAAATAAAAAATAGCTTTAAAACTTATTAGATATCTACAGAGTGAGTGTCAAAAACGAATTAAGGGCCTTAAAATATTGGGGTACCTACACCTAAATTCTTAAACATATATAATATATTTTTTAGTTCCACGCTCTATCTCGTATACAATAGTGTAGACAGAGTGAACCTAGTGTAGACACTAGGTTCCGCAAGCACCGCCCAATTTTCGACATAATGCGTGTTGAGTGGCATTCCAAATAAATGAAAATAATTCCATCGAGTGGAAATCGAACTCAAGATCGCGCTTACAGTCAGAGAACCACTGCGTCACGCCGGCCTACTATTTATATAATAATAAAAGAAAATATTATTCTATCAACATTCATGTTACATTACCCGTATCGCAAAACTACTCGAATAAAAATAAAAATCACTTAGCCACATTTACATAAAAGGGCCATCAAAGACAATTTGTCAGTTATATAACGAAATAAAGTTAGCAAATGAATTATAAGAAATCTCCCCCAATAATACCCTAAGTATGGGCAACAATGGGGAGTGTATTGAGTTGGACAATCTGTAATGTGTACGGAAACGTATTAATCGCGTCAAATGATACGGAACTGGAGGAACTAACATTATTTTTGTTTATATTTCGTTGTAATGTATGGAATATTACTGTATTTATGTATAGGCTGGTATGATACATTTAGTCATTGAAGCAGTCATCGACAGTAAATGCGATGGTTGTCGGTTCGATCCTCACTCGGGGTAATGATTATATTTAAATTATTATTTTAATTTCGCTGCTGTGGTAGATAAATCGAAGGCGTTGTATTCTGCAAGTCAACACGAAATGTCTCGGATTTAGGCGAACTCTGTCAGCCCTGCTATGCGAATGAAGCTATTTTTTTTATATTATTTTTGTTTGCATGTTTCGTTGCCACTTAATACGAATTAGTATGAACAGATTCTATTGGACTAAATTATATTATCCTCATTTCTTCCAGTCTGGTCAGTCGAAGTTAGCTCCAGATATCACTTAAAGGCCTCTAACTATAAAGAACCAAATATAATGATATTATGTTTGTGGTCTTGTGAAACGGCTTCTGATTATAAGAATGCGAATTGTTATGGGTTCCATCCCCATTCGGTGAATGCAAGCTAAGTTATTATTATATTAGCAAGATTAAAGTGCGGCGAAAGTTAATAAGTGCAGCGTTTAGATTACCAACACACATTGTTGTATGCAGGGTTTATATTTTAATAAATGTAGGAAAACGATTTCTCAGGAGATCAAGGGACCTGAGTATGGTTTGAATTGTAACTCGATACCTCCAAACGTTTCCGTGATAATGACTCTTGACAGACAGACAGACAGACAGACGGACCGACAGCAAAGAGATTTTACAAGAGTTTCTTTTTCCCTAAAATGTACGGAACCCTAAAAATCAACAAACTCAATCACTCCATTAAAAAACTAAACAATAAACAACATATGATGAACGTAATAAACGCCCTACATCACCCCGCACCTACTGTGTGTACCTACTCGCTGCGACAGATGTTCAAACAGTGGGAGTGAGTGCACACTAATATCTACTTGTATTGATTCTATTAATTTTTTCAATTAGCTTAGCATCATTTCACGCCTTGACCACTGGGTTTAATAAAACCCACATTTTTTATTGTAATATGGTATAAATAAAAAAAAAATAGCTTCACTCTGTATCCCGCATACAGCATGGTAGGCAAAAGGAACCTAGTGTTAAGACAATGCCTTCAGACTTCGAAAATGGTCGTACGGTCGTGCGAAAATTCCGCTTCCGATTTCATAAAATCTATAAAACTGAAATGGACGTGTAATAATTTTATTATCAAGAAATTTGGCATTTATACGTGGCTTAAGTGATATGGTATCATCGAGCTGGTGTGATGATGGAGCCAGGACATTCAACTAGGAGTATCTTCTGATAGTCAATTAACTTAAACTTTTAAAAGAGTGCTTATATCTATATTTTTTATATACAAAGACTAAGAAAACAATTAATATACAATTTCTATTAAACGTAAAATGCAAATTTCTTTAGTCGGAGTGCGGTCACTTTATAGCTCCAAAGTATTGAGTTAAGTTATCGAAAGAATAAAAATGCTATGCAGTCGGCATTATTACAATATTTTTATTGTGTTAATTTATTTTTATAATTACTACTGCTACATTATGTAGGTACATATCTTTTTATTTTCAGTTTAAACTACCGCATGGCAGGGCAGACACAGGGCACCTAGTGTTAAGACGCTCCGTTCTACAATGTTAGCAAAATTTTTCAAAACATTGAGAGGCGAACTCAACGGTGCGCCTCAGGAAATATAGCATTTTTAATATTTTTATTCCAAATGAAACACACTTAAGAGACAAATATATTTTTTTAGGAAATATATAAAAAAGATAATGTAGCGGGATTCAATCCGCGCCTGTCTCCTTGGACGGTTTCCAAGAGGCGCGGATTTAAATATTTAAAAAATGTACATACTACTTGTTTAAAATCTTATAAGGTTATTAGAAATTTTATTAGAATTACGACGTGGTCTGAAACGTAAGTTTGCTTAACTGTAGTACTGATTGGACATAGAAAACCTAGTGTAAAGACACAATATTTTCCGCTTTATTTTATAATTAGGCTAAAGGCAGATAGAAAAAAGTTACATCCACACCCAAATATTAAATATCAATTCAAGAATTCCACATCTTCGAAACCGTTTCCACATTTCTTGCAATTCTCTGATTGAGTTAGAAGCAACTTTGTCTCTCATTCATTCGCTAAGTGATCGAGCCAGCACAAAGGGGATCGGTTAAAGCATTTCAGATAATGACGGTTTTATTCCACAGTGCGAGCTAAATAGCTTATTGTGGAACTTTTACTTAGTGTATTGAAAAGTTAGTTTCTTGAGAGGCTTGAGAGTTTCTTAATTGATTATTGTATCAAAGCGAGCTTTTGTTGTTGACACTGTTGGTTATTTTGATTTTTTTCATTTGGGATGTTATATTTTATAAGACGAACTGGTACGGAGTGTTTTAGCACTAGGTTTCCTCTGTCTAGCCTGCTGAGTGCGGGGTGCAGCGTGAAGCTGATTTTATATTTTATAAGAAGTAAGTGGAAATCCTTTAGATATTTCTCTTACAGCAAGGAATATACGGAGACTATCTGCTGAGTTATTTATTTCAAATTTTTTTTCATTTGCGGACACTATGGGTCAGGTTGCGGAACCTACTGCCGCGCTTGGTCAGCATGTATAAAACATCAGCATAAATAAAAACATTTTTCCAATTAACAGTTGACAAGTGTCCAAAAGCATCACTTATCTAACAAGACTTTTTCCATTATCACAAAAAAATCTTACTGGTGTTTACTTTGGAAAGTGAGTATTTTAAAATCTTATAAAATAAAATAAAAACAACTTTCGATTACATTGATTAAATCAGTCCTCTTGAAGCTCAGGTTCATATCTCGCTGAATGGATTGCTAGCTACTGTCACTGTCAGTTCAGAACTAGGAAACTAGCGATTTCTAAGTAAACAGAAAGTATAGAACGGAGTGACTTACCACATTTGAGCATTTGGACCAACTGGTATCTAAGAGATGTGGATTCCAGCCCCACTACGTTAAAAAATTATACGTTTTGTAAAGCACTTCTTATATCTAAGTACTATATTAAAAAAATAAAATAAATAAATAAATATTATATATTTGGTTCTTAGTGTGAAATAACACTTTTAAAAATGATATTTTAGGTTTAATACGTTGAATAAATCATTTAATATTCGGCTTAATCCTCATTCTTTGACTTCTAGCATATCAATTTATTATGATTAACTTAAACTATTTGTAAGATATAACAGCGCCGTGCGTGAAAAGAAAATATAAAAGCTTCCCCCCGATTAAACCATAAAAGAGCTGGGAAAAGGGCAAAAGTGAAAATAATCCATAATATTAATGTTGTGGAGGCATTAGGCGGCGGAAATGTACGTGAGCGGTGTGACGTCATATCATAACATCCTTTATGACCGCTGGGCCCGCCCTGGGACAGCGAAGATCTTAATATCAGATACGACAACTAATAAGAAAAAAATGTTAAAGTAATACTTTCATACTGGTATTATAAAGCTGAAGAGTTTGTTTGGTTCAACTCGCTAATCTCGGGAACTACTGGTTCAAATAGTTTTTTTTTTGTGGACTAGAGTTACCTGAGGTACATAACCAATGAGTCATGTGTCATAATCAACTCTTAGTTATTTCTATTTGGCCACGGGGGCAAAGCTGATAGCTGATAGCTAGCTTTGTTAGATATATTCTCGTCGTATATATATATATATATATATATATATATATATATATATATATATATATATATATATATATATATATATATATATATATATATATATATATATATATATATATATATATATATATATGGTTACAACTTTGTTATATATATATATATATATATATATATATATATATATATATATATATATATATATATATATATATATATATAACAAAGTTGTAACCATCGCCAAAATTGTCAGTTAGTATGTGCATTTGAGCTTCGCTAATCTAAAAAACGGTTTAAATGATTTCAATACAGTTTTCACTATTGTATTTTGGCAACTTTCTTTAATATTTAGTGTTTGTTTTATTTAAATCGGTTTATAAATAAAAAAAGGAAAAATAATATAAAGTCTTTCACGGGAAAATAATTGTTTTATTGAATTGGATGAAACTTTAGTTTTTAATGTACAGGTATTCTCTTTTAAATATTGTTATTAGAACACGAAAATTCTGTTTAAAGACGAAAATTACTCAGATTACTAAATAAAAAAATGTGTGGTTCTGGCGGGCGAAGCTGCGAGCGAGTTGCTAGTATATTAATATATAATGGCGCAGTGGGACAGCTTCTGACTATAATCACGATGGTTGTGGATTCGATCCCCACTCGGGGGAATGAGGTTATTTTCTCGTCGTCAATCGTGGGCGTCGTATTAAATGTGTGTTAATGAGGAGAAATTACATTATTTATATTTTAATTTTTTTCCCGATATTATTAGTTAATGTCTCACAAATTTGACAGAGAATAATATCCAACACTAAGTTACCTCTACCTACCTATATGTCTAAAAAAACGAAGAAAATTTAAAGAAGCATTTGAAAATTGAAAAAACCATTTGAAAATTTAAAGAAGCATTTAATTAATTACAGAAGCTGAAGAATATTGTCTTATAATTTCTAACTAGAACTTTCTGAGTTATCTAAGAAATAAATTAAACTCTTGATCTATAATTTTTCTAACATATTCTTTGCCAAATCCGCCCTACGCAAGACAAATCACAGCTGGTCATTTGTCAAAAAACCTGCATCCGCCTACTGAAAGCGGTCATTGTCAACATTGCCCATTGTGTACACAACACCCGTATTCCCCACAACATACAAACCAAAATACAGAATATGTTTGTATGAGATAATGGATGAAAGAACATAAAGAGTCTTTTCGCATTTTGTTAAAAATGAACGAAATAATACGTGAAATTTTTTGGGTTATATTTTTGTTTTGGGTTGCACAAACCTTTTTATCTTTTCTTATCTTTTAAGTTAAATTGTATATTTTTTGATAAATATAAGTTTAAAGTGGTATTTGCAACTTTGTTCGTATGGAATTTAACACTTTTTTAACTTTCTTTTTTATTTATAGCTTCACGCTATAACCTGCATAGTAAAGCAGAGAAAACCTAGTTAACAGTAGGTAGACACTCCGTTCCCATTAAGACAATTGCAGTCCGACTTCTGGAAGCATTGCGAGTGGAGACGCGGAAGTCAACGCCGCAATTTGCCTCGTTCCCAAAATGAGGTAATGATAGAATGAAATATTTTATTTTCTCAAGTAACAATGGAATCCAGAACATTTCGCGTCACGACGGTACTATATCAGGCTTCGTCAGAAAAATAGTTTATAGCCTTGATTAACATAGCATACCTTTTGTTTTGATAAGTACTGTAGCTAAGCGACCGTTAGTTTACGCAATTCATACTTTTTGTGAGGTAGCATCAATTATTTTCGGTTTCACTTCACGTCTCAATTTCCGTTCTAGCATTTTGCGTGCGTCTTATTGGAAACCGGACTGGTTGTGGGTTTGATTTCCACTTAAGAAAATGAAATTAATTTCCTCATTCTGGTAACGAGGTAAAGTATGGCGTTGGGTGTATCCAGTTAATTTGGCGAAAAGTGGGGAGTAGATGTGTCTGACCGGAAACGGAGTGTCTTAACGCTAGGTTCCCAGGTTCTTTGCCTACCCTGCTATTTGCGTAACGCATAGGTTGAACTTCCGCGTAGTACGGTTGGTAGAGGGAACCAATATTCTATGCATCTCAAATTTGAGAACAAATTAGGTTTTTTGTATTTTTACATGTCAAGTATTTAAAAATTATTATTAAAAATTAACAAAATAAATTATAGTAATTATGATACCGTAAAATGGTGTGAATAGAAACATTTTTAGCTTTGAAATTTGATTCTTACAATGGTCCTGGCTTTAAATATGAAAACGATTTTATAACATTTGATAATGAATGATAAAATTCATGTATTTAAATCATAATTATTATTAGCTAATAATTTTTATAGATATCGTTCAATACTATTCACATCTTTAAATCCATAGATTTTTTTTCTAGATATACTGCGTTAAGCTCCATCAATCGTAACCTATGTATAAAATAACTTTTTTGATATGTTTACCTTTTAACTCACGTCTTCGTGAAAAATGTATGGTGTTACTCACACTCCTTTTTTCACTTTCTGAACACTTTGAGACATATCATTCTGAGTGGCGACTAAACGTCGTGCTTTTTCTAACATTATAAGGAAATATAAATTAAATATGTATTATCTAATACCTGAGGTGTGGCTGTTAAAAACCGACTGGTTGTGGGTTCGATCCCCACTCGAGGAGATGAAATATATATTTAAATTTATATTTCAATTTCTTCGCTCTCGTGTTGAGGTCAAGCGCGGCGTTGAGTTCTGCCACTCAACACGCAATGCCTCCAGAATTTGACAGAAAGTGGGGAACGGAGTGTCTTAATACTAGGTTCCCTCTGCCTACCCTGCTGTGTGCGGGATACAGTGTGAAGCTGATTTTTTTTAACTATTACGTTATGCTACTCATATAAAAAAATCTCACACATAGCTGGGTAGGCAGAGGGAACCTGAAAACCTAATGTTAAAACACTTCCGTTCCTCACTCTCCGACGAATTTTGGAAGCATTGACTGGCGAAACTGAACGCCGATGTTACCTATTGTTACTTATCTAATGTTTTTTTACACACGCGTGTATCAAATTACAATAAAGGAAAAAAAAATGAATGTTATCGCCTAAGTACTTTTTATGTGAAACAATTTAAAGTAGAAACTGTGGACGATATTTTTTATAAAGCTTTTTAGTTGCAGTAGTATAATAGGATTTTAACGGACGCTACAAAAAGTGTCACTTGTCCGCTTATTCATTTTATTAACTAAAATTTCTTCGAGCCATGACTAAGCTTAAATTATTGTGGTTTTAAGGTTCCATACCCAAGATCTAGATTGATACTATTTTTTTTACATGATGATGAATTTACATTGCTACGTTAACATTGTTTGTATCCACGTTTTGTCTCGCTTATGGCAGAGTACTCAGAAGGGACCTAATGCTCAGTGGTGGAGATCAACACCTTTTTAATTTTATTGCCACAACAAGGAAATTAAATTAATTCATTTTCCGATTGAGAACCGAACACACAACTCGCGTCGTATTTACAACTAGAAGTTCTGCCGCATGTAAAATAATTTGAACAGACAACGGAAATGCAATATTTAACTTTTACTCTGAATAGAAGTAGATACTAGTAGTAGGTAACGTCAGAAAGCGACATATTTAAGAAAGTGGTATGATGGTTGTGGGTTTGATTTTAATATGGGGTGAATATTTTCATCTATCTTTTAGTATTTCCGGGCTATCGTAGCGTGCAACTGTAATCGTGACGGTTGTGGGTGCAATTCACACTCAGAGATTAAAATATTATTTTTTGAGATTAAAATAATAATTGCCAATCATCACTCGATGCCTCATGAATTATGCGGGAAAAAGGTAACGGAAGTATTTTGAATAGGGAATACAGTGTATTGAACTTCTCTGGTTCCTTCTACCTCTCTGATATGAGCGGGATATAGCGTGAAAAAAATATCTATTAGACAAAGTGACTTCTCATCTGGGTCTATCTGTCCATAATACAAAACGATAAATGTCCACTGACAACACATATGATTACATTTATCTCTTCTCAGGACAATTACTGCATTTATAACTATTTTTATTTCACTGATCTGGTAAGACAGTGGTAGTCGAACCCACACTCTGTCGCGTTCACAGCACTACGCTTGTGCCTCTGCGCGATGACATTCTCGTCTCTCTGTTCTATTACAGATATAATATATAACATATAATTGCTTATAATAAAACATACGGAACCAATTATCGACTTACCGTTTCCCGCTTATCATCTCTTAGTTAATTTATCTGCGACAACTAACCTGTCACATTTAATAACTTTTTCTGCACACTTTTTCACGGACTCGTCGCAAATAATTGCGGGTAGGTATGCCTTTTTGTGATTGTATAGAATTAGAATTAGCTGGTGTCGTGTTTTTAGTGAAATAATCGAGTGCTTTAAATTAGAAAATAACAGTAAGTGGATGACAAAAGTTTATGTTGCATTCGCAAGTCATTGCTTTGATGTGTTGAACAGGCGTTGGGATAAACTATTTATTTATATAAAAGTTTAATATTGTCATGCATCTATAGGGCCAGGCCAGAAGTGCGACTGTAAAATCGACTGGTTGCGGGTTCGATCCCCACTTTTCATTTATATTTCCATTTATTCGCTCTGGTGTCGAGGCTACGCGCGGCGTTGAGTTCTGCAACTCAACACGCAATGCCTCCAGAACTCGGTAGAAAGTGGGGAACGGAGTGACTTACCACTAGGTTCCCTCTGCCTACCCTGCTGTGTGCGGGATGCAGCGAAAAGCTGATAAAAAATTTTATAGAAGCCAGTCGTGACGCAGGGGCACAAGTGTGTAAATGCGACAGGTTGTTGGTTCATTTCCTCTTTCTGGTAACGACGCAAGGTTTATTACGTTCTATCACTCAACATGCTATGCTTTCAGAATTCGGAGGAACTTGGGAAGCGGAAGTATTCTGATGAAAACTGAATGTCTTAAGACTAGGTTCTCAGGTTCCCTCTGTGTATCTTGTTATGTGAAGGAAACAGTGTAAAAAAACAATAGATTTTTCATGACATATAAAAAGAAGGAAAAAATAAATAAAAAAATACCTGTTTTAAATTTATCAAAGGTATCAAACACTATTATCCAAACTTCCTCAAGTTAACGTAAAATCAAATTTGCCTGCCATTATTTAGCATTGAAATTGAAACAACTCAACGAACTTGCAGGTGTTGTCTCAATTTAGTTTGACAAAGATTAGGTATGAGTTTTTTTGTGTTAAATTTAGATTACAATAGATCTTGTCTTTTTAGAATAGATAAGTATTTATAAAAAAAATGTATTCTAATACTTCAACTGCTTCAATTTTTTTTATGTGTTTTTTTCTTCAATTTTCTTCTATATTAGATGTAAAATGAAGTTAATGACGCTATGAAGAGGACTCCAAAATTTTTTGACTGACGCAAGTCAGTTGACGTTCTAAATAGCTCCCTTTTTAACATGCACTCTCTTATTGTATCTCTGTATCTCTTTTTTGACGTACAACCTCCTTCGTATGTTCTCTATACAAAGTAACTTAGGCGAAGTAATTAACGCTCAATTCCATAATCAAATAACAGACTAAGCTCAAAATAAAATGTCAGGTTAGTAAAAATTGACTTAGAAAAAGCATAGACTTGGTTCTACTCTGTCACCTTCTACACACTATAAGAAAATTTTAAAAAATAAAAAAATCTTTTTTTCCCGTAAATTTTTCCACCGTCCAATGTTTCCCGATCGGTGTCCAGGGCGGTGCAAATCGAATCACTCGCCTAATTGAGCGCTAATTCGCACTCGAGGCGCCACGCCCGTGGGAGCCGATCGCCGCGGGCTATACCCTTATGTGAGTATACTTTTGGGTTTTTATGGATAATTGTGTATGGTGAACCATAAAGTATTTTTTTAAAATAGAAAAAGTTTTTATATTTTTAAATACCTATTTTTTTCTGGTATGGAAACATAGTGCGTCGTTTACTCAAGACGCAATGTCTCGAAAATTGGGCGATACGTGGGATTTAAAATGTCTGGTGACACTAGGTTCCCTCCCTCATATGCTACATGCGGGTTAAAGCGTAAAGCAACTTGTCTTGTCTTTGTCCATTTTCGTCGTAACGCCTTTTAATAAAAAAATATTAGGTACTATTAGATATCGTTATTTATTTTAGGTTTGCAAAAAATTGTTTGTTATTAAAGATGTAACATTAAATTACATTCAAATCATCATCGTTAGTACTTTTTTAGTCTTAGTAGTGTACTACTAAGACTAAAAAAGTGAAGGTCAATATAATTCTATAACATTTTAAAGTTTTAATTCACATTTAAGAAAGAAAAAAATATATAAAATATATACATTTGAATTTGCACTTTTGGAAACCATCCAAGCTAACTAAGAGTATTAGATCTACATAACATATACACACCCTATTAGCAACGGCTCCCTTCAGCGTTCCTACCAAAACATCACCCCATGAGAAACCGCGGGCACTACCGAGTACTAACCACTTGAAGATGTAATCGCGCCTTTTTTGTTTTCACCATTTCAACTTCCATCCCTATTGTTTCACGGTATAACGGGCAGTATTTAAAAAAAATATTTTTCTAAGGACCTCAAGAGTTTTTCAAGTCGACATTCAACTTTGCACTATTGATATATTTCTCTTGGAAACGATTTTTTTTTTATAATTTAATACGATTTGTAATATACCCCAGTAATTTTGGAATTGCTTTCTTGAGAACTAAGTTCAGATCGAGTTTGAGTGTTAAACGTGTTAACTTTTGTGTTTTTATTAATAAAAGTTAAAATATAAGAGTCGTTTTGTTTGATTTCTTAGCTATTTATTAATATTTTTTTGTATTACATACAATGTACCTATATATGAAATATGAGTATTTATTTAACGTATGCTATTATAATAGATGGGCATATTTGCATTCTACAAAAGAAGCTCTATTTCTTTTAAAATAAAAATGTATTATTACTGATTGCAAAATTTTTGTTTTTCATATAATAATATTTATTTCAATTGGCTTATTGTATAGTTACTTATGCCATATAGTTGAAAATATAATTATAATTTGTCTTCTATATACGAGACCTTTGAAGTAAGCGAGTGTGTCATTTCTTATTAGTCATCTATTCTTTATACATTTATATGAAACTGTAAGGGGATTGTTATATTTAGAGATCACGATACAGTTCAAGCCACTGAACGTAGAATCTTCAAATTTTACAAATAGGTTACATATAGAGCGTGTGTAGGAAAACAGAGTCACGTTTTTTAGCAGAGTAGGCAGAGGCAACTGACCTCTTGAAGTGGTGGAACTCAATCCCGCGCTTTGCTTGCTGAGTGATAATGTATGAAATTGATTCATTCTCTTGAGAGGGAATCGAATCCACAGCCGTGGCGTTTACAGTAAAATGTTGTTCCGCTGTGCCACGACGGCCGTAAATGAGCACTAAGAAAAAAAATTGGAAAATCTATTCCTGAGGAGTAAAATAGAGGCTGAAAAAATGTAAGTATGATAGTTTTTATATAAAGAGCTGACTTAAAGAACTTTTCATCGTCAGAAAATAAATCAAAAACAATGTGGGCAAAAATGCAAACGAAAATCTATTATCTCTATATGTATAATAAGACACTAAAAATATTTTGTCTGTACATTCAGTAATTTTGATTGAAATGGATAGAGGGACACTTAAAAAGAATAATAGAAAGCAAAAAGATTTTTTTTTAAATTTCTTGTCTGTCTGTCTGTCTGTCGACATATTTCTGTCCGCATTTTTCTCTGAAAGTACTGAACCGATTTACTTTAAAATTTCACCAATTGCTTTGTTTTAACTCAACTTGAGTACTAAAGTTTAGTTCATCAAAATCGGTTCATTAAAAAAAAGTTATCGTCATTTGAATGAACTCAAGGCATTACTTTGCCTGCGAATATTATATAGCCAAGCCAGCCAGTATGACCCTGGCTAAAGAATGACATTCGAAACGTCTGGTTTATATGATTGTTGATAAAAATATATATTTTTGAAGCACTATTATATAATATTTTATACAATAAAGTAAGCAAAGTTGAATTGTTAGTGGAGATTACTTTCATAAATCATAACAGTTAAGTTTAAGTCGTAATTAATTCAACCGGCCGGTCGTGGCGCTGCGGCACGAGGTGTGACTGCAAAACCGACTGGTTGTGGGTTCGATCCCCACTCAAGGAGATGAAATATTTACTTAAATTTATATTTCCATTTCTTCGCTCTGGTGTCGAGGTTAAGCGCGGCGTTGAGTTCTGCTACTCACGCAATGCCTGGAGGCATTCGGCAGAAAGTGGGGAACGGAGTGTCTTAACACTAGGTTCCCTCTGCCTACTCTGCTATGTGCGGGATACAGCGTGAAGCTAATTTTAATTTATTTTAATTCAACACAGAGATAAAGAACGATCTTGAAAGAAATATCAAGTAAATACAAAGATATTTTGGTTGGTTCGTTCATATAATATATGTAACTAATTTAAAAACTGTACAGGAGTTAATATGCAATTAATACAGTTATTTTACAAATAATATTATGAATCCTACAACCTAAATTAAATTATTCACTGACATCAGCACATTTAACAGAGTTTTAGAATTATGATGAGACGTATAGATATTATATAGGTAAAAAGAACAAAGTTACAAAAATATATACGTGTAATACATAATTAACTTCATGTATATTTTATAAATATCAAATATCAACAATGGTCGTATTTTTTTATTTAAAACAATCAAAAATTCTTTGACGATAATGTCGTAAAAAAATCATATTAGAAGTGAAGTATAGTTGTCAATCGATTGTGCTTATTAAATAAGTAATCATGTATTTTAAGCGGGCGAAGCCGTGGGCGAGCCGCTAGTTTATAAATAACCTAACCTATAAATAATCATCTTTCGTTTTAATATAGTTGAAATTGATGATAACATGGCTAGCCAGCTATGAATGGATGATATTATGTTTTGTCCCTGTTGAGACCAAGTGTGCAAACGTAAAGGCGACAGGTTGTAAGTTCGAGAAAATTAAATATTTAATATTTTAATTTCCTCGCTCTGTTAACAAGGCTCAGCGCGGCGTTGGGTTCCGCCACCCAACACGCAATGTCTTCACATTGAATTGAATCTTAAGACTATGTTTCCTCTGTCTACTCTGCTATGTGAGGCATACAGCGTGAAACAGAATATAGAAAACGTCAGAATGTTTGTAAAATCGGCGGTGTTGGACTTCGGCGTTTAACACGCTTCATTGAGTTATTTTTTTAAAAATAAACATTAACACTGGTGTTAAATGTTTTCTTAAACGTTTATAAATTAAAAGGATTAGATTCAAGAAATTGTGTGTTGAGTGATGGAATTCAACTCATTCCTAGGTAGTTATATAAAAAAAATCCTACCGTTATACGCGAATAAACATTATATTATTATCCATACAGAAAACTATAAACGGACATAAAAACTGACAAAGCAGATACGATACCGCCTCTCAATCCTCCGTGCCTCTGGATACAATTCGAAGTTTTTATCTGGACGTAATGTCAGCCTGTCGTATTTCGATTACATTTCATTTTCTGCTACGCTTGCATTTCCATTGATGGTGTCCTTATTTATTTTTATTTTTTTGTTTTTAATATAGCGATTAATGTGAGGTAAATGTTTTATTTAAATACCTACCAAAAGTATTTTTTTATTTAGAGGACTCTGTTATTCAGTATTTTAATGTAACTGCGACGGTTGTGGGTTCAAACCTTACTAAGGGCGCTTGAATTTTTGGGTGTAAAATATATTTTTTCCAAATTTTTGTTTAGCTTGTCGTTAGTGTACTATAATCTAGTACTATAGCCTAGACTTAGCCTAAACTTTAAAAGTAACTTTTTACAGAAAACCACCTTTGATTTTTTGACAAGTGAATATTAAAAAAAAACATCTTACTTAACAATATTTACGGTTTTTTGTTTTTTTATATAAGTATATATTAAGCAAAAAGAGCTTAGTTTAATGATATTCCACTCTCTATTTTATTCCCAATTTAGAATAGGTTTTTGAATATAACGTGGCAGTATTTAGGTTTTATAATTACACTGGAAATTCATAAACACTATTGGGAATAGAACTTACATACAACTAGCTAGAGCTTACAGCCAGATAAAGAGACCTTTCTACTGCACAATTATGGCTAATTAATTAAAAAAAAAAACAACCGCAAAAATTAAAAATAAATTCCCTCATAGAAAGCGAACGTGTGAATAACGCGGCTAACAACATTACAGGTACCTATCGTTAATAATAAATATCGATTACAGTGCTCTCAGTGTATACTTAATAGAGCACTCGAGCACTCGAGAATCGAACTCCCTACCCCAACGCTATGAGAACCACTCGACTTAACCTTTGTTTTTGAATAACTTTTATTTTCAACTCAATCTGATAAAATCCTGATTTCTTTCTTTTTATAACTTTGTTAGAGATGTTACGATAAGTGATTAAGTAGCTACTGTGGAACTGGTATCAATGTTATCTTTGTGGGTCAGTGGTTTTTTTTTGTATGGAACCATTATTTATTCACTGTTTGTATTTATTTGATTTTGGTGTGTACTTGATGTTTCTTGTTTTTCTAGTTCTAGTCCAAAATTGTTTATCTATTGAAAGGAGAGTTATTGTATGTAGAAATTAATTAAAATGTTTTGATTTGTTAGTTATTTTTATTAAGTACTTTTTATTGTAATGTATGCTTTATAATTTGTTTAATAAAGTTGTACAGACGCTACATTGTGTCTGGCTGTGTGCTAAATGGTTGTGGGTTTGATTTCCACACTTTTTCATGTATAAATATTTTGGCCTAAGCAAAATGAGAAAGTAAAAATCTATTTTATTTCTACAGTAAAAACAGTTCTTGAAGCAAACTTACGGGCCACGACTAGTTAAATATAAAGTAGAACTGACAATATATTTTTTATGAAGTCAGTTAAAAAAGTTGATTACTTAGTTCATCTCAATCTCAACTAATATTATAGAAACTTAAGTTAATTTCTTTTTTGCGATACTGTTGGCGCAAGATCTAAATTATTTGTAACTAATATTTTAATCTTCCTACAAGCGTCGGTTTCCAAGAGGCGAGGAGTTTAAATTTTTATACTTTTTCTAAAAAAACATTTTGGTGTACCTAGATAGTATTCAGTGGCTCTCAATCTTCTTTTTTACTTTTTATTTTATATTTTGTTGAAATAAATAATATTTTGCATTTAACTAATGATTTTTTGGTTGTGAGCGTTAATTATAAGTACACTATTTTTTGCTTTTCGATGTTTCTAGAAAAAATAGGATTTTTTTTTAAATATTTCATATAAAAAAATTAAAAACAAAATTTCCTAACAATAAATATTATTATTGTAATGATTTTTTATTTATTGGTTTTAATATTCGCAATAATGTATTATAAAAATGTAAATCAACCTCTTTGTTTAATAAAAAGATGTTTGAAAATAACTAATATAGAACTGTCATCTGAGAACATTAATAAGAAATGACGCTTTATTTAGTCGGAAAATTATAACAACTATATAATAATATTTTATAATAATTAGATATACTTTTAGACTTGGAGCGGAAGAATAAAGAGGATCTCTAGAATAATATATTGTATTAGAATTTAAGATAGACATTGTACAAGCTTAACAGTATTTAACTCTGGAAGAAATATAAGTTCTGTAAAAGCCTCGAGGTGTTTGATTTCTTTACATTATAAATAAAAAAAAATATTATTATAAGTAAATCCTTTTTGCTACAAAAGGGATAAGGAATGACATTGTAAAAACTATACCTATATTTTATTTACATTACAACTAAACTTTATAAATATTAGGTACAGTTTATTTAGTCACCTTTTTCCAAGAATGTTTCTCTACTACATAGGTTATTAGAAATAAAAGCTTTGCAAACTCAAAGCTGACTGATCTAAAGCCTGTAATTCTGCTCATTACCGGCGCTACACGATCACGCGGCTAACAATTTGTTTCCAGTCTCTGTTATAGACGTAGATCCATTGCACGCACAGTTATATATAAAATTGGAGTATTAGCTGATAATAAAAAAAATTATATATATATTGCTGTTAAGTATGAAAAATGCAAAACTATTACTATACACTATTTTAAATGTAGTGTTATATATTTTTCACGTTATTTACTTTACTATTATTCCGTATCGTTGAGTAGTTATTTAGGAGAAAAAATAAAAAAAGGGATTTTTTTTCTTTATATACAAAATATGGTTGGTAATTAACCAATACGTGCTCTTGACTGATAAAAACAAATAGAAATATTATTATACACTTTACAAATATAATCATATTAAGTAACAATATTTCAATATTGCCATTTCACTTTCGAAAAGTAGCTAGTGGGCAGCAATTCCATTTGATCGCCAAATGTCATAATTTATACATCGAATCGAACCCACGACCACTAAGTACAGTGTTTATGTGACACGTCATAATATCTCGGAGGCGGTCTATACAATTTAGCTGTCAAAATCCATGTATAATGCAACCACACTCCTCCACAGTAGCTTTGGACTATAATCAGAGGTGTGTGAAAACAGGCAATTGTGTAGCGAGCGTATTGTGGTGTTTCGATTTGTTGATAAATAAGCCATAAATTAGCGTAGTGATTAGTATGAGGGCGGTCTGGGCGGGATTGCACGTGTGGTATTAGGTGTACAGTGCTTTTGATGCGAATTTAGGGAAAAAATAGTAACATGGCGTATGAATGTTGGAATAAAAATCATATAAATATGCTTAAATAGATTGTTATAAAAGTATTTTAGAATTATGAATTAATGAAATAACTTTAATTTTTTTTTAATTTTTTGCTATATTTTGATCGTCAATATACTTATACGTCAAAGTATATATTTTTTTGATATGTTATAATATTATTATATTAGAATTAATTATGCACATATGTTATAAATCAAAATAACTAAAAGCCTGAAACATATTAGGTTTATAGGTAACTTAGATAAATTATTACGAATATCTAACATGTCTAAACGTGACCGCATACGTTGCTTACCCAAAGCCAAGCACTGATCCGTTAACCGGATTTGTCCGGTTATAACCGGTTCGGGGTGGTTCCGACGCTGGTTGTATCCGGATTTCGCATGGATAGATACGATGGACACCGGATGCGCATCTAGCGTACATTTTACTTCGGGTTAGAAAATTGGGACTTCTCATAGAAATGTTAGAAATAGTATTCGTATTCCTATGTATAAATGTTGAATTTAAATTGCTTAGATATTGGACTATGCCTTTAAAATTGATGTATTTTTATATTATTTCAGGTTTGTATGCTTTCGTGGCGCATTTGGAAGTTTCTGACTACAAAATGAGTCATAATAATTTGTCACTTAAAGCGTAACGTAAAATTAATGACTTAGACGAAGACTTCGAGTTATGGCTACGGCTTATATGCTTAAGCGCTTGCACCACAGCAATAATTAATTATATAATAATATAATTAATATTATTATACTTTTTATTTTGCATTTTTTATATAAAAAAATCACAGATATCCACACATCTTACTAATTCCACAATCCATTATATTCTTAACAATATTAAAACTAAAACAGTATCACGCCCTATCTATAAGCTTGCATTTCAAATGCCTTCGTTCCCTAATGAGCATAATCAAATAGGTGGTAGGGCCTAGGAAGGTACAACGGAAGGGCCCAGGGCCTACAATGACAAGGCGGCCGCGGGCATACACTAATTGTCTAAGTGCATAATGAACTTGTTTGTGGCAACCCTGTGCAACTTTGTAACTACTTGCTGTCTAAATTTTTACTTTATATCACAAAAATAGAGCTCAATTTTACTTAAAAATAGGTTTTAGTTAGTCTTTTAGTTACAATTACGATTTGGAACCTTATTTTATGAGGTTTTAAGTAAAAAATTGTTTATTTTTGAATAGTTGTATATAATTAAAGGAAGTACTATTAACATTTCTTGTCACCCTCGGTGTTGTTTATGTGTGGCTCACAGTTATTGTGTTCGCGGGTTAATTAGAAAATTTCGCAAAAATTGAAATAAACTTTAAGAAGCGCTGCTCTTCGTACGTATTCACAATTGTTTGAATAGTATTTGATGTATAGCGTATGATGTGACACTTCGTTAAAAAATATTGTTTGGTGGAACAAAACGTGACTTTAAAATAGATCTTGTTATATTCGAAAAAACCGGTAAAGTGCGAGTCGGGCCCACAAATAAAAGGTTCCGTATCATTATCTTAAATAAAATAGTATTTGTTTTTGTAGCGGCAACAAAAATACATAATTAGTGAAAATTTCACGGGTCAGACACCAGAGTGTAAGAGTAATAGTGTTCCTTTGGGTACGGAATCCTAAAAAGAGGAGGTAGAGAGTTTTATGTAATTTCTTTTATAAGCCTTTTTTATACGCGACTTATTGGCGAAATTAAATCTATACATATAAAAGAGGGGACATGTAGAAATTAGTTAGTACGTCACTCCGTGGCTGCGATTCTCACTCTTGGGAATGTGTTAATTTAATTTCTTTGTTCTTGTTACAAAGTTAAAAACAAAGAGTGGCGTTGAGCTCCGCCAACAATACTCAACAATGTCTCAAAAGCGAGTTTCCCCATTTTCTAGTGTCTAAGAAGTAAGTAAACAAAGGTTCTAATAGAATTATTCGATTAGTAAATTCTAGAATTCAAAATTACTTTCATTTTGAATTTGAATAAAGGTATCTCAAAAAATATATAAAAGGCTAGTACGCGGACTAAGAAGTTTTTTGTTCTTAAAATTATAAAACGGTAATTTCGACGGGTTCGATCGGTAAAAACAAAACAGTAATTATAAAATGGACAAAGGCTATTATAAAAGTTAAAAAGTTAGCAGTTAAAATTTGAACTTTAAGTTAAGGCCTTAACTTTTAGAGTTAAACGATGAGAGAAACAAAGTAAGCCGTTAGATACAAACAAATGGTTTTATTGCCACCATAAGGATTTTAGTGTTGTAATATTAGAAATATTTATTATTTTATTGGTTGTATGCTCGTTATAAAATTATAAATGTATTGTCAAAGACTTTTAGACAAAATGTCTATTATTTGTAATAATATTGTCCTTTATGTGTACAGAAAAGGAACTTTTGTTTGAAGAAATTACTTTGCACTTCAATGCTTTGTCGCTGCAACAAAACTAATATTTAGAATTAGAGAAAGGAGAAAGTGATCACTGCTAAGATATAATAAAAGGAGTATTACGTTTTGTCGCGCATATCGCGTTTTGTCTTACCAGAGAAGAAAAATGAATATAGTTCTTTACCACTAATGGGTATCGAACTCAAAACAAACGAATTTACGATTACAGTCACACGTTGTTGTCACACATTGTTGTCAGTTCAAGATTGTTAAGAATTTTTCACATAATAGTATCTTACGAATAAACACAAAATTCACTATTGTATAGTTTTAATTCTTCTTATACTACTGAATTTTCAAAAACAGCTTTTTAAAAAAATATACGTACTTACCAATCAAATGTAGAAAAATGGATGAGTTGGTATTTATTATCTGTGAACAGTTTACTTATAACTTGTTGTATTTTAAATAAACACTGCCCCCAATTCGGAATACCAATCCACGACCACCACCCAAACCACCAAAAACCACGAAACCACCAAACAAACTTGTAATTTCATCCACAATCACAATTTACAAACCATACCTACCCACATCCACTCCAATTATCCAATACCGACAGCATTACCTTAATAAAATAATATTAAATACTCTCGAGTCGCACAATGTATACTCGTACATTATTGAGATTGCCCGCGAGACGAGACGCATAATACGTATTATCATTGGTGGGCATTAACCGAGTGCATTCTGATGAAAAATAATAGACCCCTCCACATAGGGAGGCTCGGTGGCAACGCTGAACTCCGTTTTAATTTATATATATTTTTTAAATAAGGCTTTTAGTTTTCAGTTTTGGTTTTAACTGGCTTTTTAATGCGGTTTTGTCTGTATGGTCGTGTGGGGTTAACTAATAGTTGTGTATGATATTGATAGTCTAAATGTCCAAGTTAACTTTTGTCCGCAGGTGCAGTGGGTTATTTGGAAATGATATTTTTTAAATATTTTTTCAATACGAAGCAGTAATCTCTAAGATTAGGGCATTTAAACTAACATTCTAATAAAAAATAAATGAAGTTGTATGGGCTTATAAGATGTTTTAGTTTAGTTAGTAAAATTATAATTCTTTTCTGTTTCTTATTTTATATTTTCCATTAGATAATACGGAATTCTGGTTATTTACAATAGTTTAAAGCAAAGAAAAATAGAAAAAGTATGCTGAAAAGGCCATATATGTATGAAAGAATATTCTATAGAGAAATAGCCACAGTTGGTATATACTTAGGTATTTTATTGTCATGAAGTTCTTTATAGTTTTAAATAAAATATATTTAAAATAGTACAGAAGTACAACAACGTATACTTTTAAAAAAGAACCATTTTGGAAATAATACAATTCATAAATTTGAGTTTTCTTGTACGCGCTAATCTCAGAAGCGAGTGTGAGAAATTGAAAAAAAGTATTTTAATATTACTAGTTCAATTAATGAGGAATACCATTGGCTATATAACATAATGTCAATCAATTTGATGTTACCTACAGTATCTACGGTCACAGTGATTTCGAACTGAAACGCAAGTTTCGTTTCATTTTGTTAGTTATTTCCATTTGACCAACTAAGCTTAGAAATGCGAAAGTAGAATATTTTAATTTTTTTATTAATAATTACAGTATATACACGAAAAAATATATTTATACCGCCGTTACGAGCTCTCCAGGCTTGGCAAGTAGCTAATTTTAAATTTAGATTAAAAAAAACACACACACAATAACGCTTCTGTATGACCTACATGCTGTAAAAAAATACATAATTTACTTCGCAACCACGTCGAAATTAAACAAGAAACTCAACTAAAAATCTAACATATTTTTAAAAAATGTATATTTAAAAAAAAAGCATCGAGGTAGTGGGCCAGTGAAAAAAATTAATGGTATGTAGACTGAGGTGTCATGGGAAATTTGAGTAAATTAAAATAGGAAGATAGGGCGAATAAGGTTGCGGATGCCATTGTCGAGGAGTAGCAACTAGCTGGTTGCGAACCGAGCCCCGTTGAAAAACGCCTCGCGTATTGTGCCCCCGTAAGTAATTAGGTGCGAGAACTATTATTGTATAATGTTATTATATTATATGTTATTATATAGGGTTGCTATTTTTTTTTTACATAGCCTAGGAAGGGGTGGGTTTTTTTTTAGTTGATGTTAATTATTTTTAATGATGAGTGTTATATCTTTGTGTAGATAGATGTCTGTATATATTGAGATGTAGATATTTTGAATGTTTTTGGACGTGTGACTACTATATTTTTATAATAATGTTGTATTATAAAAGAAATATTCTTTTAAAATGAAACAACACAGCGTTCAGTATCGCTTTCAGTCAAGATTATACCTACCTACATTAAGGTTTAATTCCGTGCGTGGTGGAAGTAATTTTTAACACAGCGAAATTTCAACCCGCACCTCTTGACAACTGTCCGAGTGCTCGTCACTATTAAGTCATACGTACCTATCAAGCTAATTTGAAATAGAATTTTTTAGACACTGTATACAAGCTGTAAGAAGTGGATTTGAAGTGAATATTTTATTGTAAACGACTCTGTATGCAGATTTAACAAAATGCCCCTGCTTAATGATCATTACTAAGAATGATATGACAAGAGCGAATGTTATTTATTAAATATTTTAACGTTATTTAAAGGTGTGTGAGTGAACCCAGAAAAAAGAGGTTGAATTTCAAATTATTATACGTTTCTTAATATTTTCTTCTTATTAGAGGCCGGTCGTGGCGCAGCGGCACGAGGTGTGACTGCAAAAACCGACTGGTTGTGGGTTCGATCCCCACTCGAGGAGATGAAATATTTACTTAAATTTATATTTCCATTTCTTTGCTCTGGTGTCGAGGCTAAGCGCGGCGTTGAGTTCTGCCACTCAACACGCAGTGCCTCCAGAATTCGGCAGAAAGTGGGGAACAGAGTGTCTTAACACTAGGTTCCCTCTGCCTACCCTGCTGTGTGCGGGATACAGCGTGAAGCTAATTTAATTTATTTTTTTTTCTTAATATTTTCCATTCTTTCTAAGTCTGATGGGTTCGTCTGTGTGTTTTCTGTCAGTCACGCAGTAACAGAAGAATTTTATTACAAGCTTTTATTTCTTGCCTTGTTAGTGTGTTAGTGTATGTGAAATCTTGCAAGATCAATTTGACCCTCATCCCAGATTGAACCGAAATTTAGATTATAACTTCAGTTCTGATTATATATTTACCTTACTTCATCTTATAGTAATGCATTATTTTCTTTTTGTTTCTCTTTATACTTATCGTATAAGAATTTCTTATACATATATATTTATATTATATAGTATATGTGTATTTATATTTAATTGTTATATTATTTATTTTGTGTAACTATAAATATATATATTTTATGTGTACCTACCCTTTTTATTATTATTATTATTTTGTTATTTTATTTATTATGTTTATTATTGCTATTTTTGTTTTTTTTTCTCAATTTCACTGCACTGTCTTCTTGTCTTTCCCGCTACTTTGCACTTATCCACTTCCACGGGTTGGCTGGAAGAGATCTCTTCTAGAGATAAGTCCACCGTTGTGAATTAAATTTCGAAATGTTTGTTTTATTATGTATGAATTTGGTGCAATAAAGAATATTATATATATATATGTAGTCAATATTGTTGTTATTCTAAAATGGCGGATTACACATCTTTGCACAATCCATCTAATGTGTGAAATAGGTTGATTTGTAAAATACAAAAACATCATGGATAAAAAAACATCTTAGCAGCTTTTTTTGAAGTATTGCTCTTTTATTAATATTTTATGTATTTCTACCTATACATAAAAAAAAAATCTCTGTAAGTACAAAAAACATTGCATTCGCAATGATCATCTACAAATAGAAATGTCCCAACTCTATAAAAATGGCGTTAAATTTTAATACAACAATAATTTGCTTTAAAAGTTTTAGTTTCGAAAAATAAATGAGCAAATTGCGTAATAGTTGAAAATTACAAACGACATTGTTATTTTAATGATTATTTCTGATTTCTTAAGAATGCGTTTCTTTCTTTCTTTCTTTACCTGTTTTATTTTATGATTGCACTAAAATTAACTTTTAAATAGGAAAAATATCGGCACACGACAACGTTGTAAAATAACTCAATTCATTTTAAAAAGATATTATATTTTTAAATTGTTTAAGTGTTATAGGTTATTTTTTTGCCTATACCCCGCTTTACCAAGCAAAGGACTTGCCGCTTATTTTTTACATCTTCATGCTGTAGCAAGATAGATGTCGGGAACCTAGTGTTAAGACACTTCTTTCTCCAATTTCCACCCATTTTAAAAACATTGGTTGCTTATTTTATAATTTTTTTCTGAAAAATACTGCCGACTCGTGTCGATCCATTCAACCTAGGACCATTACGTGTACAACCAGGCACTCACTACCCTTATATAGAGTTGATATAGTCAATTATTGATCTTCCATTGATACAAACTCGTCTATTACCAACAGTACAACTAGATGGCGTTACTAGTTTCATTTTCAATTTATTATGAGAAACTATGTCGACAAAATTACTAAATTAAATTAATATATATGTTCTTTTTCTTCCATTTCATAATAAATAGAATTATGCCCTAAAAATAAATCTATCCTATATATTTTTAACAGTTAATGGGCACGGGTACCTAGTAGTATCTAGCAGTAACAATTAAGAAAAAAAATTGTTAACTGAACAAAGATGTCGGGTTCTGGTTTCCAAATCAATACTTTGAGGCGAAAATTAGGGATTGAAAATAACATTATATTGGATACACATTCATGATACTCTGTATCTACTACATAAAGTACGGATATAAATAAATTATTTAATAAAAGATTTTTTTTATTAAATTATCACATATATATTTTTTATTTTTGCATTAAAAGCTTATTTTATATACACATACATATGGTATTATATAATTTGATGGAGCTTTGTATAATTTGTCATTAAAATAAAAGACAGATGGCGCTATTAGTAGTGTCCTAACTTCAAATGTACATACAATGGTTTTAGATTAGAGTAAGATAAAGGAAAAGCAAAATAAAGGTTTTTTCTTAAACATAAATGGACAGTTCAGCCTGAGCGTATAAGCGTGCGACTGTAAACTGTGTGTAATTTTTAGTTTAAAATATTTTGATTTACTTTGAAAATAATTATTCTAAAGGAAAAAGTATTTTGTTGTGTCGTATGTAGAGTAGTAACTCTACATATGATATTGGGCTCCTATCTGAAATAAGAATAACTGGTAGTTACTAAAAAATTCCATCTAGGTCCTAAAATATCGACTTTTAAACTTAGGAAAGAGAGATAAATAGAAAATTATCACTCTACACATAACATACCTCGAAAACATCTAACAAAAGATTTATTAAATAACATAATAAATAGTGTTTATACATTACCATTATCTATATATTTAGCTCTCAAGCTTAAACACATTTGGCACGTAGTATTAAAGCAATTTAAACTATCAACAATAAATGACAATAGCGCCTCGCCAGCAATAAAAATTACAAGAAATGCCTAGCTTAGGATATAATTATTATTTTATTATTCGTATAAAGGGGCTTCTTAGAAGTAAGAAGCATTGCTTTACAATGGCAGCTGGAGAGACTTGATTTTGAATTCTATTCGTGTAAAAATTGAGTTGATTTTGCATTGTGTAGGTTTTAAGTAATATTTTTATGATAGTTTCTAATATTTTATGGTGGTCATCCCGTTAGTGAGTTCAATTGTTTTTGTGCCGCAAATGAACAACGGCATCGAAGCGTGTCTGACGCCTCTAACAAAAGGTATTGATGTAAAGACAGGTATACCTATATTACCCATAAGTATTTCTATACTAAATGACAATATACTTTATATTTATATACAATAATATTACCTACTGTTTAGGAATAATAATAATAAAATAGTTTTTTATTTTATAATTAAATATTATTATATTTTTTGTAGCACAGATGTAAAGAGAGATATCAAATACAATTTAACACCTTAAAACTAAACTTTTCAAGTTATAGGTATATATGATTTTGACGATTTTACTCATTTTAAATGAAACTCGTGTAAGTTATCCGCCAGAGTCAGAGCCAAAGTCTTCGAAATATTGGGTTTCTGAAAAATTGTAAGGTACCTAATGCTCAAATATACACGATTCATATGGTTAAAGAAATTCATTTAAATAATATCTTAAATGAAGTAACTACCTAAGTTCCTATACACCAAATCCATTTTTTTTAAATCAATTCAATTCAAATAGAGCACAAGATATATTACAACTAATTTAACATATACCTACGTAGGTATATATTATATTTTATATGATTAACGTGAATCACAATGCCTGGAAAGTGGAGAAGTGTTTTTATGGGAACGGAGTGTTTTAACACTAGGTTACCTCTGCCTACCTTGCTATGTACAGAATATAGTGTTCAGCTAAAAAAAATTAAAAACCCTTAACAAAAGGTCCTTCGGCGTTCCTACCGGGCTATAAGCGTAAGATTAAACAAAACTTTAATTTATTAAACCATTTCGCTTGCCACACACTGCCCAATATATAAAGATATTGCATGTTGAGAGTCGAAACTCAACGCAGTGCTTTGTTTTATTACCAGAGAGAGGAAATGAAAATAATTCATGAGAATTCCCCCGTGTGATAATCGAATCCACAACCGTCGTGGTTACGTTCAGACGCTACCATGGTCTCTACATGATTCTTTTAGCTGGCTAAGTATCTTTGAGTGTTTAATATAAATTTTAAAACTGCAACTATTATTAAGACAATATCTATAATTAACACCATAACAAAATATACCTCTAAGTACCTATATAATGACAAATGGCAAAGAATAAAATAAAAGGAACTCTAATATTAATAAATGATAAATAATTTCATTATTTTAGAGGTAATGAAACTGTATGTTTCATTATTTTCATGCATTGTTCATTAATAACATAAGTTGGTCTTAAAGGATTTTATTTATGTTAGAACTTTACGAGATATCGCTTAGCGATCGTAAATTGTGTAATGTTGGTCTATTCCCTTCCATCATCCATTTGCTTTATTTTATACGATATATGAAAGTATAAGTATATTTTTTTATTTTATAATTTCTTAATTTTTTTTGAGAACTCTTTAAAATAATAATTATGACATTTAATTAATCTATTTATTATAATTATCGTTTATACGTGTATAGTGTAATATATCGGTACTAATATAATACCTAATGCTGATAGCTATAGCTCTCTCTATATGCAATATATTGCATCACGTAAATTGATTCGATGTAACCCACTGTACCTGCGGTCAGAGCTACCTCGGGTACTTAGAATGTGTCATGTGTGTGTTAATGTGTGAGTTACTTCAGTTCGACTATCCAAAGCCACGGGTAAAGGTAGTATAATATTTTTTTAATGTTATAATATTATTATGTCATGACATGACATGGCATGTTAGCTACTTATTACAACATTTTTATAGATAAGTATGCTTCATACTACTAGTATGTAAAATACTGTGCATTAATAAAAAAAGTTTGTGGAACTATAGTATAAATAGTCCCTTAATTTTATCTTTATTATATGTTATTTAATAAAAAAAAAGTATGTTATATAAAAAGAAATAAAACTTAAACATAAAGGTAAATTTAAGACCGAGTTCTATTACAGCGGTTATATCATGCATAAGAGAGCTTGTGATATGCTTCTAAACAGCTGTACGTTCCGCAGTACCGAGGGGTATTGGTGCGACGAGTAGGGGGCACCAACTGTATGAGGTAGGATAGAGACGCCGCTACTCCGCGAGGAGGGGCCCGAGATGTACTGGCGAGCTACCCATTGGTGGGGCCACGCCGCCCGCCGCCTCGACCGCGCCCCCCGCCGCGAGGCCCGCACGGGCACCACGACACACCATCAGTCTACCGCCCGAGTCCGACGCGAAACAGTCTCTCGTCTGTGCTCATTCACCATTGTGCCATAGTAGCTAATGTTCTAACAGAACTCAGTGTTTATTTTATTTGTCAATATGTCGACACTAAGTCATCACCCGTACGCGTTCTCGATGCATCCCGGTATGCTCCCGGAGTACCCGAGCGCGCCGCAGCCGCTGCCTGCCTCCTCGCCGCAATCGGAGGGCCATATTAAAAGACCCATGAATGCTTTCATGGTCTGGTCGAGGCTCCAGCGTCGGCAAATCGCCAAGGATAACCCGAAGATGCATAATTCGGAAATATCTAAACGTCTTGGTGCCGAATGGAAGTTGCTGACTGAAATGCAGAAGAGACCGTTTATCGATGAAGCCAAGAGGCTCCGTGCGCTGCACATGAAGGAACATCCCGACTATAAATATAGGCCGAGGAGGAAGCCCAAACCCCCCACACCAGGCTCAGCTCCCGGTGCCGGTGCCTTTCCGAGTTTCCCGCTGCCTTACTTCGCGGGTCCAGCACCCACTGTGGGACCATTAGATGCTCTACCATATCCAGGTGTGCCAGCATATTTCCCACATCAGTTAGATCACCTGCAGTTTTCAAAATTGATGGCTCCGGCCGCTGAGAAGCTGCCGACGGCGTCCTCAGCTGCTGCTGTGGTATCTTCGTTCTACTCTTCGCTGTACACGCAACCGGCTCCGCCCAAACACTTCTCTTCGCCGCTGTTCCACCAGTACGGCGCGGCCCCATCATCGCCAGTGTCACCGGTCACGCCGACGCAGCACAGCCCGCACGACGACCAGCTCAGACGGCCGGTCTCCGTCATATATTGAAGACCAACGTGCCTTCCTTGAAGGATCCATCTTTTAGGGTATGGCAGTGATGTGTTAAAATAAAGACGATCAAATGAGGACATTATTTATTGTTTTTAGATTTACGCTTAGTTGAATATTGTAAATCCGGTGTGTTTCATATCAGTGCTTGTAAATATGTTGAGACGTAGGCCCGTTAGTGGGTGTCGTATTAAGTTTATTAGACTGTGATTTTTTGTTTTCGCGCATCTTCAGATATTTAAGTTGCGACTGTTTATATTGTGAAGTGAGATCGGTACCAAAAAGAGATTAATTCATGTACTTAAGTAGGCACCAGTCACACTTTAGTAGCTGTAGTTCTCCATGTGAATTCTGGTTTTTGTTCTTCTATATTGTATTAGCGTAACGTGTTAAGTTTAATCATTTCTGATTTTCCGATGTTTGATCCTCGCTTTGCATCGGTTCGTGTAATTTATTTATTACCAGTGTAGATTTACTTGGAGTATTTGTAAATTAGTCGGTTTAATTGTAAGTGAATAGTGGCTATCAAATGTACATACTAGTTTGTAATTCTAAATCGATGTCAGTACCAACGATGTATTATATAATTTGATGAAAGAATTTGTTAACGCCATACGAGAATAAACAAAATTGTTTTTATTTTATAACTTTGTTTTCTTTTACTTTGTGTTGTTTTTACCCTGGATGAATTAATTTGTGTCGTAGCAAGAAGTTACGTTATGACAATTTTTTTATGAGTAAAATTATAAAAAATATTATAAAAAAAATTAAGGTCAACACACACAGGACAGTTATAGAAATTTATAGGCTTACAAAAAATACTTACAAAACTAAAATTTAATATACAACTAATGATTTTAATATTCAGTTACCTATATTGATTACTGAGATTTATCCAATGATTATTGAGATGATATCAGATAAATAAAGTCAAATCATTTATCAAAAGTTTAAAATTTTGTTTTATTATAAAACTAATTTAAACTACTAAATATTTTAATAAATTACTATAGACATACAGCTATATCATTAATATGTTAAAAAAATACAGAAATTTGAACAACAACTCTACTCAAAAACAACATATTTAACAACATTATTTTTTTTAATAAAATTTAAGTACAGCTTTGAGAAGTTTATTCGTGTCCGACGGCATTAGGTAGTTTTGCTATTAAATGGTCAAGTACCAAGATTAAATTTAGTGTTTAACAGATAAACTGCCATTAATACCATATAAAAATACAATGTAACTATTTCTAATTATTTAAGTCACATTAAAATATATATTACAATTATTTAGTAAAAATACAAACTATATTTTAAAATATTGTTGTAAATAACTAGAAATATATGAGTGTTTTTTTAAAAAAAACCTTTTTTTTAGTCTATTCATTTTATTTTGAAGATAATAAGATTTAAAAAAAATATAATTTGTCAGAAAGACGAATTAGAAGAGCCTTAGAAATGTTTTAGCAGATGTAGCGGTGGTGACTTATGCTTAACATAATATAATATATGCTTTAAAGTACGTATATAATGTATTGAAAATTGGAGAAACTTGGAGACTTGGAGAACTAAAAAATGAAAAAAAACATTAGTTAAAGTTCTGTTAGCTTTAGGTACATAACTTTATTTAGAAAATGTGTGATGTTAGACTAAAAGACCTTTAATCAGCGACAATTTACTTAAGAATCAATATTGTCAAAGAATAAATTTTATTTGGAAATCTTCAATAACAAATTAATTGATAATAAATGAATGAAGACAACATAATGAAATGGTTAAAATTAAGCGTTTGTTTTTTTGATAATATTTTACAAATATATTTTAAAATACATATGGGATAATGACGTAATTGAGGTCTTTTTTTTTAAAAAGAAGGTAAGTGTAGCTAAAGCCAGTCGTGGCGCAGGGACACAAGCGTATGACTGTAAAAGCGACCGGTTGCGCTTTTAGGTTGAAATCCCATTTGAGGAAATGATATATTCAACTTTTTACTTTCATTTCCTCGCCCTGGTAACGAGCTTAAGCGCGGCGTTAAGTTCCGACACTCAACATGCAATGCCTCCATATGGGTTTGTGGCATGGGGGTTTCCAGAATTGGGTAGAAAGTTGAAAACAGAAGGATCTTAATTAGAACGGAGTGTTTTAACAATAAGTTGTAACCTAGGTTATGTAGGTTTTAACTGCCTCCCCGCTATCAGTGTATGAGGAAAATTTATGTCTCCTGCAATATATATAAAAGTACAGTACATTACAGTACAGTTTATCATCGTTGCACCAAATAAATGTTAATACAATCATTTTGTATAATATACACTATTGTATACTATTTAGTACGAACAACGTTTATAAGTCTAAGAAAAGATTACAATGGAAGAGCTCGACAGATGGCGCTACTGGCTTCTGCGAAAGGATTGTTGGAGAGCTTTATGCGACAATCGAAATATATTTTTCTAGCTGCTTCGAGATATGTATAAGAATTTTCTTTAAAAATAAAATTACAGTATTTACTTGCTGATAATTTAAATTATAAACAAAAAATTACGTCTTAAAATAAAACTATACTATTACTGTATGACTGATGAAGAAAGCATAATTGTAACAACGCGGCGTAGAACGTTGAAATGTGGTATGTGGGTTCTTTGGGGAGTAAGGGGAATTTCCTAAAATTCCTATGATAGCAGAGACAAACGCCATGTTTCATATCGTTCATACAAATGAAGTTGCGAGCGATTAAATATTAAAAAGAATCGTTATTAATTGAGTGACAGACAACACACCCGGAACTAAGCGACGTAGAACTATAAAGTATGGCATGTGGAGTCCTTGGATAGTATAGGAGATTATTTACTAAATGAGGATTTTTCGAAATTCTTATGGAAACAGAGAACGGTATGTAAAGTTTTATAGTTCACGTTGACGTAGTAAAGGGTGGTTACAACTCTAATATATTTAGAGTTGTAACCACCCTCTACTTTTTATACTAAATATTTTATATTTATCTTTTATACTAAATTCTTTCGTTACTATCTGAGTAACTGACTGAAATATGGCATGGGACTAATTTAATAATAATGATTTCTTAAAATTCCTTCGATTTTACGCTTCATAGTCCACGCAAAAGATCTTTTGCAAAATAAAACTCATCCATTTATTATAATATATAATATTTACAGTAACATTACGATCAAATGAAAAAGGATAAGGTATTGTCATTTTGCTCCTCGTTTATTAATAATGTAGGCACTGAATAGAACTCTCGGCCACCCCTTGCTGATACGAACGAACGACGAACGACGAACGGTGACGAACTTGGTTTTCAATTTAATAATTACGGCCAGATTCCGGGGATTTTTCGATTTAATTGTTTTAATCTATTCTATTTTAGTCTGTTGTTTTTGTTGAGCTTTTAGAGTGTCGGTGTCAAATGTTTTAGGAGTATTTCTTGTAAATTTTAAGTAATAAAAAATTTAAATAAAATAAAATTACGTCATGACAGGATTGACCTTTTGATTTTTCATTTTTTTAGGGTTCCGCATCTCGAAAGACAAAAACAGACCAGTTTAGGATTACTTTGTTTTCCATGTATCGTTGTGAGTTCGTTTTTTATATCTAAATTTCAGAGCGACCTCCCCCTCTCGTTCCAATTTTTTTAAATTAAATTTAAACTGCTTGACGCGATTAACTTAAGTTTTTTTTAACTTGTTACCTTAATGATGACATATTATTATACTTTGTCAAACTTATATTCTATACATAATTTTATAAATTTTAATAATTATTCGTCTTTGATTTAAATTTTGACTATATAATCCATATTACATGGCACACTATTCATACAATATTAATATTTTTCTACATTGATTGATTTCTAAATTCATAGTAATGTAATAAAAAAATATAAAACCTATATCATTATCCTTAGTTTAAATCGCAAAAGTAGTGGCCTCACTCAAAAAAGGATTCTGAAATCGCTTGAATTAATCATTAGTTTACAGGTCATTGTTCAAAGTTGGGACTTCAAAGAAGGTTTTCTTCGAGTTAAGTGTGTTTGTCTGTAGCCTCTAAAAGTCAGAAGTCAGAAGTAATCAGAGGAAATGTAATATTAAGACATTCCGTCCAATTTTCGCGACATTCCGTACTGACAGAATTTAACGCTGCGTTTCGCCGTGTTACAAGAACGGGGACACGAAAACCATTCACTTATCAGAGTGGGAATCGAACGCAAAACCGTCGCGTTTGCACGCACACGACGGCCTCTCGTATTATTTATAACATATAAATAAACATACAAACATACATAAAGTAACAATAAAACAAAAACTACAATAGTGCATTCGAGTACAAAAGTTGTTAATAGTTAATTATCAATATACACATATAAATACTATAAAATGTACGTATTTAAGCCCGTACACGTTTGTGTCTATATGAAAAGCTTCATTACTAACTATTCATTCATTCTATTATGTTATCATTTTATAATGCAACCTTGATAAAGATTAATTGTTGATTTAATTGGTATATGACGTCACTCGCTCACGAAAATTTTTGTTTAAAAAGCAGCTTCACGCTTTTTCCCATTTTTTTGCCTAGGCAGAGGGAAACCGTAGTGTTAAGATATATTCTGTTCCTTGCTTTTTGCCTAATTTTCATGACATTGTATGTTGTAAAAGTATAAAATAAATATAAACAAGAAAATAAAATAAATATGAACATTCCCCGCGTGGATATCGAATCCGTAACGATCGTTAGCATTCAGACAGATTTTTTTTTTATTATAAGTAACTAGCATAAATTATTTTTTTAATGAGATTACTACGTATTTTTAATTACAATGGGCTTTCGTCGGCTTCAATCTTACTCTTTGGACTATTTATGTATGATATTTATTGTTTATGTTTATTGAAAATTGAAGACGCTGTGATCTTTATCTTATTTACGAGGACTCAAAACAATCGAAGTTTCAGAATTTAGATCTAAATCTAATCGGAATACATAATTATAAAATTTATTAATTATCAGCTTCCTTAAAATAAGCTTTAGCCTCACGCTGTCAGCATAGTAGACAGAGGGAACCTAGTCTAAAGCACTTTGTCTTCCATTTTCCGCCATTTTTTTCCATTTTCGTGAAATTGTATGATGAAAGCAACAATCAATGCCCCGTTTTATGCCCAGATCAGATCGAGGAAATGAAAATAAATTATTCTACCATATGACAATCGAACCAACAACTACCACGTTTAAAGCCAGATCCTGTGCCGCTGCACCACCACGGCTTCAATATAAGATTTACAACTTAAACAATTTAATTCAATCAATACTTCAATATAAAAGATCACCAACCAAATGCCAGAGTAAACATTTTTCTAACATTACGTCTTCTGCTATCAAATGATAAATGATATATCCATATACGGCTGTTGCGTTGTCAAGATTAATTAAAGGTGTTTTGCCTTAATAGATAGTTAGGCAAGAACGGGTAGCTTTGTATACCTACTATTGCACTGTCATTATCTTTTATATTATATCTTTTTATATTTCCTTAATATTGTATGTATCTATAGTTGTGTTATATTACAAAATTGTTAATAGAAATTTGTAACATTTTATTACGATATGTGAGATTTTGATAGATTTTTTAGCTTCAGGTTGTACCTTGCTTATCTATAGTAGGATAAGCAGTGGGAATCTAGTAGTAAGATACTCCATTCCCACCCCTCACATCGCTCAATTTTTAAGACATTCGACGATGAGTGGCGAAATTTAACACCGCGCATAGTATTGATACCAGAGCGAAGCTGTGAACATACCTTTATCATTCATATGTTGAGTTGAGAACTCAACGCCGTACATTTTTTACCAATTGAGCGAGGAATTGAAAATATATTTTATATAATTATTCCTCCGAGTACCCACTCGGAGTAAAAATTATATAAAAAATATTAATTAATATCGGATTCATAACCCTCGCGGTTTATAATTTAACATATATATATATATATATATATATATATATATATATATATATATATATATATATATATATATATATATAGTTGAACGCTGTTTCACTGCGCCATGACAGCCAAAATAAAAAAGGTAAAAGCTAGATTGTGTTGGTATCAACAATAAGAAAAGATAAATAAATAAAGGTAGGCAGAGGGAACATAGTGTTAAGACACTCCGTTCCCCACTTTCCACCGAATTCTGAAGGCATTGCGTGTTGAGCGGCGGAACTGGATGATTTGCCTCGACACCAAAACGAAGAAATGGAAATATACAATTAAATAAATATTTAATCACCTCGAATGGGGATCGAACCCACAACCAGTCGATTTTACAGTCACACTTAGTGCCTCACGTCTCAACGCAAATATTAGCAAAGATATACAGAGAAAGGGAACCTAATGTTCTATTTTCACTATACCTTACACCAGTTTCCCTCTGCCCTGCTTGGTGGAATAACACGGGAAGCTGTTTTTCTTTCTTATACCTTTAGAAAATGAAAAAATATGCCTTATTTATTAAATTGGGTCGCAAATAATTCAATATCCAAGGGACAACATATCATGTAGGTACGTGTATTAAAAAGAAATATACAAATAACAAATAAAATATACATTATTATGTATTTTTCCTGTATTCAAACCCTTATTTCGAGTAGAATTGTGCTTTGAATTTAATACCGTTGATTTTGTGTTACGATTCGTTTGTACGATGTTTGAGTGATTTTCTATGTTCAATGAGAATGTGTTGAGGTCTTGAAGAAGGGGAGACCATATGGTAAATCACCAAAGGTCTTAGATCCGAATATATTTTCTTTTTTTTCAGCTTCACTTTTTTTTGAGGTAGCAGTATAGTTAGGGCGTGTAGAGACAAGACACTCCGTTTTCTTACTTTCATTGTTTGCGAAATATAATGTCGAATTGCAAGGAATTATATATTTTCAAGTTAAATTAAAATAATTCGTTCCCCAGAGTGGGGACACGCTTGTGCCCCAGCACCACGACTGACCTCATATAACTATACTACTCTGACGTCAATATCCTATGAACCCTTTTACTCTACAAATTTAAGGTAAGTTAGTATACTTGTGTATACTATATCAATACTTGTATTCTATAGTATAAATTTACCTATAGTAGTAGTCTTTCAAAGAAACAATGACATGAACTTTGCATTAAGGGGAAAGGTCACTTCCAATCATGCTACGGTCACGATTTAAGTTAGAAACAATAAGTCAAAGATTGTATAATATTACATGTACTATTTATATAATTTCTCAACTTTGGCTATGATTTTTGGGGTCGTGTACCTATTATAATAATGTACTGTCATTTTCAATAAGAAAAGTTCGAGAAGTTTTATTATTATTATTTTTAATCATTATATTAGATTATGACTAAAGAATCAGCTTCACGCTGTATCCCGCACACTGCAGGGTAGGCAGAGGGAACCCAGTGTTAAGCCCACACTCCGTTCCCCACTTTCTACCGAATTCTGGAGGCATTGCGTGTTGAGTGGCAGAAATCAACGCCGTGCTTAGCCTCGACACCAGAGGCAAGAAATGGAAATATAAATTTAAGTAAATATTTCATCTTCTCGAGTGGGGATCGAACCCACAACCAGTCGGAATACAGTCACACCTCGTGCCGCTGCGCCACCACTGGCCTCAATTTTGGTTTAATTTTTTTTATGACTAAAGAATGAAGATATAAATCGTTTATTCTTCTGTTTTTTTAAACGGCTGTCTGTTTTAGTGTCCAGTTGGGGAAAGGAATAATTAAATATTTTCATTTACTCTGCTAACGAGACGAAACGCGGCGTTGAGTTTTAACGGAGTGTCTTAACACTAGGTTCCCCATATCTACCCTACTATAAGCGGAATACAGCGTGAAGCTAAACCAAGAATTAAATCAAAAAATCTTTGTAAATAATATCGCGTGACTGCCGCGCGTACGACGGGATCGTCATACCAAGAAAATTATGCCATTAAGCTTTAGTTCCTTCAATTTAAGCTTATTTTATAGTACAATCTATATAGTGACCTAATTATTTTATTAAAAGCCTTGCTAGTGGTTTTGTATAATTATTTTTATTTTTAGCTTCACGCTGTATCCCGCACATAACAGTGTAGGCGAAGGGGATCTAGTGGTAAGACACTCCCTTATCCCCTTTACATTAGGTTTTTTAAAAATTGTTAATGTTTAATTATTTACTTATATATACAAATAAATACTATTATGTGTATATGTTCTATATAATCTTCAGAAAAACGTACCATCAGACAAGCGTATAATATTTATTAATAGATTTTAATATAAATAATACATCAACACTATTACACATTATTACAAATGATTGTCCTTTATTAATAATCCACACATTCATTTTGTATAAAGTTAATAAAAACCAATTCTTTTGCATAACAATGCCCTACAGTTCCGCTAATAGTACCGCCATATATAACACTAACAATATGTAAGTCTGTCTGTCACAAAAACCACGCGTGTAGCCGCGAAATAAACGTCACCAACCAACATATCTCCTAATTTATCTTTTCTACAATCATTTTTACAGCGTTCGCAACCCCCAGTGATTAATGATGGATGGATTCCTGAATAATTACCAAGATTTTTAATATTCAAGTGACTTTGCGTTGAGATTTCGTTTGCAGCTTTAAAGTTCGGTTATAAGGTCTAAATTCTAATATACAACTAAGATGACCCTTGATATGGTTTTCAAAGGAGAAACACCGTAACCGACGCTAGGTTTTTTATTAAAATTTTTATGTTCACAGCACAGGAATAGAACTGATTTTGACTGGTTCGTAATAAGAATATACAACAAAAGCAAGAATCATTGAAGGCAAATCTCCACTCGAGTTTTAAGGGCAGAGTGTTCGTTATTAATTTGTTATAATTGTCCCCCCGTCTCATATTTGTACGCATGTGGCATTTTTATTGCGAATTATTCATAATCATTAATTTTGTTTTTCTTTTCAACACACTAAAAGCTAATGTGTTTCGAGTGGATGTATTATTTTCATTTGTACTAGAAATATGTGTGTTTGGTTTTTTTTTTATGTTCGACTCAAGTGATTTCTTTGTGAATTATGTATCGGTTACAATGGTTACAACCGCAAAGTTTTTTAGGCAGATCGTTTTATTTGATTTTTTTTCTTTGTTACGTCGATTTGGTTATAGCGCTTTTTCATTAGTCGTATAATAATTAATAATAGCACTTTCGAAACTACCCCAAAATATCGCTATTTAATATCAGAAATTAAAATCCAAAATTTTCACTGCCCCGTCATAAAAATATTAACTTTTTTAAATAGAGAACAGAGTGTCTGAACACTAGGTTTTCTCTGTCTAACCAGCTGTGTAAGGGATACAGCATGACGTCAAAAAGAAATTATAGCTTCACGCTGTATCTCATATATAGCAGACAAAGAGAACCTAGCGTTAAGACACACAGACATAACTATCACGTTTACAGTCAGTCACTGTGCCGTAAAGACACGGCTTAATTATTTTCCTCAAAAGTATTTTTTTATAAATAAAATAAAAAATATATAAAAATAATTAAGAACACCACAGTGACAGACAGAGAACACACAGACCACACTGTAATATAGCCCTAGTTATTCTCATGCCATTCTAAAACTACAAAACCAATAAAAATATGGCTCGTGCGTATTGAACCCGCGACCGCCGCCACAAAGGACAGTGTCAGTAATTCATACAAAAAAAAAAAAAATTAAAAAAGCACGTCATACATTACATTAACAAATATACATTCAAAAGCATAATCGGTAATTTTATTGCAAGTTTCACACATCAAGAACCCTCTGTTTGAGGACAGATTAATTTGCATAGCCATTATGGTGTACCCTCCGTTGTATGGTTGGTACTGTTTGCATGTCAATTTCGGTTTGTAGGGATTTAATAAATTTTCGAATGAGTATCATTTGTAAAATTGCCGTTGCTAATGCTCTTTTATGTGGTTTTTATTGGGATAAATGTTTTGGGATGTGGATTCGATTCTTGGTTTAAGTTGTTTTGTTATTTTATGAGTTTCAACCTATGGCTTCATCCTGATAGTCAAATTAAATAAATTAAACAATATTATACAAAGCAGGGTAGGCAGGGGATATCTAGTGTTAAGACACTTCGTTCCCCACTTTCTGCCGAATTCTGGAGGCATTGCGTGTTGAGTGGCAGAATTCAACGCCGCGCTTAACCTCGACACCAGAGCGAAGAAATGGAAATATAAATTTAAGTAAATATTCCATCTCCTCGAGTGGGGATCGAACCCACAACCAGTCGGTTTTACAGTCACACCTCGTGCCGCTGCGCCACGACTGGCCTCAATGATGGCCTGATAGTCAAATTAAGTTTGATTAATTTACATAGAAATCGTTAACGAGGAAAAGTAAAAAAAAAGCCAATAAAAATCATGAAAACATCAACAAAATGTTAGTAATGTCAGTCAAATCAATCTCATAATACCTTGTAGAATGAAAAAGCAAAACACGCGCATAAATATCACGAACACAAACCATCAATAGGTATAAACAATTTAATCGATTACCATTAGCGTCGCTAACGGTGTGCTTTCTTCCGTGCAGTTTGTCCCCAAGAGCAACGAGTGCCACTAAATATTATAACGAGACTCGAAGATCAGGGATTGTCAAAGTTTTATAAATTAAATATGCTTTTAATAATTCTTTTTTTGGTGATATATCATAAAAGAAGTGCGTAGGTACTATTTTAACTATAATAATAAGTTGCCTTTACCTTCCCTGTCATACCGCTAATCACATCGTAATTGTACCAAAAAAGTTGATTATAGCAATGTATAAGAAAAGAGTATTTATAATTTTCTAAAATCAGAAACGTTTTTGTTGCACCAAATTATGATGCTACAAAAACCAGCCTAGAGCAAATCGGACTCGGTTTTACCACTACCAACCACTATATTATTCGAGATATAGCACCTTCTGCATCTAAGACACCCCACACAGCATGTTCTTTGTTTTTTAGGGTTCTGTAGGATTTTAAGGAAAAAAGGAAACCTTATAAGATCAATTTGTTGTCCGTCTTAACCGGAAAGCTTAGAGATATCGAGTTGAAATTCATACTATATACTCAGATCTACGATCCCTATATTTCCTGAAGATATCGTATTTCTACATAAACTTAAAAAAAAGATATGGCCGTTTATATCGCCAAAAACGTGTATTTCGACATAAAAAATAATATGGTACTTCCGGTTAAACTAGAATTATAAATTAAGAAATTTGGCAGATAGCAGGTATTAGTTCAGGAAAAATCTGAAAACTAAACATTTATGGTTAAACCCTCAAAATAATTGCCTTAAAAGAGGCAAAATTTGATATTAAAACCCTGAGTCGAGTGAGGTATTAGATGGAAGAAGGGCTTAATATTGGAAGCGGAATTTCAGAGAAAACTCGAGACCTCCAATTTTTATACGAAATTCTTGGTAGGCGAGCACGACTCGCGCTTGTCCGGTTTTTTCTTTCCTCCCATAGTAAAAAGTATTTTTTGAACCACTTCAAGATAGAACTACATCATTTTATAGCAGTTCATAAAATACATCTACCTTAGAAATTTCAAGTAATTTGCCGTTTGGCTTCAGAACCCTAAAAATGCTAGTATGAAGTAATTATATGCTAGTCATAAAAGAGAGAAAATCTTCTGAAAAACTACTTAATTTTCCTCCCAATTGGAAATGTTGCGTAGAGAATGGCAACTCAAGATTCGTTGCGTAGGGAACCTGGTGTTAGTGTTAAGTTACTTCAATCACAAAGTAGTGCCCAATTTGCGAGACATTGCATATTAAATGGTGGAACTCGAAATATTTCATTACCACGAGTGGGAATCGAACCGTTGTGTTCACATTCAGATGCTCCGCCACGACGGCCTCGAGTCTTTGTGCTATTTCTATATAATAGTAAACATAATTTAAAAGGTATTCGTTGTCGCGGAATAATATAAATCTGAAGTGATAAAAGTAGGTCACATGTTGTTATGGCACACCGGCTACAAGTATGTGGATATAAGAAGATATGTGTTATTTGAAAATATAAAAAATATGACTATTATTAAAATAATCTAATGCTAAACACGACGCTCTCCACTCGAAGATAATAATAGGGACTGCGCATGGCACATGGCGGAACTAAACACCGCGATTTTTATTACCATAGTGGAAAAATATAATTACTTTATGCAAAGATTCTGAATTTGGCTAGACAAAGCAAATAGAGAAAGATTTAGTAATGACCATTTTTTCAAATCTAGAGTCAAAACACTTCAATCCAACTTTGTGATATTGCATGTTAATTGGTGGAACTTATACGAGACATTTACGATAAGCAATAACAGTGTTGTGTTGTGACTACGTTGCATGCCAGCCTGTAAATTATCTCGGAAGAAATATCTGTTAAGCCTGTTCCAGGAGTAATACTCCCTGGACGCTCTAAACAAGCAATAGTCCTGCATCAGGACAGGACAGGTGCTGCTCTGTGGATGCTGAAAATCGTGTAAAATTGAGTAGAGCTAATCGGCAGGCAGACTCTTTCAACAAAAGCCGGAAATACCAGAGACAAAGAACTTATTTAAATATTTCTCCGCTCTACAGGAAGTGTTAAGATAAAAAAAAATCTAATTATATAATATGACTTCCATATAAATATATAAGAAACTAGGGTACATTGTACCATCGCTTGTTCAATATAGATACGTATTATATGTAACTGGTTTGAAGAGCTGTAAAAAATAACTGGCAAACAATAACTTTTATTATACTTATCTAATAAGAAACAAATGGCCACTCGAAATCTTTTCAATCTAAAGTACACTTTTTTCATCTTTTGTTAATCCCATCTATTCTTATTTATTAAATTCTTTTGTATTTATTATTATATTAAAATGATAGGCATTATATGGAGGTACGTTGGGAATTGGGATGTATAGTGAGTTAGTAGTGCGCGAAAACTGACGGAGCTTTCCGGTCTTCAAGTGGCTACTGTGTTTAAATGAACTGTAGAATATAATAAAGAAATAAATACTTATTCCTAAGGGATTAGGTTTAAATTTCATTAAAAATAGCGGCTAGGATAAGTTTATAAGTATTTTTTAAGTTGCCGCATCCGTTTTGTAAGTGATACCTTCAATTTGGTTTAAAGGGGAAGGTAGTTTTTGACTGTGATCTCTTCAGAATGTTATATTATGTGGTTGTAATGTATAGTTGTTGTTATAGGATAAGTTTGTAATATTTGGAGGAAGTAAGTTTGATTTTTGAATTATATATTGTATGATATAATTATATATTATATTGTATGTAGCGGTTTCACGTTCGATTTCCAGTTGAAGGAATGATTACTTATCATTTTCTCCCCCCGGTAAGAAGAAAAAGCGCGGTGTTGGTTTACGCCGCTTTACGAATGGAAAGTCTTCACTCCCTAGGTTTTCTTTGAAAGGTTTTTATCATTATGTCTACCCTACTATAAGTGAGATTTGCGTACACATGATAAACGAAGTTCGTATTTGGGAATTGTGAGAAAAGCTAAAGAAATCAGTTTTATTTTAAAATAAAAATGTAATACTTTGTTAAACTAACTATATGAAAACGTGTCAAAAATCAACAAAAAATCTAATAGAAATCTAAATAAGTAAACAAGACTCATCACAGTTTCCATCACATTAAGTTCTCAACAATTTCACAGTGATCCTAATCGAGGGCTATGGGCTATGCATAGCGGATCATCCCCCGGGACTGGACGCGTGACTTGCCAGTTTAACCCTTAAGTTTCTACACTCGGTAGTTCTCATATAAAGGGGAGGAATTTCTTGAGAGTATTCTATTTTTAAACGTATATTTAGATTTTTTTTTTAAATTAATGAGAAGGAGAAAGTAGTGTCAGGATACTTTGTTACTCACTACTAATGTTAATAAAATACATGTTATAAGATAATTGAATAAAGGACAGATTTTACATTTTAAGTACACCGAGACACTCAACTGAAGTTAGACGGGGTTTCAGATGGAAATATAAAAAAATATAAATATTTTTTTATATTAAATTATAACAATCCATTCGTTTAATTTCAATAAGAAATCGCCATAATTATTACAAAGTTTCCATTGATATAATGCTAGGATCTGCCACATGCTATGTATGGCGGGTGGAGCTGAGCGAAGAAGAAGCTATGTTACGCAAAATTTAGCGAAATTTTTGGGAAAATTTTGTGATTTTTTCTGTTTTGTCCGCACACGTTGGGTTTCAGTCAAAGTTCAATCTGTGCGCGTGAACTTCAAAACGTTCTACAGCATAACTCTATGGAACACATTTTTAATAATTAACTAAAAACTGCAATTACGATTATCACCAAACTACTTCGCTGGGATCACCGTGTCGTCCACAACGTTCCTGCAAAAATTTCAGAACTGTAGTTTTAACGTTCTGGGAGGAGTGGCATTACAACGAAACACACTTTTGACCACTAAGAGCTTTGCTTCGCTCAGCAATAAGTTTGCTTAACTTTTGTTATAACTGTCAATGACTGTTAAGGGCCAGTCGTGGCGCAGGGGCACAGAGTGTGACTGTAAAATCGACTGGTTGTGGACTCGATCCCCACTCAAGGAAGTGAAATATTTATTTAGATTAATATTTTTATTTTTTCGCTCTGGTGTCGAAGCAAAAGGCGGCGTTGAGTTCCGCCAGTCAACACACAATGCCTCTAGAACTCTGCAGAAAGTGGATGTGGAGAAACAATAGGTGGAAGTGGAGAAACAATAGGTTCCATCTGCATACCCTGAAAGCTAGCGTAAATCTAAAAAAAAAGAAAAAAAGAAATTTGTTATCTATTTCAAAACTGACATCCAGTCGATGTGGACAGACCTTTACCCAAAAAGGGTCCAAGATTGATTGTCTAAAGAGTCATTTTGAATATGTTGAGACTTGAGAGCTATTCATGGAGATTACGTATTGCAAATTTAATAAGAGTGTTTATTTGGAAATTTTATTATAGGATATTTTATGGCTGGTTTTAAGCAATTATCATTGAGGATCTTAAATCTTAAAAGCGTGGCTCTAGAATGAAAGATTTTTTTTATTTTCACGCTTTATCCCGCATATAACAGGATAGATAGAGATCACCTAGTGTTCGACAAAGACGCTTTGTTCTCCGTTTTCCATCTCAATTCGTAAGATATTCCGTTTATTGAGGTATTCTGCACATAGGAGGGTAGAGGGAACCATTTTGTTCCCATTAAGACAGTTTTGTTCCCCACTTTCCGCCGAACTCTGGAGGCATTGCCTGCTGAGTAGCGGAACTCAACGCCACCAGAACGAGAAAATGAAAATATTAGATATTCCACTTCCTCGAGTGGGAATCGAACTCACAACATGTCGTGGTTGCTGTCGCACATGTGTGCCTTGTACGCTTGCTCCTGAACCTCACTGGCCTCAAAAGCATTTTGCGGCCTCATAATAGATATATTCTACAAATATTAGTAGATTTCTGTCACAGAAAAATAAGTTACATAATTCTAGCAACGACACTAACATTATTACGCTTCCGCTAACTGTTTAGGCAATTTTGTAAATTATATGCAAATTAACGTATAATGGCAGAAGCTACACAAAACACGATTATTGCTCTAGTCTAAAAGTAAATGAATAAAAAAATAGGACAAAGATTTTCAATTATTATTCATATTTTTTTTTATATCTGGTGAGGCCAGTCATAGTGCAGGGACACAAGCATACGGCTGTAAGCGCTACAGGCTACGGGGTCGATTCTCACTCGAGGAAATTACATATTTAATATTTTCATTTCCTTGCTCTAGCAACGAGCTAAAGCGCGGTGTTGATTTCCGCTGCTCAACACGCAATGCCTTCAGAATTCGGTGGAAAGTGGAGAACGGAAGTGTCTTAATGGAATTGTCTTAGCATTAGGTTCCCAGGTTCCCTCTATCTATCCTAGTGAATGCAGGATACAGCTAAAGCGTAGTTAGCGTAAGTAAAAAAATATATTTGTTTGTAAATATTTTTAAATTTCTTAATAATAAGACATAAAGCAGCGTTGAGTTCAAACACTCAATCTGCGAAGTCTCCAATATTGGTCGAGAAGTGGTGTACGAGTATTTTAAAATGAAGTTCCCTCTGCCTATCCTGCTATAGGTGTGCATGATACAATGTGAAACTAAAGAAATGTAATTTTTATATACATTTAAAATGGCAATAGATAGTAGGCATTGGCGCCACTATTATACAGTTAAACTATATTTTAGACAGTACAATAATGGCGTCCATACTAAATTAAACTGAACTTAAATGAAGTGTAGATTTATATACCATTAAGGGTCAATGGGGTACGAAAATTGCGATTTCTCGTGTATTGATCAAGATTCCGCTTTCCTAAGATAACGTTGAGTGGATTTGCGTTGAGTTTCGACACTCATAAGAGAAAGAGGATATAATGCTGCTCATATAATCTAAAGATAAAATAAAAAAGAAACACTAAAAAATGAAACCCACCTCTGATATATTAAGAGCTTGACTGGTAAACGCTAACATTGTACAATAAGTTCTTTCACAAATTTCCTACGCTCTTCAAAATAATGTGGAAAACAAGGCAATCTGTCGGTGTCCGAGTTTATGTAACCACATACATCAATAATAACCATTTCTTTGACACTAATTGTTTAAAATTACTTCAAAGATATAAGAAATACAGTATTTTTGACTTTAGTACAGTGTAATAAGGGTTAAGGAGGTAATGTAAGCAAAATTGTTTGAAATTTTCTCGTTTTTCATACAAAATTAGTTCGATTGACGTGTGTCTTGTGGAAACGCTTTTTGACATCCGCGTTTAAAAGAACGTATTGTATGTTTTAGAGTCGTGTGTGGTTTGTCTTCAAAGAGTACAAAGCTAACAGTAGAATGGACAACGTTTGTATTTTCTAACCCAAATTTGAATATTGTCATTGCGACAATATAGAATAGCATAGAATTTTGAAATTTTATTAATGTTTTTTAGCTTTACGCAACAGCGTGTAAGTAGCAGCTCACATATAGCAGAACAGGCAGGAATCTAGTGCTAAGACACTCCGTTTCCCACGCACCATCCAATTTTCCACATATTTCATGTTTAATGACGGAAATCAAAGCCCTTTTGCTTAGTTAACAGAGCGTTGCCCGATATTCCGTTCCCCATTTTCCGTCGAATTTTCGAGGCATTGAGTGAGGAAATTCAATGCCTGGCTTTTGTTGTGGTGTCAGAACGAAGAAATGAAAATATTAATAAATATTTCATTATTAATAAATACTTCATTCCCCCGAGTGGAGATCGAACCCTCAACCGTCGCGTTACTGTCACATCCTTGCGCCCCTGCGCCACGACGGTCTCATTACATGCTTAATAAAAAAACGAAGTCGCGAACAAAATGCAAAGCAGTTTAACTAACAAATTGCCCTGTCCCGCGTACAATAAACTACACGGACAGACAATGGTCCAGGTTAAAATAAAACAAGAAACCCTTATCAGATCCAAGACGAGAGTCATTACGGAGATATTCGTCAAACAATAATAACTATCATTTACTTGTCACATACGGACGAATATCATTGATATAACCGTTCACAGAGCTTATTATGACAAAGTTGTATGTATATTCATTTTTAGTTGGGATGGAACGTTGTCAGTATAAGCGAAGTGTCACTTAGGATATTTTACGTCGGACGGTTCATAATCTTGATTTTGATAAGAAAACGTCTCGCAGGAGAGTCATAAAGAGTGCTCCATTGTGCTTCTGTCAATCATTGATCAATGAAAACGGCGGGCTGGAGCGGTATCTCCATAAGATATGTATGATATATTTTTTAAGATTCACGTCGTCATCCTATATATATCGGGATAGGCAGGGAACCCTGTGTTTAGAAGTGTCTTAATACTAGATTCTATGCCAAAGTGCAGTACCGTTTCTAATTTTACGATTAATTTTCGAGACATTGCGTGTTCAGTGAAAAAACACAACGCCGTATTTTGTCTTTATCAGAGCCGGGAATCGTAAATAATTTAATTCCGCGAGTGGCATCAAACCTACAAATATGCGTGTACTGTCAAACATCAAACACCAACCATTGCGCCATGATAGCCTCAAATATATATAAAATTCTCTATTTCACACAAAAGAATCGATAACAGATTACAAGATTGTCGTAGAGAAATATTAAACTAATGTAATATCATTGATCCGAACAATAGTTCCGAAGATTCCAAATCAAATAGGCAAGCGAATAAGCTGACCCTCAATAGAATCAAACCCGCGCCCTCGTCCTCTATTGTTGTCGGCACCAGACTATCTCTAGTTTAAATAAAAACTTTTCATCTGCTCCAATATGGTTCAACGAAACAGAATTTTCAATTAAGCAATGTTATTAAATGGTGCCTTCGTCTAAGATTTTTTTAGCTTCATTCTGTACCTATCCTCCACACATGCACATAGCGGTGGGCAGAGGGAACCTGGGAACCTAGTACATATATTTAATAAGCAGCTGTTTACTTGGAATGAAGCTTACTATAGAATAATTAGTGTTTTGTACTTTCTCTTAAGCCGTAGACACAAAAATGAACCTACACATCTTGCGTAGCTACAGAAAGACAATCTGCTATCCGCGTTGCTATAAACTATATACCTACGTATTACTATATAGCTAATATTCATAACAATCAAAGTAACACTATCGCCACACACGTAATTTCGGCAAATAAAGGATTTTATCTTCCAGGTTTAAAGGCAACATTCCTATCTTTCGATAATGGCTATAGTTAATATTACGTGCAAACAAACAGTTAAATACTTTTACGAGAGATCGCTCGTAAAAATTGATTGAAGTCCCGTTTAATAACTCCGCCACAATACGATGAGTTATGGACGTCTAAGCATGTGATAGTTGTATTTTATGGCGTTTTCCTAGCAAAAGGTATGATTGAATCCTTTTAATATATCTCTAGACACCCTTACAGCTCAGTGGTGAGAAAGTTTAGCTTATAATTATTACAAAAGAATAGGTTAGATTCGATTTGTATCTTAAAAATTAAATATCTACTAGCTTTTTTAGTTAAAATATCTCAATTTTGTTATATTTTAAAGTATTCGTGGTGTAAATGTTGTCGAGATATTTGTAATCTTTCAAACAAAAAACATTGTTATTCTATAAAATAGGTACTATTAGGTAGACATATACAGAGTTATTAGTAATTCGAAAATTTCCCGCGAAAGTGATGCAGATGAGGGATGATTGATGACACAATGATTTTGGCATATGCTACCTAGGCTAGGCGAACAACATTTTTAAATTGTTATTTAGTAACATTTTTTGATCTTCACGATAGTAGAGCAACTAGCATGATAGTAAAAGGGAACCAAGGATCTTGACACTGCACTTTGCTTTCCATTTTTTCTCTTTTTAGATTAAATGAGTTTGTGATACTTTTTCTACAATACAATCACGGGACTAGGCCAAATTAAAAAAACTGACCTAATAATTTTTAGAGTAACTTACGTAACATATCTAGTTCTAGTACAACCCATAAAAGCATTCATTCGATTCTATTTAAGAATTCAAACTAACAAAACACGTCACGCTCCTGTCAAAAACTGTATAAATACACGTCATAACGATTCACCATCTAAGTGTTTCCCTTTTCCCTACAAATCGATACACCATTGTTGCAAAGCATGGGAATTTCAATCAGGGTTCTTAGGAAGCGATGGCCAACAAAGCCCACCTGAACCCTTCCCCAAAAGAAATTTATGAACTGGTTCCGCATAATAGGTATTTAAAATACATGTGTCCGTGCGTATGTGAATACATTATTGATATTATATGATAGTTTATTTTACTTACAATGTGTTTTTTAGAGTCTTAGAAAATAATGTTTTGTTAGATCGCCCCACGGTTGTCCGTGATGGCCAGTGAAAGTAGGATAATTGAGGGATTTTGGTCTAAGTTGTTAGTTCGGGTCGACGCCCCGATAGGATTTTGTCCAACTTTTGACGGGACCGTCAACTATTATTAGCTGTGATTGACAAGCGAGCCAACGCACTGTCCAAGGTCCTGCTTGACTTGTTGTTACAATATTTTTATTATATTTAAATTATTTTTAATTGTACTTATATATTTTTTTCGGATTCAAGCTTTGTGCCGCATAGCAAGGTATAAATAAAAATATAGTGTCATGACTCTGTTTTCCCCTTTCGCTCAAATTCAAGACATTAACTTTTGAGTGAGAGAATTCATCATCGCATTTTCTTTTACCAGTCTGTCTCTCCATTATTACGCAACTGTCAAAGAGTATCGGTTCTCGAGAGTGTTGATAAGACTGTACAGTGTAGGATGCCATCAGTCAACACGAAATGTTAATGTTTGACCAGAAGGCGTAAAATATAAAGCATTTATATTATTCGGGAAAATTAAGTTAACTTTACTCTGATTTGCTACATACATAAATATATAGCACGGCGTTGAGTTTCAATATTTAACATGAAATGTCTTGAAAAATTGGGTGGAAATTGAGAACGTCTTATCATAACGCCCCATTCTGCTTGCTCTGTTAGGTGGGACAATGACTGAATCTGCTTTTTTATAGAAAAAAATATCCATAAGCATTTAGGTATACTTATAAAATACTATATATTTTTCTTAGAAGTTACAATATTTGTATGAAACATATATTTTTTAACACAAGCTACTGATGTTTAGGACTGGCCCAATTTCATATTTGAACGTCTAATTAGTGGTCTACTGAGTTTATTTGTTTAGTGATGCCTACTGTGGACTTTGTTATGTTAGCAGATAAATTTACGTGAGATTTAACTTTGTTATCCCTATGGCGCAGAGATTTTTTGATATTTGATTCTCATTTTTTGTTTATATCACGGGTTCTAATTCTAAATATTGAAATTTATTCATGTCTATTCGTATTATTTTGTACTTTTAATTTCTTACATTTTAAGAGTTGATTGCTTTTTCTGTGGTTTAACTTTTGTAGTTTCGTTTTTTAGCTTCACGCTATCTAAATCCAGTGCTTAAGACATTGTTCCGCCCGCAACTCTTAGTCTTTGAGAGATTGCGTTTGAGTGGTCGAACTCTACGACGCGCTATGTTTTGTTACTAGAGCAAGGAATGTCCCGTTTACAGGCAGACGCTGTGCTGATGTATGGTTCTGCCTTCCCAATAATTTAATAATTTACACAATGTGATAATATACGTAGATACGTAGACCTATTATCTGTAATGTATTTGACTGAGTGCTAAAGGCCCTCAAACTGGTGTTCTCTAATTAAGACTAACTTAGATACAAATATAATATGAAACAAGTGGAAATCGAACTCACTAACGCTTATTGTGTAAAATCCAGATTCTACCAAGTGTCTCAAGAGGACGTCTCTTCGGCTTCACTGTAAATACCTTATTATAGGTCATATAATAGTAACCATAGTTAAGAAAATTAACACTAAAATAACACAAGAATACCAAAAAGACCAAAATGTTTATTCTACACCGAGAAATTCTTTAGTGTATATTGTTTAAAAGTGTTAATTTGCTCAAACAGTGATCATAGCCCCACTTAGTTTGTGTGTGACGTTTCTTAGAAGGGTAGTTTAGGAAAATAAAGAACGACATGTTCCAGGACGCCCTTTAGAGATATTTTGAAAGAAATAGAGTCGATTTTTATTAATATATCTGTAAGAAATAGGTGTTGCGTCCGAAATTTTTCAATTAACTTTTCAGTAAGTTATAGTCAGTGCGTTCGTTTTTGTTTCATCTATAGGTTTTAAAAAGATAAATATTACATTATCTATACTGTAAAATTAAAATATAATATTAAAAATAATATCTTTTTAACCCAAATAAAAAAACATAACTTTTACAAGTCCAATAGAGTTGTCTTGTATAAAAATTCAACTAAAATTTTTAAATAAGCGCTCAACATCTTTCAATGTTCTGCCCTCAATGTTCCTGGCAGAGTCCATTACTTAAACAAACCTAATATGTGTAGTGCCTCCACTTCGCACCCACGTGTATATGTCTGTCCCACTCTTTATTACTACTGAAACTAGCATTATATTAACAAGAATATTTTTTAAGCTTCACGCCATAAGCCGCATATATAAAGGCGAACTAAGAGAATATAGTGTTTAGATACTCCGTTCCCCGAGATATTGCGTGTTGAAAATAATTTTTAAACTACATTAAAATGTATTGTATTGATAGTTGATACCATCATGAAGTGTATAATTGTCAAAGCAATTGTTGTGGGTTTGATTCTATTTAGTGATTATATGTATTTGGACTATTTTTATTTTCTCACCTTTTTTTCCTGCCACTCAAAATGCGAAGTCTCGAAATATTCCTAGTGTACTTTGGAAATTTTATTGAGATTAGCTAGGATAAACGCTCTCTTTTCAACTCAATACTACGGAGTGTCGTAACACCCCGTCCCCCTCCTCGAGACATTGCGTGTAGATAAGCGCCGCGACATGTTTTCCTACTAGCTTATCAATGAAAATAATGAATTCCCCCATACTGCGAATCGAATACAAAACTGCCGTGTTTACAGTCACGCTGCGTCACCACGGCCTATAACATAACATGGCTTGTAATTTTATGTATAAATATATTTATCATTTTTACATAATCATATGTTAAATAAGGTGTGTATATTACGCTAGTAGTTTCTGAAGCAACAAAAAAGGAAATCACGATGTTGGTTTGAATTTGACACTGTCATATCTGTTTGTTGACTTACAAAGGAACGATAATACGTTGTTATTTGTACATGGTTTTTGTAATGTATGTAGTAAAAATACTAAAGAACTTGTTCTGGTTACATACTGGTAAAATTGTCTTTTTTAAAATATTTTTTTTAATTGTTTAATTTTTTCAGCTTTAAGCTTTATCTTGCGTATAGCAGGGTAGGCGGGAACCTAGAAACCTAGTGTTAAGACACTCTGCTTCTATTAAGACACTTCTGCTTCCCCCTTTACGCTGAATTCTGGAGACGTTGCTTGTTACTTATTTGGTCTACCAAGTAACAAGCAACTTGGTCTTCTAACTCAATGCCGTATTTTGTCTTGCGGGAATGGAGAAATACGTTATATCTTGAGAATTCGGCGGTAAATGGCAAAATTGAGTGTTGTAACATTAGGGTTCCTCTTCCTACTCTGTTATGTGGAAACAATGCGGATGCTCTGCTATGAACCTGTTTTTATTAAAAACTTATCTTATAAATACACACACTCAAGTACACAAAAAACCTAACAAAATTTAAAAAAATAAACAAAACAAAGCTGAACGCGAGCCCGTAAAAGTAAAAAACTTAATTTTCTCAAAACTAACCATCGTTTATTGGCACTAAGCAGTTAAGATGGTCGTAAAGTGTAAAGTTTATGTAGACGAAACAATGGCAGATAAATAGTGAAACTGATCAAGACGCGACGCCTGTGAATGAACGGACGGACGTGCGGTAAGACTTTGCCTTTATACTTACATACTGACATACTAGCTTTTACATAGGATATGCTTACTTTTTACGTATAATAAAAATACATTCGACAGAGGCCGATCGTGGCTCAGCGGCACGAAGTGCGACTGTAATATCGACTGGTTGTGGGTTCGATCCCCACTCGACGAGATGAAATATTTACTTAAATTTATATTTTCATTTCTTCGCTCTGGTGTTGTAAGCGCGGCGTTGAGTTCTGCCACTCAACACGCAATGCCTTCAGAATTCGGCAGAAAGTGGGGAACGGCGTGTCTTAACACTAGGTTCCCTTTGCCTACCCTGCAGTGTGCGGGATACAGCATGAAGCTGATTTGATTTATAAAAATACAGTTTCACGCCTCTTTCCGCAAAGGTAGAGAAAATTTAGTGTTACAACACTGTAGTCCTCGCTTATCGCCCGGATTCGAGATATGGATATTGAGTGGTGGGATTCTGGGCTTTGTCTTTAACAGGCAAATGAAAATGATTGAAATTCTGAAGAATGGAAGTCGAATGTATATGCTTATCCACTGCGCCATAATGGCAAAAAAAAATAGAATCTAAAGATAATTACAAATGATATATTTTTGAAAATTATATCGATATATAACCCAAATAGCAGGATAGAACATAGTGTCAAAACACTCCGATCCCAACTATTTGCCCAATTTTCGAGACATTGCGTATTGAGTGGTGGAACTTAACGCTACGCTTTGTGTTGTCAGAGCTGGGAAATAAAAATAATTGGGGAACTTGGGGAATTAATTATTAACCCCGGAATACTTTTCCACTGTGTCTAATACAATGTAAAAATTGATATGGAAATGAAAGAGTTTTCGCCTCCTACTCAATTTATGTAGATATTAAACATATAATTGCAATAGGTAGACTGATTCAATCGTAGATTGCTTACTTTTTCTTCTTATACCTAAAAATATGAAAAAATAAATATTCACGTGTAAAAGGTGCCGCAGATCTGATTTAGAAGTAGTCATTTGACTTGGTTGCTTTTTGTGTTTGAATCTTGAGTTAGGTGAGACAGTTCGAGTTAAATACTCATAAATATATACATATAACTAATAGTGTTTTGGGGCTTTAGCTAAAATAATATAATAGTTTTATATTCTAAAGACCAATGTTCTTTTAAAAGGGAATCTACATACTATTTTAAATACTACTACTTTTTAAAAAATAATACTGTAATTAATTCAGGTCTCTTTCGTAAGTAGAAAGTTCCAGAGCTAAAACACATCGCTGTTCGTTTACCAGACTGAAAAAAAGAAAATGAATTAAATACAATCAATCCTCCGCGTAGGAATCGAATCTACAGGTTCGATTGGCTTTCAACGGCTGTCGAGTTTACTGTGGAACACTGCCCTACTGTGCCACTACGCGGAAAAGGCCTTACTTCTTTATTAATATGTGACGAGACCAGTCGTGGCGCAGCACGAAGTGTGACTGTAAAATCGACTGGTTGTGGGTTCGATCCCCACTCGAGGAGATGAAATATTTATTTAATTTTATATTTCCATTTCTTCGCGCTGGTGTCGAGGCTAAGCGTGGCGTTGAGTTCTGCCACTCAATACGCAATTCCTCCAAAATTCGGCAGAAAGTGGGGAACGGAGTGTCTTAACAGAAGGTTCCCTCTGCCTGTGCGAGATACAGCGTGAAGCTTTTTTATGTATTTAATATGTGATTGAAAGAAAACGTTAACATAGTAAGAATATCACTATTACATTCTCACGATTCAAAAGCTATACTCCTCGATTGAGCGAAACACTCACATTTCGACAGACACAAGTCATACTAATTAGAGCTTTAAAACTTTTTATATTGCATTGTGTTGTCGAAACAAATGTAGGCTGGGTCTCGTAAGCATATTGATATATCATCACATAAACTAAGCCATTCCCTCTTAGCCCACCGCTCTTGACGTACGGCTTCATTTAACTCAGGACCTATAACTTGAGACCAAATTACTAATACATCTGAGACAGCCCACAGTTTTCCAAACTTCTAGCCTGTAAAGTCCAAATTCTCTTGTGTTTTTCGAACCAGGTACTTAAGTAGTGGTATTGGAAGATGATTTTGAAAGGGTTTCGACCACAAAGCAATGAGATCGCGTCGTATTGTGGAAAACAAAGATATGTTTTGATGGAGTTTGTGTGATTTAGTATACTATATTTTATATGCAAATATTATTTTGTGGTTTTTGTATATTGTGTATCGTTTTAGTTTTGTAGGGCTTAAAAGTAAACTTAAATTTTTAAGTTTATTTGTGTATGTGTGAAGATATTAAATATTTCGAAAATGAAAATGAAAATGTAAAAAGTGATTAATAATAATTATATACGTGTAGTGTCTCGAAAATTCGGGATAAAGTGGCAAATGGAGTGCCTTAACACTTTGTTTTCTCTGAATACCCTGCTAGGTACAGCGTGAAGGAAAACAAATATTGTCGACTTATTTTTTTAAATACGACAAGAAAATTTTATATACGATAATTATATCCATAATAAAATCTATTATACTCTCGCGTAACATTTGAACTCGCTATTATAATGTTATTTTGGGACTCAAACTGCATCACTTCTTCTTCTTTCTTCTTTATTATACTCTCGCGTAACATTTGAACTCGCTATTATAATGTTATTTTGGGACTCAAACTGCATCACAATGGCCTTTTTTATTTATTTTTATACTATTTATTTATTTACAATTAATAAGTTTATAGATAAAGTTCACTTTCAATAGTGGGCCTTCTATTGATACCTTACAAGCGTAAAGAAGGGACCATAAAAACTAAAGTTAGTATTTTCGCAGCATTTATTTTGACATGGCACGAGATTACATTTTTGTTTGTTCATTGTGCTATGTTTTTTTTTATTTATGTAGCTCCATGATTTGCAAGTAGAGTGGACACTAGTGTCAAAATACTCCATTCTCTAATTTCTACGATACTTCAAATTCTGGCAAAAACAAAGAACGGAGTATCTTAACACTAGGCTTTTCTTTCTATCCCGATATATGCAATATGAAACGGTAACGGAAGGTATAGGTACTATAATAGTGTTACCTAACCTAGTGGAGACCAACTAGGATTATTTTAGAACTGAACCTGCAACCACTGCGTTACAGCTACACCTTAACACCACAAATATTTTAAAAGTAATAAACTTGCTTTTACAAAACACAGCGGGCAAACTATTGAGGTGCGTTTTATGATGGATTTATACGTTTATACCGTGACGCCTTGCAGCGTAGATTAGCATTTTCCGATATATGGGATGTGGACACGCGATCGAAGTATACATATTCGATTCCCAGTTATGTGACTTATTGAATTATGTGTTTTTTTGTGTTTTGCTACTGTAAATATGTTGTATGATATCTTTATGCGTGTTTCGTGGTTTTATTGTGTGTACAGGTCATAAAAATAATGTGAATAATGTTATTTAAAATCTTTTTGAGAAAACTTCTTAACCCGCGCCTCTTGAAAATGTCCAAGCGTTTTGATGTTCTGACTTTTAAAATTAATACGTTTTTATAAAGCTACAAAAAAAATTATACGCTTGTTACAACTTATTTGTTTTTTTTAGCTTCATGTCGTATCCCACACGTAGCAAGGTTCAGGGAACCCGGGAATCTTGTGTTAAGACATTTAACGGAATGTGCCACGTCTGTGTGTACCATAAAGACATCAGGTCCCCCATTTTCCGCCGAATTCTTAATTTAATTTCAACGAGAGAATCGAACCCACGACCGTCGCGTTTACAGTCATACTCCTGTGCCACGAGTGGCCTCAAAGGTTAACGTAATTTTATTGTACAATTGAAAATTTTGTGGCCTATTCAACACGCAAAGTAGAGTATCTTAATACTTTCTTTCTTCCTGTCTATCCTGAAAAAAAATATACAAATAAGACACTCCGTTCTCTGTAAATAATATTAATTTTTACTTTGTATACAAGCCAAAATGATTGCAAGCATCCCTAATAACACCGCTAAACAGAACGTATACAGACGTTTATCCGTCCATATGAACTAAATAACCAACCATTATAAAAAGAACTTTGAATTTAAACTATACTACTAGAGTTGATTAATAAAAATAAAAATTAAAGAGGTCTCTCACTATTGGTCATATGTTACCCTATACAATTGTTTCATAATACAGTACAATGAAAGTAAAGGTATTGTTAGGTGATTTTGATTTTGAACAGAGTAGATTTTGTATAGAGGTTGATATTGGAGTGGAGAAATTATTAACATATATAAATATTTTATTTATCTGTCATATATTATAGTTCATAAGTAAATTTCCTAGATACGCATAGACTGAAAATATTTTTCGAGTCGATATTTAATAACATTTCTTTTATTTAAATCCTTAATTAAGCTACTTAATATATTTACAAAAAATATAAAAAATGCATTTAAATATAAATAACATATAATTATAATAACTTTATTGTCATAAAAAAATAAAACGCTTCTAACATTCGGAGGAAAGCGGAGAATGAAAAGTGTCTTAAAATTATGTTCTGTTCTTTCCTGATATGAGTAAAAACGTGTTTTTTTTAATTAAATTTAAAATAATATTTCACTTTTATACTAAAATTATGATTTACCAATATAACTACACTGTAACCGCTGACTATTCCCTACAATTGATCCTGTCGCTCCGCGTTGGTGTCTAGAAGGGCTTTAATTTTATATTCATGACGTCACTTTGATCCCCCTATTGTACTTAACAAAGGGATGTGCAAAAAATATTAGAACGGTGAATTGATTCAAGCATTGTTCAATGTATGGAGAACGATTAAGCTTTTTTTTTTTCATTCAGCTTCTTTATACACGCTGTATATGGTTTTTATTATGGTGCTAAGTTGAATTGGTGTTTAAAAATATATGGATTATAATTATTTTTTTTCTCAAATATAATACGAATTTTATAGATTTGAATATGATTTCATAATTTTATTGTTACGGTACACCTTCAACTTTACACCTAATATAAAACGTAATATTTTTTTTTGCATAAGCACTTGAATAAGTAAGTATTAAATGCCATAATATTAATTGCCTGTATTAGGTATATATTGTAATATATAAGCAATTTTTTTTATCAGCTTCACGCTGTATCCCGCACACAGCAGGGTAGGCAGAGGGAATCTAGTGTTAAGACACTCCGTTCCCCACTTTCTGCCGAATTCTGGAGGCATTGCGTGTTGAGTGGCAGAACTCAACGCTGCGAATTACCTCGACACCAGAGCGAAGAAAGAAAATATGAATTTAAGTAAATATCTCCTCGAGTGAGGATCGAACCCACAACCAGTCGGTTTTACAGTCACACCTCGTGCCGCTGCGCCGCGTCTGACCTGTTGTGAATTGATAGTTAAAATCTTAAAAAAAACACTGAATTAATATAAGTTGAGTTGAGTTCCACCATTCAACACGCGATTCCACAAAAAAAAAATCATTTGTCTCAACACTAACTCGCTACCATGCTATACGAAAAAGAGGTAAAGCTGCACCACACAAAAGAAACACAGCACTTTCCAAGGTTTTATAACCAACGTAATGTAAACGTAAATAACAAAATAGAAAATCTAAACAATTGCATTAGAATTGTAATTGAAATAACAATACATCTTTCATACAATGTAGTATAATATATTACAGTATAGTATAGTATAGAATAGTAGTGAAGACATCAGCCACAAAACAATGCGTCCACAGGAGTGAGTGGTTGAGACAAAGTCACTCATTAATTTTCAAAGTCAGTAAAGACTGGCGTTACTAATGTAAGTGGATCTACAAAGAGGTAAGATTCCAAAGGCTGACCAGTGCCTGTGGAACAAAGGCGTGTGGTACACGCTCAGTGGTATTGTCATTTAGATTGTATCGATACGCCGTTTGAATAAATAAGTATTGGTGTAATGTGACTATATAATATGTGTATATATATTTATATATGATATATGTGAGGCTGTCGTGGCGCAGGTGTTAAAACTTTCGACTGTTAACGCGACAGGTTATGGGTTCAATTGACACTCGGGGAAATAAATAATTTATTTTTTTATTAATTTAATTTTTTCGCGTCTTTACCAAGGCTAAAGCGCGGAGTTAAGTTGTGTTACTCAACACGCAATATCTCGAAAATTAGTGCGGAAAGTAGAGAACGGAGTGTCTTAGCTCTAGGTTCCCTCTGCGTACCCTACTACGCTTTTGTAGTAAATAAGTTTCTGAATTGTGTTCATTTAATGAAAGTTAGTACACGTATATATTTCATTCGTACACTTTTAATAATTTCAAAATTATGACATTCAAGTCACCAACACCAGTCGTGGTGCTGGAGCAGAAGCGTGCCTCTGTAAGAGCGTCAGATTGTGGGTTCGATTCCCACTCGAGGGAATGTAACACTTAATATTTTGAATCTTTCGCTTAGATCAGGAGGCAAAGCGCTACGTTGAGTTTCGCCACTCAACACGCAATGTCTCCAGAATTACTCGGTTCCCAGATTCCATCTGCCTATCCTGGTGTGTGCGGATGAGAGCGAGAAGCTAAAAAAATGACATAGAGGCAATCTTTCAACCTATTCTAACAAACCATAATGTCTTAATATTTCAACCATTTTCATACAGTGTATACCAGTAAACGTACAAGCTTCTGTCAGTACTAAACCAACACGTACAAACAATATAACTCAACTTCTGTTACGGTAGTTGCCCTAATAAGTGTGGTAGAACAAAAAGAAGACTTCGTGACGACAATTTTTCACTTCATTGTATTAAATCTAACAATACGGTACTTGGTAATTTTTTTTTAAATGCTCACAATTATATTTAAATGAACAGTAGGTATGTATTGTATGTATGAATAGTGTAGTCGTATATGTTAATTTCCTGTAAAGAAACAATATTTTGTCTAATTTAGGCTATTTGGCGTGTTATCGCCTTAATATTTTGGAGTAATAACCGGTATTTGTTTTTATTATTATATAAAATTCAGTATAGAGATTGAATATTGTCATATAAATATTTTAATTCTGTTAACACAATGTTCTTTGTACTGTGTACTGTACATTTTCGTATATATTTTTAAATATGAAACTTAAGCATTAAGAAAACAATAGAAACAAATTGTAACAAGCGTTTAAGTATTTCGACATATCATTTAAGAACGTACCTATAGCTTAGTCTACCAGTCAGGTTGAAGCGTTGGTACGGTTTCCAAGAGCCGCTGGTTCAAATGCCGTTATGTTTAAATTTTTATACATTTTACTAAAATATATTTCTATCCTTAGTGTGAAATAATGCTTTTTAAAGGTATGAAAACTATCCGAAAGTTATATTATTTCTTATTTTCATCTCATTTAAAGGCATTGGATACTTACTCAATTATTCACTCAGTTCTACTTAAGGTTAAAGAAATACGTGCATTATAAAGACAAATATTTGAATCTACATCCTATTTCATTTGGACAACATCATGTCAACTGCACTACGAAATTTCGAACAATATTGGAACATAAAACTACCCTACAGTTATTGACATACGTTACAAATCAGAAAACCCCAGGACACCCTATAGATACACAGGGGGCAACGAAGCATCAAGCATATTGTTTGTGTTGATATGGTTTAAGTTACCACTATGACACTAACTTTTACCCGCCGTTTCACCCGCGTGGCCTAATGGAAGTAACTTATTGGGCAATATTTTTCTCTAGATTGGGCTTTGCACATGTAATTATCACAATCATATCTTTTTTATCTTATCTTTAAATTGTTTATTTTAATGTATCTTTTGTTTATAAGGCAAGTTTTAGCACAAAGGAAATCCTGATATAAAAATATTTACGGCCATTTTGGTAAAATGTAAGCCATTGTTTTTACTTACCAGTTGCGAAAAACAAAAACATTCTCAAGTAGACATCTAACTTACAAACTTACAAGCATTCTATCTACAGCTGGACAATTCGCCACTGCGCTGAAAGACCTTAATTTCCAGCATACGTTACAAATCAGAAAACCCCATGACACCCCATGGACGCTCGCGGGGCTAACGAAGCTCGAAGCGTATTGTTTGTATTGATATGGCTTAAGTTGCCATACATAATGGTTTTAGACCCTCCCATGGTTTAAACATTGTGTCATTTTATATTAGTAATGTGTGGTGAAAGACAGAATAGATAAAAACGATATATTGCTTTGTGTTTGTATGAATGGAATGCGTGATAATTTGGGCCATTTTTTTTAAAAAAATGTGTTAGTAAATTTTATTTTTTATTAGTTTTATTTTTTGAAGTATTCTTTATTGTGAAATGTTATTGCTAATATTGAGTAATTTGTGTACACGGTAGATTTTTATATTAAAATACAAAGTCTTTTTTTGTTGTCGGAGGCGCGGGTTCGAGTCCCGCTACGTTCAAATTTTTATACGTTTTCTAAATATGTATTTTCCTTTCCTAAGTGTGGAATACCACTTTAAAAAATGTTTAAAAATACTATTGTTATATTTTTTATTTAATTTCTATCCATCGCCTTTTCCCTACATATTTTTCTTTCTAATATTTTCACGCTAAGTGCAGGATACTGGGAACCTACACAATGGATTCCCCCACGTGGAAATGGCACTCAGAACCATCGTGTTCACACTCAGACACTGCACCACTGTGCCACGATAGCCTCAATAAACAAACCAAATCAAATTATAAAACTTAAACAAAAACAATTTGATAGATTTTTGCGTTTCAATTATTCATGTTATATTAGCACTGGCACAGAAGGGTGGTCCGCCGGGACCAGTAAGAGTAATCTATGGAGGGTGAAAATTAAATCCCGTCTCGATAGCTCTTCAGATTTTTACGTAGCTTTCGCTTGTTTAAGGGTCGATTAGGATAAGTGTTGTGTTACAGTATTGGGTTATTCGATTTGTTTATTTACAATATGGGTGTACTAGGTTTTGCGTGTGACTTTGTATATATTTTTTTATATAAACATTGGTAATTTTAATTATTAACTATTTGGTGTACATTAATTTAATTGTGAAAAATTTAATTTATTATTATAGGGTTGTTTCATTCGGTCGGTTTTTTGTGGGTTCGATTCCAACTAAGGGGAGTGAATAATTTTAATTTCTTGGCACAGTAAACAAAGCGCAGCGTTGATCTCAACATGCAGTCCCTCGAATTCAGACGTTTTAACTTAGCACTGGATTCTGAAACTTAAAAAAATAAATAAAAAATATTTTATTTCAACAAAATTAAATGAAAGCAGTCAGATCTGTATCCGTTACCACCGTCCCAACAATACCAGCCAATACAAAATACAAACACATATTAAAAATAATAATAACAAGCGGACAATGCATCTATCCCATACTATAGCAAATCGGACAATTAATTCGGCAATAAAATTAAAGAACCACTTATGGGGGCGTCGGTTATCCCGTTTAGAGGGGATTACGGAGTTATTACTGTACTACAGTACAGCATAGTACAGTATATTGTATGGACTGTAGTACAATATGTTTTACGTTTGAACAATTTTATATATAAGCTTCTTTCTATAAAACGATTTAAAGTTTTGTTTTGTATTTTGTTTATTGTTTCGCTATTAGTTGGAGGTTTTTGATGAATAAAAGCTTTGTGTGAATATATTATTATTTACAATTCCACGCTCTATCCTCTATGTAGTAGAGTAGGCAGAGGGAACCTAGTGTTATGGCACTTTGTTCTCCACTTTCCGGCGAATGAGGTACTGCGAATTGAGTGGTGAAAGGAAAAGAGCAAAGAAAATGAAAGTATTTTATTCTCCCTTATTGGAATCGAACTCATAATCATCGCGTTTATCGCTAGCTAACATATATTTGCAATTACTATATTGAGTAGAGTAATGTTTACATTATTAACATTAAATAAATTTTAATATGTAATATGCAAAATCTAATAACGAAATTAAATTAATTAAATGAAGTAAAAAATATTTTTTTTGTGACTCTGAGTCACTCTGAGAATAAATTGACGGGCAACTTTTGTTGAGGTTTTCACTGGTCATTTCTACAAACATTTTATTTTTTTTATTTTTTGTATTCCATCTTTTACTATATTTCTATGTAAACAAACGAACGAACGAACATTCTGAAACTTTTATTTCATATCATACTCTCAGTAATATGATCTTAGCAAGGCAGATGCTGACCAACGGTTTCCCTTTCCTGGGAATGCGTACAGCCATAAATATTAATCCTTTATCACATATTTATTAAATCATTACGCGTCATAAATCTGTTGCAATGGGAGTGACCCACAAATTTGGCTAACAAAGGCCCACTCAAACTAGCATTAGAAATTATTTTAATAACATAAAGTGCACCACAAACGAGGCTTTGCATATAAATCTTCTAATTACAGCGATTCAGAGTGCTAATCTACCCTAGGACCTCATTTACATCGATGGTACTTTTTCTATGACAATTAAAAATGATTTAGGGGACCGGAATTTAAGAAAGCCCTAAGTACAGATAGCATGTAAATGTTTTATGAATATGTAGTTGTGTGTCTATTGTGTCTTGGAATTAGTTTGATTACGAATAACACCTATAATTTACTTAAAAATATTTTGTTATAAGGAAATTTTGTTATTTTGTATATAGTTAATTGAATATAAATTCATAATGTGGTGTTTTTTCATAAATTTCCAATTTTTGCAATTAATTAGATCAGTAAACGAAATATTACAAATCATTTATTTCTATTATTTCCGCAAAATATTTTATCTGCGAACCATACCTTCACGTCCACGTCCACAAAAAAGTGCTCGTGACACGCCATAAAATGGATTAACGCAATTGAAGGTTGCTGCCATTGTACATTACAATATGTTTGTCCCCGGACATTTCTATTCACACACGAATTTATTATATTAAATATAAATTAACATATTACCAGAGCGAGGTGAGAGCCGTTTGTTCTCATTGTGACTACTCAAAGATTTATACGTGGTATATGTAAACATAGACGAAGATTCTATTTATGTGAATGCCTTTTTGAATTTATACCTTATTTCTTTAACTAAAAGTTTATTTTTGAGTGTAATTTTTGATTGTTTTAACACAGCTTAGGACTCGTGAGACAATTTTATGCAAAGAGCGAAGTTAACGAAGTATTGTTATAAGAGAGTGATATTGCGTAATTTTTCAAGTCCGAACTAGATGAGCTGTTGATGAGGTAGCGTATGAATAATTTTTGGCCATACATTGTTGTGGTTGTTAGTTGTTACTTAACTTACTTGAGTGTAAAGGATTAGGTGTGTTACAATGTATTTATGTTTTGTAAAGTTGTTATTGAATTATTATGTAATGTGGAAACTGGTTTCATATGATGAAAAAAATATATATTGACAAAATTGTAAAATATTTGTGTTCACTTATGCCAGTCAACACGCAAATTCGGCTCCCAGGTTCCCTCTGTCTATCCTGCAATGTGCGGGATACAGCGTGAAGTTAAAAAAGCGTAGCTCACCGATATATTTATTTTTTCTTTAGTATTATTCGGAGGATATGGGGATATCTAAGGTCTGTTTATGAAAAATATCACATTGGATATCGAAATCGTAATATCCAAATACCAACAAGTAAGGCATAAATCTAAGTAACATATCGTAAAGTTTCCTCTGCCTACCCTAAAATAGCTGAAGATGAGTAAAAAAAACTTAACAGAAGCCTGGCCGTTATCTTTCCCAAAATTTTTAGTCAGCAGCTTCTTACAATATTATTATTATGTGTCACAATTTTGATTGACAGTGCATTCTCTTTGTTGCAAAACTGAACAGAGTTCATACCTTTCTTCTGTAACCTTTGTATACACTGTCACGTCTTGATGGGGAAACAATGGTGGAATAACTATATGTGATACCATCTCCATTCGAAGAGGGCAATTTTGTTTTGGAGTCAACATGCGAATAGTATTTGCATTTGCCAAAAAAAAGTATCTTTGAATTATTTTTTTTGCTAACGTTATATTGTGTCTTGTTCTTTGCAGTTTAAAGTTTTTTTAGTTACTTTGTTTAAATGTAAAACCGTTACGTTATAATTCGTCTTTATTTTTATTGTGATTGTAATTTATTATGAGATAAGTTTGGTAAAACTATTGAGTATTAAATAATCTAAAATATTATCAGTTTTTAAATAGTACCCAAGTATCACGTATCTCTGACATTACGCACGACAGACTAATATTACCAATATTAAATTCATTATTGAGTTCTGCCACTTAACACGCGAGGCCCCCAGAATTAGGCAGAAAGTGGGGAACGGAGTGCCTTACACTAGGTTCCCTCTGCCTACCCTGCTGTAAGCGGGATACAGCGTGAAGTTGATTAATTAAATTCATTATTTTATTTTCACCCATTTTAATAACACAGTGTGTTTGATGATGCAATCCCATTACACAACACACACAAATCTTAAACTAGATTGGGAAAAATGTCGTTAAACATTTCCTAAATCGAGACATGAATTAATTTCACGTTGTATCTCACATATAGCATGGTAGGCAAAGGAAATTAGGTATTCTAACACTTCCTTTTCGCATTTTTTGCCCAATTATAGAGTCATTGCTTGTTGATTAGGGGAACTCAATGTCGCGCTTATTTTCGTTACTACAACGACATAATAAAAATAACTCCATACTTGATTGGGATTCGAACCTACAGTCGTCGCTTTTACAGTACTGTTACACTGAGCCGTTAGCACCTTTAATTCACAACCGTCGTTTGTACATACATTCAAACATAATCATACTGCACACAATGGTAACAAATTCGAAAACTACCCTCTGTTCTTATTTTTGAGTAACAAACAAAAGTAGGTACGTAGACTTTACATAGAAGCACAGAAGTTACGTTAGCGTTTTGTACGAACGAAGTCACAAACTTTGTAATGGCAGGTGGATACCAAATAAAACTTAAGCCGATAAAAAACCTTAAAAAACTCTTGAATAAAAACCGAAATTAACAGGAAAAGTATTAATGGTAAAAAAACTCTTAAACTTTGTACCTCTCTAACTAAGGTTTCTCTACAAACCACTCCAGATCTAAAGTACAATAAAGTTTTTCTAAGGCTTGGTACAAGTTAAAAATTATACTGTTTTCGTATTTTCAGTTTTATAAAGTATCTAATGTGGTTTGGGTAGACAGAATGGGACCGTATCTGTAAACGCGAAGGGAGTAGCTTCGACCTCCGCTTAGGGGAATAAATTCAATCATCCTCATTCTCTGGCATTACGAACTGTAGCGTTGAGTTTCGTCACTCAATATGCAATATCTTAAATTAAGGTGCCATGTGATGAGCGGAGCATCTCATCAAGGAAGAGGAATTAAGTAAGCGTGGTCACTACAAAGTTAAACCTCTAAGGATTTCATCTCAACCAGGCAAATTAGTCCAGATTAGGGACTGGTCCGAGACGTGTCTGGAAATTGGTATCATAAACATATTATTTCTCATTTGATTTGGCAATGACGTAATTGTACTTTAAAAAAGGGTAAATGTGTCAATGTATGAAGCACCAGAACCAAACTGGCACTCTAACTTCTTAAAATCTTCATCTTAGAGATGTTTACAAATATAATTCATTTAGTCTAATAAAGAAGTACAATATGTATTGAATTTATGTCTAGATAGAGCATATACAGAACATTTGATACATCAAAACCACGACAGCATACATCATCACATATTCCCTTGGAACGAATTTATACCGTCCATAGTTTTCAACCCTCCTTTACCATTTCAATACTACTCGAAGACCAATATAACTTGATCCTCGCAATCTATCTCACTTCCTAAAACCTTGTAGTGTGTAGTATGGATGAGAGAAGGGTGGCAGTTCTGTTTAGGTTGGTCTTGGTTCAATGTATTTGTCTTTAGGCTTAGGCATGGACGCTGTATCTGAGACAGGAAATTAGGTTTCGATGTTTGAATGTGATGTTCTATCTGTTGGATGGCTTTATGCGTTGTACAGTTAACGTGTCTATATATGCACCTCCTTAATGTAGTATTTAGAATGAGAATAATCTATAAGTCTATGTATAATTATATGCGTCTGGCTTTAAATGCGATGGTTGTGGATTCGATCCCAAATCAGGGGAATGCATAATTCGTTCCCTTTCCCCCCAATTTCCTTTTTTTTCTCCCAAGTAGAGGGGAAATGAAAATAATAATTATTTTTGAAAATAATTATTATTTTCATTTTATTTTCTAAGTAGGAGGAAACTTTTGAACGGAATGTAGTTTTATTCTGTCTGACTTGCTGGAAAAAGTAGTGTAGTTTTTAAAAGATGAAAAGTTATTTTTTTTTAATTGTGTTGTTTTACAATGAATAGTGGTTATATATAAAGATAAAATATTATTAAACATATATATTGTAAATTTTGTAGTTGTCGTCATATACACGAGGATATAATCAATTGTAATTTGATATTATTAATTTTAAGATGCTATTAAATTCATGTTATTATGGCCCATATAAGTTTTGTGATCAAAGTAAATTGGTGACACTAAGTATAATTCAAGAAATAACTTAAAATATGAATCATATACATTTTATGACTGTTTCCCTTCTGCTTAAAATCAAAACAGCATATATTCGGACATCTTTTGAGGCGTACGTAGGGCGGGCGATAAATCGATTAGAAATTTTGAAAGCTTGGAGAAATTTCGAAATACTTAATACACAATTTACATAATAAATTAAATTTAATTAAACCAGCTTCAACACGACTGGCCTCGCACAATTTATCTTCTTACAAATACCAATAAAAATTACAAGCCATAATCTTTGTAACTATTATATGAGAAGCGTTTATTTGGTTGAACCAGCTAATCTCAAGAGCTACCAGTTTAAATTGTAAAAATATTTTTGAGTTCTGTAATCCATTTAACGCTATAGGTTACACATCACGTTAATTTAAGGGTAAGCTCCTGTACCTGTGGTCAGAATTACCTTGGGCTAAACAGCTGTTAATAATTTCCACTTCCATTTAAAACATAAAATGTCTATGAACAAAGAATCATAAATAAACATAGAAGAGTTACGTTCCACATTTTTTTTCAAGGGTCGTAGCTTCACGGTTGACCTTAGATTTATATACTGCTGACTTTTATGTCGCAAGTCACATTTGAAACCGATTGCAACCAAATATATTGAAATATTTTGACCACCATAATAAGAAAATAGTCATTTAGTTTTATAAAAACTGTCTTTTACTCTGAATTATCTGTAAACATATAGAAAAATAGTTAAGATTTTCTTAACATGTACTTCGCTAGACTATTAGGAATCGTCCAATGACTGGCATGTTTATTCTGATGTGTTATTCTGGTATAATTAATAAGTGGCAATACCAGGTGGCTAATTTCACGCGAATTATACCACAATTTGCGTGTTCGTTTCATCGCTTTGTTAGAAAGTGTTTGAGATTTAATAATGTATATGAGACTGTATTTTGCTTGGGACTTTGCTTGGCTTTAGGCTAGAAATGGATATGTAAATGTAATTTTTTGAACCACCTTTAGGCAGCTATTCACCTTCACGCTTTACACCATACGCAGTGCAGGGTATGTTGAGAGAACCTAGTGTTGACATTATGTTCCCCATTTCCTGTCCGAAAAGTTACTTAACTTATTAAGAAAAAAACGTTTAATTTCATATCCATTTATGATATCTATGATTGATTTATATGATCACAAAACTTGTTCAGATTATATGGTATGCAGAGAACTTAACATTAGTCATTCTAACCTATGTTTATAGCACATCGTTTAACGGAAAAAAAAGATATATCTACATAGGTATGTGTACACAACTATGTAGATTTATAAAACTTTTCCGTTACTGAGCCAATGATAGACAACGCACAGCTGAAACTACGCGGCGTAGAACGCTTCCATTTAGGCATTGCATGTAGGGTCATTGTGAAGAGTGGGGGAGCACTAAGGATTTCTTGAAATTCTTACAGGAAAGGGAATAAACGAAATTTTATGTTTACGCAAACGAATATTGAGGCAGAAAAAATAAAATAAGCTTAAGCACATACTGTCTTCATTAATAAAATATCTAATATTAAACAACTGAACAATTAAAAATACTTAAATAACGTTCCACTAGTGATGTCCAGTGTGAAGCGGCACTCGTCGGCAATCAGAGTCACCGCGGGGAGTCCCCACGTGGCTACCGGAGCTGGGGAAGGGATCAGCGATCTGTAAACTTTTTGTACCTTTGTTATATAGTATCTGTACTACGTATTATTTGGTTAATTATGAAGAGTTTATTGAAAATTTGCAATTTTAAGTTCTTATTATGGAATTCTCCGTTTTAAGTCGAAGACATTATTGAGAAGAAGTTTTTTTAGTATGCAATTCTAGTTTTTACTAAGTTCGTTCTCCAAATGTTGTAAACAAGTAAGTAACTAAACTATCGAAATATGGTTTTTATAGAACAAATTAATAGGTAAAAATTAACCAAGGTTAAAAATATTTTAGCAACCAATCAAATAATTTGACTGATTACAATTTCAATTTCAAAAGATCGAAAAAGGGTAACAATAAAATCACCTCCAACAATATGGGCTAAAGAATATTGTTAACGGTTCTATAATAACTACTTACAAACCAACGGGAGCAGTATAGATAATTCTCATTACACATAGATCTATTCGATGTTGTCGGCCGATTTTAAAACACATTATGCATAACCACGGGCGGTCTCGATTGTGGAAATCGATTTTATTGTGGCACATCACTACCGAGTGATTTGGTATCGCCAAAATTTAAATGTCATCGTTTCAATTCGAAATTCAATTAGAGGTAATTAATTCGGCCGGTGTCGGTGGCGAGGCAACGAGGAAACAAAGGTGGCGGCACTCTCTAATGTTCTTCTTTCTTTTAGTTTTTATGTACATTTACTTACATTAAATATGGCGTTACAATGATTGATAGATGTTTCTGTTTAATTGTTTCACACCTTCGTGGAATTGTTTTGTGATTTGTGATTTTTGTAAGAGGTAAGTGAAAGGGATGTACAGTTTTATCCTGTTGACAGTTTGGCCATGATTTTTTTGTTTGTTTATAAAATTTGACCTATTTTTTTATTGGAATTATTTTTTCGCATTCTTTAGGATAGAGAGTTTAGTTAGGAATCACCCAAAAAAATTAAACTTAAGTGATTTCTAGCCTTTTCAATAAATAAAATCTTGTCATTGTTTTAGTGAAATTGCGTCACGATTACGTCCTACGTCTACGATCATATCCTTGTGTTTTCCAACTTCACGCAGTATTTCACACACAGCAAGGTATACAAAAAAGCAGAACCAGGTGTTTACAATAAGATACTGTCCCTCTACTCCACGACATTCTATTGCATATTGAAAGACAAAATGAAATAAAAAAATACCTAATTAAATTACCTAAGTATTCGAAGTATTTTCACAACTTTAACCTACTACCTCGTCTTCTATTGCCTCATTTTTTAACTTTATGATGTATCCCGAATATAGCAGGACCGACAAAGGAAACCTAGTGTTGAGACACTCAGTTTCCCACTTTCTGTCTAATTTTGGAGACCTTACCTGTTGAGTGTTGAGTAGTGACTTATTTTTGTTACCAGAGGGAGAAAATAAAAATAAAAAATTAATATCTCAGAGTATTAACCGTCGAGTGTACAGTCACACGCTATACCACTGCGCCAAGAGGACCTCAACTGCGTCATATTGACGTAAAAGTATTCACTTTTCATAGTTACAAAGTCATAAGTCTAGAACACTGTCGAATGTGGTCATCGGATGCTGTAGAATAATTATACAGCAGTACAAAGAGAACAAAACTATTATAATTATTCAACAGAAGTTCTCCGCACGAAACAATGTGTCATTGTATGGAACAAGTATTGAATATTGTTGTGTGTACCCGCAACGGGTACGACACGATTTTTGCTTAATAAATTAAAAACATATCAAGAATCAGTTGTTAGTAGATATTGTTTAAAAAATTTTTTAGAATATTATTTTAGAGTTAAATGTTATTATGGAGTTATAAAATATAAATAATAATAAGGAAACAAATAAATAAATACCTAAGATTTCTTTCAAAAATATAATCAAGTTATTTCCGTTGGAATCGGAGTGTTTTAACATTACGCTCCATCTGCCTACTCTGCTATATAAGGGATACAGCGTGAAACTGAAAAAGAAGAAACATGTTTCCATAAAATTGCATTCTGATTTCCAGACTTATCTATTTCTAGAAGTATAACTATTAAGAATTATCCAACAATTATTTTTATTACTCTAATAATCGCAGTCGTGTCGTTACCGTATAGTTAGTTACTGTAAATATCATCTACGCCGTTGGTAGCTTAAACAGGTATACATAATTAGAATCGTGGGCGCTATTAACCGTCACAATGCGGGGGTGTGACCGGCATCCGTCTTACAAACGCTAGGTGTTAGAACTATTGTTACATTTTTTATCTGGTCGTTGTCGTTACGTGCACATTAATTGACTAGTTTTTTTTGTATGTTTGTATGTATGTATGTATATGTTTGTTAGAGAAGTTAATACTGTAGTATAAATGTATGATTTAATTGAAATTTGATGACAAAAGTGCTTTTAATTAGTACTATCCATTTTTTTATTTTTTCTCATTTTCAGTTTACCCTGTTTCTTGCATAACAAGATAATCAAAGGAAGTCTAATGTGAAGACATTCCCTTTCCGATTTTTCGACATATTTTCCAGACATCATACGTTGAGTGTCGGAACTCAACGCTGCGCTTTATCTTATCACCAAAACTCGGAAAATATTTTTTTTTTCGAGTGGTAATTGACGGCCTGAAAAGCTTCTGTTAATTCGATCAAAATCGTGAATAGACACTATGAGTTTTTGTCACGGAAACTCACTCGCGTAATGACTACAGGATGTTGTCGATTTTTAAAACAGGTGTGTTAAAGAACTTCAACATCTTACGTACAGCTTAGACCTTATAGCTTTTAGCTACTTTGTATTAAAAATATAATGTACTGAAAAAACTTATCTAGTGCCCTTTATATAATAAATTTACTTAAATAAATATATAATTAATTTAAATAAGTCCATGGTCTTATATGTATTATATGTGTCATGTATGTATAGATGATACATACATGACACATATAATACTCCGAATATATTTCATGTATATGTTTAAATATTATAAAAAAAATATATAATCCTATCTCGTTAGCAACATTCGGATAAAACCAATTCAGACCAGCACAAAATTTATACAAATCCAAAAGTATATAACTACCCACATCCCACCCACACCTACACATAAAAATAAAAATAAAAACCGCTTATTTAGCTTTCTTATATACAATTCAAAGCGTTTAACCACGATAGGTACATGCACTCACCCCAATAATCAGCTAAACGCGCTAAAAGAAAACATTCTCGACGCGATGCACAACGTCACTCATCTTTATACAGTGCGTCACACCTAGTAAAGTAAAAGTGCCTAACGACCTTTTTATGTAGTGTGGCTTATCAAGCCCGAGCAAAGGCCGGGGTTTTTAGAAAAAAACTTCAAAGGTGGCCGGGAAATGTTTTCAGCCGGTATTTCACCTTTTTTCAATGGCAATTAGTTAGCGTTTCTGCCGACGCTTGCTCTTACGCCTTATGCAATTATGATGTCGAGTAGTTGTGGCTTGCGGATGTTGGTTGTGGTGGAGGTGGTATGTCTTATTTTGTGTTTTTTTATTGGTTTCGCGCTGTATTCTGGATGTAGTGATATACTAAGCCTGGAAAACTAGATTGCCTTTGCTTAGACAGGCGGAGAGAGTCTAGTTTTAAAACACTCCGTCTCCCACTCTCCGACTAGTTCTCAAGATATTGCGTGCTGAGTGGCGGGACTCTACTGCGCTTTGTCTTGTTATAAGAGTAAGGAAACGAAACTAACTCATTCTACCTAGTAGGATTCGGACCTAAAACTACCGTGCTAATTGACGGAATCAGTTAATAATAAATAATTACAGGCTTCAGAAATCCAAAATAATAAAAAACTATTATTTCACCCATATTTATTTAAACTGAGCACAGCTACAGCGCGTACAGTATTCCCACATCGAAACACTTAGAGAGGGTGTCTTAAACTAAAAATATTGATATAAAACAGCGAGGCCGCGTTAATTAACTTTTCACTCGTAAATTTTTTACTCAGTTGACTCCGACTTTTGGTTAGTGCTAATTTATTATTCTATTAATTAGCAATGAATCGTTTTGATCGGTGGTGCGGAGTTTTCCTTTACCATTATTTATAATCGTGGTCATATATTTTTTAATGTTATTAAAAATGGCTGAATCGTTTTTTTATTTATTTATATATTTCTATTGATTTTTAGAATTTTGATTTATGTTGGCATTTGGGAGGTTTTTATGTGGTAATAGTTGAAACTTTGAACTTTTTGGTTTTTGTTACTTATGTACTTAAGTGTAAAAATTTGGGTGAGTTTTATGGATATTTATTATACGGATATTACAGATTATACTTATACAGAGAAAATTGTGATAATATTTGTTTTATTATGATTTTTTCCTAAAAAAAGACCTATATATACTTAATTAGAAAATGTAACAAAATTTGAACGTATCGGGATTGGAACTCCTGCCTCTTGGAAACCGTGCAAGTGCTTTCACTAGTAAGCTATACCTTCTCTAGTTATATAGTTAATATGAAATTATACCATTACATTACTATTTACAATAATTATATCTACATTACCAATTACTGTACAGTATACATAAATTTACTCTACACTCAAATTAATTTATAAAAAAAAACAAAATAACGCTTTTAATTATAACAACCGCGCTTAGTTAGTAGAAAAAAGCGAAAAAACGATTTAAAAAAAAAACCGATACTTATAAACAAGTATCTATTCATCACCGAGACATTAATTGCTACCCGCCGGTAAAATAAACACTTACACAGCCCATACAAACTTGTATGGCGGTGGTGGTAACCAAATTGTTTCACCATGCTTTGACACCACAGAACTGCCAAAAAGCCAAAGTCTCATTAAAATTGTACAAAGTTGCCATAAAGTAATTGGCAAAGCGAGTATTATCAAGCCTGACAGACGAACTTCTAATTAAGGCAGACACTTCTGTAAGCTTATCTAAGCCGACAATGATCGTTCACGGGACTTTGTCACTTGTTTTCTATACGTTAAAAGATATTTTTGTGTGAAAAAAGAAGTTTAATTGTAAGATTGTGCGTAGGGTTCTTTGAGAGTTCTAGCAAAGTGCGCCTGCACCGTCGACTTGGAACAAAAGACTTGGAATGGCAATTGATCTTCACAGCGATTAGCGTTTAAGGCGTTGAGGAGGAAACCGAGTGGTTGCTTTTGAGGTGAAAACGGGATCCATGCGTAAGGTTAGTTTAATAGTGGTGTTATCTTTGACTGGAATATTTAAATCGGTGTATGTACAGCCATTATGTATGTGGCAGTTTTTGTTTTGGACCTATGATGCGGCTTGGAATTTAATTTGAAGATAATTTATATAATTATATTATAAAAGCAGACGTATAATTATGTGAGCTATCCCCAAGTTAGATTTCAAGTGAGAACCACATTATCCTTAGCCAGGTTAATAAATTTCGATATTTATATTGTAAACACCTATAACATTTCTTCAAGAAGTCGTTGAAAATACCGATAAATAAAATTTAAAGTAACATTATAAAGAAATTTACGCAATAATGAAGTAACAGTTGAGCAAGAAACAATAAAAAAATAAGTTTTTACAAAACATAGAAGTAGGAAAGTAAAAAAAAATAACTTTTTAACTTTAACTTTTTTATTTGGCAATATTGTTATAAAGTTTATATTACTCAATATGATACAATAGGGATTTTAGAAAAAACTCTCAATTTTTGGAAGAACAGAAGAACTTCAAAACATATTATTGATCTAAAGTTTCAAATAAACTTTTTGTTTTAAAAGAGAACACAATGAAAAATATTCATAACAAAAGATTTTGTAATTTGTTTATTATGTAGAAGGTACTTTTTTAATATGTTGATGTTAAGAGTTATTTAATTTAATTTTGATACTTTTGTAATTTTGATACTTTAGGCACGTCGTGGCTCGGTTATACATTGTGGACTCGATTCTCATAAGCAGTCAGTTATTGTCATTTACTCGCTCTGTAAACAATAAAAATCGCGACATCCAGTTCCTCCGCCCAACACGCAATATCATTTTAAATGAAACTCTTTAACCGGATTGATTAATGGCGTATATTAAGAATACTTTTCAGTAGTCCGTGGTAAAAAAAACTAAATCAAATTGAGGCCAGTCGTGGCACACGAGCACAAAGTGTGTGTGAGTGTCTTAACACTAGGTTCCCTCTGCCTACCCTGCGGTGTGCGGGATACACCTTGAAGCTGATTGATTTGATAAGATCTTTTTAAGTAAATGTAGAGAGATAAGATTTTTTAAACAAATGTAGAATTATGATGTTTTCAGGAAATCATGGGGGTGTAGAATTGAGTATATGGTTTGAATTTCAACTCGATATCTCTAAGCGTTCCTGAATAAAAGCTCTTAACAGACAAATGGACAGACGGACGGACATTAAAGTGATCTTATTAGGGTTCCTTTTTTCTTTTAAAGGTATTAACCCTAAAAATGAAAATAATTCAAAATTAATCACTTTCCATAGATGGGAAGCGAATACACAGTCATCCACAGGTCTATTCCACTGTGGTATATAGTACATAAATGTACGTACATATATATACAGAGGTATGTTAATGCTTCAATACTTCCGATTACACGCTTCAATAGATGATTAACTAATATCTGACTCTTGACTTTTGGCGTCTCTTTACAATCTTTTCACATCATATCTCCATCAGTTATCTATACAATAGACAAAAGAAAATAGCATTTGACTCGAAAGTGTACAAAACTTCCGTGTGGTCAGAAATTTTATTTCACAAGTTAATAATATGATTGTGAAATAGCTGAATTGGTGTTTCTTTTAGTGACCCAGTGACACGTTACTATGTTTTCATATTTAAGTGATAGAGATTATATTTTCTATTCTTCGTTTGTCTCTATTTTATAGAAACGATGTATCAGAACTATACTGATCATTAATCAAGAAGAACTTAGAACTAAGTCAGTCTATTTTTCTATTTTTTGCTCATTTTGTGTTTCAAAGAGGAAAACAGCTTCGTACAAATTGATCAGACCGGAAAAAACAGTATATACTATTCAAATTTTTTTGAAGCACACGATCATATAAAGATTTTCAACAACACAATTTACGAATATTATAAATATAATAGGTACTAATTTTATTTACTGACCAGCAACTAACGCAAATTCACAATGGTTGACTGTTAGAAATTTATCGTTTATAAAAACATCTTCATGTTCAGTTAGAATAGACATATCAATAGAGCATTAAGAAGCGTGCGCTTTTATTCTTACCAATACTTTATACAGCTGACGTTCTTCTATTCTATAGTATTAAAGTTCAAAATGTTCACTAGAACTGTAGAAATTTGATATTGATTTATGATGCGGTACGGACACCCAACAAAAAAGTGGCATCAATAGAACAAGAAACACAAATGAATGTACTACAATACAAGTAATTGTTTAGACAAAAGAATTAAATGTGACTTTATTAGTAATAAAAGGCATCGGTTCTAAAATAGACTTTATTTTTAGTATGTTAAGATTGAATATTCATTTTTGATATCTGATGCAGCGTTAGGTGCTTTCGAAGTAACGTCTTGACGGTCAAAGCTTTCGCCGCGTACATTTTAGTTAATTTTAACGACAGTTTCACAATAGAAAGGCATTACAAAAAGATCCATAGTTTCTGCTTAGCGATTGCCATTCTGTTACTGTTGTTTTATGATTTCAGTATTGTCTCTCGGACAATGGGTATAAGAAGGATTATTCTGTGCATTATACTAAAACAATGGTTAGTTTGAAATTTTAAATTTAACTGTATTTACAGGGTTTGGTTACCGGAACATATTGTGCAGTTATTTTCTATTCTATGTATTTAGTTCAAATGAAATTGCCCTCGTTGGCAGAGTCCCGCTGCTTCGGTACCACTAAAGGACGATTTGAAGAAATCAGTCGCGTGACAAATTTTTTGGTGACAACAAATGGTAATGGGTGCAATATAATTATTACGGTGATGTTTTTGGAATAATAAGATATTTATTTTGGGAAAAGTTTAGGATTTAAACGAACAATATTTTACTTATATAATACGTTTGAATAATTATTGATTTACTACAAACAAAATATATATTTATTTATATAAAGTATGCAAAAATGCTGATCAATTTAAGGATGTTCCTTCTACTTTTCATTAATTTCCAAGTCAATGAGGGAAGACGGCCATAACATTTTTATATTCTTTTGTCAATTTAACGTTCTATTAGTATTTTTTTTCTACAAGTGATTAGTACAAAAACAAATTCTTTGAATTGTAATAACATAGAGGCCGTTCTGGCGCAGAAGAACTACCGTGCGATTGTAAACGCAACGGTTGTGGATTTGATTCCCAATTGGAGAAATCAAATATTTTATGTTTTCATATCTTCGCTCTAGTAATGAGGTAAAGCGCGGCGTTGATTTCCGCAACTCAACACGCAATACCTCAAGAATGGAACAGAAGTGTTTTGAACATAGTTTCAAGACACCATTCTGAATGCATTGCTTGCTTTGTTTACCAGAGCTAGGAAATGACAGGAATATAAATAATCATTCGATCAGGTAAGGAAATCGAACTCACGACTATATTGTACCAGGACTTACAGTAAAAATATAGTACATTAAAACGAAATACAGATTTCAAATAACTATAGAAGTTAAAACCAATCATAACTTGGACGAAGTTTGGTAAATTTTAAATATCTTAGAGAGGATGAAGAAAAAGGAGAACAATCAATTAGGACTGTCACTTGCAGGGTGCAAAGTTGGTAATATGAAAATTGTATTGATCATATTTATGTTTATTTATTTTAGCAATTTTCATATTGGTTCGATTACGAGATTGTAACTCTAAATCATTTTTTTTTCATCTTCACGCATTTTCTTGCATGTCAGTGTAGGCAGAGGGAATCTAGTGTTAAGACATTCTGTTCCCCATTTTTTTTAAGACATTGCGTTCGATTCTTCTAAAGACATCATAAAAACAACCATTACCTTTATACTTCTCTCGAATAGAACAAGGAACTTAACACGCAATGCCTCGAATTCAGACGGAAACTGGAAATCCGTTCTTTCTGTCTTGACAGATGACTACTACGATTATCTAGGCAGAGAGAAACTGGGAACCTAGTGTTAAGACACTCCGTTATAATTAAAACACTTCCATTCCCCACTTTCCGCCGAATTGGAGGCATAGCTTGTTTGCGGTACTCAACAGCACATTTTGCGTCGTTACCAGAGCGAGGAATTGAATTATTAAATATTTCATTTCCTCGAGAGGGAATCGAACCCCCAATCAGGCGAGACTCCCGATTCACACGCTGCCGCTCTTGCGCTACTACTATCCTCTATCTTATCTTCTATCTTCAACAAATATCTTAAATAAATCTTACCCGTAAACAATAAATTATAAAAAATATTTCATCAAAACATATCATAGCTACGTTTCACACCCCAACCAAAACTAATTGCACAAGCGACCCCAAAATTTACAAACAAACAAACGTACAAACATAAAGAACAGATTAGTCAAGATCCTGATCGTATTTAAGATAAATAAGTATTTTTGCTAAGTACAGATTTAGATGGTCCGATAAAGGGCAGCTGTGGGGCTGCTGGGTCGGGTCGTCGAAAAAGTTATCTTATTTGAACTATTTGGCACAATGGTACGGTAATACGGAAGTATACGATAGTATTTCCGGTCATTTTTAACTTTTTTTTATAGAAATAGTATCTTTCTAGCATTTTTTAAAATGTTATTTCACACTTTGGAAAAGAAAATATTTTAGAAAAAATATTAAAATTGTTGAAGTGTTTTAATGGGAACGGAGTGTCTTAAAATTAGATTCTAAAATTCCTTTTGCTTATGTGCGGGATACAGCTTGAAGTTAAAATAAAATTAAACGTAGCACGGTTTACTTAGGCTGTGGTTGGACGTATTTCGGTTGACAGTCTCTAAGAGACTCGAGTTCCATTTTTAAGTAAATTTTATGAATTTCTACTTTACCTTTGCATAAAAAGTAATACGTAGAAATTTGTTATTTCTTTTACTATGGCAACTTACCAGTATTTTTTTACAAACAGATACTTCCTTAAAAAAATACTCAATCACAAATTTAAATATGTTATATACGTAGCGTTGTTGTTTATTTCGCACTGGGAAGTAGGACGGATACATTAAGTGCTTATCTATACTAATTAATATCATAAAATAAAAAAGAAAACAGCTTCACGCTGTATCCCGCACACAGCAGGGTAGGCAGAGGGAACCTAGTGACACTCTGTTCCCCAATTTCTGCCGAATTCTGGAGGCATTGCGTGTTGAGTGGCAGACCTCAACGCCGCGCTTTATCTCGACACCAGAGCGAAGACAGAGTGGAGGTCGAACCCACAACTAGTCGGTTTTACAGCCACACTTTGTGCCACTGCGCCACGACTCACCTCAATATCATAAAATTAAAGAATTTGTTTAGTCGAACGCGCTATGATCTCAGGCACCATTGTTTTATATTAAAAGGTCATTTTGTTCTAAATAGTCTACTTAGGAAGGCTTTAAACTGTATTAATTAAATAACGTTAAACGTTATGACGTAAATCCACTATCCCAGCGATCAAAGTTACCACCAGCACTTGCGAATTTTGACGACGGAAGTGAAGAAGGTTCCCTGGTTCTGTATATCACATGTACGATACCTACATGATAAAAAAAATAACGGCACATTATAATATTATTAGTATTATTATTAATTTATAATCTATTATTATACTATAAATATAATATTGAATAGCTATAAAGTTGTAAACGCAATAGGATTATATTAATTATACATAAATGGGACAGATGACTAAAAGCGGCTATTTTGGAATCAAAATCCCGATTTAAAATCCATACAGCAAATATTATTGTTTATTTTTTTATATGAAAGCATTAAATTTTGTAATTTAAAGGCAATTTATATTTCTTATTGATTTCAGTATCGTCATAAATATTAGTGCTAAAGTACTTCTTTTTGCACGTTCTATCTTTATTTCACACAGTATTCCGGATATAACAAGTTAGGCAGACGGAACCAAATGTTAAAGCACTCTGATCTAAACGCGACTACCCACTTTTGGGACTGTCATTGCGTGTTGGGTGACGGAACTCACTGCCACACAACTCTTCTTCTTATTACGGCGTAAAAAAAATCGCCATTATCAAATAATTATACAAATAGTCATACATTTATAAATTACAAACAACCAAACGCACTGGTAGGTACTTATATCAAAACATATTGTTTCGCATCAGCTGTGTACATGCAATCGTAGTACAAAAGCGTAATTTTGTATTCATACAGGATAATCCACAATGTATACGATCAAAATAACTATAAAAATACAATGAGCTTAACCGTGTACCCTAATACGTCCAGAGCGGGATGTATGGAGGTTTTAGTTCTATTATACTATTCTGTGTGGCAATTGATTTCTATACATGTTGCAGTGCCTTGCTTTGTCTGCAAATGGTTGCTATTTTTTATATTATATGCGGGATACAGAGTTGCACTTACCGCTAATATTCATTATATTACATTTTAAGGATACTTTTATTACAAATTAAAATATTTCAACATTAAGATTAGATCCAGATTTTGAGGCCAGTCGCGGCGCAAGGGCACAAAGTGTGCCTGTAAATCGACTGGTTGTGGGTTCGATCCCCACTCGAGGAGATGAGATATTTATTTACATATATTATATTTATTTGTATTTCTTCGTTCTGGTATCGAGGGGAAAGCGAGGCGTTGAATTCCGCCACTCAACACGCAATGCCTCCAGAAATTGGCGAAAAGTGGGGGACGGAGTGTCTTAACATTAGGTTCCCTCTACCTACCCTGCTGTGTGCGGGATACAGCGTGAAGCTGAAAAAAAAAGATTAGATCCTATACCCATCGCATTCAATCGGACTTATCACTGTACCATTAGGACTATAACACAAAACACAACAAATAACTATCGATATAACAATATTTACAATCAATAATTTGCTAAATAATAGTGAATTACGACAGACAGTATTGTGTTCCATACAAACACCCTTTCACAGGCAAGCAATAACTGCCACATGACAATACCAAATTAAATTTAAACCCATACATACATAAAACTATAAAAAAGTTGGTCGTTTCAAATAGAAAGATTCTCTTTACACGCATTCTATAGACAATTGGATGGTATAAATCATAGAGTTGACAAGAATGTTTATGTACAACCATAAAAATATCATAGCCAATTATTATTCAATGGAAATTGAACCTTGTACCGTTTGTGATAAGGGTGTGGTGGGTTTTAACCGATTTGGCGTAAAGTGGGTAACTAGCATGCGTCCGCCGCCCCATCAGTTAAAACGTAAATTATGGGTACCCTAAATAATGGAAGTAAAAAGAATCATTCGCTAATGGATTTTGTTCTCAAAAATTAATTTGGGGTACTCGACGGAACTTGTGTAAGCACCCAATCAGTTGCAACCCTAACTACGCAGGGTTGGAATGTTAGAGAAAGATTGCTTTTTTTCATTACCTTCGTCTTCGTCTTCCCAAAAATTTGAGTTAGTTAAAAAAGTATGGGAAATGTTATTGCTGTTTAACATTGAATAATAACCATATTTGACGAAATGAGGAAAAATCAGGGACATGATCCTGATAATTAGTAATTAAACAAAAACTTTTTATTATTTATATATTTCAATTTGATATTAAAGCCAAAATCACACACAATTACGTCAAATAAATATGAAATATCACACTTTATTTTTCTCACATAATTTTTTCTTTTACCTTTTTCTACCTATTACATGTACATAACAAAAACTACAAAAACACGTAAAAAATCTACAATTTACAAACAAAATATATTTCTTTTATTAATCTCACCTTACTATCGTATAGCCCTAGCCTATAAGCCAAGGGTGACAAATCTCCGTTACAGGGCTGAAGTGGTATTGTTTAAGCCCTTTAAACTTTTTAATTTATTAACCAAAAGGGTTGGAGTCGTAAAAATTACTTTTATTGTTTGTAACGACACATCAGCCTACGTGATAACGATTTCTGACTTATAACTCATATATAATGAATGCGACCAGTACGACAAGATCAACGTATTATTATTAGTAACTTTTATTAGAATTGTTGCTTATATTAACTACGAGTGTGGTGTTCGAAGTCAAGTGTTTTTCTATTAAAGGTTGCAATGCAAAACTTGTTTGTTTCAATTGTATTGTGATTTATTGTGGGAATGTGACACTGTTGTGGTACAGTGGGGAAGTGTCTTAGTATACGTAATGGTTGTAGGTTTGATTCTCAGGCAGGGAATGGCTATGTAGCTCAAGTGTTTGTGGAAAATGCGATGAGAAGTTGTACTAAAGAGCAAATAATGTCTCTCTTAAGGTAGGTGTAGTACGAAAAAAATTACGTAGCAGGAATCGAACCCATGCCTATTGGAAACCGTCTAACACTCTTGTCTATTACACCAAACATTCTCATCTAGGTTAGTGACATAAGGAGGGTTCTATAATATAGGGAGAGCTTTTTTTTCAATTTTCTTTATTTACCTCAGCATCTAATATTATATTAGCAGCTTATTATTTTTTTCCGTATGACATGGTTAGTAGAAGGAACTTCATATTATTACTCTTTATTACCTAGACAATGCCCAACTTTCGAGACATTGCGTATTGAGTGGCGGAACTCAACGCCGAATAAGCCACTATATATTTCTATGTATTATTTTAAAAGAAAAATATGGTTAAACAAATACCTACATAAACTTTTTTCAGATTATTTCCATAGTATATTTCAATACTTGTTAAATATAAATGTGGGACGATAAATAAAAGTTTGTTAACAAAAGCTCCTATCAAACTAACCTTTCACGGTAACAATATATAACTTTGAAATCGAAAGGCAACTTTGGTAAACTAAATTTCACTTCGTATTCAAAACGCGGTTTCTTATAAGGGGGAAAACATTATCAAAATCGCGACAGCACTCCACGGAGGCCGCGTGTTGATTCTATCAGAAATCTACTTGAAAATCTTGCATTCCCGTTAATGTAATACGATTCATTATTACTCTTTTTTTATATATATAGTTCCTATAAAGACACTTTCATTTCCGTCGTATACCTACTGGAATTTACTTCATTGCCAGAGCGAGGAATTTAAAATATTAAATATTTCATATCCTGGAGTGGGAATCGAACCACGACCTATCTCGTTTCTCGTCACATGCTTGAGCCTCTGCGTCACTACTGTCCTTACAATTTTAAGCCCATTGTTTTTTTTTTATTTTTGGATGAGACAGTACTTACATGAAGGTAAATAGATCTATAAATTCTATGTCTATAAATTAAATTTTACTAGAAGAGTACTACTATTATGTCAACGCATGACGATTTTAAGATTTCTCTTGAAAAAAAAACTTTTTTATTCGCTTCGATCTTTTCACTTAAAAAAGCATTCCAAATTACGACAGATTCTTTAAATGAACATATGTTCAATTTCAAATTATTGTGGATTTTATGATATATTAATATATAACTAATTGTTCAAATCGACATCAACGAAAGTACCTACATTGATCCCTAAAGTCTGTAGGAGAAAAGGTCATGTTATTGTCAGGGATATTTCTTATAGTGATGTAGAAAAACCCTTTCCACTCTTGTACCGTGATAATGGACTTCATTAATTTCGCTTATACAATTTATTCTATTTAAATATGTATGTCGTCTATATTGGGACCACAGATTAATACTCGGCGTGTGGTTTTTTTATTCCATAAAATGCGGCGTTAAGTTGCGCCACTCGCCACAAATTTCGGTCAAATGTCGAAAATGGAATGTATAAGTTCTAAATAACTTGCTGTATACGGGATCTCTCTTACTATACCTATGTGCGGGAGAAAGTGTTGAAAGTGAGAAAAAAATAAAAAAAAATTAACTCGAAATATATTATTTATCTCTTTAAAAAAAACTTACTACTATATAAAGTTAACTGCAACAAAAAATACGCATATTTAAAAAAAAAAAAAAACATTAGAATGATATTTTCCACATCTAGAACAAAAATTAAAAAAAAAAGAAACACATCATTATCACCTGCAACAGTTTTCCCGAGAGACGTCCCATATTTCCAATTCCCGCCGTCGATTATACGAAAAACCTTAGTTCTATAGAAACAACCGCCCAAATCGTGTTGACACTTACATTTATTAAAAACACCCAAAACAACATTTATTACTATGTGATAAAGTTTCAGTACTATTTCGTGGGTGTCTTTCTAAATTGGTCGGTTCAAAAGTCGATATTTTATTCGTGCTTGTTAAATTTCATTGTCGTTTAGAGATTTACTTGTATGTAATTCCTTATGGGATAAAGTTTATTTTATTCAAATATAGCACCCTCTGTTAATACAAAAAAGTGCTTTCTTTTTGCCGCTACAAAAGGATTGTTAGGACACGTTACCTTTTATATAGATGAGTAATGCTTATTGAAATACTGTAGGAGGATTCGAACCCGTGAAGAATCATTAGTAGATGCCATCAAAGTACCGAGCCAACTAGGCTATATGAGGGTATTTTTATTTTTTTAGGCTTCATGCTATATCCTGAACGTAGCAACGTAGGCAAAGGAAACCTGCGATCCTAGTGTTAAGATACTCCCTTTAACCACTATCCGTTTGCAACAATGATGTTTGTCTTAAATATTATCAATTTTCATAGTTTACATATTTTTCTCACCGCCTCTCTTAAATATGTGATGCTTTTCTACAGAAAGTTACTTATCATTATCGTCACAGAAATTTTGGCGTCCGCTGCTGGACTTACTAAGGATCTTCAGGAGCATTTCTTAAAGCAATATCGTTTAATTTAGTTTTTCTACGGATATCCTCATTTGTGATTCTATCACTTAGGAAAATACCAAACAAGAACGTTACTTACTTAGTCAAATCAACGGAGTTTAGCTATACGGTTGGACCATAAAACACTCAAAGCTTAGATTTACAATCGCCACAAAAGCTGGGACCCACACAAAAGGTGCATTGTTTTAAACAAGATGACAATTGGTCACAGTGGATACCCAACATTGTGCATTATACCCGCAAATGCAAAGAAAACACTTAAAATACTAAAATGACTAACAATATGTGCCCTTATTCAACAATCTTTTATACTCGGTTCCCGCTAAAAGTCCCAGCCGAAGCGCCCGCAGTGTCGCCAAACGCGTGAAATTATATAACAATAGATGGTAATGATCCGTTACGGGTGAAAAATATAAATAAATATATATGGATGGCTGTGCTATGCAAAATCCTGTAGAAATTTGAGTTTAAACAGCTTAAAGACTTCTTGGCTAAAGTCAAAGAGAAGATTGTTATACAAATGAGGTCACATCAGCTATACAGGTTGTTATGTGGGCATGAAAGGTTTTGTTTTGATATATTATATTTCATATATAACATAGATTGTAGTTACTTTGTTCATGTACTTTGTGTTCATTAATATTTTATTTGTTGTAAATCACTGATAGAAGCCGTCGTGCCGTAGTGGGACAGGTGTGTGACTGTAAGCGTGACGGTTGTGCGTTCGGTCACCATTAAGGAGTGTGAAATAATGTGAATTATTATTATTTATTTATATTTCGGTCTGGTAACAAGGCAAAGCACAGCGTTGACTTCCACCATTCAATACGCAATTCCTCGAAAATTTGGCGGAAAGTGGGTTCGGAGAGTCTTAATAATAGGTTCCCTTTGCCCTCACTGCTATATGCGGATACAACGGGAAGCTAATAAAAAAAACACTTTTAAAAACTAGCTTCCAGCAGTCGACTCTACTCGCACCAATTGTTCTCAGTCGAAATAAAGGTAATTCATTAATTCTTGAGAGAAAAATAATTAATTTTCTTGAGTAGGGATCGAATTCACAACCGTCGCGTTTACACTCAAACGCTGTCGCATTGCGCCAGAATTGCCTTACACTTATGTAGTGAATAAAAAACATTAGCGAAGCTTACATCAAGATTGAATTTAATATTTTTTTCTAATAACGGAAATAATCGTTGCCTCCATCTTTAAAACTATAGGCTACCTTTAAGACAGAAGCAAACAACTTCAACAATTACTTATGCTATTTAAAGTTTGAAGTAACGTCAATGCAAATAGATGTATTCAAGGCACACCGTTTACCAGTATTCTGCAGGGGGTCTCGCAGTCAAGGTATTTTGTTTCCGCATTTTAGCCGTACACTAACATACAAACAAGATTTATAATATATTTTTTTTCTTCTAAATAAATTTACAACTCTTTGTTATTTACAAAGAGTGGCTTCTGCTTAGTTACAGTGTTTCGTTATGTGGTGAAAGCTTATTATGCTTTTATTTCTTATAAAGGTGTCCCTAAGGGAATTATTTTTGGTCACATTTTGTTTGTTTTATTCAAAAGTGTCATTCTTTGAGGTACTTTACTTGTATTATTTCTTTTTTTTTTGTTTATATTGATATAAAGTATAAAATAATAAAAAAACCTTTTAAATAATAAGTCTTTATTTAAAAGGTCACTTATACCTTCCGGTCTCAAGATGTTTTTTTTCCTGCTGTATTATATTTTAGAAATCAAATTCTTTTATTTGACACCAATATTAGGTGGGTTGTGCAAAAATTTCTTATTTACTATTTTGATGCGGCGGCCATTCTATATTAACAACAATATTGATTATATGTAATTTCTTATCATCAAACTTGAACAAGTAAATAAGTATTTCAGCTTAACCGGACACTGGTAAATGCCTAAAATTAAGTTGCTTCTAGAAATCGAGTGGAAATTAGAGAACGGATTGTCATTACTCTGTGCGGACCCTGCTATGTGGACAAAAGCGTAAAGCTGATTGTTTTATTAAATAATTATGAAATTATTATTAATTTTATGTTTTTTTGCGTACTCACCCTCTTCCTACTTTGCTTTCTTATATTTAAAATAAATAATATCGTTATATAAGCACGCAACGTCAAATACCATCTAAATACAAAACAAGAAGATGAATCATACATCCCAGAGAAACACAACTTAAAAAAAAAACATTTCGAAAGCTTTAACCTACAAGGAGGTCATTTACATGTGTGAGTACACTGGCGTCGGTCCGTCTGCCCATGATATCTCGGGAATGCGGTCCCGTCAGTATCACATAACTTTAGGGGTTAACTTTACTAAATCAATCGATTCATTTTATGATTGTTAAATAAAATTTTTGTATTCTTTCCTTGGTAAGTCCAAGGTCCATTTCACTTTTTTTAAATTAAATGTCAATTTTTATTATATTTATAAATATTTCTTAAGTCATTATTTATGTACATACCAGTTCTGACTGTAATCACAACTGTTGTGGGTTATTACCAAGTCACGCCAAAAAACTTAAAAAAAAAACATTTACATTAAATCTCCCCAAATGTATCATTTAATTTCTCCATACACATTCGTGTTTAAATAAAATAACAATATAAATATAGACTTGCCTATTTACGTTACTATGAAAACTTAACTTAACTTTTATGGTGCGTCTTAATACAGAATAGGCTGATCATCCCACACGTTTCAAAGAGTCAAATAACATTATTATGTATCTTAAATACTAACAAAGTGAATTGTTAACGAGATTTCGACTCTATTGCCTAGGTAATATGGAAAGAAAGTATTTTTTCAAGTATTAAAGCGTATTTTGAAGTATCTTAGCCGCTTGATCAGCGTTCAAAGGGCCACAATGATTGTACGCCCGCTTTTTACAAGGTTCGGCATTTATAAACCATCCTGTTGAAGAAGTATTACATTCTAATCGTATTTTGTTGATATAGATTTGACATCAAAATTAAAAAATTGAAAAACATTATATAATAAAGCTTTAAAAATATTAATCATTGGGCTCATTGGTCAACACTTCACTTCACATTTTTGCGTGTTGAGTGGAAGAAAAATATTTAAGAAATAAAGAAATTTATATTTATTACCACAAAAAATATTTTGATATCCTCGCTCTGAGTTCCCCCATTTAATACGCAATATCTCGAAAATTGACACTTTGATTTGATTGAAAAAATTTAAACCGAGAAAGGAGTAGGACCTCCTCGAACCGACAATATCGCGATTTGTCTTGTTACCAAAGCAAGGAAATTAAAAAAATAAACATATAGAGAATCAGTCGAACTAACAACCGTTGCATTAACAATCATACGCTGTGCCACTGATCCATCACGACCTCAATATATTGTATATATCTACAGTTATAATAGAAGTATAATATTTTAACGAATCATTAAATATAAGACTATCTCGATTTAAATCTAACATTTAGAGGTGACGTAAATTTCTATACATTTGTATACACCGATCAAACAATTGTATTCATTCGTCTGTATCACGATAGCCGCAAAATATTTACTAAAATTGACACCAAAGGAACCTTGCGGGTGAAGACGCGGCTTACTTTGATGTGCTTAAAGGGAAGTTTCTCTGTATCGATTTATATTAAAATTATATTTGATATCTAGTATGAGATTGTAACTATTGGTTTTGAATTTAAATAAAAATATTAGTTGTATAGAGTATGGTAGCGTCTGGCTATACCAGCAACGGTTGTCGGTTCCATTCCTGTTAGGGAGAATATTTATAATAATATTATTTATATTTATTATTTATCATTAAAATTAAAATTGGACTGAAAACGGGGAATGGTGGCCTGGGATGGCCTTTACACTAGGCATCTTCTGCTTACTTTGCTATAATATTCATCGGATTACTTAAAAGAGCGAGAACATGATAATGCAATTCACTCGATCAAGTGAGAATCGAATCCAGAGCCGATGGATTTTCTGTTGAATGTTGGAGCAATGTGCCACTACTGTCACACATAGAATTAAATTAATGGAAACAAAAAAACATATATTAATACATCATATTGTCTACAAAATTAAAAACAAAACAAAACAAAAATAAAATAAGATAAATATATATCGTTTTAGATAAACTCTACCTTTGATAAATGATAAGAAACTTATTTTTAGATTCACTTATTGTTAGCGATGTGGCTTTTAAGATGCGCCGATAAGGATGAGGTTGACAAAGCGGTCGGCAGTGCTTTGCTATATTCAGAGATCCTTGTCCAGTTAATTGTATTATAGCAGAAAAATTATATCTAAATTTATGTTTTTATAACTTGAACTTGATCATATATCGACATTACAACCTTCTTAGCGCAATTGCATTCTGAGTCGGTACGATATGGGTAACCTCAAAAAGTGATTCTAGCTCCTTAAAGGCCAGTAACACTCCTGTAGCCTCGCCAGTGATACAAAGGTATGTGGTCGAAGGTGACTACTTACCTAACCTGCTACCAGATGATGCGCGAGCGTCTATCTCAGACTTGAGAGCGGTTTATAAATTTGAGCTTCAGTAATAGGGTCGAAATAGGGACTGCGTCTGACTGCGATGCGTCTACTGCGAAAAATTAATTATCTACAATTCCCTGCTCTAGACGAGTGTCTTAACACTAGGTTTCCAGGTTTCCTCTGCCTACCCTGTTACATCTGGTTAAAAAAGATTTTTAAGAACGTGATTGATGAACCACTAGTTCCAAAGATTACCGCAATCAACCAAAGAAACTTTTCAACCTTATAATATTAGTACAGATTGTATACATCTGTACTATAACTATAACAAATATTTACTGGTGTAGTCATTTACACTACTGCCTTAAAGATCCGGTTACCTGCAAATCATAAAACACCTCGAATCCATTTCAAAACCGCAGAATGTCCTTCATTGATATTTTATAATTAGTTATTCATCGTCTCGGGTCAATTTTATGGTGCAAAGTTTATGAGATGGACTGGATTTGACAAGCGCGTACATTGTGAGCCCTTATTATAATTTTTATTTAATATTTTTCGAAATTATTATTTTGTTATTAATTTGATTCCAGACAGCATGTATTATGAATATGTGCGTGGGGAACGTAGCGTCCGTACGTTGGGTACGAACTAAGTTCCCTCAGTTTACCCTGCTGTGCACGGGATAAACTGTGAAGCTGCTACATCTACAGTGTAAAGCAGAAAGGGCAGAAAAATCTGAGAGCTAAGTAAGAACTACGTTCTGCGTTATTAAATAATTAATAGTTAATATAATATTCTATAATATTTTTTCTTCCTACTCTAACTGTTAGATTATACTGAAATTCTACAAAATTTTGTAGGATTCAGATATTGAGTGACAGTGATGAAATTACAAAACTGGAATGTTGAAATTTGGCATGTAGGTAGGCCAAGGAGTATATGAATGTCTCAAAATTCTTAGAATCCTTAAAGTCCACGGTTTTTAATAAAGTAATAAGGATGAAACGCAGTGAACCCAAAGCGACACTAACAAAGTTGTTCTAAAAGAATTTGAGGAACGTCCGTTCACAACATTCACAAATTTTAAGATATATGTTTATATAGTTGATTATTCATATTAGCTATCATATTATAGCTTATATCATATATGTTTTAATGTATAATTTTAGTGGTTATTTTGAGTTGACAGTTTTATAGTCATCCTCATTCATCCGTTTCTTCTATCAAAATTGAGTCACTACGTATCCTACGTTCATCCGTTTGAGGCTGACGTGGAGAAGTGAGACAGCGTTTAATCTAAAATTGCAAATTTTTTGGTAGTCGAATTAATTTTATATACAAATTATACATTTCTTATAGAAACACAGCAAAAATAATAATATATCTACATACGTTATAATAATTTTAATTTATGTCTGATATTTATATATTCGAGATTATTAATTTGAAATCAATATTTTATTTATTATTCTTTATAGCTATAATTAGATTTATGATTTGGCCTTTGGAAAAACCTTGGAGTAATTAATATATTAAATAAATAAATCCGCTTCACGCTGTATCTCGCAAACAGCAGGGTAGGCAGAGGGAACCTAGTGTTAGGACACCACCAGAACAAAGCGTGGGCTTGAGTTCCGTGTCGTGTGATTGAATTATTTTAATGTAAGGTCCTCTTTGCCTACCCTGCTATGAGTGGCATACAGTGTGAAGCTATACAATATTTTTTTTGACCTGGGAATCTAGTGTTAAGATACTCCGTTCCCATTAAAACATTTCCGTTCCTCACTTTCCACTGAGTGGTGGAACTGGAAGTCGCGCTTTTACTCTGTTACCTGAGCGAGGATATAAAAATAAGAAATATTTCATTTCATATCCTCGATCTAAAATCGAATTTACAACTGGTACCCCAGCGCCACAACTGACCTCAAAAAAAAATCAATCAAATATTAAACACTTAAAGTGTCTCATTCACCGTAATATATCCACAATATGTATGTGAATAAAGCGAACAGTGCTAATTGGATCGAGAAAGGTGCCGTAAATCACCTTAGGCGATGCGATGATCTTGTGATTCGAGTCCTTAATTAAAAACCGTTTATGATGTTGTAAACGCGTCTAAGAAAACCATAGAGCTATAAATATCGTTTGAATTGGACATAAAAATATGAACACGACAATGTAAAATATTGTGGCGTAGATCGTGGGTTCGATTCTTTCTTGGAATATTCCCTCACTCAATACTCAATGTGTCAAAAATTGGGTGGAAAGTGGAGTGAGAGTGTTCTACTACTAGGTTCCCTACTCTGTTATAAACGGGAAACAGCGAGAAGTAAAAAAAAATCGTGCACAATTCAGGCATTTGCTTCAATACAAACTTTTATAGATAGTTTTAGATATTTTTATGGATAGATTTGAAATTGTAATTTTTATGGCGTATAAAAGATTATTTTAAATACTAACTTGAATGTTATTATTTATACAATAATACCTACAGTATAAACTATTTCGCTAACTTTAAAAGCTTATGTTAAAATACACAAAACATTTTACATACACACAAATATTTACATATATATATTATTTATTTAAATAATTAATTTCTTTGTCACTTCTACCAGCTTCCTATATCACGGGACAACCGCCAGTAGCCCGTCATTAGGGGCCCGCGAACTTACGACACGTCTAATTGGCTCTATATATCACTCCGTCTGTTTTATAGGTACAGTAGCACCTATAAAATTGTGAAACGTTTTGTTATTACACTAGTAACATATTATTGTTATGTATTTATGTATGTATCATCAAAACGTTTTGGGAACTGCTATAATTTTTATTATCGTAGATTGGTTAGAATTCAATTTGTATTAATATACAAATTTTAGAATGTAAATGTTTTTATATGATAATATATGTGATATATGTATTGTAATAAAATGGTTGGGTTATTGGGGTTCTGTAACTAAATGCCACTGATATAATTTAATATCCTGCGTATAAATGGATTGGTGGGAGGACATAGAGTTAAGACACTCCGTTTCTTATTTTTCGCCCAGATTACGAGATACTGCGTGAGGAGTGGCAGAAACGAGAAAATTAAAATAATTCTTTACCCTCTCAAGTAATATCTGACACTGGCAAGTGAAACTGGTATAATAAATTATAACTGAAATTTATCCTTTTGGTACAATATTACCATAATATATTTACCTATTATTTTTAACTACACTCTCACACACTTACTCTCAATGACATTAAAATATAATTTCAAAGTCTCTGAGTGCAATTATCGCTTCATAACTTATTCAATAAAAACAAAATTTTCGATATCTTAATATAAAAATACTCTTTCCGTTCGTACTATAGCAGAAGGTTTGGGCAGTAGGTACCAAAGGCCGGTAGCGCAGTAATGTGTTCTGAGGCACAATGAGTTATTATGAGATAACATCGCGTTCAATTAACATTCCGCCTATGGAGGTATCGACCCTGCTCGACTAATAATATTATATATTATATTCTATACTATAAATTATAAAATATAAAAATTCTGGTAAATTGTCAGGTAGAAAAGTTGTAATTTCTACCTAGCTACTGAATTGTATGTAAAAATAAGTTAAACTAAGGTAGAAAACGAAATAAAATAATCATTATATTTACTATTTAATAACTTTAACTTTTAAATTATAAATTTAAAGCATCTTTACATTACTGTGTAGATAGATATAAACTATAGAGATACCTAATCTATCTACTTAATAATTAAGAAATCTAATTGACATGTTGAATGGAAACAATACCGGATTTGGTACAGCGACTGTAAATGTCAGACTGCCACGTTTATGCTGAGGCGTGAGAAATTGGGACGGCCAGGTCTGTTCTACGCGCCGAGATATGACGTTAGTATGTCAGAAAATACCTATCACAGAAAGGCTTTAACATGATGGTTGTGGGTTCGATTCCCATTCGGAGAATCGATGAAAACGGAGCGTCTTAAAATTCGATTCCCGAAGCAGACAAAATGATTTAGACAAAGGTAGACAGAGGGAACTTAGTATATTAGTTGACTTTCCGTTGGAATATCTAGAAGACGTTACGTTAGTTTAAAATTTCTATGCTCTATCTTATGAAAACGGGGGAATTAAATAATATTCAATTACCCTAAGTAACAGAAATAACCTTCTCAATCGAAAACTTTTTTAAATACTATATGAATACTGTCATATTAAGTACGTTACTCTAACGAACGATACATAGTGAATATAAGACGAATTTAATAAAAGCCAAAGCGAATGCAGCTTTTTATGAATAATTACCATAATATATAATAATTAATATCATCATAAATATTCTCACGAAAAAATATATCTTTAGATACCTACATATAAGCCACGCTACCTTAAATATTAATCAAAGTAAAATCGAGCTCAAATTAAATTAAACTAAGAATTGGCCCCATAAAATCTTCGCCACCGAATTAAATACAAAGACAAACATACATTTCATATAATAACTTCTAAACCTTATTATATTCGTATAAGAGTTAGTTTTTTAATATGACAGCATTTTTTATTTGGCAATTTAATGTCAACGAAAATGTCGTTTTGTTTTTAAATTCGATATGAGATTTATTGTGTATCCTGCTGTGATTTTAAGATTATTGCAAATTTTTCTTTGATTGGACGGCCGTTAGAGCACAGAAGTATTTAACTGGAATAGCATAATGCGTCGAAGGTAATAACTTCAAACTTGTATTTAACGATAGGTTATAAAATGTAATAATTGTTTTTATATTTGAACACCTTTCGTATTTAGTGTAAGGGTTAAAGATTTTATGATAAGGGCACCCTTTTATCCTTCAATTCACCTACTTTGAATGGTCAGTTATGTTTAAGACATGGACATCCCCACGAGCATAATTAATTAAAAGTGTTGCTTGTGAAAATCAAAAAAGTAAAATCTAAAGTATTATTATAACTAAGATTCACGACTTTTCCCGCATAGGATTCTATTCAGCAAGAACGTAGAGTTAAAACTCTCCTTTCCGTATTTTCCGTATTTTTTTATTCATACTTCTTAGAGTAAAAATAAAATTAAATAAATAACAATATGAATAATAGCATAATTTTCTATACAAAATTTAGGTTTCAAAATCTAACTTAGCTTTTTCAAGGGTCATAAAAAGTATGGTAAAACAGTGTCCGATCACCGGATGCGGGGGTGACATGATAAAACCCCTTTTTGAGTGTTAATGCCGTGACAAATGTTGAATTTATGCGATTCTGGCGGCGGTTAGTGTCCTGCTGTGATCGCCTCGTGGATATTGTACACTGGTGTGGAAACTAAAGTCAAAGGATATATTTTGGAAAATGTACTTAAAAGTATTTTAAAAATTATACAGAACTCATTTTGATATATTGTCGATGATTGTCGCCCGCGATACGATTTGGATGTTAAAATGTAAAATCGCATAATTTTATTCAAAACAAAAAATGACATGCTTCATCGTTTGAATGTCAAATAATTTACGACCAGTTCACTAAAATTGCTTTGATCTAACAAAAATCGGCGCAAGAAACCCAACGAGACTATTTTTAGCGTAAAATAGAAAAAATAGCAATTATAAGTCCAGTAATTCGTGCAATGTGTGTCGGTTGATCAGTAACGGAAGAATTTTAAATCAGTTTCACGCTGCAGGATATCGCATACAGCAGGGTAGACAGAGAACCTAATGTTAAGACACTCGTTCCCCATTTTCTGCCGAATTCTGGAGGCATTGCGTGTTGAGTGGCAGAGCTCAACGCCGCGCTTTGCCTTGGATACCAGAGCGAATGAAAAAGAATTTTAGATATTTTAATGTAGTTTAAAAGGTGACAGATCCATTTTATATTAAAGATAAATATGTTATAAATATATTACACACAAAAATATAACTTTTAAACCGATCAGTGTATGTACAATCTCCTTTACAACATAATATAAAATATCTTTTACTTGCCGACTCTATAATGACGCACTTTGGGTCATTTTTTGGTAGACATGGATATATTCGCGTGTTTTTAAAGGATTCTTAACACTATTATTGTTTTTTTAGCGTAAAGCGGTAGTCGTTCCAGCTGGGTATTTTTTATAAGTTAAAAAACAAAGAAAAAACACAAAATTAATTAGATTTTATCAGATTGTTGATATAGAATATATTGATTTGCTATAATTTTTTAGGTGGAATTTAACCCCGCGCTTTGTTTTGTTACCAGAACGGTAAAAAAATGGTAGTAACTCATTTTTCCAGTGGCAATCGAACTCTCAGACGTTATTTAGCTTTTAGATATAATATTTTTTTTATAGTCATTGCCTGTAATATTATTAGCTTGGACTTTAAGGAACATTCCGTTTATTTCTGTTTCTGTATTAGTTTTGAGAAATTCTCATAATGCTTCCCTACACTTCCCAACCTACAAGTTAAACATACAAGAAAAATTATATTCTTTTAAGTCAAACAGTTTCTTCTGTGCGCTCTTTGTCTCTGTGTCTCTGTTTAGGACACTTCCGTTTCCAATTGTGAGCCGAATTCTAGTAGCATTATGTTGTAAGTGGCGGAACTCAACGCCGCGTTTTTGACCGTTACCTTTCATTTACATTTCAGTTCCTCGAGTGGAATTCGAAACCATAACCTATCGTACTACGTTTACAGTCACACGCTTGCGCTCCAGCGCCACAACTGGCCTGAAACATAATGATTTAACATTAACGAAATTTCATTTATCGAAAATGCAAAATTGAAAACAATAATTATAATATATTATAACAATAGCTATACAAAATCACAATATGTTGTTTCATAAATTAATATTAACAAAGTATGATTTATAATAATGGCAGTATTAGCGATCATCAAATTTCCACACCGCTACCCATCAAAGCAATGTAAGAGATATCCCATAGAAAATACAATGATACATTAAAATATAGAAAAAAACGATCTATTCGAGTAAAGCAATTGAACGTTTACAAACTTGTAGTGCTAAATCGGTCGGAATTAAACGACCCGATGCAACTTGCCTAATGATTTAGAAATTTGAGTTTTTGTACCAAAAAATATTCTATTGCCTTTGAATAGAGTTTTTTTTAAAGCTTAATTTTTGATCTTTGATTTAAAATGGAAGTACTGACGATTACTATAATTCATAGTTTACCTTGTTTTCATATATTTCTCATGGTTGTTTTTTGTGTAAATATTGCTTATATAGATTTACCGGTGCCTTTGCGCAAGTCTATTGGAGCGTTATGAATTATTGAAAATAATCGTTTTAGGATATGATATTATGAGATTTCCGTTTTTCGTATTTGAAGTGCCGCTTTCTTTATATTTTATTTCCTATTTATATTATAGTGTAAGTTTAATATTTTAAGTGGCTAGCTTTGTCGGCTTCAAATAAGAACTACAAAATTGTTTAAATATGTAATTATTATATTAGGTAACTTTAAATATATACGAGTATTATGTGCATATTAAAGACATTCACATGAGAACTGCCTCGGCGTCGGCAGTAAACGCCATGGCGGTGTGTTTAATTCACTCGATAGAATAATTATTTTCATTTTGTTTTGCTACTCAAAATGCAATGTCTCAAATTCAGGCGGAAATGGGACAACGAAGTTGCAGCACGATTTACTGCCGTAAGCCTATGCCTCGAGTCCCGCAGGGGACGCCCTAACCGCCGACATTGGAATGCAGCAATTGCGCTGGCTCTTAATTTCTCTCTCTTAAACAGATCTTTTTCCTTAAAATTTTCTTATTTGATTAAAATTACTTAGTAACAATATGTCTAATCACAACACCTTGATGAATTACAGGAATATTTATACAAAAATTAAAAACATTTAATAATGACGTCACTAGATCTAGTAAAAAAAACACTTAAAAATTTTAATTAACACAAAGAAAAAAAAGTTTATCAACAAAACGACGCGGTCTATTAAGAAATCACAAAGCGTTTTATCTTGATATGATCAACTTAGCCTCTTATTAATCAAATGGAATGCCCGACACATCATAGAAAAAACATATGTATCTGACAAATAAAAACAAAATGGCGTTAAGTTGACAGAACAAGGCACACCGAGCTTTTAGGCACGACCTTTAATAATAACAAAAGCTTGATCAAATTTCAACATTATTCTTTTTGATGTAGAGTTGAAATTAAATTGAATATTTCTTTAAAATAAAGCCTAAATTGTATTTTGAATGTTTCAAATTAATACACCTGTTATGTTGCACAGCCCTTTACATACTTTGGAGCCGCATTCTTTACAATTTTATTTAAGTTGTAAAATTAATATAGGTATATGTCGCTTTAATATAAATATACATATATAATTTTTTTTTAAATAATATATTCACTCATTTGTATGCAGTCGTTAAACAGCTTAATCATGTTCCTCAACTAATTATTTAAATTAACTTCATTTAAATATTACAATATGAGTTATGTCTTGAGACCTATAAGTTGTGTAATCAATATCTAAAATATATTTTAACATGTACGTAAAAAGTATATTTTTTATATGTATAGAAAAACACTTTAAAAACGTTGAAAATAGACTAAGATAAGCCTATTGCCATATAGCCATATCTTTCAATAAATTTTAAATATCATGTTATAAGATTTAGTAAACAAAATATACTCTCATCCATAAAATCTAAAGGATTTATTTCGAAATATTTCCATGCGCCTGCGCAGGCGTCGGTCTGTCTGGCCGTGCCTCACAAAAACTAGTTACAATGCAGCGTATTCAATTCTATGATTTCGGTTTTGAGAGGTTCTCTATTGATCTTTTTTTTATATAACAGTGGTATTAGGGCCGGTTGTCAGTGTATAAATGCATATGAATAGCCAACGCACAGTGAACTTTGGAATAGCTTCTAGATCAACATCCTGTTAGAATTTTAATGCTTTTATATGATATTGAGATTGTATTATACTTGACTTTTCATGTTTCTTTAATTATTGTTCTTTTATTTATTAAAAAAACTTTATATACTGTTTTGTAAAGTAAATGAATATCAACTGGTATTTTATTGATAATTATCATCTCCTAGAGAGCTTCTTATGGTTGCTTAAAACATTAATTACAAATAATATAGAAATAAAAATGAATAAGAAATTCAATGACCACAAATACTAATGCCAATTAAAAGTAATTTCATATAAATCAAAGTAAATCTTTTCAACTGTCAATATTAAAGTCAAGATTATTAAATCCTACAACGCCTCACTTTAAATATATTATAAAACAATTTCCTAACCGTACAAGACAAATGTATGACAGAATAATTACACACAGTGGATCCAAATAAGTGATTCTAGGCTTTCCACTCCGACACTCTCCACCCGTCAAAATTAACGAACCTTTTTTGCCTCCAACAAATATATCTTATACGGTCATAATAACATCTAAATACGATTGTATAGAGGTTTAAGTGGTGAAGTTCAGCTGTATGAAGTCACTGCCACTGTGTAAGTCAAGATTTAAAAAAGCAAGACTATTAAAGAGTGGTCGAGTGTTCCTTTTATTCGTTACAGCGACCACGTGCCAATCACCAAATGTTATAAAGAAACTAACTACCGTTCGATTGGTACAATGGTTTGTAATAATTGTACAATTAATGTCGTAGCAAGTATATAATGATACTCGACAGTCCAAAGTAATTGGGAGTCAAGTTTTTTTTTTGTTACAAAAGCTTTAGTTTTAAGTGCTTTGACGTCTTAAGATTTCTTTGAATTCAAGATGATGGTGGGTTGAATGAAATTTATTTTTTTACTTATTATTGTATTAATGTTATTGTTTTTTTTTAAATATTTTTTTTATTCATGCTGTATAGCAAGGTTCCCATTTTTATAATCTTTGAGATATTCCATAAATTTAAAGATATGGAAGTATCTTCGCTAAGAGAACTGAACTCTACTTTCTTTGTACAACTAAACAGAGTATCTAATAAACTTACCTTGAAAACAATTGACAGTCGTCTCATTCAGTTCACATATTACCTTTTAGTATAGTGCTATCTTAATATTACTACACAACAAAGGAACCAAATAATAAATCAATAACAATGACAATATTAAAATAGATACCTTATCTGACCAAAATCAGTAAGACAAGGGAAGGTGGTACAAAAGATCAAAGGGTTACCAAACGTCTATCAAACCACCTTTTATATAATTGAAAGTTTCTTTTAAGCTCCAGGCATTCTTTATTTATATTTAATTTGCTAAATAAATCTAACACTTCGCTTGAGTTAATTTTTCCATTCGAATGCCTTAACTCAATAGAATGTATTCCTCATACGTTGTCACAAAGATGTTCTCACGAATGTGATGTATGTATGTATTGTTTGAAAAAGAAGCTTAACACTAATCCTATTGGACTATAAATATTAAATTTACATGAAATAATGCTAGTATAATATATAAAATATATTAAACATATATATAGTATGTTATATATAGGTCGAGAATTGTATTAATAATTATAAATTTATTGTTTTGAAATTGAGTTCCATTTTTATTTATGAAAAGATCTAATAGTCAAGAAAGTATTATTTTATTTATACATTTTATCAACTAATAACTTTCTTTTGATTGATAATAAAACGAGAATCCAAAGCCTAATTGCAGCGTCCAACACTTTCTTTAGTTTCATGCTGCATCCCGCACATAGCAGAATAGGCAGAGTAAGCCTGAGAACCTAGTGTCAAGACACTGCGTTTTTATTAAGACACTTCCGTTCCTCACGCGCGTTTTGAGTGGCGGAATTCAATCCTCTAATCTTGGTCTCGTTACCCAAGGGAGGAAATGAAAATATGAAATATTTGGTTTCCTCTAGTGGGAATCGCATCCACCACCTTTCCCGTGTACAGTCGCACGCCTGTGCTTCTGCGCCAACACTGATCACTTTTCATTACATATTATATGTATCAATGACTGTAACACGTAAACTTATTTTACAATTGTATACGAGAATAACACATTTTGATGCAACTATTCTATATTGAAAGGTGAACAATTCATCAATTATCGTGACGACGTCCAGGCCCTAACAAATCTAATCTCCGAATTGTACCAAGGTCGCCAATTGTTATCCACATAATGGTTGCTATTCTTCATTCATACTCGTATATATCAGTTATAAATACGTTTCACGGTGGCATTGTGGGTCTCGATCACCCCGAGGACATTTACAACAAAAAACGTACAATAATGTCCAAAGTTTGCTTCTTCCACGGCCGCTCATAACCCGTCATTTTCTGGGCTAATGGCTATTTTTATGACAATAAAGATATTGTTCACCTCATATTGTATGGGACAATGGCCATTGGAATTTGCGAAACAGGAATTGTCTCAAGTAACGAACGCTCCGGGCGTACGACCCTCTGATCTCTTCTGACGTCTGCACGTGTGATATTCAAAATGGTATTGATTTTCTTTATAATAAGAAGTGTTATTATTGAAAGAGGTTATATTTTCGTTATAATATTTATGTATTCTTTACTTATTTTCTTGCCTTCATCATCATCATCATCAGCCTATTCTCCACAGTTCACAACTGGACCTAGAGTCTCGAATGTTAGCCTGTGAACTCTATCGTCGGCTCTGTTTTTACAATTAATGCTAGCCACTTATTATATAACTAATATAGCTTCTGTGTCTATACACAACACATAAGACCTAAAAAAATATTAAAGAAACTACAAACTATAAGCCACTTCTAATCAAAGTCCAGCTGTTTTTACGTCATTTAGTAACGTATAAAAAATCATCTAATGCACAAATTTAAGAAGGCTTATAATTAGAATTATCTTAACAATTATACATTAGGAACAGAAACCATTCATCCTCAATCCATTGTCTATAACGTTTAGCTCAACTCAAAATGCACGTGATAATATTTAGTTTTTGACTAACCTGGTCTATTCACGGTTTGCATACTCAAGAGTTTTGTTTGAGGAGACAAGTAAAGATGAAATTTCTAAGCTTTGTATTTTTAAGTCTTTCGGCTTCTGTACATTGAATAGCCTGTTATACAAACATTAACAATTATGAGCGTGTCGTTGGTATTTCTGGTTTGGCCACATTTCACAGTATTGTTCGGTCGAGCTTCTTATTGGTAACATCTTTTTTAGTATGAATGAATGTCGGTAAATAGAATAGATCATTCGTTTGTGGATTTCTGCGTATCTAGCGGTTGGTCAGTTTTGGTGATTTCTTGGTAAATTCTTGCATAGAAGAGGTGTGGGGCGTTAAACTAGCTGTGTAAATTGAACATTATAAGTTATCATATAAAAAAAATGATGAAATCAATGGGAAAGATATAGATAGATACGGTCTATACTATATAATTTGTAATTTTAATTTATTTTTTACATTTCAGATTTCTATATTATATAGATTTCTTATAAAATTTATTTAAAATACAAAGTAATTTAGTTTATGTAATGTATAATTTAGTTATCAAGATTAATTTATCACGTCTCTGTACACAATTATACTCGTACGGATTAGGTATTGTCCTACTGTGTTACTCTCCTTGGTGCTAACCGATAATATAAATATTGAAGAAAATGAATTTTATTTAAGATGAAAACACTACATATATATAAAATTCTTCACATATCTGATTCTTAAAAATTCAACCCACAACCATTACGTCTATAAAATACTACTATGCCACAAGGAAATAGCTGTTGATTTTAATAATAAATTGTATAATAATTTTAATACGTAAATGTCTTTGAAATTATAATGAACATAAGTTTATTTATTTAGACTTCACGGTCCTTGAGAACCCAATGTGAATCACTCTGTTTCTATTAAAATATTTCCGTTCCCCACTTTCCGCCAAATTCTGGAGGCATTTTTGTTGAGTGGCGGAACTCAACGCCGCACTTTGCCTCGTTCCTCGAGTAAGAATCAAGTCTACAACCTATCTCATTCACAGCCGTACGCTTGTGCGACACATTTGAAAATACCAAATTGTCAATACTAAACTAAATTATAAGACACGTTTAACAATATACGGTTTATTTATGCCAAATTATCTTTACATTATAAAGAAAACAGTTTTATAGCGCACTTTGGTTATAATAAAAGATGGTGCGCGACAAATATAATTGATCTGAGCTCTTTAAATAGCGGCCGCCATTGTGGTCGGGAAGACGAAAAGATAAAAGGAAGAAAAAGATAAAAAATAGCCCTTTTCTGTGTGAACAAAGCGTGTCACCGACAGCCATGTTGGCTGTCCGCTCGCCCAATGCTATCGATGTGGACTGGAATTTTTAATATTTCATTTGTATTTTAACAATTTGAGTGATTTTTAGTTTTTTGGTTATTTGGATTTTTGTGTTTTTGAGATTCTTTTTCGTTGAAATTGTGGTACATAGAACGTTTTAAGTCTTAAAGTTATAAAAGATATAATAAAAGATTTAGCTCAATAAAAGATAAAAAATTGGAAGAATAATAAAAGATTTGGAAGAAATATAAAATTTGTTCCACAAATATTTTTATTTATTTTATAATAAGGTAACTTATTTACTTTATTTTATACTTGTGTGACAACATTATGTTTTATTTTACTAAAATATGTTTTGTGCTAAGAAATCACGCTAGTACTTTTAAGTGTGAGTACATGTGATATAGGCTCAAATTCCATTTAACTTTTCAGAATTATTTCTTAAAAACTTTTAAATTCAAGAAAAAAAAACAAAAATACTTATTTTTATTAATTGACGTCAGATTTTGAGATCTTAATGCATGTTGGTCTGTGGTTTTTTATTTTAAGAATTTTATGTAAGATTATTCTCACATATAGAACAGCTTAAATCAATCGATTTAAAATAATATCCAACTACACAACAGTAGCATTGATCCTAAAATAACAGAATTCTTTGTCAAAAGTATTGGATTCGGAGATTGCGTGAGTTTCTTTTGTGACAGTGTTTTTTTTTATTATATTTTTTTCTATAAAAAGATGCGCTGACGGTTTTGAATGGATTTTTTTTTAATTTTTTGACACCTGAATCTTTAGAGGCAAAGGCTGATCAATTTGGTCCATTGTGTGTGAAGATGCCGGATGTAGCTGTGGGGTTCTATCGTATTGTGTGCTTAAGCCTGCAGTGTCACTTTCAAAATTACTATTTAAAACATTTATGGCGATAGATGTAATTCACTTGTACAATACGAAGTTGATGCTATAATAAAGGCATCTTGTACCATATTTTTGTAAAATGGCAATAAAATTTAGACTTGTAATATCTTTAAATAGATGAAATATAGAAAACTTCGATCTAATGGTCATATCTTTAATTTTAAATTAAATTAAATAATAAATATTTATAACAGTGACCTAAATATATGTTGTGCAGAGAATATGTAACGCTCAAAGTTTATCCTATAGAGCAGGGTGGGCTATAAACATCTAATAATATCAATATATTAAATGTCACTTGAATTCGGGACATTGCTAGCTGAATGACGGAACTCAACGCCGAGATTCCACTTAAAACTTGATTTACTTTCTGACAGTAGAATATTCTATAAACTATTTTATTCAAGCTAACTTACTCACTTGTTATAGAAAAGAATTCACACAACTGAATCATTATAAAAAATATAACTTAATAATATATGAAAATTTCACATGCCAATACAAAAAAAATATTTTTAAATATCAATTAAATCCCCAGGAATTCCAAATTTTTCTCACAATATTTATTATATCATAATCTAAGAATGGGCGTGACAATTTCCGCCCTTTCTTCTACTAAATTGAAGTTATTTGTACCCGCTACCTTGGCCCAGCAAGACAGTTCTGCCCACTTCGGCACTCGAAGGGTGGACACCCTGCAGTGATAGTCGTGTAACTAACATTGTTATACATTATTAAGTGAACTAGAATTTAATTTTTATTAGTGAATGGAAATTTTAGCTCTTCGATTGTCAGTTAAGTAACAAATTTTGTAAAACGTACGCATATGTACGGTAGACAGAAATAATTTAGTATTATTACACTCCGAACTCTGCGCAATAACTAATTTTTGAGACATTCCGTGTTAAGTGTGAAAATAATTCAATCCCCCGAGTAAAATATGAACCCACAGCCGTCATGTTTGTAGCCAGACACACATAGTAACAAAAAAATCACCATTTTATTTTCACGCTGTATCCCGTACACAGCAGGGTAGGCAGAGGGAACCTAGTGTTAAGACACTCCGTTCCCCACTTTCTGCCGAACTTTGGAGGCATTGCGTGTTGAGTGGTAGAGCGAAGAAATGGAAATATATATTTAAGTAAATATTTCATCTCCTGGAGTAGGGATCGAACCCACAACCATTCGTTTTTACAGTCACACTTCGTGCCGTTGCGCCACGACTGGCCTCATTTTATTTTTGTTAAATATAAAACTATTTGTTTACTATTGATAAAATTAAAACACGCATTTAATTGCCCACATCACCTATTGATTCGATTGAAAACGTATACAATTCAGAATATATATAATAATTTATATTTTAAATCAATATAACTACTTAAAATTTTAATTATAATTATTAATATGACTTTATTAATATATCGAAAAGTGTTTGTGGGAATGTGCTGGTATTGGGCGGGACGAGGAAGAGATCACGCTGCGTTGCCCGCCCATCACTACTGTACTACCGCGTATTCACATGAATGTATTTGTTATAAAAATAATTGTTTTGAGTGTATGAGAATTTATAAAAAGCGGGTTCACGACTTATCCCGCATATAGCGTGGTAAGTAGAGGGAACCTAGTTTCTTTCCGCTCAACTTTCGAAATCTTGCATGTTCATCAACGGATTTTAATGCCTCGGGTTGTCTGTAACAGACAGTTTTAGAGAATTGGTAATTTATATATTTTTTTATAAGAAATCGCGTCCTCTTGATTAAAGCGGTTATGAAATTCTTTATATGTTCAAAATTGTTACGTCGTAAATTTGACATAATTTTGTCTTTCTTCGTAAGAGGGAACTTAGTTTTCACAAACTGCGTCTCCCAAACTCTGCACATTTTTTGAGATGTTTACGTGTTAAGTAAAAAAGGGAAATGGAAACAACCCGAATTGGAATCGAACCCACAATCGTCGTGTTTATAGATATACTTTTTTTAAACTAATAATTTACAATAATACTTTGTGTGTGATACTCGTATATTATCTCAAATCATTATAATCAAAGAAAACAAATTTATTTGGTAATATATTAAAATATCACATCAAAGCACATATAATTAATGAAATGACTGATCCAAAAATATGTTGTCTAAGTGCAGGTTCAAATTCAAGTAGCTTTATGAACATTTTTCTACGCAACTTCAATATCAGCAGGTCTACATACATTGTAGATTCCTCAATACATCATAAAGAGGCACGCCATTTTCAAATGTGACGAAAATAGAAATGTATTTCTATTTCCGATGCCTTTACATTCCAATTTTCTTTCTTGTTATTATATATTTTTTTTTATTTTTAAAAATTCAATTTTCAACTTCGATATCTTGTTGTATATTGTGGAAAATTCAAAATGTATGTAGCATGTGACTGTAAACGTGATCAATGGTTATAGCTTTGATGCCATAATTTTTTTTTTATTTTTTTTCACTCTAACAAGATATCGCGCGGCGTTGAGTTCTGCCAGCACGCAATGTCTTAAATTCAGACGGAAAGTAGAGAACGTAGCGGTTTGACATTGGGTAACTCTCAAACTGTTCCTTCTGTGTTAGTAAAAAGAAATATTTTAAACATTTTTTTATTGCTTATGTTTAAAACAACTTTTTTTTAACTTATAATTTTATATTTTTTATTTTATATAACTTTTAATATCTTATAAATAGTAATAAGTGAACACATTATCTTGAGAATATTTCTCGTTCACGCTGAGCAGGACACATACAGCGCTGCCCGCCCATACGTCGTGTAGTAGGTAGGTACTTCCTCTAATAGTTAAAGAGTAGCGAAATTATAGGTTACTGTGAGAAAATAATTTTACTATTTACCCTCATAAATTATAATATTTTTTATCCGTCTTAGTTTACGTACAAAACGTTTAAAATTTCAATTTCATGAATTCGGCATTCATTTAGGTTACCTATTTTATGATTTTCTTTAGCTATTTTGCTATTTCATAGAACTATATATATTTGTTATTTCATATACTTATTACTGTCTTAACACTGTCAGTCATTGGATTCAGTGTGAAGCAAAAAGAAAAATTTGTAACTATCAATTGGTATTTTAGTTATTAATGTGTTTTCAGCTTTAGTCTTTATAGAAAGTTTCTGATGTCTTGCAAGAAATGGAGACCGATTCCTTATTTTTTTTAGTTTCACATTGTACACGTATAGCAGCAAGCAGGCACTTTCATTCCTTACTTTTTCCTGAATTCTAAAGGCATTATGTGTTGAGTGGTGTAACCCACTACGTTCGCATTAACTGTTATACGTTTGTGCCTCTGAGCCATGACATACGCCGTGGCAATCGACTTATATCCAAGTTAAGAGAAATTAACCCAAAATTTTGACCTAAGTTCCTACCCAACCAAAAAAAAAACATAAAACACTAAAAAAACAAGTATTTCAACCCTCACTTCACTATATTATAATTTGACTACATAACTCAAAATAAATGAAGGGCCCTCACTTGTTCTAAATAAAATATTACAATTTGAAAGCGATTAAAAAATGTTGCTATGTCATCTCAACGTGTATAACCGTAATCCTCTCATAACGTCACTGCACACATTAGATCTCACGCATTCCCTAAGAATATCTTTAGAAAACACCCAAAAGAAACACTTAAATTATACGCCGTATACAAAAATTGAGTAATAAAATTAGCATAAGGCATAATTAGCCTATTATATTGTAGTTTGCATGGTGGGTAAGAATCTAAAAGGAATGGAGAAGTGCGACAACAAAGCCCTGTGTTTACATTGTGTATGAATGTATAATTAATATAGATATATAGCTAGGGGATGTGCTCTATGAGAAAATACGACCGGTCAAGAATAGATTTGAATAATTTAATATTTGTATCTAGGTGTGTCGAGTTTAATTTGTTTTAGCTTCATGCTGTATCGTAAATATATGGCAGAGGGAAACTGGAGACTTAATGCTAAAACACTCTGTTCCCACAGAGACATTTCTATTTACTACTTTCAGACGAACTCTCGATGCTTTGCCTTCTTAACAGGAAATGAAAATATTACATTTTTTAAACCCCGATTGTGAATCGAACCTACAACCGTCGCGTTTACAGTCACACTCCTGAGCCGCCGGGCCACGACGGCCCATCGTTGAAATTATTTATTTTAATTATTTATAATATTTAAAGTCTTATTTACAGAACAACATGTAGATTGGAACGGACGTCATTTGGATAATATTTAAACTGATTTCCTGCTACGTTGCAATTTGATATTTTTATAATGCCTCCAGATTACGGCGGAAAATGGAGAACGTAGCGTCTTAACACTAAGTTCCCTCTGCTTACCCTGCTGTGTGCGGGATATAGATATGAAGCTGATTCAAACTAAATATAGAACAGCGCTAACCGCCACGCAATGTCTCGAAATTGGTCGGAAAATGAAGGAACATCTGTTTTAAGACTACTTTCCTTCTGACTACCCTCCTTTACGTATAACATGAAGCCATTTTACAGTTGTATTCTATGTACTTAAATATATTAAAGAAATTATATATATTTTAATACTTAAATAACCATACATTTCCATTCAAGTCCAGAGTAATCGGCAATCAAATAAACAATAATAAAACATTACAACTCAAAACGCGTCGTACTTTAGTATCACGTTATACGCCTCCACCTTCAGTGAGGCGCAAACAGCGCAGCGAAATCCTAACTTATGTCCTAGGCTAGGGGTTGTGATACACTGAAATAGTAAAGTTATTTTGCAGCTTCAAGCTTTATTCCACGTAGCAAGGAAGTTAGAAAAAGAGAAAAACTTTGTTAAAATGCTCTGTTTTTTACTTTTTACCTATATTGATATACTGTATATTGAGTTGCGAAACTTAACACCGCGTTTACCGTTTACTAATCGAAGCAAATTTGTTGAAGAATAATTGGATAATTGGGTGTAGGAGAGAGTGATATGGATCTCTTAACATACTGGTGGTTATGCTTCCTTACCTTTTTACCTTCTTACCTCCCTTTCCTTACCTTCCTTACCTCGAAAAATGAAAATGTCATACAATTATTTTAGCTTCATGCTTTATCCTTAGCGGGACATCCATAGCGAACGATCACAACCACACCTAACATCGACAACATCGATACTGTTCTCGAAGGTTAGCCTTAACCGAGTTCTCCCCCTGCCTCTGTTACCAATCACTCTTGTTTTATAAATCTTTTTTCCATTCTTCTGTCACTCATTCTCTCGACGTGACGAATTCTTCTTCTTTCTCACTGTGACTTCTCACTAGATATATAATATATAATAGTAATATATAATCATAAGTGGATCACAAGTTTTATATTCTCAGTCGACCGATTACAATACGTAATCAATAACAATATAAAACGCATGTGACACATTGATTTGTGTGGACATGTTTAAACAAAATAAATAATTAACTGGCTTTTAGTGTCGCGAGGTTTATTACAAATAATTTTTGATGTATGACCGTGGGTGTAAATTTTCTATGCTTTTTATACGGAAAAAAATATATAAAATAGGCATCGTTATAAAATATGGCGTGGATCAACGGTACAGTGTACGATTGTAAACGAGACGGTTGTGGGTTCAATTCCCAGACACGCAAACGCTAAGTTGATTGACGTCTCTGACGTCAGTGAAGAACGGAGTGTTTCTACACTACGTTCCCTCTGCCTATCCTGTTATATGTGGAGTACCTATAGGTTGAGTATGTATTGATACCTATTTTCTGTCCAATTTCGAAACATTACTTGATGAATGGCGAAACTCAATGTCTCGCTTTGTCTTCTTACCAAAGTGAGGAAATGAAAATAATTCACTCGAGTGGAAATCGAACCCACGACCATCTTATTAACAGTCAAATGTTATTCTGTTGTGCCACGACAGACCATTACATTATATAAAACGAATTATATCCCGCAAGTTCGTTTGCTGGGACTATACCTAGGGTACCTACGTAAAATCCCATACTTCCTGTTCCTCTACAAATTTCGTTTCCTTGTTGGTGCTCCCATCCACACTACTATCAATTACTCTATGGACGATTTTCATATATACAGATGTTCTCATAATATTATTTAGGTATATAAATATAACAAAAATAATACATTTAAATATTAAATTAGTCTCAAGTTCACATTTTGTTTTTTAGGTATCAATAAGGTTCCCGCGCCGCCGCAGCGCAGCGCAGGCACCTCACTAAATCAGGATTAGCCGTCCAACCAACGAGTCTCATTTGTGTGTTATTTATAAACTAAATCCTACATACGATAGACTGAACCATAAAACAACATTGCCAAAGGAATTTAGAACTTATACCTACGGAATAAAATACATTTTTGTGGTGTAATTTAGATATCAGCCAGTTTTATATGAATAGTATGCCAAGGATACATATCGATAGAAATATTATTGTAAGAAATTTTACCATTTTTACGACTGTTTTTTAAGACAGCACGCTAATTTGTATATTTTTCAATGTTTTACGATTTAAAATAATACAATGTACTAGGGTTAACCTGCGGCTTTGCCCACGTTCTCAAATGGAAATAACTAACAGAGGGAACATACGCAATGCATTTTATTCTGGATAGTTAGATTATCCAATATAGAAAATAGTTTTCCAATCCGAACCAGTTCCTGAGATAAAAATCAGGTTCTATGAAACAAGTTCTTCAATTTTATAATATTAGATAAAATACCAGTCGGAAAAATCTATTATTTTCATTTTCCCGCTCATATGGAAATAATTGTAAATAGACTATGATAAAAATTACGACATAAATGTCAGACATTAATGTACACATGTCAACGTGACATTGGCGAAGTGATATGTGCTCTACTGGCACGCTCGGAAGGCCATAATCGAAGAACCACACCAAACCAAACCAAACCAATGTACACATGTATATTATATTTTTTACAGTTGCACGGATTTTTTGTGTCAATGAATAATGTCAATTTGTAAGTGTACGGAAATTGTGTCCAAGATATTCGCACTCAAAGTAATTTTAATTTTATTTATTTATAGTGCGCGGTGTGGTGTATTGAATGTCAAAGCTTTTTGAAAACTTATCAAGTACACTAGACACTGCGACACAACGTACCCATACAATGGCTGATGCGACACTAATTGTCGTGGTACACTAAATTTTGCAATTAGAGAACCTCGTGGTTGTACAGAGACGCGCGATATATACACCGAGTGTACCGCTTGTAGTGTCTACGACACTAAAATACACTATTAAAACCTTGGAAGAAATTGAAGTGTCTTAATTTTAAATCTTCTTCGTTTAAACCTTGTCATGCAAGATTAAAGTGTCAGACTGAAAAAAAAACTAAATTATATTCATCTTTTTCACCTGGCCAATTGTGGCGCAGGGGCACAAAATATGGACGGTTGTGGATTCGATCCCCAATCTATAAAATGAAATATTTATTTAAGTTTATATTTTTAATTTTCCTCTCTGTTGTCGAGGCTAAGCGCGGCGTTGAGTTACGCCACTCACCACGCAATGCTTCCAGAATTCAGCGAAAAGTGGGGAACGGAGTGTCTTAACACTGGGTTCCATCTGCCTACCCTTCTGTATGCAGGATACAGCGTGAAGTTGATTTTTTCATCTGCTTTTGTCCTGTTGCATACCAAGGTTTAATAACAAAACCTTATTTTAGTGTATAATTTATTATTGAAATAAATTTGAAAAACAGAACGTACCTGTAGGGGAAAATTTAACGGACAAAGAAAAACATATGGCGTTGTAAATAGTAACAAAAGAGTATTTTGTATTGTACATGCAAAGTGCGCTACAAAATAATGTCTTCAGATTTACATGTTCCAAGGTATAAGCTGAATGCACTATATCATACTAGGCGTAAATGCGACAATTGTGAGTTCGATTTTCAAACGTAGAAATATTTTATTTTTATTTCCTCGCTCTGATTACAAATCAAGGCGCGATGTTGAGTTAAGTTTAAAAGTTTAAAAGAAAAATATTTTGAGGAATATTTTCATTTTCCTCGCACTGGCAAAGCGCGGCGTTGAGTTCCGTCGCTCAACACGGAATGCCTCCAAAATTCGACGAAGAGTGGAGAACGGAAGCGTCTTAATAAGAACGAAGTGTCTTAACACAGGTTCCCAGGTTGGAAACCCTGCAATGTGCAACATATAGCGTGAAACTAAAAAAATAAGGAATAATATTTTAGTTCACTCTTCGAACATCTATAACTTAAGACATTCGCTCTGTAACCTGAAGCGATGCACATGGCTCTTCAATGTGAATATAAAAGTATTATGCTCTAAACAATATATTTACTACAGCAAGTTGTTTAAGGTAATGTTACACATTGTTAAAAGGGTTATAATAAAGTTAATTGTGTCTAATGATAGAAGTTTGTAGGTGTATTAAAGAAGAAGAAAAGGTAAATTATTATTATTTTAATACTTCCAAAGTATTATATAAAAACTTATATAATTGCGACTCAGTTAAACCAAGCCTGACTGTACTGAATTTATGAACTGAAGTGATAGCTTCAGTTCATAAATTCAGTTTTTACGTACAAAAACAAAATAACTAAAAAATATTTAGGAGTAAATTATTTGTAGGGTAATCTGGATGTACGGGGAAATCAAAGCAGGCTAAATCTTAGATGGATTGACGGAGTTAAACAAGACCTAAAGACTCTGAGCGTTGTAAATTGGATAGAAAAATCCAGAAATAGAAGGAACTAGAAAATTATTCTGGAGCAGACCAAGGCTGTCTTTACCTACCACGCTACAAGAAGAAGAAAAGAGTATAGTTATATTTTTTCATCTTCATGCTTTATCCCACATATAGCACGATTAGGGAAGAATAAAAGGGAACATGGGAACATAATGTTAAAATAATTCGTTCCCCACTTTCCAGATAATTCTTGAGGCAGTTGCGTGTTGTGGGACTTAACGTTGTGTTTTCCTTCATAACAAGAGGAGGAAATGAAATTATTAAATACTTTGTTCCATCGAGTGGAATTCGAGCCCACAATCCTCGCGTTTACAATCGCGATATAAAACATATGATTTATACATAATATAATTTACTGTTTAGTCATAAAAAAGTAAAAACATAGTGATAAGGCCTCTGGTAATCATTTTTTGTGTACTTGGAGATATTGGCACCACTCATTTGATGCAACAATTATAAAGTATTAATATTTTTGAAAATATCGCAGAAGACGCAGTTCAGCCCAGTTCTTCATTTGGTTGGCGTTTCAAGCGTGCCATTTGAGCACAATCCAATTCGCCAATTTCACGTTGGTTTAATGGAAAACACTTACAAGATTCAATTACAGTTGGTAAATAGCCTTTCTTTCTTCGCATAAAATGATATATTTAATTTAACAAAACACTGCAATTACGTCATTGTTGCATCAAATGAATGGTATCTCTTTACAGCCCAATCAAAATAATACCAAAATTGGCTAAACTAAAGAGAAATGTCATACAAGTATTCAACGGCCAGACAATACCTTCATTCATACATTTTTTTCTCTTTTACGCACGTCCAGCATTGTCCAGGTAATGTTCGGTGAAATTTGCGCATGCGCGCTCCCTCACTGTGGGCACTGTGCAACTGCTGTTACTTCTGTTGTTGCTTTAGCTTTACTTTTAGTTTTGCGCTTTATATTGTGGTGTGACAAGTTTCTGAAAATATACCACCCTGTTGTGCTTGTGCTAATTTGTGCAGGGATGTATTTAGGGTTCGAGTTTAATAAAATTTATTTTTTTTATTAATTTATTTATTTATTTGTTTAATTATTTCTTTATGTTTGGTTCCTAAAACTATGTATGGCGAGATACGATCAAAAGCAAGTTTTATATTAACAGCTCGGGATTAGGGAATTATTATGTAAGGTACAAGTAGATGAGTTTTCTAAAAAATAATACTTTTAACAAAGATTTATTTGATTCTTCATAATGTTTTTAGATATTGTGAGGCCAGATGTGGCGCTGGATCACTAAGTATGGTTGTGGGTTCGATCTCCACTCGAGGACATGAAATGTTTATTTAAATTTACATTTTCATTTCTTCGAGATCTGTCGAGGCAAAAAGCGGTGTTGAGTTCCTCCACTCAATACACAATGACTGTGGAATTTGGCGAAAAGTGGGAATTGAGTGCCTTAACACTATATTTCCTCTGCCTACCCTGCTACCCTGCTGTATGCGGAATAATGCGTGAAGCTGATTTAATTTGATTAGTTTTTTTCGAAATGTTTTAAAATAAAAAGGTATAGAATGCAATGTCTTAGACTGTGGAACCTAGTCTCTATTTAAAAAACCGTGGCGTGAGAATATGTATCATTAATATATAAAACTCTTCCGTTACAGAATAACTGACAAATAACGTATGGAAGTGTCTATTGGACATAAAAAGATGAATTTGACAAGTATATGAAAGGATTTCACGAAATTTCTACGGCAATGGGTAAACACTGTATTTTACCTTTCATAGTCAGTCACATAAATGAACTTGCGGCAATCGGTTTCTATCAACGAGCTACAAGCTCTTGGCTCTTAAATAAATATATATTTTTTTAATTTGAAATTATTAATTAATGCACCAGTCCATCCCTGTAACAAGGTGCAACCCGTTGCAAAAAGCCAAAAATCGTCCGAAAATTTTCTAAACATGATCACGATCATTGTGCTCGCACACCCGCCATAATGGACACAAAGCGCCCATCCTTAGCTTCCTTTATATTCTACAATTGTAGGCACTTCTATAGTTTTCATCTTATTTTTACAAATCAATAAAAACAATCAAATTTCAACTCTATTTTTGGGGTCATAAGCTTGAATTTATATCTTTAGCTAATTTGGTGGTTAAAATCTTTTTGATATTTTGTCTAAATGTCATTTCATATGTTTGCCATAGTGTCATTGTTAGGTACACCTATTGTTGCGATTGTTCGACACATTGTTATAGAGATCAATGCGAAACATTTTAATATTATGAAATTATAAACATCTTCCGCGCGTTTGGGTGTTAGGACATGGTCGGATGGAGCTCTCGTTACTATACATATACTTATTTAAAATAAATAAATCAATATACTTATTTATTAGTCAGAATATATTTTATATTCTGATTTTTTACTGTTAAGCTAAATAAAGAAGCCGTTCTAATGGAGGGTCAGCAAAAACCAATACTAAGATACTCTGTTGCCCACGCAATGCTTAATTTTTGAGACATTGCGTAATATGGGTGACATATAACCTCGCGGTTCGTCTTGTCACGAGAGCAGGCCAATGAAAATAATTCATTCTTCCGATTGGGAACCAATTGAACCTATAACCGTCACGTTGATAATCACAGAGTGCTACAATATTGCACTACAATGGCTTCACAGTAGTGTACGTGTAATAAACATATATCTTAGATAAATAAAAAAAAAATCTAACTAATAAAATAAAAAGTGAGCGTTAATATTTCAGGCAAGACTGTATAAATAATGAAATAATTAATATACTTTATTCAAATAATAAAAAAAAAACTTTTTACTAATATTTGGCGGCTCTACCACATTTCTATTCCACCTACTAACACGATTTATTATAATGTGAATCTGTCTCCACATATTCTTTGTTTGTAGAGAACGCGAGACATCCGGCATAAGATTATATCTGCAATTTGGTACATGATACTATTGTCGTTGTGAAATACATAGAGTTACTTGCTAAGAAGCTTTTTTAAAGCTCGTTCGAAAGTTTGATGTTTTTACAGATTTAGACACTTGTTGTATCCGGTAAACAGTGTTTTTATTATTTTCCTACATATTAAGTCTTGAGAGGCAGGAGGGGACCTTTGGGAATACATAAATCATGCTGGAAGAGGTTCACGTAAAAAAGTTTACAATTCCCGGAGCGTGGAGGAGGAGGCCATGTATTATGTCAGAGGCGAAAGAGGTATGTAGGAACCGTAGCGTTCCGTCGTAGGCGCTCCGTTCTCTCTGGCTAACTCAGGGTTATACCCTGGGGTATAACCCCTGTAGGGATAAAGCGTAAAGCTAAGAAACATTTCCGCCTTCACAGGGTTAATATGTAGAAGAGGAAAAGTTTAACGAGACTCGAACCCACGTGGCTTAGAAACCGACTAAGCACTCTAGTCATATATTAACATGTGTATTGTTGTAGCCCACATCTTCATCAAGATTTATCCGGTGATGGGAGGAAACACCACCCTTTAGTTATCAGACCTCTATTTTATCAGCTTCACGCTGTATTCCGCACACAGCGGTGTAGGCAGAGAGAATCTAGTGTTAAGACGTTTCCTTCTTTCCGCCAAATTCTGGAGCCATTGCGTTTTGAGTGGTGGAACTCAATACCGCGCTTTTGCCTCGACACCAAAGCGAAGAAATGGGAATACAGTAGATAAATATTTCATTTTCACGTGTAGGAATCGAACTCACAACCAGTCTCGTTTACAATCACACTTGCGCCACAACTGACCTATATTTTAAATGTTGCTTTAGAGGATTTTTTGTATTCACTACCATGACAGCATGCAGCGTACGATAATATAAACATCTAAATTTCAATAAAAAAATATGTGCTATAGTTACTGTATATTATCTATATATTGTTATCTATAGAATTTATTTTGTTATTAAGTTATTTACGAAGAAATTCATGTATAGAAATATAGAATAATTAAAATATTTGCCGTCGTAGTGCAGTGCGACAGCGTCTGCCTGTAAACGTGATGGTTGTGGGTTCAATACCCTTATAGAGGTACGTATTTTGAGAAAAAAAATAGCGTTAAGCTGTATCTCGCAAGCTGCTATAACTCTCAGTTTCTATTAAGTCACTTCTGTTCCACACTTTTCACCGAATTTTGGAAGCATTGCGGATTGAGTGTCGGAACTCAACGTCGCACTTTGCCTAGTTACCAGAGTGAGGAAATGAAAATATTAAATAAATTAATTCCCCCGAGCGGGAATCGAACCAAAAACCGTCGCGTTCACAGTCTCACGCTTGTGCCAGTGCGCTATGTCGGCCTCAGCGTTGTTATTGTATAATAATTGTTACTTAACTTCTTTCTAAAAGCTTTTCCAGTATTTTCATAAATAATAAGTAAAATAGGTTAAGCACAACTATTCTTGGATTATAAATTTAAATGGGGATAAAAATTTAACAAATTATTCTTAAAGGTTGCTTTTACCGCTCAAAGCAGAGGAATAATCATTTCATACAAAATTTCCTTGTAATTACTTCTAAAGGGTGACAGAACATAAAAATGCTTTATAATATTGTTATATTGTACTACTTATTACTATAGATGTTTCTATAGGATTTTTTTTCATCTATACATCTCACTGACAATATCCGGTCAGTTTCGTGGATTTTGCACAATTAAAATGCTTAAACACCGGAAGTCGAACGGACTGCCAATAATGTCTATATTCAACGAATTAGTAATAAAATGTGGTCACTTGAAATGTCTGACAGATGGTCTTATTGTCATTGGTAATAAAATATTTAAGTGTCAATACTATTAAGCACCTTGCTGTTAAGGTGTCATATTTTTTTTTCTGTTTCGCTTCGCTCGCGCTGCTTATTACATCTGGTTAGTGGGCTTGAGCTAAAATTGCATAAATAAAAGGACTTTATATGTGAGTTTATGAATGGTTTTGAAGGCTTTCACATTTTTTTTTTTTTTTAAGTTATTGAGTAACTATTGAACCCATGATTTAAGCTTGGATGCTTTTTCATTGCGCCACAAAGAGGTTATATGTTGTTTTTTTTAGGTTCACGCTGTATATGTACCTTGCTATATGCCTACATATAGCAAGATAAACTAGTGCGAAGATACCTACTTGGTTCCCACTATCTCACTAATTTCTACGAAATATTGCGTGTTGAGGGGCAGAGCTCAACGCCACGCTTTGTTTTGTTACCAGAATGAAAAAAATAAAAAATATATCTTTCCTCTCAGCGGAAATTGAACCTATAATCGTCGCATTTTTTGTTGCTTACAATGTCAGTGTGCATTTAAAAGTGTCAAGAGTGAAAACATTTGATAAAGAATAGCATCAACAGATTACAGGAACAATATACAAAATGAAAGAAACTAACTGAAATTTAAATACAATACTACTGTATTAGTCGATCCATCTTATTCTAATATAACATAATGGAATGCGCATTTAAGGCTACCGCTAGCGATTAATAAAATATAAAGAATAAAGAAATGCACATCTCGCTCTATACATATATTCAACCAGGCTTAAGTTCATTCACAAATATTTACAACAGGAGATTTAGTTAAAGAAATAACAAAAGCCTTATTCCTATAGACCTAAAGTTCAAAATGTAAAATGATTTAGCCGTTTGAACAGCCGCTAAGAAAATTCATTGAAAGTAATATATTGTTACTTCTGTAGTTTAGTAATCCGAATTTGTATGTTCATTCATAATATGAACACTGTCTGTGGAATGGTTTGTTAATTTTCTTCGAATTTGTGGATTATAATGAGAAGGCTACAACGCGACGTCATTTATTAGCACCCAATTTTGGGTAAATCGATTTTGAAAAGGAATATTTTTACATACATCTCCCGCTTATGGCAGAGTAGACAATTTTCGAATTATATACATAAAAACTATAGATAATAATACAAGAAACGAAGTAAAAATTATAGCAGTTTGATTGAAATATGACAACCCACAACTAACCCACAACGTCATAATCTGAACTGGAATAACTATGACCATTTACAATTTTTCGTTCCTCGTTCTGGTAAGCAAATCACGTCTTTGACACAACCAAAGATTCAAACATCAGGAGGAAAGTGGGAATCGGAGTGTCTTGTCACTAGGTTCCCGCTACCCACCTTGCTAACTAATCAACATAACGTATTCAAATGATAAGTTCAGACATTTTACTTTCCTCTATAAATATTTTTTCTGAGAAAAAATAATTTCTGACTTCGGTGAATGAGTAGAATGGGTATTAAGGCGAAAATGGAAAATCTCATTTTTCTCGTTCCTTCGAAATTTCAAGAAATCTCTTACAATCCCTGATCTACCAACCAACTTTCAACAAGTCCAGTAGTTTCGCCTGTTTGTCAGTAACTCAATGGAATTGGTATATACCAATACATAAACTTTGATTAAAATAATTAATTTCTTTTTTTTTAATTAAAGATTTTCCTATTACAGTGAAGATTCAATTTAACTTTTCTTTAAGTAAAGATCCTTCAGATTAGATAGTAGATTTAGTTACTTTTCTTTAGTTACTTTACTTTAGACACTTCCATTTCCCACTTTCCTACAAATTGAGTGGCTGAACCCAATGCCGTTCTTTGCCTCGTTACGAGACCTAGGAAATGGAAATGGAAATGCTAGAAAAAAGTGCGGAGTTGTGTTCCGCCACACAATTATGAACATATCTAAAAAAATAGATAGAAAGTGAGGAACGGAGTATTTTAACATTAGGTTTCCTCTGCCTACTCTGCTATATGCAGGATACAGCGTGAAACTAAAAAAATCTGTTGTGCCACAAAGGCGTCAACCACTTTAGTAAAAAAAAATCCTGGCACGGTATACTATTAATGAATTTTTCCAGACACTGCGGCACCGCACCGACTATTGTTACAAGCAATTCTTTGTGTCTTCCTTTCCATGAAATAAATATTCGATTGTTATAAGAAAACGTCTTAAGTGGGATTAGGCTTACTAGGGGCTTGATGTAGCCGACGTGGCTACTATAATACTTACAAATAATATGAATGGCAAAGTATTATAGTTTTTTTAGGTTCACGTTTCTATGGCATATCTGAAAAATAGATTTTTTTAGCTTCACCGCTGTATACCGCAGAGGGAACCTGGAAACCTAGTGTCAGTGTTAAGACAATTAGTTCCCATGAAGATGCTTGCTTCAGTTCCTCACTTTGATGCATAACGCATGCCGCGCTTTCCCGCTTTACTATTAATATTAATTTTTCATTTTCTCGCGTGAGATTCGAACCGACAATCTGTAGCACTTACAGCCACGCGATTGTGCTCCTGCGCCACTGACCTAAAATAAAGAATATCATGACGAGATAATTTGTTCGTTAATTTTCTAATTTATTTTGAATGATTTTTTAACATTTGTTTATTATACAATATGAGCACTTTCGCCAAACAAAATACACTATAGGTACCTCAAATTTAGGCAAAAAGAAGGGAACGATGTTTTGAAATTAGGTTCCTTCTAGCTGTTTGCTTAGCAAAATATAAAATTTAAGTATACAATAGCATATCATGACTGTAAATATAAGAATTTGTGGGTTCGATTCCCACTCAAGGAAATGAAATATTTAATATTTTCATTTTCTTCACTTTGGAGTCGAGGCAAAGCGCGGCGTTGAGTACCGCCACTCAACACGCAATGCCTCCAGAATGCTGTGGAAAGTGGGGAACTGAATGTCTTAACACTAGGGTCCCTCTAGCACAGGCGAGTTACAGCGTAAAGTTGAAAATAATATATAATATAATAAAAAGCCCCCTAATTCAAACACAATGCATAATAATACCTCTAGTTTTCAAACGAAACGGCAGTCCATTGAATTTTTGATATGAAGCGTTAAATCCTCAGCGCCAATCAATAAAAGCAATTGATTATATCCCTTAGTACAATGATACAAACTGAAGCCGGGATTACCTTGGCAGAGCCCTTCGCCCAATTATTCCAAGAGAGTTCTCACGTAGGTTGTTGGTTTGCTCTTCCCTCTTAACTCCTAAATAATTAAAAAGATGCTCATTTTTGTATAAAATATAAGTTTTTCATATTTTTCTAAATTTGTATATATAAACAAGTTATTAGAACATTTTCTCTGCTATATTATAAATGTATTCCATAACTAAGTGACTGATAGACAATGCACATTCGAAACTATTTGAATTTAAATTTACCATATACCTATATGACCTACAAATAAAACCCATTCCGTCCCAATCCCAATCCCTTACATTCATACGATTTTACCCATGGTAAAATGGTATGAATATAACGGAACACTAAGACAGGGTTGCTCGAAATTCCAACGGGAATAAGGAAAAAACAGTCTTTTATATTTCGTGTCTTAAAGGCCACAAACATCGATACAAGTAATAACTAGAATAGAATAACTAATTTTACACCAATTAGGCCATTGCGGCCCAGTGGGAAAGCATTCGACTGATAACGCAATAAATGTGGTTACAATTCTCACTCCGGGTACTGAATTATTTTCATTGCTCCGTTCTGTTAAACAAAGTATAGCATGGATTTCTACCAAAAAACGCAATGTCCTAATTGGGACATTTCGGGAAACAAAATGCAGACTAAGGAGTATCTTGACGCTAGGTTCTTTCTAATAAAAAACTATTAAAAAATATTTGTTGTCAATTTGTCAACAGTAATTCCAGAAATTATCGCAGTTAATGAAACAAATAATTCAGTTTTATAATATTGGAATATAGAAAAAAATATGCGTAACAGAGTAAAACTCTATAAGCGTGTAACGATAACTAAAATACTAATTACAATGCACCAATATACCTTGTCTATCTTTTCTTATAAGAAAAAAATATATTAAGGGCATTTCCAACAAGATACTAACTTTAGAAGAATGTAAGAGAGATCTGAAAGGCTGTTGTGGAAGGCCCAAGGAGGCTTTAGACCTGGAAGAGGGTGTATGGAGCAGATCTTTTCCCTCAGCATGATCACGGAAAGATGTTTGCCCGTTAACCAAAAAGTTTTGTGTGTTTTTGTAGACCCCGGTACAATGTTAACTCTCTGGCTGTAAAGTCTCTTTACAGAGATCACTTAGCCTGCGTGTGAGTACTAGCTGGCATGTTGCCGTGGTTTGACATCGGATGTTACACAAGGTCCCCGTGTCAGCTTGGATCAGTGTCGGTTCAGTGGTCAGGAGGAAGACCGACTGTACCAGGTATATGTCGAGGTGAGAATGCGGCTGCAGGAGGAAATCGGTCGTGCGAGAACCGAGTCACACGACCAGATGATTGCGGGGATAGACCAAGACCCACACCGAGCACCATTCGGCATACTTTACCGTATGGTGCTTGGTAGGTTACGGGCTTGGGCATCACAACTGACACAGACACTCCAACCAGATGTTCTCCGAGGGGTTCACTGTCGTAGTACCAGTGGAGGAGAAAGAGCTCAAAGAGGCAGTACGCTGATCTCGGTACAAGAGTACCGCCCCGGGCTTGGAAGGCATCTCCAGCCGGGTGCTAACTCTAGCTCTGAACACTCTAGGGCCCAGAGTGCGAGGACTATTCACTGCCTGTCTGGCTCAGGCCATAATTCCACAGCGGTGGAAGATATGCAGGTTAGTCCTCATCAAGAAGGAGGGGCGCCTCAACCTCCACCTACAGGCCCATAGTGCTCTTAAGCGAGGTCGCCAAGCTCTTCGAGCATGTTTTAGCGAGGAGGCTACAACACCATTTGGAGGGGACAGGTCCAGACCTCTCGGACAAACAGTACGGCTTCCGCAGTGGGCGTTTGACGGTAAATTACGAATTGCGAAGGAGTCTTGGCGATGTCTTTACACATTGCCAACGCCTTAAACTCCCTACTCGGGCCCTACATGAAGGAGGCACTTATATATCACCGTGGATATATAGAGGCATCCATACCTGCGCCGCGTTATCGGGGCTTACCTGTCCGAAAGGTCTGTGACTTTTTCAGCTTCTAGAGGAGGTTGGGAAGAGTCCGATGTGTCGGCTGGTGTTCCATAGGGATCGGTGCTGGTATTTATCTTCTGGAACATCGGGTATGACTGGGTGCTGCGGGGCAGCATTCTGAAGGGGATAAAGGTCTGTTACGCCGATGACACGCTGGTCTCGGCGCAGCAGAGGTCCTATCGGAAGTCGGCGGTCTTTGCGACCGCCGGAGTGGCGGAGTGCGTCAGCCGCATAAGGCGGTTTGGATTGGAAGTCGCCTTGGACAAGTCCAAGGCATTTATTTTTATTCTCCACGCAAGGGCCCAACATTGTTGTCGATGGCGTCAACATTGACATGAAAAGGAGTATGAAATACTTTGGATTTATTCTGGACGGCCAGTGGAGTCTTCGGGACCAATTTACATCTTTGGCCCCAAAACTGTTGAAGACGGCGGCAGCCTTGGCCTGATTTTTGCCCAACGCTAATAATAATAATAATAATAATAATAATAATAATTTATTCATATCAAAATTACAGACAAAATAATAATTTATAACGATAATAACCGCATTAGTTAAAAACTGTGTGGCAGTTATTAACGCCCGCCTCACAAGCGTCGTTTCATAAAGTAGTATGAGTAAACTGAATACATTACAAAGATTATTTAAAGTAGAACAAATTAATAAATAATAATAATAAAAATAATAAAAACATGCAATTATTCTATAACAAACAATTAATTACAAAATATAGTATACAAATGGAACATTATTAAAGTAATTGATGTGCGTAATGGTTATGTGAAGTGTATAAGTGTGTGCGTGTGTGTGCGTGCGTGTGTGTGTGGATGCGTGTGTGCGTACGTATGATGAATCCCTCGATATCCAGCTATATGACCAATAGGTTCTCTGTCTGATCATAATCTAAATTTAATAACCAGTCGGTTAGTTTAACTTTACATTGATGCACTGTTAGGGGATATATTTTTAATTCTTTATTTATAGTATTATATAATATGGGGCTTAGATAATAAAATTGGCGATTTGAAGAGACTTTGCGTCGTAACTCTATTAAGCAAATCTTATCAACTCTGCGTTTTCTGCAAATAGTCTCCGGGTCAAAAGGGGTGAATTTATGTCTCCGTAAAATAGAGCGAAGAACAAATAATTGACGGACAGTTAAAACTTTACAGATGGCGTATAGTTCAGCAGTTGGAAAACGAGTAGGTTTAGATGTCATAACCTTAAGTATATATCTCTGTGCTTTTTCTAGTGGAAGTAGGATTGATTTATGTGCACCGCCCCAGGCTGGTATGCAGTAAGTAAGAATCGATTGGACAAGTGCGAAATAAACCATCTTGGCAATTTCAATACTAGCGCCAGATCTTAGTTGTTTGAAAATGTATACTACTTTTCGAACACGGGCACTTAAAGCTAGGACATGATTCTTCCAGGTGATATTCTCATCTATAATAACTCCAAGGTATTTTATAGTGGAAGTTCTAGTAATATTATTACAGTGGCAGGTTAGGCGTAATTCGGGGTGGCATCTATGAGCAATTATACTGAAAGTATTGGGTGGTAACGAGCGTTTCGGGCCTAAAGTTAGAAACTGGGTTTTATCCACATTTAAGGTTAGCCTGTGACAAGACAACCAGTTCATTACGATGGCTAAAGCTTTCTCACTATGCTCACGTGTCTCGGCCCAACTGGTACCGTGAACAAGCAAAGCGGTATCATCTGCATACGAAATAATTTTGGTATTTGGCAGAGTAAGGTTGCAAAGTTGATTCATGTATATTAAGAATAGAGTTGGTCCCAATACGCTACCCTGAGGCACTCCAAACGAGACGCTTGCTTCATTGCTAATATTATCGTTAATGTTAACTGTTTGTATTCTATCAGATAAATAGCTTTTGAAAAGATCTAACACAATACCTCTAATACCAATATGTTCTAATTTACTGTAAAGGATTGGTCGTGAGATCGTGTCAAAAGCCTTAGAAATATCCAAAAATATGCCAAGAGTCTTTTTCCTAATGGACCGAGCGGCTCGAGCCGTCGGCTGTACACTGGAGTAGTCAGGGCGATGGCCCTCTACGGTGGTTCCGTGTGGGTGGAGGCTCTGAATCGACACAACGTCACCCTGCTGCGACGTGCGCAGATGTGAGGCGGCGTGCGTACTGCAGGAGTCATGCCGTGGGACCTGGATGCGCTTTCTCTGGCGTAGGTCTGTTGTCAAGCCAATTGCGGTAAGCCAAGCACGCACCGAGGAGAGGCGGGTAACCGCATTAGAAATGTGGGAATCTCGGCTAGCAACACCATCTGCTGGTCTGAGGACGATCGAGGCTGTTTGTCCAATCTTCCGCCAGTGGTCAGCGCGGCGTCACGGCGTCCTAACCTTCCGCACCACACAGGTGCTCACGGAGCATGGCTGCCTCTGGATTTACCTGTGTCGTATCGCTGGTAGGGAGCCCAGCGCTCTCTGCCACCACTGCGACAACTGCCTCGATGAGATACACAACACGATAGCATAATTTGGAGGTGTGCACAGCCTTGGCGTCTCAACGTCGCTCTCTGCACGACCTCATAGGGAACGTTCTCTCACTGCCGGCCGTGATCAAGGCCATGGTCGGCAACGAGAATCGTGGAATCTCATCCGTCTCATCCTTCTACGAGGCGTGGTGCTCGAGAAGGAGTCGGCGGAAAGGGTGAGGGAGGCTTTTGCCGAACTCGCCATTTGCCACAAGAGACCGGGTCGTCGGGAGGCGGCACACGACCACCACCGTCCGCCCTAATGAGCCAAAGAGCGGCCAGCTTGGGGCAGTTGATAAAGGCATGGCAATATACATATATAACTATTTTTAAATAAATGACAAACTATATATTTTTAGTACTTTATCGAGACGAGTTCATGTATTGTCTTCCCGAGTGTTGAGCCACAGTAACCATTTTAATATATTTAATTATTTATTGTTAATTTATTTTCTATAATGATAAAAAATAAAACATCATTCTAATAAATATTGAAGGAGATATCACTGATTCAAAATAAGTTAGCCTACGAACCGCACGGTATGACAGACCCGAACGGGCAGACGACGTTGAAGATTTTGTAAATTTTTATACGTTTTTCGATCTACTGTTAATTTTCATGTGTTTATTTTCTGTTTATTATTAATTTATATTTTTCTTTGGTTCTTCGCTTATTCGAGTAGTAGATTAGTTAGATTTTCATTAATTTCTTGGTGTGGTGTAAGGTTTGGCTCTGCGCGGCATCGGCATAATATTATTTAAGTATCAAGAAAAGAATGATTTGTTATTACACTTAGGTTATGTATAGCGTTATTATACATTTAATAAATCGTAGTTTCCATTTTTTGGGATTTTATTTGATATTGCTCGCAAAAGTTATCGAATTTAATGTAGAAAAGAGTTTAGTTATTTCATATAGTACTTATGTACGCGCGCAACAAAACGTGTAAAAAGGTTTTTCCCGGGTAAATCAGTAAAATCGATCACTGAAAGTCCAATAAAAATAATTTCAGTTGTTCCGGAAATTAGTTCGGGGAAATAGAAAGACAGACAGACAAAAATATATAATTATTTTTTATTGTATTTGACTATTATGTATTATGTGGTTATTACATGCACTTGCAAAAACACAGCACAACACATTTAATTTGAATACTTTTAAATATTTATTTTACTTTGATAATATTGATAATGTTGAACTGGTTTTGTTTAGTTTTTTTTTAAGAATATTCTACTTTGGTTACGTTTACTTATCATTTTAGTTAGATATTTTTTCTAATAATAAGATTTCGTATATGAATTTAATACATTAAATTCGTATATTGTACACAAACAACGTTTCAGCAATTCAGAAATTTTAAATTTATTATTTTATTTATTAAAAGGTACTAAGGCGACAATTTAAAAATCCATTTACATCACTGCAGTCACTGGTGGCACCTCTGCAACTAGGAGACAGTTGACACCTCTTTCCATCCTAAAGTATCCATTTTCCCCGAAGATTTTGCTCCATGAGTTCTTGACGATCCAGTATTTAATGCCATCCTCTAGACAAAGCAAATGAAATATTTAGAATGTTTAAAAAAATATCGGTGAATATTCTAATACAGTTTGTTCCGTAAATTTTTCCGCCTCCAGTTATCGAAGTTATTAGAAAATATCTTCGTAGGTTATAAAGTTATATACGTATAAACTCTGATAAACAAATCACAGTAGTTTAGTTATTTATTATAGCCAATTAAATATTTCACGGGAAAAAAATACATTAAAAACATCAAATTACCTTCTCCATAACCAACTAAAAGTACTCCGTGATTTAGCGCGTTACCCCGGCAGTGGCTACTTTTTATTATACCTTTTTTATAATGCTTGAGAGGCATGGCATCAATTGCTAAAAACAAAAAAAAATAAATACTTTCCGTTTTTCCTTTTTTCGTTTTTGAATGATTTTTTAAAGCATGCTTGTATAATCTCTATATATAATAAGACAGTAAAAATATTTTGTCTGTACATTTAGTAATTTTGACTGAAATGGATAGAGGGACACTTAAAAAAAAATAATAGAAAGCAAAAATATTTTTTTTGAATTTCTTGTCTGTCTGTCTGTCTGTCTGTCTGTCTGTCGACATATTTTTGTCCGCATTTTTCTCTGAAAGTACTGAACCGATTTACTTGAAAATTTCACCAATTGCTTTGTTTTAACTTAAGTACTAAAGTTTAGTTCATCAAAATCGGTTCATTAAAAAAAAAGTTATCGTCATTTGAATGAACTCAAGGCATTAGTTTGACTGCGAATTCTATATAGAAATCGCGCTGGTAAGATTACTGGCTAAAGAATGACATTCGAAACGTCTTGATTATATGACTGTTGATAAAAATATATATTTTTGAAGCACTATTATACAATATTTTATACAATAAAGTAAACAAAATTGAAATCGTAATTAATTCAACACAGAAATAAAGAACGATTTGATCTTCAAAAAGATATCAAGCAAATACATAGATTTTTTGGTTCGTTCTTTCGTTTGAAATAAATCTATATAAAAATGCCTAAAAACATCGTTTCTACGTGTACTCTGTAATAACTACATATTTACCAATTGTACATTTAGCTAATAATATGTGTAACTAATTTAAAAACTGTACAGGAGTTAATATGCAAACATTACAGTTATTTTACAAAGAATATTATGAATCCTTACCCAAATCCATAATTTTACATTTAAGGCTGTCTCTGAAGCAGTACATTAAATTATTAACTGACATCAGCACATTTAACAGAGCTTTAAAACAAAACATAGGTAAAAGAACGTAATGTAACAAAAATATATACATATAATAAATAATTAGCTTTATGTATATTTTATGAATATCAAATATCATCCTTTAGTCATATATTTTAGTTCGAAATAATCAAAAATTCTTATAGAAGTTACGATAATGTCATAAACAAATCATATTAGAATATTACAGATTAAAGTAATACAAAATTATGTTAGAAGTCATTACAGTTGTCAATCAATTCTCCTTATTAAATCAATAATCATGTATTTTAAGCGGGCGAAGCCGTGGGCGGGCCGCTAGTATAAAATACTCGTATATTATTATATATCTTCACTTTCAAATATGGTGAATACAAATATCTGTATTAATAACAAAATACATAAAAAAACAAAAGAAGGGAGAAAGTAAAAAATGGTAAGAATGAAGTTACGATGCACTTGGTAATTATATTTCGGTTGAGTAACTTGATTTAATTCACCTATAGACAGTGGGCCCATTTGCCGCAGTTTTTGGGCATAGGCATCTTCTCCAACTGAAAGTATATGACAATCTTTTGGTGTTACAACGACTTTAGACTTATCGTATTTACAGTTTCCATCACGTGCCTTATATGGATAGTCAGCATCGGATTCAGATCCTTTTTGTTTTAGGTACCTGAAAAAAATATTTGTTCAACTTTTCAAGTAGATAGTAGAGAAGACTATCTATCGTAGACAAAGGTAACCTAGTGTGAAGATATTCCATCCCTCGCTTCTCCCGCAACTCAATGGCAGGCTTTTCATTACCAGAATTGGGAAATGGTTCTTTGATTTTCACGATTATTACACATTTTAAATGACACTATTCCCGTTTCGAACACTTTGCAGTAGTCCGTGGTCACGGGTAGACAGCAGTCTGTGCTCAGTCTAGTTTCCAAAAATATATTATACCAAATATACGTGATTAATCCGGTTAGAACAGTTTCATTTAAAATAATATAAATAACAAAATAATACAAAACTATCGGTTTTTTTAAGCCGAAAGAAGCTAAGTTAATCCTGATTCAATCTATCAAAGAGTAATAAACAGAGAAGAAAAGCACTATATTTGAGATATGACTATTATATTGTGCCGTTGTGTACATTAAACTATAAATATAATATACAAATATCTTACGACAAAGCAAACGTCATAAGCCCTCCCATACATCCTTTTGATGTCACGTCGCAGTCTACTAATTGTTGTGGCGAAAGTTCTACTAGCTTGCCAGTTTTAATGGCATTAACACCTTCCATGTTTCCTATAAAGTAAATAATTTGAAGGTTTTACAACATATAAAAAAATTCAACTGTATGTTTAAGCACTCATTTTTTAATAGCTCATAAGCCAACTTACAGCATAGAGTACGAAATATACCTACCAATTGCACTGAATGCCCAACACGATCCGCAAAATCCTTGGTCCTTTACTGACGAAACCACTCCTTTCTTGCGCCAATCGAATTCCTCATCAGTTGTGCTATTACCAACATCTGTGACCACTTTACAATCGCTGTCATCACTAGGTGGTCTGTATCCAGTATGCCTCATAATAAATTCTTCGTCAGATAAATCAGCGAATTGTGTTATTCCTATTATAAAATAAAATAACATTTATAATTAATTTATTATCATAGATTATTATGTATATTATAATACAAACTTACCATATGTTGCTTTCTCACTAAGTTTATTTTGGTAGTCAATGATATCCAAATTCTTAAGAAACATCCCAAATCTCATTGCCTTTTCAATTTCATTTTCATATTCCTTATTATGATCTTTAATAAATTCCTCAAACTTAGAATTAAGATCCGACTCTTGAGGCAAAAATTTAGCTAATGCCACTGTAACTACGGCGGTTAGAAAGAAGAACATATGAGCAATCATGTTTACTTCACACTTCAGTCACTCTTTAATCAATGATCCTTTTTATACCCTATCAATCTGTTTGAGTATTCTAAATGCTCCACTTATGGTAAATATTGGTATTTTAGTTTTTTTTTATTATAGAATGAAATTAAAAGAATGTAAGATTATTTAAATATTTTTGTTCAGTTAAGTTATTACATTCTTGGTTCCTAGCTTATAGTTTTATGTACATTTCAGCAAATGCGCCACATTATATACAAACATGTAATAATATTTAGCTACTTTGCTTACATTAAAAATCTTAAACTCTTTGTCGCAAAAGTGGAACTAATGATTCCGTTCCAATTTAGATACACAGATACATTACGTACAGAGTTCTCGTGTCTTTTTGTATAAATATTTGCAATAAAGAATAAATTTAAAAAATTATAGCATTACAAATCATGTGTATGTTATAAGTGCATTATATTAAACCAAGAAATTGGTACGGAATCCTCGGCTTATTGCAGTATTATCCTCACATTAACCTTTCGATGTCTATTTTTAAATATACGAGTAAGCCAGGGAGAAGGATAGGTGGGTCCTGCGCTGCCTGCATCCGGCGTCCCGCCCTATAGCATTATTTGTATATAACAAATTAAAATTTACAGACACTTTGCCACAGGATGTACTTATAATTTAGAAGTTATAAGTAGTTTTACGGTGGATTTCAAATAAAATTAAAAAAAAAACCGTTTTAAGAATATTTTTTTATTATTTGTTAATAAAATGAGTTAAAATGTTAAAAATAACTTAACTTTAATAAATAATATAACACTTAAAAAATAATAAAAGCGTGTTACATTTTGATAGCGAGAGGAAAAGAAGGTGCTGAATATTATTATTAATTATATATACCATTATAGCGGTTTTTGTGAAATACGCTATTTAATAATATTTTATATTTTTAATTATGGAGTGAAATTAAATTTCCAAAATTTTGTGGAATAATTGTCCAAATTTATTTACACTTAAGAAGATATACAAAAGAATAATTTTACACACTCACAGAAGGAAAGAAAGAATTTTAAAGAAATAGTAAAAGAAATAGGTAAGCGAAACAGATACGTATTAGCAAGAAGATAAGGCTTAAAATTGAATACAAGCAAGGAGTACAATATTTAAAACAAGTGAACGTCGCAAGCGATAGTAGCCGACTCTTTACCCGTAGCTAGCAAGCAGGCTACGTCACGCACAGCAAAAAAACTCGAAACAAGTTTGTCTTGCGAATGAGCTGCGTGCGGATGAATTATAATAAATATAAATATTAACAATTTAGTTTTAAGTAAATTTGAAAATAGAATGTAGTGTAAGTATATAATATTAATATCGAATGAAATAGGAATTTACATGTATTATTATTATTATTATTTATTTAATTTTATAAAAGATAATATTCACTACAGTACTCCCCCCCAGAGACCTGGTTAAGGGCGATAGTAGTCTGGAAATCTAACTCTTCTTCCGCTTCGTGTCCGCTTTTCAAGTTTCTGCTCCACATCAGACTGAGAGATTGCCTTTGGTGCAGTAACTGGTCTGTTTGATACAGGAACGGCTTCTCGCGTAACATATGCGGGCTTGAGCCTGTCCACACTCACGTTGTTAGGCTTACCACATATGTTTATCTGAAAATATTTAGGCGTCCTTTTAAGAACCTTGTACGGGCCTGCATATGGTGGTTCCAGTGGCTTGCGGACGTGGTCCTGCCGTAAAAAAACATGTGTCGAGTCTGCAAGGTCGGCCGGCATATGAAAAGGACCTGTCCTATGCCATGACGTGGGCTTTGGCGAGAGTCGTGCCATACTAGCACGAAGACGAGTAACCAGATTTGTGATATCACCTGTCTTGTAATCTTCAGAGGGTGCGAGAAATTGTCCTGGAAGACGAAGGGGCTCCCCGTAGACCAGCTCAGCTGCTGAAGCCTGAATGTCGTCCTTCCAGGCGCTACGGATGCCCAGCAGCACTAACGGAAGTGCTTCCGTCCAGGTTGAAGAGGGATGGCACATGATAGCTGCTTTCAGCTGCCGATGGAGTCTCTCGATCAAGCCGTTGGAAGCTGGGTGATATGAAGTGGTTCTAAAATGATGTGCACCAATCATGGCTGATAGTGCCTTGAAGAGATGCGACTCGAATTGACGTCCCCTATCGGTTGTAATTCGAAGAGGGCAACCAAATCTTGCTATCCAACCAGAGAGAAGGGCGGCAGCACAGGAATCAGCTGTGATGTCTTTGAGTGGGTATGCCTCAGGCCATCGTGTGAAACGATCGATGACTGTAAGGCAATACCTGAAATCAGACGAAATTGTTAAAGGTCCGACGATGTCGAGGTGGATGTGTGCAAACCTCGACGTAGGAGTTGGGATTGAGGATAAGGGAGCAAGGGTATGACGGTGAACTTTGCTCTTTTGACAAAGTATACACTCTCGTGTCCACTCTCTACAGTCCTTGCGAATCCCTGGCCATACGAATCTCTGTGTTACCAGTCGCACTGTAGCTGTCCTACCAGGATGGCTCAAGCTGTGTAACGTTTCGAAAACTTGTCGGCGAAATTTCTCAGTAATGAACGGGCGTGGAGAAGACATTGATACGTCACAGTATATCTTCTGGTTAGAGTCTGGCAAATCTACCTTAACCAGTTTTAACGATGAGCCTTTTTGAAGCAGACCTAGCAGTTCAGGATCAGTATCTTGAGCAAGTGCCAGAGCCTGGTAATCAATAGAACGACTCACCTCTTCCAGCCGTGACAGTGTATCAGCCACTACGTTCAAACGTCCTGGTAAGTATTGAATGCTGGTTGTGAACTGTGAAATATAGTCAAAGTACCGATATTGGCGCGGTGAGCATTTCTCCCTATTAATGTTGAATGCATAGGTGAGAGGTTTATGATCAGTGTGAATCACAAAGTTTCTAGCCTCAACCATGTGTCGAAAATATTTAATGGCTTCATAAATAGCTAATAGCTCTCGGTCGTAAGGACTATATTTCTTTTGCGCAGATGTTAGTTTTTTAGAAAAGAAACCAAGAGGTTGCCATACGTTGTTGACACGTTGCTGAAGTACTGCTCCAATACCGACATCAGATGCATCAGTGGCAATAGCTAGCTCTGCAGATGGATCCGGATGAGCTAATAACGTGGCTTGAGATAAACAAGTCTTACATTTATCAAAAGCTTCCATCATCTCAGGTGTCATTGTGATCGGCCTAGCTCCTTTCATCTTGGGTCCTAAAAGCGCAGAGTCTAATGGTGCTTGAATGTTTGCGGCGCCGGGAATAAAACGACGATAAAAGTTAAACATACCAAGGAAACGTCTTAATTCCTTAGCAGTTTTAGGCACGCTGCACTCCTGTATGCTCTTTACGTTCGTTTCTAAAGGTTGAGTCCCAGAACCTGACACTAGGTAACCAAGAAATTTTACCTGTCGCTGCCCGAAGACACATTTGGATGTGTTTATCAAAACACCATACTCCTTGAGCCTGGTGAAGAGTAGTCTGATATGGCGCTGATGTTGCTCTTCAGAACTGGAAAATACCAAAATGTCGTCTAAGTAACCAAAACAAAACTCATCAAAGTCACGTAGTACTTCGTCCATGAACCTTTGAAAGGTTTGTGCTGCATTGCGCAGTCCGAAGGTCATGTACGGGAACTCAAAAAGTCCAAAAGGAGTTGTAATGGCTGTTTTGTGGATATCATCGACGTGTACCGGTATCTGATTGTACGCCTTAACCAAGTCGATAGTTGAAAATACTGAACAACCAGAGAGTTGGTAGGAAAAATCTTGGATGTGGCGTATAGGATACCTGTCAGGAACTGTGCGAGCATTGAGTGCTCTATAATCACCACATGGTCTCCATCCGTCGTCCTTCTTCTTAACTAAGTGCAGAGCGGAAGACCACGAACTGTTAGACGAGCGGGCAGTTCCCTGTGAGAGCATATCATCAAACTCTTTTTTGGCCGCTTTCAGTCTAACTGGGTCTAAACGACGAGGTCTACTGGTAACTGGTGGTCCGGGTATGGTTTTGATGTAATGTACAGTGTTATGCTTAGGTAGGGAAGACGTACCTGATGGTCTTGTTACCTCTGGAAACTCATGAAGCAGTTGATGGTATTTTGATTCTCCCGAGATGGCTTTGACTGACGCAAGGTCATCGGAGATCTTTTCTTGTAGTGCTTGCACTGACAGAGTAGTAGTTCCATCGATGAGGCGCTGATATCTGCAATCTACAAGAAGATTGTAAAATATCAGGAAATCTACGCCGATAATAGGCTTTGAAACATCAGCGATGGTAAATTTCCAGGTGAAAGTACGTCGCAGTCCTAGGTCCAACTGCAATAACGTAGGACCGTAAGTATGAATGACTGTACCGTTGGCTGCCATAAGTTCATACTTCGTCTTGGTACAGGGCGCCTTGGTAGCCAACCGTGGAAAAACGCAGAGATCAGAACCAGTATCTATGAGGAAAAGCATTTTTGAAATACGGTCGGTAATGAAAAGACGGCCTGTAGGTAAAGGGCAGACGTTGGCCGCTACTTCCGCCTGCCCAGAGAGTTTTCCGACTCTCCGTAAGTACATGGCTGTACACATTTCTTTGCGTTGGAACCAAATTTAAAATGGTACCAACATTTTTGGTGGGAAGTTAACTTCCGACGATGCCTGGAATGGCTCCGGGAACGCTCTCTGAACTTGAATGGTATCGAATTGTGACGTACCTGGGTCGAGAGTTCAGATACCTGCTTGGTCAGGAGTTGGATCTGCTTGGCCATTTCTTCCAACATGGAGGGTGCAGGGGGTGTGGCCATCGCAGACGTGCTTGCGACTTGTGGTGATGAGGGTGCTATTTCATGCACCTTGTCTGCCAGGTCAGCTAATTTTTCAATAGGTAGATCAGGCTGCGAAGCTATAACAGTTTGAATGTTTTGTGGTAATCTACTAGACCATAATGTTTTTAAAAAATCTTTGGGGACAGACAAACCCGCAAGATCTTGTATGTATCGCAAAAACTGCGATGGCTTGCGATCACCTAGTTGCTCATGCCTCAGCAACTGCATCACCTTCTTTTCTTGAGACGCAGATAATCTTTTAATTAGCTGCGTTTTAAGAGTGATGTATTTATCCGTCTCGGGAGGAGAAATTATTATATCCTTCACCTCGACAGCAAATTGATTGTCCAACTGAGCGGCAACGTAATAAAATTTTGTAGCATCACTTGTTATATTAGATAAAGCAAACTGACCTTCAATTTGTGAAAACCAAAGGGCTGGTTCTTCCGGCCAGAATGGTGGAATACGCACGCCAATCCTACAAACGTTGGATGTAGTCGCGTCCTCCATCGTGTACTAGAGGTCACCTTGCAAAGGTCGTCAAAATGGCCTCTTGCCGTTTTTAATCTTCTCGCCAGCAGAAAATGTAGATATTTAATGTAGTGCTCACTAATTTCGGGTTCACCAATATAGCGGTTTTTGTGAAATACGCTATTTAATAATATTTTATATTTTTAATTATGGAGTGAAATTAAATTTCCAAAATTTTGTGGAATAATTGTCCAAATTTATTTACACTTAAGAAGATATACAAAAGAATAATTTTACACACTCACAGAAGGAAAGAAAGAATTTTAAAGAAATAGTAAAAGAAATAGGTAAGCGAAACAGATACGTATTAGCAAGAAGATAAGGCTTAAAATTGAATACAAGCAAGGAGTACAATATTTAAAACAAGTGAACGTCGCAAGCGATAGTAGCCGACTCTTTACCCGTAGCTAGCAAGCAGGCTACGTCACGCACAGCAAAAAAACTCGAAACAAGTTTGTCTTGCGAATGAGCTGCGTGCGGATGAATTATAATAAATATAAATATTAACAATTTAGTTTTAAGTAAATTTGAAAATAGAATGTAGTGTAAGTATATAATATTAATATCGAATGAAATAGGAATTTACATGTATTATTATTATTATTATTTATTTAATTTTATAAAAGATAATATTCACTACACCATCAAAATGTAACACACTTTTATTATTTTTGAAGTGTTATATTTCTAAAATTCTGGAGTTACGGAGTTCCTATGGCCACCTTTCAGCTCCATCATCAGACTCTTTGCTTACCATAAAGTATCAAAGTACTCGGCAAGAAGAATCAAAAAGAAAATAAAGAGGAGCTCAGTGATAAAATATTCTGTATATTTTATCACTGAGCTCCAGGAGTATTTTTTATATTAAACCATATTTTCGCATGAAAGATTTTTTTGAGTTACTGAGGTGGACTATTAAATGTTACTATATGGTAAATATTTGCACGTGTATTAAGATAAATTTCACAATAGTTTTAGCAGCGCAAAAATGAGGAAAGTTAAAAAATGTGGCCAACCTAAAATTACAAGTTCAATTGTACCAATTTAACAAATAAGGTTGCGTTCTAAATTACCAACAATTGGATGAAATCAGTTTGTACTGACCACAACCACAGGATTATATAACATAAAAAAAATACTCCATATTTTCTCTATTCTTTAGTTTCGCCGATTATTATTTTTAAAACTTTTGTAAACACGAGATTTAACATGTAAGTTCTAAGTAAGTTTTTGTTGAATTATTTTAAAACATATCAAATGTTAAAATAAATATGATATAGGGTTAAAAATAATTTGTACTATACTGGTTGGAAGTGTCAGTACCACTTTACTAGAAACCACAGCTCTAACTACTCTATAAAAGCCTAATACAATTAAAACATTTCTTTTCCCCAAAAATTAAAAATGATGTATGGGCTTAAAATATTTTACTCTATATGCTGTTCCCTTAAAAGAAGCGCTGACACTTCCACCCTGCATTATTAATTATATGGTCAACGTTTCGCATAGCGCCATGAAGTGCGGGATATACAAATGAGAATAGTAAAGAAACTACGGGAGAAATTCAACAGATTTATTATTATTACGCTTAAGTATACACCCATAAGTACATAATAAAAACAATATATTGGAAAGAAAACATCAATTAATAAAATCACATAACAGCGGTCACTGGCGGATTATTAGCGAGGATGAGGCAGTTTACTCCTCTTTGGATTCTGAAATATCCTTGTTCACCCCAGTTTTCACCCCATGAGTTTTTGACAATCCAATACTGCACACCGCCCTCTAAGTAAAAAAAAGCATATGTTAAAATACATCAAATATAATTTCCTCTCACCATGTCCTGGTCTTTGATTTTACCCATACATATGTGTTAACATGAATACTTTTAGCAAAGTAGTTTCAAATAATAACTGAAAGCATAAATAACCGAACGATTTCAAAAGTAAAGCAATATTGAAGGTTTATAATTGTAAGCAAAATAAATAATAACAAGGTCAGTCAGTCAGTAAGTAGGGTAGTCGTATGGGACAAACAGCAGTTGTAGATGGTAGGTATAAATAATGTTATCTACTCTTTTGAAATGATATGAAGCTGGGAACAGCGCCTGGGATTTGCGACCACAGGTATAGCCTTCAGGGGTCCCTTTTATAGTAACGCACGCTCCCCTTCATTGCTGCAGCTCAATATAATTATAAATAAGTGTTAACCAAATTCATAATTAAAGTAATAATTGATTAATTACATAATTAATTATCCAAATAGTCGAGGTTAGTCAGTGGCGGAGCACGAGTAGTGCTCCGAGCCACACCAGAGCCAAGACGATAGACATACACGAGAATCGTGTATACGATCACGTGATATATGATCGTCAACAAACAAGTTTTAGAGTAGAATGAAAAAGAATTAATGACGCGTCTACTAGTGGCGTGATCGATAGGTTCGTATACAGACGTATAGGCCACTTCCTCGATATATCGACAAAAACATTCGCTCCTTCATGGGCGAATTATAACACAAGTATTAATTTAATTATCACAGTATTTTATTCACTCTTATTTCAAATTAATATTTAGAAATATTGATAATTATTTTAATGTTTCTTAATTAAAGACAGTTAATTAAACTTATAATAATCACATTATTTTAGGATTGCAATTTATTAAAATAGTAGAACATTACAATGAAATCATTCTTAATAAAAGCAATTGAAATAAGTATATCGACAATATAATCATATATCGACGACATATACATTTTTATCCATGAAGTCCTTACGCTTATGTGTATTAAGCCATATTCTTGAAAATTAGACCCTATATTACTATAAAAATATAAAAACTTAGTCAGTTCCTTCACCGAAACCTACTAGAAGAACAGCGTGATTAATTTCGGTACCCTGGCAGTCGCTACTAGTTATAACACCACCTTTGTAATTTGACATATTGAATAGTTGCATCAACGACTGTAATTTGAAATTAAAATGTTATATTTGTGAAAGTTTTGATTGATGAACAACAATATCTGTTTTCATAAAAAAATTAAATACCAAGATAGTCAGTAAACAGGTGTGACAGGTTCGACTCTATGTTAGTAGATTAAATTATGTTCCGTTTTTCGCTCTTGTAAGACGATTACTCTCTCTCTTGTATGAAGGTTCTTGTAAGAAGTCTGTCTTTCTCAAAAATGTTATGGTGATGGTGAACGGAATGTCAGCGCATTAGTTACCCTCTGCTTACCCTGTTATATGCGAGATGAAAATGGAAATTAAAAAAGCAAAGAAATACGCGTATAACTTACGTATAGACAATGGGCCCACTTGCTGCAGTTTTTGGTCAAAGGCATCTTTGTGAAAATGACCACACTACTTTTAGGGACCGACAATGACAATCCATGCATAGATAGCCATTCACCTAAATAATATAAAGCAGAATTGAGTCTTCTTACAATTTCGTCAAAGTTTTTTTAACGAAAATACAACACAATGTCATCTGCATATTGAAAATATTGCAAAAACTATAAACCGATTTATCTAAATCACGAGTATAAAAACTATATAATAGGGGGCTCAGCACAGAGCCTCAGGGAGGAAGGCCATTTCAGAGAAATCTAGGAGGAAGAAGGTTGCAAAGGCATCTTCTTGTACATTTAATATATAGCAACTACTAATGCGGACAGAAATTTTAGAACTGTCATATTGACATCCATATTGGCTTGCTTTTTCTGTCAAGTAATTGAAAAATCATCTTTTTTAAAAGCAAGACATAAACAATACACAAAAAATATGCAAGTAGTATATGAAAACACACCCAAGGGCGATTTCTGGCAATCCCCCATTAAATCCACTTGATGAAGTACTATTAATTTTTAAGTGGTTATTTACTGTTTATTATTAATTTATATATTTTTTTGGTCCTTCGAGTAGTAGATTAGTTAGATTTTGCGCGCGCGGCCTGCGCGGCATCAGTATAGTATTATTTAAGTATTCAGGAAAGAATGGTCTGTTATTTCAGTTAGGTTATCTATACCGTTATTATACATTTAATAAATCGTAGTTTTCATTTTTTGGGATTTTATTTGATATTTCTCGCAAAAGTTATCGAATTTAATGTAGAGTTTAGTTATTTAATATAGTAACTATGTACGCGCGCAAGGAAAACGTGTAAAAAGATTTTTCCCGGGTAAATTAGTAAAATCGATCACTGAAAGTCCAAAAAATCAATTCAGTTGTTCTGGACATTCTGGTTCTGGTTCTATCTAGTTCGGGGAAATAGAAAGACAGGCAGACAGAGACAAAAAATATATAATTATTTTTTATTGTACTTGACTATTATGTAAGTAACCCTATGCACTTGCAAAAATTACACAGCACAACACATTAAATTTGAATACTTTTAAATATTTATTTTACTTTAATAATATTGATAATGTAGCAGGTTTGTTTAGATTTTTTTTATTAATATTTTACTTTGGTTACGTTTACTTATTATTTTATTTAGATATTTTTTGTAAGAATAAGATTTCGTATATGAATTTAATACATTAAATTTATATATTGTACACAAACAACGTTTCATCAATTCAGAAATTTTAATTTTAATATTTTTATATCACTGCGGTCACTGGTGGCACATCTGCAATACTGAGACAGTTGACATCTCTTTCCATCCTAAAGTATCCATTTTCCCCGAATTTTTTGCTCCATGAGTTCTTGACGATCCAGTATTTAATGCCATCCTCTAGACAAAGCAAATGAAATATTTAGAATGTTTAAAAAATATCGGTGAATATTCTAATACAGTTTGTTCCGTAAATTCTTCCACCTCCAATTATCAAAGTTATTAGTAAATATCTTCGTAGGTCATAAAGTTATATACGTATAAAGTCTGATAAACAAATCACAGTAGTTTACTTATTTATGGCTAATCAAATATTTCAAATTACCTTCTCCATAACCAACTAAAAGTACTCCTAGATATCGCATAATAGGGTTACTCTGGCAGGCGCTACCTGTTATTATACCTTTTTTATAATTCTTAAGATGCATACAATCAATTGCTGAAATTAAAAAAAAAAGTTATACTTTCCTTTTTCCAAAAAGCAACAGAATAAGCTAGCACTAGTTAAAGCATCGATTTTTAGGCATGCTAATCTCATTTGACTGATTTTTAAAAGCATGCTTGTGTAATATAAAATACTCGTATAGTATTATATGTTTTCAATTTCAAATATAGTGAATACAAATATCTGTATTAATAACAAGAGATATAAAAAACAAAAGATGTGAGAAAGTAAAAAAAAGTATTTGTAAAAACAAAAACCCCGACTGCATAAAACTAAAAAGAAAATAAACAAGCCCAATAGTTTATTAGGATTAACAGTCGGGACCTCTTTAAATTATGCGGGGTTCCTGGTAAAGATTTTATTGATTGAAGAATTACTTATAGGTCCCAACTGTTAATCCTAATAAACTATTGGGCTTGTTTATTTTATTTTTAGTTTTATGCAGTCGGGGTTTTTGTTATTACAAATATTTTTTTATTTTTCACTTTTTGTTAGAATTTACTATGATAATGATAATAATGATATACCTTTTTAAAATCATCGTATTAAGTTCTTGAATTTAATACCTATATTGTGGTATTGTGTGGACTTAATGAAAAAAAAATATCGTTTCGATATTTTTTTTTCATTAAGTCCAATGATGTCCCACAGCCGCCATGATAGTTTTTTTTTTAACGTCACCTATCTAAGAACACTTGGGCTGTTAATACAAATCTAACGATACCTCATTTACGTAAATCCGTTCAGCGGTTCTGGAGATATGAGGTAATAAAAAATATTACATACATACAAGATACGCGCGAAAAACATAAACCTTCCTTAGCAGTCGGGAAAAATGGTAAGTTACGATGCACTCGGTAATTATATTTCGGTTGAGTAACTTGATTTAATTCACCTATAGACAGTGGACCAATTTGCCGTAGTTTTTGGGCATAGGCACCTTCTCCAATTGAAAGTATATGACAATCTTTTGGTGTTACAACGACTTTAGACTTATCGTATTTACAGTTTCCATTACGTGCCTTATATGGATAGTCAGCATCGGATTCAGATCCTTTGTGTTTTAGGTACCTGAAACAATTCTTCGTTCAACTTTTCAAGTAGATAGAAGGGACGACTATCTATCGTAGACAAAGGTAACCTAGTGTGAAGATACTCCATCCCCCGCTTCTCCCGCAACTCAATGACAGGCTTTTCATTACAAGAATTGGGAAATAGTTATTACGATTATTACACATTATAAATAAAAAATAAATAAAAATAAAAAATAAAAATCTTTTATTTCTAAGCAACATAGGCTCATAGTTGGTTAATACAATGAAATTACGTAAAACTATGTTAGTAAAATAAAATACAATAATATAAAATAAAATACAATACAAAAATAAAATACAAAGAAAAACAAATCATAAATCAAAATATACATAAATAAATAACTAAAACAAATATCTACCACAGAGAGATTGACCCAGCTACATTTTGCACATGCAAACTGATAAACCTCCTTATGGTCGGTCCATCCAATCTATCTGCAAATACCTTCAGGATGCTGTTGGTGCTTAGTCTTACCCTTTGCCTTTGCTTACTGATGCCACCTTTTCAGCAAACATGCCTGACGCACTACAGTGATAAGGGAGCCTCAACAACGCTCTAAAGGCATTATTATATTGTACTCGCAGAATGTGGGCTGCTCTATGGGTACAGCTAGCCCAAAAACCGCTGGTGTAAAATGTTTGATAGTACGCTTAAATAGTGCAATTTTAACAGGTCAACAACCAGCAAACCTTCGAGCCAGCATGTTAGCCCTTACAGCCCTGCCCTAATGCCCTGCGCTCTCTTTCAATGTCTTTATCGTCTTTTAAATTTTCAGTAACAATGTGTCCCAGATATTTAAATTCAGTTACCCTATTTACAAGTTTTCCACTAAGTTGTACAGGAAGGTCACATGTTGGACCTTTATTTTTCCCTATATCTTTATAGCAACTCACTTTTCTTAGGATTGTATATTAGGCCATGCTGCTTAGCATATCCTTCACAAATTGATATTAACTTTCTAATTCCGCATATCGAGGGACTCAGCAATACCATGTCATCTGCATAACTTAAGTTATTTACATATTCACCATCTATATGGCATCCTACATGTGCGCTGCTGAGCTTAACAAGTAATTCGTTAATATAAATATTAAAAAGCCTCGGGGAACTGAGACCTCCCTGCCTCACTCCACAACCAAATTTATATGGCTCAGACAAAGCATTTAACCATTTTACAAAATTTCTCTGATTATCATACCAGATGGACAATATAGATATTAGTGATGCAGAAATGCCACTCTTCCGAAGCTTTTCCCACAGGATATCATAAAAAACCAGGTCGAAGGCTTTTGACAGGTCCAGGAAACAAGCATACACTGGTGTTTTCCTGTCACTATAATATTTGACAGCGTGCTTCAACGCAAAAATGGCACTCTCAGTTGACAACTTAGACCGAAAACCAAACTGCGAATCGTGTAATTGTACATATCCACCGATGCGTGAGTCGAGCGCGCTGTCAAATACCTTGGCTTTCACAGTTGCAAGTGAAATAGGCCGGGAGTTACCCTTATCCGCTATGTCTCCTGTCCTGTTTTTAACAATAGATACAACTATTGTGTCCAACATCTCCTGTGGCACGTAAGAATGTCCTTTACAGAGATTGAAGAACATTGTCTACACTCCTGGCATATGTATACCAGCATTTTGAAGATGCTCGATGCTGAGTCCATCGTGTCCGGGAGATTTACCTCTCTTCATATTTTTAATTGCATCTTTTATTTCTTTACAATTGAACCTTATAGAGGATTCTGATTGACAAGACTCAGCATCGTTCACTCCCGGCTGAGATTCAAGAGGAGAAATAACTTTAAAATGTTCTCTAAATAAATTTGCTATCTCAGCATAGCATACCCTCCACGCTAACTGGAAGACTTGGACTATTATTTAGTTTCCTATTTCCGTTCCAAAATGATGAAAATTTCTTTGCCGTATATAAGGAGGCCAAAATATCCATTTCTATATTTTCTTGGTTTTTAATGCACCATTTTATTTTTGACTTAAATATTCTACGACTTAACTTCATTTCCTCAAATATATGCCCACTAGTGGGTTGCCCATACAACTTCCATATTTGAAACTTAACTCTGGCCTTTGCGTGAGATTCTTTAACATGCTTGTTCCCACCCTTGTTGTTTTATACCCTTATAATTCCCTTTACAGCCCTTTAACGTTCTACTTTTACAAGCAGCATCTCCTAATATACAAACAATATCTTTATACAATTAGTCCAACAAACGCTTATATTGTAAGTTATTACAAAAATAGTCCGCACATTGTTCAATTTGTGCAGGAAACTCAACATTTTTTAACTTGTTATTACATAATTGTGAGTATCTTGCAATGTCCTCAGTATCTCTATCCCCCCATCGAATACCGTTATTTGCAAGTTTAATCGCACTAGTTTTTGATCTAATTACATTGATATCACACTCTAACTTCAAAGGGGAATGATCTGACCAATACGTCTCAAGCATAACTTTAATGTTTACAACTGTTCTTGCCGCCGAATGAGTTACAAGACTGTGATCTAGCCAACGCTTACATCAATGCGAGTCACTTATGTATGTATACGTTTGTGATGAGACGCCAAGGCGGAAAGTATCTGCACACAACAATTCTTGCTCAGTACAAAAATTAAGAAGTTCTTTAAAAAATGTCTCACCTGGGTGCGCGTTAAAATCCCCCAACACATAAACCGATTCAATATTATTGTATTGTATTATAGAGACAATTTCACTGAGACAGTTCGTAAAATCTGGAAGGTTTTCACTACAATCTGTCGGCATATACGTATTTATGACCATAAAACATTTGTCAATTACTACAATTTTTTCACTATCACATTGCACTACAGTCACACACTTCAATGCACTTTTACGCCATAATATTGTAAGTCCTCCGAAGAGTCTCCCCTTACAAATACCAGCTGATGTGTCCAACGAAGACTTTGCAGTGTAACTGAATTCATGATCTATATTCTCTAGATAGCATAAATCATGTGGATATAACCATGTTTCTTGTAACAATACTATGTCAGCTATCATGCACAGTGATCGCACACAGTTCAGTGACCTCTTGACATTTTTACAATTAAATGTTATTATGCTCAATTTTGAAGAATTATTCATTTTTCCCGACTGCTAAGGAAGGGTTATGTTTTTCGCGCGTATCTTGTATGTATGTAATATTCTTTATTACCTCATATCTCCAGAACTGCCGAACGGATTTAAATAATTGAGGTATCGTTAGATTAGTCATAGCAGCTCAAGTGTTCTTAGATAGGTAAAGTTAAAAAAAATCAATCATGGCGGCTGTGGGACGCCATTGGACTTAGTGAAATAAAATATTTTCGTTTCGAATACCACAATATGGGTATCAAATTCAAGAGCTCAATACGAGGATTGCAAAAAGTACATCATGATTATCATTACTATAATGAATCCTAACAAAAAAGTGAAAAATAAAAAAAAATATTTGTAAAAACAAAAACCCCGACTGCATAAAACTAAAAATAAAAAAAAAACAAGCTCAATAGTTTATTAGGATTAACAGTCGGGACCTATAAGTAATTCTGCAATCAATAAAATCTTTACCGGGAACCTCGCATAATTTAAAGAGGTCCCGACTGTTAATCCTAATAAACTATTGAGCTTGTTTATTTTCTTTTTAGTTTTATGCAGTCGGGGTTTTTGTTTTTACAAATATTTTTTTGTGTTTATTAGTTCTGAGAGAAGATGTAATACCAGAGAGATGTAATACCATCCGGCCCAATCTGATCATCCAAAAATATTTTCAATTTATTTTTATTTACAAAGTATTTTATATGCATTGTACGGTCTTTCCTTTTTAATTTTTATTTTTTCAAGTGAAACGACTTCCGACGTTTTGTTTTTAATATATTTACAAATGTCCTCTTCTGCGGTCTCCTTGTTTACATTTGTAATAAACAACGGTATTTTAACTTCAGCCGCTTTAAACTTCTCGGTATTGTCCGTAGTTGCTTTCCCTATTTTCCCATCAAGTCGATTCCTGTACCTTCTGTTTTGAACAGGAACTCACTCACTAGTTTTTGCATTCTGCGTTTTCCATTCTCCTTTTTTAGCAATATCCGCAAGCGTGGGTTGCTTGATTTCAGTATTCGTATCCGTATGGCAAGCCGCCTGCGCCTCCGTCTCGATTATATCAGTGCATATAACGTTTTCATTCAATGTTGAATTTATGAGTGCGCATGTACTGTCTTTATTTCCGACGTCCGCCTTATGAGCACCATAAATGAAACCATTCCCGTTTCGAACACTTTGCAGTAGTCCGTGGTCACGGGTAGACAGTAGTCCGTGGTCAGTCTAGTTTCCAAAAATTTATTATACCAAATATACGCGATTAATCCGGTTAAAACCGTTTCATTTAAAATAATATAAATTTAAAATAATACAAAACCATCGGTGGTTCAATCTATCAAAGAATAATAAACAGATAAGAATAAGAAAAGCACTATATTTGAGATATAACTATTATATTTTGCCGTTGTGTACATTAAACTATAAATATAATATACGAATATCTTACGACAAAGCAAATGTCATAATCCCTCCCCTGCATCCTTTTGACAAGTCGCAGTCTATTACTTGTTGTGACGAAAGTTCTACTAACTTGCCAGTTTTTATGGCATTAACACCTTCCATGTTTCCTATAAATTAAATAATTTGAAAGTTTTTACAACATATAAAAAAAATGAAATGGTTAAGCACTCATTTTTTAATAGCTCATAAACCAACTTACAGCATAAAGTACAAATTATACCTACCAATTGCACTGAATGCCCAACCCGAAATGCAACTTCCTTGGTCCTTTACTGACGAAACCACTCCTTTCTTTCGCCAATCGAATTCCTTATCAGTTGTACTATTATCAACATCTGTCACCACTTTACAATCGCTGTCATCACTAGGTGGTCTGTACCCACTATACCTCATAATAAATTCTTCGTCAGATAAATCAGAAAATTGTGTTATTCCTATAATAAAATAAAATAAAAATAATAATTAATTTATTATCATAGATTATTATGTATATTATAATACAAACTTACCATATGTTGCTTTCTCACTAAGTTTATTTTGGTATTCAATGATATCCAAATTCTTAAGAAACATCCCAAATCTCATTGCCTTTTCAATTTCATTTTCATATTCCTTATCATGATCTTTAATAAATTCCTCAAACTTAGAATTAAGATCCGAGTCTTGAGGCAAATATTTAGCTAATGCCACTGTAACTACGGCGGTTAGAAAGAAGAACATATGAGCACTCATGTTTACTTCACACTTCAGTTACTCTTAATCAATGATCCTTTTTATACCCTATTAATCTGTTTGAGTATTCTAAATGCTCCACTTATGGTAAATATCGGTATTTTAGTTTTTTTTTATTATAGAATAAAATTAAATGAATGACAGATTATTTAAATATTTTTGTTCAGTTAAGTTATTACATTCTTGGTTCCTAGCTTATGGTTTTATGTACATTTCAGCAAATGCGCCACATTATAAACATACATGTGATAATATTTAGCTATATTGCTTATATTAAAAATCTTAAACTCTTTGTCGCAAACATGGAACTAATGATTCCGTTATCACGACGCGTAACAGATAAACTATTGAATCAATTTAGATACACAGATACATTACGTACAGAGTTCTCGTGTCTTTTTGTATAAATATTTGCAATAAAGAATAAATTTAAAAAATTATAGCAGTACAAATCATGTGTATGTTATAAGTGCATTATATTAAACTAAGAAATTGGTACGGAATCCTCGGCTTATTGCAGTATTATCCTCACATTAACCTTTCGATGTCTATTTTTAAATATACGAGTAAGCCAGGGAGAAGGATAGGTGGGTCCTGCGCTGCCTGCATCCGGCGTCCCGCCCTATAGCATTATTTGTATATAACAAATTAAAATTTAAAGACACATTGCCACAGGATATACTTATAATTTAGAAGTTATAAATAGTTTTACGATGGATTTCAAATAAAATAAAAAATAAAAAGACCTTTATTATATAATTTTTATTATTTGTTAATAAAATTAGTTAAAATTAAATTAACTCTAATAAATAATATACCTAACACTTAAAAAATAATAAAAGCGTGTTACATTTTGATAGCGAGAGGAAAAGAAGGTGCTGAATATTATTATTAATTATAAATAAAATAAAAAAAATAAATTAGCTTCACGCTGTATCCCACACACACATTACACAGTAATTATCTTTGGGTAGCGGAAATTTGTAAAAATCTCCCTACAGAGATGCTAACAACATAAATAAGTTGAAACAAGCGTATAAAAATTTCGACGTAGCTTGGCGAGAACGCATGGCTTAGTGGTCAGAGCGCCTGGTCGGTTTCCAGGAGGCGCGGGTTCGAGTCCCGCTGCGTTCAAATTTTTATACGTTTTCTAAATAAGTATTTTTCTTTCCTAAGTGTGGAATAACACTTTAAAAAGTATTTTTCTTTCCTAAGTGTGGAATAACACTTTAAAAATGTTTAAAAATATTTAAAAAATAGTTTCTCTCTTGCCAAACGATAATTCTTAGTAATTATCTTTGGGTAGCGGAAATTTGTAAAAATCTCCCTACAGAGATGCTAACAACATAAATAAGTTGAAACAAGCGTATAAAAATTTCGACGTAGCTTGGCGAGAACGCATGGCTTAGTGGTCAGAGCGCCTGGTCGGTTTCCAGGAGGCGCGGGTTCGAGTCCCGCTGCGTTCAAATTTTTATACGTTTTCTAAATAAGTATTTTTCTTTCCTAAGTGTGGAATAACACTTTAAAAATGTTTAAAAATATTTAAAAAATAGTTTCTCTCTTGCCAAACGATAATTCTTAGTAATTATCTTTGGGTAGCGGAAATTTGTAAAAATCTCCCTACAGAGATGCTAACAACATAAATAAGTTGAAACAAGCGTATAAAAATTTCGACGTAGCTTGGCGAGAACGCATGGCTTAGTGGTCAGAGCGCCTGGTCGGTTTCCAGGAGGCGCGGGTTCGAGTCCCGCTGCGTTCAAATTTTTATACGTTTTCTAAATAAGTAAAGTGTAAAAAGATTTTTCCCGGGTAAATTAGTAAAATCGATCACTGAAAGTCCAATAAAAATCAGTTCAGTTGTTCTGGGCATTCTGGTTCTGGTTCTAGTTCGGGGAAATAGAAAGACAGGCAGAAAGAGACAAAAAATATATAATTATTTTTTATTATGTTTGACTATTATATAAGGTATGGTTACATATGTACATATTTAGTTAGATATTGCTTTCTAATAATAAGATTTAGTATATGAATTTAATACATTAAATTCATATATTGTACACAACCAACGTTTCATCAATTCAGAAATTTTAATTTTATTATTTTAAGAGGTACTAAGGCGACAATTTGAAAATCCATTTATATCACTGCAGTCACTGGTAGCAATTCTGCAACTTTGAGACAGTTGACACCTCTTTCCATCCTAAAGTATCCATTTTCCCCGAATTTTTTGCTCCATGAGTTCTTGACGATCCAGTATTTAATGCCATCCTCTAGACAAAGCAAATGAAATATTTAGAATGTTTAAAAAATATCGGTGAATATTCTAATACAGTTTGTTCCGTAAATTTTTCCAATTATCAAAGTTATTAGTAAATATTTTCGTAGGTCATAAAGTTATATACGTAAGCCGGATAAACAAATCACAGTAGTTGGTTATTTATGGCTAATTAAATATTTCAAATTACCTTCTCCATAACCAACTAAAAGTACTTGGTGATATACCAAAATATCGGTATCATGGCAGGCGCTACTTGTTATTATACCTTTTTTGTAATTCTTAAGATGCCTGGCATCAATTCCTGAAATTAAAAAAAATATATACTTTCCGTTTTCCAAAAAGCAACAGAATAAGCTAGCACTAGTTAATGCATCGATTTTTAGGCATGCTAATCTCATTTGACTGATTTTAAAAAGCATGCCTGTATAATATAAAATACTCGTATATTATTATGTGTCTTTTACAAGTATAAAATGATAAGAATGAAGTTACGATGCACTTGGTAATTATATTTCGGTTGAGTAACTTGCTTTAATTCACCTATAGACAGTGGACCAATTTGCCGCAGTTTTTGGGCATAGGCATCTTCTCCAACTGAAAGTATAAGACAATCTTTTGGTGTTACAACGACTTTAGACTTATCGTATTTACAGTTTCCATCACGTGCCTTATATGGATAGTCAGCATCGGATTCAGATCCTTGGTGTATTAGGTACCTGAAAAAATTTTTTGTTTAACTTTTCAAGTAGATAGAAGGGAAGACTATCTACCGTAGACAAAGGTAACCTAATGTGGAGATACTCCGTCCCCCGCTTCTCCCGCAACTCAATGACAGGCTTTTCGTTACCAGAATTGGAAAATGGTTCTTTGATTATCACGATTATTACATATTATGAATGAAACTATTCTCGTTTCGAACACTTTGCAGTAGTCCGTGGTCAGTCTAGTTTCCAAAAATATATTATACCAAATATACGTGATTAATCCGATTAAAACAGTTTTATTTAAAATAATATAAATTTAAAATAATACAAAACCATCGGTTTTTTTAAGCCGAAAGAAGCGAAGTTAATGCTGATTCAATCTATCAAAGAATAGTAAACAGAGAAGAAAAGCACTATATTTGAGATATGACTATTATATTGTGCCGTTGTGTACATTAAACTATAAATATAATATACAAATATCTTACGACAAACCAAATGTCATAAGCCCTGCCACGCATCCTTTTGATGTCATGTCGCAGTCTACTAATTGTTGTGACGAAAGTTCTACTAACTTGCCAGTTTTTATGGCATTAACACCTTCCATGTTTCCTATAAATTAAATCATTTGTAAGTTTTTACAACATATAAAAATAAATAAATGGTTAAGCACTTATTTTTTAATAGCTCATAAACCAATTTACAGCATAGAGTACAAATTATACCCACCAATCGCACTGAATGCCCAACACGAATTGCAACGTCCTTGGTCCTTTACTGACGAAACCACTCCTTTCTTTCGCCAATCGAATTCCTTATCAGTTGTGCTATTATCAACATCAGTCACCACTTTACAATCCATGCTATCACTAGGTGGTCTGTACCCACTATACCTCATAATAAATTCTTCGTCAGATAAATCAGCGAATTGTGTTATTCCTATAATAAAATAAAATAAAATTTATAATTAATTTATTATCATAAATTATTATGTATATTATAATACAAACTTACCATATGCTGCTTTCTCACTAAGTTTATTTTGGTAGTCAATGATATCCAAATTCTTAAGAAAAATCCCAAATCTCATTGCCTTTTCAATTTCATTTTCATATTCCTTATTATGATCTTTAATAAATTCCTCAAACTTAGAATTAAGATCCGACTCTTGAGGCAAAAATTTAGCTAATGCCACTGTAACTACGGCGGTTAGAAAGAAGAACATATGAGCAATCATGTTTACTTCACACTTCAGTCACTCTTTAATCAATGATCCTTTTTATACCCTATTAATCTGTTTGAGTATTCTAAATATTACACTTATGGTAAATATCGGTATTTTAGTTTTTTTTTTATTATAGAATAAAATTAAATGAATGACAGATTATTTAAATATTTTTGTTCAGTTAAGTTATTACATTCTTGGTTCCTAGCTTATAGTTTTATGTACATTTCAGCAAATGCGCCACATTATAAACATACATGTGATAATATTTAGCTATATTGCTTATATTAAAAATCTTAAACTCTTTGTCGCAAACATGGAACTAATGATTCCGTTATCACGACGCGTAACAGATAAACTATTGAATCAATTTAGATACACAGATACATTACGTACAGAGTTCTCGTGTCTTTTTGTATAAATATTTGCAATAAAGAATAAATAAAAAAATTATAGCATTACAAATCATGTGTATGTTATAAGTGCATTATATTAAACCAAGAAATTGGTACGGAATCCTCGGCTTATTGCAGTATTATCGTTACATTAGCCTTTAGATATCTATTGTTAAATATAAGAGTAAGCCAGGGAGAAGGATAGGTGGGTCCTGCGCTGCCTGCATCCGGCGTCCCGCTCTATAGCATTATTAGTATATATAACAAATTAAAATTTAAAGACACATTGCCACAGGATATACTTATAATTTAGAAGTTATAAGTAATTTTACGGTGGATTTCTAATAAAATAAAAAATAAAAAGACCTTTATTATATAATTTTTATTATTTGTTAATAAAATTAGTTAAAATTAAATTAACTGTAATAAATAATATACCTAACACTTAAAAAATAATGAAAGCGTGTTACATTTTGATAGCGAGAGGAAAAGAAGGTGCTGAATATTATTATTAATTATATATACCATCAAAATGTAACACACTTTGATTATTTTTGAAGTGTTATATTTCTTGTTATAATTAATTTATTTTTAAATTTTTAGTTCATTTTATATTATATTCTTTATTGCACTAAATTCATACATAATAAAACAAACATTTCGAAATTTCATTCACAACGGTGGACTTATCTCTAGAAGAGATCTCTTCCAGTCAACCCGTGAAAGTGGATAAGTGCAAAGTAACGGGAAAGACAAGAAGACAGTGCAGTGAAATTGAGAAAAAAAAAACAAAAATAGCAATAATAAACATAATAAATAAAATAACAAAATAACAATAATAATAAAAAGGGTATACATGAAATATATATATTTATAGCTATATTTTATTAACAAATAATAAAATCTTGTTCTTAAAAAAGGTTTTTTTTCCTTTAATTTTATTTTTTACTTTTTATTATTTTTAATTCAAACACTTTCGATCGGATCAAAAGAGCCAAAATTCTGGAGTTACGGAGTTCCTATGACCACCTTTCAGCTCCATCATCAGACCCTTTGGTTACCATAAAGTATCAAAGTACTCGGCAAGAAGAATCAAACAAGCTCAAACTCGATGGGGCTGTGTCGTTTAATTATGTAATTATATGGCTATCTTCCAGCTCCATCATCAAACCCTGGTTACCATATAGCATCAAAGTACTTGTTAAGATGAATCAAATTAAATTTGGCAGAAAATAAAGAACAGAATATTTTATCACTGAGCTCCAGCAGTATTTTTTATATTAAACCATATTTTCGCATGAAAGATTTGTTTGAGTTACTGAGGTGGACTATTAAATGTTACTATATGGTAAATATTTGCACGTGTATTAAGATAAATTTCACAATAGTTTTAGCAGCGTAAAAATGAGGAAAGTAAAAAAATGTGGCCAATCTAAAATTACAAGTTCGGTTGTACCAATTTAACAAATAAGGTTGCGTTCTAAATTACCAACAATTGGATGAAATCAGTTTGTACTGACCACAACCACAGGATTATATAACAAAAAAAATACTCCATATTTTCTCTTTTCTTTAGTTTCGCCGATTATTATTTTATAAAGCTTTTGTAAACACGAGATTCAACATGAAGTTATACAATGTATTCCAGTTAAAAAATATATTAATGTAATTTTGTTTTAAGTAAGTTTTTGTTGAATTATTTAAAAAAAATATCAAATATCTTCTCTTACCTATGAAAATAAATATGATATATATGGGTTAAAAACAATTTGTACTATACTGGTTGGAAGTGTCAGTACCACTTTACTAGAAACCACAGCTCTAACTACTATATAAAAGCCTAATACAATTAAAACATTTTTTTCCCGAAAAATGAAAAAGTGATTTTTTTTAAACAAAATAAATAATAAAATTATTGTTGTAATATAAAACGCCATTTGACAAGAACGACTTAAGCGAATTTAATAGTATTTTTGTAGTAGTATGTGTTTACGCTATTGGTATCTATGCGTAACTGCGTCACACGAAATGCATGTATGGATAAATCCATATATCCATAGTGAAATGAAAAAAGAAACCTACGTCTTTTGTAGACGAAAAGAAGCGCTGACACTTCCACCCTGTATTATTAATTATATGGTCAACGTTTCAATCTATGGTCACACGAAAATCAATAAATATTTTTATCAATATTTTTGCGCATAACGCCATAAAGTGCGGAATATACAAATGAGAATAGTAAAGAAACTACGGGAGAAATTCAACAGATTTATTATTATTACGCTTAAGTATGCACCCATAAGTACATAATAAAAACAATATATTGGAAAGAAAACATCAATTAATAATATCACATAACAGCGGTCACTGGCGGATTATTAGCGAGGATGAGGCAGTTTACTCCTCTTTGGATTCTGAAATATCCTTGTTCACCCCAGCTTTCACCCCACGAGTTTTTGACAATCCAATACTGCACACCGCCCTCTAAGTAAAAAAAAAGCATATGTTAAAATACATCAAATATAATTTCCTCTCACCATGTCCTAGTCTTTAATTCTACCCATACATATGTGTTAACATGAATACTTTTAGCAAAGTAGTTTCAAATAATAACTGAAAGCATAAATAACCGAACGATTTCAAAAGTAAAGCAATATTGAAGGTTTATAATTGTTAGCAAAATAAATAATAACAAGGTAGTCAGTCAGTAAGTAGGGTAGTCGTATGGGACAAGCAGCAGTTGTAGATGGTAGGTATAAATAATGTTATCTACTCTTTTGAAATGATATGAAGCTGTTAACAGCGCCTGGGATTTGCGACCACAGGTATAGCCTTCAGGGGTCCCTTTTACAGTAACGTACGCTCCCCTTCATTGCTGCAGCTCAATATAATTATAAATAAGTGTTAACCAAATTCATAATTAAAGTACCTAATAATTGATTAATTACATAATTAATTATCCGAATAGTCGAGATTAGCCAGTGGCGGAGCACGAGTAGTGCTCCGAGCCACACCAGAGCCAAAACGATAGACATACACGATTCTATACGATCGTCAACAAACAAGTTGTAGAGTAGAATGAAAAAGAATTGATGACGCGCCTACTAGTGGCGTGATCGATAGGTGTCGTATACAGACGTATAGACCACTTCCATGATATATCGACAAAAACATTCGCTCCTTCATGGGCGAATTATAACATAAGTATTAATTTAATTATCACAGTATTTTATTTACTCTTATTTCTAAACTCAAATTAATATTTAGAAATATTAATTTTTATTTTAATATTCCTTAATTAAAGATAGCTAATTAAACTTATAATAATCGCATTATTTTAGGATTGCAATTTATTAAAATAGTAGAACATTACAATGAAATCATTCTTAATAAAAGCAATTGAAATAATATACTTATTCTATATTCGACAATATAGTCATATATCGACAATTTAATTAGACCCTATATTTCAATAAAAATATAAAAATGTAGTCCGTACCTTCACCGAAACCTACTAGAAGAACAGCGTGATCAACGTTTGTACCCTGGCAGTTGTTACCAGTTAAAACACCACTTTTGTAACTTTGCAGATTAGATGCGTCAATGACTGTAATTTGAAATAAAAATATTATATTTTTGAAGGTATTTGATTAACAACAATATCTGTTTTCATAAAAAAATCAGTAAACACGACAGGTGTGACAGGTTCGACTCACTTTTAGTAGATTGAGTTATGTTCATTTTTTCGCTCTTCGAAGATTACTCTGTCTCTCTTGTAAGAAGACTCTTATAAGAAGTCTGTATTTCTCGAAAATTTTATGGTGGTGGTGAAACGGAATGTCAACGCGTAACTGGTAACTACTCTGCTTACCCTGTTATATGCGAGATGAAAAGGGAAATTTAAAAAAGTAAAAATATACACGTATAACTTACGTATAGACAATGGACCCATTTGCTGCAGTTTTTGGTCAAAGGCATCTTCTTGTACAACTAATACGTAGCAACTACTAATGCGGACAGAAACTTGAGAACTGTCATATTGACATCCCTGTTGGTTAGCAATATATGGATATGATGATTCGGACATAGAACCTTTTTCTGTCAAGTAACTGAAAAATCATCTTTTTTAAAAACAAAATTTAAACAATACACAAAAAATATGTAAATAGTATATGAAAACATACGCAAGGGCATTTTCTGGATATCCCCCACCACATCCACTTGATGAAGTATCACAGTCTACTAATTGCTGCTCCGATAGTGTAGTGATACTACCCGTTTTTATAGCATTAACGCTTTCCACATTTCCTGGGTATGAGTGTATATTTTAATTTAACAAAAAATATAAATATTTTTTAAAAGTATCTAAATAAATCAAATAAATCAAATAGACATCATGGTAGGCAGAGGGAACCTAGTGTCAAAACACTCCGCTCCCCTTCTGCTGCCGAATTCTAGAGGCATTGCATGTTCAGTGGCAGAACTCATTTTGCCTCGACTCCACAGCGAAGAAGTGGAAATATACATTTAAGAAAATTTAAAAATATCTCCATCTCCTCGAGTGGGAATCGAATTCAAAACCAGTCGATTTTACAGTGTCACACTTCGTCCCTCTCCACCATGAGTGCCTTAAATGTATCTATCATTATTATAAACCAAATAAATCATTTTATAAATAACTTACCAATTGTGCTAAACGCCCAACAAGATCCACAGTTTCCTTGATCCTTTACAGGTGAAACTACTCCTTTGGTCCGCCAATCAAATTGAGTGTCAGTTACGTTAATATCACTTACATCTGATTGTCGCTGACAATTGCTTCCTAAATCTGGTTTTCGCAATCCTGTATTCCATATCTTAAATTCTTCATTATTCATATCGGCGAATTTTGTTATTCCTTGAATATAATGAATTTACTATAAGAACTATTATTTTTAACATAATATTTATTTTATATATACAAATATATATCAGATTTTCGGAATTATATATTGATTGATAGTGTTCAATTTTATTATATCAAAGCACTATCTTAAAACCGTCAATATGAATAGGTTAAATTGCCATATAATAATACCAATAGTATATGGCGACTTAACTATTTGTATAAGATATAATAAAATAACTAAAAACTTACCAAATTTTGCACTATTGCTATGCATATTTAAAAGATTGATTAAATCTAAATTTTTCAAGAAAACACCAAATCTGAAGGCTTCTACAATTTCATTTTCATATTTCTTGTCGTACGTTTTGACAAACTCTTTAAATTGATCAATGACAGTCTCAGAATGATATGGTAATGATTTAGCAGTTGCTGATGTAACAGCAACTAATAGAACTAGTATATTCCCAGCCATTTTAAGATTAAACTATATTAACATTACCAACAGTTTCTGTATTTATACAATATTTTAATCTTCAAGTATTTTAAATACGTATATTTAATGACATTTTTATGAGTAATTACCATTTTTTCAATATTCAAATATTTTTATTTGATAAGAAATAGTCAAGGCCTTGTTGTGTATTTAAGTATTTCAGTAATTCTTATAAAATATTTTCTCTAAACATTTAAAATTTTATATGTTACATTTCATATTTTAAGATTAATTCAAACAAATTTTGAAAGAGATGAAGAAAGGACGGAATGCTAAGATCAGTGTAAATATTAGAACAAGTGAATGAAGTGGTATACTTGGGAAGTATGTTCAGTAGAGATGGAAGATACGAGATGGATATGGAAAGGCGTATTGCTGCCGGTAACAGAGTTAACGGAGCCTTAGCTCCATTGATGAGACGGCGAAACGTCAGCACAGCTGCGCGTTTCGCCGTACACAATGCAATTTTGGTACCGACTCTGTTATACGGCAGCGAAACGTGGGTATTATAGAAGAAGAATGAAAGAAAGATGAATGCTGTGCAGATGCCATCTCTTCGTAGGATATGCGGAGTCAGCTTAGCTGATCGAATTCGCAATGAAGAGGTACACAGAATGGCAGATACTAGCGAGGATGTCACAGTGAGAATGAAGAAGAACGTGCTCAGCTGGTTTGGGCACGTCGAACGAATAAGTGATGAAAGAATGGCAAAAAAGATTTATGATGGAAAAGTGAGCGGTAAGAGAGGTAGGGGGAGACCTCGGTTGACCTTCGAAAATACAGTATCAAAGATACTGGAGGAAGGTCACGCAAAAAGCATGAGGACCCCCCGAAGGGTATGTATGAAGAGGTTGATGACAGTGGATGAGGCGAAAGAGGTATGTAGAGACCGTAGCGTTTGGCGCTCCGTTCTCTCTGACTACCCCGTAAGGGATAAAGCGTGAAGCTAAGTTAAGTTAAGTTAATTCAAACGAATTCTATGTATACTATTATAATTAAGTAGAGCATACGTATAAAACTAAGAATATACAATCATAAAATATTCGAGACTATTCAATTATTAGCCATTAGTAATGATAACACATTTACAAAAGAAATACAAAATAAATTTAGTACTATACAGCATGTTATGCAATAATAAGCTGAGGTCCCAGGGCCCCCCGAAACTACGTCAGTTTAGCGTCAGTGGCGTAGCGAGCTTAACTCGCACCCGGAGCAAAATATTTTTCTTGCGCCCCTCAAGTAAAAACCTTATAAACTCATTTGTAAAATATATTCGCAAATTAATAATGAGAGAAAATATGAATTTAAATTTAAGCAAAAGTGCGGCGCTCCGCGTTCCACACGCAATACCTAAATCCGGCAGAAAGTAGGGATCGGAGTGTCTTAGCACTAAGTTCCCTGCCTACCTTGATGTGTGCGGGATACAGCATGGAGCTTAAGCTTAATTTAATTGTTTATTAATTAATAAAGTTTTAGGCTCAAGATTGGCTTTAAATTATACAAAAAATATAATAGAGAAAACTAGACCACATTTTGAAATGTACAATGTCATATTTTAGAAATATTTAAAAAATATGGAGTTTTAAAAGAATAAAAAGTATTATATTTATTATCTTGAAGGACATTCATAAATGATAATAACATGAATATTTATTTTAAATGAAACTATTTTAACCGGATTAATTGGTTTTATTGTTAGTATCGGTCAGTTTTAATGTCCAGTATATCCATTGAAGACTGCATCAGGATTGTCAAGCGGCAGCTAGAGGTAATCAATAGGATATTTAATGTTCAATCAAGAATTCTATTTACAAATATATAATAGCAGAATCCTCAATAATAGCAGATATATTCATGGAGGACTTTAAGGAGATGGCTCTTAGCTCTGCGCCTTGTCTACCGAAGCGGCACGTAAATGACACACACATATATATATATATATATATATATATATATATATATATATATGTACATATTCCTAAACCATCTCAATTCTATTAATAACAATATTCAATTTACAATAGAATTACAAGCTAATAATTCTTTGGCTTTCCTCAATGTGTCAGTCATAAGAAATCCCAATGGTACAATAGGCCACACAGTATATAGGAAACCCACGCACACCAATAGATACCTCAACGCACCACCACCCCACACAGTTATCTACCGTTGGCAAATCTTTATTTCAGAGAGCCCACCACCTTTGCGACGGTGAACATCTAGAGGACGAGTTTCGCCATATGAAGAATACCCTTCAAGCTGCCAGTTGTCAGAAGATCAACAAGCCACCCACAGTAGAGAGACAGCCGGCATTTCTACCATAAGTGAAGGGGGTTACAGATAGAATTGCGAACATCTTAAGAAGAGATTCCATAAAAACTATTTTCAAGCCTAACAAGAAAGTGAGCCAAACTATATGTGACTTATACGAGAAACATCGGTGTCAGGGTGAAGTAACTCATCTCCGATATCAAAAATAGGCAGGTATCAAAGTCAGCTGTGTGGGAGCACACTGTAGATAAAACAAGCCATTACATAAGGTAATGTTATGATAAACCCCTAATCCTTACTAAGGAAAATAGATATATTCCTAGAATGATCCGCGAGGCTATTGAAATACAAAAATATCCTAATTTCAATAGAAAGGACGACTGAAACCTTTCTACCACCTAGGACCCACTCATAAAATCTTTGAACCCATTATACAAGAGGACAAGATACAGTTAGCTCGTTCTTCAGGAATCCAGGGCAGTACGCGAGGAAATTAAGAAATCGTTGACGGTAGTTTGATATAATAATTATGTCAACTGACAGACGAAACTCAGTCTACCCGTGACCACAGACTACTGCAAAGTGTTCAAAACGTTGGGTTTCCAAAAATATTTAATACCAAATATACGGTTAAAATAGTTTCGTTTCAAATGTGTAATAATCGTGAAAAGCAAAGAACTTATGTACTAAGTATAAATTTTTCAAACTTTTGCAGTAAGCAAATTTATCAATAACATCATCAAAATTAATCATTTCAAATTTTTCTGTTTCCACACTTAAAAATGCTAGGTCACTTACGCCCAATATTAATAATTTATCTCTAACGTCAATCTTCGATTGTTCCATATATATATCCAATCTAGAGATTGGATAGATATATAGAACAATCGAAGATTGACGTTGGAGATAGATTATTAATATTGGGCATTAGGCGATCTTCCCATCCTATGGTTGATCGTAGATATGTCAAAACAAATTTTAATTTGTTGAATTAAATCGAACATTCAAGTATTTGAAGTGCCACTTTCAGGTTTGGAAAAACATCTTCTCTTTACGAGATTACAAAAGTAAGCAAATTTAATGGAGTTTTAAGTTCATTTTCTTTTCTACTGCAGAGTAACATTTTACAGTCACATATTTCGATAAAGAGTTCTATTCCATTGATATCTGTACTGTAAAATTCACCCAAATTTTTACATTTTTTTCAAGGTCATTATCAACATTTTACATTTTATCCTTGTTTAATAAATTTTCAAAGTCTAGTAGAAATTTAAATTTGAAATTAGGTCACTTAATCTTGTAAATCGTGTACATATTTCTCTACGAGAAATTTCACTTTCTGCAAAGAGTTCTATTCCATTGATATCTGTACTGTAAAATTCACCCAAATTTTTACATTTTTTTCAAGGTCATTATCAACATTTTACATTTTATCCTTGTTTAATAAATTTTCAACGTCTAGTAGAAATTTAAATTTGAAATTAGGTCACTTAATCGAGTAAATCGTGTACATATTTCTCTACGAGAAATTTCACTTTCTGCAGAAAGACCAACATCTCGGCTAGTTCAGTCGCTAATGATTCAAGATCATGGAACTTCTCTAAAATTTATTTTAAGATCTTGTAATGAGTTGCACACGATCAATTCTCTTTAAGATGTCATACCAGAAATGAACTAAAGTTTTAAAACTAAAAGTTAGTATATTTTGCAACATAATTGAAGATTCACTTCTGGTGTCACTTGTAATGATAGACACGATCACTACAAGTGACACCAGAAGTGAATCTTCTGTATCTTTTAATTTTTATAATAGATCTACTATTTTTAACGCTAACCGCTTGTATTCTGGTACTCCATCGTATTTCTTATTCACGTTTGACAGTTTTTGTTACAGTTTTTTTTAATAATTCCCATCGTAACGTTGAACATAAGAAAAAGATATATGTTTTCAATTATTCCAAAACATGTCACAACAATTACCTCTTGTTTAGCTACAATAACTCCTACAAAATTCAAGGAACGGTTATCACAATTTACAAACAATGTTTTATAATTTTTTTCTATTGTTCTTTGTTGAAAGCCAGATGTGTGACCTGCCACCACGGCAGCATTATCGTAACATTGTGATCTGCATTTTGTAAGTGAAATTTCATCGGAATTTGTTTAAAATTGTATTTTCGATCGAGGCTGCATCTTTGGCATGTATGTCAATAAAACACAAAAAAGATTGTTTTATATAAACTTTTTATTGATAAAATTAACGTCTACGTACCTAATGCCTTGGGACATTTCTTCTCGATGAGAGATATTTCTTTTGTTATCGTTTGTTACTTGAAGTCGAACTGTAGATGCCAGAAGCTGTAAGTAATTTTCAGAGATTTGGACTTCTTTCATGGCTAATCAATTTATCCTTTTCCTTCCATTTATTAATACCAGTAGATGTTACGAAAGATGATTGTGTAGTGGAATTTGTATGTACTAAATAGTAAGCAACAAAAGCAATACGCGGCTTTTTTTGGTGAATATAATAACCAAGATCGGTTAACTTCAGTTCCTTCCTTTTCATTACCGACCCGTCGAGAAAACCAAGGTCTTGGCATTAGAAGATTAGTTGATGTTATTGCTGCATTTAAACTGGCTTTGTTTTGAAATATGCTGAAATTCAAGAATAATCATTTTACTTCGAAGTTGATCCGATATTATAAGAAAATTGTTGTTAAATTTGAAATAAGCCACATATTTTTACATTTTAATTCTTGTTGTTCTCTGGATTTGATTTTTACATTTAGGGGCCGTTCAAGTATTACGTAAGCAGTTTTTTTGCAATTATTGACCCCCCCTCCCCTATGTCATCAAAAATACGCAATCCTCTTGAAAATATTTAATTGAAAACGTCAAAAATAAGCAAACCCAAGACCCCCCGCCCCCCTACAGTGCTTACGTAATACTTGAACGGTCCCTTAGAAGTTTTTTTTTAAATTTACATATAGAAAAGTACAGAAAGTTAATATTTTTCAATGATAATGCTTATACAGTACATTAAATCAATAAATAAAATATTACGCACACTACTACTTCTATACGTGTAATAAATAATTTGCTTTATGTATATTTTATAAATATCAAATATCAACAATGGTCGTATTTTTTTTATTTCAAACAATCAAAAATTCTTTGACGATAATATCGTAAAAAAATCATATTAGAAGTTATTATAGTTGTCAATCAATTCTGCTTATTAAATCAATAATCATGTATTTTAAGTGGGCGAAGCCGTGGGCGAGCCGCTAGTGTGTGTACTATAGCATTCTTCCGCTTTTTAGTGACAGACGAAAATGTTAGACCCAGAAACTTGAAACTTAGTATGTATTTATGTTATTTATTTAATAATAATTGATCAACTTTAAGATTATCGACCTGCAAGTGTATATATCAAACTAAAAACTCCGACATGTTGCTAATTTTCTTTTTTATTTCATTACTACACACACAATGATTAAATAAATATTAAAAGATTGCAGCGCATAAAAAAAGCTTTTTATATTGCAGCAGTCAATATCGGGCCGTTGGCAATGAGAAGACAGTTGACTCCTCTTTGTATTCTAAAGTATTCTTCTTCACCCCAACCTTGGCCCCAGGAGTTTTTGATGCTCCAATACTGCACGCCGTTCTCTGATGATAAAATTATACATATGTTTTTAATAAAATAAGATTAATAGCAAATAAAGAAAAGAATAGCTCAAGTGCGATACGATCTTGACCATCGAGGGTTTGTACTAAAGAATTGCACGTCCACGGAGTGTAAAACTTACAAGAGTTGACAAGCTTAAGCTTACGGCTCTTTTCACAAATTCTCAATTCTTTTAAAACTTTATAATTGAAGATCTACGGGAAATGCATAAATGCTCGCATCTTTTCATTGCGTTCACTTTGCAACCTGATTTTTTCTAGGTTTCAATAGAAGGGCCGTAGATATTTGACATTAATTTGAACTGGATATTACTACGCGATCTCGAGGTAAATGGTGTTGACAGATAGACAAATAGATAATAAACAGTCCCATAAGGGTTCCGTTTTTTTTGTTCTGAAATAGGGAACTCTAAAAATAAGAGAAAAATCAATTGGTTTTGTTACTTTATGGAGGTATGATTTAATAATTTTAAGAACACATTTGCCCTTTAAGAAGTAATTTTATATACATATAGTGTATGAAAATGTTGTATATTCTCAATATTATTGTGCGTAATGCATTATAACTGTTCTAAAACCTATGGTACTATCACTAAAATGTATATATAGTATTTTTAAAAATATCTCAATACTTGATTCTCATTCTTTGAGGCCAGTCGTGGCGCAGCGGCACAAAGTGCGACTGTAAAACCAACTGATTGTGGGTTCGATGCCCACTCGAGGAGATGAAATATTTACTTAAATGTATATTTACATTTCTTCGCCCTGGTGTCGAGGCAAAGCGCAGCGTTGAGTTCTGCCCCTCAACACGCAATGCTTCTAGGATTCGACAGAAAGTGGGGAACGGAGTGTCTGAACACTAGGTTCCCTCTGCCTACCATGCTGTGTGCGTGCACACACAGCGTGAACCTGATTTATTTTTATTTTGTCTCATTACCTAAATATCGGAATATAAAAAAAATTACCTTCACCGTATCCTACTAACAGAACAGCGTGATTACCAGCGGAACCTTGGCACAAATCCCCTTGTACTATACCACCTTGAAAACCAGCATGCAGCGGCTTTGAATCAATAACTGTAATTAATTTTTTCTTTTATAGAATTTGCAATTCTGTAACTTTTAAAGTTGACAAAAACATTTCACATAATCTAATCTAATCTAACTTCTTTCTTCCCAGCGGGGTAGTAGAAAGATCGAAACATCAAACGCTACAGTCTCTGCACACCTCTTTCGCCTCGTCCACTATTATCAACCTCTTCATATATTTCACATCTTTAATATAATCATTTTTATCTTCAGCCATGTGTCTGTGTGACTCTGTTCTTTTTTGTTAAACTTCGAGATTTTGGCGTAAATCAACTCCATACGCTTCTTGCGTGTTGTACCAGTTAATAACGTCTGAACTAAAAACAGTTGGACATACATAATTACAACAAATAATTATAAAACATAATTCACCTATAGATAATGGAGCCGTCTGCTGTAGTTTTTGAGCAAGAGCATCTTCATCTCCGCTAATTTGATAACAATTACTTATTTTGACAGAAACTTTAGATTCGTCATATTGACAGCTGCCCTGTTGTGCAGTATACGGGTAATCAGCGTCAGACATGGCACCTTTCTCTATTAAATAACTGGAAAGTAAAGTAAGTAAAAATTATTTTTTAAACAAAGAGCAAGCAAAATCTAAAATATCGTGATATATCTTACGAAAAAGCACTTCCTGTATATCCACATGTGCATCCTTGTGAATTTGTATCACAATCTACTAATAGTTGTTCCGACAGATCCACTAAATTGTTTGTTTTTATCCCATTTACGCTTTCCACATTGCCTGGATATTTTTAAGTAATAACTTTTTATTTTATTTAACTTTAATTGATAAAAAAAAAAAAAAATAAGAAGTGGGGAACGGAGTGTCTTAACTCTAGGTTACCATTACCTACCCTGCTGTGTGCGGGTTACAGCGTGAAGATGATTATAATTAAATCAATTTAAAATAAAAAATAAATCAGCTTCACGCTGTATCCCGCACACAGCAGGGTAGGCAGAGGGAACCTAGTGTTAAGACACTCCGTTATCCACTTTCTGCCGAATTCTGGAGGCATTGCGTGTTGAGTGGCAGAACTCAACGCCGCGCTTAACCTCGACACCAGAGCGAAGAATTAAATAAATATTTCATCTCCTCGAGTGGGGATCGAACCCACAACCAGTCGGTTTTACAGTCACACCTCGTGCCGCTGCGCCACGACTGGCTTCAAATTAAATCAATTTCACGCAGATTATTTTTTTCCCACAATTTTATTTTTTATTTTTAAGGCATTCCGTGTTGGGTAGAGGAAATCAACTCCGAGCTTTTGCGTTGGTGCCAGACCCAAGAAATGAAAATGTTAATAAATAATAATTTATTCCCACGAGTGGGAATCGAACCCACAACCGTCACGTTACAGTCACACCTTTGTGCCTGTTATATAATTTTCTTATAAAACCTATTCGTTATTCGAAACTACGCACCGATGGTACTAAACGCCCAACATGATCCACAGTACCCCTGATCTTTTACTGGAGTAACAAATCCACTGTCACGCCAATCGAACTGAGATGCCGTTACGTTAATGTCAGCAACTACTGTCTGTGGTTGACAACCGTCTCCCAAACTTGGCTGACCTAATCCAGTTCTCCCCATAGCAAATTCTTCATGGGTCATATCCGCAAATTGTGTTATTCCTTGAATATAATTAAATATATATATATATATATATATGTATATTACATTGTAGTTAATAAAACCAATTTTTACGATATTCTACTGAAGTAGCCGGAATACCGAAATTAAATGATTCACAACCAGTCCACTTTATAAAATCGACTGGTTGTGGGTTCAATCCCCACTCGAGAAAATGAAATATTTATTTATATTTATATTTTCATTTCTTCCTTCTGGTGTTGAGACAAAGTGCGGCGTGGAGTTCCGCCACTCAACACACAATGCCTTTGGAGGAACTCGGCGGAAAGTGTAGAACGGAGTGTCTTAACACTAAGTTCCCTCTGTCTACCCTGCTATGTGCGGTATACAGAGTGATGCTGATTTGATTTTAATTTGATTTTTAATTTAGATATATTTTTCGACAGGTCACAAAAAAAATGTAACGATGATGTATTTTAATAATTTATAAATATAAAAACCTTCAAATTCTAAGGCTGAGTTAATATGCAGTAGATCCTTTCTACTTACACCATTTTTTTGCTTACTTTACAAAGACACAATGAACAAAAACAACTACCACATATACTACTATATAACTTAGTATAATGTAAGTATTAGCAAGCGGGCAAGCAAAGCCGCGTTTGAGTTGCAAATTTATATAAAAGTATAAAATCTTACCATATTTTACATATTTGCTATGCTTGTTTAAATGATCTATTAAGTCCAAGTTCTTCACGAATATACCAAACCGAAAGACCTCTTCAATTTCACTATTATATGTTTTGTTGTGCTTCACAACAAACTCTTCGAATTGAGAAATAACTATATCAGAGTGGTAAGGTAGTGTAGCTGTTGCTACTGAAACTACAGTTAAAAGAAGTAGTATACAAGTAAACATTTTTAATTTACAATGTCAAACTATAGCTAAATCTCCTTGTGCCGCTTTTTATACTATATTTTCATTTCTAATTTTTAAATTATTACAATATTTTTACTGATTACATAGACTTTTAAAGCTGTATACAAATATCTATATTAAATTAATGATTCAAATGGGGATTTTCTAATTTGTGATATAGTAAATTTATATTTCAATGAATTTTTTTTACATATAAATTTCGTAAATTTCAAAAATTTCAGAAATTTCGAACAATCAAAAAAATACCTATTAACCACTTGAATAATAAATGAAAAAGAACATTAAATACCTAGAATTCACCAAATTTTAATTAATATCATTCAATAAAAAATCAGGTAGGGTAGGCAGAGGTAATCTAATGTTAAGACATTCCGTTTCCCACTTTCTGCCAAATTTGAGAGGTATTGCATGTTGAGAGGCAGAACTCAATGCCGCGCTTTACCCCAGAGCGAAGAAATGGAAATATAAATTTTAAGAAAATAATTCATTTCGTCGAATGAGGAACGAACCCACAACCAGTTGCGTTTACAGCCACACTTTGTCACGTCTCTTTAAAAAAACTATACTCTATTTATTAAGAAGTAATGCTGAGTGTGTGCTCGTTGTAGCGATCACTTAAAAAATATTTCGTCAAATACCACTTAACATATGTATGTAGAGGAAAATAAATAAAATCAAATTCACCTTGACCATATCCTACTAGGAGAACAGCGGGATTACTAGAGGAACTCTGGCACTCGTTCCCTTGTACCGCTATTAAAATGTAATTTAATTTGTGTTGCATCAATAGCTGATTTTTTTTCCTTTTATAGAATCTGTAATTTTAAAACTTTTAAAATCGACTGTGGAAAAGTGACATATTTTACACATTAACATTCTTATCAGTACATTATATTTTAAAGGTCAATTCGAGTCAACCTAGTGGCAAGTGAAAATATACTTTATAATTTAAAACCACACCCACGTGGGCTAAAATGTACATTCGGCCACATACGTCTGTATATGTATATAAATTATAAATACAAAAACATATCTAAAACACAAAAAACACAGTTCACCTATATATAAAGGACCCAGCTGCTGTAGTTTTAGAGCAAGAGAACCTTCATCTACGTTAATTTGATTATAAATATTTATTCTGACAGAAATTTTAAATTCGTCATATTGACGTCATATCGTCATATCGTCAGAGACATGGAACCTTTCGATATTAAATATCTGAAAAATAATTTTAATAGTTAAAATTTATATTTAATTAAAAAAAACAAGCAAAATCTTAAACATTGTTAATTATCTTATGAAACAGCATTTCCTGAAAAATAGTAAAATTGGTTGGTAAAAATGTTAACGGTAGGGCATTTTTTCATTTCTGATTGGTTTCAAAAACGTATATTTATATATAACGTATAATTCAAAAACATTAGATTATTTCATCCATCTTTGATGTTGTAATTATTATTAACATATTACAACTCTCATAATTACGCATAAGAACTAGAAGAGCTAAGACACAATAAATCCAACCTCTGCCTACTTCACACGTATATACACAATGGACTCACAAAATAATCAAGAAATTTCTGAAAATCTTACCAAATTTAGCATATTTGCTAAAAAGCTAAATAAGCGTATTATTTAAATGATCTATTAAGTCCAAGTTCTTCACGAATATACCAAACCGAAAGACCTCTTCAATTTCACTATTATATGTTTTGTTGTGCTTCACAACAAACTCTTCGAATTGAGCAATAACTATTTCGGAGTGGTAAGGTAGCGTAGCTGTTGCTACTGAAACTACAGTTAGGAGAAGTAGTATACAAGTATTTTTTTTAAGGTTAGTAATATTATTTAATATTTAAGTTATTTGGTTCACAATGGAAATATCTATAACAAATTTTTGAATGTTCAATATTAAATTTAATGTGAGTTAGATTTAGTATGTTATTGAAATAAAATATAATAAAATAAAAAATGAAAGAAAAGAATAAAAATACTTATTTATCCCTGGGTTAATAACTAGATAATAGTATAATAATTATGATCATTAAGATTTTGCCTACATTATGAGTGATATGACAATGTAAATAAAATAGTTTTTTGTTTTTGTCTGTATTTTATTTCTGAATTGTTAAACTGTTTCTTAAGAAACTTATATTTGTTAATTTCTTCTCTTTTTCGTTCCTTATTCTTTTTTTATTAGCACTTTGTTTCCAGATTCCCTCTGCCCACCTTGCTATGCGCAGAATACAGTGTTATGCTAAAAAAAGACATAAAAAAAATAAAAAAAAGATACCTTTCGCAATAAATACCGATAAATAGAAGCTGGACATTTTAAAGTATTTTTAGGGAAGTCGTTTGATTTAAAAGTAGAACTAAAGGGGCAAGGAGTAGCAACTAACTAAAAAAATCCAACTTAGGTTATGATGATGTCATGATGGTATCGGATAAATATTATAAAAGAGAAATTTTAACCACGATACAAGAGAGACCACAGTGGTGCAGCAGGACAGCATTTGATTGTAATCTGGACCTCAAAAGACCTGTATTTAAGAACATGAATATATTTATTAACCCGCTCTGTAAATACAAAGTGCAGCGTTAAGTTTCGCCACTCGCCACGCAATTTCTCGAGCTCGGGCGCAAAGCGGAGAACATAATGTCTCAATACTCGATTCTAAGTCTAAACTAAAGTAAAAAAATAAAGTTACATCATTCTACTTGCTACTGTATTTATTCGGAAGATGTCCGATAGTTAAAAAAAAACATAATTTTTACATACTTTTGTTATCTTCAACAATTTATAAACTATTGATAATATGATAGTTTTATTGCATTACAGTAATGAAAATACCGAAATTCTTAGAGAGATACTTGTAGTGCTATTAGCAATAGTTATAGTATTTATAAATTATAATAATTTCTCACACATTTTTTTTGCATATACGTGATACGAATAAGTCAGTTTGTGTATTTGATAATTTTCTTTTGTTCTTAAATATAAAAAGTAAAAACGAAATACCTGACGGCTTCAAAATTTTAAATATTGTTAGGGGTATATATAAACTATTGGAGTTGTATAAACCTCAATAGTTTATAAGGATTAACGATCATACTAACCAAGACCATACAAGAAATTAAATAATTTCTTGAAAAATGGTTACCAACTCTTAATCTTAATAATTTTCTCGTCCTTGATTTGTATTTTTTTTATTTTATATTTTTTATTTAAACTACAAACTTTCCAATAAATTGAAGTAATTTATCGATAAACTGTAAACTTATAAACTGCTTTGTGCAGTCGAATAAAAAGTAGTAGGTATCTTCTAATTTTTAAATATTTTGTACAAGATAAAAAAAAAATTTTAGAAAACAACTATTTTTCATTTTATATAAAGACCAAATGTTATAATGAAAATATAAATAATGTGCGGGATACAGCGTGAAGCTGATTTATTTATTTATTTTATAATCTTAATTTAATCAATAAGGCACAATAAAAAAAACACCTAAAACACTTATTTAGAAAACGTATAAAAATTTGAAGATGGCGGAATTCGAAACTGCGCCACCTGGAAACCGACCAGGCGTTCTGACCACTAAGGCATACATTCTTATCCAGGTTCGAGTCCTGCTACTTTCAAATTTTTATACGTTTTCTAAATAAATATTATTCTTTCTTAAGTATGGATTAACACTTTAAAAATATAAAAAAAAAAAAACAACAAAAACAAATAATATAAACGAATAAAACGAGCAACTTAACTTAATAAATATAATATTTACAAAGTTTAATATTCCTCAAGCAAAATGAATGAATACAAAATGATTCATTACAATTCTGATGCTTTATTCGAGATACGACCAAAGAACTCCGCGGAGTTCCGTTTGATATTTTCCATTAAATTTCAATTTTCAAACTCATATCTCAACAATGGGTACGTCGACAATGAGAGCGACTGTTTACTGTTATATTAAAGACTAGCTTTTGCTAGTGGATTCTTTTCAAAATAATACCTTAGAATGCTTTTGTTACATTTATATCGTCACCGCAATTAGTGGAAGTAAAGGGTTTTTTTTATTACGCATTTTCATTCTTTGATATTACATCGAGGAGTGGATAAAACTCATCCAGGTAAGGTAAAACTCTACTACTCGAGTTACTAATAATTATTTTGTTCATTTTCGTTTCATGACATCTTCACTTAAGAACAAAGTTATGTTTAGATATTTTGAATAAATAAATAATTTGTCTGGCTAGCCCGATAGTTAATAAATAACCCGGAAATTAATAAATATATAAGCACATTGAGGCCTGTCGTGGCGCAGTGGCACAAAGTGTGATTGTAAAACCGACTGGTTGTGGATTCGATCCCCACTTGAGGAGATGAAATATTTACTTAAATTTATATTTCCATTTCTTCGCTCTGGTGTCGAGGTTAAGCGCGGCGTTGAGTTCTGCCACTCAACACACAATGCCTCCAGAATTCGGCAGAAAGTTGAGAACGGGGTGTCTTATGACACTAGGTTCCCTTTGCCTACCCTGCTGTGTGCGGTATACAGCGTGAAGTTGATTTATTTATTTATTTTTTTAAATAAGCACGTCCTCTTTTAAATTAGTTATAAGAATCTTTCCGGTCGTGGCGTATAGACAACGCTTCACGCGCACGCGTTATACGTGACAGGTTCTGGGTTCCATTCCCGTCGAGTATATGAAATATTTAATATTTTCATAATTGGTGTCGAGACAAAGCGCGGCTTTGAGTTACGCCATTCAACACGAATGCCTCTAGAATTCAGTGGAAAGTGGGAAGCGGAGTGTTAAAACTTGCCCCACTAGTCTACTTTGCTAAATGCGAGATACATAAAAAAGAAAAAAAAAATCTATAATTTGTTTTACGTCATACCGTACATATGTATATTATTATGTAGACATATTTACTAGTACCTCTTAAATTTTAATTTATGAAAATCTACTATACTAGTAGTAGAGGCCGGTTGTGGCGCAGCGGCACGAGGTGTGACTGCAAAACCGACTGGTTGTGAATGAGACACTCGAGGAGATGAAATATTTACTTAAATTAATCCTCCAGAATTCGGCAGAAAGTGGGGAACGGAGTGTCTTAACACTAGGTTCCCTCTGCCTACCCTGCTGTGTGCGGGATACAGCGTGAAGCTAATAAAAAATAATACTATACTAGTAACAGGTACAAATTACACAGATCTCACAAAATCTCTTTACTATTCTTTACTCTTCACTTTTTATAAACTTTAATTTTAGATGACCTTTGTTTTGTTAATTAAATATTAATTAATCAATGTCTCTGTGTGGAACTCTAAGGACTTAATGTACGTTAATATTTTTTTTATTTAAAGCTCCTTTATCTATAATGTTTAATATATAAATGTGTAATTTTTACGTAACATCAATCAAATCTGCTTTTTTAATAAAGAAACACGAAAAATATTTTATATTAGCTAGCGGTTTCACCCACTCGCCTTAATATGAAAACTAATAAAGTAAATTATTTAAAAAATTAAGATAATGGAGGCAGTCGTGGCACAGCAGAATATCGTCTGACTACAAACACAACGGTCGTAGATTCGATTCTCACTTGAAGGCTTGTTTTTCATATTCTTGCTCTGGTAATAAGATAAACCCAACACGCAATATTTTTTGGAGTGTGCTAACACTAGTTTCCTTCTAGGATACAGTGTGAAACTAAAAAACATACAAAAATACACAAAACACTATCAAAATCGAGCTCACATTCGACCATTTTTGAAAACGCAAGCTAACCAAAAAATCGCTATACAAATTGTCAAATTCCAAGACAAACCAGCCCATTGGCTTTCATTGAAATTTTTATTTCTAAGGTGTAGAACATAAATTTTCTTAAGCATTTTTTTCTTTCAACAATACAGTGTCATTGTTCGTGTTTTAATATTGGACACACGTCGGGATAGATAAATAATACGCGGCCTTTTTTCTATCATTTGTTTGGGTGAATGGTCGGTTCCATAACGTCTGGTATTAATGTTGGATACTCATTCATATCCTCGCTGAAGAATGTGTACGCATTCGTCATATCATGGCGACGGCTTACACTTTTTCTTTACTTTGACTTGGATATTGTTAGGACTGATGAGTAAATTATCGTGGATAGTGGTATCAGTTTATAAAATAACTGTTTTAATATGCCTGTAAGTACTGATTTAGGTGAAATTTAAATTTCAATACTTAAAGGATATTCGATCTTCACTTGGACAAATAAATTATTTTAAATTGGTTCGAGTTCTGCCACTCAACAAGCAATCTCTAAAATTGAATGGAAATTGGAAAAAGTCGTCGTCCACCCAATATCTACCACACCAATTTACACAGAAAAATAGAGTGAAATTAATTTATTTACCTATAAATATTAAAAGTATGTATAGATATATCCTGTATTTGAGTCATCAGTTCACAAGACAGCCCCAATTTATACAATACACCTTTTTTATTCTATTTCTAAACAATATTTATAAACTAAAACGTATTTTTATCAAATATCTGGATCCAACGGCCATAATTCATAGAAATTAATATCAAGATTGTTTAAGCATCAAACGTACCGTCCAAATTATTTAAGTCTACCGCAGTTTATCGCTGCTATCCACCTCGCCCCCTTTGATGAAGGCGTCCGACCGTGACGAACCAACGCCCGGGCCCAATATTTTAACTCTATCTTTTTCTGATTTCATAAAGAAGGTAAAAGACAAAATTAAAGTTGATCACCCATCTCTGTCCAAAGCTGTCTGTGTGAAAGAGATGAAAGAACAAATAAAACAGGTTTACATTAGAATATTCTATGGTATACACCTATTGTGACGTGGGTGAATATTTTTGTACGGGAATTGTTGGCAGGTTTTTGAGGAACTCAAAAGAACTTGTTTTAATATGGGACAAAAGTAAATGTTAAGATAATATTGATTCTAACAATGTATAAGTAGATGTGTTGTTAATCTTTAATCCAGTTTTAGTTCGTGGCTTTAGTATGATTAATATAATTTGGGGGAATCATACTTCTTTAAAGCCTAATAAAAAGTTAGGCTGTTAGGCTGAGGGAATTTACTACCTACTTTTTTTCCTTGTTACTAGATCGAAGAAATGAAAATATAAATAAATACTAATTAATTTCTCTAGTGGGAATCTAGCCCACAACCGTCACGTTATTGTAACACTGCGCCACGACGCCTTACTAAAAATTATTAAATTAATCAAAATTATCATACTTATATGTATGAAAGTTCTCATTTTAATTAATATACACGTTTTCCTAATCTGTTTTACCAGATTGATGAAACATATTAAAAATCATGCATATGTAATATATGTAAGAAAAGCATTTTTTTATTAGTAATTTCTTAATTTGTATCCGCTAAGATTAAATTATTTTGTTCTAACCGAGTGTAAGACACTCTGGTCTATTAGAGATTGCTATTAACAAAAAGACCGAGAATATTTAAAAAATATATCTACCCAATGAAACAATACCACACACACAATGCACAAAACCTAACTAGGCTGATATTATTAGAAACAAGTGAATATAATCAAAAACATGCGCAGGTGGCAGTGTACATTGACCTTGAAACTACATTTTTAAAATGTGACTGTAGACGAGACGGTTGTGGGTCCGATTCCCACTCGGGGAATGAAATATTATACTTTAATTTTCTTGCTCTGGTAACGAGGCAAAACGCTGCGATGAGTTCCGCAACTCAACATGCAATGCCTCATAATTCGACGGAAAGTGAGGAACCGAAATGTCTTAAGGGAAACGCAGTGTCTTAACACTAGGTTCCTACGTTCCTCCTGCCTACCCTGCTATGAATAAAATACTACATGAAGCTAAAAAAAACTGTTGACATATAAAAAACATACATAAAAGTACATACAACATAAAACTCGTCTACAAAAACGAACGTTTAAGTCCATTTTACCCATGAAATTACAAATAAAAACTAGAATTAGAATTTACAAGCAGTTCAATGACGCTTGTTCAATGGTTTCAAAGCTAAACTGCACGAGTGGAGTGGAGGGTCTTTTCACATTCGTCTTTTGATCTCTGTGCAAAAGCATAAAGTATTTTCGGAACAAACTGGCCCCCTCAATGTGTGAGGGCCCTTGACTGTTCCGGTGCCGGTGTCTTTAGTGTCCAGTGAATCTTCAAAGTGACTCTTGATGTATGAATATCGGTCATTTTTTTGGTGCATTTTAATTAGAAAGTTGCCATTTGCCTTGTGGATATTTATGTATGTCCTAATATTTGTTTACAAAAGTGGCATTAGTTTTTAATATCTAGGTAGGTATACTAATATTTCAAAATTGGAGAGTATGTTTGGTAGAAGGCGTTAACCTCGGGAACTAATTAGAAATAGATTTTTGTTGTATTTGATAGCTCATCTATTTAGGAAGGCTAAAGGCTATATTATAAAAAAGGCTAAAGGATATATTATATCAAGCTAATCAAGTTTCGATGTAATTCACTCTACCTACGGTCAAACTTACTTTGAGTACATAATATTATATATTACCAATTTATACATATATATGTGTAAATACTGATTGAAAACGGAGAGTCTTTAACACTAGGTTCCCAGGTTACGCGGGAATTAAATTATGTTAAATTATGGTAAAAATAATTCGGCAAATTCTGCCACTGAACACTGTAATGCCTCGAGAATTCGGCAGAAAGTGGAAAATAGAAATGTCTTGATCGGAACGAAGTGCCTTCTAGGTTCCCAGGTTCCCCCTGCCTACCCCCCTATGTACGGAATACAATGTGAAATTGTAAAAAAAAAACTAATTTAATCAAACATAACATTTCCACTACATTTGTCCTACAAATACCATATGTGAGGTCAAAGAAGTCACCGTGTCCATCTGTTTACGTAATTTGATTACAATTTGTCGAGCTCTTTTAAAGCATATTTCCCCTTTGCCTTAATGAAATATGTTAAGCATCCATTAATTATAATTTATTTTTTTATTTATTTTCAATATTTTCTCGTCACAGGAAAGAAAATAGAAGAAAAAAAACCAAAAATTGGTCTCACTCTCTCTCTCTCTCACCGACGTGTCGAGTGTCGCAGATCAACACGCAATGCCTTAAGGATTCGGTGGAAAGCGAAGAACGGAATTGTCTTAGTGGAAATGGAGTGCCTTAACACTAGGTTCCTACTCCCTTCCCAGATATGCATGAAGCTAAAAAATGAGAGAATATTCAAAATAAAAAAGGATTAGTAAATAATATGTACCCATGTTATATGACATATGTCCATATTACACACACGCGCTAACATTTTACAACGCTACTGGAAGAGAGGAGTCTCCTGATACACGTCCAAAGAAGATTCCAATCACTATTTGTTCTTTAAGGAACTTGTTTAATAAATAAATAAAAATTGATAAATTATGAAAAGGGTTAGAATTTCGGATGAGGCAAACGCTTAAAATTACTAAATTTATAATCTTTTCCATATAAAGAATATGAATGGGTTCGTTTACAAAATATATTATCTTATAAGCGACAGATCTATCCATATTCTCTATGATATTGAAAGAAACGAAGTGTCTTGTCACTATGTACCGCAAACCAAGGAAATATTCGATGTGATATATTATAAACTTATAATCATAATTAATGTAAATCTAAATAATAGAAAAAAATATTTTTTAATTCACGCTTTAATCAATGCACTGTGCTCCTCTAGTAAAGAAAACATAGTGTAAGACACTCTGCTTTCTATTTTCTGTTGATAAATATATCTTCAAATTATATTAAAACTAGAGATCCTAACGCGGCTTCGCTCGCTTAAAATTATTTGTTATAGCCAAATTATACAATATATATATATATATATATATATATATATATATATATATATATATATATATATATATATATGTATATATAAATATATATATATATATATATATATATATATATATATATATATATATATATATATATATATATGTTATTCTCATGTATAAACTATATTACTCTTTCATTGTAATCTGTTCAGATGTTTTGGCACAAAATTGGAACAAACATCCAACCTCACATTTTACATTTATAGTATCTATCATTAGGACAGTATTTTTCACATAATATTCCTTCTGTATACAAAAACTAACGCCAAATCGTTACGAAAATCTCCAACCCTCTTAAGATAACAATACAAATCATTCACATATTTTGAATACCGAATGGTGCCGGACTGTCTGGTTTAGTAGACACCCCGTCTCCTACCTGCAACGGGCACCCACGTAATACTGTATAAGTTTAAAATGGAAACAGTAAAAAATATAGCGCTAGCTAGTACAATGGGTGCTAGCAAAGTGGTCTAACCCATTTTTTTTTTTAGTTTTTCTTCTAAGATTACTGTATATCTATACTAATGTTTTGAAACTGAAAAGTTTGTTTAGTGGAATGTGTTAAACTTAGGAACTATTAATTCAAAGTGAAAAATACTTTTGAAACTGGACAGTTTATTTCTTAATTGGGCCAAATAAACAAAAATATTGGCTCACGGAATATAATGACACTAGGTTTTCTGTACCTACCCTGCTATACAGAATAAAGCGTGAGTCAGTTGTGTTAATGATCAATTTTAAAATACAACTTAGGCCATATTGGCCTGACAGTAAATTTTGTTTGTTCTGGCCGCCCGCGCCAACCCACGTCATTATGGAGTGCTATCCAGAGGGTTTATAGCTTTTTTTTATTTTTTATATAATATAAAGAATGATATTTTTTGAATATATCGAGTATTAACTGATGCAGTAGGTGAGTAAATTTTAGATGAATCTCTAAACTTCTATGTTGCTTAAAGTATTTCTTTATATTTTTAAATGACAGTATCAAAATTGATATTCAGTAAAATTATAAAATTTTTAATTTAATTTTTTTTTTATATTCTATTTTTACACGCTGATATATGTGTTTTTTTTGATTTTTCGTTTAATCCGAAATAAAACATGACGTTACTTGCAGCTATAAAAATTTCTATGAGCTAATAATAGAATATTATTTTTTTTTACTTTTTCAAATATTACTTCAATAAGAAATCTCATAGACGAAATGTGGGGTTAAGTTCCGCCATTTAAAACTCAAGAACGAAGAGAACGGAGTGTCTCAACTCTAAGATCAATCTACCTATCCCGATATACGTGAAAAAAGCGGGTAGTCGATTATTTTTAAAGTCTTATATAATATCTTCTAACATTTCGTCCAATCTACGATCACCTGCGTCGCAAGTTCGCTCCTTTATTTAGAGTTTTATTAGGAGTGGACTCGGAGGCGGTTTTTATTCCTCGCTCCCGTACGTGGGAACGTCCATAGTGACTTTACAATTTTATATATACATATTCTTGTTTATTCTATATATAATACAAGCGGCCACTTGGATCGGTCAACTTTATAATAAATGATACAAGGATCGAGCTTTAAAGAGATAATATAGGCAATTGTTAAGCGAAATACTGTACGTTGCCGTCGTTTAATATTATGTTATATGATATTTTTATAAAGAAACAATATATTTCGACGCGCACGACGTTGAGTTCCGCTATTCAACACGCAATGTCTCAAAAATTCCACAGAAAAAAAAAGAAAAAGTTTAAAGAACAATTTTTTTACATATATTGCGGGAAAAGGATATACATTTTTTAAACAATATATTAATATAAAACCATTAAAATTCTTAGTTAAATAATTTAGCACAGTCTAAATTGCGGGGAAAACGTCATATTTTTTACATTTCTTAGCTCATCTTACCAAAAACTTATATGAACTTATACCACTGTGCCATCATGGCCGTGTCTCACAGACATCAAATCAAATTATTTTTAATTCCATCGTCTATTTACGTTACAACTTGTCGACGCATCAGTGGGCCGTAATTAATCGGCTTCCAATGGCATATGTCAATACTATGACGTGTTCATTTTATAAAATAATATACAATATTGTTATACCTTAGTGAATTATTACTATTGGTCCTGAGCTGACCGTTGAGGTGTGAGTTCTATATTATATTATAGGAACGTATCACACATCCTAGTTGTTCGAGGTTACTCTGACCGCAAGCATGTTATATTGTAAAGATTAACGGTATATAAAGTGAGCTTCCTCGCTAAATGTCTATCTGACTCAAGATTTTTTTCAATTCGATCCAGTATACCATCGTGTTTGAGTAGTTGAGGTCATTGTAGCGCAGGGGAGTGGATTGAAGTGAAGTAGAATTGAGCAGTCACCTTGGTCGATGGTCGCTTAAGCTGGGCCTCCCCAGGGTAACCGAGGGTCTCACCCGGCTGAGCTGACTGCCCAGGTGGCACACGCTCATTCAATTTCCTCCAGGTGAAAAATGGAATATATAGAAAATTTTTAAAAACTCTAGGAATATACAAACTTTTAAAATTCATACCTTAAGAGTGTTTAATATATCTTATGAACTGTGAATAAATAATATTAACTCGCAACTTTTCTTGAAGATTTAATTTCAATTGTTTAGTACTACAGAAACGTTAAGAGGGGTTCAAAGAATAAGCAAACACAGACTTGCCTTATGATTTATCTAGCCAATAAGCTGGACAGCGTGTAGGGTTGCCGAGTTTTTAATGTTCTGAATAAAACACATATATGTACCTTCTCGTATAAAGGGAGACAGTGGGGACTTAGTGGTAATACACTTCTTTTCCCATTTATAGATTAATTTTCGAGACACTGCTTGTTGATGGATGGTGGTGGAACCGCGCCTTGTTCTCTTTGGTCTTTTTGACAATAGAAAATTATAAATGTAATTATTAATTATAATAAATTTTATATATATAGAATATAAATTAAAAAAAAGTAAATTACTAATTTCTAAATAAAATTCCAAAAACATCAAACTTAATAAAAAAAAATAATATCCAAACAATTAACAAATAATAAAACTAAATATCTTAAATCTTGCTAAGTAATACAACCCTACTTTTGTCGCCCCTTACCTGCTAAATCACCGTTAATGCCACTGACCACAGTTCCCATACAACTTAAGTACAAGTGAAGCAAATTTAAAACGCGTCCTATAAATAAACTTTTATTTATTATTATCACATTGTATAAAGCAATTTAATTAGACATGGTTTGTGTCCCCTTCTTTCTTAGTGGCGTACTTTGTAGCAATGAAAGTATTATAAGTATTTTATTTTGCATAATATCCTATCATTAAACTTGCCTGTCAAAATATTAATGTGAAAAATTTTATTTATATTATATTCTTTGATGACACTCTCTTGCCGGATAGGAATAGTAAACTAGGTGTAAATTCGGCTAACTTCAGTAGGGTAGACGGAGAGAGGGTAGTGTCAAGACACTCCCTCTCTTTACACCCGTTTGAGATAGTATATGTTAAGTAGCTAAAGTCTTGCCGGAACGGGAAAGGAAAAAAAATATTTAAACATCACTGCATTGTTTAATACGAGACATATAGATATAGATAATCATTAATTATGCAAGCAATAAACTTCTAGGTTTTATCTGTGTAGTAGTATCAAAAAATATACTATGAAGTAAACTGGAACTTGTACCCGTAACCATCTCGTAAATATTCCAGCATCCAAACTGCGATACAATAGCGTTAATTGTTAATACTTATTTTGAATAAAATAAATTTTATATGGTTATCGTACAATAATAGAATATATCACCAATTAGGTACAGATACGTAACAGAATAACCTATTAATTCGTAAAACCGCTACAATTTAGTAGCAAAAACGTAAAAAATATATTATTTAAATGTCACACGATATGTACTTTTAATATTTACAGAAAAATTAAAAATTTTACAACTCAATTAGATGTTTGAAACATATTTTTGTATAACAATTTTATATTGAATCTATAAATTGGTGATATCTTCGATATAACGATTTGTCACAGCTGTTAAATTTTGATAGTGCCTTTTTATGTGATTTTTTTAAGATTTAAAATATAATTTTAAGCCATTTTTCCTTAATATTTTTATAATTTAGCTCAAGATACTTTCAAGGAAAACTTTTTTATAGCTTTACGCTGTCCAAGATACAGAGCAAGGTAGATAAAGCAAGGTAGGTAACCTGGAAATCTAATGTAAAGATACTCTGCTCCCATTAAAACACTTCCATTCCCCACTTTTCACCGAATTGAATTCTTTGTGTTGAGTGGCAGAATTGAACGCCGCGCTTTGCCTCGTTGCCAGAGCGAATAATAGAAAATATTAAATATTTCATTACATGAAGTGGAAATCGAATCCACAACCGTCGCGTTTATAGCCGCACTCCTGTGCCCTTTGGCTCGGCGGCTTTTAGTATGTTATAATACAATTTAAAATTAATGACAATAACATTTTTTTTACTAAATATGGAAGAATTTAAAAAAAAAAACAAATTCTTACTAATAATTTAATTTATATCGTTATTTCTCACGTACTACATCTTTAACGACCACTTAACACATGTTTATGGCTTATTAGTGTTAGTAATTTAATAATTCCCCTGAATCACTATTCAGGGGAAGTGTAATTCTGCCACAGTCATCTCTGCGTTTCACGCGCATCGCCCCATTTTTAGATGTTGGGTGATGAGAACTTACCTGAGAGAACTGAAAAATCAACTGGATTGGAGTTCGATCCTCATTCAAGGGAATGAAATATTTATTTACATATATATATTTATTTCTTCGCTCTGGCGTTAAGTTCCACCACTCAACACGCAATACCTCCAAAATTCGACGAAAAGTGGGTAACGGAGTGGATTAACACTAGGTTCCCTCTGTTGTTTCCCCAGTGTTGGGGGATTTTGTTGAACACTATCGAGGACAAAACTGTATGTTCACCTATTGTATATACGGCGGCTCCCAATACTTCCAGATGCTTGTTGGGATTTTGGAGTTTTGAATGATATGCACCTCCGTATATCGAGCAACGAGGATTGAGTCGTTTGAAATGTTATGTACATGGGTGGGATTTTTCCCTCAGTTGACTTGTGGTCTTTATATAAGAAGTTAGTCGGATTCCCTTTCAGGTATTTAAAATGTTTATTGTAGTACTGATTTCTCGACAAAATTGCCTGGGAAATGGGAAACGGAGTGACTTACTAAGTTCTCTGGATCTTTTCTGCTATACCTGTGCGGAACAAAGTTGCAGACAAAAAATACACCAATTTTTTTAAACAACTATTTGACGAATACTTAAAATGTTACTAACAGCCATAATTCTTTCGACAATATGTTATATGCAATTTATTATAATGTTGACGTATGTTACGCCCACTTTACCCTAATATTAGCTTGAATCTTGTACTATTAAGGGTAATAAAAATCACCCTTTCACTCAATTTTATATCTTTATCTAATCAACAGAAAATGAAAGAGACAAAAAATGAACCTATGAGATAAATAAAGATGTAATGTTTATTGCGAATTTATTCAATGACAGTGCCTTCCGGTATTTTTTGTTATTGCATGGCCCAGTGATTTGTTTAGCTGATTGTAATAATATGAAGGAAGTCACCAGTTCAAGTTTAGTTTGAATGATTTGATTTTGGAACTTCTATTAGTTTAATAATTGTAATCAAATAAAACATTAAATATACGAAGAAAAAGAAAAAAATATATAGGTATTTTTTGTGCAATAAAAAATATTCTATTTTAATATCTATATTTTCTAATTTTAAATATCTATATAAAGTCACAAATACAATTAACTTTTAGTAGCTATGTGTATTAAAAGATTCAAAGTAGGTATTTAATGTTTAACATAGAGGTCTTTATGGAGAGGATTGTAGAGGCTATGATTATATTTTAATTAGTTTTAAGTCGAAAACGGAAGTGTCTCAATATTAGGGTACCTCTGCCTATTCTGCTATGTTCAAAAATCAGCATAAAGAAAAAAAAAACTATTGCTCTGGTAAGAGAAAATCCGTTCTGTTCTAGTCAACAAGTGAGAATTGAATATCTTATGCGGCAAAAAGTGTGATGCTGGAAAAATATTAGCTTTGCCAAACGGATTTGCAAATAAAATAATTCATTGCCCCGAATGGGAATCGAACCCAAAAACTACAACCACCCTACTGCACCACGATGGCTATTAAAAATACCTATTAAAATATACTCGTCTATAACCAAATTTATGTAAAATTATTTATTATTACCGTTCACCTCTCGATAGTCGACGCGAAGTGTTTTTGAATTAATGTATTAAATTAAAAACTTCTGATTAGCTAATAACTAGTACGATTTACATATTGATACCTTAATAATTATAAGCGGTTGTGATATGAGAAACAGAAGCGCTTTAAATAATTTATTATGAAGCACCAGCTTTTTCCTGCTACTTCGCTCCTGTGGCCAAATGGTCCACAAAAATAACTATGTATATGTCATTTAACACATTCTATGTTCCCAAGGTACGTCTGACCGGTACAGTGGGTTCCTTTGAACGGTTAATGTGATGTAATATAGCCTTCCTCAAAAAATGGACTATCCGAGACTATTTTTTTTATTCGAAGTACTTAGTAATTACTAATTGTTTCCCAAGAGAACCGCTTTGAACTAGACAAATTATTCAGTTTTATATATTTTTTTCAATTACCTCTTGGGAAATTAATTATGTTCATTTCCTTGTACTCAACTCAACGCCGTGCTTTATTTTGTTACCCTCTGGTAACAAGATAAAGCACGGCGTTGAGTTCCGCCACTTACCAACTTAAACGAAAATCATCCAAAAGTACTAAACAAACCAATTCTAGAACACCAATACCTATTTCAATATTTCAACATATTTATTAGCAAATAGGATTTTGCATATTTAATTTGATATCTTTCAAACTCATGGACGTACAAATATAAATAATTATTATCAAAATTTGTATGCGGATAAATTATATATTGATATAAATATATTAATTTATGACCAAACTTAGTGTCTTTTTATAATCTTTAAAAAAAAACTAACTTTATTCTATTCAAAGAATATATTGTATATCCATTTAATACTGTATCAATTCATATTATATTATTATAATTTTTGGGATCAAACTTCTATTCTAACGTTTAAATAATGAAAATATTTAATAAACCAGCATCCCAAAGCGGCTTTACCCATTTAAACTTAATGTTGTATTATAGCCAAATTATACAAGAACTTTACATAAATTGTAGCCCATATGATATTCCGATATATAAAGGTATACTATTGTAAAGATTCATCTAAATTCGCTCATTAGTTTTTGAGTAAAACTGGAACAAACATCCTTCCTCACAAACTTTCACATTTATAATATTAGTAGAATGTCTCTATATTTGACATTATAAAGTAGAAGTACCTATTCGTTAGTTTTAATGCGCTGTTTTTAGGAAGCTTAGATATTCGAGGAAGGTTAGATATACACTATATTACATATTCACAATGTCCATAATAGTTTTCTGCTCATCCCAGAAATTAAATAAATAATAAAAAAAACTTTAACCTTGAAAAATAACAAAAAATCCTCTACAGCAACATTTTGAAAATTTCTCTAGATACTTTGTGAAAGTAGAGAAGAAAGAGGGTAATCGTGTGTTCTGTATATTTTTTTATTATTTTAAAGACATTGGATCTCATAATAGTAACACAGATATAACTAAAGACAATTTTTTTCATAAATTCCATCGAAGTCCCATAACAATCGTGAAATTAACGACAAATAACCATTGTGCGGATAGATTTGAAGACATTTATAGAAAAGACTTCATTTTTAACGAACAAAGCGACCCCAATCGAACTCGAATTGATATTAAATTTAAAACCCTTTTAAATACATTGTATGATATTTATTGCATTTTTTTGCAATACGTTTTGCTCTATATTCGTTTTGTGGACAATGTGATAGAGAAATAGAAATTTTTAAGGGTACGGTAAGTTGAGGTCATACTCACACCCCTGTTCTTCCGGTTTCAAGATGTAGGGCTGTCTAATACTTTTATAAATATGCAATCGATGATAAGTTTTATTTTTTTAATAGAAATAATGATTGTTTAATTGTTGATAAAAATTTGTAACAATTGTTGGTAAATAATATAATATATTTGTTGATAAATATTTATATATTTATAAATTGATAAAAAATTAAATTTATGATGAAATGTTAAAATAAAGTTTCTAGCTTCATTTAATTTCATGTGATATTGCAAAGAAATCTGCATAATTTTTTGTCTTTTTTTTATATTTTAATTGATATAAAAGTACACAATTATTACCTATGTAGATATATAATATAATATTCTTTAATACTAAATCCGAAAAAAATATAGCCGAATTCTATACAGAGACAACCCTAAGCAATACGCGTAAAATCCTAAGATCAGCGTGACAGGTCGCGCGTCCTCGTTCCGTGAGAAACTACTGTGCAGCTGATGCCTTAGCCTACACCTAGTGATGACAGATCAATGAGAAATAATAACCATTGTAAAGGAAGTTGATAGGTCATTGCAATGAAAACCATTTTAGTAATTAATATTCTTAGAAAATTTATAAAAATGTATATCGTCAATAAGTAAAAATAAATCGAAACTGTATTTATATATAAATTTATAGCACAGCCGTTTCGATGCTACCAAAATAATTAATATTATTTTTTATTAATATTTTTATCAAACCACCATACATAATTTAATTAATTACGTGTCGAATTATACTTATGATCGTTGTTTTATAAATCATTGTGAAGAAAAAACATTTTAGGTATTTCTTAAACAAAACCGAATACAGCAAGCGAAACTACTGGATTAAGAAAGTGTAGGTTATATATGTTAGAGCAGGGGCACCCAACCTTTTTCAGCTCGCGGCGCAGTTACAAGTATGGTATTTTTTGACGGCGCCCTACACAAATTAGTTCGCTATTAGAAAAAGAAACAGTCGACAACAAACGAACGTTCGCTATTAGAAAAAGAAAAAGCGGTACGACGGTAGGTAGTTATCTACCTACCGTCGTACCGCTTAAAACCTTATTTATGTTGCAAGCGCTCAGAAAGGCACCGACCGCGAATATTTTGAGATTTCAGATTTAGGAACCAACTCACGGCGCCCTTTTTTACTTTCTGTGGCGCACTATGGCGCCGCAGCGCACATGTTGGGAACCCCTGTGTTAGAGAGTTTAGTAGTAGAGCACTAAGAGAAGGTTTCTCCAAATTCCTACGGAAACGAAAAAAAATAGATTTTCCATTTGATTTAGGTATAAAAATCCATGCTAATGCAAAATTATATACTAATTACATTAGAATACATAAAAAAAAACTGTTAAATTATATATATATCGGTACCTCTAGATACCTCTAGATGTGTTTTTAAATAATACTTGTCAATATAATAGCGGAACATCTATGAGAAAGATGTTAATAGAATTGTTGTTGGTCATTTTGGCGGAATTAAAGGAAGCACACGTTTGAGCTTAGAGTTATTGTATAAACTACAATTGCTTCCGACTTACTAAGTAAAATTGAAAATATAGTTTTTTTTTATTACATATTTATTCATTATTTGAACACCTTTTCAACACGCTTTATTCTCAACCCGATTTGTAATTTTGTATTTAGCTTCACACTATATCCTGCACATAGCAGGGTAAGCAGAAGAAACCTCAGAACCTAGTGTCAAGACACTAGGTTCTGAACTTCTCGTTTACCAGTTACCGATGAATTTTGGAGGCATTGTGTGTTCTCCAACACCAGAGCAAAGAAATGAAAATAAAAAATGTTTCGTTTCCTCTAGTGGGAATCAAACCTACAACCTGCCGCACTATGGGCAATTTAGGTCTGTATTAGATCAAAAATCGATAACGTTTTTATTTGTTAAGATAAACAATTGAATTTTTGCACAAGCATAAAGTATAAAATAGCGCTTTAGGTAAAGTTCAGATATTGTACTTTTATTGGAGTATATATATATTAAAAAAATAATGAAAAGAATAAAATAATAATTTCCTTAGTCCACACTACTTATAGTAGTAATAAAAATGTATTATTAAATTAGTTTATTAAAAAACAATGTTTCTTAAGCTGTTATCTATTTTAGTAAGAAATTACGCGTACACATATACTTATTTAATAAAATATAAAATTTACAAAAACTGATTTACAAGTAGAATAATATTAGAAATGAATGTATATTATATGATGAGTATATTATATTTAATTATACTTGGTGAACTTCGGGATCCATAATAAGTTCATTCACTTTTAAAAGATCTAGGGTACCTTCATCAAGTGCCTTCACACTTTTGCTATACTCGTATGTTTTCCTATGACTGGAAATGTACGCATTTGATGTGTACAGAAGAGTATGAAATACATCCTCATTTGTAGCTGAACGAGAGCACTTTCTGGCATGATGTAGGCGAAATTTTTGATAATCCTTATTACGGGATTCTTGTGCACCTTGTGCATTCCTGGGATCTGATTCGTTTGTTAAATTCCTTAAATATATGTATTGCGCTTTTGTTAAATCCAAATAAATAAAAACATTTAATGCCTCTTGATCCGATAGCATTTTGCTCTGGCTTGCGTTTTCTATGAGATTCAAATATAGAGACATTGTATCTCGATCAGCAAGCCTTAATTTATCCATGAGTTTTGCTTCTATTTCTCCTCCTATAGGACGTAAGCCCTGGACGTAGACATTGCAAATGTGTTCAAAGCCATATTCACTAAATTGCGCGATATTTTTTCGCCTCTTCGTTGATTCTGATGGGTCCCCATAGGGACACAGGGTCTTCCGCATTTTCCAGAAGACGTCGAAGGTGAGTTCTCAGGTGCTACTTCTTTAATGATTGGTAAGGTTAACAAATATTCAGAATCTTACCAATTTTCGTTGTTTTTTTAAAAAAACGAAACTTTTTACCGGGACGCTTCTGTCCATTGTTCATTAAAGGGACGAATAAGATTCCTTTGAATGTCGCTGATAATAAAACATATGTTGTCTACAGAAACATGATACTTTTCTTTAAGAAATATTAATAGCTAATATTGATTGCCTCAAGTTTTTTCCTCCTTCAATGTATGGGAGTAATAATTCACGCTTGCAACACTTAAAAGTATTAGCCACTTTGAAATTTAGTGAAGTTACTTAACAATCAAACGTCTGTTAGTAATTTTATTACTAATTTGTAAGAGTTTTATTACATTAATTCACTCTATTTATATAATTTCATAAATGAGGGTAGTGTGCATTTTATTAATTAGTTATATCGCAAAATGTGTGCAAAATGAAGATAACACGTTCTTTTATTAATAAATAACAATAATTTCATTGAAATTTACCGCAATCTAATTAATTAAATAGTATAACATTAGAAATTTCAATACATAGAGTTTTCTTGTTCCCTGACTTGTATCGTAGTTTTTGTGATAACTTCTAAAACCGCACGTTTCCGCAGCTGATTTTTATAAATGTTATTTATGAATATCTGGACTATAAAACAACATCAAATGTAACGCGTCGGTAGACGTCGGTAACTGTCAAAAGTCTCGATGAACTTTAAGTACGTATTTTTTTTCTCTTCACTCATTGTTAATATTTTTTATAGGAATATAGTCACAAAATCCACAATATAATAATTGTTTTAAAATCTACATACTATAGGCTTTTTAAAAATATATAACACTTTATACCTATTTGCACATTTTTTTTAAGGAAATTAAGTTTAAAATATCGATGCGAACAACCTGAAATAGACATTCTTACGTATTACAATTTCTCACAATAAAAAAAAATATATTCCAAATGTAATTCACGAAAAAATAATTCATTTCATTAAAGGTCCACTATTATACTATTTTAAAAAAAATAAAAAGTGCGTCAGGGACGACTTTACTAAAAATGAATTTTGATCTGCCGTTGTTCTACCATTATCCATAGTGTGCCGCGTTGATAGTCACACAGTTGTGCCACAACACCACTATATACAATACAATAATTATACGCTTAGATTATAATTCGATAATATTATAAAATCATCAAGCTGATGTGTTGCAGCCAGGACCCTTAATAGTGGAACTTATCAGACGCTGTTAACTGTTGTTGTTTGAAAAGTACTTACTTAGCTTAACTTAGCCTTTGAGACTTTTTGAAGAGATTAAAGAGAGCCAAATGAGATGAAAAAAGAAAGAAGAAATCTTTTGTCAAGAAAATTGTAACATAATTAGAAATTAACTAATTGATATCAATTCAGATAGCATAGAGGCTGAGCGGCGCCACTCAACGCACAATGTTTTAAGAATTAAGCGAAAATTTAATTGTATTATTAAAAATAGGTTTCTTCTGTTTACCCTGCTATATAGCGTGAAACTAAAAAAAATACTAATAACACTTAATACTCCGCTTAATTTGAGAAGAACGAAGAAACAAAAATATTATTAGGTGAATATTAATATGTCTTAACAACGTTAGTATATATATAGCTTGACACTTTCCAACTGTGCTACCATGATTCGATAGTATTAATTTACAATACTCATTTGATTAAGGCACAAAAAGTGACTGCCAAATCGACTGGTTGTGAATTCGATCCCCACTCGAGGAAATGAAATATTTATTTAAATCTAGTGTTGAGGCAAAGCGCGGCGTTGAGTTCCGCCATTTAACAAGCAATGCCTCCAGATTTCCGAGGAAAGTGGGGAATGGAATATCTTAACACTAGGTTCCCTCTGGCTACCCTGTTGTGTGCGGCATACTGCGTGAAGCTGATTTATTGATTTTAATTTCATTCCAGCTGGTTAACAGTTCTTATTTCAGGAACTACTCCTACGAATTGTAAAAAATATTTTTGAGTTGGATATTCCATTTATCATGGAAGCTTAAGCTCACATTACGTAAATTGTTTCGGTGGTTCACCACTGCATCTGCGACTAATCTTCTTTGGGTGCTTTAAATGTGTTATATGCAACTTTTTATTGTTACCATATGCCCATGCGAGGGAATCCGCTGATGTTAATTACCAATAGGTAGGTACAGAAACCTATATCAGCACAACACATGAATTTGAATCATGAGCCTACAGAATTACGAATGTGGAACGGAAAGGTATTAATGGGAATAGAGTGTCTCAACACTAGGATCCCAGGTTCCCTATGCTAACCCTGCTATAAATAAACAAAAAAAAAACTAGAAAATCTGTGGGAATTTACAACCGAATATCGATAATCCTCTCAATAGTTACAAGTACCCACATTCATTTACCAAACGTGTTTAAACGTTACAAATAACGAAAAATGTGTGTTTTTTTTTAAACATTTTCAAAGTACAAAGACTAACCGCAGTCAGCCTTGTCTAAAAGCAAATCTGCATTTCGAATCAGATTGTTATCTCACTAATGCGACTTAAATACAACCAGTTTTTTCCACATCCGGTATAGACTGACCATTTAACGACTTCCGGTCGAATACACACTCTATTCTTTAAACGTAAAGTTTATTCTACTTTGCCCTTTGAAATAGGGATTTAAGTTTATATATTTGTATTTATTGTCCACTTAAACGGAAGAAAGTGTGATCCTAGTCGGTGATACTATTGATTTTTTTTAATAAAGTACTTATAATCTACAATCGTCATGTGCTACGGATTTAACTGTAATAACGAATTGCGTGAATAAGAAATATCTTTTAATTATTCGCGTGTTTGCTTGTTAAGAGGAATCTCTTCAATAGTTTATTATGAAGTGGCAGATGGGTAACCTTGTGAAAACTTAACGGTAATCTTGAATTCAGCCTAAAAGCAGATGCTCAATTTATTGTGCTATGCTTTTCTTTTGCGTATTTCTAAAGAAAATGTTTTGTCTGTTTATTTAACACCCGTTCGCAAATATGCTTATAGGTAAGTAAGAGATAACTGTAGATTACCTCTAATTTGTGCGTTACCTATATGTACGAGGCCAGTCGTGGCGCAGCAGCACGAGGTGAGACTGTAAAACTGACTGGTTGTGGGTTCGATCCCCACTCGAGGAGATGAAATATTTACTTAAATTTATATTTCCATTTCTTCGCTCTGGTGTCGAAGCAAAGCACGGCGTTGAGTTATGCCACTCAACACGCAATGCCTCCAGAATCCGGCAGAAAGTGGGGAACGGAGTGTCTTAACACTAAGTTCCTTCTGCCTGCCCTGCCCGGAATACAGTGTGAAGCTGATTTATTTTTTTATTTATATAATAGGTAACATTTATACCATAACAATTACTCACACAAAAAACTGCATTACACAGATTTCCCATACAAAAACGCACACCATATTAGCCCAACGTTAAACAGAAGCTAAATTAAATCTGCAGATCTCATCTAAGTTTTCTGGTTTTACTGAGCACCCACTTAGTTCTGCCGGATTAAACACTTTGAATACGTTACGTAGCTACCGATTCGAAGATATCATTGCACCTAAACAAATAAGTATTGGCGATTATTGTCGATTGTATTTTAAATTTTATTACAGTGTAATAAAATTCAATTTTGCACGAGGAATATAATAAAAAAAGTAATAAGGTTTCATTATTTCCACCTTCGCAGTGAGATTTTGGTTTGACGTTCAATTTATAAGAGGTAGCGGTAAATGTTTATTTTAATTTAGGTACCATTATTAGCGTTTGTTAGATTTTAAAAAATATTTAACAGAGTAAGCCCAATGTTAAGTCATTGCGTTCCTCACGCACTGCAAATGTTTCAAGATGGAACTCAAGGCCGCGCTTTGTCTTGTAACCAGAGTGAAGAAATAAAAACAAATTGTTCGACCGAGTGAGAACCGAATTTATGACCGTCGCATTAACAGTCATGCTGCGCCACAAAATAACTTTAAAATAAAAATAAAATTATTAATTAATGATCTTGAAATCAGCTATACAATGATATGGCTCATTCGAACCTCTTTTATTTTAGAACTTAACTAAACTGACATTCAAACTATATATAGAAAAGAAAAGAAATAAGAATAAATAATAAATTTGAGGCCAGTCGTGGCGCAGCGGCACGAAGTGTGACTGTAAAACCGACTGTTTGTGGGTTCGATCCCCACTCGAGGAGATGAAATATTTACTTAAATTTGTATTTCCATTTCTTCGCTCTGGTGTCGCGGTAAAGCACGGCGTTGAGTTCTGCCACTCAACACTCAACGCAATGTCTCCAGAATTCGGCAGAAAGTGAGGAACGGAGTGTCTTAACACTAGGTTCCCTCTGCCTACCCTGCTGTGTGCGGGATACAGCGTGAAGCTGAAAAGAAATAACTAAAATCTCATCACTTAAACCGTACAATTCGCGAAATCCCACAATCGGACACGTTAAATGATCAACAGAGATTAAGGGACGGATCTTACGCTCTATCGACAATCAAAAGGTATTTAATTCGAGGGGGCCACAGTGAAACCTATATGAATAAAATTTGTTTGACGCAAAAACCAGCTTCGTTGTACTGACTTTGTTATTTATTAATTGAATTAGTGAACCACTCGTGTGGATGTTGGAAGTGATGTGAACGCTTGTCAAAATATTTTTGGTTGTTTAATTAATGTAGGTTTAATTTAATACTATCTTTTGAGCTTATAACGTCAATTTGTAAATCATCACTAGAAAACGATCATAGGTAGATCATACTTAATATTTTAATTTTTTATCGTTATAGTAGTTAAAATTATTAGAAAACGTCTTTAATTTCGTTTACAAATATGTTAGTAAAAAATTCGATAACTTTTATATATTCTTAGTCTTTGACTATCTTTTACTAATGTTCTACACTTACATGTATGTATAGGAACAAAAATATTCTAACACTGAATACTAAATTTAAAATTATACTTATTAGAATTGGATATAAAGGATCATCAAAATGGACAAAAAAACATTTGAAAAGACGTTAAAATACCCTTAGATATATTTTTATTAATATTTCAAACTCTGAGTTCACTTTCCTCAAACAACAAGCAATTGAACAATAAACCAACAATCAGATAAAAAGCACTCGATAAAATTACAGATTATGCATCAATTGCACACACTCTCGATGACATCAGCACTCATCGACAAGCGATGGGCACATCACTAGGGTGAGAAAAGTAAACAATGTGCTAAATAATAGTATATTATTATTATTTTGTTTCAATTTCCTGTTTCTTCGATATCTTATGAAACAGAAAGAACATATATCTCTCTCTCTATCTCTCTTTTTCTCTTATTAAAATAAAATTAAATTGCATAATTTATTTGTTTATATATCTTGCTATTAGATAGATATACCTATGTAAATGATTACGATTTTAGAAAAATGTTAGCTTATAGCTGTATTCAAAAGTATGGGTTCAAAAACTAACCATATGTTCTCAAGAAAAGCTGGATAATTACACACACCTTCCAACCTTTTATTTCCTGTAAATATTTAACAAAATGCTAAATTATATAAAAATATTTGTTAATTATAAATTTTTTATATGTTTGTTAATTTATATTTAAAGTTAGACTAAATAGAAAATAATTTTCACAATTAGTGAAATAGACGTAGTGAAGTTACTTTATTTATTACTTAAGAGATCATACTTAAAAAGTAGGGTGTTTTCAAGTTCCTTATCGAATTTTTAATACTTTATATCGTGCCTATCTTCAATTTTTATTCAAAAGGGTTAAATATTTAAATATCCATAAATCAGTAATAATATAGTTATGTATACATATACATAAATATGCAAAGTTCCCACTTTACTTACATACATTTCACGTATCCTTATACAATCATAATATTAATAATAAAAAAATGGATACAATCGAAGAAAATCGATTAATTTCGCGTCACTAACTCACTCCCATTCATGTGATAGGGAGCCATTGGAAATATCGATTTAGTTTAAATCAAAATTATATTTATTTGCATTTAAATGCCAATATAACGGATTTGTATTACATAATGGGTACAAAGCGTTACAAATTCCCAAATCGATTGGACATATTAACATAAAAGTTTTTTACAATTGATTTTTTTATAGTAATTCACAAATGTATGTAAATTTTATTATTTTTATTGGCGGCTTTGTAACCGACAATGGGTACGACAATATGGCAAGGTTACGCATTCAATTATAACATAATATGCATTACGTTTAATTGGTACGAGTTTTATTTTAATTTTTAAATAAAATTATTAAAAAAAAATGTTTTACTTTATTTTAATTATATACACATTAATTTACTTATGTTTCCAAGAGCTCAGTAATGCATAATTTTTAAACAAATAATATGTATCTCTCGTGAAATAATCTTTTTAATTGTTTTTAAGTACAATTTTTTCTTTTTCTTTAAATAGTCACTGTAAAATCTTTCTATGAAGATTAGGTATCTAGCAACAATAGTTATAAGAATTATATCAGAATTTTTACGTAACGCTATTAAAATAATTTTAACTATTTGACTGGAGCGCTCAAATAGGCCCCTAGTGGCGAGGAGTCGAATCTTAGATTATGACAATATATTAACATTCGATATCTTTGATAGTATAATTGCAATATCACAGTGGTTCTCATTGTATTTTTCTCACACTTTAAATTGAATAATAAAAAAATATTATATCATATAGAGAAGACCGTTAAAAGGTCAAGTATTATCACAAAGGAGTTGCATTTTCACATCAATAGAGAAAGCAACTGATACTAAATTAAAGAATAACATACAAGTATCGATCCTGTCTTAGAGCTGTGATCGCTAACGGTTGAAGGGACAATGAAAAATCTTAAAGAAAAATTAACATACGTCGATCACACAAAATATGATCCAATAATCGAACAAAAAAAAACATGCAAATTGGAAATCGATACAAAATTTGGGCATAATGTAAGTCATTCATACGTATATTGTAATTTAAATAAAAATTGACTATAATATGGTAACGATTTTTATTGGCAGGGTCGATAGTTATAATTGAAACGTTAAATGTGATTTTTTGACACGAGGGCATCAGATCGCGCCCTGGTGTTTGCAAAAATAACAAAGCGCACCACAAAAATCGCATAGAATTTTTATCGTTCAATAAAAAAAATAATATCTATTCATACATTCGTATCGGTACATGTGTTGCTATAAAAGAAATTTAAATATAACTAAATGATTTTTGCATATGACTAGCCGATGCAAGACGACGTACATTATAACGCGTGTATTTGCAGGTATTTTGTCGCTTTGCCACTGTAATTTAAATTCAATTGTTAATTTAACAGACCGTTACAAATTCGCTTGTTGAAAGTGTAAGAGATAAATAAATTTACATGTTAATATGAACACTTATTCCGGTTGACTTCTTCTGATCTGATTCATCGGAGACTATTTAGGTTTTGATTGATCTTCCACATTTTACTTATTCATAGATATAATAAGAATGTAATTTTATGTTCCCTTTGTCTAACCTGCCGTATGCGGGATATAGAGTGAAGCACACGAATTCTATAAAATGTCACAGTAATATCTACTAATTAAAATATCTTAAAATCTAAATTTTAGCACCTAATCTATTTAAGATAAAATTTAAACATACGATGATCTTTACATGCCAGAAGCTGAGTAATTATAAAAGACAGTACATTTTATCTTCTTCCTTATTATAAAAGAAAGTTGTATTCTTTCCTTATTTTATTTGTAATTTTCAGTCACTTGATAAGTGATACATATTTAAAAAAATAATAATAAATTTTTTCAAGCTAAGAGCTTAAAAATACATCATTTATATTATAAAAAATATACCTTACTATACCAGGTATTAACAAACTAAAACTACTAAATAATTTTTGAAAGCATGATTCTATCTAAAAAGGAAAATGTGACCAGGTTATATTAAATATTTAAAAATAATAGGTGCACGCTTTATCTCGCGTAGCAGGGTAGACAAAGCGAACCTAGTGCTCACAATTTTCTTCACGTTTCTCACTTCGATTCGATTCCAGAAATTGTCATATTAATTAACACACATATATATTTCTATATTTTTTAAATATTTTATGTAAGTATACAAACACTTGCTGTGGGTTCGATTCCCACTCGAGGAAATTAAAAATTAAAAAAAATTAAGTCATCGCTCTGGTAATGCAGGCAAAGCGCGGCATTGAGTTCCACCACCAATATGCTAAGTCAGAACCAGAATTGGGCAGAAAGTGGGGAACGGAAGTATCTTAATGGAATCGGAGTATATGAACATAAAGTTTCCAGGTTCCTTCTGCTCACCCTTACTTTCCGTCTGCTTGTCAGTTATGTACGGGATACAGCGTGAAAGTGAACAAGTAATATACATTTGCAAACATTTAACGTTTTAATATTTTTTAAGATATTGAGTGTATAACATGACGACATTATATTCACACTTCAAAGTTAAATGTGAACGAACTCAAACTTATTGAACTAACAACCATAGGGCAACCTTATGTAGGGGTTCATTTCACATACTTAAGACGTGTTAATAAACTTTCATTGAATAATTTGTAATAACTTATTATCGTATAACTATATTAGAATTTATTTATCTGACTCGAACAACCCAACACAACCGAAGCAAGAAAGAGTTGGGTTCAATCGTCAAAAAAATAAAAAAAAGATATGATAAATATAAAAATGTTAAAATGTTCTTAAAGATTAATCTAGAAATAACATGATAATAAGTGTAATAACAAGTGGACCTGTTAAACGGTTGTAGTATTAGCGGCCATATAGCCTTTGTGTCTTGTAACTATGATGTCCAGCTATACGAAATGAGTAGTCACAGACATTTTTTTGTAATTTTAGACTTTATGTAAATAATTAATTATTTTCCTTTAGATAAAGTTATAAATCAATAATTAAATATTGTTCATTAACATAAACTCCTTGTGTGGAGTTCGAACCCACAACCGTCGCGTTACAGTCACACCCTTGTGCCACTGCGCTACGACGGCCTCGAACTTATATAGACATCAATATTATATAGCTTTAAATATTTATTAATTAAACAAAATAAACGCTCGTTAATCTTATATGTCTTTTATTAAATTTTATTTGTCAATTTCGATCCTACAAACATTATAAGTAACATTAACAGTCTAACAAATTTCAATTGTCACCAAAACATTATTATTTCAAGATTCGAACCCGCAACTATAAAGCTTAAAAACGTCCCAGTTACACCAAATTTGTGTGAGAAAACATCTAAATAATTCATAAAAGCTGTAGCTTATCATATTTTGATAAAACTCCATATTGTACAGGCAGTCGCACCAAGTAGTTTAGTCAGGCCAATAACAGAAACCATTATGTGAAATGCCAATAAAAACAAAAAGCCAAGCGACGCAATGCAATTGTGTACGCTTAAATTATTTTGAATTTCGAACAGTTGGTCGTCTTCTGCATAATAACATCCGTAAGGCAATGGCAGTTGCTTGGCCAATCACAGTCCTGTATTCCGTCCTGTGGGCGTTTTGCTGGCCTCTGATTGGCTGAGCATATTCCGTTTATCATTCGATTTGTTAGCGCTCCGTCACCGCAGTCGTCTATGATTGTCGCCATTGTGCCAAGCGGCGTACGTAAGGCCGCATCGCGATCTAAGCGTGTTTTAACAAAAATTATGTTGTTTTGATATAAAAAACAAGTGTTTTTTTCTTATAACGGTGTTTTAAATTGCCAAAGTGGATCTAGATTTGCATCAACGTGCCAGCGGTCACTTGATAAGGTGAGTTTTTTTTATGGCGGTCAACGAACTTTCTTTTAAGTTTCTTGTGATGTGCTTTGAAAGTTTTATTATTTCTTAGAATTAGTGTTAATTGATTTTTTATCTGTATTTCTATATTTCTATATATAATATTGATAAAACGAAGTTTATTAAATTTTTTGGTTGATATTTTAAGTAAAACCTTAGTTTATATTCGTTAATTATCTTTATAAGTTAAACTAAATAAACCTACTATAAAAAATATACAAAAAAAACTGATTAGAGTCTGTTTAGTAAATATTTTATTTTCCACAAAGAAAAACCAATACAGATAATTCTAACTACGAGTGTTCTTATAAGAATAACAATATCCATATATATATATATTTTAAAAGTTATACCTTATATTCTATTGTATACCTACTTAATGTAATAATCACGACGGGCGTAAAATTTGTTGTATAATTCTTTGTTAATAATTAGGTTGTACTTGTTGAACAGTCTAATCACAGAAACTCCTGGGTTAATTAAAAAAAAATTGTGTTGTATTTATGTTTCATTTATCAAGGAAGGCTAAGGAGGTATAATATTTCTATATATATGATAATCTTTGCGATGCAACGTACCATACTACGGGCAGAGTAACTTTGGGCATTTAGAATGTGTCATGTGTCATGCACATCTCTAAATTATGTCAATTTGACCACGCGGTCGAAGACGGAAATAAAACATATATATTTTCTTAAAAGAATCAAAATATTTATACATTTTAAAGGTTCATATTTTATTATGTAACGTAGTAATCACGACGGGCGTTAGGGTTCTTTATCGTATACAATAATTAGGTCATTAGGAAGCAATTACAGGCAATCCAGGGATTGTTTTACAAAGGCATTATAGACCCATAAAGAACCTAAAAGGCTTAAGGCGTTGGGATTTATACACTATAAAGTTATTAACATGATTATTGCAATTTTAACATATGGTAGCATTATTTAGTACTTAAATATTATATTTAATAGCGGCCGGGTATAGTGTTTGTAAACGCGACGGTTGTGAGTTCGATTCTCATTCTCACCCGTTCAAGTCGCGTTTACATAAAAATACAAGAGAAGATTTTCTAAAAATTATTAGAGAAATAAGCTAAAAAAAATGTCTACTTTATCGCAAGAATAAGTGGTGTATAGCTATTACTAACTAATAAGTATTTATTACATAAAACATAAGTTGTATAAAAGTAAATTATTTATTTATTACTTTAAATCACTTTACCGCTTTAAGTAAGATTTGCTTTTAAAAATATATTTCATTTAATATTATTTAATAGCTTATTAGTGTCTGATTCTTAAATTATTAGAATTATATAAGAGATTTAAAAGCGTGTATATCGTTGATTTGTAATCTTATTGAAAATGATTTGCCCAATTGGAATATGATTCAATTACATAATAATTATGAGTTTAATGCTAACTCGGGGAAACTTTAAATTTATAAATCGTTTTTACGACATAACACGGCGTTTAATTACAGAATGTTTATGGGTAAGTACCCAGTGAACGTAGTGTCTTAACACTGAGTCTTTCGTTTGACATGCTTGAATAAGAATAGGTATATGACAACCACACTGACGATCTACTGGAATTAGTGCGAAGTAACGCGACAGGTTGTGGGTTCGATTCCACTCTTTCCCATTGAAAATATTTAATATTTCATTTCCTTGCTCTGGCAAAATGCAGTATTAGGTCCCGCCACTCAACAAGCAATGCCTCCAGAATTCGGCGGAAAGTGGGGGACGGCAGTGTCTTAATGGGAACGGAGTGTCTTAACACTAGGTTCCCAGATTCCGTCTGCCTACCCTGCTATTTGCGGGATACAACATGAATCTAAAGAAACTAGCCTTACTACGCTTCATCCTTGGATGTCTTGCGCAGTTCAACTATCCGGGCACATCAGATCATTTTTCCACGGACATGCAAAAGTTTAGGCTCAAGTTTCACCAAATTGTTTCTATATAATTGCTATATCTTTGGGACTATTTAAGGGGCGGATCGACAAACGTCTTTAAAGCCAGCAACACATTGATGGCTGCAATTGTTAATAAATAGCGGTTATCACTTAACGTCAGTTTACTAACTACCTCTGTTTGTCTTGTTTTTAAATATTATGTCCTGGCAGTGCCCGCGAATTCGTCAACATGGGAAAGTGCCACCTTTTGTATTAAGGAAAATTAGCCAAAATATAATAGTGAAACAGTCTTCACTTTTTTTAAATTTTTCTTGTAGTACAGTTACTATAAGAAAAAATGGGCTTCTATTTCTACTTACAATAAACAAATAACTCAATTTTTCTTATGTATCGTGTACGTTTTACAGTTTTCTTATATATCGTTTACGTACAAATAGAGATCAGCTACATTCTTATTATACGTATAGCTAAAACCAAATTCATATTGAGTTTTTAATAGATTTTGTAACACAGACGTACATACATGCTACACGACTTAAAGATCCATAAAAAACCAAGAGATTAAAAACAATATAAAACAAAGAAAAAGACAAAAATACGCTCAAAATTAGTTTTATACAGCCAATTAGTGTTAAGTTGTATTGAGTGTACAATTGCTGTATTATAATAGGTATTATAAACCGCTTTTATTTTTACACTTTTATGATGTCGGTTAGGCTTTGAAGTACCGACGGACCTAAGTTTTGTAAACTTGATATGACTTTATTTGGTCATATTCAACTTTATTTTTCATTTAGTCTATTATGTCTTCTATAGGTATAGATAGGAGGCCAGTCGTGGCGCAGGGGCACAAAGTGTGACGATGGGTTCGATTCCCACTCGAGGAAATGAAATATTTATTTACATTTATATTAACATTTCTTCGTTCTGATATCGAGGCAAAGTATGGCGTTGAGTTCCGCCACTCAACACGCAATGCCTCCAGAACTCGACGGATAGTGGGGAACGGAGTGTCTTAACACTAGGTTTCCTGTGTCTACCCTGTTGTGTGCAGGATACAGCGTGAAGCTGAATGAATGAATATATGTAGATAGTACTGCGTAGAAAATAGAGACGCAACGATGTGACACTCTTATTTTATGCAGGGTAGATATGTGGAAATTCATTTTAAGACATTCCATTCTCCCCTTTCGTTTTGACGGACGTAACACAACGCCGCGTTTTGTCTTGCCGAGGCGCAGAAAGGAAAATAATTATTTTTGTAGGTATATATCACAAATATAATCTTATGTACATTTCTTATACTTACAACTATATATTCTTAGTGGGAACCAAACCTATGACCGTCATCACAATCAAACTCATATTATTAAACGTTAAGTAATACAATTTTGAGACTTGGCGTCAATTAATTAGTACCTTATTGGTCAATTACATGAGCAGGTCATTGAAGCTGTGGTGTAAAAACAGTCTTTTAGTATTCACCGACGTGCGTATGCGCATATAATTATCAATGTTTTCTAATTTTCTTACTTACAAATTTATGGTTGAGAGGTATACTTTTTTACAGATAACAAAGATAAAAAAATTCTCCACTTAAAATATAATACTACGCTTAAAATTAGATACTGTTACGTGTCGGTTGTGGGTTCGATTCCCACTCTGGGAATGAGTTACTCTCATTTTTTCGCTCTAGTAAGAAATCGTACATTACATTATCTGATTAGATAGATAGTAAACAGTAATGGGATATACAATACATGTGCTAATTAGATTGACAGAGAAACTATTAATATCAGCAATAAAAATCACATGTTCGACTTATTCGAAACAAATTTCTAACTCGATTTTTCATTGTACTATAATATAGTTTATATTTAGTGCATTTTTATAAATAAATCAAATCAGCTTCACGCTGTATCCCGCACACAGCAGGATAGGCAGAGGGAACCTAGTGTTAAGACACTATGTTCCCCACTTTCTATCGAATTCTGGAGGCCTTGCGTGATGAGTGGCAGAACTCAACGCCGCGCTTAATCTCATTGCTCATCTCCTCGAGTGGGGATCGAACCCACAACCAGTCCGGTTTTACAGTCACACTTCGTGCCGCTGCGCCACGACTGGCCTCAATTTTATTCAAGTTATCTTTCCAATTACCCAATAAGGAACCCTAAAATCCACTAACTCAGTAACATCACTAGCGGCGTGCAACACACAAAGGAGACGATGATCTACCTAACAGATGTGAATGAGCTAAGCCAATAATGACAAAAAAATTACCAAACTCATATTACGAGTGGTATTTCGAAGTTGCTAAATGGTTAGACAAAGAAACGTCGGCGTCGTAGAATCAGTAAATCAGTAGCTTATTTGACATTAGGTTCCAGTAGGTACATGTTAGATGTTTGTATAGTTGCTTAATATTTGTAACGATTTTTTAACATGTATGACCTTTTCGGAGTGATTTCTCACTAGGTTTTGTCTGTCGACCCTATAGAGGTACATATGGGAAAAAGTGTGAAGTGGTTTTTCACAATCGCGAAGGATGCATTGTGGTTGATAAAAAGCGATAGTTGTAGATTCTAATTAAATGTAGAATAGAGAATATTTGTATTTATTATTGATAATATTTCTTAAATCTTAAAAATAGAGAGCAAAATTTAAATTACTTATAAGCTTTAATAATGAGATTATAACTTATAAAATTTCTAAAACTTATACGTGTACAAATTCTTATTGAAAAAATACTAATAAGATTGTATTTACTGTTCTCATCTATGGGCTAGTGCTTCCCAGTACCTTGAAACTTTTGATCGCATATAACGTAGAACAGATCATCGGGAAGAAGAAATATTGATGAAATTCGATAGCAGGTATTTCGTGTGATAAGATAGAAGTGACTTATAAAGAAAACAAAATATAAAATCTAAGGAAATATAATTTATCACAATCGGTTCACTCGCTTTTAAACAGTTACATAGAAATGGAACCGAATAACATACATACACGCTAAACACATAACCCTCCTTTTGGGCTTCGAAAATATACAAACCTCAAATTAAATTTGAACAACCACCCCATTGATTCAGAAACGTATGTTCTACTGTACTGAATAGTAAATTTCCTGCATATTATAAGAAAACATCCCACCATATATCTGACGTCACTATACTATATAAATGTTTGTACAGGAGTTGACGGACTACTGTGAAATCGTTACGTGCCTTATTTCTTATAGAACAAACTATGGAGCTTTGTGCTTTAAGAGCTTTTGACTATATTTATCGTCTTTGTATAGGGTTCCTTTGGGTTGTAAACTATGAAAGTAAGTACTTATTAATAAAATAGATAAAAAAGCAACTTCTCTTGCAGATTTTTGAGTTGTGCTATTAATAGTATAGCATTAATATAGTATAGAAGCCGTTGTGGCGCAAAAACGCAGATGCTGTCTGTAAATGCGATGGGAGTAGGTGCAATACCCATTCGAAATATTGAATTATTTTCCATTTATGTCTCGAATTCTATCGGAACACTTTCGAAGTGTCAGATATAAGGGGCTTAGAAATATTTGCTACGTTTTTTTTCTCTATTCTAGACCTAAGTGCACGTCTTATAACAAAATGAATGGCTGTTTATATTGTTTCCACATAGGACTTGAATAACCCTTGTGAAACTATGTTAAAGTAATTGATTACATCTCATTAATTTATTTATCATTCTAAGTAAAATTTTCAACGCAAATGATAAAAATCTTCATTAAAATATATAAAACGTTAAAAGATTTGGAAGGAAACAAAAAAAAACCTTAGTAAATACATATGTATCTATGTAGACATACGGAATCAGCCATAGCAATGTTACCCATCATCCCATTTAAAATAACAGGAGGCAGGTGACAAATATTGACATATTGGGTGAACAAACAAGGTACCTTTTTGACCCAAATACATTATTCTTGGAAGAGTAAGACGGGGAGTCGACATACATTTTTGTAAGAAACCTTTTACAAAACTAGGATACGTATTTTGAATCTGAATATAATAGGTATATCATATTTTTGTTTGTTGATCTGTTTGTTTGGTTTTAAAGTAAATCTTAGTAAAGGAGATTTATAAAATTTACATTTGAGAAATAATTTTAATTAATATCTTACTCCACTTCTTATATTTATATGAGGTCGTAATTCACTTCTTACACTTATTTGAGTGATGCGCACCGACAGTCTCTGCCTGCAAACGTGGTTGTGGGATCGAATACCATTCGAGGTGTAGAATTTTTTCATGTCTTCCCTCTGATTACAAGACAAAACGCGGAAATGTGCTCTGCCGCTCCACATTTAAACAACAATATCTCAAAAAATTCTGAGGTACGTGAGTAACAGAGTGCTATAACAATAAGTACTCTCCGTTTACGCTCCGTCTGCTTTCATTTCGATAAACAAATAGTATTTATATTTTTTTAATAATAAATAAGAACTTATGGCGTCGAGAATAAATAAAAATAAATCCTTCTCCGAGCGTAGATCAAACCCACATCACCATTCCCACTTCACCACGAAGCCTCTCTTAACAAAACAACAAATATAAATAATATTAACATTTAAATTCCCCTTTAATTTGCAACAAAACAGTAATTCTGTATAACCTAAACTACAATTCATTAAGTACCTAACTACATTAGTTATTTTAACCAACGCTCGTTCTACCAATTACAGTACCACAACTTCAATCAAATCGGCGTACCGCTAATAGTTAGGGAAACCATTTAGGAAATTAGACATATATATATGTATGTATTTATACGAATTAAACGAAAATTAAACGTAACCAAATGTACGGATTCCATACATCCCCTGAGATGTAATAAAAGATTTATTATGTTGACATTGGGGTTAGTTGTTTGGTTAATTTTAACTGACGGCTAAAGCTTGGGTCTAAATAACTTTACGTTGTTTATCATATAGCGGGGTAGGCAAAGGAATCTAATGTTAAGACATTCTATTCCCCATTTTCCTCTCTAATATTGAGACATTGTGTGTAAAATGGCGGACCTCAACGCCGCGCTTTGTAATAATTCATTCTTGAGTGCTTCAATTCCACCATCAGTTCAGCTCGATGGTATCATAGTAATGTATCGTCATCTAATCTACATATAATTGTAAAGTTTAACAATTAAAATACAACAAATTAAAAGTGCATGTAACTGTACTGATTCTTAGATCTAATTACATAGTTACTTAGTTACAGCTCGACCTAATAATATACAAAGAAAGAGTGTTAATTAACGTGATGTACCTAATATAGTCTGTAGGTTTCCTCAATAAATAGACTAACCAACACAAACATATTTTTTCAATCCGAACCAGTAGTTCCTGAGATTAGAACGTTTTGTCAAGCAGATTCTTTACCTTTTTAAAATTTTCACGCTATATCCCGCACGGTAGGCAGAAGGAATCGGGAAACCTAGAGTTACGACTTAAGACACTACGTTACCGTTCCCATTAAGACACTTCTGTGTGTGTCCTATTTTTCACCGAATTCTAGATTCATTGCATATTGAGTGAGAGTAAATATAATATTTGTATAGATATACATACATAACTTAATTTTATAAGTAAGTATTTCTCCTTCAATTAAATTACACTTGACAGCCAAAAAATCTTAGGACTTTTCACTTAGTAAGATTAGCCAAGGTGAAATTATTAGGGTGGCTCCGACCAATGGGAAACAAGTATTGGCCCCGTGTCATAAGCAGCCAATTTGTAACGAACCCCCTCTAATGCGTATGATATTAATATTTTCCACTTTTATGATCACAGCAATTGTCGTTCGTTCATATTAAAAGTCGCTGTACGCACGTGTTTGCAACAACAATGTACTGGGAGCAGGTTTAAAAATGTGTTTTTTTTATTGAATTTTTAGGATTATATTCTAAGTTAATAATTGGGAAGTAGTAGGAAATGTTTGTTGTTTAATTATAATTTGTAAATAAGGCCACTGTAGCTGTGGTAGATCAGCGCGGCGTTAGATTGAGCAGCCACTCAAACTGCATTTGAATGAAAGTCTCATACATATTTAAAACATATATATAAAATTTATACGTTCTCTATGTGATTGAACTAAAAATTTATATAGAAAAATACTTAAAAATACCTCTTTTTACAGTGCCGCTGGTGCGATGTGTGACAGGACGGGCTACGGCAGCGCTATGGGCCACTTTCCCATGGGCCACATGTCAGCTATGGGGGCTATAGGCACTATGGGAGCGATATCCGCCATGAATGGACAATCTCATCAGAAAAAAACCCAAGAAGAACATATAAAACGACCTATGAACGCTTTCATGGTGTGGTCGAGACTGCAAAGGCGGAAAATTGCTCAGGATAACCCGAAGATGCATAATTCGGAGATATCCAAACGTTTGGGTAAGTTTTTTGGAATATTTTTCAAATTTATTTTTTTATTTTTCAGCTTCATATTTTTCCATTTATTTATTTACTGAGATACAGCGTCTTACTGTTAACGCGACAGTTGTAAGTTCGATTCCCACTCGGAAGAATGCTATAACATTCGGTGAAACCTGTTGAACGAAGTGTCTCAGTACTAAGTTTCCTCTGCCTAATCTCCTACACGGTTCAGGTATAGAATGAAACATTTTTAATGACATTTCCTTTTAAGCAAATTAAAAAAGAACTTACATTTCGAAATATATTTAATAGGAGAACTATGAATTGAAGTTTAATAAAATTATTTAACAATTATTGTCAACTTATACCTATGGGTACAGTTTTAATAATACTAGAGGACCCTTTGTTGTGTACAATACACGTTGCTATAGCAACATATATGTCACTTTATAGACAAGTGTAGGTATATTGTTAATGTCAAATAATATAGTCAGTAGAGGCCAGTCGTAGCGCAGAGGCACAAAGTGTGACTGTAAAATCGACTGGTTGTGGGTTCGATCCCCACTCGAGGAAATTAAATATTTACTTACATTTATATTTTCATTTCTTCGCTCTGGTGTCGAGGCAAAGGATGGCGTTGTGTTCTGCCACTCAACACACAATGCCTCCAGGATTCAACGGAAAGTGGGGAACGTAGTGGCTTAACACTAGGCTCCCTCTGTCTATCCTGCTGTGTGCAAGATACAGCGTGAAGCTATATATCTACGCACAACAGAACAAACATAAAACATTACCAAAAAGATCGTGTTCACCTCACAACGAACGGGCTGTTAGTTTCGTTTTCACCATTTCGTCCTTTGAGGTTATTTAACGCTTCTTTTGAAACTTACTATTGTTGGTGGTGACATCATGTCGAGGCCACAATTTTAACAATTTGATCAAATACTTTGTTATCATTATCAATTTTCAAGTGACGACGCTACGTAGCGCGGTTAGATATCCACTTGACTAAATACGATGAGCTGATCCTTATTGAAAGTGAATAAACAGTTTCTTAATATTTAATTAAAAAAAAATAACTTGACGCTGTATCCCGCAAACAACAGGGTAGGCAGAGAAAACTTAGTGTTAAGACACTCCGTTCCAGATTAATATTTAATGACTCTGTTTATTCTCCATAATCAATAAGATGTGGAAAGATGAGTGTGTTATTTATTGCTGAGTAGGAAGAGGGAACCTGGTGACTTAAGACACACCGTCCCCCACGTACCGTCCTATCTTCATTTTTCATTCCCTCGTATGGGAATCGAACCTACAACCGTAGATTTTACAATTAGATTCTGTGCCGTTTGAAAATATTTATAGATTGGCTTAATTTAATCCAACAATAGTTGTGCGTACTCCATGAAAGCTTCATTTTGATTGCAAATTGATCATTCACATCTCACCTTTGTCCTACAAGGCCTCGAGTTTAATCCTTTAATAATAGTAATGTAAATTAAGGTTTGCCGTCTGTTATTAATCTCATTCGATCAATATATTTCAACTATTAATAACGAATTTGAACCCCGAATATCCATTGGGCAGTCGTGGTGCAACACCAGCATCTGACTGAACACGACAATACTTGGTTTGATTCCCAATTGATAGTACGAATTATTTGGACAATGTGGCGTTGAGTTCTGCCAATCAACATTAAATGTCTTAAAAAATCGAAATTAGGCTTACAGAGAAAAGCGGAGTGTCTTTACACCAGCTTCCCTCTGTCTACCGCGCTATAGTCGATACACAGCGTGAACCAATAAAAAAATATATTAGTCACTTCAACTGACCTTCAAATGTCTGAATGAATGTTAAAAATACAGTGGATAGATACGTATACATATATACACCACATAATAGACAATTTTCTTGCAAAGTCGTGCTGTAAATGCACACAAAAAAGTTTGTTCGCAACAAAAAAAACGACGCAATCAACCAGCAGAAGCGTCACAGCGGGGTAGCGGCCACCGAATTAATCAACGGCCAAAAGTAAGCAAAATCCTGTCTAACAGGATTTTTTTAAAATATTCAGAAAAGGGAAGGACAGGAGCGGAAGAGTATGGAAAAATAAAACCTGCCGTTCGCCATTCTGCCGGTGATGGCGAGAGGAAACTCTATTTTTTTTGTCTCTTTTTTTTTTAATATTTTTCTTTAGTGTATTTGTGTATAGATTTATGATTTAGCTTTTGTATCTAAAATTTGGTGCCTGAGGCCAGTCGTGGCGTAGGGGCACAAAGTGTGATTGTAAAACTGACTGGTTGTGGGTTCGATCCCCACTCGACGAGATGAAATATTTACTTAAATTTATATTTCCATTTCTTCGCTCTGGTGTCGAGGACAACCGCGGCGTTGAGATCTTCCATTCAACACGCAATGCCTCCAGAATTCGGCAGAAAGTGTGGAACGGAGTGTCTTACACTAGGTTCCCTCTGCCTACCCTGCTGTGTGCGGGATAGAGCGTGAAGTTGAAAAAAAAAAAAGTTAACCTAAAGATAAGTAGTGGTACATCAGAGGTGACAGATTTAATATTTATGCAAATAGCTAAAAATATAAAAAATATTTTTCTGAAAGCTTTATTGTTTTTATTTATTCATATTTAAAATTTTAAGAAATTGTAATAACAGGGCACTCTATTTTCCACGTTCCTGGTAGAGTTACCGAATGATAATTTAGGAATACTTAAAAGAGGATTCTTTTAAACTTTCCAAAATATATTATTATTTTAATGACAAAAATCGAGAAATTATTTCCATAAAAATAATAAAGAAAAATAAAAAAAAACCAATAAACAGTCACTCTAAAAATTATTACTCAAAATTTTATTAGCACTGAACAATAACAATTCAAAAAAGCAAAAAAGCAAGCAACTGTAGTTGAGGTATTGTGTTTCTAACGAACGAAGTTGGGGCGAAAGGTATATTGTCTCTTTCAAACATCGCATGTTTTATGCATAGAATGTCTTTTGGCTGAATGGGAACGGTTGTTGGCAGAAATTACTGTCTACTGAAAAAGGGGATGTCCTATATAGGGGAATTTTGGTAAATATACCTTTTGAAATATCCTTTAGTTTTACGTTCAGTTGAGTGGAATATTTCTTTTTGATATGTATAGAAGCCATTCGTAGTGCAGGGGCACGAGCGTCCGATGTAAATTCAACAGGTTATCGGTTCAAATCCCACTCGAGGAAACTAAATATTACATTCTGGTAAAGAGGCAAAGCACGGCGAGAATTCTGCCACTCAACGCGCACTGAAAGCGGGGAGCGGAAGTTACTTAATGGAAACGGAGTATTTTAACTTTAGGTGCCCTGGAAGAGAGACTTCCTACCGCGGGATACAACGTGAAACTAAAAAAAAATATCACCATTGTGTTGTATTGAGACAGTGTTGGACCCTAAACGCGATGTTTGTGAGCTTATTCCCCATTCGGGAAAAAAATATATTTAAATTATATTATTTTCCCGCTTGGTAGAAAAATAGCGGCGTCCATTTTCGATACTAAACATGCAACGCCTTGAAAATTTCGATGAAATTTTACACACATTTTGATATTTATACATGGGTGTTGAATAACAGAATCCAATGCTACAGTTTGTTTAAAAAGACAAAAGAACAAATTTCTTTTGAATATATAATTTTTATTTTATTATCGGATGCCATCTGGTGTAAACAATGTTATTACTGCAAAGTCAAAATCTTTCGATACGAAGCTTATTATCATATGCTCACATATAAACCTACATTATCCGCTTACTATCAGCAACATTTCCACTGTACCATAATAAAATTATAATTATAACATAATTATAAACAATTTTTTACTAAAAGCCCCTCTTAGAAACTAATACCACCAACCATAGAAAAAAAAAGCACAGATGTCACTCCACACACGTAATTTCATTACACGAACTCCACATATAGCTGAATACCTGTCGATATAAAGCTTATTGTTTATTGGCATTAATAAATTGCTCACAAAACGCGTTTTGTTTACGAAACCAATTGCAATCGTAATGTAGTGTACTGTACTGTCGCCCAACAAATGTCGATAGTACAAAGGTATTGAATTCAAAGCCGTATCTTTTTACTGAATGCGACTCAGGGATGATGGGAATGGTAAATATTTTTATTAGTTCCTTTTTATTTATTTTTTGTTGTTTTTGTGCAACTATAACATAAGTTTCATGGTGAAATATATTTTAAAACTGAAAATTATTGTGGAACGGTTGAGGTACAAATCATTCTTAAGAAATCAAAATATATAATTTCTAATAGGATTAAAATTTATATTTGGAAAAAACTTTGGAACGATATATTTATGTATTTAAAACTATTTATGTTAAAAATTCAAAACTAAATTAGATATAGTATTGTAGTGTATATGAGCCGTTTATTGTATTAATCATCTTATTCTGTCAGTCGCTTAAAAGTTTAACTAGTCCTTTTTAATTTATATAGTTTAAGATTTACGTTTATTTATGCATCCCATAACTATAATTTGAACTTATATTATAAAAATAATAAAAAAAAATCAGTGCACTTTAAACAACAGTATAATTGATTTGTGCATTGAATACAGCCCATATTCAAATAAAAAAAATAAAAAAAACCTTATATTAAGAACTCTAAAACCGTGTGTATCATGTTTCCATCGCTGTCTGTTGCATTTGCCTTACCTCAATTGTACTGCCAACTGTTAGGGGCGTCTCGTAGTTAATATTAATTAAGGCGAGGGCGGCGATTGTAGTTCGTGTAATTGCTTTTCATTTATCGACGCCGGCAACCCTTACGTGAGATATATCGCGTTTGTAATGAGATTAATCAAAGTATATGTTCTTGGAGTAGAGTCCTAATCTTTCTAGTAGAAGTAGGTATGTAATAGAAAAGAAATCTAAAGTGGATATATGATTTTTCTAGTATAATAAAGTACGGCCATCATGGTGCAGTGGAAGAACGGAAGAGTATAACTGCAAAAGCGACGGTTGTGGTTTCGTTTCCCATCCATGGAAACGAATTATTTTCAATTCCTGCTGTCATATTATTCAATTGGTTTTTTTACCACGCAATATATAAAAAAATAAGCGGAAAGTCTAGGACAGAGTGTCTTAACACAAGGTTTCCTCTGACCACTGAAACTTACAAAAAATTACATTAAATAAGACTCAAATCGACAACTTTCATACTCTATATACATTAAAACATTTAACTTAATACATCCCAAAGATTGCTTTACAAACCCAAATTACTCCGGACCAGTTGCCAGCACATGTCGAATTCCAATTTACTTCGATTTTCCTCGCCCGTCTATGTACCTACTATCATTTTTTGTTTCGAACGCTCCCGTTTTTTGTATTTCGTAATTAAACCCCACTTCTTTGGCCATTGGCTATGATTCAATATGGTATACAGGCATACCCAATAGCGTCTCCGTGTATAATTTTATAAAGGAACCCATGGTTCTCTCACCAAAGTTAATTTTTTTCAACAAAATAACTATGTATTGTATGGAAGGAATCTATTAAACCACCTATAGTGGTTCAGCTTTTTGTACTGGACGGAAAGCTTTTAATAATTGAACTTTTATTTCGGTAACTGATACTGAATCGTTTTTTGAGGTATTCTCGTATGGTTGAATTATTTTGCTTTAAATTTAAACTAACTAGGTAATATATAAAAACGGTTCGATAACATGATTTATTTTTATAGAAAAAAATGTTTAGTTAATTTCGGATCTTTTTACGCTATGGTGTAAATTTTATTACAGGATTGATTTAAGAGTTACATTTTCTACATATATATCCACATTGATAGTTTATACTTTTACTAGTTTTGTGAGACCAGTTGTGGCGCAGTGACATATATGAGCGACTGTAGCAAATGAAACAACTTCAATTCCCACTGAAAGAAACTAATTATTTTATATTTTCATTTCCCTGGTAACGAGGCAAAGGGCGGCTTTGAGTTCTGCCAATCAAAACGCATTACCTTTAGAATTCGGTGGAAGGTGGGGTACGGATAGTCTTAAAACTAGGTTCCAAGGTTCTACCTGTGTTTATTAAATAATGTTAAAAAGTGTAAAAAATCTTTTGCTGAATAATAGATATAATACTATCTAGTTCATGCCCACTAAGATATCAATGGATAGACGACTTAAAAGCGTCTGCTTTCTTAAAGAAGTTTAAAGATATAGAAAACAAAATTCGTTTCAAATTTGCATTTAAAAGACTAAAATAAAAAAAAAACTTTTGGTAATATCCACTTAGACCATGCCACATAGACCATAATTAGGAAATATTTGCGCTACAGAAAATCCAGGATGAAAAAAAAAATCCAGGAGGAATTTTCACTTTTTCTTTTGGTAATATTCATTTATATCAGCTAGTAGCAATAGGCGTGTTTACTTTACAAGTAAATATTCCACAGAGTTATTAAAAATTGAAAAATAGATTTGTCAATTGTGTTCAGACAAAATAAAAAGGTAATTTAACTGCACGAAGCAAGCATTGCAACAAAACACTATGGTCTTCATTCGTCAATGAAGTTGAAGTTGGAAATGACATCGTTTTCACTTAACTTTTCCAGTAAGTTAATAAGTGTAATGAGAAGAAAAATATCTTTACTTTTTCGTCTAATTATTTTATTTTATACTATGACAGAGTTGCTTATTTTATTATTTAAAAAAAATCGTTGTATCCGTTGTGTGATATCTGTGATTTGGTGTAACAATGAGGTATTTAGATTTTAATAAATATTACGTGAGACCCAATTAAAGTTAGTAAACAGTTTTTTCGCATACAGGGACATACTTAACTTGTTTTTTTTATCTACTGACCACTGTATCCCGCACAAAGCAGAGTAGGCAGAGGGAATCTAGTGTTAAGACACACCGTTACCCACTTTCCGCCGAGTTCTGGAGGCATTGCATGTTGAGTGGCGGAACTCAACGCCGCGTTTTTTTAAAATTTGCAATTAAATTCTTGCATCAAATTAACCAAATCGCCTAAATCAATCAATCTATCGATAATGTCTTACACAAAAGTCAGATGAAAGAAAACAACTTTTTTGTTATGATATTACTTTACTTACACGTATTCTAGATCTCTATTACTAATAGAATAATGAAACTGATCTAATTTTAGTTAAAAGAAAGATATACCTTAACTTATCAGAGATTGAGCTAAATAAAAATATAACTAATATATTGCGCACTATTTAATTTTGCAAATATAGGCAAAATAAATATTTATAATAGTCAATGAACTGGTTTTAACATTATTATGATATATCGGTTGATTACACTAACGACTCGATTTTGCCCAATTATGACAATAAATTGTATTCAATAAGCATTTCTTCTTTGCTTTTCTCATGTGATGAGGCCAGTCGTGGCGCAGGAGAACGTGTGACTGTAAACGCAACAGGTTATGGGTTCGACCTCACTCGAGGAAATGATATATTTAATATTTTCATTTCTTTCTATCTGGCGTTGAGAAAGCTCGGTGTTGCGTACCGCCTATTAACGCACAGTGCCTCCAGAATTGGCGGAAAGTGGGGAGCAGTAGTTTCTTAACACTAGGCTACAGGGTTTCCCAGATTTTGGCTAGGAGAAAAGCGAGACATTTATCTCTGGAATCGTTAGTAAGTTATTACAACAAATAAAGTTATTAAAAATGAATTAACTAAGTGCGTAAAATAATTCATGAAAAGTTGGATCACGTCTGGCCCGCTCGTGGCATTTAAATTTTGGGCATAAAGTCGGGACGTCCCGCCAAAATCGGGACCCCTCAGCCTACTCTACTACTACTACTCTAGCTGAAAAAAAAGCACATGTTACAATTTCTATAAATTAAAATCTTAAATAACTAATTGAAATTAATTACGTAGAAACAATATTATTACCAAAAAAGAAAAACCAGTCTTCCTGATACCATTTCCATCACCTATCTACTCTGTTCACAGTAGCTACGACGTAAACGTGGGGAGGCTTATCACGTCGGCGCAGGCTGTCAGGGGCAGGCTACAAAAATACTGTTGTTACCTTATTGTTGTTAAAAGGGCCGCTTGTTTGCCCTTGTTTAATTACTACAGCCTTTTGTCCCGGTTCACATTGAGAGTGCATTGTGTTATTTAGTTTATGTTTTAACTTAAAATTACAAGTGAAATTGTTTTTTAATAGAAAACTTTTTCATTATTTTCATTATATTTGTTATGTTAGAAAATGCTGTCGTAGCGCAATAGAACAAGGTATGTGTGTAAACGGGATGGTTGTGGGCTCGGTTTCCAATTGGGGGAATGAATTTCCCCGCTCTGGTAACAAGACGAAGCGCTGAGTTTGTGTCCGTCACCAAACACGCACGCAATATGTCGAACATTGGATAGAAAGTGCAAATGGAGTGTTTTAACTGTACGTTCCCTTTTTCTATCTTGTAGTATACAGCGTACAGCTATATAAAAAAAGAATGTGACTAAATACGATGGATATGTGCTCAAACACCATTCTCTCCGTATATATGAATCGCTTATAATTATATATTTCTTTAATCGGTGGAAAGTGGAGAATAGAGTGACAAAAAACAGATTTTCTGTCGTGAGTGTTTCTTAATTGTTCTGAAGAATTAAAAAGTGTAATTTACAACTTCTTTTAAGATTTTAAGTTCTGAAATCGATGTCTCATTAATCTTTAAATGTTCCAAAAGGCTGTGTAGAGATTTATTCTGCAGAGGTTTATTATAGAAAGGTTACCAAACTTAGTTCTAAACGAATGTCAGAAATAACCGAAATTTGTAAGATATTTAATGGAAAACCTATAATTTAACACATCACATCAGATCTATTCATCAGTTTCATAATAAACACATAATATAAACTTATTTAAACAATAAGCATCTGAAGTTTCTATGGAGTCATCAGCCTGGGTGTAGGGCAGTGCCTTTCATTAATAGTAGAATACTGAGCCTTTGTGTTTGTTTTGTTTGTTTATATTGTTGTGTGTTATATTTGTATTTAAGATCTAGATTTTGAAATATATCTTCTTTATTGTTGTAGATCTCTTATCTAGTTATATTATAAGTACTTTTTTCAGTCTTCGATATTACTTTTGTATAATTTCATTAATAATATTATTATTTAATTACTGGCTGAATAGGTAGAGATATGTTTCAAACCTTCTTTTATATCTGTACCAATAGAACGGAAAAGAATATTTTCTATAGGTATCTATCTACCACAGAACAATCAGATATACACAAAATCCATTCACCCAATACATTACAAAATTGAATTAACGAAATCAACTAAGCAAATAGGCGACAATGACGACAACACCAAAAAAAAAAAATCTATTAAACATTTAATAAAATCATGACCCAAATAACGTCTTAACATTTCAATTTTCCGGACGAAAGGGTGGTAAGTCTTTGTCAAGGGGAACACCCCCCTCCCCCCCATTGTAAGGCACACAAGCTTTCAGCGTAATGAAGAGCATTTTCGTCCGATTCCGAATACAATGGACGTTTTAATACAAGAGAGAGGAAACTCTTTTGTCGCGCACACCATTGTCGCTATGTGAGTGTGTTACATACGTTTTTTTTTGTCTCGCGTTTTTGTTTGTACGATTGTTGTACAATGTGATGTAAAACATGGATCTTGATGTGTTGTAATGAAAATGGCACACTTATGTGTGTATTATAGATGGAACGCTCGCTCTGTTGTCTTTGTTTTAGTGGAATTTTCTTTCTGTGTTTACTTTTTGTTGTTTGTCTTGTGTTCTTCTTGTCTTTAGTTAGATTAATGTGGTTGTATTTTGGTAATGAGTTCAACGCTGAGGGATTTGTAGTTGTTCTGCTGTTTATAAAATAACATGACCCATAAATGTAGTTATATATTTTAAATTATTGTATTAGTTTTAATAATTTTAAAATTATCAATTCAGTTGCACCTTCTTTTTCCATAAATACTCACTCAGTTATTGATAATACCACAGAATGAGTTAAACATTTTTCTTAAACCAAATCGGTTAGAATTTTGCTATTTAATATAAATTTAATGAACATACTTTCATTTCTTTAATTTTTAAATTGAATACTAATGACATCAACTCACAATTTCTAAACTTACTACTACTCATATCTCTACTTATTAATTAAAATCTTCCATTATCGAGCCACTGACAGACGCACACGCAAAATTGAAATTTGTCATATTTCGGTTCCATGGAGAGTGTAGGGGAGCACTGAGAGAGGATTTACCGAAATTCCTATAAGAACGGAAAAACAGAATTTTAATTTTACGTAAACGAAATTGCCGGCGAAAGGTTTTATATAATAAACATCCTTATTTGTTATAAATACAATTTAAATTTCCAACAATAACAGATATACAGAAAAAAATATAACAAATAATAATAATCATTTATATATATTGCATAACACCATACCCCCAAACCAACTATTGTATAAGAGGTGGGATGTAGGAAATAATTACTGTAGAGTGGCAACACTCGACACGTGCAATGTATAATTGTTAATTAAATTAAAAATATTTGTAGCTTTGAGCTTTGAGTTTGTATTGGATTGGTCGAGTGTGTACGTAGGCTGGTTGTAAAGAAAGGTATGTGGGCAGAATAGTATTTAATATTTTGATATGTAGGTGTTTTTTTTTTATTTTCCATGAAAGCATCTTAAATACTTTAAAAATTATACTTAAATATAAAAGAAAAAACAACAATTTCTTGTCAATTGAATATAAGCACAATATAAGTACAATATGCCCAATTTTAAATTACAATAAATTATATGAATATATTGTAATGTATCTATCTATATATGGTTATCCAAAAAAAAATTTTAAAAATCCCATCAATATTTCACCAAACACAACAAAACTTTAAAAGGAAATTACAAAATCGTATCAGTATCACCGCGACAGATCCTATAATAACTAGACGATTCTTATCCCACAAAGGCGACTGTCTCCCCAACGAATAATGAAAACGGGAAAAACTTGTTGTAGCGGAATGAAAAGCGCAAATTCGTCATTAGGCGGTACCTACCTACTATACCTACTATATACCTATATAACTTTATATATATTTATATATTTCACTTCGTTGGAATTTTGGTATGCGAGAACGGGACGAAAGTTCCCAGTGGCTTTCAATGTACGTACATTGTTTTCTCTTTTATAGTCGGATGATTCAGAATTGTCTTGCCTTTTTGAATGGCCGGTGGCGCCCCTCCACGCCGTGAATACTGCCTTCCATAAAGCGGGCGGACAAAAGGGTTGCCTCTTGAATCGACTGGGAGACAAGTCGCTCGTTTCGATTATATTGTATCGATCAATGGCATTGTCTCACCAATGAGGAATGGTTAGGGCAAATTACTTTTCTGCATTTCGTTGGAATTTTATTAATAGTTGGGAGTTTGGTTTTTTGTGAGTTGTAGATTTTGTGTTTTTTGTTGTTGTTGATTTTGTTTATGAAGTGAGGAATTATTGGATTGGATTGCTATGGTAATAGGAATTTGATGGCGAATTATTAAATTTTCATAAAATGAATAAAAATTAATAGAATACTTCCGGTTAGCCTAGAATTATGAAATTTGGCACCTAGTATCTACAGGTAGGTAGTACTAGTTTAGAGAAAAATGAAACCTATATATTTGTGGTTAAATCCTAAAAAATAATAGCTTTAAAAGGGGAAAAATTTGATAAAGCCTGAATTTCCGAAAAAAGCTCGAAATCTCTAATTTTTGTACGAAACCCACGTGGGCGATCCACACACGCTTGTCCGATTTTTTTTTTGTAACGACTCCGTACTGTGAAGTGAGAAGATTATGTGGGTTACATACAACCCTTAACGTAAAAGTTTATTTTCTCCCTATCAATGAAATATATTTTTATGAACCTCAAATTTAACGTTTCAATCTATCGATAAACTCATTATAATATATATTTTTCAGAATTTAATATTGTTTTTTAAGCTGTGAAGTTGTCTATTCCACAGGGAAGGCTGAGGGAACCTACTGTCACTCCATTTCTTGCTTTAATCCCAATCTTCAAGAGATTGCGCTTGTATCGTTATGTAAGGAACGAGAAAATAAAAATAATTCGTTTCCCCAAGTGGCAATCGATCGAAATATACAACCACCGCGTTTACAATCAGACACGTGCGTCACATCGCCTATATATATGTATATATATTGTTTCTAACAATTTAATGTTACCCATTTTATTGTATAATACTAAACAATCCTGTAATTACAGGGGCCGAGTGGAAATTACTAACAGAAGATGAGAAAAGACCATTCATAGACGAAGCCAAGCGGCTGCGTGCTATGCATATGAAGGAACACCCGGACTACAAATACAGGCCCAGGAGGAAACCTAAGACGTTGAGGAAAGAGGGCTATCCTTACTCCATACCATACCCGAGCGTACCTATGGATGCTTTGAGAGCTGGTAAGTTTTTAGTCTCACAGTATAGGTACTGGTTATAGCCCGTTTTAGGTTTCAGCACATACACTCTCCAACGACCTGTAAAATTTTAGCGTTCTACGTGTCTGGCAGTCGCTCTCTCTCTCTCTGTCTCTTTAGATATTTTTGTTTATTTAAAATATGTATAAGCCCAAATTATTTCTATATATTTTTTCAAGAAAAAAGAATCCCCAATAACTTAATATATAGATTTGGTTATCACTTTACCTGTAATCGTAATTAAGTTTTTTATATCAAAAGCTGTTTTTGATTTATTATAGGTAGGTAGGTACTTACTTCATGGTTTGTCTCACACAGCAGGATAAGTTAACCTTGTAGAGTAACTTAGTGCTACGACATTCCGTTCCGACTCTTGTTCAATTTTCTAAACTTAAGAGTGTTGAATACTAATCAAGATTCCGCCGTTCGATTCCCACTCGGGAGAATAATACATTCTTCCGAGTGGGAATCGAACTCGCAACCGTCGCTATTGCAGTTAATAAAAATGTACGCAGTAATAAAGATACCTATTAATTTGACTTCCATTTGATAAACGTACAATTGAAACATATTAAATATTTTTTATCAAAAAATTCTATAAAGTAAGCTCAAATACAATGTCTCCACGCACGTATCTACACAAAGTCCTTGTAACCTATCATTAGATATCATAAAACAGTGGTGTTATTATCACATGAAATGTGCTTTGCGTACGCGGTTTTTAATATTTATCAATATTTTATACATCACTAGTTGTCGCTTGCGAATTTGCTTGCGTGAAAATTAAGACGCATAATGGAAAGGTGATAAGATTCCTATGAATTAAGAAACTCTTTTTTATTTTCTTGTTTATTATTTATTAATTGTTGTCAACTCTGAGATAGATCTTCAGAGTATTTATAAATCGCTTTCAACTCTGAGATAGATCTTGAGAGCGATCTTGAAATGACGTTTTAAGAATCTTTGAATTAAAACAGTGTCTCAACATACATTCAATATCGATCTCAGACTTGAGAGCAATTTATAAATACGGACCTTAGTGCTCTTCTACAATTTCTAATCTACCTAAATGCAAATTTTCAATTTTGTAAAGTTAGTAGTTTCGACTGTGCGTTGTCTGTCAGTCTGTTGCCTTTCAGTAATGGAGGAGTTTTATTTATACTGGTATATAATCTAACCAACCAACTAATTCAACTCAATTTTTTGTTCAATATTATTTGTATTGCTTCGATACACATATAAAGATCTATGATAGATTCTTCCTTTTTCCAATACTGTTATTTAATATTAATATTATAATATATATTTAAAACTTACAGCAATTATTGTTTTGACACTTTGGGTCATTTTGGGTCATTTTGAAAAAGATTTCGTTGTCTGTCTGCCTGTCACCAGGCTGTATCTCATGGAATTTTTCATGCCCGAACTCGACTTGCACTTGCCCTATTTATTACATTTTTAACATCATCTCGAAAGGCATCGACTTGATGCCAAAGCGGCCCAATTATTTAATGATTAGTTTACCGCATACAGCTTCGTAATCAATAGACATGTAGTGTTAAGACACTCCGTTCCACATTTTCGCACCAATTTCAAGATGTTTTGGAAATCAACGCCTCGCTTTATCTTGATACCAAAGCGAGGAAAAGAATTATTTATTCCTCCAAATGACCTCGGCCACGAAGCGTTAAAACTAATAATAGAAAATAATAAAAATACGAATTCGCTCATTAAAAATACTAAGCCTCGGATTATTTACAATACGCAAATCCCACAGTTCGGTGAAGTTGTAAATTTTTTGTTAGTTCTAGTTTTTCTATGTTATTTCTGAATTTTTTTTTGTTTGGAAGAATGCCAGATTTATTGTGGTTTTCCTGTTACGGATATCGTAGCACAAAAGCTGTAAATCTTGCTACTAAGTTTGCGGTGGGTAATAAATTAATGTCTAACTTAGCTCTTCATAATTCTTTGGCATTAGACATTTTAATATGTACCATGTAGTAGGTAATTATACACCTATCTATGTAAAATGAGTATATTTATTAAGCCTCCTTAAAAAACCTTTAGATTAGTATTAAAAATATTCTAAAAAAAAAACAAGGCCGCCGAGGCCGTAGATTTTATTTTCAGAAAGGGAATTAATCATTTTCGTTTTTCCTCGCTTCGGTAACTTTTTAGACGACCCGAAGGGGTTGAGTTTCGGCTCTTAGCGCACTATATCTTTAGTTGGGCCGCGCGTGAGGAACAGGAACAGTAGGTTTCGTCTGTCTACTTTGCTACGGCCTGAAGCCATGAAATATATATTTTGATTTGACTAAATACGTTATAGTTTTTCTATTTACCACGCGCATACCAGAGTAGATAGAGGAAACTTGGGAATCTAAAAATACGTCGTTCCGTAATTTACGCCGCAATCTTGAGGCATTGAATGTTGAGTGGTGGAACTCAACGCCACAATTTTGCTTTGTTACTAAAGCTAGGAAATTAAAGTGTTAAATATTTCTTTCCCCTAAGTGGGAATCGAACCCACAATCGTCGCGATTACAGTAGCACGCATTTGTCAAACCATGTAAACTATATAATAATAAATATGCATTATTTATTTCTTAAACAAAAATACTATTAAAAAACGTATTACAAAATACGTATCAAAAGATGCGACAATGTCATCGATTCAAGCATAACGGTACTGATTATATAATAGCTGTGCTACGTTTGTAGCTTACTTGAAAAGTAATTCTTTTTTTTTTTGCTTTACGCTGAACCTCGCACATAGTAGGATCGTCAGAGGGAACCTGGGGTCCTAGGGCCCGAGAGAGCCTAATGTGGCCATTGTGCGCCAGGAGCACAAGCTTGCTACTGTAAACGTGACAGTTGCGAGTTCAATTCCCACTCGGAGGAATAAAATATTAAATATTTGTAAAAATATTTCATCGCTCTGGTAACGAAGCAAAGCGCGGCGTTGACTTCCGTCACTAAACACACAATGCCTGGAGAATTCGGCGGAAAGTGACGTGAAGCGTGAAACTAATAAAAATAAAATAAAATATAAGGTCAAGAGTAACGTAAAAATATCGTAAATAGGTAAATTTTTATTTAACATGTTGAAGGTATCTATCGATTACAGAATGATCGTGTCTCGTTTAATGATGTCCAATAAAAATGTATGTTATACGCTTTAAATTCTAACCATTTTAACATTTATTCTGTTTGTCAATATCATTTCAATATTTATAAGAAATATATATTTTCTATTTATGTTTCGTACTTATAAGAACGCCCACTCATAATTTTATTGTTAGAAAGTCCTACTACAAGCTAATATTTATTTTTTCTCAGTACTCGGATTACTAAACTCTTGTAGGATACAATTTTATAACTATTCATGTAAACTTCAATAAAAAAATATTGAAATTAATTTAGAATAAAAAAATAATTATGTACTGATTGTCTCAATAAAAAAAACGTTTGTTTAACTCTACTATCGAAATTTCAACTTAAAAAAAGATAAACGAAGACAAATTTGATTTTATAATGTTAAAAGGCTAAACAAACAACAATCGACGCGTATTTAACTCGTTCTTGACTGACTGACATAAAATAACTATATAGAACATTTTTTTATTTAAAATATTATACTATTATATTAGAACAATATTAAAAAATTATGGTTATTAACAATAATAACCATAAATTGTTACTAATTATTTATCTATTTCTAAAATTTTAGACAAAACAAACAAATAAAAAATATATATTTTAGCTACACATTTCAAGTACTGGAAAGCTAGTAAAGAGAGCACACCGGTCACTCGCCCCGCGACAAAAACGCTCATGGTCACGATTTTTTTCCGTGACTCTTAAAGATATTGTAGACAAGTTGTAAAAAATCATCCACAATAAACTTTATTATTGTTGAAAAGGCAGGTTTTTTAATCGATGTAAGTATTTACTAATAGGCTTGTGTTATAGTACAGTCGGTGAGTCGTGGCCGCTTTGCAGTTAGGCTTTCTGAACTTTTGAGCATTATTTAATCGGGACGTAAATATTAAAAAGTAAAAACGATAATAGAATCGAATCTGCGCAGCCGTCTACAGCCTACTTCAGGCCGGCCACGACTCGTCGACGGTACTGCGCGTTCGCTATACTCTCTTGGTAATTCGGTGTACATACCAACTGTTTTTGTTTAATGTAATATTGAAAATATAATAATTATTGTAATATTGTATTTATCTACCATTCAGAAATTTTTGAATCTATAAGCGATGGTTATGGGTTTGATTTATATTATATTTGTTTCCACAATCTAGGAACAAAAATCAACATTAGGTTAAGCCCGGTTTACAAAATAACAGTGGCCAATAACCTACCTAACCTATTTTGTTCATGGTAACAAACACATAATATAAGGTCTAGTATGGCATTAAAGTCTAGTTCTGCAAGGATTTAAGAAATATCCAATTCGAAAATCTTTTTAAGCTTGCAAAGTTTCTGTCATCTCTTTCATTTCTTCGACTATAGAGTCTCATCGTTCTGTAGAAAAGATTATCTAATAATTTTATACAAAATGAAAAATAAACTAATATACGTTTCTTATTTTTCTCTTACATGAAACATTTTATATTTATAATGTACATTTTACAAAATGTACGTACCACGATGTAATATAGCCTATGGCGAACTTATAGGTTAGTGGTCAGAGTGCCTGGGCAGTTTCCAGAAGGCGCGGGTTCGAGTCCCGCTTCGTGCAATTTTTTATACGTTTTCTAAATAAGTATTTTAGCCTATAGCAATTTCTCGAGGAATGAACTTGTATAACACAAAAATGAATTTTTCAATTCGTACCAGTAGTTCTTGATTGGAGCATTACACCAAATAAGCTTACTTTTATACTATTAATAGTATATAACTACAGACATACTAAAAGAAATGGTAATACCATCTTACATCACAATTCAATTTCGAAAAAAAAAATTCACAACAACAATAAGATCAACCTAAAAGCCCCGAACCCTGACCCCTAAGCCTACACCAGAAGAAAAGAAAAAAAATGAAAAACGTAGTTTAAAACTACACTGTGTTTGACAGTTCTCGCTGTCAATGTGAGACATACAATGGGAAAACTAACCCTTGTACTGAGGGTGCGTCAAATTTCACTCCTAAGGTTATTCTGACACGCGATTATATTTATTGAAAGATCCCGTCCCGCTTTTTACATACGCATTATAGGGTTAGGCAGGGGCGGTTTGCGGCATTAGTAATGTTCTGTAAGTAATCGGGTCCGAACTCAAAAAACGCAGGAACAAAATAGGTGAAATGTCTGAAGTTTTCACGGTTTGTTGGTTTTCTATGGAAATTTGTTGATGTAATCGTATAGACTGTAGCAGTCGAAATTGGGTAGGTACATACATACGTACATTTTCAGTGGTTGTGAGTTCAATTCTTGCTTAGAGATTCGTAATCTTTGTTTCTCTATAATAGGCGAGTGGAATGGAGTTTTATTTGGTGTAGGTTCGGAAAACGTGTAATATATATTATTACGTTAATTAAGTACTTTATAGTTTTGGAGTAATTTTTTTTAACTTAACGCTGTATTCTGCACATAGTAGGGCCTACTCAGAAAGAACCTGGGAACCTAGTTTTGTGACCTTCCGTTTCCTATTAAGGCAGTTTTGTTTTTCAATTTTTTCACTTTACACCAAATTCTCGAGGCACTGCATGTTGAGTGAAGGAACGGAACACCGCACTTTGTAAGCTACCAGAGAAAGGAATTAAAAATATTAAATATTCCATTTCTCCGAGTGGAAATCGAACCCACAACTATCACGCTTACAGTCACGATGACCTCAACATGATTTTAAATCTAAAAAGAACTTTGGAAAAAACTTATTAAATTGAAAATAGCACTAAACATATAGAAGATAAGCCTTTAAACGATTGAAATCTATAAAACGTTTACGAATGTTTAATCACCCCACTTTTATTCCACCATAAACTCGCGGTGGCAATTAAGTTAAAAGCTATTTGGTGTGACGCGACCCTTAAATAAGGGTAGCTACACACCAACACGTGTAAGCCACGCCCACGCTTAGACCGCAGGGAGTAAACGCTTATAAAAACTAATGTATATGGAAATATTAATTATACATAGTAGGCTTCATGAGATTTTTTTTCAAAAATAGAATTTTTAGTTTCTTCCTCTATTACTTATTTTACTTTTAAATAAATAAATCAGCTTCCGCTGTATCCCGCTCACAGCAGGGTAGGCAGAGGGAACCTAGTGTTAAGACACTCCGTTCCCCACTTTGCGCCAAGTTCTGGAGGCATTGGCGTGTTGTGTGGCGGAACTCAACGCCGCGCTTTTCCTCGACACCAGAGCTAAGAAAATGAAAAAATAAATGTAAATAAATATTTCATCTCCACGATTGGGGATCGAACCCACAACCAGTCGATTTTACAGTGACACCTTGTGCACCTGGGCCACGACTAGCCTCAGCCTTTTTTACTTTTCGGTATATAAATATCGCAATAAGCAAGACACTTGTATCCCGCGGAAATATTGCGTGTGGTGATTGAAAATAATTTTTATCACCGTTTGTGAATTGATATCATAACTGTCGTATTCACAATTACTTGTTGTGCTATGCCACGATGGCTTCAAAATTCTAATAATACTCCACGTTTTAATATTGCTTAGAAACAATACGTTTAGACAATTGCAGCTCAAAACCCAACTTTCATCCATAACTTTTAATTTGGTTGTTGTGGTTAGAAAATAAATATAAAATTGAAAATTTTGATCGTAGCGGGAGTTGAACATGGGCATTTAGAATACCTGTAAAAGGTCAAAGACCCAAGCTGAATTAAACTACATTTCTTATAAATTTCCCTACTGTAAAATAGAACATTGACTGAATTGGACGTAAATCTACAACCATATAAGACAAAAAAATCAAACTACTTTTCATAAAACATAAAAAATCTATGGCTAATAGTGTGTCACAAGAAAGTCTATCCAGAAATTACAAATATATCGTTAAGGGCCTAAAGGGCCCGTACACGCGACGGCCACGTGGCGACACACTCAAGTCTCCGCCTACCAATCGGAGGGTATGGTCACAACTCGCATTGACTAATTATGTGACCTTGCTTTCATAAAATAGGTTATTAAGTGGTCTGAAAAGGGATTTTTTGATTTTAAATGGGGGTAGTTTTCTTTAGAATTGAATGCAATAACTTTCAACATACTTTGGTTGTGTTTATTTCATATATCGCGTTGTATTTCGCATGTGGCATTATATGCAGAGGGACCCTAGTGTTACACAATTCCCAATTAACAGCCCGATTATCGAAATTGTGAGACGGCGTAAGAGACGAAACTTAACGCCGCGCTTGGTCTTGCTACTAGAGCAAAAATAAATCGTTTCACCGATTGGAAGTCGCTGAGTAGAATCGCATTTAAAGTCAAAACCTGCGCCACGACGGTTTCAGCTTTACTAACTCAAAAAAAACTATTATTTATCTAGTAAGATCGTTGCAAAATCCATTTTACTAAAATAAATATCCTCATTCATTGAATTCGGCAGAAAGTGGAGAACGGAGTGTCTTAACACTAAGTTCCCTCTGCCTACCCAGTTATGTGCGGGATAAAGCGTGAAGCTGATTTATTCTAAATATCCTCAATAACCCCAATAACCCCAAATAGTACATACCATCACTACACTTAGACCTCCACGTGGAATATGCGCGTGAAAATATTTCAATACAAAACAAAACTGAATCGACTTTTATATCAAAAACATATTACCCAACTATAAAGCAAAGAATCCAATATAATTATGCTAATTACAAGTTGAAAACAAACAAACGCTACGGTTGTAATTTCTACACCATTGTTCTCGAGGCTAACTTGGCCTGGCCGGGTTTACACAGATGCAAGTACAGTAGTTTTATTCATTTCTATGATAGGGTTGTGTGTATTATTTCTATAGAATAATAGATACTTTATAAAAGAAATGGATAATTTTAAGGAGATATGTATAGTGCTTTGTATTATATCTAACGTTTGTGGCAGAATCCATCTCATCTCTCTGCAAGACGTATAAATTTTTATTTTGAAATCTTACAGGACCCCAAGTCCTGTTTTTTTCGTCGTGTTCGTCGTGTTTTAATTGCCCCTTAAGAAATCAGAAAAAAAAATCTCATATTATATTAAATTTATTCTACTTCGCGCCATATCCGGGTAAATACATACAAGGAGCACAGTAGAGCCACTTTACTCATACTTTCATCTAAACCCGAGATATTGCATTAAGTTTTGAAACTCTACAATGTCTTTGTCTCCAGAGTGCAAAAATGAAACTATCTCAGAATAGAAATCGAACCCAAAATCAATGTATTTATTTTTCGCATAGCATCGCTTTCTAAATATCAAATTTAGAAATATCGATTTTTTTATTCAAAATCTTTCAATTTACAGTGAAAATTAACAGAAAATAGAACTGCCTATGTCAAACAATAAATTTCATTATCGATTCAGCGTGTCTCGTAGGCAAAGTCTATACTTGCTTTCACGCTCTGCCTCGCTTCAAATAATCTGTTGCTAGCATTACGTTATTATTAGAACCAACTGAACAAATAATTTTTATGTATTGTGACATATGTAGATGTGGCGCGCTATTGAAATGTGTGCTTGGAAGAAAGTGCTATAATTCTTCGAAAATTAATAATTTTCTTTGGTTTTATGTCGTTAAAACTAAAATTGAAAATAGATTCACACTTCAACTCAGTATTAAGACACTGCTCCTAACTGTCCGCACAATTTTCAAAATATTGCATGTTAAGTGGCAGAACTCAACGCCGTACTTTGTCTTACCAAAGCGAGGAACTTCTCCTAATTCTCCTCCATTCATATGATACATACATAAATAATTAGGTTAAAACAAATATATGAAGTTGGACAAAAAATATATGCATGTCAAGTTTATAAAAATAAGTTTTTCGTGATTGAATGTATAACTTATATAATCTATCTGTTGGCAAATGCAGCACAATAAAAGGATTAAAGGTAATGCGGGCGAAGCCGCAAATAGGCCGCTAGTCTACATATAAGTATGAGTCACTTAAAAAGTTGCCATGATGGTGTTTTCTATACTTGTATACTACACTGTTGCTTTTATTCTAATATATGAACTTTTATAAAGCATAATCTATGAAGTGACTATAAATTTAATATAAGCTTATTTGATATGACATCAGTAGTTAAACAAAATGCAACATTGGATTAGCAATGTTTTCAAAATTAAAGTGCAACAAAAGAAGATAGGAAACAGCTGTGCAGCCTTACCCTTGTGAGGCCGTTGTTGCTTAGCGGCATCGTGGTTGTGGGTTCAATTCCCATTCAGAGGAAATTAGATTTCTTTCCCCTGTCTGGTAACAAAACAAGGAGCGGGGTTGAGTGTTGCCACACGCAATATCCCGAAAATTGAGTAGAAAGTAGGAAACGGAATGTTTCCCTGCCTACCCTGTTAAATGCGTGAAGAATAAAAAAAACATGTGCGACCATAATGAAAAAAATACATTATACAAAACACATGTTTAGGTGTCGCCGTTCTCAAATAAAGAAACTCAAATATTGATTGTTGAAATTACGTAAATTATTCCCTCTTTGTTGAATTAAAATATAATGATATTAAATTAATATAAATATTTGTTCATCGATGTAAAATATAGGTAAAAACATCAAAACTATATATCATTCTTTATCTGTTATGATTAAAACTTTTTCAAAAATCTAATTGCGACCGTCGTCGTGGCACTGGGACACAAGCGTGCAACTGTAAGCGCGACAGTTGTGGGTTCGATTCCCATATGGGGGAATGATATATGTAAAATTTCACATGAAATATGTAATATTTCACTTTGGTAACAAAGTGTGGTGTTACGTTGTGCCACTCGAACCCGTAACACGTATTGTCTCGAAAATTCGGCGGAAAGTGGGGTACGGAAGTGTCTTAATGGGAATGGAGTGTCTAAATACTAGGTTCTTTCTGCCTATCTTGCATTATGCGGGGTACGAAGTAAAGCTTAAGAACAGAGTCTAGTAAACTACGTCGTAGTGCTGTCGGGACGGTGCCTGACTAAATACGGTAGCTGTGTGGATGATCCCACTCGGGGGTTGCGCAATTGTAATTTTCCCACTTTAATAAATCAGAGTGCGGCGTTAAACTCCGCTGTTCAAGAGATAATGTCTCGAATTCGGAAGTCAAGCTTAAAAATGTTATGTCTATATAAAATCAGGACCATAATCGTAGATCTATAATCTAAGTAAGTGTTATCTAGAAAAGAACACTTCGTTTATATTTAATTGCGTTTCTATTTATTAATAATATTTTACTGCTTCGAAATTGGTAATAGGTATATTGCTTACTGTTGATCAATAAGTCACCATTTAGGCAATACAAAATGTCTTGTTTTTCTCCCTTAATCTACAATAATCCAATAAATAGCTGCATCACGATTACCATATTATGGCAATGCCAGAAAGGAAGTGACCAATCGCGTGCGCCGCCGGAAGCCCCACCCCCTGCCTGCCGCTAGCTGAGCTACTTCCGGTCGCGTGACGTCATTTACATGATATCCCAAGAACTATAGACCATGCATGACTATACAGTTCATGATGTAACTTGTCAATATTTTGATGTTTTACTAAATATGTTATGACATGTCCAGTGTAGAGTATTCAATATTACCATCAGAGTTATGTATTATTTTTCTATACTTAATATAATAAGCTCAAAAATTTGTTTGGTTGAACACTCTGATATCAGGAACTGCTGATTCGTATTGAAAAATATCTTTCAGATCAACGCGGTCAACCAAAGTAACCTTCTGCCTTATAGGTAATATTATAAAAATAAATAATTAAATTTCACGCTGTTTCCCACACACAGTAGCGTAGACAGAGGGAACCTAGTGTTAAGACACTCCGTTCCCCACTTTAATATTAAAGATTATAGATTATTAATATTCCCAATTACAATGTCCTATATAAACCCAAGGCCCGACCAGTAGATACAGTGATTTGCAAAACTACAGCTAATCGATCAATTTAACCACGGTTTGTTAGTTTCGAGTTTGGGCACAAGTGGGGTGAATCTTTAATGTGGCGAAAATAACGCTTCGTCATTTATCTATAGTTGTAATATAAAAAAATATATTGTTGACTGTGCAATTATAAGTATTCTATATTAAAAAAATATAAAACCGGGTTGTGTCACTTGTTGTTCTAAAGGATATAATATAGGCAAATACTTTTGTTCTATGACACTACATTCCCCAAATTCCGTACAATTTTCAAGGTATTTGGTGTTGAATGGTTAATACTTACATAAATTTATTTAAATTTAAATTGTGACAACAATAATTTATAGGTTCCACTTCTCCCGTTTCGCGTCCGTAATCGCTTATTTAAAAAACATTGCGTGCTAGGTGGTTGTTAAATGACAATTATTAGTCAATGTCCCTAAGTAATCGAATGGAAAACAGAGCTTTATTGAGTAGCTTACCGCGTACGTATAAGCAACGTCTTGAAATTGGGCGGTACGTCGGAAACAGAGTGTCTTGGAACTCTATAGAGTTCAAAGACACTCTGTTTCCGACGTACCTGTTTATTGAATACCTGTTTATTGAGTACGTTGCTTATTGAATGTTGAAACTCAACGCCGCGCTCTGTCTTGAGCCTAACAGAGGAGAACCGCGCCTGCAACCGTCGCGTTTACTCCAATTACTATTGAGCCTTATTTAGACCATTTTTTTTACTTTCTATAAAAATATATAAGCTAAAATCGAAGAAGCCCAACCAATTTCAAAAGGTCACCGCTATGAAAATAGCAAAACTCAATCTTCGACCACAATGCACGGCCAACAAAAAGTCAATTAATTTCCCTAAGAAAGGGTTAAATTTACTATACTATAGGCACTATAGTATACTATAGGCGATGCCGCAAAAATGCCACATCAAAGGCGGATTTTAATTAAACGGGACTCTGCAAGAACGATGGTTACTGTTTCCACTTTGTAAAACAAGTTAACTTGTTCTTCAAAGATCGAGTTTTCAAATTCAAATTCATGTTAGGCTTGAAGTAGAGTAGAGAATTGTTTTATTGTACGTACAGCTGTTTTTGTTTCGAAAAAAGTTATTTTTGTCAAACGGCTGGTGTTTTTGCTATGTAGCTTTTAATTCTTGAGGCCAAGATTCTAAGCATTGAGATTTCATTGAGAGCCGTAGATTTAACCCAGTACTCATCATAAACAATCCCAAAAATTGGGTGGTACGTGGGCGACAAAGTATGTCAACACTGTGCTCTCTACCCTGCAGGGTAAATAGTAAAACGAAAAAAAAAAGTTACTTTTGATTATATTTTCTGGATCTGTAATGTTAGGTTCATATGTGACTTTGATTAGATTTTACGAGAAAAATTTAGAAAAGAACAGTAAAATACAATCAGTTCAATACTTATGTATTGAAATGACATTACCAAACGTAATAATTGTATAGCTTTTCCTTTATTTTATTAGAATTCGTAAATTTTACTTTATTAGACTGCACTCTAATCCTGTTCGGTTTTGAAATATTACGCCTGAAGGTCACATTTTTTTATTTAACATAATGGATAAGAAAACTCATAAAACTGTTTACAAGATTAGAAAAATGCTTGTAAAATCTGACATACAGCGAAAACTTATAGCTTATGTGTGTATTTATTCACCCTAAAAGCAAATGTCCAAATCTCACACACATAATGTCCATACCTACCATATATAATCAAAATCGCTTACATTTTACCACTATCACCCACCATCAATTCTCTAAAAAAATAATAAGAATATGCAAAACACACAAGAAAACTGCCAATTCCAAAGATTAATAGTCAAAAATGCTTTTAACACTTGCCAAATCACCTTACAAGAAAACAGCTGACGGACGGACGGACGGAAGAATGGCTACTTTTCCGTAAAATTTAACATATTCAATACAACAAAACGAGGCCGAGGGCCGAACGAGAATCCCCAAAGCAGACCTTTCCAAATCGATATGCACAGTACTCTCTACCTGACTATATTTATTAATAGGTAAGTAGGTATTATACAGAAAGGTCATTATGGAGTGAATGGTCGAGGGAAAATGGATGCATTGTAAGACTCGGGGTGGCCAGTATTGGAAATTACAGTTTCTTATTTTCTTACTAGGTTTTTCATGCGATGTTTTAGTTTTTTGAAGTTTTTTTTTATTTTTATCTGATTATTTTAATTATCTGGTTTAAATTCGGATGTGAAGCTATTAATTTCGCTTTAATTTGCTTAATTTTAAGTTCACTCTCTCGTTTATTGAAAATACATCTCACATTCTTACTTTGCTTTGACACTTGACACTTTGACAGTTGTAGGTATATAAGGATTAGTCATTTTAATTTTGATTGTAGCTTTTTGCCTTAATATGGGTAAATTCTTCGTCTTGTAAAATATGTAGAAATATGCAGTCAAATAATCTAAACTTTACATGTATTTCTTACATTACAACAATTTTAACATTTTCAAAATGCTATTTCATACTTAATAAAAAAAGTTATAATCAATAACGATTCAACTACCTGTTGTCACTATAATAAATAAATAAAAAACCGACAAATTACACCACACATTAATCACAACCAAACAACCAAAACTCAACATACACACGACATCTATTAGCAATAAATACCATTTCACTCTACAACTGTCGTTCTTGAAGTTAAAAATATTTAAAAACGAGCCTCGAAGCCGCCGACCGACCGACCGAGCGTATGTACGAAATTAATAAAACTCTTGAAAAAACTCCCAGGGACGGAAATTTTCATCGCATTCACGCCAATACCAGGCGAAGACATCAGAATATGGCAAGAGATGACAACCAATTTAATTATAAATATAATAAAAAAAATATATATCTCCACCGGCCCTTCGAATATTTTACAATGGCCTGCCGTTAAGCGATTTGCGACCCAACGCCTATAAAATAGTGACTTCGTTCGAAGATACGAGCTGGTATATTGTAAATCCGGGTGTCACCATAAAGAGGGTTTTCCATACGATTTTTTTTTATTTAAAACCAAGTCCTTGAGGCTTCGATTACGTTATATCGGATAGGTTGATGTCAAATTTTGTACGTTTATTTGATGTTCGAATTGAATTTTAATAATAGGTATATTGAAGTATTTGGAAGCCTATCAAAATTTAATATTTTATTTAAAAAAAATACGGCGTTAAGTGCCGCTTTTTAAATCGCAATATCTAAATAATCGAAAAGCGGGAAATTTAAATGAACATTAGTTTTCCTCTGCCTGCCACACCATCTACCGGTAGTAGATTATTAGATGTTCAAAAAATTAAGTGTAACTTAACTTCTTATTTTGAATAAAATAGTTTGATTTAGACTTTTACTAAGCTGGAAAAGCGTGAAGCTGTTTATAGAATTTAAATATAATTCTGCAATAATTCACATTTCTGCTTCTCTTATGCATTTCCTATACAAAATCGAGAATCTAACAGAAACACGCTGTTCTCCACGCCACGCCCAAACCATTTCCGAAACTCTACACCGCATTTACCTAACCCGTTAAACCAAAAAAAATCAAACTTGTAACCTCCACAATTAACTTCAAAACAATATAAACCACCAACAACACATTACGGTGCCCAATACGTACACGATATATAAATCAAAACGCAAACTAAGACTTCCACACCTAAGTCCATTCAGCACGAATAATGGCGGGCAGCTCAGATCTGAGCACCAATTAATTATATCATTGTACTGGAATAATCCGACGGCCCTCGAGTTCTATTAACCGTCGGTCAGTTCCTTAGGTGTTTATTAAACACGCCTTACTTTGGGGTTAGATGGACAATAGTGCCAGAGTTAATGGTTGACTCTGTGTTTCGGTTGTTTAGTTCAGTGTTTGTTGTAATATTACTTAATGTGGTTATTATGGTTATTATTTACTATTATTTCATTTAATATTTGTTGAGATATTTAAATATAGATACTTTGTAGATTAAGGAGAGTCGAGTTATAGTCAATTAAAAGTAGATTAATTGGTTTATATTTTATAGAGAAAAGAAATTTTCGGGGAATAAAGGTAGCTCGTCTATACCTACTTCTTTTCAGATACATTTTTTTTTTTATTTTATAGCTTTATACTGTATCCTGCACATAGTAGGGTAGGCTGATGTAACCTGGGAACCTAGTGTTAAGACACTCCGTTCCCATTAAAACCTTTCCGTTCCCCACATTCCACCGAATTCAACTTATTAAATTACTAATCAAAAATTCTCTTTATACAGGTATGGCCGGTGGCGGTATGACACAAGCTATGGGAGGCTACTACGGTGCGGCGTACGGGCCGCTCGGCGCTAGCATGGCTGCTGCAGCGGCCGCGGCGGCGCAACAGAACGCCATATCTGCAGCTTTGACACCTAACGCTCAGGTATTTTTGGTGTTTTTAATATTATTATTAATTTATTTCATATATTCGAATTGAATCTTAATAATAGATATATAGAGATACCTTTGAAAGTTCGTCAAAATATTATAATAGTCATTTCCTGTAGAAAGTTCCTGTTTGCTTACGCAGTTGCAATATAAGAGGGAGAAAAAATGAATGTAGAGATCACTTCACTTTTCACTAATTGCGAAATCCATTTGCGAAAGTCAACGCCGTTTTTGTCTAACCAAAACAAATCAGTTCTGTTTTCAAACAGTAGAGAACAGTGTGGCTTGTCGTTAGGTTTTACACCACACGTAACAGATCGCTATTCTCAATTAGGTATGATTGTTTTCTGCTTTACGCTGTATCCCGCATATAGCATGGTAGGTAGAGGGAACCTTGTGCTAAGACAGTATATTCCCCTTTTTGTAACGATTTTCAAGGCATTGCGTATTGGATGGCGGAACTCAACACTGAGTTTAACTTCGACACTAGAGTGAAAAAATGAAAATATAAAATAATAAATTTCCTAGAGTGGGAATCGAACTCACAATCATTCACGTTTACTCACAAACTGCACCAGGACTGGTCTCTACAAAAAGCCTTCTAAATAACTTACAAAAAAACCAAAAACGTGCTAAAATACAAAAAAAAAGATGATCAGCCACTTTAAAATTAAATTTGTAGAGTTTAATTTCATATTATTAAAGTAACAAATCTATCTCACACTTTAAAGGTGCCGAAGTGCTAAATGAAATTTCACCGTGTAATAAAACGCAGGAAATACTAATATCATCGTACTAATAACAGCGAGACTAATAGAGATGGATAGGTTTTTAAAACTTAATTAACTATAACACACAGGTAGCAAGTTAAAAATATCGAGAAAAGAGTGTCTTAACACTAGGTATATTCTGCTTTGGGTTATATGCTGGAGTTTCGATACTATAATACACTAGGATTAAAAATATGAAAGTTTCTGTTGATTTACGAAAGATCTAAGGCAGTATACATCAGTGTAGTAGGTATAGTGTCACAGCAGTACCACTGAAAGTGGAGAAAGGAGCGTCTTAACAATAGGTTCCCTCTGCCTTCTATACCTTATGTGGGATACAACGTAAAGCTAAAAATATATATATTTTAGGTAATTTATATTTCTTTTCTAAACTCTATATTTAAAACAAAAATAATAAAAATAAAAACAACTACATTGAACAAAGTAAGACATAATTATAAGGCACCAAAGAAAAAAAAAGACCAAAACACGCTACCATAACTTTCAATCTAAGCGCCATTTGTATTAAAAAAAAATAACCAACCGTGTAATAAGGTAGGAATGAGTTTACTCTTTACATTAGCGAAACGTGACGAACAAAAAAAAAGGTATTCAATAATAGATACGACAAAATGTAACTAATTAAAGTATGATTATTAATTTTATTTCTACACTTTTTTCAGCTTTTTTCTATAGTTGGTACCTTTTATTTTGTTGTGTTGTTATTAAGTTTACTAGCTTTTTACCTACGGCTTTGCCTCTGTAGCCATTTAAATTTACTAAGAGCTTGTATGACACACGATCTCAGCTATGGTGGGTTACATTAAATCGATGTGGCAAGTATCAAACAACTTCTTTTTTAAATTCAACCATTAGTTTCTGAGATTAAAGCATTGAGCCAAACAAATTCTAGAGCTTTATAATGTTAGTGTAGATAAAAATCTACACTAACATTATAATTATTGAGTATCGGGAGGGTCCTCATGTTTCTTACATGACCTTCCTCCAGTATAATCAATAATTTAATACAGTATTCTCAAAGGCATACCAAGATCAAAATATTTCATCTAAATGATTGTACGATAGAAAGCAGAGAGACAAATCTGTAATTCCGTTTTTTAAACTCTATAAAAATAAACGCTTAACACACAAATCTCTTCAATAAAATAAAAGGACAGTATTACAATATAAATAATAAACAAAAGTTATAAAAGAACGCGTGGATTTGAATCGATTGAAGTTATCAAAAATGTGTAATACCTTTAAAAATCCCACAGTTATTTTTCACATGTCGTATCTTCTGTATTGAACGCAAATTCGTGTTGTCCATAAAAATAATTGCGACTTTAACGCTTGAATAAAAAGTAGCTTAGGTATGTTTTATTTAATTTGCTACGGATATTAAATTGTAAGCTTTACAGAAATGCTCCGATTCTGATTATTTTGTATATTTTGAGGCTGTCGCCGTTGTGGGTTCGATTCCCATTCGGGGGAGTGAATTATTTTCATGTCTCTGAAAAACATATACAAAGTAATAGGTACATGTAACCACCTAATAATAAATTGTTCCCAACACAGCGGGTACATATCAAAACGTATAATTTAATAAAGCTGTACTACCCCCATCTAAACCCTATAATTTAAAGCATCTTCACACCAAACACTATAATCCGCAAGGGTACCATCCCCCGCTAATTATTTTGTGACGATTCACCGCTCAACTGTAAACAATGGCTAAGGGTCGCTCCTCTAAGATTAGCAGCTGTTAGGGTGACCATATACATAAGTGTATTGAAATAATTGTAGCATATTAAAACAGCTGCACGTTTTTTCCTACATAGCAGGACAGACAGAGGGAACCTAGTGTTAAGGCATTCCGTTTTTCACTTAATGCCTAATTTTCGAGACATTGCTTGGAAATTATCTCAACGGACCCCTCTCAACACGCAATGTCTCTAAAATCTTCTAATTAGGGCAAGAAAGTGAAAATAAATATAATCATTCCTCTGAATGGGGATCAAACCTATAATCATCGCTTTCGCAATCAGTCGCAGTCTCATTATAAAATAACGTTTTTTTATAAATATTTATAAAAACCAAATATGTTTTATAAAATATTCCAAATGATTAATGAAAATTTGCTTCTGCAATTTAATTGCTATTAAATTAATATTTTAAAAATATTCAAAATGTATAATTTATATGTAAATGTTAAAATGACATTTATAAATGTTAAATACTTATTATTCATGTTATTCGGATCGACTTTATTTGAAGCGATGACACTGTTACTTAATTACCGGTTACAGTGACCGTTCTGCAGCTTCACGCTTATTCCTACATAGCAGTGTAGATAAAGCCAAAAATAGTGTTAAGACAGAGCCAGAGCGGAAACAAAATATTAATATAATTTATTTAAGTACCTAACTTTCCGCCTAATTCTCGAGGCAGGGCTTGTTGAATGACGAAACTTAACGCCGCACTTTGTGTCGTTACAAGAGCTAGTAGATGAAAATATTAAATATTTCATTCCCCCCAGTAGGAATCAAACCCACAACCGTCGGGTTTACAGTCGCACACTCATATAATCGGCCTAATATAGGATTATCATAAATACAAATAATATTATATAAATTTATTTATTTTCTTGTCCAAACTTGTCATAATATTGGCTTGATTCGAATAATCCGACAAATTGTTATTTTATTATGTAAATTATTTGTAAACTATTATTTATCATTCATCACGCCACCTAAAAATAGATTTAAGTTGGATTATATAACTATTACATTTATCTATATCTATACTTATAATAAATCTGTAGAAAAGTCGTTTCTGTACATTGAAAATATTTAAAAAAAAATTAGCCAGGGTGTTAAAGGATAATTAACAGAATCCATTTCCAACATTTTTGGAATTTTTGTCTGTTTGTCTGTTTGTCTGTTTGTCTGTTTGTCTGTTTGTCTGTTTGTCTGTTTATGTGAACACGTATCACGTAAAAAGTACACAATAAATTTAAGCAATTTTTAAACATAAAAATTACAAATAAATCAAGGTAGGTTTTAGTGTTTATTTCGTTGTAATTACTTCACTCTATCAAAAGATATAAGTATTTAAGTTTTCAAGACGTTAATATTTGAGATATTAAAAAATCGACACAAGTAACGCTATCTATTGACAAAAATAGGTACTAACGAATGTTTCATACACGTAAAGCTATCACTAATTGCGATGGGATCTATAGATAATAGATGGCGTTGTAAAATATATTATAAATATAAAAAACATAAAAAAAATATGGTTTGGAAAGGTTACCGCTACACTCTATCAAAAAATAATGTACTTAAAGTTTTAAAGATATTTATATTTGAAAAAAAAAGAAACATACGCAATGATATCTATTGACTACATATCACAATGAATGTTATTATATTGTTGAGTTATTATCTGCTTAACGTTAATTACGTCATGTAAGTGTAATCTATACTTATAATAAATTTAACATAAACATAGCAGTATTTTTCTAACAATGTTCGAATGGTTACAGTTCAATTGTAAGTCCAAAAGAACGACTTTAGAAACGTTTTATTTATTTGACTGTTGATAAATTTACGTATTTTTAAAGTACAATTGTTCATAGTACTAACTACAAAGTAAACTACATTGAATTGTTGGTGAAGATTACCTTCGTAACAGTCTAGCTTAATTCGTAATTATGTTAAATAACAGTGATAAAGAATGACTTAATATTCAAAGAAATATTTTGAATAGGTTCTTCAGTCCGTTCGTTCGTTTATGTTATTAATATTTTTTTAAAAAACGTATAAAATCTTTAACTTTTGGGAGCAACCTCTAAAAAATTGTGTCTCAAGAAAAAAATGCTCTGACACTGTTTATAAAAATATCCCGCAGTATTATTTCATTACTTACAAGCGACACGTACCGACATTGCACTATTGCACCTGTATGTTGCATGTATGTATGAGCCAAGGGTATTTTAGGGTACATACCTCAAAATTCCTATAAGATAACTTTGTTGTTTGTCCGTCTGTCCGTCTGTCAAGACTATTTTGTACAAGATCGGTTAAAGGTTAGATACCTCAATGTTCAAGTCTATATTCCCTTAGAGCACAAAAAATCTATCTTCTAAACCATCGCAATCAAATGACGATGAAATATGAGGGTTTATGCTTCGTTTTTTATCGCATTTTCTATCATAACTATAAGGTACTTCCCGTTGATATACAATTACAAAATTTGTTAAGAAGTTAAGGCTGTTAATTATTAGTTAAGGCTGTTTGTAATATCTATATTTCTTAAAAGAGTAATCATGTAATTCAAGCGGACAAAGCCACGAATAAATAATAAAATTATCGTTGTAAAACAAAATACAATTTGTCAAGAACGACGCACGCACATATACACCTATCAAAGGGAAACCGCCGCATACGCCTCATTCCGAAATCGAGCCGTAGGTTCCAAAACCTACCCGGCTAAAACCCGGCAAAATTCAAAGTTCTAAAATCTAAAGGTTTTAGTAGTATTTTTGTAGTAGTATGTGTTTACGTTATTGGTATCAAAGCGTAACTGCCTCACACGAAATATAGATATGATTAAACATCGTGAAATGAAAAAAAAAACCTACGTCTACACTGTTGCTTAAATTCTTTAGGTATGGAATTAAAATATTTTACCTTTATGCTATTTCCGTAAAAGGAGCGCTGACGCGCTTCTCTTTTGTTCTTTGTTAAAGGCCAAATTTGTGGCTGTAACGTGACTGGTGTGGGTCCGATCCCCACTTGGAGGATTGAATTATAATTTAATAATATATTAATTTCGCACATCAGTCACACATTATACGCAATATCTTAATACTTACATTACAACATAATCTCATAATCTTACGCATAATCTTTACCCTGCTAAAGGCGGGATAAAGCGTGGATCTGGTTTTAACTTTGTGTGAACCGATTAAAATAAAGTCCAGTCCAGTTGAGGCCAGTCGTGGCGCAGCGGCACGAAGTGTGTCTGTAAAACCGACTGGTTGTGGGTTCGATCCCCACTCGAGGAGATGAAATATTTACTTAAATTTATATTTCCATTTCTTCGCTCTGGTGTCGAGCGAACGAGAACACGAAAGAACGAGAACACGCAATGCCTCCAGAATTCGGTAGAAAGTGGGGAACGGAGTGTCTTAATACTAGGGTTCCTCTGCCTAACCTGCTGTGTGAGGGATACAGCGTGAAGCTGATTAAAATAAAGCTAATATTAAATATTTAAGGGCAGATTGCCAAAATGCAAACAAAAAAGGATTTAAATCGGTTAAGCCGTTTCTGAGTTTATCGTTATCGTGAACAAATTCACAGACAAACAGACAAACTGACCAAGTTCTATTACAATGCTAATTGTTAATATCTTCCATGTACAGACACCGATGAGTTAGGATTTTATTGTAAGTATCGATAAGTTGTGTTTTTATTTCAAAAATTCAATTGAAGATTCTCATGGGTACGAAAATGCGACCTAAAGTTTTAGTAAATTTCTCATTAAAAATCTTCATTGCGTTGCAAACATACATTATAGGTATATCAAAACACGAACATAATTCAGTGTGTTAATTAAATAATTTTGTGGTTTAAGCGGGCGAAGCCGCGAGCGGGTCGCTAGTTATATAAATAAAATGTTAATTTATATAATAATATTATTAATAATTTGAAATAAAAAAAAACTCGTTTTTTTATCTTACTGATAGTAAACTAAGAAAAAGATTTTTATGGTTTCCAGCACATAGCAGGGTAGGACGAGAAAATCTGATATTAAGCCACTTTGTATCCTATTTTAATGCCGCGCTTTGTTTTGTTACCAGAACCAGTAAAATTCGAAATAATTTATTTCCTCGAGTAGGAATAGAATTCACAACCGACGTGCTTACAGTACTGCATTCAAATAAATATAATATATGCACTCGAATAAATATAATATAATTAAATGTTTGAAATTAAATTATGGTTATACTAGTACATAACTTAAGGAAGTGATAGAGTTATTAATTTGCATATTTCACACCTGCCCACTTCACATGAGACTAAATATTTATTAAGATATTTTGCTCTGAGTGGAGAAAGACATTTTTTTAACAATTTTAGGAATGATACGTAGAAAACTGAGATTTAGTATGTAGATTCCTTTACTAGCACTAGAAGATTATCCAAATTTCCTGTGGGAATAGCAAAGAACTGTATTCTTTTCTACTAAATGCACTGAAGAAAACTTCATATTATAATTTTTTTAAGGGAATCGAATAAAAAATAACGAATTTATAATAGTACTTACTTAAACATCAATAAATTCCTTAATGCTTCTAAATTTTCTATACTTTGAACTAATTAAAATATTATTTTCTCCTTTTTAGTGTTTGTATAGTTTACAGTACTATATAATAAATATAAATAAACACGCAAAGAAAAAAAACACAACTTACCGCACAAACGTCGATCATATAGAGAACAAAGGCGATCTCTTTAAGAGACAGGTGAACTGAAGGCAAGATCACATAATACTTACAAGGGAAGTCATGTTATTCAGTGAACCCTATAAAAACGTAATCTATTAAAACACTACCACCACTCGACGTGCAATTATACTCCCCCAAGCCTACATCCTCGATCTTCCCCCTTATTATTTAATCTGTAGATGACATTGATGTGTTAAATATCTGTTTTGATATCTTAAGTTGGTATCTATGAGTAAAAAGATGTGTCACGGTTTTTGCTTTTCGCTTGTGCGGAAAGTGGAGAACGGATATGTTTGATTGGGAGCGGAGTGTCTTGCCGCTGGGTTCCCAGGTTCCCTCTGTCTACCTTATGCTATGTGTGGGATACAGCGAGAAGCTTGGGCTGAGAGTGTATTAGTTTATATACTGCACTCTCCGCCTATTTTAAATTGCTTTTGATTTTTTTTTTGATTGATTTCGATTGTTTTTGATTGTTAAGAATAAGTTAGTCATATTTTTAGAACACTTATAAGAAATATAATTTTCATACATATTTTAAAAATATTTTTCTACCCCGATTGTAACAATAACATTTTAAAGATGTTAAAAATAACCCAAAAATCAACCAAAACCTCCTTCAAAATCTCCAAATCACTATCCAATTTACTTAAAAAAAAAACAACTTAATTTCTCGCAATAATCGCAATTCCTTGCCAACTTACGTTACACGCCCTTCTATCAGCCCTAGCATTGTCAATCGGTAATACATCGATATATCGATACCGTCCTTACCCCAGCCCTATCCATCAGGATCATTGTGCCACCTTAATAGACTCCCGGACGATAATGAAAACGCACTTTTTAGATTAACGCGTCGAATCGGACCCTAAAACCGGTAGAAAACAATATAATCAGCTACCATTCAACGCGGTATCAACATGTGGACTATTTAGAGTGACGTAGACTTTCGGTTAAGACAACTTTTTTTTTTATTGTTTGACAAAAACAATAAGAGATATATATTTTTTTAATTTTTAGTATAACGTTACAAAATAATACTAAGTACACATCTATTTTTAAAAGAAAGAAATATAGCGTTGCGTTTAGTCCTTAACATATTACCGGATTGTAGCAGAGTAATTAATCACTAGCCCTTCCCTATTCGTAATTGTATTCGTTCACGTTTTATCCCGCATGTAGGTAGGATAGATAGATGGAACCTTGTATCAAGACACTACATTTTTCGTCCAATTATCACAGCATTGCGTCTTGAGAGACGGAACTCAGTGCTGCGCTTTGTATTGTCACCAGAAGCTACAATATCCATATATACCTAATTTATTCTGCCGTATCAAACCTATAACAACTGTTATTGCATGTTGCAAGTTGTGCCGCTGCTCTACTACGATTTCTAATTAAAAAAAAATAAAAAATTTAATAAATCTCGACACCAACCAGTCTTGTCTCAAGTCTACATTACCCACAGCTGATATTAAAAACGGTGATTGAGCATTTTCGCGGGCAGGTATGGAAACGTTTTAACGAACCATTGTGATTTTCGTATTCGATTATCTTGATCGATGATTTATACTCTGTTTATTGGTCTTTCACGGTTAATGTGTGAATATTTTGTTTTGTCGGCGATTTTTTGTGATGACGCCTTAAATGTTCTGTGTTACGCTTTTACTTTGCCACAGAGTATGTTTTATTTTGATCTCTCTAAAAAAACTCTCTTAAAGACACTCCGTTCCCTTAATGAGAACACTTCCCTTCCACACTTTCCACCGAGTTTTTGACACATTGCGTATTGATTGGCGAAAAATTATTCTTCTCTTCTAATACTTAATGCCGTCGTGGCGCAGTGAGACGTCACGATGATTGTGGATTTGATTCCCACTTGAGGAAGTGATTATAAAGGCAGATAAAGTAAATATTATCGTGATTCTTACCATTCCATAGAAATATGCGTACCTTATAAGTTTTTATGATCTAAATACGAATACACTTTTCTGTTTTATTTATTTCAATAAATAAGCAAAAATCTAAAAATCTACAGCAAATATCTAATAGTCTGAATTTAAAAAAAAGTCTTTAACGAGACGTTAATATGATTAAACATTGATAAAACCATTTATTGTAACTTTGAAAAAAAATTTAAGCATGCATTACGAAGCTAGTGATTTTTAAAGTTAAGACTAAAATAAATGTTATATTTAGTAAACTGTACAGATTGAAATTGCTCTTTTAAATACGGTTTAGTTATAATATGTTGTTTTTTCACTGTCACTCTCAAAAGCTAAATATTAATATATTATATTATTAAATTAGCTTCACGCTATATCCCGCACACAGCAGGGTAGGCAGAGGGAACCTAGCGTTAAGACACTCCGTTCCCCAATTTCTGCCGAATTCTGGAGGCATTGCGTGTTGAGTGGCAGAACTCAACGCCGCGCTTAACCTTGACACCAGAGCGAAGAAATGGAAATATAAATTTAAGTAAATATTTCATCTCCTCGAGTGGGAATCGAATCCACAACTAGTCCGTTTTGCAGTCACACCTCGTGCCGCTGCGCCACGACCGGCCTCAAATCGGCTATATTATATTATTATATATCAAAAATATATATATAAAACACCAATAACAATATTATTTTTATAGTATTTTTTTTTCAAAACCTATCTAAAACCAATAAATAAAAAAATAAAAAATATCCAACAAAATTGTTTTATTACACAATATATTATTTAAATAGATTTTACCACTTGTTACCAGCCGTAACTTAACGCATTTAAGTCATGTAATAAAATAGCTAAACGAAGTGTCCGACTAATCCTGATTTACCATCCGCATATATTATACGTTAACGCGATAGTCGATACACAGGTGTAGCTATAAGAGTTTTCATTTCATAAATATTGAATTCTAATAAAGATAAAAAGTATTTTTTTTATTTCCAAGCTTCATGCTGTATTCCACACATAGTAAGGTAGGCAGAGAGAACATGGGAACCTAGTGTTAAGACACTCCGTTCCCATTAAGACACTTCCGTTCCCCAATTTCCGTCTAATTCTGGAGGTATTGCGTGTGTGTTGAATGGCGGAACTCAACTCCACGCAAGCAAATTGTTATATAAATAATCATTTTTTAATTTCCCCGCTCTGTCAGACAAAACACAGCGTTGAGTTTCGCCGTATCTTTTCCCCACAGTTTATTTATAGCTGTTTATTTATAATATATATGTAAAGCACAAACAAACAAACACCATCGACACTATATATAATATAAACAGCGGACTTTTCCCAGCAATATATTGTATAGTTCACTTCATTAATAAAAATTAAAACTCGAAGCCTTTATATGAGAGCATTGTTACATTTGATTTGTGCGCCAGTGAATGTGGACCACAATTATTGTAGCCCACTGTACTTCATTCCTATCACAATACTATAGAGTCGCATTTAGTACTTTGTTGTTCGTGAAACGCATTCAATTTATATTATAGTTATTTTGTATGTAACAAAGAGTATTAGCGGCTTAAAAAATAAATAGAAATGTTGATTTTTCAATGTTTTGACATTGATGTATAGATATGTAAATAGATTTATGTGATATTTACACGCAGTTTTCTTTATAGTTAAAACAAGTTGTAGTGTAAGTCGTCAATTACATCACGGAACCTTTTTTTATGAACATTTAATGATTTTTAATGCAAATATGTATGTCGTTATTGCGTCAAATCGATGTAAATGAAATTTATTACTTCTTTAAGAAAATTATAATAATAAAACATTAAATATTAAATAGCAAAGTGTGACTGTAAGATGAATTATTATATTATTATATTTATTTAAATTTATATTTTCATTCTCCGCTCTGGTGTCGTGGCAAAGCGCGACGTTGACTTCCGCCACTCAACACGCAATGCCTCTAGAACTCGGCGGAAAGTTGGGAACGGAGTGTCTTAACACTAGGTTCCCTTTGCCTATCCTGCTATGTGCGGAATACAACGTGAAGCTAAATAAAATAATTAAATAACATATTAATTCTGTCAGCTTAGATGGTAATTGGATGCTCCTTGCCTGGTTATCCGTTTATTTTCACAAAATTAATGATTATTTTAAATAATATTGGAGACTACAATACAATTTCATTTTATCCATTATATATTACTTATTTTAATATTCTCGTTGTTACAGGTTGGCTCTACAATGGACATGTCAAAATACTCCATAGAAGACAAATACAGGAGCTACAGCATGTACCCTGACCCGTCTCGAGGGTACCTTGACTCGGCAGCGCTTTCCAAAGCCTATATGTACATGGACCAACAACAGCAACGTTCATATCCAATGGATATCAGTAAAATGTATTCTGATGCATCAGTTGCTATGGCAGGTTTGACTTCTACTGTCAATTCTGCATCCAGCCTGTCTCCAAGGTCTCCAGCCGAGTCTCCTGATACACAGAAAACTCAAGATCGTCAAGAAGGAAGTTCTTCATCAGGATCGAATCCATCTCCTTCTCTACCGTATTACCAATCTTCATCCAGTCTCCTCATGCCACAGTATCCTGGACAGTACCCCCAAAATACACAAGGTGGCCCAGAATTTAGGAGGCCATTAACAGTTATATTCTGACCTGAGGTCTAAAGCCAAGGAATTCTTATGTGAATTTCGTATGTTAGATTTTGAAAATTTTATTTTTTCTGTAAATAAGTATGCAATTGAATGTTTGCTATGGTTATTGTTATTTTTTTTTGTAGTTTTAACCGTATTCTATGTATTATAATTAATTGAATATATTAAAAAAAAAACATTTCTTCACGAAAAAAATTGTGAGACACCTCACGCAACCCTCTTATGTTCACGTTTTACCGTGATTTCTCTAAAGTTCCTTTATTTGACTTATAGATTTAAATGATAATAATTTAATTTTAAAACGTAGTCCTATGAAAATTCTATGTAAATTGTATTGTAAATATGATTTAAACGTTTCGGTTACAGTCTCAGTGGTATACAAAGATGGTGGAACAGACCAACAAAATGATTTATTATTAACAAAATTTTAAATATCCCATATGTTGTATGCTACAGCCACTTTAACTGTTAGTTATTATGAGAAAGTCCAAGTTACAACGACTCAATGAATAAATAAATAAATAAATAATTATTATAATTTAAATACTGTAAATATTTCTTATAGATAAGAATAGAAATATTTATAAAAATCTTGCAAATTTGAATTTGGTTAGTTTTATTAGACTGATTAAAAGCTTGTTTTAGTGATCTGTTATTGTATGTTTTACTTTAAGTCATTTTGACGTTGCATTTATGAGATGCCATACTTTTAATAATATTTTCTTATATTACAAAATTTTGCAAAAACCCTATATTGTTATGGTAAACTTTTTTTTAAATAAAAAAAAGTGTAATATTGATGGAAAATTATAGATTTTTTTTAAAAGTATTCCAATTTAATAGTTTTTTGTTCTGTGTATAATATTATTATTTATAATAATAATTATGTATAGTGATATCGTACAATGAAACTTAGAATATATAATTACTGAAACATTACTTAATGCATATATTAAAAATCTTTGAAAAAATCGCATTTAGCTTTTTATTTTCATGTCATTTTATCTTTTAGTTTTTTTCGATATCAGCGAAGAATGAGGAAGTGGGTAACATTCGCACTATAAACATATTATTCATATTTAACTACCTCCATATATATAAGATTAAGGCCGTCGTGGCCCAGGGGCACAAGGGTGTGACTGAAAATCGACGGTTGTGGGTTCGATTCCCATTCGAGGATATGAATTATTATTTCTTAATATTTTCATTTCTTCGCTCAGGCACCAAGGCAAAAGTGCAGCGTTGAGATCCACCACTAAGTTCCCTCTTCTTCGAATACAGCGGGAAGCTGATTCATATATATATAAGATAAGTCAATATTTCGCTCGAAATATTGACTTAGTCATTACTATGACTTATTTACAACATTTGAAATATATTAGGAGAAGGATTCAAAACTTGTAAATAGTTTTTTGGTTAAAAATATGTTTAACTAATTAAAAATACTTTTAATAAATCGACAAACTTATAACCTAAATATAGTACACGGTCTACATACAAAATATAAATAAACACTTAATAAGCTCCGACTACTGGAGTAGACGCAAGCAGAAATATCATTTTAAGCATCCCTCGATGTGAAAGACTATTTCTCCTTATTAGTCCTTGTTCAATATAAAAATTAAAAAAACAGCTTTACGCTGTATCCCGCACACAGTAGGGTAGGCAGAGGGAACCTAGTGTTAAGACACTCCGTTCCCCACTTTCTGCCGAATTCTGGAGGCATTTCGTGTTGAGTGGCAGAACTCAAAGCCGCGTTTAACCTTGACACCAGAGCTATGAAATGGAAATATAAATTTAAACAAATTTGTTAAAGTTACTAGCAGTCGCCGATTTAGATTGTTTAAGTTCTCACTTCGATTTTAGATCATATGTGTTGCCAGTCCTAACGCAGGGGCACAAAGTGTGACTGTAAAATCGACTGGTTGTGAGTTCGATCCCCACTCGAGGAAATGCAATATTTATTTACATTTACATTTTTAGTTCTCCGCTCTGGTGTCGAGGTAAAGCGCGGCGTTGAGATCTGTCACTGTTCTGTATGACGATACAGGAACAATATGAAAAATATGTCAAAAACCTTCCGCCCATTGCCCTTACTCAAACTGCTGGTAAATCTGTATAATTCAACATATTATGATGTAATTGCTATTCTAGAGGAATCAGGCGTTATTATAATTATCCAAAATTTTAATTCTTTATAGTGCCTTGCGAGCGTTTTTTTTTTCAATCACCGTACGAATATATTACCAACGGTTCGGATGACAGTACTGTTGACAAAAATATGCAACTAACTCAGCAGTTGCTTCTTTCAATATAAGATTTGCTGTAGTTCGTTGTTGCAATACCAGAAAGGCCTCTTACCTATACATTTTTTTCTGATTCACGTTGTATCCCGCATGTAGCCGAGTAGGCATAGGGAGTACCTGTATTAAGACACATCGTTCCTCACTTTCTGTCGTATTATAGAGGCACTGTTTGTTGAGCGCCGGAACTCAAAGCCACGCTTTGCCTTTGCACCAGAGCGAAGAAATGAAAATCTTAAATATTTAATTTAATCGAGTGGGGATTGAACCCACAGCCTGTCCCGTTTACACGGTTCTGCCCTTGTGCCACGACTGGCCTCACATCCTCACAGTTTACTAAAAATTGATACTTCAAACATATACAACAGTTAACTGTAACCCTAAATTTTATTTTTATTCAAAACAGAAATATAAAAAAAGGAAAACTAAACAAATAATATCTCAAATTTTATTCTGAAGTGCCAATTGAACGAATGTTTGCTTAGGAACACCCACGCTCATTTTATTTATAATGTCATTATCAATATTCTACTTTTCCTCGCTTTTAAATGCTGTAAAATAATAAATACTCCGTTTAAAGTGCAATCGCATTGTGATAAGTAATAAAATCTATTTTTCACTGTAAAGAGCCCTCAGGTTTTTTAATAAAATATACGTTCATTTCATATCATTGTCATCGAGGGTAGTGATTTGGCAGAAAGTAAACAGTGGGTTGTCTTTTGTTGAGCAAAATACGGTAGAATAACATAAACAATGCCGACCCTCTTGTAATGGTAGGTGAGAATATACAGCGTGTTTCAAAACTAACATACAAATGGTAATAATTTGACCATATTTACCATTTAGTGAACTTATGACTACTAAAACGAAACCGCCTTTCCGCCTTAAAGGTTGTCTGGGTGAGATGTCACTTTTTTGTATGTTTTTTTTCTTATTTTTTATATAATTCCAAAATACAGCTGTGCATATACTGTATTTTGTTTAATTTAATATAATATGTAAATTTCTATTTTAATCATTGAAAATTGACAATTTAATGTGGCATTAGTTACTATAATTACACACTCTTTAACTGTGTTAAAATAAAAGTTTTACAAAAAACGAAATAAAAAAAAGATGATCCTTCATAGTGTTGCCACTTTATAAAATAAAAGACATCGTCAAATAAATTTCCACTAAAAACTTTTTTAAAGCTCATTTTTCCAATTTTTTTAATAACAAAAAAATATTTTCAAATTTTTATCATTAAAAATTATATTTTAAAATCATTCTATACATAAAACATAGCCAACTGTGTATTATAAAAGGAAGGGAAATAAATAGCGCGGTGTCGGAGGCAGACTTGATTGTTTTCAATGTAAACACTAAAACGACTAATAAATACACACTGATTTACTCGCCTCCACACTTTGTAATTGATAAAATGGTGCTTGTGAATTTAAATGAAATATTTTAATATATATTGTTATATTTTTAGTTGTGATGTTATAATAGATATGGCAGCTGTTACTCTTTTTAATATGCTTTAATAAAAGCGACTTGTAACTTGGTATATCATTTTTTTTAACTCCACGCTGTATCCCGCAAATAGCAGGGTACCTAGGGTAGGGTGGGAACCTAGGAATCTAGTGTTAAGACATTCCGTTCCTTACTTTCTGACAAATTCTTAAGGCTGCTGTGTGCGGGATACAGCGTGAAGCTAATTTATTTATTTATTTTATGGCGCAGAGGCACTGTGAAACCGACTGGTTGTGGATTCGATCCCCGCTCGAAGAGATGAAATATTTATTGAAATTTATATTTCCATTTCGTCGCTCTGGTGACGAAGCAAAGCGTGGCGCGTTGAGCTCTGCCACTCAACGCGCAATACATCCAGAATTTGTCAGAAAGTGCGGAACGAAGTGTCTTAACACTAGTGTTCCATCTGACTACCCTGGTGTGTACGGGATACAGCGTGAAGTTGATTTATTTATTGATTTATTTTATACGATACGAGATGGATGTGGTATTGCTGTCGGTAACAGGGTTAACAGAGCCTTAGCTGCATTGATGAGACGGCGAAAGATCAGCACAGCTGCGCGTTTGGCCGTGCACAATGCTATGTTGGTATCGACACTGTTATACAGCAGCGAAACGTTGGTATTACAGAAAAAGAATGAAAGAAAGATGAATGCTGTGGAGATGCGATCTCTTCGTAAGATATGCAGAGTCAGCTGATAGAATCCGCAATGAAGAGGGACACAAAATGGCAGGTGCCAGTGAGGATGTCACGGTGAGAATGAAGAAGAACGTGCTCAGCAGGTTTGGGCACGTCGAATGAATGAATAATGAAAGAATGTAAAAAAAGATTCATGATGGAAAAGTGAGTGGTGAGACAAGTAGGGTTGACCTTGGTTGACCTTGGAGAACACAGTATCAAACATACTGGAGGAAGGTCACGTAAAACATATGAGGACCCCGCGGAGGTTGATGACAGTGGACCAGGCGAAAGACGTATGTATAAACCGTAGCGTTTGGCGCTCCGTTCTCTCTGACTACCCCGCTAGGGATAGCGCGTGAAGCTAGTATATTGTAGTATTTATTTTATATTTAAAATAATTGGCTATTGTTCAAGGCCGTCCTATCAAAAATTTAATAATTAAGAATAATTTAAATACCCATATATCATTCCCCCAGATGTGTTTACAGTGTGATATAATGGCAACGATCATATTTCTGTAAAAAAAGGGGAAAATAGTCGAGTATAGCGGGATTTTAACCTGTGCCGTCGTGTTGATAACATATTTGTAATAAGATGTAACAAGCGTATGAGAGTTGCGACGTAGCTGGTTAAGGACGCATAGTTTAATAGTGAGAGTGCTGGACAGTTTCCAAAAGGCGCGGTTTCAAATTATGCTTTGTTAAAATGTTTATACCTTTTGCTAAAAAGGTATTCCTAATAAGTATGGAATACTACTTTAAAAAATATAAAAAAGTGTATTTTTTAGCTTCACGCTGTATACTGTCTGTTGCAAGATCGGTAGAGGCAGCCTAGTGTTAAAACACTCCGCTTTCCACTTTCCGCCGAATTCTGGAAACATTTCGAGAGAAGAACACAAGGATGAGTGGTAGAACACAAGGAGTGAAAACATTGAATATATCATTTCCTCTAGAGAGAATCGAACCCATAACTAGTTGCCTTTAAAATCACACGCTTGCGCCCCTACGCCACATGTGACCTCAAAAGTTTTAGTAATTTTACCTACAAATATTATTTACCAAGGAAATGCCATAGCTATTAAATAATAAGTAAGCTCTGTCACTCAATTATAGTGCAATATTGTTGACACTCCACACGTGCTGTTTCACACTGTAATTACAGTTTTCTGCTGCGATTATGGCATGTAAAATTGTTGGCATAATAGTAGGAAAATTAATGTTGAAAGCATTTTAGGTTTAATTGCCAATGAAAATTATTGGTTTAAACTGTTTATTTGTTTTTTGTTTAGCTTCACGCTTTTTCCCGCAGAGCGAGGTAGCAAAAGGAACCTAATCTTAAGACACTTTGTTCCCAACTTTTACGACGTAAAGTTATTTAAAATAAATTCGCCCAATTTTCGAGACATTGCGTGTTCTGAAGCGTCATTAGGCACTCATTATTATTATTAAGTGGCCAGTCGTGGCGCAGGGACATAAGTAAGCGTGGTATTGTAAACACGACAGGTTGTAGATTCGGTTTCCACTCGAGGAAATGAAATATTTAATACTTTATGAAATATTTAATAGTAATGAAATATTTAAAACACGTCGTTGAGTTCAGTTTCACAATGCCTCAAGAATTAGACGGAAAGTGAGGCTTAATGGAAATAGATGGGAGCAGAGTGTGTTAACACTAGGTTCCCAAGTTCTTTTTGCCTACTATACTATATGTGGAATTTAGCGTGAAGCAAGAAAAAAAGAAAGTATAGCATTTCGTTTAAATATCAAATTTAACTTTCAAATAGGTAAGTATTCATAATTATGTCTATAAGTTTAGCTTTGCTATGCGAATAATAATAACATTCACCACAAACAAAATTAAGAATTGTACAATGAAATACAATTTCTATTTAAAATTTAATTCCATTCACTTGACCCCAAGTTAATTTAAAGAACAAAACAGTCTTTGACACACGGTCGGATGTCAAACGTCGCGGCGCGTGGCGGCGCGTGCGCCTCCCGAATGTTATCGCGAGTTTGACAGCTAGTGTCAAATTTGATTTTGACATTGTCAAACGTAAGCTACCGTTGACACTGATTGTGGTTTGGAATCGGTTATGGAACATTAATTGTCTTTTTTGTTTGAAATATAAATTACAACAAACAGTTTTGTAAAATCGAAACTTACCCGTTACTTCCCATATATGTACATGGTAGGCAAGAAGTAAATCAGTATCAAGACACTCCAGCCCCCGTGGACCACAATTTTCGAGACATTTCTTGTTGTGAGGGAGAACTCGACGTTCCAAAAGAAGACAAAGTTCCTTACTCCGAGCTTGAATCGAACCCACAATCACCCTACGACGCTACTCAACGACGTCATAATAAAATAGCTACTATTTATTATAGTTAAAGATATTTAGATTAGGTTTCCTCATCTTTTGTGGGCGTCATTAGGGCCGACGGCAGCTATAATGGTCTCAGAATCCTTTCATTTCATTTAGGTTAATTGCAACGGACATAATAATGGGTTGACAAGTTCGTTCACTCCTCGTTTCACTATTTCATTTTCAATCATTTATAATTGAATTCATATTATTGTTATAGTAATAGTTGTAATTTTGTTTCTATATTAAGTTAAAAGCTCAACAGTATAGAAAATGCCAACAAAACTGAACGAGAACTAATAAATTTTCCATGTCTGGAAAAATCGATGGAAACGAAACTTTGGTCCGAGTTTCGGGAAAAACACATAATTTTTCTCGTTGACAGGCGACGTGAGGCACAATACTGTAGCACTGTAGCGAGTACGTTGCCGAATTTAAAATTATTTTTGTATTGACAAGTTCAACGACAATCTTGGAATATATCGCCCATTTGGTGCAACAATGACGTAATTGCAATTTAAAAATATAGTATACTTGTATAGGTGTATATTTAATTTGTCAATGAATGCGGAAAGGCTTAAGTAGTCTTCTCTACACTTAATTAATCACGTATCCTGTTATATTACAAAAAAATTTAGTTGTACTAATTATTACACCAAATCACATATATTGACTTAACGCATTTATCTTATGTAGAGACTCGACCCCACAATCGTCGCTTTTACAGACGCACGCTATAAGCCCTGCGCCAAGACGGCTTCGAAGTAAGTGTTAAAACACTCCTTTCTACATTTCATTATGAATATATAAATAATTTCATTGTACATTGGCAATCGTGACACTCGAAAATTGGTCTTAATACTAAAAAATACTAATGGCTTAATGGAGAAAAGTCTCGATCGTCACCTCATAAGCTTCCGTTTAGCTGTTGGATGTTAAACCGAAAGCAGAAGACAGTATTTCTTGAGACTATCCCTTGGGAAGATCCTGTTATTGAAAGAATTTTATATAAAATTAATTTTTTTTACATTTTTATATGAAATATAAAAATGTAAAATACTCTTATAAATTATTAGATTTCTATTAGATATAAGCAGTTCAGGCAAATAAAACAGAAATAATTGTATTACTATGATGTACAACAAATGTAGAGGCCGTCAAGATACAGTGGTAAAGTGTGTCAATTTTGATTATGGCAACCCAACTCACGTTCGATTTCCACTCGGGGGGAATGAACTATTTTAATATACTTTGCTCTTGAAACAAGACAAATCGCAGCATTGAGTATCGCCACTCAACAAGAAATGTCTCGAAATTTAACCTGGTAATCCTAACACTATGATACCCCTAGTATGCGGGATACAGCGTGAAGCTAAAAAAAAAAACAAATTTTCCTAAAAGGTAAATAACATCTTCTTTTCAATACATATATACATACAAACCTACATAATTTTTATAAGTTGACAGATGCCAGGAGCAGTGTATAGGAAAAACACCTATTGTTGTTTACCCCTGAGACTTTAAAGCCCTCTTTCTTCAAGATTATACCCTCCAAGTCCAACTGATATTTATTACACTGTTTGATTATTGACAGCTTGCATTGTTATCGTGACGTACGATGATATATAGGGAAATGGGTATTGAAGCTAGGTTTGTAATTAAATTTTTGAAAATCATTCCCTATTTTTTATCTACAATCTATCTATACGAGGAAGTGTAGTGCAGCGGCACAGCATCTGATTTAACACACAACGACGATTGTAGGTTCGATTTCCTTTCGGGAGTATGAATAATATAATTACCACACTCTGGCATCAAGATCTTCACTCCACTCGCAATGTTTTAAAAAATAAGGGGTGCATGGGGAATAGAGTAACTTTACATTACATCGTCTTTATCTACTGTGCTATACTTAGGTGAAATACATCGTGGAGCTAAAAAATATGTTTTTTTGAAAAATTACCAGACTACGAAATGAAAATAATTCATTTTCATTTACCCCAATGGGAATCGAACCTACAACCGTCGCGCTTACAGACGTTGCGCCACAACAGCCTCAACATTACTTTATTCACATTAAATAAACACAAAAATATAATTTATTCCATAAGCATTATCTCTTCCACTTAGCACTTCTACAATATACAGGGGGCGTGATAATAATTAAAATCTGCCACACGCGAGATATTCATCGCCATGTATATTGTATAATAATAATAGGCTGTCTGTTTGCGATATCAAGATGAGTACAAATGCATAGGGTGGTTTATAAACCAGTTAAGTGTTATGGCGAAGTGGGTACATCTTTATGCTTAATGAACTTGGTAACAGGTTCAAGCGAAATATCATTACAGTCATTAATTTTCTGAGTACTAAATATTGTATAAAGCTTTGAGTAAAATAAATAAATAGTCCAAAAATGCATATATTGTGGTCTGGTTAAATATAGGTTATTTATTTTAGCTTCATACTGTATACTGCATATACGTAGAGGTGTAGGCAATTTTAACCTTCTACTAAACTAATACACTAAGTTCGGAATTCAACTTTTCATGTCCTGGCTCCATCATCAGAGCAGCTCGATGACATTATATTAATACTCCAAAGTTTCATATTGATACAATTATTCAAACCAACCTAATTCAGTCTCAATAGTAACAAGTTGCTCTGTGAATGTGTTAAAAATTTGCAAATATTGTGGAATAAAGTGTGCAACTCTATATTCTTCCTTCTCCACTAAACCTATAATTCTATTAATCAAATAAAAATCAGCTTCACGCTGTATCCCGCACACAGCAGGGTAGACAGAGGGAACCTAGTGTTAAGACATTTCTATTCCCCACTTTCTGCCGATATACATATAGAATTCCATTAAACTTTAGAAAAAATATTCTATCGTTCTTACATATTTACCTTTGTAAGTAAAGTTAGGTTCCAGAACGAGTCACTAAAGCTCCTTACAGCTAGATCCCAAACAAAGGCCTATAATAAACACAATAGCACAATAAACAGTTAGAGACGTTTTCATAACTTCACTAGTACTTCCATTATAAAAGGTATGTAACACAATACCACCCGGAAATAGAATATGTGGAATTGAGTATTTTTTTATGAAATATTTGTATACACGGACTTATTATATGGTATAGTAACTTCCCAATGTAGCATAATATTCCCGCATATAGCATAATAGCAGGGTAGACGGAGGGAACCTTGTGTAAAGACATTCTGTTCCCTAATTTCCTCCCAAAATTTGGGACATTGCGTCTTGAGCAGCACCCTCAATGCTCGACGGCTCAGCAGCCCACGGACTTATTACAATATTTGCAGAATTTAATATTGGAAAAATGTTAAATAAATCATATTTAAACTAAATCCAAAATCTATAAAATGTAAAATAAAAGTGTAATAGGTATAGCCTTTTCCGTGGTATGCAATAACACATGGAGACATGGAGCTTAACAATATTTTTTGCTTCACGCATAATGCTTATCAGGGTAGCCTGAGAGAATGGAACGCCATACGCTAGTGTCTGTGTATAACTCTTTCTCAGGTCTCCGTCTATGTAAAAATAAAAAATAAAAAATATGTAAAAATAAAAAAAAGTCGAATGTGCATTTGGCTCTATCCCGAATATAGTGCACTGTTATTTGCCGCCACGCAACGGAGGAACAGAACGAAAAACGGAATTTCTTGCCTCCAAATTGACTCTTTCTACCTTTCCACATAAGAAAAAGCGAGACACTGCTATTTTCCACATACAATATATATATTTCACAATAACAAAAGTTTTATCTAGAAATGATTTATCTTTGAAACACATCTTACAGTCGTTCGTCAAACTTGAATATTATCAAAACTAACAATGGCGTGTTATACACGAGTATCATGTACAATTTGCAAAGCGTATTGTTGTTCTGTATAGAGCTTTTGACTATGATTATATTATTTGTTATAGTAATATATTGACGGTGTCAGTGTGGGTTTAGTGACCGTGGATAGATGTGGGTTCGATTGCCAGTCGAGGAACTGCTTATATATAATATAAACTACTATTCAAACGCGGCTTCGTAAGCTCAAAACTATTGCTATATATATATATATATTATACAAAACCTTTATATAAATTGTTGCCATAATTATATGTTTTATTCCGATGTATAAACTTAATGTAGCTTTAAAGTTTCATCTGAATCTGTTCAGTAGATTTTACGTGAAAGTGAAATAAACATCTATCCTCACAAATTTTCACATTTATAATATTAGTAGGATTTTCATTTCCATGGTAGACGAAGTACTAGGTTCCTACCTGTAACTGCAAATAAATTCAAAACGTAGAAAAATAATAATAATTTTTGAAACCATTCTTAGATGGGACAATATATTTAGGTTGTAACCCAATTTCAGTAAGGTCGTGAAAAACAAAAAGAAAATTAAAATCAAAGTAAATTGATACGAGTTTCTTACAAATCGATGAAAAAATATACCTTTTAAGCTAATTAAAACTACTTCTAGGCAAAATTTGCTGTTCCATTATAATTTTATAGGTACGATGAATGTAATGAATATGATTTTTATAGGTACATTTATTGTAAATTTTAGTGAAAAAAGAGCAATCGTTGAGTTTCTTGGTGGTTCTTCCATGTTTGTGGTAGCTTCCATTAGGACTGGCACTACATTTGTCATCTTTTGTTATCTTGACGATTCAAAAGTAATTACAGCGTAATTAAATAATGACCCTTTCGGTTTTTATCTCTGGCTATTGTGTAAAAAAGCAGCTTTATGGTTTTTTCCCACATAGCAAAGTAGGTAGACGGAAGTTATTGTTAAGACACTCCGTTTTCTACTATTCACTCAAATATTTAAGATATTGCGTATTAAAATCAGCTTCACGCTGTATCCGGCACACAGCAGGGTAGGCAGAGGGAACCTAGTGTTAAGACACTCCGTTTCCCACTTTCTGCCGAATTCTGGAGGCATTGCATGTTGAGTATATTGAGGCAGAACTCAACGCCGCGCTTAACCTCGACACCAGAGCGAAGAAATGGAAATATAAATTTAAGTAAATGTTTCATCTCTTCGAGTGGGGATCGAACCCACAACCAGTCAGTTTTACAGTCACACCTCGTGCCGCTACGCCACGACTGGCCTCTGCGTATTATGTGGCACAAAATGAAAATAATTAATCCCTAATCGAGGATCGAACTGACAACCAGCACATATACATCCAGAACATTAATTTCTAAATATATAAAAAAATCATCCAAGAAAATCTTCATCATATTACCCCACAATTCGCCACCAACGTCTCACGAATCACAAAATACACTCTGTCTCGTATTCAATTCATTCTATATCTATTCTAGAGCGATTGTAGTAATACTTACATAATACATAGCAACGAGACTTGGATTTGCCTAACAAAGCGCCCAACGCGACGCGTCTCGGGCGGGGGCATGTACCCTACGCTAATGTGGATATGAACTACGAAGTATAGGGGAAATTGAAATAATAATATTTTTTTTAAAGTCAAGTACTTTTCTTTCTTACCTGTGAGAGAAAAGAGTAATATTACTGGTAATCTGTAAAGAAGGATTTCATAAAACTGATTGGCTTTATTGTAGGGTTAGCCTATGCAGATTATTTTCGTTAGTAACGCAAAAATAAATACTTTAATATATTAAAATATTTATCAAAAATTTAACTTTGAATACAAACAGACATCTTAATAACATGATCTTATTTTAGTTATCGGAACGCTTATATGTTTTTCTCTCCGCCTGATTCTCAAAATGCAATTAGAATAAACTTATGATAGGTAATCTCAAGGCATAGCGGTACAGCGGTGATCATAGATTCGATTCCCACTCAGGGTAATTGATTATATTCATTTCCACACTCTGGTAACAAAACAAAGCTCATTTAATTCAGCCAATATTGGCACGATCTCTTCAAAATTGGGCAAAATTTTAGAACAGAGTGTCTTAACACTAGGTTCTTTTTACCTACCTTGATATATGCGGGATAAAAAGTATGAAATAAATGTAGCTAAAAAGTATAAAATAAAATTATAGTTGAGCGCTCTAGCAAGCCAACATGGAACATATGGAACTTTACAGTAATTTAGCTTACACATCACAATAACAAATACACTATAATATATGTAAATATTTTGTATAATTTGGCTATAATACAACAATACGTTTAAGTGGGCGAAGCCGCGTTTGTGTCGCTAGTATCTTACAATCGCGCGGAAAGGGATCAGAGTGGCTTAACACTACGTTCCTTTACCCGCATAAAAAATATTCTAGCCTATATATACGACAAATCGTGGCCACCCTACAACGGGGTGTTGGGAGGGCAGCGCACAATGCCTGCGTAATAATAATATAATCGGGCGACGACGCCACTTGCTATTAATTAAATTTAAAATTTTCATTGCTAGGTGCTACTATGATTGTTGTGAGTATCTGCTTTAGTATGAAATTATGATACGTATAATATTTTGTTTCAAAAGCTTTTGAAATGTTATTGTTCGTTTGAAGTTTTTGTTTAATGTGAGACAATACGCTTAATGTGGATTCGTTATTTACTAAGTTTTTTTTTTAATATAATATATATACCTACTAGTGTTTACCTTCGTCTTCGTCTGTGTGGTCAATTGGATATTACTAAAGTTTTGTATGACACATGACACATTCTAAGTGCTTAATGTAACTCGGACAGCTGCCTGGTACAACGGGTTACGTCGACTCTATTAAAGAACAACACAAAAATATTTTAATTCGAACCTACTGACTACATAGGAACTGTGTATCTGTACCTGTGAATATCGCATTCAGCCAACAAAACATAGTGTGTTAGCTCACTAAATAAATGAAAATTATACGTATAAACACTACATGAAGTTTAAAGTTATGTGCGATTTTTGTGATTAAGGTTAGTATTATAGAGTAACCTAAAGCTAAAATAATGTATGGAATAAATGAATTTCTTTCAATGTTTTCACGCTGAATCTCGGATGCTGAGTAGGCTGAGAGAATCTAGTGTTAAGACATTCTGTTCATCACATTTCTCCCAATCATCCAGGCACTGCGTGTTAAGTAGAACTTAATGCCGCGCTTTGTCTTGTTACTAAAAATAAAATAATTTGTTCCCTCAAGTGGAAATCGAACTCACAACCGTCGCGTTTACAGCAAACAAAAAAAACCAAACGTTTAAAAGTAAAAATTTATTATTAACGAAAGCACACCGGATCGTCAGTCGGCAGCGTTATATCACTATCAAACCATATTGATCAATCAAAAGTAAAAACATTATTTAGTAAAAAAACGCTAACGATGCCGCCCCATAGCTTTTGTAGTAAAAACGCTGTATCACCGCAAAATGGTTACAACAAGGACATTTAGTTACGGGCCCAAAAAAAAACCATGGGATCCCGAAATTCCACACCATGAATGATATTTTTTATACCATAGACTACTTTCAAAACAACCTGTCAGTTAGCTTCAATAAAAACTAATAAATATTATTCACTAATAGCCCAATTCCGATAGCAATAAGGTTCAAAATCGCATGATTTCAACAAATAATATTGTCCTTAGTTTAAGAAAAAATGACCTAAGGTGTTACTGAAGTATTTTATCGCTTCCTCTCCTTTGTATTTTTTTTTTTATTGCGATAATAAATAGGCAGATGCTGTTTTACTACGTCCGTGGTGTGATTGGTAGGTATGGGGATCTGTCAATGAGTTTTTTGAACGGGTTAGTATTTTTTTTAACACGCTTTTATTAGGTCGAGCTGTAACGTACGTACTTCTAATTGTTGTATCATTTATGTAAATCAGCTTCACGCTGTATCCCGCACAGCAAGATAGGCAGAGGGAACCTCGTGTTAAGACACTCTGTTCCCCACTTTCCGCCGAATTCTGGAGGCATTGCGGGCTGAATGGCGGAACTCAACGCCGCTCTTTGTCTCGACACCAGAGCGAAAAAATGAAAATATAAATGTAAATAAATATTTCACTTCCTCGAGTGGGGATCGAACCCACAACCAGTCGATTTTACAGTCACACTTTGTGACTGTGCGCCACGACCGGCTTCTCAATTAGGTATATGACAATACAATATTATGGTACAATCGAGCTGGTCATGATGGAATTGGGAGATGGCAGATGGAATTTCGGATTGCATACTAACAAGCGTGTTTTTAGTTATTTTAGTCTATTAATTTTATCTTCGGTCTTACTAAGTATTTATTTCATCTTATAAACTCAATGCAGTCCGTTTGTAATAACTGTAGCATTATGCTATTATAAGCTAGTAGTAGTAGTAGTAATAGTTTACCAGATTAGTTAGGGAGAACCCAGTATAGAAAGAATCTTTTCTCTTCTTTTTCCAACGTAATTCGGGACATTACGTATTGAGTGGTGGAGCTCAAAGCGTTCACCAGTTACACTAGACTCCCTATGCTTACTCAATGCAACGCTGAAAATCTATCCATCAAAAAATGTTAAAGTAGTTTATCCTCCTTGCTTACTTTACCTACAAAGTATAAAGAATCGTAAACATATTCGATTTATAAATATTTATAGGTAATTTTATCTATGGCCTACGTATATTATAGGTATTATAAATATTTTCAGGAAATTTCATTAAGCATTGCCAATCGAACGCCAAATAAAGTACACTCGTCAAACAAGCACCGTATTATAGACACGACTAGAACAAACCAATTAATTAAAAAGCAAATCTCGAAGAATCTGCGGTTTAATTATTGGCCCATTGAGATGGTTTGACGTTGAAATGTAGGGTTGTCAACTTGATGTTGAATTTTATGAAAAAAATTAAAAATATTTTTTTTTCAGTTTTGCGCTGTATATCGCATAGCAGAGAGAAAAAAAGATAGAGATAAAATAGTATTAAGACACTACGTTCTCCGCTTTCTGCTTAATTGATGATGGTGCACGTTGAGTAGTGGAAGTCAATGACTCGTGATTCGTCTTAAGAGAGTAAGGAAATGGGCAAAGCTGAAATCGAGCCCACGACAATCACGTTTACAGTCAAATTTTGCCTGCCCCAAACGATACGATAACTTCAATGATATCACAACTCAAATAGTTTTTTCACAGATCTACCCGATGTTCGAAATACCAATACTGATGGAGTATGCTTGCCAAATATAAGACTTCATCCTTCTATTTGGGGAATTTCTACCTTGACTGAAATAACTAATAGTACCCTACGAGTACCTATATTATGTATTATATATTTATAGCGCCCGAGGTGTCTCTGACCGAGATACAGTAAGTTAGGTATATCGAAAGTATAGTTTCGATTCGAAATTCTTAACATAATGCAACATAGCAGCAGTTTTCCTCGATAAATTGAACATCCAATATAAAGAAATGTTTCAATTTTACCAAGTAGTTTCTGAAATGAATGCGTGCAACCACACAATGTTTTATAATAGTATTTCCATACTAATATTATAAAGTTGAAAATTAAATTGTGTAAATATTAATTGTCGATGAACAACCAACATGATATCGATTATAGACCAATCAATTAGCTTCACGCTTAGACCAATCAATCAGCTTCACGCTGTATCCCGCACACAGCAGTGTAAGCAGAGGAAACTTAGTGTTAAGATACTCCGTTCCCCACTTTCTGCCGAATTTCGGATTATATTAGAACCAAATAAAAAAGAAAATCCCTAAAAAATAAATTAAAAATTCAATGACAGCCCTAAACCCTTATAATAGGCACGTTGTATTCTAATAATTGGCCGGAGTCTGGGCCAATCGAAGTTTACGCCGCGACAATACCTCCGGCACTCTAATTGCCAATTGATTAAAAACAAACCGCGATATACCTACCGTAGCGTTGGCGTAAGAAATGTTTGGCTAAGCGTGAGTAGTTGCGTATATTTATCGTTCGATGATTTTTTGATTACACACTGGAGAAAAAATGTTGAAGGTATAATAACTTTGAGGGCTCTAGCTTCGGTTGTATTTTTCGTTTAGTTAATTATTAATTTTATATGGATTTAGTTATGGTTGTTTAGCTGGTTTGGGCACGTCGAAGGAATGAGTGATGAAAGAATGGATGAAAGATTTATCATGGAAAAGTGAGTGGTAAGAGAGATAGGGGGAGACCTCGGTTGACCTTCGAAAACACAGTATCAAAGGTACTGGAGGAGGTCACGTAAAAAGCATGAGGACATGTATGAAGAGGTTGATGACAGTGGACGAGGCGAAAGAGGTATGTAGAGACCGTAGCGTTTGGCGCTCCGTTCTCTCTGACTATCCCGCTAGGGATAAAGCATGAAGTTAAGTTAAGTTTAGTTTAAGTTATGGATGTTATAGGTTTTTAATTTGACTAGGAAAAGTAAAAATATTATCTTTCTTAAAAGAAGCAAATTTGAACTAGCCCAATTTTGTTCGTCGATTTTTGTTTCAATCTTCATAGGTATAAAACAAATAACAAAACCAAAACCTAGGTACTAAACACATCTAAAATGTACTATAAATAATCTCAATTTACCCGAAAAGTCAAAATAAAACAGCATTTAACGTACAACTGTTACGTTTTCAGTCAGTATCGATTCCCGCATTAGCCTGCAGCTTACTGACCCACACCAGGATTAACGGACGGGCGACAAATCCGCTTGTACAATAATAATAATGTGTATTCTATTTTATATTTGGATAAAAGATATGTTCTTTTTACCTATATTTGACCTTTTTGTGGGAAGTAATGTGATATGATCTTTCAGTGAAGAGTAATCAGGCTTCATATCTATTACGGCGTTGAGATCCGCCACTCTAAATAGATATTTGTAACATTGGACAGTAAGTGGAGAAATGAATCTCCTATCACTATGTTCTACCCTGCGACGTGGACCTTCATTTTCCTGATCTGATCGACGTAAGTAGAGTTCGGCCACTCCACGCGTAATGTTTCAAAAATTAAACGATGCGTGGCAAACAGAGTAAAGTCGGTAGTATCTATACTACCATAGTAGAATAGCTACTATAATATTATACTAGGTTCCCTCTGTCTATCCTTCTATATAAGAAAGAGCGAGAATCTGCGTTATCCTATTGAAGTACGAAGTAAATAAATGTATTTGTGAATAAACAAAATTGGTATGTCTGGTTAAATTAGTAGGGCAGTCGTGGCGCAGGGGTAAAAAGTGTGACTGTAAAATAGACTGGTTGTGGGTTCGATCCCCACTCAAGGAAATATTTATTTTCATTCTTTCATATATTTTTATTTCTTCGCTCGCTTCGCTTTGGTGTCGAGGCAAAGCGCGGCGTTGAATTTCGCCACTCAACACGCAATGCCTCCAGAACTCGGCGGAAAGTGGGAAATGGAATGTCTTAACACTAGGCTCCGTCTGCCTATCTTGCTGTGTGCGGGATACAGCGTGAAGCTGATTTAGTATATCTGTTTACCAAACATTCCTACCCAATCTCCTAAACTAACTTAAAATTAGCCACAAAATCCAAATAATAAGTACAACAAACATTACAAAATTTCAAAAGCAGCTTTATAACTATCTATATAGTATCGCATTGAGAACTTTCCATTCGATGCTCCAATCAATAGCCCCCATACATCCATTGTCGATTCGTTCACAAAACCCTTATACGTTGTATACTATAAGTATATCTAGAGATAAGTAAAGTGAATGAGACGTTGGTAACAGTCGAATACGATGTATTGAATATAAATATTATATTGTTAATTTTTAATATGGTTTTAATATGTTTAATATTTTGCTTGAGTCTAAATTGATAAATAAGTCTTATTTTGAGGCCAGTTGTGGCGCAGCGGCACGAAGTGTGACTGTAAAATCGACTGGTTGTGAGTTCGATGCCCTCTCGGGGAGATGAAATATTTACTTAAATTTATATTTCTATTTCTTCGCTCTGGTGTCGAGGTTAAGCGCGGCGTTGAGTTCTGCCACTCAACACGCAATGCCTCCAGAATTCGGCAGAAAGAGGGGAATGGAGTGTCTTAACACTAGGTTCTCTCTGCCTACCCTGCTGTGTGTGGGATACAGCGTGAAGCTGATTTTTTTTTAATTCTTGTTTATTGTTTTTATTGTTGAAATTAGTTGTGACGATTGTTGTTTCAAATCCATCAAAGGTGATATCAATACGTTTTAAATTCGATTCAAATTCAATATGAAATTATTTAGATATAAAATACACTCTTAAGTGAAAGTTCAAGAAGTAGATCTAAAACAATAAGAACTTCAAAAGAGTAGACATGCTATTCTAGACTTAGCCTTAGATCTATAGCCACTACTAATATAAACTTGAAGAGTTTATTTGGTTGAACGCGCGAATCTCAGAAACCACTGGTTCGTGAGAAATTTTTTTTGTTAGTCCATTATAGTCCGTTCATTGACAAAGTTTATAGTCTATATTACATCACGTTAATCGTTTGGATGCACACACTGTACCCGCGGTCGGACTCGGACACATAAAATATGCCGTATGAAACAACCCTTATTTATTTCCATTGGCTACGGAATCGAAGCTAGTCACTGAGTAAACACTACATAATAATTTAAATACTAAATTACCTAAATTAATATATCCAACTTATTGTCGTAAAATATAGAAAAATCTGTTCAAAAATCACTATCTTATATAGGTGTTGTCGCCGGTTCCGTTCCAGATCGATAACAATGTCTGGCTCAGTCGTTTTATTGCATGCCTTTGTACGTGCACAATGTGAGTATACATCGGGCCTTATTTAACTTGATGTTGGAATATTTATATAAGTGAATCTGGTTTTTTTCATATATATTTTTTGAAAATAAATTTTATTAGTTTCTTGGTAGAATGTTGTTGTTTTCTATTTTGTTGAATTAAAGTTGGTTTTTAAACACAAGTTAAAGTTATTAGCTTTACTTTTCTACCGTTTATTTTGACACTCCGTTCTCCACTTAATGACGTATCGGTAATCTTTACATAATATATAATTTAATAAAATTCTACATAGGTACCTACCTAAAACTTATTTAAAACATAATTTCTTCTAAAAACACAAAAATGCTTACTCCCACACCAACCAATCATAAGAACTTAGGTATAGATATAAAAAAAAATCACTCGACCACACCCAACACCCACAATGGGTACAATAGACGAACAAAGGCCGCGCTGTCTTCCCATTGTGCGGGACAAAGGAGGCCACGCCCAAATATAAAGAGGTATTGTTTCATATCACTTTGTTTTTATTGGTTAAGATGAGAATGGAGCTAGTGAACACGAAATATGTTGAACATTGGGCGGTGCGTGGGGAACGGAGTGTCTTAACACTAGTTTCCTATTGCCTGTGATAAATACGAAATGTTATACATTCACGCTGTATTCCTTCCATTTTTCAGTTTTTTTTATTTGAAATAAAAATATTAAATGTTTCTTCATCGAGTGGAAATCGAACCCACAACCTGCCGCATTATTGAAACCTGCCGCATTGTTGCCCCTGCGCCACGACTTTCCACCTGTTGGCAGAATCTCACGCCACGCTGTGCCAGCGCGGAGCGAAGACTTATAATAATTCAGACATACTAATCATTTCTTTTTTAGGTTCTTGCTGTGGCCTAGTATTAAGATACTCTGTTCTTCACTTATTCGCGTCATTCTGGAGGCATTGCCAGAGCGAAGAAATGAAAATATTTCACCACTTTTTCACAAAATATTTGCCCCTGCGTACCTCAAAATATTTGAATTACCAAAATATTATTTACAAAAAATTATTTAAGATTTTTAACCTACCTTTAAACCATATGGCGTTAAATAGGGCAGATGTGTGACAAATTTTTGTAATCGATTTATTATTTCATAGTCATATTAGGGTAAAAAACACATCAAATCAGTAGGGGAAAGCAAAAAATATAAATTTTATTATGTATAACGATATTTTATATAAAACAAAGAACCTGACACAATGGCTCTAGAATTTCGCAGACAGTGGGGAATGGAAGAATCTTAATTGGAATGCAGTGTCTTAACATTAGGTTTCCCTTTTAAGGCTATTATTTTTTAGGATTTAACCACCAATGTATAGTTTTCAGACTTTTTGCAGAACTAGATACCTACTAGCTATTCTAGGTCAACCGGAAGAACCCTATGAATTTTGATTCTGACGTGTCGAAATTGAACATTTAGGCCATATCTTTTCTAAGTAAATAAAGAAATATGTTTTTTTATCAGGAAATCATGTATATGGTTTCAATTTTATCTTGATATCTCTAAACGTTCCTGAGATAAAGAGTCTTAACAGACAGACAGACGGTCAGATAGACAGACGGACAACAGAGTGATCTTATAATGGTTCCTTTTTTCCTTAAACAGTACGGAACCCTAAAAGAAGGGATTTTTTTAAAGTTTATTATAAAAAACCAAGTAATAATCAAGTTTTCAATTTAAACTATGGCAGCATATTTTGCTGTGTAATAAGTATTTGAACTACAACCATATGATGACAAGAAAACATCACATGAAGCAAGCCCATTTGATGAAAGACAGAAAATATTCTAGGAAAAAAACGAAAAGGCTGGCCAATATTGGTTCACAGGTTTTATAAAGTGCAACGCATAGCTATAAGAAATTGTCCATTGCTTTATGGGTATCTAACTGTTTATATTTTAAAATTGTCTATTGTTATTCATGTTTTTATTACTAAAATTTATATTTCCATTTCTTCGCTCTGGTGTCGAGGCTAAGCGCGGTGTTGAGTTCTACCACTCAACCCGCATTGCCTCCAGAATCCGGCAGAAAGTGGGGAACGTAGTGTCTTAACTCTAGGTTCCCTCTGTCTACTCTGCTGTGTGCAGGATACAGCGTGAACTGATTTATTTATTCACGTTTTAGAAGGGCAACAAGAATATACCACAATAATTGAGTTCATATCATGATAAGTAAAGTACTTAGTATTTTATTAAACCTTAACAACCATATAACATTATTATAAATAACATTTAATTTAAATACAAGTGATCCGTTTCCTGCTTCGCCCGCTTGTACTACAAAATTATTTATTTTCTTATCTGAATTATTTTCGTGATCTAATAATATTATTAATTATAATTTTAAAGGCAACATCCATACATCGAAAACTAAACTTTCAGCCAATTTAATAAAACGTTTATTTTGTAGCAATAATGTCACATACAATAATATATTAATCGACATAACTTTTTTATTTATGAACTGATTTAAATAAAACACTGAATATTAAAGGAAATTTGTCAAAATACTATAGTGGAAAACCGCATTTAAATCAGTTTCAGAGATTAGCGTGCACAAAAAGACAGATGAACAGACAAAAATTTTTAATGTCATTGTTTTGGGTTTTATTATAATGATTAATTTATCAATAAGAATAGATTTTCTCACATAACTTACACGTACTAACACACACGTTATATTACACTTACGTCAATATTTGATTAATAATATTATAATAATAGCATAATATAAAAAAAAATGTTCATCACTATTGAAAATATAAAGCATAATATATAATTTGGTACTACCAGCAAAGATTTCATACACATAAAAAATAATAGGTACATACCAACCTAAAAAGAACTTTTTTAAAAAGCTTTTTTAGCAAGTTTTGCAGTATTGGGTACCTACTCCATACTAAAGAAATATATTTAAAAAAAAATTAACGAAGTGGGACTTGAACCCGCGCTCCGTGAACGAACAGGACCTGTGTAGGTACCTGAGTCGCCAACTGAAGTCGCATTATTGTAATTCAGTATTCACACGTTGACTTTTGAGCTAGTAGCGACATCTATTATTGCTAAACTGAACTAAATAGCAGTTTCACTTAAACAGAATAAAATCCTTAATAATATTTTTTAAGAAATATTTTCATATTCCAAATAAAGAATAAAAAAAAATATTTGTTATTTCGCAGTATTTTTTGTGATATTTCGTATGTAAGCTGTAACAAGAAAATATAAAAAAATCAACGCCCTAAGTTTGAGACATGGTGTGTTGAGTGTCGGAACTCAATTCCGCGCTTCTATTACTTACCAGAGCGAAAATTTTAAAATGATATATTTTACTTATTTAGAAAACGTATAAAAATTTGAACGTAGCTGGACTCGAACCCGCGCCTTTTTTAAATAAGTATTTTTCTTTCCTAAGTGTGGAATAACACTTTAAAAATGTTTAAAAATGATGTATTTCACCAAATGGGAATCAAACTCATAACTGTCACATTTCCAATTAGATGCTCTGCCATTGCTCCACTATAAAATATACCATTTAATAAAAGCATAAAAACCAATTTATATACCACACTAGTATTTACAAGAAAATATTCAATATAACTAAAAGTCTTACATTTATTTGAATATTTACCTAAGAACTACTCGAAAATGGCAAAATTGGGCAGTCAAGGGGTACTGGGTCTTATAAGGTGAACACGTCTGAGTGTTTCCCGGTTACGACAAATTGACTCTCGACCTACCCTTAAATATCTTATTTAAAGTTAAAACGTTTAGTTGAATTTAACTGAATCGGTTAACCCTAAATGCTTCCACTTAAACTGTTTTGATAGGTTTAGATAGTTACTGCGTTTTTTGTTGAGAGTTGAAAAAAAAATTGCAATTTACAATTAAATAAAATTAAAGAGAAAAATCTTTTTTAAGAATAAGCTTTTATTATTTGTTAATAAAATAAAGTAATTTTGAAAGCGAGAGCAAAAGAAGGTGCTGAATGTTCTTGATTATACCATTAAAATGTAACATGCTTTTAATATTTATTAAGTGTTATATTTCTTATTAAAGTTAATTTCTTTTTAACTTTTTAGTTTATTTTATTAACAAACAATAAAAGCTCTCTTAAAACAGGTTTTTTTCATTAATTTTATTTTAAATTTTTTAGGATTTTTAATTCAAAGATTTTCGATCGAATCAAACGAGCCCAAACTCCGGAGTTAAGGAGTTCCTATGGCCACCTCCCAGTTCCATCATCAGACCCTGATTACCATTTAGTATCAAAGTACTCGTCAAGATAAATCAAACGAGCTCAAACTCGATGGGGTTGCGTCGTTTAATTACGGAGTTCCTATGGCCGCTTTCCAGCTTTATCATCAGATCTACTCCATGTTATAATAATATCACATTGTCATCCGATTTATACACGCATGCAATGCTTCAGCTACAGGACAGGTGAAAGTAAATAAAAGACAGTTTCACGCTGTATCTCTCACACGGCAGGGTAGGCAGAGGAAACCTAGTGTTAAGACACTCTGTTCCCCACTTTCCGCCGAATTGTGGAGGCATTGCTTGCTGAGTGGCGGAACTCAACGCCGCGCTTTGCCTCGACATCAGAGCGAAGAAATGAAAATATAAATGTAAATAAATATTTCATTTCCACGAATGGAGATCGAACCCACAACCAGTCGATTTTACAGTCACACTTTGTGCCTCTGCGACACGACCGGAACTCTACGAAAATAAAAGCTTGTAATAATAACAATTCGCAGTAATAATGAAGTATTTATTGGTGTGGAAATCACAGTTAACAATAATTTAATCAATTGTTAATTAAGCCATACAAACTTATAAATATATGTAAATAATTTATTATAAGTAGTAGTAGTAGATAAGTGCAATTAAAATTTTTGTCTATATATGATATTTATTCCTGATTGTATTTTCCATTTGTAATTTTGTAGATACTAATAGATATCTATCTATCTAGGTATGATTCTATCTATATTGATACTATATAGATATTTCTAAATTACAATACTTATTTTTATTTAGAAGCATATCTAACTATAGATTAAAGCAGAGTAGCGGGGAAGACTTAGGGTTAAAACACTCGGCACTCCATTCTTCTTTTCCATCAGAATTTAAGACATTGCATGTTAAGTAACTGAATTTAAAATTCCTTGCCCTGTTAATATTATATATTTTATTTCCTGGAGTACCGCACGTTTGCGCCACTGCGCCACGACGGCCAACATCTGATTTTTGTATCTACTGTCTATATTCATTAAAGTAAAATAATTGAAAAGAAAAAAGTGTTCGGTTACAGTATAGGAATCCATATCTTCAACAAGTACCTATATGTGAACAGAAGGCATAGTGGTATATGCAGATAAAATAGAAAAGATACGATACTTTGGAACTATTGACACCCATACACTTGATATGTAACGGTCAGTGTCCGTGAACCTGTCATACATGCCTTAAATTTTTTGTTAACCTAAGCTTAATTTTATTTTTTTTATTTCAATCTAAAATGTTTTTTTTATGTTTTCTATGTTTTTACAAGACTCTCAATCTTGTATTTCTAATAAATCCAATCCATTTCTGATTAATATTTAAATTTAAAAAAATACCAAAAAAAAACAACAATTTATAACTTGTTAAATATCAATTATATATAATACAAAAAGTACATAATTTTAAAGCAAATTCTTGTGATTAATTATAACTAAAATTTACTATAAGCGCCATCTGTGAAAAATTATACGAAAACAGGAAGTATACTATATCGTAATTTCGTTTGTGAACCTGGTTACAGTTATACCGTTGCTGTATAGATGGCAGCACTAAACATATTTTTCAATATATAAAATAAGCATTATCATATTAATTATGTAATCTAGTTTTTTATTAACCGTTTTATAATAATAAAATGCGTCCCGTGACAGTTGAAAAATAATTAAAAAAAAAACGGTTTCTAACGTGACGTCATAAATATGTTACTATTAAGATATGGTTATACTATTGCTGAATAGATGGCGGTACTATATAATATCATACATAAATATTATTGTATTTAATAAAGGATATCCCATATTATTTAAATAATTATATATATTTAAATGTATTAAAAAAAACATTAATTTTATTAGTAAAATAAAATATATATATATATATGCCAAACAATGTCCAAATTCTTATAATAAGTTTTTTCTTTACGCTATAAATAACAATATAACAAAATAAAAAAATAAATTTTATTATAATTTCACAGAAATTAAGCGAATAAATGAAAAATCGATAATGATTGTTATTAATTTTAAATTTCAACTATATTTCACAAGGACCGTGTGGCCTAATGGATAAGGCGTCGGACTTCGGATCCGAAGATTGCAGGTTCGAGTCCTGTCACGGTCGAATGTTTCTTTTACTATTTGTTTATTTTTTAATAAAAAACAGTACTGTTTTTATTTCTAACACGGAGTGTCTTGACAATAAATTCTTATGATATAAGAAAATATACATTAAGTTTACTGTATCTAAACTAGAATTGTAAAACTGAAGACTTTGTTTGAGATGGTTGGACAGGTTTTCTTAACAACTTTTAGTTTAAACTGATTTTTCTAGTGTGAAATATAGTCCATACATCACGGAGGCTTTAATAAATTACATTACATCACGTGATTGATTCAATGTGATTAGAGTTACTTTGGGCAAATAAAAAGTAACTCTTAGTTAGTTAATACCTGCGGCAATAACCAATTGTCCAATTTAACAATTTAGATACTAAAAAGTATTTATTTTAGTTGTATAAAACAATTTGTGAAATTATATTTCATGAGTAGGTACTCCAGACAAAAAATTTGAAACATGTTTGGGCACTTATATGTATGTCGGTTACCCAAAACATAAAAACATTAATATCAATAAACTTGTAATAGCCTTGATTATGTATTTAACAGAAAAGGGTAATAAAGAAACATAAAAATCAAAATTTCCTATACTAATGCCACCTCTCAACCTTTTTTAATTCTTTTTCTAAACCATTTTTATATAAAAAAAAATGTTAACTTGTTGTCTCAATCCGTCAGTTGTCCGTACTTCTCTGTATTCGTACAACGTCCTCTACTCTAATTAGCAGGGAGCATTCTCTTATCCTACTCCTTTCTGGAGTTGGGGAACAGCATCCCACTGGCCGTGGTCTCTCTGAACCTCCCAGGGTAACGGCACCAGTTATCTACATAAACAAAAAAGTGTAAATCTATATTTTTTGGTTACCCAAAACTAAATGTTGAAGTTCAATTTATTAATTATACAGGATGGAAGAGGCAGCGCTCCATTTACGGAAACAGCATATAGGGTAAAATATTCCAAACCTATACCTAAAGAAATTAATCAAGATGCCTCAACAGTTTGGACGTAGGATTTTTTTTTCATTTCACGATTTTTATCCATACCTGTATTTCGTGTGACGCGATTACGTATAGATCCCAATAACATAAACACTTACTACTACAAAAATACTACTAAAGGTTAAACAACTCTGAACTTTATCGCCAATACCTAAGACTCGATTTCGGAATGAGGCGTGTGCGGCGGTGTTCCTTTGATAGGTTTATCTGTGCGTGCATCGTCCTTACAAATGCCGTTTTATTTTATAACGACAATTTTATTATTTATTTTGTTTGAAAAAATAACTTTTTCATTTTTGGGAATTTATTTTTTTCTGATTTATATTAGGCTTTTATAGAGTAGTTAAAACTGTGGTTTCATATAATGTGGTGCTTACACTTCCACTCTGTATATTTGCATGAGCCAAAAATAGAGAGCCACTGTAATAATTAATTCTATTTATTCAAACAAGAATTATTCTTTTCACGAAGTCAGTCGTGGCGCAGGGGCAGTGTGTGACTGTAAACGAGACTGGTTGTGGGTTCGATCCCCACTCGAGGAAATGAAATATTTATTTAAATTTATATTTTCACTGTTTCATTGTGGCGTTGAGACAAAGCGCGATGTGGAATTCCTCCACTCAACACGCAACGCCTCCAGAATCTCCGGAAAATGGGGAACGGAGTATCTTTTTTAACATTTTTAAGCGAAATGAGGCGCGGGTTTGTGTCCCGCTACGTTCATATTTTTATACGTTTTCTAAAAAAGAACGGAGTATCTTACCACTAAGCTACCAGTGTACATGTACAGTGTATCCCATCCAGTGTATTGGATGGTTCACAACAACTTCACATACTGCGTTTGTGTAGTTGGTACGTTTTTTATCAACTCCGAAATAAATATTATAGTATACGGATAAAAATTATGTTATAATTTTATTTAGTTCTTTTGTGTCCGTTCAGAAAAATAATAAATGTCCAGATTTAGATAATAAACTTTAGATTAGTCCAACCGGGTGCAAGCGAATTTTTTTGCAAGGCAACTAATATAAACCTGGTTCAGAGCTTCAATTGCAGATCAGAGCTTCTTGAGCACATCTCTGCTCTGAAAGTAAACTGGTAAAGGAATAGGTATAGCCTGAAAAAGTACTAAATTTGTTTGCTCAAAAGAATCCTGGAAGAGCTCTGTCACTTAGCGATAAAGTAAGGATAAATGCATTATATTTTAATGTTCTCCTTTCTACATGTATAGTGTATTATTTGGTGTACAATAAAGAGTATTTATTTTACTTATTTTACTTTTCTTTTAATATATTTAGACACGTCAATGCATACCTATAGATATACAGTCAAACAGTGTTCTTCAGTATATCGAGTAACGACAGCTCGTAAATACTACTAGGCGAATATAAAAAATCAATTATAATGAATAACTTATTATATGAGGTATTTTATCACGGTAAAAAGTAGCTTAAAACGTCTAAAAATTAAAAACACGTGTATTTTTTGCTAACTACCTAATAGTTTAAATTTCAAACTACGTATTCTCATATTTCTATTTATGGAAACGACTATATTTCATACAAACTTAGAGCTCTGTTTTCGTTTACTGTTTTAGGAGTGGATTTTCCAAAATCCTTTTTTAGTGCTTATTTATGTTCTACAATAAATCTATTTGCAAAATTGCAAAGCTCTAGGTTCTCCTAAACACTGTTTGTAATGTGCGTTTGTTTGTGGGTATTTCAGTCACGTTAATTTTATCGATATAAAAATATAAATAAAATTTAAGCGTTTGTTGTTTCAAAAAATATATATATATATGTATTTTGTCCTAAATTACATTAATCTAAATTATATTTGGTTTAGCGCCACCTATAACAATAAACACAAACTACTTACGACTCACAGAAAGCATGTTACTAATGTGCTATATTGCTTGAGTAGTACGATAAGAAGTGTATAGATGGCGTTATAAATGAAAAAAAAAAACAACGTTATGGTGTTTTTAAAATCATCTAATTATAATTACAACGTCAAATTCGTTTGCGTGAACTATATAATATATAAAACGTATAAATTTCGAGATACTTTCTATTGTCAAATAAATTCTATTGTAATACGCCGCGTATATCAATTACTCAGAGAGTAATAGAAGATTTTATACATAGATATAGATTAACTCACCTTTTTCCAACTATTGATTTTGTTTACAAAAGGATAATAAAATAATAAACTATTCTATAGTTATTTACGGCGATTTTTTTTAACTGTTTGGAAAGAGATACTATGTAATTGCAACAATAGTTCACATGAGTTTCCTTCCGATAAGAGCAGTTGCTTACAAGCAACTGCCCCCGATTGACACAATTCCATCGCGACCACGAAATTTATTAATACTATAACTAAAAATTTTAAAATACAGAGCCAATCGATTTTCTATACTCACTACTTATTTTTTTTAGGCAAGACAAATTTAAAGCAAATACATTTCAAAAGAGTTACTTACTTATTGCTATGGGTGAAGTGCAAACTTAAGCTTATGGGCCTAGGAATAGCGTGGCTTGTGCCCACACCAAAAATTTTACTGATAAAAAAATTTGCCGTGAAAAATAAAAAAAATATATTGAGACCAACATATCTGGTCAGAGCAAAACGGCCTCTGCTCCTAAGCAAATATTAGAGATATTTGCTGAGAAGCAAAGAAGGGATATGCACATGGTTACTCTTAACCGCCCAACGCCCAACGAAAATGAAGAACAGAGTGTCTTAACAATAGCTCTGTCTCTTTCTATCACGCGCCGAGGAACTGTGGAATGGCCTACCTGCGGCAGTGTTTCCAGGTCGATATGACATCCTTACCTACCTGGGTACCTGGGTACCTCAAAAAAGCGCGTTTACTCCACCTTAAAGGCCGGCAACGTACCTGTAGCTCTTCCGGTGTTACAGGGGGTCATGGGCGCTGATCACTTCCAAAATCCAAATGCTCGTTTTGCCTTCCCTTTTCCATAAATATTTTTTAACATTTTTAAAGTGCTATTCCACACTTAGGAAAGAAAAATACTTATTTAGAAAACGTATAAAAATTTGAACGTAGCGGGACTCCAACTCGCAATTCCCGGAAACCGACCTGGTCGGTCGGGTCGTGGTCTGGTTTTCTAAATAAGTATTTTCCATAAATAAATTTAAAAGAGCTCTCAAATAAAAATCTATGTCTCCTCTGCAATATGCGGGAGATGTTATATATGAAACTAAAATAATTCTATTTCCGTCGCACCCATTGTTATGTACGTAATCGAAAAAGTGGTACACCGTCTAACTGTATATACTACAGTTGTGAGTTCAATTCCCATTCGAGGTGATAAGTAATTTTATTATTTCCTCGCTCTGGTAACAAGACAAAGCCCAGTTTTTATTTCCACCACTGAACACGCGATGCATTCGAAATTGGGTGGTATGGTTGGGATACACGTGAACGTAAAAAAATATGTATAATATAAACCTAAGTATATTTCTCCATTCTCATTTATTCGATTATCGATATAACAAAAATATGAAACGAAATTTAAATAAGGCCAAACGTATACGGCCAGCAAAAGGCACTATCGCCGGTCAAAGCCTAATACCCGTTCGGTCAAGCGTGAAGTGGTTTGATCGAAAAATCTTATAGATCCCGCCCCGATTATTATAGACATTTATGTGTCTATATTTCATATGAAATTTGAGTTGTAGGACTTTTGTAGGTCAAATAGGTATTAGTTATAGATTGTGGAATACAGTGTGAAGCCAAAAAGAATATTAAGTACCTTTTTTTAAATATCACGCTGTTTCCCGCACATAGCAAGGTAGACAGAGGGAACCTGGAATCACACTGTTAAGATAGTTATTTCCCATTAGGACACTTCTCTTCCCCACTTCTTGTCGACCATTTTGTATTCTCGACGCTTTGAGTATTGAATGGCGGAACTCAACGCCGCACGTTTCATCGTTACCAGAGTGAGTAAATGAAAGTATTAAATATTTCACTCCCCTGAGTGGGAATTAAGTTATCGAAACCTATTTTTTTTTCTTTGTAATGTGGTTGGAGATAAACTAATGTAGAGGCTCTCCGTTCTGCAACTTTAGCCTGTTTAAACAATTTGCTATGAGAATAGCAGTTTCACGATTTATCCCACATACCAGGATAGGCTGAAGGAACCTAAAAAAAAGTAATTCTCACTCTTGGTCCTAATCGCATGGACGATTTTCAAAAAGGTTTTCTCTTTTTAAATGCATGATTAATACTTTAAATATTAAAACATTAAATTTAATATACATAGATAATTCCTAGGTTCGTAAAAGTTTCAAATTTCACATAGATACGTCTGTTAGAAATACAAGCCCTTTCTTAGTCTGCATAGGCACAGCGGGTCAGGTTGTATTACACACTATCTCTATGAAATGGGCGAAAAATGGAAAAGGAGTTTTATGTCTATGAATTCGCTCTTCTCACTAACTTAATATTTTATACTTGAAGATAGTAACATTACATTTGGACGTTGTAATAAGCTTATAGTATACGAGGGCCACCGATGGCATAAACCCTTGCCCTGAGCTATATATTTTTATTTTTAATGTATATTTTGTTTGCATTTCTCCCTCTGGTAACGAGGCAAAGCACAGCGGTAAGTACCGCCACACTAGGTTCCCTCTGCCTATATATTTTTGCAAGAAAAAGAAAAATATACTAAAAATCTATACTCCAGGTAAATTGATACTTCTCTTCAAGGTACATACAATTATATACTAACACAAGGTCCATGTTAACACATAACGCATAACAAATAAGAATACCTAACCTAAAATATTATAGAATTTGATCACGTAGTGGCCAAAAATTTGCCGTTCTCAGATCAACAAGAGATCTCGCTGAAAATCATCGGAGCAAAAAAACATACTCGCCACCATTGGAGCGAGTTATAGACTTCCTGAAAATATTTTCGTATGTAATTTTCGATTTTGATTGAAATATTTTGTGTTATTTTTTTGCTGTAGATATCGATTTCTTAAGTCTGTCTACAGAGACTTAAAACTCTCGGTTCTCCATATTTCAATATGTTGCGTAACACGTCGTAACAATCGAGCCCACGACCTTTGTGTTCAAAGTCAGACGTTGTGCTTCTGCGCCACGACGGCTTCTTTATCTTTATTTACATCTGACTGATTGACTGAGAAATTCCGACTGTGAAAGACGACGGTTGTAGGATCGATTCCCTCGGAGAAGTGAATTGTTTTCAATTCCACGGTAACCAGACATAGAGCGGCAATGAGTTTTGCCATTCATGACTCAAAGTACAATATTTCCTAAATTCTCCTATTTCCTAAATTGTCTTAACACTAGGTTATAAGCCGTCGAGGTTTGAGATCTCACTACCTAACCTGCTATAAGTGAAATACATTGTGAAGCATTTTTTTTTAATCTATTTAACAAAAATTTTAAAGGTAACAAAGGTAACAATGCACTTACAGTTAATGATAACAAAAAAAAAACAGTATTTAGCCTACAACTTGGGGCAAGTATACGATTCGTGTCACGTCGCCGAAGGTATCCCGGTCAAAAACTTAACTCGTGCGTCCCATACCCGCTGACAAACACCCCTTTGAGAAATCATGTGTTTTTTTACTTACCCTTCTGCTGTGGCGCCGGTACGTACGGTGAATAATGTTTGTTGGAAAGGTGGGATTTTTAATAAAATAAACTCGGTTTTTTGATATTTGTGAAAGATATTTTTTTTTCACCTATTTTTTAGTTTCATACTATATCTTGCATATTGCTATATGCAAGTAGCTAGGGTAGTCAGGGCGAAGCAAGAGTCAGTCTGTTCCCCACGCATCGCCCAATTTTAAATGTGTTGCGTGTTGAATGGAACTTATGTTAAAAATCGGAAGCGGGTAACGTTTTTAAAGAAACACGTTAAAAACACACATCGTCTATATGATTCTAGACTATTTTGAAAGAGATACTATGTAATTGCAATAAGTGATATGTATCACCTACTAACAATACTTCACACTAGTTTCCTTCCAATAGGGGCCGTCACTTACAAGCAAGTGCCCCCGATTGACAATTCCACTGCTTTTATAGTTATTTTCCACCTAAATCTACCCTCTTTTACACGAGTACGCTAACACGGCCTCTCCTGACAGGCAAGCGTCCTCGCGCCGCTCAAACCTGCCGCCGGGAGCGGCGTAACCTCTAATTTACACTGGAATAGGTCGACAACATGACCCAAATTAAAAGGAATATGCCGCACTTAGGAAACCCTAAAGGGACTATACCACACTTAGGAAACCCTAAAGGGACTATACCACACTTAGGAAACCCTAAAGGGACTATGCCACACTTAGGAAACCCTAAAGAGACTATACCACACTTAGGAAACCCTAAAGGGACTATACCACACTTAGGAAACCCTAAAGGGACTATGCCACACTTAGGAAACCCTAAAGGGACTATGCCACACTTAGGAAACCTTAGGAAACCCTAAAGGGACTATGCCACACTTAGGAAACCTTAGGAAACCCTAAAGGGACTATGCCACACTTAGGAAACCCTAAAGGGACTATGCCACACTTAGGAAACCTTAGGAAACCCTAAAGGGACTATGCCACACTTAGGAAACCCTAAAGGGACTATGCCACACTTAGGAAACCTTAGGAAACCAGACTCATAGCTCAACACAACTTGCCCTTAAAGAGCATTTTACTCACTTAAGCGTACCAAGTTGTTAAAGTCGTCTTGCTCTTAAAGAGTATTTTTCTCACTTAAGAGTACCAAGATCAACTTTGAGCCCACATGTCAATATTCAAATTCAATAAGGAGTCAAAATTATAAAAATTGTAAAGTGTGGCTAACTTACTCTCAAAGCATCATGCACAGACCTGTATTTTCGCTCGGACTGACCTGACACTTGCTTATTATTCATCCTTGATTCGATCCATTTTTTGAGTCTTTATGACACCACAATAAAATTACTAAAACAATAAAATTATTAGTAAAGTAGTCCAGTTAACAGCAAAGATTTTATAATAAGAAATAGCTTTTAATGTTTACAGTACCAAACTTTTAATCCAAAATACCAATTGGGCGAAGATACACATAAAGATATGAAAACTTCATGCGTATCCCACTTCTGATGTTAAAAATCGGAAGCGGGTAACGTTTTTTAAAAAACACGTTAAAACACACATCGTCTATATGATTCTAGACTATTTTGAAAGAGATACTATGTAATTGCAATAAGTGATATGTATCACCTACTAACAATACTTCACACTAGTTTCCTTCCAATAGGGGCCGTCACTTACAAGCAAGTGCCCCCGATTGACAATTCCACTGCTTTTATAGTTATTTTCCACCTAAATCTACCCTCTTTTACACGAGTACGCTAACACTTAACGCTGCGATTTGTCCTTTTTTAAAAGAGTGAGGAAATTACGGAAATGAAAATAATTAATTCTTTCGATTTTACCCACAACCGTCGCATCTACAGTCTCTAAGGTTGGACTCCGTGAAGATGTGAATACTATTGCATATAACAAATTATATATGATATAAATCGTCTAACGTATTAGAGCATAGTCGTAAGGACTTTTATACCATAAGTAGACTGAGAAGATAGAAGAACGTCTTACCGTTAAGGGCTAAAATCTCTCTGGTCCGCGCTCTCCTTCTACCTATCCTAGAAAATGTTGTTTCGTGCTACTAAGATCTGTCCCAGCAACTATTAATAATCGTGAACATCTGCAAAATCTTATAATTAGATTTATTTTTGGGTTATGGAAAGGTTGTCAATAGAACATAGGCGTAATTTGCATGCATTCACTCTCCTTTATGCCAATCTTTTCAATCTTGTTACAGTATCATAATACAAGGAGCGTTCTAAGGTCCTAGGGTCAAACACCCTACATTCCCAAAATCTCCGTTCCCGCCATAACCATATCCTCGAAATTCCCTTTAGCCGCACGAAATGCTATAGTGACTCTTTAACTGTTAAAACAGTAAAATTATGAAATGAGCTTCTACTGGAAGTAAGACCCCAGTCTCCCAATGGAATATTTAAACGACGTCTTAAACAGTACTATATTCAACTTAATCTATAAAAGGACAACATTATAAGAGTGTATGTATTTATTTTTAATTGTTGTATTTAGGTGTATGTATGTTTGTTTGTTTCTATATATGTACGTATAAAATTAAAATTTATTCACTATAGACGCTTATATATTTCTTAGTACTTTTTGTACCTTTCTGCATTATTTTCTAAATTTAATCCTTCCGTTTTTCTTTTGGTTGCCGGTAAGAAATTGCTTTTAGTGATAAGGATGCCATTGCACACTTGTTAAACGTTATTGTGATGAACTGTATTATACTTTCTCCTTATTTGTGTAATAAAGTATTATATTATTATTATTATAAATACAAAGTTAAGTAAAGTATTCCTTTGCAAGTAATTAGCATAGAAAGGAAACGTCTATGTTTCTTTGATAGCATAGAATTGACTGCAGACACAAAATAAACCATACATATACCTATGTGTGTAAAATTTTAAAAAGTTTTCAGTTCAATCCTTTTTAGATCAGTTTAGTTCTTTTATAATGGCATTATGATCGTGCTAGTTGAGAACAAAACAAAAACAAACCAAGATCGAACCAAATAAAATCAATCTACCCTCAAAATTCAACATTTAAAAATAAATAAATATAGCAACATTATAAACACGGTGTTGCTCTCAAATATATCGAGGGTGTACTCTACTTAAGATGTAGCTCATTACTCCGATGTAGATAATCCAGTGGCCTCAATTTAAAAGCCGGCTAACAAATGGGGGTATAGTGAATAACTAACGCGCGGTTACTTCCACGCCCGCAACCCATCGCTTTAACTTCGACCACGTTGGCGTGTCCGTTTATTAAAAATTTAAGCTTCTTTCTAAGGAAATGCGTGAATTTACTTTAGTATACAGGTATAGTATAAGAGGGTGGTCAAGACATTTCGGTTTTCCCACATTCCGCCCAATTTTCGTGATATTACATGTGGAGTGTCGGAACTCAACGGCGCAGTTTGAACTGGGAGAGGGGAGTCACTAAATTTATCCAATTCCATGAAATTGTATTCAACGTAAAACCATCGTATTTATTATAAAACGTGTCCTTTTGCGTCATATCGTTATGCAGTGGGATCCATAATAATGTTCAAATTCCAATATTTTTTACTATAGTTGTATTTTTATTTTTGATGGTTTGCTTACATTTTTATAGAATTCTCTGTAATAAATATAATTTCAATAAAAAAAGCACACACCAGCAAATCATCTAACTAAAATTTGGTTTATGACATATAAAATATACAGAAAATTATGTGAACCTATTCGCGAAATTAATTAATTTCCTTTTTCCGTCTTACAAGGATAAGACAAAAGACTGTAACAAGTCAAAAGGTGGCGCAGATTTCTGCCAACAGAAATGTCTTGAAATTTAGGCAGTGCATGGGGAACGCAGTGTCGTAGCACTAGGCAAAAATATCTCGATAGGCAGCTATCGAGATATTTACAACATGTTTAATATATATATTTAAACATTGCCAGTGTTTTTTTGTTCAAATTTTCAATGGTAGCAAGGAAAATTGGACGTGGGTAATCTGTAACGCGGCCGTTTTCTCTGAAATACGACTCCGTTGGATCGTAAGCGCAATCGACGTTGGCGTGTTGTTACGTTTTTTTACCATAGAGTAAGTGAAAATTGTATAGAATTGTTTTTTTACATAAAAAAATATAAATACTTTATTTAGCTTTCTGTTATTTTGAATAGGTAAAAATCGAAGTCGAATCAAAACAGGTGCAAGCAAAGCAGCTGTCAACAATCAACTGAACATTCAAAATGGCCGAACTTGTCAGCATAAGTAAGAGACATATGTACCAACATAACGTCATAAAAAAATTCGAATATACGTAACCCGCGAAAATTCAAAATTCGCGATACTTTTTGAACACACTACGTACATGGTAAATAAGCACAGGGTAGGCAGATGGCATTGCGTATCGAGTGGCGGAACTGAAAGCAGCGTACTCAAGAGATATGATTAATTTATTGTAAACAAATATAACCTTTCTCATTTCCTTGTAACGGGGCAAAGCGCGGTGTTGAGCTCCGCCAACTGGATATCACCGTAAAGATATAAAAGGTAAATAAAGTTCGTCAATTTTACTTTATTCCACTTGGTTTTTGGTAGTAATTGCGTTAATTGTGCGTTAATTCGTGAAATATAATATAGTGTTCTATTTATTTCATACGACATTAATCCAGCTCAATGCACTACGACCGTTTACTTTGTATTTTTATTATTTATTCAATTACATTAATTAATTTAGCAAGAAAAGTTTTTATATTAGACATTCCAATTGAAGCTCTAATTTGGTAGCCGTCTGTTTTGCAGCAGTGGCGTAGAGGGATTGCTCAGCCATGGTTGTTTAGCAGCTAGATTTTCCATCATGGTTTGCAATTGCTGACATCTGCCGTAATCATCTTACCAAATATGAGAAAACTGTAATGAACGACACCGTCCACCACACCTTACAAGCAACTTTTGCTTGAGGCAGGATTTAGCTGGCTTGCCAGGGGTGCCAACTATTGCGATAAGCGCTTCCGATCATCGTAGAGAATCCACTTTCCATCACAGGTGATGATTCGATTTAAAAACACTTCATTATTTTATCCGTTAAGTTGTGTAACATAGCAGTCACGCGTTTGCGTTAGAAAAAAAAATGATGATTAACAAAACATAAATATTTTTTTTAATAGCAATATAAATTTGAATTCAAAGAAAATGTAAATTCAAAGGACATTGAATAACATACATAGACAATAATATTTTTAAACATTTTTAAGGTGTTATTCCACACTTAGGAAAGAAAAATACTTATTTAGAAAACGTATAAAAATTTGAACGCAGCGGGACTCGAACCCGCGCCTCCTGGTCGGTTTCCAGGAGGCGCGGGTTCGAGTCCCACTGTGTTCAAATTTTTATACGTTTTCTAAATAAGTATTAGGCAATAATAACTATTACGCTTAAAATCAACTTCCCGTTTAGCCACGAATGCCTCTTAGTTTTTTTAGTTTCACACTATACCCTACTGAGGGAGGGTAGGCAGAAGAAACCTAGTACTAATCTCTCCGCCCCCACTTTTCGCCCAATGTGTGGGACATGTCGGGCTGAGTTGGGAAACTGAACACTACGTATTATCTTGAAAGAGCGAGGAAATCAAAATAATCCATTCTCTCGACCTAAAATCGAATCCACAACCGTCTCATTTACAATAAGTAGTTTTCGTAGACACCTTTAAGATCTACCTACATATATAAGATTTTCCTAAAAGAAATGTCTCAGACTTAAGCGAAATACACTTTGTAACGCCACATCTACATTTAATGAGATGGTCCATTGCTCTTTGAACCTGCAAAATGGTAAATATTCATGGTACCTAGTCTGCGGCGGGTGGAATTGGTTCACATTTTTTATGTCAGCTGACACCTTAGAGCGTCTCAGACGAAACGTCTTGCTTTTTATCCTTTTTTTTTCTTTTTACTAGTTTAAAGCATTTTATTTATTGAATTCTGTATGTATGTACTTGGACTTGATAGGATATTGTGGATGCTTATTTTAATTGAGTCTCTAAATTATGCTTGTAGGTTCGGCTATCACTTTTATATATCAATTATTTTTATTTATTTATCCGTTTTGGTAGATAAATTGCGATGCTAAACTCCGCCACCCGATAGGCAACGTACTAAAAAATGGGCTTTTAACGCCAGGTTCCCTCTTTTTATACTGTTACATGCGGGATAAGGCGTGAAGATAGTTAGTAATATGGGTGTAAAATATAGTAGTTAATTTATCGTTATTTTATTAAAATTCTACAGTATGATAAAGTTTATGTATGAAGTTTTTAGTAGTAGTTAGTAAGTTCAATTTTATTAATATTATTAAAACCAATTTATTGATATTGTGAGCAAACTAGATTAAGGAGGGTAATTGTAAAATAGACCATAAGAACAATGTATGTGATCTCAAAAAAAAAATAAGCTTTATTGAGTGGAAATTGGAGAATGAATTGTATTAACGGTAATTGCCTCTGCACTGCTCTGATAAATCCTGAAGATAAAAAAAAACGGTGCTACATTTATATATCTGAAATTTAAAGAACACTTTTCAATTATGCCATAATAGCGTTTAAAGTATTAAAAAAAAACAAAACAAATTTTAATAAAAAACACAGCATCTATCTTAAGGAACAAAAAATAACAGCAAAAAGTAATATTTCCGCGCCATCTCGCCTAACACAATCTACAGAATCAAAATCAAAATGAATGAATGAATGGGTGGGCTGTGACCCATTTCATTCGGTCAGCCGGTCCGTAATATCCGGTCACTGAACGTCACTTACGACTGAACGGAAATTTCATCAAAGTTGTCATGCGTTGATAACCGTGATGCTAATAAGTTTTCAAATTATCTTATTATTGAGAAGAATTCTTAAATGTTATCTCTTTAAATTTATACTTATACTAGCGACCCGCTAGCGGCTTGGCCCGTTAGAACTGCATAATAATTTATTTATTAATCTGTATTAATTTCGTGTTCTTATAACATTATCATTTTGAAATCAATTTTCATACATTGAAAACGTAAGTTTCAGCAGATTCAATAAAACAATTATTTTGTAGCAGTTTTTTCGAATCGACGTAGTGGTATAGGTTTTGTGTTTATGAATTAATTTATATTGTTTAACCAATTTAAATCGTTTCTCAGATAAGCGTGCTGAAAAGCACAGACAAAAAGATAAAAAAATAAATAATTAAAATCATTGCTTTGGGTTCTATTATGATATAAATTGGGTTCTATAAATATCGCAATAATAGATTTTTCCATATATTATTCATGTACAGACAACGCTCAGTGACAACTTTATTATATATTTAGATTAAAAAGTCGGTGACTTTGTTTGATTGTACGCGTTAATCTCAGGAACTACAAGTCCGAATTGAATATATATTTTGTTGGTTAGTCCGTTTATCTTGGAAGGCTGACCCTGCAGTTAGTTACCTTGGGCTCTTAGATTGTGTCATTTATTTTAGTTATTAGTGCGAAGTCGCAAGTATAAGTTAATTATTTAAATAACAAAATATGTAGTACAGGATTATAAAATAAGGGATTGGTAAAGAATTAAGACAAAATGTGTTCCAAAACGTCTTCATAAAATAAAGAACAGTTACAAAAGTTTTTACAATGCTTGATACGATTGCTCTAGGCATCGTGGCTTTGTTTTATTCCCCTGAGTAGTACTCGAACTCACTACTATATTTCCTTTTTACACCGTCCAGAAATTCAGAATATAAGAAAAAATTAAAGGTACCCTAAAAAAATATGCAAAGGGTACAGAGAGCGGCTTTAGTCTAAGGGAGCAATAAACTAAAGCTACGTACTTTATCTAAACTTTTAACCAAATTACTTTTTTATCCCGCCCATGAGTGTTCACGGCTTCTTACGTTATATTATACGTTTAACGTGAAAGTATTCGTATGTATTTTTTTATACTATGAAAGAAAAAAACGAAGCCATTTTTGTTGAACTTATTGTAAATTATGTTGATTTTCTATGTTCCAACGTTTAAAAAGGTTATTAAAATGTTAAATTTGCGATATGAATTAAATATTTCTTATAATTAATTATGTAGGTATAAATTTAATTTAAGTTAGTTATGTGTTCGATTCTCTCTCGAAGAAATCAAATGTTTAATATTTTCATATACTTATTCACGTAGCGAGAAAAATCGCGGCGTTCAGTTTCATAACTCAACACGTAATACCTTAATAAGAACGGAATCCCTTTAACAATACGTTCCCAGGTTCCCTCTATCTAACCTGCTATGTGCATACAGCCGGAATCTAAAAAAAAACGTACATAGCTTCCAGTCCACCAATAGAAATTGCGGGGAACGAAGTATCTCAATACTAGGTTCCCCTATACCTACTCTGCCGCAGGAAAAAACGTGAAGCTATGAAAAAAAAATTGAAATCATATCATAGTTACCTCTACCAACCCGTCGAGCCGCGTCGTCAGCAATAATGTTTCACTCCGGTATCGTGATTTAAAGCGGTTCACGTATGCAAATTGTTCATCAGATATTCAGTGTTTGGACATTCGTTATGCGTCCGGCGACTGTTTGGTTGAGCTACAGTTTGTAAGAGTTTAGCTTTTATAGCCTACTCTTTGCATAGTTATTCTGGCTGGATTGTAAATGTGACGGTTATGGGATCGATTCTCACTCGGGGGAATGTATTGGTTTAATTTTTTCGTTCTGGTGATAAGACAAAACGTGGGGTTAAGTTTTGTTAACTGTATTTAACAATTAGGTACAATTACTGTACTTAACATAATAACCATAATGATATCGATTCCTTCGTATTGCTGTTGTTATTTATTTCCACAAAAGCGATAGTAGTCTATACAAACCTCTGTTGTGGACAAATTTATATTTATAATATATACCCTGATCTGGTTAATTGTGCCTATCTTGCTATCTTACACGAAGGATACAGAAAGCTAAAAAAAAGTTTGAAAAAGAAAAATAATAGATAAGAATGAGGAGTATGCGGAGTATACTCCGCATGATGTTGCCATAGGCAACGAGTACTGATGTCACTTTATACAAAAATGTATATAACGTGTATATCACTTTATACAAAAATGTATGTTTATTGTCAAAGTTATGAAAGCAAGGCCAAGTTGGCCTTCAAGAAACTGGGGGTTATCAACAGAGCGACAAGGTACTTCACGCCAAAACACCGATTGGCCCTATATAGGGCTTAGGTTCGGCCTCATATGGAGTGCCGTCCTCATCTCTGGGCTGGTGCACCCCAGTATCAGCTTGAACCATTTGATCGCATACAACGTAGAGCCATTCGAATCATTGGGGACCCAATGATCTGTGAAGGGCTTGATACTTTGGCTTTGCGTAGAGATGTCTCCTCGCTGTGCGTTCTCTACCGCATTTATCATGGGGAGTGTTCTGAAGAACTGTTTGACCTGTTATCTGCCATCGAATTTTCTAACCGCACAGTACGTCGCAAGCCAAAACACCACCTGGATACGTGGCAATCCACTACTGTGCGGTTTCGTAGAAACTTCCTTCGGAACGAGACTGTGGAATGGCCTATCCGCGGCAGTGTTTCCAGGTCAATATGACATGAATATCTTTATTTAAAAAATATATATAAGCATTCTGCACTGGTTCTGAATTACTGCTAAATTAGCCACCAAATTTCATATTCCCTGATAGTACCGGCGTTGGGTGTATGCGCACAAAGAAGCCAGCTTTTATAACACAATGAAGGACTTGCTGCTCAAGACTCCCCTATAATACAAAGAAACCATAAAAAAGTTCGTTCTTTAAAAAAAAAAACCATTTCAACGCTAATTCTTTTACTATACACCACAACCAATCGTCCACTGTACATAAACGGAATGTTTTATATCGAGTGGCCACAATATCTTCAATTGATACTGGCATCGTCTGTCGAGCTACACTTGCGTCAATTTCAAAATTAAAGTTAAAATGTTAGTATGACTAGACGCGACGGGTTGTGGGTTCGATTTGAACTCGAGAAAATGAAATATTTAATATTTTCATATTTTCGCTATGGTGTCGAGGCAAAAATTTTCACCACTTAACACGCAATACCTCTAGAATTCGGCGGAAAGTCGCTAGCGAAATATGTTAGGCTCCCTTTGCCTACATGCGGGATTCAGCGTTAAGCTGAAAAAAAGTTGAAAGATATAGAAAAAAAAATGTTAATTTAAGTTTATGGAACTATCGCAATTACTTATGCGTCTGGCTGAAAGTAATCGCGACGATTGTAGATTGTAACCACTTGAGATTTTTTTTTTCCATTTTTCGTTGGTCACAACACAAAGTGCGGTTGAAATCCACTATTCGACGCAATATTTCCACCTACCTATGCGGGATACAGCGTGATACTAACACGTAATACCTCCAGAACTTGGCGGAAAGTGGGGAACGGTGTGTCTTAACACTAGGTTCCCTCTGCCTACCCTACTGTGTGCGGGATACTTTATTTGGATTTATTTTAATTTAGTTTTTTTAAACATATAACAAAACTCGAAATCACTATCGTTATAATATTCAGTCAACATCACCACTAAACTGCACTCTGGGGTGCCATACTGACTAAACTTCACGCCCCTTCCGTGTTACTTTGAACTGGATATTATAAAGTGTATAGTATAATATAAAATATATAATTTCTGTTTGTTTCTTTGTAAAGTAAAGCTTTAGTATTATCTTTGATATTATTGAAAAAGCCGTCGTGGTGCAGTGAGGCAATATCTAACTGTAAACATGACGTGGTTGTGGGTTCGATCCCCACGCGAGCAAATGATAATAATTATTTAAATTATTTTTATTTTTTTACTCTGATAGATAACGCGCGGCGTTGATTTCCGCCACTTAAAGCACTTTATCATCATTAATTCTTTACTATGTTTATTTTTATAATATCTTTAAACGATGAAAGAAAATCAAGTAGCGTTTACTAGTATAACGGGATAGGGTTGAATTTACTCCGTTAGGGTTACGTTGTTAAATAATTAAGAAATGCATGATGCTTATGAAATGATTACATATTTAAAGCCTAATTATACGTTTTCTTGCCATATCCCGCGTGTAGCAGAGTAGGCAGGGGCTTCTCCAATTTCTATTTAATTACTTATTAAGCAATACACTCATAAGAAAACGTATACAAATTTGAACATAGCGAGATTTGAACCCACGCCTCTTTGGAAACCGTCCAAGCGCTCTGACCAACTAGCCATACGTTTCTAAGTGTGGAATAACAACACTTTAAAAATGTTTAAAAATATTCTATTTAATTTTTAAGACGGCAAGGGCTCAAAGTTGTGTGTCTTTTGTCAAAAATATGAACCATCTTATAATTTGTGTAACATAGAAACCGTGTAAAATCCCATATGTTGCACGACTCAAAATATTCACACCTTGCGATTTACGAATCCGAAGCTCAATATTTTCAGCACGCTTCAGCTACTTACTCACGTGTCGCCATTTCCGTGCGTATAAGCTTTCCTTTTAAATATTGTCTTAAATTTTGTTATATTCATAATAACAAAATTAAGTTCTTATTGTCGTGGCCCACTCTCGTGGATCAGCAGCACGGGATCCGACTGAAATCACGACGGTTGTGGTTCGATTTCCATTTGGAGGAATGAATCATTTTTATTTCCTCGCTCTGGTAACAAGATAAAGTTACAAATTATATTCGTTTCTTTTATTTTTTTCGTGTCTTGCATATTGACGTGTAAATAGAGATAACATTCTCCGCTCTCAACTTTCCGGAATCTCAATTTCTTCACTCTGGTAATGAGACAAAACGAGGCATTTAGTTCTGTCACTCAACACGCAATGCCTCAAAAATTCGGTGGAGTGTAGGTAACAGAAATGTCTGCCTCCTACTCTGCTGTGTGCAGGATACAACGTAAAGATAAAAAAGGTAAAAATATCTTTTGTTTCTTTTTTTCAATTCACGATGTTTGTGAGCATATGTGTAGGACATTTACATATATGGGAATGTGTGTGTCCCACACATATGCACATTATTGTAATACAGTACTAAGATATTCCGTTCCCCACTCTCCGCTGAATTTTTAAGTCATTTCGTGATTCTTGTGAGTAGCGGAGCTCAACGCGGCACTTGTCTCGATACCAGAGCGAGGAAATGAAAATATCAAATATTTCATTCCCCGAGTAAAAATCGAACCTACAACCGTAGCGTTTACCTTCCCATGTTTGCGCCCTTGTGCCACGACTCGGAAGAATAAATGATACTTATTTATTATTTTCTAGCAAAAGTATAAACAGTCTTAACGTGCAATTGTATGCAAATGTAGTGTTTCATCACGCCCAAGTTTCTAGGGAATAAGAGATACTATCTATATGATAAGTGCTTCTGTTTGTTTTGAAGCTATTCCACTTGTATACTAAGAGGGTAATTTTAGCGAAAATTGCTTGAGAACAGGTGAAAATCCTGTGATATATGTTGTTGTAGTGGAAAATGTTGATATAACTATAGTTTCACGCTGTATCCCGCGTATAGCAAGGTGGGCAGAGGGAACCAAGTGTGAAGATACTCAAATTTCCAAGCGACTTCCAATTGTGAAAACGTAATGTGTTGAGTGGCAGATCTTAACGCCGCGCATTGTCTTGTTACCAGAAAGAGGGATCGAAAATAATAATTTCCTCTCCGTGTCATATAAATAATAGATATAACTGAATGCCTCGGCGCAATGGCTGCCAGCGCCACAGTTGTGGGGTTGATCTTTTCTCGGGGGAGTGATTATTTAAATTATTTTGAATTTGTCACTTTGGTAAAAGAAAATGTTGAAAAACAAATGAAAGTGAAGAACGAAGTACCTTAATTTTAGGTTACCTCTGCTTACCCATACCATATACTGGAAACGGTCAATGGTTAAAAAGGTAAAATTCTGAAATAAGGCATCAATAGCTGGAGAAAGCAAAAAAAAAAATTACCTTCACGCTGTATCCCGCACACAGCAGGGTAGGCAGAAGGAACCTAGTGTTAAGACACTCCGTTCCCCACTTTCTGCCGAATTCTGGAGGCATTGCGTGTTGAGTGGCAGAACTCAACGCCGCGCTTAACCTCGACACCAGAGCGAAGAAATGGAAATAAAAATTTAAGTAAATATTTCATCTCCTCGAGTGGGGATCGAACCCACAACCAGTCGGTTTGCAGTCACACCTCCTGCCGCTGCGCCACGACCGGCCGCAAAAACCCACTGGAGAAAGCAATTTGTTGCAAAGTCGATAAACAGGCCAAGTGCGAGTTGGGGTCACCTATGAAGGGTTCCATAAAGTCGTTTTTGTCCGTTCATAAGATTGGTGATAGACCGACGTGAATCGGAGTCTTAGTAATAGGGTAGGTTCAACCCTTCTGGTACGGAACCGTAAGGTTGACTTTGAATTTCTTAATTTCTCATATATAATATTTAGTAAAATGAAATAGCGAGAGACGAACTGAAGACCCTACAAATATTATTTAATACAAAAAAAACACATAACGTTTTTTCAGAAAAACTAAATATAAAAAAAAAATCTCTATCATCTAATATCCTAAACATTTTTAGCTCTAAGTAGGTACATTGTGCACAAATGAGCGAAACCCCAACAAAAGGCTTTACCATCCATATATCAGTGGAAAAATCCAGCGTCTCGAAAAATTTCAAGAGATCTACCTACATGCATGTTACCGAGATGCGATAAATTGAAGATGCTTCGTGGAGCAAAATTTGCTATATTATGTGAGCATATTAAGCTTGCATACTTTTTATTATCTTTTAAGGCTGTTCTGGTACAGTGGCACTGAATTCAACTGTTAACGCGAATGTTATGAGTTCCTCATTAAGTGAAATGAATATTTGTATCCAAATCGCGAGACATATCGCGGTGTTGAGTTCCGCTACTGAATACGCTGTTTTGAATTCTGGCGGAAAGTAGAGGACGAAGTCAAAAAATTATAGCTACCTAGCTAGCCTTAGGAGGCTGGTCTAATAAGAAGGACCAGCAAGAAACTTAACAGGTTCCCTTCTTAAATATAATTAATAATATCTTAAGTATAACAATCTGTCAGTATTTAATAAAAAAAAAATCATCCGAATTAATTTTAAGCAATAATAAACACTAGACATTACACCAACAACAATGAAAGAACTATAAAACATTAACTTGGCACAGTTTCTATAAAAAAAAACGCATTAAAACCTACAGGGGTGGATATTTCACTTGCCTCCAGCGAAAAAAGTAATTCGAGTGGTAACATTGAGGCGGAATGAAAAAAGTTCATTCATCTGGGCGAGGCCGTCCCTGTTTGCTGAGTGCTTGAGGCGGGGCGAACTCTATATCTTACTATATAATCGATCTATCTAATCTTTTCTATGTAATCAAGGTTGCGAAACTAAGAAGCGCGGGTTCAAATTCCAATGTCAAAATATTATTCAGACGTTTTCTATATTATTGTTCTTGATATGAGTCTGGAATAACACTTTTAAAATATTAAAATTGCTTCAATATTAATTAATAGATTAATATCGTTTAACTATCATTAATTATTTAAAGACTGAAATGAAATATGCTTGCTTCATTCATTCAGACATTTAAGTTTCACCAATCAACACGCTATGTCCCGAATTAGTGTGGAGAGCGGAGAACGAAGTGACTTACTACTAGATTTCCTCTACTTATATATATGCTATATGCGGGATACAGTGTGAAGCTAAACAAAAATCTGTATAAAAATCATATTCGGACAAATCCAGGACAAAAACCTAGGAACTAATGTTGTGAAAAACCGAAGAATGTGCTAAAGTGGTCCAAGGCAGGTGTTTTTGGCCGTTGCTCATTACGTATTTATTAAGCTTAGCCGCCGGCGAGAAGTTCTCCTCATTAATTCAGCTCGCAACAGAAAATGAAGTCCACAGTCTTCAGATTCGAATTTCTTATTTATTTCCTTGTGTGAAGTGGAATCCAATTCTTTGAAAGGATAGTTGGGATGTATATATTTTGCGACTTTCTAAGGAAAAGTAAGGAAAGTATACTTTGTGGCTAAAATAGAAGTTATGGGGTATACTTTTTTAGAAAACATATAAAAATTTTAACGTAGCAGAATTTGAGACTGTGCCTCTGGGAAATTGTCCAAAAGTTTTGACCATTTAGCCATACGATATCATCAAGCTAAAATGAAATTCATATACACTCATTACAACTTATTTATATTGGATATGGTCGTTGTAATTATTTTTCTATTAATATATTTTATATATTATCAGTGCAAATATATGAACATCGTAACAAATATTCAATTGTACGTATGTACTTAAATGGCACAATAATGAAGGGTTTTTTAAATTTAATTATAACCTGTGATGAAAGTGGATTCTCTATAATAATCAGAAGCCTTCATTGGACTCTGGCAAGTCAGCCAAATCCAGCCACAGGCTAAAATTCACCAAAAACAAGTTACTTGTTTGTAAGCGTTTGGCGGACTAGTGCCGGTGTCGTTCATTACTGTTCAAATCTGGCAAGATGATTATGGTATACAACTATTGTCAGCAATTGCAAACCATGATGGAAAAGGTATCTGCTCAATCAACGAGACTGGTCAAGCGCTCTATGCCACTGCTGCTTCACGGCAACGCTAGACCATACATTGCGCTACAGACGGCTGCTAAGTTAGAAGAGCTTCAATTGTAATGTCTAAGACATCCACTGTACTCACCGAACTTTGCTCCAACAGGTTAACTTTTTTTTAAATTTAGATATCTTTCTTGTAACGTTCTCCTGCAATGACAAAAATACACTTCGATGGATTTCTTTATTGCCGTATGAATGGTTTTTGTAGTTAAGGGACAATACACTACCTATGAGATGGCAAAAGTGTATCAATAACAATTTTGATTAAATAAATATATTATATACATTATTATTATAAAATATTCGACTTTTTGTTTCTCCCATACCTAAAGCCAATTTCATATGTAAGGACCTAATATTTTCATTGTCTTGCTCTGGTAGCTACACGCAATGTTTTTGGAATGAAGAGGAAAGTGGGGAATCGAAGTATCTTAATGGGAACAGAGTGTCTTAACACTTTTTTAGGGCAGCCAGCTGTCCTCTGCATAAAAAAGTTTCCACGGCGTTGAGGTTCGCCTTTCAATGGGGTGGTGCATGGAGAATTGAGTATATTAACTCTAGGTTTCTTTTGCCTATCCTGCTACATGCGGAATACAGCGTAAAGGTTTTTTTTATAATGCGTAATCTAGCTCAATAGAAAACTACGTAATGTTACATTAAATTAGAAAAAAAAAATAGCATATTTCAATTTATATTTATAAAGAAATCGCTTAAACCTGAAAGTTTTTTGCATTGCTTCTTGATTCCAGCAATCTCAAGATTCTTAAGTTCATCCGGCTCACGCTAATCCCGGTATTAAAGTATGGTTTAACAACGCTGAACTACCAACTGGGTTCTATTTTGAGAGATAACAAATTGTTTATTGTTTTTCAACAAGTTGAAATATATTTTTTATTCATTTTTCTACTTCACGTTTTATTCCGAATATATATAGGGTAGGTAAAGACATATAGAGTCAAGACATTTCTTTCTCCGTTTTCGGCATAGCTCTACGTTTTTACATGTCAAAGAGGAAAAAAATAATTCAATCCCTCTAATCTAGATCAAGCCTAATGCCACTGAGATTGGAGTCAGACGGTGTCCCACTACGCATTACGGCCTTCTAATACAATTACCGTCTTCTAATAAAATTATTATCTTAGTTAATAAACTTAAGAAAGGTAAAATTTTTCGATGCTTATTTTTAGCAAATACCTGGGAATTAGAAAATGTGAGAGACGTGTCACTAGTAATCTTCCTTTACCACCATATGTCATGTGGATATTGAAAAAAAAAAATTATGGTTTTTATAAAAATACTGATGAATTCAGAAAAAAATCTACGTATTCTTAAAGATTCTTCTCTTTTTCTTTTCTCTTTATCTTTTTCTAGTTCTTATTTTAAGGGTTCCCTATATTAAAAAAAAGGAAACTGAACCTCAGTGACGCTATATGGATCACTTTGTTGTTCGTCTGTCAATTCCTTTTTTTCTCAATACTCAGCGCCCAGGTAGTTATGAAATAGCCAAATAATTTTCTATTAAATATTATAAAATATTATTTTTGGTCTAAAACAAATAAATCCCATTTTTTAAAATTGCATTTTATTTTGTATATAACAATAAAGATAACCATCCGATTATATTATACAATTAACTACTATTAAATAAATAATCATGGAATTCAATCGGGCGAAGCCGCGGGTGTTCCGCTTTTTTAACAAATTAAAACAGAAAACCATAATTTTCCGAAATAAAAAAAAACAAATTTTCATACTTTCCACTTCCCACCATTCAGCACTTAAACACTTTATTTAGACCATATACTAACTATTTTATCTACACTTTGGACCTATTAAGCATCCGTCTTTAAACTAGAAGTGCTTTAGAAGATTTTAAGTGCTAGTATTAGAGAGCTCTACCAAAGTGCATTACTTTAAGACATATTAATAAAATTGTGAACAATTTTGAACAACGTTTTAGGCTAAACAGCCTTTGTGGCGACCGAAACCCAGCTTTTAGTGGAGGCTTTTAACAAAAATCAAATATGCGCCGGATAGAGGCGGATTTTGATGCAGCGACCAGTGTTTTTGCATAAGGAAAATAGAATTAAGGCTTGTTTTGAAAGTTTTAATTTCTTTTTTGGTGGGTATAGATGGTTTTTAGTCGGTTATTATTAAATTTGAAGCCAGACGTGGGGAAAGGGTAAAGGCATGTGTGCAAGTTCGGGGTTTAACTCCACTCTAGGAAATTAAAAAAATCCAAATAAGCTTCACGCTGTATCCCGCACACAGCAGGGTAGCTAGAGGAAAAACACTTCGTTTCCCACTTTTCGCCGAGTTTTGGAGGCATTGCGTATTGAGTAGCGGAACTCAACGCCGCGCTTTGCCTCGACACCAGAGCGAAGAAATGGTAATCTATATATATAAAAGGACTTGTGCTGACTGACTGAGGTAAGACGCACGCAGAGCCGTAACCGCTGATGGTAGAAACATGAAATTTGGGCAGATGTTTATTTTCATATTCTGGACATCCACTAAGAAGGGAATTTGAAAAATTTTAACCCCAAAAGGATGAAATAGGGGTTGAAAGTTTGTATGGAAAAAAAAATTTAATCTGTCCCGATTTTTATAAAATTTAAAATTTAGACTCTTAAAAATACTTAATTGAACACGTGTTTCATGGTTTTTAAGAATTCACCCCCTAAGGGTTCAAATAAGGGGTTGAAAGTTTATATGGAAAAATCTTTAAATTGCCACAGATTTGTTTTTTTAGAATTAACTCCTAATAAGCGAGCGAAGCCGCGCGCGCCCTCTAGTATATTATAATTTCTAATTTAATTAAATAAATACTTCAACTCCTCGAGTAGAGATCGAACCTACAACCAGTCGGTTTTACTGTCATACTTTGTGCCCCTGAGCGATGACTGGCCTCAATCTAGGTAAAACTTTCAAGTAAACACACTATTTTCTTAAATAAGAATCGATCCCATATCCATCGCGTGTATTCAAATACATACATCTCCCATACGCCTCACTCTACCTCATAACCTATTTATTGAAAACAAAAACAAACAGTATCAAGCTTGCATTCTACCTCTACGAACGAAGGAGTGAAACATAGCTTGGCACGTAAGCGATGCGAGTGCACCAAAAAAGGGTACCCATATAGTGAAATGTAGTGCATAATTGCGACGCCGTGTTACCCTAACCCATTTGTACCATTTCGTACCCATGTAATGTGGATACGATGACTTTGGACGTGAGAAATTTTGCTCTTTTTTGTAACTTCACGTTTTATTCAGCATATAGCAGGGAGGCGGAGGCAGCGTAGTGTTAAGACACTCTGTTACATAGGTATCGCCAAATCTTAGGGACGCACGCACAAGCGTTGAATGGCTCGCTCGACTCACCTTCTATTTAATTTTCGTTTCTCGAAATAAATGGACATAATTATAGCACCGAGTAGGAATGGAACCCGCGTTGTGTTTACAGTTGAGTGATTTATGGCTGCGCCAGAACGGTTTCATATATGCAATAAAAGAGCAGAGACGAACGTATTGGTCAGTGGTCATAGTCATGCGCTCAGACGGTTCCCCAGAGGCGTGGATTCCCTCTTCCCGTTTAATTTTTTATATGTAATCTAAAAATCTGGAAACGCACCTTATAATCGCGTGATGAAGTGGGATAGCGTCTACACAATACTATGACGTACAATGCCTTTTTTTGATCTCATACTTTTTGCAGCTTCGCATTGTATCCTCCATGTAGTAAGGTAAGTAGAAAGTCTAGTGTTAAGACACTCCGCCCCCACTAGCCGAATTAGGAAGCAAAGCATGTTGTGTGGCGGAACTCAACCGCGCGTTTTTTTTTGTGATTATATTTCAACTGCTTTAATTTTCTCACTTTGATAACAAAAGCACAGCGTAAGGTTTCTCGACTCTTGGCCCAATATATTATTTCTATTACCTAGCTCTAGTATCAAGACAAAGCGTGCCGTTAAGTTCCGCCACTCAACACAAAATGTCTCGAAGATTAGGCGGTGCGTATTTAAAAGAGTGCCTTACCACTACGCTGCCTTCGCCTACTCTGCTATATGCTGAATACAACGTGAAGTTCCAAAAAAATTAAATACGATAATTTAAAGTCGAAATCGGATTCATAATACACGGTAGCGGTGCGACACTGCATATAACTTTAAACACGACCTACGGTTGAAGTTTCGATTACCATTTAAGTATTTTTTATTTGTTTCCTCGCTCTGATAACAAATTGAATATGAAATGTCTCAAAAAATGGGAAGTAAATGACAAACGGAGACTTAGCACTAGGTTCCCTCTGCCTATGCTACTTACTATATGCGTGAAACTAAAAAAAAGTGCAAAACACATACAAGTCGTGAGTTATTCAAGTAGCAGTGGTTTTTAAAATGGATAACAACTCGCTTTGTGTGACGACTGAGCCCGCAATTTGGTTCTTATGTCATCAAATCTGACATGGATTTGGCTTACTGCAGTGGCAAATGGTTGAAGTATTGTAGTTTTTGATTTTAAGTTTAAAAGCTTATAAGTATACCTTATAAGAAAATTGCTATTTCTTAGTTTAACATACAAGTTTAGTATATAACCTCCCAATTCAATGTAAAAATGTTGAAATTTCGATTTTTTTTAGGATTTTAATAACATAGTTGGGTAACTCATTTATGTTTCTGTATTCCAAGCTATGCGAAAGGGTTTTGTTTTTTTATTACTTCTCCGTCCTCCCATCCCGTATAATAACAGAGTAGGCAGAGATCTAGTGTTAAGACACTCCATTCTCTACGCACTGCGCAGTCTTGAAAACATTGCATGCTGTTTCAGCATCATCTTGTCTTATAACCAGAGCGAAAAATGAAAATAATTCATACCACCGAGTGGAAATCTATCAACCATTTTAGTACTCAAATTTCCTATTTTCTACCTAAAAATATATTAATCTACACCCTACTTTATTTGCGTATATAACACAATGCATGCGAATAGAATCGACTTGCATGATACAACAGCCAGGGGCCTGTCTGACACAGGGATGATCAACCCTAGCACTTCTCTTGAGATATTAATTAATTGAGTTACATCTAATTAATATTTATAACTGTTTACGTTTGAAATGGTTTGTGGCACTAGTTGCGTAAGCTGGATTTGCTTCATATGAACTATGATATATACTTGTTCTTCTTCTTGAGTCTATTTATCTTTTATTTATATATTTTATGTATATTTTTAATGTAGTTCAGGAAGAGTTGTTGGATTAAATTATTCACTTACCGATTTGGTAAAATTTCAAATATGCAATTTTACATAGTATTATCTAATATGCAATATCTAAACTAATAATATAAAAATATAATAAATACTAACATTATGACAAGACAAAATAATAATTGAAATACTTCAATTTTGTAGAAAATCAAAGAGTAGCAATAATAAAGTACTTTAATTAAAAATGCAGCTTCATGCCTTTTCCCGCATATCAAAGGGAACCTATTGTTAAGATACTCCTATCACCACTTTCTGCCCAATTTTCAATGTTGAGTGGCGGACCTCAACGCCACTCTACCAGAACGGGAAATTAAAATAATTAAATATTCTCCCAAGGACGGACCGCACCCCCGACCATTGCAGCTAAACGATGCCCCACTGCGCCACGATGACTTCAAAATATTTAAATAAATACTTCAGTAAACCCAAAAAATATATTTAAAATATTTCTAATATTAATCCTTACATTTATAAATCAAGTACAAAGGCTTGCAACCCCTGGCCAAATGTCACTTGACCATTCTAATTTATGGCGCGTCGTCGCCACGGGCGTCGTATACGAGTTTAGCCTATTGTTAGCCTAGAACAACATGCATGTCTGAAGTCTAAACCTATTCATATTCATTCAATGGTATAACCTAAATCTAGGTATATAGATATAGTTGGAGAATATCTATAGGTTCTATCGTAACACTGTACTAGGTGACTAGTGAATTAAGTGAGATTTATATAGGACTTGTCGTCGTCTGTAATTTTGCTTGTGTGGACTTTCAGGTATAAAATGGAAATTTCTGTTATTACTCATTTTCACAATAATTTTGAGAGATTCTTTCTTAGAATCGAAGAGAATAGAAGAGTAAGGGGGCACCATGACTTTAGTGAGAGAGTGAAGAGAGCCAATTTAAAAAAAAATAAGTGTTGTTTTTTAGCGCGGCGTTGAGGTCCGCAACTCAACACGCAATGCCTCTAGAACTAGGCGAAAAGTGGGGAACGGAGTGTTTTAACACTAGGTTCTCTCTGCCTACCTTGCTGTGTGCGGGATACAGCGTGAAGCTGATTTTTTAAGTATGTACTTTTTAAATTTAAGCTAAAAAACAGTATAATATGCAATTCCTAAATGTTTCATCGCAAAGTGGTTTCAATATTCATTCAAAACACAATCAAAGTCAAACTCAAGTACCTGTACATCTGCATTTCACACAGTATGTACATAGTATAGTGCGACTGCTTTTAACTTATAATTAAGGTTCCCCTCAGAGGCGTGGAAGTTTTAATTACGTAACCTTTGATGCCTCTATAATTCACTTGTATTCTTCTTGCATACATTTATGTTATAAGGTAGGCTTTGTGAAATTTTACATAGGTGTGTCGACATACGTGAAATGATTAATGTCAAAATAAAGCACGGCGTTGAGTTCCACCTCAACTTAACCTTGGTACTTGGTTTTTTTGTGTCTTCCTACAAAACTCTGCAAACAGTAAGATAGGTAGAGGGAACCTAGTGTAAAAACAGACAGCTTCCCAAGCACCGCCCAACTTTTAAGATATTGTGTGTTAAGTCGTGGAACTCAACGCCGCTTAAATGCAATATAAGCAGCATGAAGCTCAAGAAAAGAAAAATACATGGAAAATATATATGAATCGATTTTGTTTTACTTATATCGGCATTTTTTCCCTTATATTCCTATCTAATATTTAATAGCTAGTACTAAATAACTTTAAAAACCTGTACAAGTATAATCTGCGTACTAATGCTTCCATTAAAAGCGAGATAATCTCGAAAAACGAAAACAGGAAAGGAAAACACATACTCGTATGTGCAACGTTTTGTCGGAACAAAGTTTTATTTAAGTAAACACTTGTACGATCTAATAATAGTTGTATAAATAAATATATTTCAAATGAAACTCTTAAACTGAATTTTAGACTTCTAAGTGCTTAGGAGTGGGTCCCAGGATAACCTGGGACCGTTTCTTATTAACGTAACCTTCAAATATATTTATTTTCATGTTCACGTTGTGCTCCGCACATAGCAGAGTAGACAAAGAGCTCACATTAAGACAGTTTCCCAGTTTGTAACCGAATTTTCGAGGTAGGCAGTAGGCACTAGTAAAAAGGCACCACGATAGCCTCAAGATAATTAAACAAGTAAATGTACATGTAATATATTTTTTGATGTTGATACGAAAAAAAAAAATTAGCTTCGCGCCGTATCCCGCACACAGCACAAGTAGGCACAGGGAACTTAAGACCTGTTAAGACACTCCGTTCCCCACTTTCTGCCGAATTTTGGAGGCATTGCTTGTTGAGTGGTAGAACTCAACGCCGCGGTTAGCCTCGACACCAGAGCGAAGAAATGGAAATATAAATTTAAGTAAATATTTCATCTCCTCGAGTGGGGATCGAACCCAAAACCAGCCGGTTTTACAGTCACACTTCGTGCCGTTGGGCCACGACTAGCCTATACAAATGACAAAAATTTAATAAGCAAAATCAAAAATATAATAATAAATTAAGAAAATATACAATTTGTATACAAAATAACTTTTAAAATATAGGACATATTTAAAAAAGTTTTTGAACAAAAATATTGGTTTACCATTGGTTTTGTTATAAAAGCATTGAGTCTAAACAAAATCTTCAATCATTTTAAGCTTTTAAGGATTTTTAGAACTAAATAAAGCACTTACATTATTTTAAGCTTCCTGTAAGGAGCACTCTGGATTATTAAAATTCGGACTGAATTCAGTCGTGTGATATGATCTTATTTTTTCTTTAGAAATTTTCACAATTTTCGCGGGTTAGATTCAAAGAATATTGTAATAATAGTAAAAAAATAAATCAGCTTCATGCTGTATCCCGCACACTGCAGGGTAGGCAGAGGGAACCTAGTGTTAAGACACTACGTTCCCCACTTTCTTCCGAATTCTGGAGGCATTGGGTGTTAAGTGGCAGAACTCAACGCCGCGCTTGTCCTCGACACCAGAGCGATGATATGGAAATATAAATTTAAGTAAATATTTCATCTCCTCGAGTGGGGATCGAACCCACAACCAGTCGGTTTTACAGTCACACTTTCTGCCGCTGCGCCACGACTGGCCTCAACTGGTAATAATAGTATATCTTATTAAATCCGTTTTGTCCGCACTTCGATCGGTCGTAAGTTGAGAATATCTTTAATTATATAAAAGATTACCCGAGTGTAAAATTGAACTCACTACCAAGACAGTGGACACATGTAACCAAAAGGACTTTGAAGGAATAACATTTAGATTGTAAGATTATTTCAAACTAGCGGACCCGGACGCGGCTTCGCCCGCTTGAACTATACGAATGCTTATTAGATATATTTATAAAATTGAAAAAAAAAAATTAAATTAGCTTCACGCTGTATCCCGCACACAGCAGGGTAGGCAGAGGGAACTTAGTTTATAAAATTGTTTTTGAAAATATCTAATTTAAATGAAAAAAATTATAAGTAAACGTAATCATATTAAAATATTAATAAAAAAGACTAAACAAAACCAGCTACAATATTAATATCATCAAAGTAAAATAAATATTTAAAAGAATTAAAATTAAATATGTTGTGCTATGTTTTAGCAAGTGCATGTGGTTATTTACATAACACTTAAATACAATAAAAAAAAATATATTTTTTGTCTCTGTCTGTCTTTCTATTTCCCCTAGCTAATGTCCAGAATTACTGAACTAATTTTCATTGGACTTTCAGTGATCAATTTTACTGATTTACCCGGGAACCGACCAGGCGCTCTGACCAGTAAGCCGTACGTTCTCATCAAGCTACGTCAAAATTCTTATACGCTTGTTACAGCTTATTTATGTTGTTAGCATCTCTATAGGGAGATTTTTACAAATTTCCGCTACCTACAGATAATTACTAATAATTATCGTTTGGCAAGAGAGAAACTATTTATTTAATATTTTTTAAACATTTTTAAAGTGTTATTCCACACTTAGGAAAGAAAAATACTTATTTAGAAAACGTATTAAAATTTGAACGTAGCGGGACTCGAACTCGCGCCTCCTGGAAACCGACCAGGCGCTTTAACCACTAAGCCATACGTTCTAATCGAGCTACGTCGAAATTTTTATACGTTTTCTAAATAAGTATTTTTCTTTCCTAAGTGTGGAATAACACTTTAAAAATGTTTAAAAAAAAATAACTAAAGCCCTTACTACATTAAATATGATAAGTTTTGCGAGCAATATCAAATAAAATCCCAAAAAACTAAAACTATAATTTATTATGTGTATTACAACGGTATAGATAACTATCCAACCGAGATGAAATAACCAACACTTCTTTCCTTAAATAATAAATGCTTAAATAATATTATGCCGATGCCGCGTAGGGCCGCAACTTACACCACACTAAGAAATTTATGAAAATCTAACTGATCTACTACTCGAATAAGCGAAGAACCAAAAAAAAGTATAAATTAATTATAAACAGCAAATAATTACATTAAAATTAACAGTAGTTCGAAAATGTATGAAAATTTACAAAACTGTCAAAGTCATGTGCCCGGTCGCGTCGGTCATACTACGCCGCTCGTAGGCTAGGTCATTTTGAATCAGTGACATCTTCTTAATTATTTATTAGAATGTTATACAGTAAACTATAATTTCAATCTAGATGAAATGCTAAAAGTGACTATTATATTCATTTTCATAAGGATCAATAGCAAATTATAGAAAATACATACAATAAAAACCCGATAAATATAAAGTAAATTAATTAAAATGGTTACTTTTGCTCAATCTTCATTGATAAACATGGTATATGTATCGCGGACTTTTTTAAACATTAAAGAACAATATTTTTGTAAAACATTGGTTTCATGTATCTCATAAGGTTGAGTCAGCGCACGCCATGTATGCGTTAAGCTCATTTTGGGTGACGTTTTCTTATAACAAACAAACTTTGCAAACCGTTGCTTAGCAACGGTCGGTTGTTATTAACATGGCGGAATAAATTGTCTGTCAAACTAAAAGGTATTTTAATATATTAGTATATATCGACAGTATTACAAATATGAGAAAAAGAAGTAACCTATGTTCATCCGAAGATCCTAGAGTATCTCTTTATGAGCATTTTATCACAATTGAATTAGCGGTTAGGCCCTGATTGCGTAACAGACAGACAGACAGACAGACAGACAGACAGACAGACAGACAGACAGAGTTACTTTCGAATTTATAATATAGGTATGGATATTCTATTTTCCATATTTTCATTGTGAACCTTAAAAGTTTTAACCTAGTGACTTTCCATCCATTTAGAGATATTGCATGCTAGACAGAGCTTAGCGCCGCTGAATGTCTACCGCGCGAGAATAGAACCTACAATCGTTACTTAAAATATTTTTTTCTAAACGAAATAAAGCTATTATACAATTTTAAGTTTTCTGTAAGCAGCACTCTAGTTTATTAAAATTCGGACTCGAGGCGGCCGTGTGAGATAACATCTTGTACACCGGATATTTTGATTACATTTTGGGAAAATTAAATTTTTGATATTCCGCTTTTGCTTTTGCTATGGTTAAAATGTGTATATAATTTTTGTGAATGAATGTAATGTTTTTATTGCACGGTAGCTGTAGTTAATTATGAAGTTAATTAACTTTACCCATTATGGATCAGTATAGTGTGTGAACGATGGTTGTTGGTTCGATTTCTACTCATTGGAATTTATATTATATATAGATTATTTTTATTTTCCCGCTCTGGTAGGACACAGCGGAGTTCAGTTCTATTAGTTAACATGAAGAATGGATGACTTTACCGCAACGAGTAATTTTGTTTGTTGTTTTTTTTTTTAATTTATTGTATGTACCACACAAAAAGAAAGTGCAGAAAATATATAAAAACAGAAAGAATGTGTACGTTGTACATAAATCATCTCTATTTCTCCCCACCAGAATCCTTTAAATGAATGTATTAAAAGAAATCCTTATCCTTATTCCCCTATATGAAGTATATTTGCAGTTTTTTTTTCACTTCTTTTCAGTTGATAATGGAAAAATGTTATTTATTTAAATAGATTCCAATATTGTCCAAAATTTGATTTGGACTAATAACCAACGTATACTCAGACACGTATCAACTATAATAATATATGCTTTTGCTTACAAGACACATTCTGGGCACTTAAAACCTTATACACTAAAAATATACTATTACTCTTAAAAATTCGATCATAAAACTTATATTATACTTCCTAGCTATTTTTATTGCTATAACAAAAATTATTGGGGCGCGTTAAATTTACTCACCTACAAGACTTATCAGTACAAACATCACGTTTACAATCGATTACGATACTGAATCGTAAAGTTGGCACTTTCTATTGCAAAAGTGCTTTTAGAAATTTTTATTTGGTGTGGAATTTTTATTTCGAATTTGAACCTTGTTCCACTGTTTTAGGGAAAAAGAGAGATTTTTGATGTTAATCCCAATGATGTACAGCAGTATTATAGCTAAGCTTTGAAAGTTTAATCAAATTTTAAATTACGTATTAAGATTTTTAACTGAGATAATATATATATTTAGTTTTTTTTACATGTTGTTTTTCTTCAGCCCCGTGCCTAGCAAGGTAGGCACAGGGAATAAAGTGTTAAATCACTTAGTACCCAATTCTCCGCCCAATAATAATTAACAATTATACATACATCTTTCTGTAATAATATTTAATACATTTACTTTTCTCTTGTGCATAAAATCATAGACAAATATATGAAAATAGGGACAAGTCATTTTATTCGTTATTCTAATTAGAGATATACCATATTTAATGTCGGAATCTAGCGTCGTGTTCACCGAAACAAAAGTAATTTTGCATTTTATAAGCATTTTCTAAGTATTAATCGAACCAACATTTATTGAGTTAAAAATATACGATCCAGATACAATACAATTATCTACATACTAATGTTAAACATTAATAACTTCTTAGTGAACAATAAAAAGGAGAAAAATATCACTACAGTCACTACCAAGGGTAAATAAGTAATAACCAAAGGGATGGGAAGGGTTGGAACTGAAAGCTCTCGTCATGCACACCGCACTAATTCGCATAATTTCGTATTAGGTATTCGCATACTATTAGCAGATGATTAAACTGAACAAACTAGTCTGGCTTAACGAACTGTGCAAATAAGATGCGCTACGTGTTTGCCGTTTGACTAACTATCAATTAGGTTTTAGTTCGATTTATATGTATAATCTATGTTTATATTGAATTATATAATGTATATATGAGGCCAATCGTGGCGCAGCGGCATAAAGTGTGACTGTAAAACCGACTGGTTGTGGGTTCGATCCCCACTCGAAGAGATGAAATATTTACTTAAATTTATATTTCCATTTCTTCGCTCTGGTGTCGAGGTTAAGCGCGGCGTTGAGTTCTGCCACTCAACACGCAATGCCTCCAGAATTCGGCAGAAAGTGGGGAATGGAGTGTCTTAACACTAGGTTCCCTCTGCCTACATTGCTACGTCCGTAAACTTAAATTTGTAAAATTTTATAAGTTGTACTTCTTATTGATCTATAATCCTGAAATCGGTACCGAATCCTCGGTAGGCGAGTCCGGCTTGCACTTGACCGATTTTTTTAATAATTATAATCAGCTTCACGCTGAATTCCGCACACAGCAGGGTAGGCAGAGGGAACCTAGTGTTAAGACACTCCGTTCCCCACTTTCCGCCGAATTCTGGAGGCATTACGTGCTGAGTGGCGGAACTTACGCCGCGCTTTGCCTCGACACCAGAGCGAAGAAATGAAAATATAAATGTAAATAAATATTTCACTGTCTCGAATGGGATTCGAACCCACAACCAGTCGATTTTACAGTCACACTTTGTGCCTTTGCGCCACGACCGGCCTATAATATATAATCAATAATGATTTTTGATTTAGATTTTTTTAAATTACAATAGTTAAAAAACCTTACTAAAACTCGTTATATCGTATTTCCAAATGAAGATCAAAGGCGTGCTAGCCTAACGTGTTCATTTGGTCCAGACGCAAATTGAGTAATAAACTACAATCAGATGCATTTGAAATGTATAACACAATTCGTGGTCTGCATTTCAGTTGACAACCAGTCAGCTCACGTTAGTGCTGATGGTATTATATATTATGGCATTGGTTGCACGGTTGTATTGTTTAATCTGTGTATTATAATTTATTTATATTATATTATAAACCTGGAGAGGCTGTTTGGTTGGAATATTTTTCCGTTGGTTCCATTATCACCAAATTAGCATCTGATGATGCAGTCCCAATAGAATTCGAGAAGAAAACTTGAATTTTATTTCGAATATATGAATATTATAACAAATTATACAACAAATATACCGACCTGGTCGGTTTCCAGGAGGCGCGGGTTCGAGTCCCGCTACGTTCAAATTTTTATACGTTTTCTAAATAAGTATTTTTTCTCTCCTAAGGGTTATTATTTGTATATTGCGATCAGAAAATTTAAGTAAAAAATGCTTATGAAAATAGTTTTCTTTTACTTCATGAACTTAAGATGATTATTACCATCGTATGCATATACGTAAATAATATATTTTAATCAATATTTGTGTTTTTTAATTCTTTGGAAGGGAATATTAAGTATTTTCGAAATTAAATACAAACTATTACTTAATAAAAAAAACTAACGGCTTCGACCTAGTGCTAAAACGCATCGTTCACCTACTTTCCGCACAATTTTCGAAACATTTGAGTGCATTTTAAGTGGCGGAGCTCAACGCCGTATTTTGTCTGCTTACCAGAGCGCCCAATGGAAAATAGTTCCAGAGGTAATATTTTTGTCCTCAAAATGCCTAAATGCTACATTAGTAAATAATCTAGTACATACATTCACTGAGCACGCGGCTCTCCATCAAAAGTCATAAATATGAAATTTGCTGCAACTACTCGTTCATCATGACTGGTTTGGGCAAATCCTGTCGTATTTTGCGAGCTTTTATTTATCTTGTCTTGTTTGGTCATCTTATATGTATTTAAATTTTAGTTAGTTAGATTTTTTTTAAAGAGAACCTAATGTGAAATAATTCACCAAAATCATAATATATGGGGTAGCACAGACACTAATGCCATAAGAAATAATTTTTTTTTAAATATAATAAGTTAAAAAATATTTTAGTTTTTTTAGGGTCAAAAAACAAAAAACCTAATAATTACTTTACTTGGACAAGAAGTAAAGAACGTGGATGATGTTTTACCAGGCCTAAGGCAAGCAGGTTTATTCCATAAAAACTTACAGAAAATTTCCAAATATATAATCTATACCAATTTATAACTGTTTGTTTAGTGGAGTCGCGATAATCTCAAGAATTTCTGGTTCGAATTGCAAAAAAAAATGTGTTAGATATCGAAAAAGGTTATCCGTCTTCAATAAGTTACAAGCACATTAATCGTTTTAATGTTAACCGCTATACGTGCGGTTAACGTTACCTAGGGTATTTAGTATCTATATTAAGCAAATCAAATTAGTTTCACGTTGTATCTCGCATACAGCAGTGTAGGCAGAATGTTAAGACACTCCATTCTAAAATTTTCCGAACTTTTAGGCATTGCGTGGCGGAACTCAACGCCGGGCTTTTGCCTTAGTGCCAGAGCGAAGAAACGAAAATATCAATAAATAATAATTTATTCCCTCGAGTGGAGATCGAACCCACAACCGTCGCGATACAGTTCACACCCTTGTGCCCTGCGCCACGACAGCCTCAAAAAAAACTTTTAATTAATTCCATTGGACCACGTGGGCGAAACCGGAGGTGAAAGTTAGTATAACAAATATTAAACAAGCATCACAACATAATATTATATTCCTATCTAAATCACATCTACCAAATTGACAATATATCACAGCCAGGTCTAGATTAGGGATATTAAATTATTACAGCAAATCTATCCAGCAAATTGTTATAATACATTCGGCCGACGTTTAACTAACAGCCGAACCGCAAATTACTTTGACATGCCTTCAACACGGTTTACATGATACCCTCTGATGTGAGGATATCGATTTAATTAGATTCAGAATTAACTTTGTAAATGTATAAAATTTCAAATAATTAGAAGCGCCAAGTAAGCTTAGTGGTGGTGTTTGCTTAGTATATTTATTTTATCTTAGGCCGGTCGTGGCGCAGAGGCACAAGGTGTGACTGTAAAATCGACTTATAGTGGGCTCGATTCCCACTCGAGGAAGTGAAATATTTATTTACATTCATATTTTAATTTCTTCGCTCTGGCATTCGTGGTCGAAAACAATTATTCCTTTATTATGTATTACTTTATGGATATTTAATTACTGTTTGTTTACACGTTATAGTTGTAGTGGAAGTTTGCAATGTAGATTGGGCAGTACGATCAAAATTCGAACGAGCCGCTATGTGGATAAGTGTTAAAGTCAAGTGTTAAATAAATATATTCAGCTTCACGCTGTATCCCGCACACAGCAGGGTAGGCAGAGGGAACCTAGTGTTAAGACACTCCGTTCCCCACTATCTGCTGAATTCTGGAGGCATTGCGTGATGAGTGGCAGAACTCAACGCCGCGCTTAACCTCGACACCAGAGCGAAGAAATGGAAATATAAATTTATGTAAATATTTCATTTCCTCGAGTGAGGATCGAACCCACAACCACTCGGTTTTACAGTCATACCTCGTGCCGCTGCGCCACGACTGGAACGCCCATCCTTAGAGGATATCTTAATTTAATTCTTCCTTATTTACGATATTCTCTATTCACACAACTATATTATTTACTAGCGGCCTGCTCGCGGCATTGCCCGCTTGAATTACATGATTATTCATTTAAGAAATATAAATATTACAAACAGCCTTAATTATTAATTAATTGATTTGGATAAGTACTCACGATATTATTTGTAAAATAACTTATATTAGCTCCTGTACAGATTTAAATTAGTAACGTATATTATTAGTTAAATATGTAATTGTTATACAGAATATACATAGAAAGCACGTTTTTAGGCATTTTTATATAATCTATAAAATAATCAACATTTTCGGGCAAGTTCAAGTCGTACTCATGCCATGAGAGTTTTCGTACCAGTTTCATGAAAGGAGATACACCAAAAGAATAACTAATTAAGTTGTCATTTTGTATCAATTTAAGTACAGATTCAAATTTGTACTTAATGGTTTTTTCTGTGACACAAATACAAATAAGTAGTCAATTTTTGAAAAATAATTTTGGAATTTTCCTTTATACGTAATCCCGTTTCCCGTATCAACGGGAAGTACCCTATAGCTATGATAGAAAATGCGACAAAAAATAAAGCATAAACTCTTATATTTCATCGTCATTTGATTACGATGATTTAGAAGATTTTCGTGCTCTAAGGGAATATAGACTTGAACATTGAGGTATCTAACCTTTAAGCGATCTTGTACAAAGTAGTCTTGACAGATGGACAGACGGACAAACAACAAAGTTATTTTATAAGAATTTTGAGGTATGTACCCTAAAATACCCTTGGCACATACATACATGCAACATACAGGTGCAATAGTGCAATGTCGGTACGTGTCGCTTGTAAGTTATGAAATAATACTACGGGATATTTTTATAAACAGTGTCAGAGCATTTTTTCTTGAGACACAATTTTTTAGAGGTTGCTACCAAAAGTTATTTTTTTTATACGTTTCTTAAAAAAATATTAATAACATAAACGAACGAACGGACTGAAGAACCCATTCAAAATATTTCTTTGAATATTAAGTCATTCTTTATCACTGTGTTAAATAATTAAGAATTAAGCTAGACTGTTACGAAGGTAATCTTCACCAACAATTCAATTTAGTTTACTTTGTAGTTAGTACTATGAACTACTATTGATAAATTTACGTAACAATTTTACGTAAATTTATCAACAGGCAAATAAAAAAGACGTTTCTAAAGTCATTGTTTTGCCCAGAATCTTGCCAGCGCGATTCAGAAAACGACGTTTTATGCACAGCGCCATTGGACTTACAATTGAACTGTAACCATTCGAACTATTGGACTTACAATTGAACTGTAACCATTCGAACATTGTTAGAAAAAAAAATTCTATGTTTATGTTAAATTTATTATAAGAATAGATTACACTTACATGACGTAATTAACGTTTAGCAAATAATAACTCAACAATATGTTTTATGCGTTATCAACATTCATTATCATGTGTAGTCAATAGATATCATTGCGTATGTTTCTTTTTTTTTCAAATATAAATATCTTTAAAACTTTAAGTACATTATTTTTTGATAGAGTGTAGCGGTAACCTTTCCAAACTATATTTTTTTATGCACAGCGCCATCTATTTAGATCCCATCGCAATTAGTGATAGCGTTACGTGTATGAAAAAGAGTATCAAGATTCGTTAGTGCCTACTATTTTTGTCAATAGATAGCGTTACTTGTATCGATTTTTTACTATCTCAAATATTAACTTCTTGAAAACTTAAATACTTATATCTTTTGATAGAGTAAAGCGATTACAATGAAATAAACACTAAAAGCTACTTTGATTTATTTGTAATTTTTATGTATAAAAGTTGCTTAAATTTATTGTGTACTTTTTACGTGATACGTGTTTACATAAACAGACAAACAGACAAAAATTCCAAAAGTGTTGGAAATGGATTCTGTTAATTATCCTTTAACACCCTGGCTAGTTTTTTTTTAAATATTTTCAATGTACAGAAACGACTTTTCTACAGATTTATTATAAGTATAGATTGCAATAATTCATTCAAATAAAACTATTTTATTGATTGATAGATAAAGTAAGGGTACGCTAGATAAAAAATCAATTAAAAAAGGCTCAATTTTTTATATATTTACTTAAAAAGTAAAAAAAATACTAAAATGATTAAAAAGTTAAGAGGTAAAACAAACTTTAGTTAAAAATAGACAAAGTAACCCAATAAATTCATGGTCGAAAACAATTATTCCTTTATGCAATACTTTTTGGATTTTTAGTTAGTGTTGATTGACTTGTTATAGTTATAGAGGAAGTTTGCAATGCAGATTGGGCAGTACGATCAAAATCGAACAAGCCGCTATGTGGGTATAGTTCAAGGGTTAAAACAAATATACATAGGGAACATCAAGTAAAATATCATTTTAACAAACGCCAGTCGTAGTGTAAGAGCACAAGCCTGTGACTATAAATGCGACAAGTTGTGCCTTAGATTTCCACTCGAGGAAATTAAATATTTAATATTTTTATATATATAGGCAATTTCCGCAACTGAACGCCTAATGTCAATAGAATTCGGCGGAAAATCGGGAATGAAAGTGTTTTAAAGAGAACTTTGCTTTGTGGGTTATTGCGTGAGGCTGAAAAAAAAAGTAATCACCAAAGATTTTTTAGCTTTACGCTATCTCGATTCTATATCTTCGAATTCGATTGAAAGGCATAGAACTGATCGTCTCGATAATAGATTATGCTATATGCGAAATAAGCCATCATCTAAAATAAATACTAAAATAATTTATCATTTTATTAAACAAACAATAAATTTGCCAAACAAAACCTTAATATGAAATTTAAACACTTTCATAAATATAACTAGTAAAATCGTTATTCAGATACGATTATACATATTATCAGTTTGAATACTAATACCTTAATGTATTACAGGCCGCGTAATCTCCTATTACATTAGTATTATGGTTTGTTCGCACATCTATTACGTATTTTGCTTAGATTTTGACCATTTGTGTATACAATTGATTGTAATGTTGTTTCATTTATTGATTTTTTTTTATTTCAGGTTCACGCTGTATCCCGCATATGACAGGGTAGGCAGAGGGAATCTAGTTAAGTAGTAAAGTGTTAAGTGGAGAATCTGAATTTTAATAAGCTTTAGCGACAGTCTAAAAATTTAACCAATAATATAACTTCATATGGAACTTGAACCCACAACCGTCACAATCACACAAAAATAATCCATACATACACTTGAAGGATAAAATTAACAATTTATAATATAAAGAACCAATTTTGACATAATTAGTTCCAATATAAATGTAATTACAAGCTTTCAACGCGTCCCGCGAAATTATTGATTCGCTCGTTGACTTGGCGATGTTAATTTAATTTTTGATTAATTCTGGCATTCGTGATGAACTTACATTTGTATGTATGTATGACAGTAGGTATATACACTATGTATATGGATTTTTTTATTTGATCATCATATGGGGACATAAATTATTTTACTTTATAATTACTATACGTTCTTGTGAAAAAAAAATGCGGCGTTGAGTTCCGTCACTCAATCCATAATGACATAAGCACAGCCTGTGTAACAGACAGACGGACGGATATCGGAGTCTTAGTAATAGGGTGGGTACACTATGTGTACGGAGCCCAAAAGAAGAAAAAAATCTAAAAATATCTTGCTATCGCTATCCTGGTCTTTCAAAGACTTCAAACTAACATTATAAAACTATCGTACTAAGATTCATCCAAACGGTGCTTAAATTGTCGAGGAAATCGGACGACACGAAGTGCATTCAAATAATTTGTAACATTTTCTTATATAGAGTGTTCCAAAATTCATGCTTTGAAAATAGAGTTTTCTATTTAATTTTAATGTTGTTTTAATGTTGGGACACATTTTATAAATATATGTGGTTTGAAATTTACAATATGTATAATGTATATGTTTCATTTTAATGATTAGCGTAATTATCCATGGTTAAATAAATTTTACAATCGAAAACAAATACCACCTAATTCAATTTCAATCTGCACAAGCATTCTCAAACGAGTGAAAACATAGCAAATAAAATGAATCGTTTTTAATTTGACGTGTCTATTTACGCTACCGAACTAAAACCCTATAAATGTGATAAAAATTATATAATCACAAAAATATGTAATATTTTATTTTGAGGGTTCACGATGAAAGGTTTGCCTGCAGCAGCCCCCCAAAGGACTTTTGAAGGCTGCAACGTTACATCTGTGAAGTCCACCTCGCAAGAGCACAATGTTAGGGCGTCCCCCCAAGGCAATGCGCACCAGTGCATCTCCGTTGGTGTTCAAGGAGCGACAGTTTGGGACGGCGGGACAGAGTTTATAAGATACTGGAAGAAGGTCACGTAAAAAGCATGCGGACCTCTCGGAGGAAAAAAGGTATGCAAAGACCGTAGCATTTGCCGCTCCGTTCTCTCTAACCACCCCGCTAGGGATACAGCTTGAAGTAAAGACAAGAAACTAAGATTTATTCATTCAATTTTCCAAATATATTCCGTACTAGCGGCCTGCTCGCGGCTTTGCCCGCTTGAATTACATGATTATTCATTTAAGAAATATAGATATTACAAACAGCCTTAATTATTAATTAATTGATTTGGATAAGTACTCACGATATTCTTTGTAAGATAACTTATATTAGCTCCTGTATAGTTTTTAAATTGGTAACATATATTATTAGTTAAATATATAATTGGTATACAGAATATACATAGAAAGCACGTTTTTAGGCATTTTTATATAATCTATAAAATAATCAACATTTTCGGTCAAGTTCAAGTCGTACTCATGCCCCGAGAGTTTCGTACCAGTTTCATGAATGGAAATACACCAAAAGAATAACTAATTAAGTTGTCATTTTATATCAAATTAAGTACAGATTGAAATTTGGTTAAAAACCTAATGGTTTTTTTCTATGAGACAAATACAATAAGTATTCAATTTTTGAAAAATAATTTTGGAATTTTCCTTTATACGTGCCGTAAATTTTAACTTCTTATCAAATTTCGTAATTGTATATCAACAGGAATTATCCTATAGTTATGATAGAAAATGCGACAAAAAAGGAAGCATAAACCCTCATATTTCATCGTCATTTGATTACGATGATTTAGAAGATAGATTTTTTGTGCTCTAAGGGAATATAGACTTGAACATTGAGGTATCTAACCTTTAACCGATCTTGTACAAAAAAGTCTTGACAGACGGACAGACGGACAAACAACAAAGTTATCTTATAAGAATTTTGAGGTATGTACCCTAAAATACCCTTGGCACATACATACATGCAACATACAGGTGCAATAGTGCAATGTCGGTACGTGTCGCTTGTAAGTTATGAAATAATACTGCGGGATATTTTTATAAACAGTGTCAGAGCACTTTTTTCTTGAGATACAATTTTTTAGAGGTTGCTCCCAAAAGTTAAATATTTTATACGTTTCTTAAAAAAAATATTAATATGATAAACGAACGAACGGACTGAAGAACCTATTCAAAATATTTCTTTGAATATAAAGTCATTCTTTATCACTGTTATTTAACATAATTACGAATTAAGCTAGACTTTTACGAAGGTAATCTTCACCAACAATTCAATCTAGTTTACTTTGTAGTTAGTACTATGAACAATTGTACTTTAAAAATACGTAAATTTATCAACAGTCAAATAAATGAGACGTTTCTAAAGTCGTTCTTTTGGACTTACAATTGAACTGTAACCATTCGAACATTGTTAGAAAAATACTACTATGTTTATGTTAAATTTATTATAAGAATAGATTACACTTACATGACGTAATTAACGTTAAGCAAATAATAACTCAACAATATAATAACATTCATTATCATATGTAGTCAATAGATATCATTGCGTATGTTTCTTTTTTTTTCAAATATAAATATCTTTAAAACTTTAAGTACATTATTTTTTGATAGAGTGTAGCGGTAACCTTTCCAAACTGTATTTTTTTTATGCACAGCGCCTATCTATTTAAGATCCCATCGCAATTAGTGATAGCGTTACGTGTATGAAAGAGAGTATCAAGATTCGTTAGTACCTACCATTTTTGTCAATAGATAGCGTTACTTGTATCGATTTTTTACTATCTCAAATATTAACTTCTTGAAAACTTAAATACTTATATCTTTTGATAGAGTGAAGCGATTACAATGAAATAAACACTAAAAGCTACTTTGATTTATTTGTAATTTTTATGTATAAAAGTTGCTTAAATTTATTGTGTACTTTTTACGTGATACGTGTTCACATAAACAGACAAACAGACAAACAGATAAACAGACAAACAGACAAACAGACAAAAATTCCAAAAATGTTGGAAATGGATTCTGTTAATTATCCTTTAACACCCTGGCTAATTTATTTTTAAATATTTTCAATGTACAGAAACGACTTTTCTACAGATTTATTATAAGTATAGATTTTAAATTTTAATAAAGAATATTTCGAGTTTAATACTCAATGTATGTAGTGTGTACTGTATGATTATCGCTTCCCTAATAACTCAAAAACTACTTGCAAAATTTCATAAACAAGGTAAAGTTGGATGCAAATTAACATCTTGCATATCATCTATATATATGAAAGGACATGTACTGACTGACCGAGATAAGACGCACGCAAAGCCGTAACCGCTGTGTGTAGGAACGTGAAATTTGGACAGATATTTATTTTCATAATCTGGACATCCACTAAGAAGGGATTTTGAAAAATTTTAACCCTAAAGGGATGAAATTGGGGTTGAAAGTTTGTATGGAAATAATTTTAAATCGCCACCAATTTTTATAAGCTTTGAAATTCAGACTGTTAAAAACATTTCATTGAACACGTGTTTCATGGTTTTTTAGAATTCACCCCCTAAGGATTCAAATAAGGGGTTGGCAGTTTATAAGGAAAAATCTTTAAATCGCCACCGATTTTTATAAAAATTTAAATTCATACTGTTAAAAATATTTTATTGAACACGTGTTTCGTGGTTTTTTTAGAAGTCACCCCTAAGGGTGCAAATACGCGGGCGAAGCTGCGCGTGCCCACTAGTAAAACATAAAAGTAAACGATAAATTTTAACATACATAATAATCTACATTACTATTGTAAAGAATTAACAAATAAACACAACTTATAGTCATTTGCATTTGAAAAATGAATGAAATTACGTGACACAAAAAAAATATATAATTACTTTTTCTTTATACAAATACCAATTTATTGTTCGAAGCCATCAACATACATGTAAACGGACTCGAAAATCAATCAAACACCGAGTTTTGTGAGCGGCATCGTATCGTATCGTTTATGTAATAAGCATGTTTGCAATTCTGAATACACTTACGCAGGTGCTGTAGTGCGTTGTATTGTATTGTATGGTGCCGGACAAAAACCCGGCCGTGGTAAATTGAATTTTCATAGATACGCTGGTGCTAGGATTTTTGCTTTTTTCATATGCAAATCTGCTTTGTGATGTCTGTCTGTTTGCGTAGTGGTTAAAATTGTTAATGGCTTGACTATTGGTAGGCTTAGTGTTGATTTGGTGCATCTCGTTGCTTAATAACGCTTCATTTAAAATGCTTATTTTTTAATTATTTTTGTCGCTGTATTTTGTTGTGTCATTTTTGAATCAATCCCACGTTTATCCACGTTTTTTGTTTTTTTTTTGTAAAATGATCCACTCTCCTTCGGCTTGTTCGGAGACATTGTCTAGTTGTCAGTAAATGTTGTTTAATAAAAATGACAAATTGATTTCATTAATTTTATATTTGATTATAAAAAAATAAGCTAAGTTTATTTTACATTTAGTTTTCTCATTTAAATTTTAGTTTATTTATTGTCTACTTTTGCAGGCCAGGAACACTTCTAATTGCTTTCTATAAAATGTAACATAACTGCCATTGCCATTGGCTTTTGTAAATATATATGAATAAAAATGAGCGCTGAAGCTCGACGTACCATAAATGGTAGGACCTACATCGATAAAATTATACTGCATTTGTATTACTGTAGTATTATCAAAGACTAATCTTTGCAAAACCTTTTTGTCATATACAGTATTTTTTCGGATTAAAAAACTACTGAGGCCGTCGTGGGGGCACAAGGGTGTGACTGTAACGCGACGGCTGTGGGTTTGATCCCCACTCGAGGAAATGAAATATTTAAATTCATATTTCCATTTCTTCGCTCTGGTGTCGAGGCAAAGCGCGCGATCGTTGAGTTCCGTCACTCAACACGCAATACCTCCAAAATCGGCGTAAAGTGGGAAATTGAGTGTTTTAACACTAGGTTTCCTCTGCCTATCCTGCTATGTTCGGGATACAGTGTGAAGCTAATTTGATTTGATTTTTATTTAAAAAACTACTCAGTTACAATTATTTTTAGATTTTTGAATTCATACAAACGATAAAAATTACACCTTCATTAAAATTTTACACTAAATAGTAACGACTTGTATAAGCAATGGCTGGCAACTATATAACACACTATGTGTTATATAGTTGCAAATCACCATTCTATTAATAATATTGGTACAGTCATAGGAATGATAAAAATGGTCGTCCCACATTTGGCACTCGGGCTTATAGGGTAAGTAAGCTTAGCAAAACAAAATTAAAATTCCTTATTTATATCTTCCAGTACCATAGAAAAACTCAACATTTTATATGCTATAAGGACATACATATATGGATATACATATACATATAGCAAACAACATCATCCAGCCAACACAAGAACGGGGTTTCATCAGCTAATGAGATGTAAACTAATGATTATCATCATCGCTGTGTAAGCGCGGCCGGGCGGAACACAATCATTCGGTTTAATGACGACTTGCGCACTTGTGAGCGGCTCGCGGTAGTGGAGAGGGGTGTTGCTGAAATTTGACAGCTATTTTTAGATGAAATTTATTGTTTTACTTAGAGTCGGTGGTATATATTGAACTAATTTTTATCTACGGCTTCGCCCGCGTGGTTGAGGCCTTGGTGGCGCAGGAGCTCTATGGTGCGATTGTAAATGCGACGATTATGGATTCGATTCCCACTCGGGAGAGTGAAATATATTTGCACTCTCCTCGCTTTGCTAAAGAGGCAAAGGACGGCTTTGAGTCAAACTTGCCACTCAACACGCCATGTCTAAAGAATTCGGCGGAAAGTTGTGAACGGAGAGTTACGACTCTCAATAATAGATTTTCCTTGCCTATCCTCTTATGCGGAGTAAAAAGTAGGGTTGCTAATATAATCTACAGACACACAAAGTCACAAAACCAAAATCAAGTTTTGAATATAAAAAAAGAACAAGAAAAATATGAATCAATGAAACTAAATATGAGGCCATTTAGAGTATATTTAGAGGCCAGTGGTGGCGCAGTGGCACGAGGTGCGACTGTAAAACCGACTGGTTGTGGGTTCGATCTCCACTCGAGGAGATGAAATATTTACTTAAATTTATATTTTCATTTCTTCGCTCTGGTGTCGAGGTTAAGCGCGGCGTTGAGTTCTGCCACTCAACACGCAATGCCTCCAGAAATCGGCAGAAAGTGGGGAACGGAGTGTCTTAACACTAGGTTCCCTCTGCCTACCCTGCTGTGTGCGGGATACAGCGTGAAGCTGATTTAATTTTAATTTTAAACTAAATATGTCAAGCATCTAGGCATTAAATCATATTTTTACGTAACTTTTGATATCGCTATCTGGTACTGAATATGAAATGCTATCATTTATTTGTGTACTCGTATGTAGGTACAAAGGCTGCCGACTACAAATTATTTACACAATTTACATACAGCGAACGTATTGGAATCTTTTATTATGTAAAATATTTTTTATTTAGAAATATGTATGACTGTAATTAAGGCCAGTTATTTGGAACCGAAAAAAAAAATTAGACTTTGAGCCTAATTTAAAGTAAAATCAAGTAAAGTTACTTGAAAACAAGCAAAGATAACTTAAAATTAAACTCCTTTTCCCACTTTTTACCCAATTTTTCGGTGGCTGTGTAGACAATGGCTGTGTGTGTGTAGTGTCAAAACAAAAAGATTTTCTTAGAACCTAGTTTTAAGATATTTCTGTTCCCCAGTTTCCACTGGATTCTGAAGGCATTAAAGCTTCTGTGACGGAACTCAACGTCACGCTTTGCTTCGTTGTCACACCTAGGAAACGAAAATATTAAGTATTTATTTTCCTCGAGTAGGAATTGAACCCCCAAAAACAACAACAACGCGTCCACATTCACACGCTTATTCACTTGCGGCTCGACTGGCCAACAAAAAAAAAATATATTTATAATTTATATTTTAGAATCTCACTTCCACCCATTTTCCTTACCACCGTTGCTAAAAGGGTCGCGTTTTCCACTAACAACTGAGCTCCATCAACCCGGCGCTATGTTATTATGATGCAATGTTAATTGTGGCAAACACGTTGAAATACGTAACTTCACTCGTTAAGTTACATATTTTATATACGTTAGGCAGTGTAGTTTGCGTGTATGCGTGTTCAAAAGCGTGTTTTGGTTGATCCCCTAGCGATTTCGTTGTAGAATTTTGTGTAGGTACATGCTGAAAGATTTTTTGTTATGGTATTTTAGCTAGTGGAAAGTTGTATATTATGAAATATTTAATAAAAATTTTATGCTATGATATTATGAAATGTATTAAAGTGCCATAGGGGCTACATCTGAATGTTGAAATGAGGAATATTATGATTGTGGGTTCAATTTCCCCGGATGGATTCTCTTTTGGCGTTTCAAAACAAGGCGATGAATTCCGCAAGAACTCAAAAAAAAGCTCGAATAATGAATTGAAAGTTAGAAAAGGAGTGTCTCAACACTGGGTTGTCTCTGTCTACTCTGCTACGTGGAAAAACGTAAAGCTGTAAAAAAATTGTAGTGAAGTATCTGACTATTAAAATAATGATTGTAATTTCAATATTCACTTGAAGTATGGTCAAATAAGGCGTAGAGTTGATTTAATTTATTGTAGATTTACCAATAACTTTTTCTTTATTGCCTTCACAAAGAAAAATGTTCAAAGTCATGTTTTTAAAAAAGGTATAAAAATGAGGAAGACAGATTGAACGACTTGGACGGTTTCCAAGAAGCGCGTGTTTGGGTCCCGTAATGTTCAAATGTTTATTATATGTTTTGCTTATATAAAAAAATAAATAAATAATTTTTTCAAGTCTATATGAGATATGGCGCACAAGAGTCGAGCAAAATATCGAGAAATCAAAATTTTTAAAGACAAATTTTTTGACTTTTTGACTGTTTCTACTGAGCGGATTTCAACAAAACTGGTGTCTTCAAACCTGTGCCACGGGAGTGAGAGGGGAGGTACAGGTAAAATGTCCAAAAAACCGAACTTCTCAAAAATTTAGAGAGATATGGCGCAGAAGATCCTACGACACGGTACCAAGAAGTCAAAAATCCAAAGAAGGTAAGTAAGTAGTTCAAATAAATTGTTTTCTATTGTAATTAGTTAAAATTTTCTAAGTGATTTTTCAGTGTTTCAGTATTTTTTAATAGCTTAAAATTTGTATAAATAGTGTTTATTCACTTAGATCCAGGATGTACAATAAATTTAGAATAATATATTTAGTTTTGAAAAAATCGTTTTGTATGGGGAACCTAGTGTTAAGACACTCACATTTCCCACTTTCTGCCGAATTTTGGAGTTATTGCGTATTGAGTAGCAGAACTCAACGCCACGCTTTGTCTCGACACTAGAGCGAAGAAATGGAAATATAAATTTAGGGGCCATTCAAGTATTACGTAAGCACTGTAGGGGGCGGGGGGGTCTTGGATTTGCTTATTTTTGATGACATGGGGGGTAGGGGGTCTAGCTAGTAATTACGTAAGCAGAAGTAATTTATTTTTTCATATATATTATGGCTATAATTGGTGGACGTATGAATGGTAGACGATATAACTATTAGTTTTATAATATAATATATAAGTTTATTGTATCTATTTAGCGGGAATGGCACATTGTCAAGAGTCTAAATTTTAAATTTTATAAAAATCTGTGGCGATTTAAGGATTTTCCTATACAAATTTCAATCCTTTATTTGCACCTTTAGGCGGTGAATTAAAATAAACCAATGAAATATTTTATAATAAATGTTCAATGATATATTTTTAAGACTGAATTTAAAATTTTATAAAAATCGGTGCTAATTTAATTTTTTTTTCTATATAAACTTTCAATCCCTATTTCATCCCTTTCGGATTTCCAGAATTCGAAAATATAAATCTGTCCAATTTTCACGTTTGTACTATCAGCGATTACGGCTGTGCGTGTTTCTTACCTCAGTCAGTGGGAACATGTCCTTTTATATATGCAGATACAAATAAAATATCAATAAAAAAATACCTTAAAAAAAATTGTGCTAATGTTTACGTAAGCATTGGGGGAGGGGGTAAGAGGATTGCTTATTTTTGATGACATAGGGGAGGAGGGGGTCAATAATTGCAAAAAAACTGCTTACGTAATACTTGAACGGCCCCTTAAGTAAATATTTCATCTCCTCGAGTGGGGATCGAACCCACAACCAGTCGGTTTTACAGTCACACTTTGCTGTTGCACTTTGCTTTGTGCGGGACACGGCGTGAAGCTGATATTATTTTATTTATTTTTACGTGCACGCGACCTCGATGTGAAAGGTTTTAGACAGACGGACAACTAAGTGATTTTATAAGGGTTCCTTTTTTCTTTTTGAAATACGGAATCCTAAAAAAGAGGCCTAGGTATATGAATTCCTAAATATTTACTACATTCCTAAGTAGACCTAATTTATCATAGCCTATAATAAAAAAACACATTTATTACAAGTATAATATCCTACGATAGTTGTAGTATGTCCAGTAATATTCGGTAATATTTTAAGGTGACACTTGCGACCGGTGGAATGGGCAATAATCAGATACCTAACAGATGCCTGCTTGAGAATGTTCAAAGAATATTATGTGGATATGGCTGATTTAGCAAGCTGTATCAAAAGTTACTCTCTTTTTTACTTTTTAGGGAAAAAGAAAAATTGTATTGGAATTTGATAAATTGTGGCGATCGGTTCCACCGCTCCACATATTTTAAGGTTTCTTTACTTTTATAACGCATAGAAATAAATGTAAATTCTTGGATATATATTTTGTACATATTGATATATTTTTACGTTGATATACAGGGCGGAAGAGGCAGCGCTCCATTTACGGAAACAGTATATAGGGTAAAATATTTCAAACCTATACCTAAAGAAATTAATCAAGATGCATCAACAGTTTGGACGTAGGATTTTTTTTTCATTTCACGATTTTTATCCATATCTGTATTTCATGTGACGCGATTACGTATAGATCCCAATAACATAAACACTTACTACTACAAAAATACTACTAAAGGTTAAACAACTTTGAACTTCATCGCCAATACCTACGACTCGATTTCGGAATGAGCCGTGTGCGGCGGTGTTCCTTTGATAGGTTTATGTGTGCGTGCGTCGTCCTTACAAATGGCGTTTTATTTTAAAATGACAATTTTATTATTTATTTTGTTTGAAAAAATAACTTTTTCATTTTTGGAAATTTATTTTTTTCTGATTTATATTAGGCTTTTATAGAGTAGTTAAAACTGTGGTTTCATTTAATGTGGTGCTTACACTTCCACCCTGTATATTTTTTTCGTTTACTTCAATACATTTTTTTGTTCGTATCATTTCAGTATTCAGTCTAAAGTCCCAAAACTCTTAATGCTGGGTCCCACACATAGTAGAGTTGGCAGAGGAAACCATTACGACTTTCCTTCCTCCTCTTTCCTCACTTTCCACAGATTCTGGAGGTGTTGTATGTTGAGTGGTGGAACTCAACGCCTTGCCTCATTAATAGCGCAAGGAAAATATCAAATATTTCATTTCCTCGAGTGGGAATCGAACCCACAACCAACCGTACAAACAACCAACACAAAGGTTTACAGCCGTACGCTTGTGGCTGTTTTATTTATATATATATATATATATATATATATATATATATATATATATATATATATATATATATATATGACATAATATTATATTTATAGTATAATAAATATTTTCTCTTTTAATATTTTATAACTTCTATCTGATGTTACTGTGGAACATTCAACGTAAGGTATGTATGTGGCTATATTATATGACATTCAATTAATGTCATATAATATAGCCACCCGTTTATACACTCGTATATGAGAAACAATTTTTCTATATAGTGGTTATTTGATCATGGGTGTATATGAGTGTATGAACGGGTTATAGTACACGTTTTGGGTTCGATCCCTACAAAAAGAAATAAAATATTTATTAAAATTTATGTTTTCACTTCTTTGATCTATTGTTGAGACAAAGCCTAAACGCGTAACGCCTCCTGAATTCGGCGGAAAGTGGGAAACAGAGTGTCTTAAGACTAAGTCCCCCGCTGTGTGCGAGATACAGCATGAAACTGTGTATTTATAATTTAAGAAAAAAACACTAAAATATACCATATCTACAATTTATCTACACTTTGCCAGCGCTCGCCACTCCAGCACATGACGGATGGGCGCGGGTGCGGTTGAGTCGCGTGACAAATGTTGCCGCAACTCAGTCGAAGCGAATACGATACGATACGATATGCTTTATGTTATCATTGTGATAGTAGTTTATATTTTAGAAAATGAAGCCACCGTGACACAGTGGGGCGTTGTCTGTTTAGGTCAATAGTTGTAGGTTCGATCGCTAGGAAAAAATATTATATTAAAACATATGGAAATAACTAGTAGCCAGAGGCAACCTGGAAATCTAGTGTTCAGACACTTCAGTTTTCCATTTTTCACCGAATTCCCTAGTCATTGCGTGGAGTGATGGAAATCAACGCCGCTCTCAAGCCGCGCTTTGCCTCGTGACAAGAGCGAAGAAATGAAAATATGGATTATTTCATCCCCGCAGCAGAGTGGGAGTCGAACCCGCAAACGTCACGTACTGAAACGCACTATTGTGGACCCTGCGCCACGATGGCTTTAACGATATCATTAAAGTACTTAATATAATATAACTAAAGACAATAAACAGTAGTGCAGTTTTTGATCACAAATAAGATGATTGTGGGTTCGATCCCCCGTTCGAGAAAATATTAAAATAATTTAAATTTTTTCGCTCTGGTAGACAAAATGTTGTGTGGAGTTCTGCTACTTACTCGAAAATTAGACGTAAAGTGACAAGTGGAAAAAGAGTGAACCTACAACTTGGCTTTCCTCCTACTCTTATATATTACCTTCACATATCCACCACAAACGCGGTTGTTACACTTAAAAATTAAAAATAAAAAGTAAACATTTAGTAAGCATTACATTTTTGTAATAAAATTATTAAAAATATACTCTAAAGCAATTGCCTTGTTTAAGTATTTGCTATGTAAGTTATAAAGCACGTTATAAATTTGTTGTGAAATAAAAAATAAAGTTTGTTTAAGCACAGTACGCTGTTAAAACATTTCAATTATAAAAGTACACACTCCAGACGTCATTTAAAACCGTTTAAAAGGATTCGCGTTTCAAATATATGGTAAATGTGTTTTATAAATTAATTCGAATTAGTATTTTTTTTTTAGTTTCACGCTGAATCCCGCTTATAGCAGGATAGGTAGAGGAAAAGTAGTGTTAAGACCGTTCTCCATTTTCCACCCGACTTCGAAATATTTTTTCAAGTGTGGCAAAATACAAGTACGGCTTTGGATTGTATACTAGAGATGATGAAGATGCGTAAACGACAGCCTTAATAAAAATGATTAAATTACACAAATTGCTATTATTCATAATTAAAGGTTAAGCGCGGCGTTGAGTTCTGCCACTCAACACGCAATGCCTCCAGAATTTGGCAGAAAGTGGCGAACGGAGTGTCTTAACACTAGGTTCCCTCTGCCTACCCTAGTGTGTGCGGGATACAGCGTGAAGCTGATTTAATTTTAATTTATTTAATTATCATCATCAATTATTATTGTTTATTAAATCATGTTATATTAAAATATAAACATATTAAGCAGCGGGTGGTATCTGTTACAATCACTTTTGTTAACCATTTCGCTCGAATTCTTGAAGCATAGCGTGTTGAGTGAGGAACTCGACGTTGCGTTTTGCCTTGATACCAGAGCGAGGAAGTGAAAATATTAAATAATTCATTTCTTCGAGTAGGAAGCTAACCCACATCTGTCGCCGAGTTTTTGACCTTCTAAAAATTGTACATAAATGATTATGAATAATATCTTCACGCTGTATCCTGCACGCAGCAGGGTAGGCAGAGGGAACCTAGTGTTAACTCCTTTCCCCACTCCGTTCCCCACTTTCTGCCGAATTCTGGAGGCATTGCGTGTTGAGTGGCAGAACTCAACGCCGCGCTTTGCCTCGACACCAGAGCGAAGAAATGGAAATATAAATTTAAATAAATATTTCGTCTCCTCGAGTGGAGATCGATCCCACAACCAGTCGGTTTTACAGTCACACTTTGTGCCATTGCGCCACAACTGGCCTCTAATATATAATAATAATATACATTATAATTATTTAACAAAATATAATTAATAATAATTTCGTATTAGCACTATATTTTTCCCGACTGCTAAGGAAGGGTTATGTTTTTCGCGCGTATCTTGTATGTATGTAATATTCTTTATTACCTCGTATCTCCAGAACCGCTGAACGGATTTACATATTTGAGGTGTCGATAGATTCGTATTAGCAGCCCAAGTGTTCCTAGATAGGTGAAGTTAGTAAAAAAATAATCATGGCGGCTGTGGTACGCCATTGAACGTAGTGAAAAAAAAAAATTCGTTTCGAATACAATATGGGTATGAAATTAAAGAGTTCAATTTCAGAATTTCAAAAGGGTATATCATGATTATCATAACCATAATAAATTCTAACAAAAAATTAAAAATAAAAAAATATTTGTAAAAACAAAAACCCCGACTGCATAAAATTAAAAAGAAAATAAACAAGCCCAATAGTTTATTAGGATTAACAGTCGGGACCTATAAGTAATTCTTCAATCAATAAAATCTTTACCACGAACCCCGCATAATTTAAAGAGGTCCCAACTGTTAATCCTAATAAACTATTGGGCTTGTTTATTTTCTTTTTAATTTTATGCAGTCGGGGTTTTTGTTTTTACAAATATTTTTTTATTATTATTATTTTTAAGTATAACTATTTGATATCGAGTAATGGAACGTGTTTATGTATAAATTGTAAAAGTGGATAATGGTATTTTTAGAGAATAATATTGCGTACATCAATTGTACGATGTTCACAAATTTGTAAATCTTTGGAATATAAATATAGTTATAAACGCTGGTTTTACTTACGTCCCACTAAAGAACTCTTTCCATCCACCTTCGTCACATAACACTTGGACTGAATACGTTTATACTTTAATATGATATGATTTAATATAAACATAGTGTTGTCTTCTGTATTGGATGATGTGAGGAAAACGACAGTTCGTATAAATTATTTTATTTAATTACATTTTAAAATAACAAAACACAAATACTGATGAACATGGAGCAGTGCATGGGATTTGCGACCACAGGAGTAGGCTTAAGGAGCAACAAACTTTACTACTTTCGCCTTCACTGCTCCAGCCAAGTGTAGGAAATAACCTCAAATTAATAATGTACCGTTTTTTATATATTTCTTTACAACATGGCTGTCTATTAAAGAACAGTGTTGTTAGAGCACGTTTGCTATAGCATATTAGAGATTATTATTATCATTCATTTAAAGGCCGGCAACGCACCTGTAGCTCCTCTGGTGTTGCACGAGGCCGTGCCGATGATCCGAACGCTCGTTTTCCTTGTCCTTTTCCATAAAAAAAATCGGTAAATATAGCATTTCGTCTCCATCGTCTTCCGTCCCACTGACGGACTCTCGCCATCCACCTTCTTCACATGATATATTTAAAAAATTATGCAACATTAACTTAAACAACTTCAATTCTAAATATTGAAAAACACTCAGCTCTTATAGATTTGTACAGAAAAAAATGTTTTGATTTTTTTTCTAATACTCGTTATTCAATCACGTAAAGAGGCCAATCCTGGTACTTCCAACCCTACTAATTACCAAACTAGAGGTCTATATAACGGCGAGAGTTTCATCGAAACCCTCTTATTCATTTGATAGATCGTTTTCATATTATCATGGTTTTAAGTGTTATTTCTATAGAAAAATTCAATACAAGGCCTACCCCTAGGTCTAGTCTTTTTAAGCTACCATAATCGAGAAAAGCTAATTATGTTACTATTTTATTATAAAAAAATCTTTTAGGTTGCGGAACCCACGCCACACCCTGTTTGAACGAGTAGAACTTAAAATAATCTTTCTTAGTAACAATTTTTGACCACCGCGCCGTAGAGACATTCGTGGCGCATGGGCACACGCCCATTTGAAAATTAAAGTTAATATAGAGCTTAGAAATTTAATTATAAACTAAATAGCAAGTTAAGGTTACAGATGTAAAAAATTGAAATTTTATATATTTATTTATTATATTTATTACACAAAATTATGAGAAAATAAGCTTATGATATCAATCATTTTGTTATTTATTTAACTACATAACAAATTTATATGATTTTTTATACACAAGTATCCATAATATAATTTATTAACATTAATTGACAATGTATTTATTTAAGCATTAAATATGAACGTGTAACCAAAAATAAACTTAAAATAAACAAATTTTAACTTTTTAAATCCACTCGTTTCGTCTATCTGGTCTATCGACAAACAGTACATAGGCTCACGGCAGCGGCAGAATTTTATATACATACAAAGATATAATTATAATAAAATATAATAGATATAATTTTTTTTTATTATCGTTATTAAAAAAAACTGTACTACACGTACTTTGAAATAATAACAATTACTGGATAAAATTTGTTTTTTGTAAACAAAAATAAAAATTAAGAAAATACTTCCCCATGCATTCCCCATCGCCCCATTCCTAATTACATCACAAAGGATGCAATTTTTATTAAAGGTGATATTTCAATAGAAAAATGCAATAAGCTGCATGGTACCCTTGGTTGGGCATATAATTGCATATTAATAGTTATTTATGGTTTTTCCGCCATGTTTATTCGTTGGTCTGCGTTTAACGGCACTGTGGTGGACGATTATGAACGGTTTTATATATATGTAGGTACCTTTGAAATTTTATCCCCATTTTAAGATCGAGGGTGATTGAGATATGGTGTGTAATGTAAAGAGTAGTTATTACTTTATAGTCTGTTTTGATGTATTGAGATTATGTTAATACGACGGTTTTGAGTTCGATTGTCACTCGGGAATAACGTTATTATTTATACGCTCTGGTAGATAAAGACACTCACCAAAAAATCGTGTTTTAAACATTGAGTGAAAGAAGGGAACGTAGTGTCTTTCAACACAAGGTTCTCTTTGTATGGGTTATAAGTAGCTTTGCACGGGATGAATAGAAGAATGAAACAGATGAAATGGTAAAATAGAAGTTAGAAGTATAACAACCAATCATTTTCAATATAATAAAAGATCTTTGAATACTTCGTGGCGCAAGGGAACAATGAGCGACGTTTGCGAATTCCCACACTGAGAAATGAAACATTTAATATTTTCATTTCTTAAGTCTCATGATGAAGCAAACCACGGCGGAACTCAATTCCGCCACTCAACTTGCAATGTCTCCTGAGGTCGGTGAAGAGGAGACAACGGAATTACCTTAACGAAACCAGAGTATTTTAATTCTAGGTTCCTAGGCTTCCTTTGCCTACTCCGCTTTGTGCAGCGTGAAGCTAAAAGAACTGTCAAGAACAGTCATTAATTCGTATTCAATTAGTTTTTAGAATATGTTTCGAAGCTTGATACTTGATGGTTTAGAAACCAACCATGAATTATTCACAATCGTTCAAACACGACCAATGTGGGGTATATTGGGATTTATCGTATAATATAAAAGTCATTTTAAAAAACGTCATGAATTCTGTAGAAGTCATTTATATAACTAGTACCTATAAATAAAAAATACATCCTAAAATATTGTCATAAGATGGTAAAATCATCTCTATAAAATTTACCTACCCTCATTGCACTGCATTCTTTCAAAGTGGCGTCGCAAGAAATATGGCGTTATTTATATTAAATTACTGTAGGGGTGGCTATTGTTATGAGATATCTGCAGTTTAGTACTATTACGTCTGTACGCGTGTTTCTTACTGGTACGCGAAACGAATTTGTATGCAGTATCTGTCCTACGGTACCATAATTGACAGGTCATAATTTCATATTAAATTTTCTTTATTTTTTTTTTGTTTTATAAATTTATGGATACCAAAAAAACCTGCTTCACGCTGTTGCGTGTGGAGTGGGGGAACTAAACGCCGGGTCTTTGCCTAAAAGTACAAAGCAACACACAGCATTTTATCTAACAAAACAAGGAAATCAATCACTTACCATCAGGTGACCTGTACGCACGTTTGCCTTGTCTTTTCCATAAAAAAAAAATAGCATGGTAGTCAGAAGTGCGTGTATTAACCTAGTATTAATACACGCACTGCCTAATTAACGAGATTTTGCTTGTTAAGTTGTAACTCAGTGCAAAGTGCGCTTTGCTTTCTTACCAAGAGTTCTTCCGAGTAGAAATCCAGCCCACGACCGTCATGCTTATAGTCAGACGCTATACTACTGCACCACAATGGCCCAAAACAATAATAATCACACATAAAAAATCCAAAACTTATATATTATATCATATCCTCGATCATCATCCAAGGGAACGTAACGCAAAGTACCTCTACAATCGCTATCGACATCTCCGATTCACAGAAGTGGCAAAGTTTTCGCATAAATTACGCGATAAACGAAAATATTGTCTTCGGCATATTTTCTCAGTTGAAGATAATAAGTTTTACCCAAACAATGGAGTCCATGAAACTCCATTACGCGGGGTCCATCTCAATATGACTGAATTTATAGCGTTAGCGACTGTTTTATTTAGCAATACAATAAGGAAAATATTACTTTCTATCTAATAATAATAAATTTTGTACAACCAAGGATTTTTGTATTTGTGTATTTCTTTATTTTATTGCTCCATAATGTGTTTTCTTTTAATTATTTATATTTATGTATTTGAAATATTAGATTAAAGACCTTCAATTTTTAGGTTGAACTTACAAACACAATCAAACAAGTGTAACAATATATAAGTGTAAGTGTAGTTATAATGTAAAAGCACAATAACACACAGTTTGTCATTTGTCACTTAGTAAAAGTCACAGCAAAAATAGCATCAGCAAAAGTCTATATTAATAAATAATATAATTTTAAATCGCCTTCAAAAAGAAAATGGATTTGCCTCAAATTCACATAACATGATTTTAATCTGGTCTTAAAAGACCTGTAATGTTATTTCATCCAGAATTCAATAGAATGCCAACATTAAAAAAATAAATAGAAACGCGCACACAAGTTAATGACAAATTTAGTGAAGGGGCGCCTTTTTCTAACTGGATGGTCTCTAATCAAAAACCTTCCGATCAAGAATGTTTTCAGTTACATGCAATATAATAGACAAATGGTTTTTTCGCTTTTATGAACTTAAGAAAAATACATCATGAAATATAAAAATTGTATTATTTAAATATGTTATTATATATTTTTTTGCTGATGCTATTTTTGTGTCCTTGTAAATAACTATTTGTATGTGTTTTTATGCTCAGTTTCAGCGTAGGTTTCTACCTGCATGTTTGTTAGTTGTCCGATAATAGTGCCCATGAAAACCATCTTTGATAACTTTTTTTTAAACATATATATTTATATATAGCGTTAGTAAAATGAAAAAAAAAAAGTAGAATTTACATTCTTTAAATCAAAATAATTATTACGTACGTAGGTAAATCAAAATATTTACCTACGTACTAAATGCTTTAGGATATTTTCTGACATTTATATGTAATTATCTTTTAAGTGATCTCATATTGGGTATCCACTGTCGGAAAGATGATATTTAAATTATTTTAATTTTCTCATATTAATAAGGCAAAATTTGCTATTGAGTTCCTCCCAACACATCTTAAACTTAGATGTGAAATCAAAACTAAAGTGACTTGACACTAAGTTTTCTCTGTTATACACGAAAACGAATGAATATAAAAAAAAAAGTATAATTTTCAGCAAATACGTGTATGTACAGCAGAGACAGTAACCGTCAACGGCATGCATAAATCAGGCCAACTACTCACACAGTCCATTTACGCGTGAAATAGGAGCTTTATGTGTATTACTGAGACACAGAATATTTTATATGTTTGTCTGTGTGTTCATTATATGAGGAACAATACTGGAAGAAAATTATGCTAATTAGAAAAAATGTTCGTGTAGATTTAAGTTAAATGTGAAATGCTAGTAGCTAGTTTAGATAACAAGTGTCATACGTTCAAATCGTTAGCGAATGGCGTTATTTATTAAAGTGTTTTTTTTTTACGTCTCGCTATATCCGGTATATAGTCAGTAGTATCTGGGAATCTAGTTTTAAGACGATTTCTCACTTTCCGCCCAATTTTCTAAGCATTGAGTGTCGAGTCACGAAACTCAACGATTCGATATTCAATTACATCTCGTTATCAGAGTTAGGTAACGAAAATAATTCATTCCTTTGAGTGGAAATCGAACCTGCAAACGTCACGTTTACAGTCAAATACTGTACTATTTCAGCTCAAAAACAATAAGTAAAATTATTTAATTTTCATAATATAGTGTAGAAGATATCTTAAGCAAAACTACTGTTATAGCACCGCAGAGTTATTTATGGTTAGAGGTCGCTAGTCCGACGCTCTACGTTCTATAATATATTAATCTTTTGGTCAGTTTCAATTATTTGTCTTTTGAATAGAAATTGTTTTGTTCCTTATGTGCTTTTAAAATATTTTTATAATTATAATAATTTGGTGATATGTTAGGGTGAATATGGGAATGATGATGATGAAGAGTAAATCACCAGTAGGGATTTCTAAGGCCACAATAGGTAACACGTACAAAAAGATTTAGCAGCTTATGATGGTAAAATGTTTTCTTTAAAAATGAAAATGAATACCTATCAAATAATACAAGTTTTATTTGTTTTTATATTTTACTATGCAGAGAAAATATTGTATAATTACACTTCGTTCTTCATTTTTCGAAAAAAATTCAAGACATTACGTATTTAGTGGTGGAACTGAACGCCGCGTTTTATTTTGTTAATAGAGCGAGGAAGTTAAATAACATAATTTCCCCGAATGAGAAGCGAAATTTAAACCAAAAAGATAGCAATTATGTGAAATTGTGATAAAAAGACAAAACACTACAATAGAAATAATATTTAAAAGGAAAATAAGAAATTAATATTGAGTAAGTTTAAATACAAAACAGAATTACTTTTCCCTCAACACGAAGTCATGAGAATTATGACATAATAGCAGGATATATAAAGTCAATCGTTTCAAAGTACCGTAAAGTTACCTCAGGCACTTAGTATGTTCACATAATCACGTATAGTTATTCACAGTAATTAAAAATTATCATCATTATTATCTCTAAATAAACGATAATTGAAAACAACTAAATCCTTTTAAATCTATTTACAGTACAAATCACAAAATTTATAAACAACATAAAACACAGAAAAATCAACATATAATATGTATGTAAATCGTCATATTTCTACCAAGTTCGCATAATAGAGTGCGACAAGTGAAAAACTACAGCGTTTCCTCTGTTAAAATGGCCCATAACTCTGGCGCGGTCGGGTTTGCATTTCCTCGAGGAGCGGGCCGTGTCTACTAGATTTATACGCCACTCGCGGAAATTGACCGCTCACGTGCTTTTATTAATAAATAAGTTTTAAATATTGGTATAGTAGATTCGATTTTTGGGGTATCTACGGTTATTTTTTTAGCGTGGTTAAATATTTATTTGGTACTTTAGACTGCACTAATACAATGAAAATATAAAAGTTTTTAAAATAAATACAGAGTGTGTAAAGGATTTTTGCTCATTTTGCTTCTTTAGCTGACAGAAATTGCTGATAGACAAACTTAAAAAAAGAAATTTGGACTTGGAAAATACTGGTTAGTGTAAATTCGGGACCTTAAAACAATTTTAAAACTTTAATCAAGCAAACAAAGTAAGTAATGTGGAATTGAGCTCCGCCACGGAACAAGCACTGCCTCGACAAATCTGCCGAAAGTAGGGAACACAAGGGTCTTAATGGGAACAGAGTGCCCCAGGTTCTCTCTTACTTTGCTATGTTAGGGATACTGCGTGACGCTAAAAAAAGAGAGTAATACGTTATTAATCGAATAGAAAGTCTTAATAATCGACTTAATAATTGAATACAAAACGGTCTTTAATAGACACAACGAAAAGTAGTAATGTAATACAGAAGGTAAATACCAGTTAATAAAGTAATATCAGACAAATGACTGGATCAAGTTTAGTGATTTGTTGTATAGTATGTACAAGCATAAACAAAATTTTTATACATATATAAGATAGAAAATTCCTTATTTCTTGGCTGTTTAAATCCTTTTGCAATAAATTACAAAAGCATCATTATTATTATTCTATACAATAAAAAAATATGACTTAAATCCTAGTGACATATTGCTAAGCTTTTAAGGAAATTTTAAATATATTTTTTTTTAATTCTAGTCTATGATGGCTATACATACATCCATATATAAAAAAACACAAAAAAAAATGTAATTTTCCTGTTCAACTTGAGTTTATATCAAATGGTGCTCATTTCAACGAATCGCCGTCCGACGTTGACAAACCTTTTCGAATGAGAAAGATGTATTTTGCCCCGATAAAATTCGGGCTGACGGCCGACTATAAATTTCTTCGCACATTGCTGATTCCCTTTTGGCTCAAACGTTTAACTTCGAGTTACAACCGAGATTTATACCTTGGGAGTATTTTGTGCTCTTATTTACTTACAAAGCTGTGGAAAAGTTGTTTTTTTTTCAAAGGCTTATGTTTTATATACCATTAAGTGTATATTTATAATTGTAACAGCCATAACATCTGAATTGAGAATTGGCTGGTTTGCTTTTCTGATCTTCATCAATCAAATTCTCCTTTTATTACTAACTTTAGTATTATTATTACCGTTAACATATACTAAAGTAAGTATTACTATTACTACTTTCTTGCATAGGTCAATTCGAGATTACTCTGGGGTATTACAAAATAAACAGAAAATAAGGAATAGAGTGACTCCTTCTTAGGTTTTTACTACCTACCTTCATATAGGGGACGCGTTAGGTAAAATACAAGTAGTTCTTTTAAGTTTACCATTTTGAACTAACGATGCAAACCCCTCGTCGGTAAGTAAGGGTGCCTTCACATAAATAAAACGAGAAACTTAACGCCAAATTAAACCACAATTTGTCGGTAGGGTGAATAAATTTTCGCCAATATGCCTAAGTCTAAGTAAGATATTATATCACTTTAACACCTTATTGTTGTGACAAGTATTATTTTAAGATTAGTAGAGGCTGGATGTTGAAACAGAGGTGTTTTGAAACAATACAGATTTCGTGGAGTTAAGAGCCACTCGCAATTTGCCATACTGAATTTGGATATTACTACAGTTCAGAAACCTGACTCCATCATTGCTATGCATGGACCAATTTAAGTGAGTACCATGGCTTTGGAGAGGGAAATGTAAGTAACCCTAGCCCTCACTGGGAATGCTCACGGAAAATATATACCTCCAATTTTCATCTTTTCGCGGAAAAGATTAAAGGACCATTTTGTGCGAGATGGACCTTCTGGATCAATAGGTAACGCTAATGAATCTAGTTGGATGCAAAAAGGCGACCTTTATATCTTTCTCGACATCTTCAAACAGCATGTTAGGCCGTTACAAGAGAATCAAGTGTTATTGCAAAAATATTGATTTCTGCAGAGAAAATGGAATAATTTTCCTCCTTGATGCATTCATAAAAAGCAACCAATAGATGGGGTTATTTTTGGGCCAGTTAAAAAAGTAGTGAACACTACTTGTGAATGTATGAAGTGGATGAAGCAATCTTTAAAAAAGTAGTTTGAAAATTGTTTCGGGGGAATTAATTTACTATTTTTTTTCTCGCTCTGGTAAAAAGACAAAGCTCACATACACCACTCGACATGGAGTGTAACCGAAAAATAGAGACTTAACACTAGGTTTGTCTAATGTGCTATATGAAAAAAGGCGTGAAGCTGCTCTAAGCTCTTCACCATTAAGGCAACGATATATATATCGTCGATATCGTCGCCGAATATATCGTCGTGAAAAACTAAATATTATTCTTCCACAATATTTCCAAAACGTATATATATATATATATATATAATAATATTTTGTTTTTCAGCTGCTCGCTACGTCCTGTATGTAGCAAGGGAGGCAGAAGAAAAGTAATATACATTTTAAGTTTTAACACTTCGTTTACGCTTGACAACATTTTTAGTTCTTACTGTCTACTTTGCGTGTTGACTAGTGGAACTCAACGCCGCACTTTGTCTTCTTGTTGGATAGAAAAAATGGAAATAGTTCCCTCAATCAAAATCGAACCTACAACCAACGAGTTATTAGTCAAACGTTATGTCCTTGCTCTACAATTGCGTAAAAAAAAATCTCATAAAAAATAAACATACCTTTACAATTAACATTAATAATTTGAAGGAAACATGTTATATAAAATTAATATTTCATCCATCTTATGCTTATGATCCCACTAAAGCAGCGTAAGAGATTAAGCTTCTTAACAGAAGAAAGGGCCTTTGTGCTCCTCACTTTGTGATGATCATATTAAAAATATAATTTTTCCTTAGAATAAGGTATAATATTGTTACATATTGACATATATTTTTATTTTTAATGATAAAATCGTCTTTTCGCATTAATGTACAGTCAGTAATGTAAGAAAATGTCAGCCTTGTTAACAATTTCTAGCTAATTTAAAAAAAAAATGCTAAAATTGCTTTATAAAATATGGATAAAAATTTCTTTAAACATTTTTTAAAGTGTTATTCCACACTTAGGAAAGAAAAATAGTTGTTAGTTATTTTGAACGTATGGCTTAGTGGTCAGAGCGCCTGGTCGGTTTCCAGGAGGCGCGGGTTCGAATCCCGCTACGTTCAAATATTTATACGTTTTCTAAATAAAAATTTCTTGCCATATACGATTAGATCTTCCAAAGACAGTTCTTAATGTGGTTTTCAGTAATAGACAGAGTAATAGACAGACAAAAAAGTGGAAGGTTTATACGTAGAACAAAAGCAGAATATTATAACCAATTTTCCTTTACTGGTAATATATAAAATAAGGTGTTGAGTTTCACCGCTCAACAAAAAAACGGAGAGCAAAATATTTAGGCACTAGATTCTCTCTACCTGCTCTACTATGTGATACGAAGCCGTGAAACTGAACTGACTTAAATTACTTACATACTTCCAGACACATTTTAACTACAATATGATATTTCTTCTACACTACACATACATATAACTCATCCAACTTCTTCCGAAACACTAAACAAAGAGCTTTAAATTCAAACTCGAAATATACTTACTTCAAATAGACTTGCAAGAACTTAAATCGACAATTTAACTTAAAAGAGTAAGGGTTATTATTTCACTGCAAATCTACCATTGTCTTGAATTTCTTTTGATATGTATTGAGTTTGTTAATGATTTGCTTTATTCTTTTAACTTAAATGATAGTGATATTTTTTCAGAGGTCATCGTAGCACAGTGGTACAGTCTAACTGTAAACGCGGCGGTCGTAGGTTCGATCACACGGGGAATTGTCTATTTACCTTTTAAGGTAATATATTTTATAATTAAACAATATTTATAGTCAAGCTAGTAGTTTAGGTAAAAAAGGTAAGTTTTATTTATAGTATTTTTTTATTAAACTAAAACAGTGTTCAAGCATTCAGTTATCAAAGCAATAAATAATGCACGGCGCAGAGTTCTACCACTCAATAATTAATCTTTCCAATTCGAGCGACCATTAAAAAATAGAGTGTCTTGACACTACATTTTCTCCTGCTATATGCGGAACATGGAATTAAAAAAAAGCTAATAAACGATATCACGGTCCACAGTTGTATGACAGAAACAATTTCAATTTAGGTATTTCCGGCTATAAAATTGGTACGTGATATAAACGAGACAAATAAGCGGATCGCCTCGCTAGGCTTTGTGATCATAAATAGGTTTCACAACTGTGTTAGTGGGCATTGTCTCGTATATTCGAATGGAGATGAGAGAAAATGCTTTTGTAATTATTAAAATACTATTATTTATTTTTTTTAGTTTTCCCTTGTATCCTATTTTAGTAGGGTAAACTGAAAGTATCTAGTACGTTTTACATCCACCGCCCTATTTTTCGAGAAGTGCCGTGTTGATTCGCGGAACCCAACCCCACGATTCTTCTTGTTACCAGACCGAGAAAATGATGATAATTGAATGAAGAACGATCATAGGAAATAATAGTGACATATTTAGAAACCTATGATTAAGAGATCGCTACAAAGTATTGGGCTATTTGGGGAAATAAAAACTACCTCTGAGTAAGTAAGAATCGAACTCACAACCATTGTATTTGGTCACATAATTTGCATATGCTCAATGATAGTGTCATCTTTTATATCAAACAGTAGATAAATTGTAAAACAATTTAATCATTTCGTATAGGAATGTATTTAAGTTTAAGATGTATTTAAATGTATTTGAGAGTCGTATTTAATATGTTATAGCCATTTAATATGTTATAAAAAAAATATATTTTTTCTTCATACGATGTGGCCGTCGTGGCGCAGGGCCACAAACCTACGACTAATCACGACGATTGTGGGTTCGATTCCCACTCAATGAAATCTATACTTATAATAAATCTGTAGAAAAGTCGTTTCTGTACATTGAAAATATTTAAAAAAAAATTAGCCAGGATGTTAAAGGATAATTAACAGAATCCATTTCCAACATTTTTGGAATTTTTTTCTGTTTGTCTGTTTATGTGAACACGTATCACGTAAAAAGTACACAATAAATTTAAGCAACTTTTATACATAAAAATTACAAATAAATCAAGGTAGGTTTTAGTGTTTATTTCATTGTAATCGCTTCACTCTATCAAAAGATATAAGTATTTAAGTTTTCAAGAAGTTAATATTTGACATAGTAAAAATCAATACAAGTAACGCTATCTATTGACCAATAGTAGGTACTAACGAATCTTGATAACGCAAAAAACGTTCTGTGGAGTTAAACACTAATTACGACGGGAGGAATATTAATTATTTTAATACTAAAGAATATTAATCATTTTAATACTAAAGATATAAGTATTTAAGTTTTCAAGAAGTTTATATTTGAGATAGTAAAAATCGATACAAGAACGCTATCTATTGACTAATAGTAGGTACTAACGAATCTTGATAACGCAAAAAACGTTCTGTGGAGTTAAACACTAATTACGACGGGAGGAATATTAATCATTTTGATACTAAAGAATATTAATCATTTTAATACTAAAGATATAAGTATTTAAGTTTTCAAGAAGTTTATATTTGAGATAGTAAAAAATCGATACAAGAACGCTATCTATTGACTAATAGTAGGTACTAATGAGTCTTGATAACGCAAAAAACGTTCTGTGGAGTTAAACACTAATTACGACGGGAGGAATATCAATAATTTGAATACTTCAACACAACATCGTTTTCGGTTAATATAATTTTATGTTCGGTGAAATTTAACATAAAAATAGCATTTTTAAACTGTCCTTAATTTTAAACCTAAATAGATGGCGCATTTAAATAAACGGCGCATCTAAATAGATGGCACTTTGCATAAAAAAAAATATAGTTTGGAAAGGTTACTGCTACACTCTATCAAAAAATAATGTACTTAAAGTTTTAAAGATATTTATATTTGAAAAAAAAAAGAAACATACGCAATGATATCTATTGACTACATATGATAATGAATGTTGATAACGCATAAAACATATTGTTGAGTTATTATTTGCTAAACGTTAATTTCGTCGTGTAAGTGTAATCTATACTTATAATAAATTTAACATAAACATAGTAGTATTTTTCTAACAATGTTCGAATGGTTACAGTTCAATTGTAAGTCCAATAGATGGCGAAAATTACCTTCGTTACAGTCTAGCTTAATTCGTAATTATTTAACACAGTGATAAAAAATGATTTAATATTCAAAGAAATGTTTTGAATAGGTTCTTCAGTCCGTTCGTTCGTTTATGTTATTAATATTTTTTTAAAAAACGTATAAAAAAAATAACTTATGGGAGCAAACTAAAAAAAAAATCTCTCAAGAAAAAAATGCTCTGACACTGTTAATAAAAATATCCCGCAGTATTATTTCATACCTTACAAGCGACACGTAACGGCAATATTGCACCTGTATGTTGCATGTATGTATGTGCCAAGGGTATTTTAGGGTACAAAAACACCTCAAAGTCCTTTTAAGATAACTTTGTTGTTTGTCTGTCTGTCAAGAGTATTTTGTACAAGATCGCTTAAAGGTTAGATACCTCAATGTTCAAGTCTATATTCCCTTAGAGCACAAAAAAATCTATCTTCTAAATCATCGCAATCAAATGACGATAAACTATGAGGGTTTATGCATCCCATTGATACACAATTACGAAATTTGTTAAGAAGTTAAAACTTACGGCACGTATAAAGGAAAATTCCAAAATTATTTTTCAAAAATTGACAACTTTTTGTATTTGTGTCACAGAAAAAAACTATTAGGTACAAATTATAATCTGTACTTAATTTGATACAAAATGACAACTTTAATAATTCTTTTGATGTACCTCCATTCTTGAAACTGGTACGAAACTCTCGGGTCATGAGTACGACTTGAACTTGACCGAAAATATTGATTATTTCATAGATTATATAAAAATGCCTAATAACGTGCTTTCTATGTATATTCTGTATACCAATTATATATTTACTTAAAATATGTGATTAATTTAAAAACTGTACAGGAGCTAATATAAGTTATTTTACAAAGAATATAGTGAATACTTATCCAAATAAATAAATTAATAATTAAGGCTGTTTGTAATATCTCTATTTCTTAAATGAATAATCATCTAATTCAAGCGGGCAAAGCCGCGGGCAGGCCGCTAGTATTAAATATGTTTATATTTGTATTTCTTCGCAAAGCGCGAAGACTTCCGCCAGTGGCCACGCAATGCCTTCAAGAATTGGACAACCTTCTGCCTACTTTGCTATATACGGGGCTGAATGAGAAAAAAAATGTGGACCTGCTTTCTAATCTAAGAATAAGTCGAACCGCTTTTACTTTACAAGGTTTGGAAACCATAAATAATAAAGAGAATTTTTTATTTCTCCAAGTAAGATGAAACACACGGCCGTCGCCATCGTATACTGAAACACTAGGGGTGTAATGTCTCCAAATCACTTATTACACAAATGTAATATAACTTACTGGGTCATTAAATTACCCTATCCATAACTCAAACTATTACTGACCCTCACTAGAAGTGTTTATAATATTTCTTCAATGGACCCTAATTGTATTGTCAGCCTCTCGAACAATTTATTTTGTAACTTGCCATAGATTAATAATATATTATAGATTAGAGAAAATAGTAATTATATTCCTCTGTTGAGGCCAGTCGTAGCGGAGGGGCAAAAAATGTGACTGTAAAATCGACTGGTTGTGGGTTCGATCCCCACTCGAGGAAATTAAATATTTATTTACATTTATATTTTCATTTCTTCGCTCTGGTGTCGAGGCAAAGCGCGGCGTTGAGTTCCACCACTCCACACGCAATGCCTCCAGAACTTGATGAAAAGTGGGGAACGGAGTGTCTTAACACTAGGTTCCCTCTGCCTACCCTGCTATGTGCGGGATACAGCGTGAAGCTGATTTGATTTTTATTTTGTTCTCTTAGAATATTAGTTTTAAGTAGGCGGGCATCATCAGACTGTAAACGCCATGGTTGTGAATTTGATTCCGTTTCGAACTAGTGATTTTTTTTCATTTCCTCGCTCTGGTAACAAAATAAAACGTTGAGTTCCACAACTCAATATGCAATGGCTTCAGAATTCTATGAAAAGTGGGAAACAGAAGTATATTAAAGGTAACGTAGAGACGTAACACTGGTTTCCCAAGTTCCCTTTGGCCACCCTACTAAGAGCGGGATATGAAGAAGAAAAAAATGATGATGACGCAAAAAAAATTAGGGCGTAGGTTATTTATGCTTTATATTTCCATATGATGCATTAAGAAAGAAAATCTCGAAATTCCTACGGGAACTTGAGAAAAAAAAAACGATTTTACGCAAGTAAATGTGTGGGGGACGACTCTTTCTTATATTTAATAAGTATATTCAATTGAATTTGACTCATAAAAAAAAATGCTTTTATCCTTTCTATCAACACATTACTCTATACCATGACCTCTAAATTATAGTCCAAGAGACGGAGTGTGAAAAGTGGCAGATGTTGTTAACGTAATTTAGATAATAGTTTGCGTAAATAAATGGCGGAAACTCGATAAGGGCAAGTTAGAGGGACCGAGTGTATTATGTGGGATAGAATTCCTTGGTAGCATCTGTTGTGTTTCGCAACTTAATGCAATCGTATTTTAACGATTATGTCTTGGACTATATTGCTAATATTCTGAGGATACTTTAATATGTTAAAGGGTTATAGAGTTAATACATTAATACTTAAGTAAAGTGAAAAATAATATAAGAAATTACACGTATTTGTAAATTCAGTTGATAAGAACGTATAGCTTAATTGGTTACAGTGCTTGGACGGCTTACAAGGATGGAGGCCCAGGGTCGAGTTCCGCTACGTACAAACTTTTATAGTCACGTTACTACATATTTTACTTTTCTTAAACCAAAATTAAAGACTATTAAGATTGACTTATATCTTATTTTGCTTTAAAAGTACACCGAACTACTTACACCGAAAAAAATGGTTCACAAACAAAAAGTCCTTTGTTTATTCTGTATAGCATGGTATGTATAAAAAACTTAGTGCTAAATTACTCCGTTCCCCCCACAACCATCATATTTACGATTGTAAACTGGTTGTGTTTTATTTGACAAGACGCTTTGAACTTCACGCTGTATCCCGTGTCTGCGACTGTAAACGTGACACATTTGACATGTTGCGGGTTCGATTCGCACTCGAAGGAATCAAATATTTAATATTTTCATTTTCTTTTCCTGGTACCGAAGTAAGAGAGGTCCGTGCACTGAGGTCCGATATCCAACACGCAATATCTCCAAAATTCGGCCGGAAGTGGTGAACGGAAGTGTCTTAATGGGAACGCAGTGTTTAACACTAGGTTGACAGGTTCCCTCTGCCTACTCTGCTGTGCAAGATATGTGCAAAAAAATATGGCTCCACTGCCGTGCATAATTTTTTTTTGGAACTTAAGAATTTCACTGAACTTGACCATTTCCACATGTACTTTTAAAGCAAAAAAAGAACATTTAAAATATATAAAAACATACAATAAGCGCAAAATAAGTTTCCTCAAAGTAACAAGTACAATTCATTATCCGAGTAGCGATCTATCAACGATAAACTCGCCCCGCGTTAAAGTAAATTGATTTTATTTAAATTTCTATTAAACCTTGTTACTGGGGCTTCGGAAGAAGCAGAGATTTTTGGCAGTAGTTTTTTTTAATAAAATTACGAAGGATGTCTTTTTTCGTTACTTTTCTTTCTATACTTGAATGTCTTAAAGAGTTGTGAGGTTTAAATCGTTTTAAACATGATTTTTTACAGGAATTTCAATATTCTTATAACCTTTAGAATTTAATTTCTTTTTCACGCTTTATCCCGCAAAGCAGATAGAATCTAGTGCCAAACGAATTTTGAGTTATTAATGCAGATAATTATTTTTTTTTGTTTCTCGCTTTTTTATAGATACAGCATGAAAGGGAATCTAATATTAAGAAATACTTCTTTAGACATCGCATATTGCATACCTCCAAAAGGCGATCAAACACGTCCATCCCACGTACAATCAGACACTGTACCGCTGCACCACCGCGGCCTCACACACATTTCATTAGCAACATAAACTTTTCAATATATTCATTTAATTCGCTCGCCTCGTAATTTTGTACGTAAATCACCGCTATCGCCTTTATTAAAATAATTTACTGTTAAAATCAACTTCGGGGGTAATTTAATGTATCACGACTGGTATTTGTTTTTCATAATGGTAATAAATTTGCGTTTATAATGTTTATGTAGCTCTTAAATTGTATATATATATATTTTATTTTAATTTAATTTTTAGTCTCACGCCGTATTCTGCACATAGCACACTCGACGTTAAGACACTCCCTTTCCATGAAAATATTTCCGTTCTCCGTACTGACCGTACACCGTAATTTATAGTAATAATATATTAAAGTAGGATTCAATTTAATTTTCTTTCAAAAAATAAATAAACTGAAATATATTTTTTTAGATCTAAAAGTTCAATATAATATTAATTAATTTTAAAAAATATATTAAGTAAAAAAAAAATACATGTTTTTACAATATCTTTGTTATTTTTATGTGAATTTAAAACTAATTAAAAATATATCAAAAAATGAACCAAATTAAATCAGCTTCACGTTGTATCCCGCACACAGCAGGATAGACAGATGGAACCTAGGGTTAGGACACTCCGTTCCCCACTTTCCGCCGATTTCTTGAGGCGTTGCGTGTTGAGTGACGCAACTCAACGCCGAGCTGTGCCTCTACACCAGAGCAAAAAAATTAAAATATAAATGTAAAAAAATATTTCATTTGCTCGAGGGGGGATCGAACCCACAACCAGTCGATTTTAAAGTCACACTTTGTGCCCCTGAGTTATTTATAACTATTTAGATTTATATCTATTCAGTTCAATCAGCTTAGTTGATTTCTGAGAAACCCCAAAATTCTCTTCGCCCCGAAAATAGACACCAATAGAAAAAGAGAAAAAAGAGACTAATAGTTCAGTTAAAGTAAATATTTCAATTAACATAAATTTGCTCACAACATACCCATTGACCCAATAATCTTGAAGGGAATTGAACTAAAATCCGTTATGTATGTATACAAGCACCGTTTCGAAGGTACGTGTCAGTTTACACCGCCAAAGCGGCTTTGTTTTATATTAGCAGAAATTCTACAAATAGAATAGCTATATCTAAGAAAAGATTATTCTAAGAAAAAAGATCGCAAATATTTTTATAGATAATCTACAACATTAACTTTTTTTTTATATACTATTTTTACGAGAAAAATATAAAATATCGATAAAATGAAAAATTGACGTTGAATAACTTTGTTTAGTTCGTCGATGGAGGACTTTTGATATTTTAATTTTTTGTCCTTTAACTACTATTTTAATAAACTTATTTAAACTGACTATAAATCGCGACAAAATTTAAGACAAATGTGTCACTGAACTTTAATATCACACCAAAGTTTGTCTAAACAGACAAGAGAAGAAATTACTTTTATTTAATTAAATTGGAGAATAGAACAACTTAACACTTAACTGTCTCGGGTTCGCCCGGAATGCCAAGAATAAATCGCTTTAACTACTCTGCTATATATAAGATACAACGTGAAACTAAAAAAGAAAAGATTGCAGAATGATTTCTCACTAGATTATTACTATATAAATAAGCTTCACGCTGTATCCCGCACACAGCAGGGTAGGCAGAGGGAACTTAGTGAAAGACACTCCGTTCCCCACTTTCTGCCGTATTCTGGAGGTATTGCGTGTTAAGTGGCAGAACTCAACGCCGCGCTTTTGCCTCGACACCAGAGCGAAGAAATGGAAATATAAATTTAAGTAAATATTTCATTTCCTCGAATGGGGATCGAACCCACAACCAGTCGGTTTTACAGTCACACTTTGTGCCGAAGCATAAAATTAAAAAAAGGTTTCTTTCAATAACACCAACTTAAACAAAGTACCAACCAAAGCCACAAGTATCAGCAAGTAAATTACATAATTACCTATTTACCGCCTCCAAAAAACTGATTCGTTCGGAACATCTGTTCATTCTATTAATTATTGTGATTAATTAGAGAAACGAGCGAAAAAAAAGCGATAAAATGGTCTAAGTTGTCGGCGAAATTACTTTTTTACAGCTTCTTGGTACAATGATTTATCGTTGCGGTGGGCTCAGCAATGCGATGTTGTTATCCATCATCATGTGCTAGGGTGACCACAGGACAGGGGATCTAGGGGTATGCTGAAACCTTTAGTGAGTTAATTAGTTTTTAAATATATTTTAATGTATGTGATAAATTATTCTAGTGATTTACATATGGCTTCACTCAGTTAAAAGTTATTATTATACTAGCGGCCCGCCCACGGCTTCGCCCGCTTAAAATACATGATTATTGATTTAATAAGCTAAGAATTGATTGACAACTATAATAACTTCTAATATGATTTTGTGAGTCAACCATAAAAGATAGACATATGGTGTCTTAGCATATTTTGTTTATAATTTTATGTAAAATATTTCCGTTATACATGGTTTCGCTGTAGCTTTAACCATTAAGGCTGCACACGCGACGGATGCTTAAAAAATCAAGTAACTTCTCCCGTTTTCCCAACATTTCCTTTCACTGCTCTGCTCCTACTGATTGTAGCGTAATGAAAAGTATACTATGACCTGCCCAGGAGTATGAAAAATAACTGTATCAAGTTTTGTTAAAATCCGTCAAGTAGTTTTTGTTTCTATAAAGAATATACAGACAGACAGACAGACAAAAATTTTACTGATTGCATTTTTGGCATCAGTATCGATCACTAATCACCCCCTGATAGTTATTTTGAAAATATATTTCATGTACAGAATTGACGTCTCTACAGATTTATTATAAGTATAGATTATAGCCAAATTTTATATAAATCTCTACATAAATTGTAGCCTATGTGTTATTCTGATGTGTAAGTTATGTTACTGTAAAATTTCATCTGAATCTGCTCAGTAGTTTTTGAGTGAAAGTGGAACAAACATCCATCCTCATAATCTTTCACATTTATAATATTTACAGGATCTTACACATGACTATGAATAAAGAATAAATTTTGTAAAGCTGTAGATACGAGTATACTTTATAGGTGTTGATTGTATGCTCCATTATATTTGGATTTATTTATACTTAAACGTATATTTGAGCGGAAAGCGGATAACAGAATGTTCTGGCTGCTTACTTTGCTATAAAGCTCAAAACTAAAAAAAAAATACAGAATCTAACCATATATTACTAAGTCCTCTCTGGTTACATAACTAATGATTGGGAAACATAAACAATATAAAAACACACCAACATACTGATGTTTTATTTATTTTCTATAACAATAAACTAAAAAGAACAGTTATTAAATATACGATTATATTTGGAGATAAAATAAATATATTGATATGTACTTGAATCACAGTCGCCCTACGTCTGGTTTGCCATTAATTAATATTAATTGCAGTATTATTATAATGATTTATAACAACGGGTTTGATTAGTAAAATATATATTGTTATATGTTTATTAGAGTGTTCTAAGCATCTTGTAATATTAAGAATTCTTTTAAGATAAAATTTTACTAGAACAAGTTTTAGCCCTCAACTAGGCCCCGGTTAAAATCTCATTTTTTCCCAATCTCGTTGGGAAATTTTTCCCTCTCTCACTCTCTCTCTCTCTTCAAGAAACCAACATTACATAACATGAAATTTTGGAGTTCTAGGTATTTTCATCTGTTCGTCTATCAGTCACTCAGTAAGAGAAGACTTTCATATAATATTTAAGTATAATATATAAAAAAGAGAACAAGAACGCCATGCTAAACATATAAATGAATAAAGTAATAGTATTTTTTCTTATAACAATTTTATTTCTGAGTGACACGTGAGATCGAGTACAGCTTTGCGTGCTCCCTTAAATTGGTTCTTACAATAAGTATTATTTTTCTGCTGTAATAATGTATTAATATGAATGTATTGTATTAATTATATTGTATTAACTTGCGTTTACATTTGATTTCACCGTTGTGATCTAACGGAAATAATTGACAGTTGTGTATGTTACATATATCAGACAGATATATTCTAAGTGTCCCAGCTGATTCTGACCGCGGTACATTGGGTTACGTTTAAATGTTTAATATAATGCAATGCTTATAGCCTTCTTTTTGTCAAAATGTCAGAAAGTAATTTCTTTCGATCAAAACATAATGAAATAATACACATATTTCATTTTTCAATAAAACTATAACTTAATATTTTCTTTAAAGTTGCTCCACAATTTTTCCAAATTCGTCCAAATTCACAATTTAGAGAATGCGCGTTGGCCTAACTCAAAGCTTCACTTCAATATATAATTAAATTAAATTCACAACTAAAGCCCCTATAATCATACACCGCCACTGTGCCACCACGGTTTCGTAAACACGTTGTCCCATATCCTCTGTAGTTTTAATTTCATCCAGGTCTTGATAACATCATAAGTTTATCCCTCGTCAGTAAACACGACCATTCCAACTTGATCTCTACGAAATCTTTATAAAACTTAAAAATCAGTACATAAACATGTTTTCTTAGTTCAGTAAAATTTGGGGCCAGAGGTTTAAATATATTGGTCAGTGAATAAAAGATGTTTAGCATTTGTCATTGGTTTGTTAGGGGCGTGACACGGGATGACGAGGGACCCACCGTACATACGTTTTGTACAGGCATTCAAATCCGTTACGTTTTTGGCTATTTGTGAGGTTCAGTTTAATGAGGTATTACAATGTTGTGATATTTCCGGTAGAGTAGGTATGTATATATTGCTTGTATCTTCATTTATAAATAATAAAATAAAGTATGACATTTATATGATTGTAGTTTATAACATAATATTTTTGTAAATCAATCTATGTATCTAATGTTAGAAACCTGTTGGCTGTTGAACTGAACGAGTTAATCTCAAGTTCTAAAATCTCAGTTGAAAAATGTTTTCTTTTTTTGGAGATTCCATTTATAAAGGAAAGTATGTTCATTGTTTTGATGTTAGTATACAACTAATTCAGAGTTATCTGTAGCCTTTAGATATATTACGAGTATATGTTATTCAAACTTTTTAATATAATATAAATATTTCGATACTGAGTTACTGACAGACAACACATAGACGAAACATAAAACTTTAAAAGTTGAAATTTGCTATGTAGGTGGGTTATTTGGTGGAGAAGAGCGCTAAGTAAGGCCTGTATTTATGAATCGCTCCCAGCTTTGAGATCAATCTCGGGAGCGATGTGGGAGAACCATTGTAATCCAGATTATTAAAACGGCATCTCAAGATCGATCTCAGATAATATATTTTTCGTATAATCTCCCAAATTCTAGTCTAGTCTATAAGACTATTAAATCAAATATTATTAAAATAGATTTTCGATGGAAAGTGGAGGGCTGAAATGTTTTATTGGGAACGGAGTGTTTTAATACTAGGTTCCCAGGTTCTCTCTGCAAACCCTGCTATGTGCGGGATACAGCGTGAAGTTAAAAAAATATAACTAAAGCACGGTAGTACATTGTTTCAATGCACTGTTTTGTAGCTAAAATATTGTACCATAACCTCAAATAATAGACTGTGATAAATTATTGTTCTTAACAGATGGAAACTTTCACAATGAACAACTGACAAATGTCTACTTTAGTTATATCTTCTCGTACTCTTGAATATTACAACTAGTATAAAAGCTCTATAAATTATATTATATTATTACTTATTATATTAATACTTATTATAAATATTACGAGGCTAATGCTGTCGTAGCATGTGCGTGCGACTGTGCGTATGACAGAATGAAATATTTGATATTTTAATTTTCTCGTTCTGGCAAAATGCGGCGTTAAGTTCTGTTGAGAATTCGGCGGTAAGTAAAAAACGGATAAAGAGTGTCTTTCCGCTATGTTCCCTGGTTTCCTTTGCCTACTCTGCTATAAATATGTGAATTTGTAGTAAAATGGGTTTATTAAAACCGCTCAAGCGCAAGTCGGACTCGCCAACCGTAGGTTCAGTACCAATTTATAGATTATATATAGATCAATGGAAAGTACAATTTATTAAAATTGACACAGTGAGTGTAGTAAGTCGACGAGTGTATACTTTCATTTTGAATGAAATAAACTATATATTGGTAAATTTCATAACTGTAGGTCCACGGGAAATACCTCTGTACTTCAATAGACCGTGGACTCAAAAGAAAAATATAAATATATGTTATATAAAAATAATAATATTAATTTCAGCTTGATACTTCTTCTTGAAATAAGTAGTCTTGATAGGCGGACAGAAGGACAGCAAATAATCCGTTATCCCATAAGGGTTCCATTTTTACCTTTTGAGGAAAAGAACCCTAAAAAGAAATGTTCCCACTGTACCCACAGTAGAATTTGAACTCACAAATGCTATTTGTTGTTAGACGGAATAAGTTGAGTGCAATAAGCTTTTATTGAAATATCATCCATACATTCAATGAAATTGAGGAAAATTAGTCGTCGTCGTCTCAATAAACAAGTTTAAACATGTAAATTCTATTAAATAATCTCAAATATTGCTAATTTTATTAAATTTGCGAAATTCTTTATATACTTGAGAATTAACTTTCTGAAGGACGAGTTTCGCGTCAAAATAAAATTACACGTACCGGAAGAAATAAAAAAAAACAAAGGCAAGTGTGAATCGGTCTCGCTCAACGAAGGCTTCGTATCAATTTCATGATTGTAGGTCAACGGAAACGTGTCTTATAAAAGTTGACAAAAATAAATGTGGGGGTATGTGTTTGTATTAAATGAAACTAACTACAAATATAAGTTTGTAATGGTGTTTTTGTAATAATAATATTTAAGCAATAAGGTCGCATTTTGTACATACATATTTATATTTTGTTATTGTATTTCGGTGTTTTTTCTTTGGTATTCAATGAAGCGTTATTTATTATTTCGTTTGTTGTTTAATTTCCGTTTTTCGGATATTCTTTATTTGTACTGTACGTTTTTTCTTGTTACTAAATTTCTTCGCGGCGTTGAGTTCTGCCACTTAGCACGCAATGCCTCCAGAAATCGGCAGTAAGTGGGGAACGGAGTGTCTTAACACTAGATTCCCTCTGCTAACCCTGCTGTGTGCGGGATACAGCGTGAAGCTGATATATATAAATTTCTTGCAGAATGCACCAAAACGATGCATAAACTCTCGTATATTTTCACTATAGATCTGGATATTTGATAATAAATTCAGCTTGATACCTCCTCGCTACACGGATAGGGAGAGAGACACACATACAGACGGACAATAAAGTAATCTATAAAGGTTTCGCTTTTTTGAGACACGGAACCCTAAAAAGAATCCGACTAAGTTTAATTGCGTACATTTTTCATTTTCCCATTAACTATTACTGTAGTACAAGGTTCAAATTCGCGTGCGTTTTTAGTTTTACTTTGAAATTAGTAAGATTCAAGCAAGTTGGGCTTCACAAAGGCATATTTGTACTAGTCCGTTGAAAGTTAGCGCAACACTCGCTACGTCATTAGAGCGTGGAGTACGGCTAAGTGGCAAGTTGCAAGGCAAGCAGACGCGTTTTAGAAAGAAAGAGGGAAAAACAGAGGCGTCAAGTTTCAGTAAAAGTGTGTAGTTTGTTGAGGATTACAGCAAAATATGTGTGTAATATATGGGAGAGTGGCACAGATAGTGTAAGCGATTGGAAACATGACTGTTGTGGGTTCGAATCTCGTTCGGGGTAATGGATTATTTCTGTCCAATTCTTGTTGAAAAAAGTGCTGCACTGAGTCACGTCACTCAATTTGAAAGGTCTCTAAAATTGAACATAAAATGCGAAGGGATTGTCTTGTCTTGACGTTGCCAAATACTGCACAATACCTGCTGTATGCGGGATGCAGCTTGGAGTTACAAATGTGTGTATGAAATGAACAAGAGGCTACCATATTGGTATAAGAATAATTAATAATGTAATTATGTATACAAGAAGCGTTTGTGCGCATGCCTGATTCAACGAAAGAAATTGCCATGAGGAAATGAAAATTATTAAAATATTACGTCTGTAAGACAAAAAGATTGTATGTCGATACACAACGGAAAATGTCTTGAAGCTATCTTGTCGTCTTCATGAATGTAGAGTCTCGACTCTACGTCCAGCTCGCTATCACATAGTTATCAAGATCTAAAAATGATCATGATGTGTAAACTTAAAATGTTATAAAAACTATTCCACCACTCAACATATAATATTTCAAATGGGGCGTGAGTGACTCTGTGCTACATAGAAAAATCGTAACACTTTTAACATTTTTAAAGTGTTATTCCACACTTAGGAAAGATAAATACTTATTTAGAAAACGTATAAAAATTTGAACGCAACGGGACTCGAACCCGCGCCTCCTGGAAACCGACCAGGCGCTCTGACCACTAAGCCACAGAGCTGCTAACAACATAAATAAGTTGTAACAAGCGTATAAAAATTTCGACGTAGCTTGGCGAGAACGCATGGCTTAGTGGTCAGAGCGCCTAGTCGGTTTCCAGGAGGCGCGGGTTCGAGTCCCGCTGCGTTCAAATTTTTATACGTTTTCTAAATAAGTAATCGTAACACTGTTTTCGTGTTTTGTATGAGTAGTTCGTATAGCGAAAAAACAACAAAGATAACAGAGAGACCTGTCACTAGATTTCCCATTAACTCTGCTATTGAGATCTGTATATAAAAGTGCCAACAAATTTTGTTCCTAAATGCTAAAATGTATACTCGACGTGTATGTGCTACAACTTTTAATAAAAAGGCCACCTTGATGATTGACATACAGTTAGGTGAAGCTCCGCGTCAGGATTCCAAATAAAACTGACAACCTGACGTAGTCCACCAGCTTTAGCGTTTTATATAACTATTTTTTAGTTTAACCATCGGCTTAGTTTGTAGGTACTGTAATAGGTTATTTTTTATATGACTATACAATTTTTACATAGCAAAGAACTGCATTGATTACCCGAAATGAATGAATAAAAAAGGAACTATTAAATGTAAATAACATATATTTTATGAGACCAGTCACGGCGCAGGGGCACATACGTCTGACTATAAACGTGGCAGGTGTGGTTTCGATTCCAACTTCCAACAACGAGGAAATTTTATTTTAACATTTTAATTTTTTCGCCCTGGTGTTGAGGCCACTTACCACTCATGCGATTCAGAGTGAAAAAAAAATGTTTCAGAGTTATAATAATACTGTCGATGTCGAGGCGCATTTCAGAGTGCCGGAATGTACACATCATGAATAATTATTATTGGTTCGAATCCTACTCGGAGGAATATTTACATATAATTAAATTATACTTAAAATCCGTTTTCCACCGCCAACGTAGCAGACTCATTAAGGACTACGATGAAATCGCAAGAGAAAACTGCCTACTTATATTTCTATCAGTCCAGTGAAAAGCATAGAACGAGAAGATTGAGAGACGAAGTATAAACTAGTTCAGTTGTAGGGAGTGGAGCGAGGTACAAAATACAAATCTCTTTGTTGATAGAAATGTAAACCTATTTTTTTTAAAAAGAGTCCGTTCCGCCTAAGCATTATCCGCTCAATTCTCTTTCGCGTGGGATTTGAATTAAAAATTTATATCCACCACAACCTATATATAATATATTGGAGCCAGTCGTGGCGCAGCGGCACGAAGTGTGACTGTTAAACCGACTGGTTGTGGGTTCGATCCCCACTCGAGGAGATGAAATATTTACTTAAATTTGTATTTCCATTTTTCGTTCTGGCGTGGCGTTGAGTTCTGCCACTCAACACGCAATGCCTCCAGAAAGTGGGGAACGGAGTATCTTTATTCTAGGTTCCCTCTGCCTACCCTGCTGTGTGCGGGATACAGCGTGAAGCTGATTTTGATTTTTTATTTTTACAACCTATAAAAAAAATACTAGTAAGTTAAAACTTGCTGTTTTAGCCCCACACATTTCCCCACATTTCTTTGCAAGTGTCATTACATTCGTCTCGCCTTCCCATCGAACCCTTATTTGTTTGGTCTCTACGTACAAGCGATTTGCTATTAAGATTTTTTCACCATAGGCTCTAAACAACCGTCAAGTTTGAGCACTAAAGTTTAAAATTCCAGCTATTTTTTTTATTGTTTCAGACATTTTGAATGCGTTCTTAATAAACACTTCAGTAGGCTTTGTTTTTTACTGACTTTTTATGTATATCTGTATATTGGCGGTGATGAAGTGGTCTGGTTTTGTTGAGTATGTGAGAAGTAGTGAATTTGAATCTGATAAGTACAGTAACGTGCTTAGTAATGTATGAGTTTTGTTTTATAGATATAGCAAATTTTATATGGCCGTCGTAGCGCAGGGGTGTAAACGTGTGTTTTGGATTGAAACCACAATAATAAATGCACTATCAAGTACATCAGACAAAAATGCTACGGTTCTTTAAATTTTAGTAGGCTATTTACGATAAAAAATAACGCCTTCAAACTTTTTAATGAGGTTTTAATATAAGCCGCCGTGGCGCAAGTTCACTGTTTCTAGTAAAAGCGACGGTTGCGGGTTTGATTCCCACTCGGAGGAACGGTTTTTTTCCTCTGCTCGCTTTGGTGACAATTGAAAAGGCGGCGCAGAGTCACTATTTAAAACGCAAATTGAGTTGAAAGTTGGGAACGGAGAGTGAGTGTCCTCCGCCTCTCCTGTTATATGAGGTATATAGCGTTAAGCTCAAAAAAAAATATCCTTAACACTTTAACTTGGTTTGATTTCAGCTTTCCCAATTAGCTTTAAAAAAATTATCCGCATGAAAAGTATCAAGAGGCGGTTTTAGAACTCAATAGACGTGTAGCTGTACGAATTCACTTTTTAACGCTTACAGAAAAGATGTTAATATATCAAAAACATTTGAAAGTTCAACTCTATGTACTTAATAATAGAATATAAATTTGGATAAACAGAACGGTAAAGGTAAATCTAATTTGATTTGTAGAGTCGTGCGGAACATGGTCTTTTCTGACAGCCAACTTTTCAGTTAATTAGTGTGATTTGGGATTTTCCAGAGTACGCGATGCTGTACTTGGTATCTATGAGCAGCCTTTTGGGGTGAAAACTCAACAAAATTTAAAGCTTTTCATGATAATTTTACGTATATTTTTTTTAGTTTCATGCTGTATCTCGCATATAGCGATGTAGGCAAGGGTAACTCAGTGATAAGACACTCAGTTAAGTACATTCCACCAAGTTTTCAGAACATTGCGTGTTGTCTTCTTACCAGAGCGAAGAAATAAGAATAGTGCATTCCCCAGCGCGGGAATCGAACCGACAACCGTCGCATTTACATTCTGACATTGTGCAATCGCTACGACGTTCATATACATATTTGTCTTGCTAACTTTGTAAATATTATTATTTATTTTTTGTAACGACACTAAATCTAAAATTGTATATAAATATGGATAATATATCCATTGACGCTATTATGATTCAATTAGATATGCATATGGGATGGCTGTCGGTTGGATCCTAGGTCGAAGAATATTTGTTAAATAAAAAAGATTTTAATTTGATTTGGTTAAAGGGCGGCGTTAGGGTACGCCACCCAATAGGCAGATAAAAGAAAATGGAATTTTATAATACCAGGTGCTTTCGGTGACTTGCTAATATCCTATATTATATACCCTATACTTCTTCTCCATTTTTATGTACATATGTGTTAATTAAGTTACCCCAATAAATAAAAAAAGATGAACATAATATCATTTTATATGAAAAAAATGATAGTATATACTTAAGTTTTTTTTTTTGGAATTTCCTCGAAGCTGGAATTTTGCAGAAAAAACCTAAATTAAGATGTAAAAAAAAACAATAATAAAAATATTTTAAAAAGCATAGTGAAGTCAATGAGTTGGAGCTGTGGAATATTAAAAATAAGGAAGGAATGGGGCAAAGTTGAGAAACGGTATTTTGTAAGAGTTTTGATGATATTAGAGACGCTAGAAGAGACATAAAATTTATTTTTCATTTATAATTTTTAAAAACATGTAAAAAAAATTAATATAGCGAGGCTCAAACTAGCACTTCTTGGAAACCGTCCAAGCGCCACCACTAAGCCATAACCCGTTCTAACTAGCCAGCCATGAGCTACGTCAAAATTCTTATATAAGTTGCTTCAATTTATTTGTGTTCTTAGCATTTCTGTAGAGACATATTACTGCCAAACAAAAATAATTGCTTTGAATTATCATTTGGCAGGCAGCAGAATGAATAAATTTATTTCTTTTCAGCTTCGCGCTTGTGAATGAATGTGTAAGCTGAAGGCTTTTTCTTTCTATATTTTCCGTCTAAATTCGAGACATTGCATGTAGAATAGCGACACTAGCGCCGGTTTTTGTTACCAGAGTGATAAAATCATTGCCCCGACTAGAAATCGAACCCACAGCCATCACCACACGCTGACCTCATGCTGTTATCTTCTTTCGAGTACCTGCTGTTTTTAACCCTTTCAGTCACGCAACCTCCTTGTACCCTAACAAACTTATAAGGAGAGTAGTTAAAAATTTTCTTTTTTAAAGTGTTCCACAAACTGAAAACCCTCTAATGGAGGGAGCCATTAAGCATTCATCGATTCTTAATTTATCTTACTTTTGGATTTTTCTTCTTTCAAATCGCAAAGTTAAACGCGAACACTTTTTCCTTAGATCCCTTTATTAAGTGCCGTAAATCTTAAATTTATTGTTTTATCGCTAATTTGGGCGGTTTAATCGTATTGAATTATAATTGTTGAATTCTTAATGTAGGAAAATTTGTAAGCCGTCGTGGAACAGCGGCGCAATGTCTGACTATATATACGATAATTGTGGGTTCGACTTTTGCTCGAGGCGATGCATTGTTTTTTTTCGTTGCTCTGTTAACAAGACAAGGCGCGGTGGTGTTGTCACTCAACACGCAATGTCTCGAAACTGAACAGAAATTAAGGAATCCAGAACTTCTATACAGCTAAAAAAATGACATATAATTACTCTAATAAACCCATTTAATATTGCATATCTTTATTAATTTTAAAACACCGTATCTTTTTATGTTTTTATTTATTAATTTATATATAAAACCTCATTTAATAAGACAATACAAATGACAGCTATAAAAAAAATTACAGTGCTATAATAAATCGTTAAGTATACATATTTATTGAAAAAATTACAAATAAATATAGTAATGGAAACATATGGCTACCCCTACCCATATCCACAGCAAGAAGAATATCCTGAACAACATTGTAAGTTATTTGGTTACATCGAATATTTTTTGGACATATTATTACTATTTTTTTTTCATTTTTCACGCTTTACCTTGCATATATCATGGTAGAGAGAGCTAGAATTCTGACCCTCCGTTCTTTACTTTTCTCCCAATCAGTGACATTGCATGTTGAGTGGCGGAACTCAACGCCGCGCTATGTCTTCTAGATTGAAAAAATGAAAATATTTCACCTAAAAGGAGTTGAAGTCAGCTAACATGTTTACATTCAGTCCACTATACCAATGCGGTACGATGGCCTCTTGGACATAATATTAAACAAAGGACATAATATTAAAAAAATTAATAAAAGAACGAAATTTATTGGCACTAAGTTCTAACGGCCTTACTTTATTATTATATATGATGATATTATAAGATGAGATGAGATCTATGAAGCTAAAATAATATACATTTTTTTCTTAAGCATTGCGTATTGAGTGTTGGAACTAAACGCCGCGCCTTGCCTGGTAAGAAAATAAAAAAGTTGACGCATTTTATTCACCTGAGTGGGAAATGAACCCACAACCGTCGCGTTTACAGACGGAAGCATATGCCTCTACGCCACGTAGTTCACGTACTTTATTTCAAATATTTAACAGTGGCTCATGGTCATCCCGATCATGGTGACGGTATCGAGTACTATGGAATGACCCCAGTAAGCGACAAGAGAGGCAAGCGGTGAGTGATGTATTCTCATAAAATTTTAGAATTCCGCACCCAAACGGTATTATACTATACAAACAGTACTATACTATACTAACGATTTATATTATCTTAACTACATTATCTTTTGTCTTTAATATGTTTAGAAAGTGAAGAAAGTAGGTAATATACCAAATACACCCTTTATACTACTCGGAATAAGAATAAAAAAATATATTAATTAACAAAAAGTACAACCCAGTCGGCGCAGGGGTACAAGCGTGTGACTGTAAACGCCAAAGGTCGTGGGTTCGATTCCCACTTGATCAAATGAATGATGAAATATTTATAATTTTCATTATTTCGTTCTTGCACTCAACATGCAATGCGTTGAAAAATTCAGTGGAAAGCGGGGGACAGAGTGTCTGAACAATAGTACTTCTTTCTGCCTACCCTGCTGTATACGGGATACAGCGTGAAGCCGAAAAAAAATATATAAAAAATATAATTATAAAAAGTAATTATATTGTATAGAACTACAATTCAGAATTAAAGTACGTGTTAATTTACATTAATATACAGCTTTGGTGTTATCAAACTTGGCCCATTACGGTGGGAAGTTGATACGGTCAGCTCTGTTTGAGTATGTGTTTATTGTTGTATGTTAGCGGTGTGCCACTATATTACCCACATTTGATTTATTTGTTTTATAATATTTTTTTATTCGGTAGTATCGAAAAACGCAGTGTCCTGGTGTATATGTGAAATAATTAACATCTCTAAATAAATAAAGACAAAGAAAAATTACTTATTTTTTTATTTTTCTGATGGTAGTGGTAGATAGAGGCTGTCGTAGCAAAGTGGGACAGACAGTCTGATTGTAACCACTACGGTTGTAAATTTGATTCACATATTCAAGATAAATTATTTCAATCCCTTCGATCTGGAAATAGGGAACGTAATGTCTTAGCACTATGTCCCACAGCCTACCCTGCTATGTGGAAAAAATCGTGAAGCTGAAAAAAAAGAAATTATTTAACTGAGGCCAGTCGTGGCTCAGGGGCACAAAGTGTGACTGTAAACCGACTGGTTGTGGGTCCCCGCTCGAGGAGATGAAATATTTATTAAAATTTATATTTCTTTTTCTTCGCTCTGGTGTCGAGGCAAAGCGCGGCGTTGAGTTCTGCCACTCAACAGGCAATGCCTCCAGAACTCGGCAGAAAGTGGGGAACGGAGTGTCATAACACTAGGTTCCCTCTGTCTACCCTGCTGTGTGCGGGATACAGCGTGAAGCTGATTTATTGATTTATTTGATTTTATTTAACTTTTTTTATTCATTTATAGAATTAGTCGATCAAAGTCCCGCCGCGCTAAGCAAGACAGCAAAAGATCAAAGTCAAGAAGTATATCAGAGTCCCGTTCCCGAAGCCGCAGTGTATCCCGGTCATCACATTCAGCGACAAGATCGGTCAGGAGTCAATCTGCTACCGGAAGCAAAAGAGAAAGCCTGAAACAACCTGGGCTTTTGGATGCGTTTAGAGTGCTTTATTTGAAGCGTTGGTTTAGATATTTATTGTATTGATTTTTTTTATATATTATTGTACGCGCTGTGGTTGTAGATTCGATTCTTACCTGAGGTTCGTAGCTACATTACTTACACTTTTCTGGGCTATGCATATTTAACATCGTTTCAAAAGAAATATGTATTTCACAAAATTACCAAAAATTACCATTTTTTTTATGTATATCAATCGAATCTAAGACTACCAGTCACAGCTTAATAGCTATTTAATGCTAGATAAATTCAACCACATCCTTATATCCTATATATTTAGTCCTACCTATTTGTTTTTTTAGCTTCACACTGTATCTCAAATTTAGCAGGGTAAGTAGAGAGAGGGAACTTGTTGAGAACTCTGTTCCCCACTTTTCACTTTTTTTTTTAAGACACTGCGTATTGAGTGGCGGAACTCAACGCCGCGCTGTATCTTACTACCAGAGCGAACGTTGACGTCACATAACTATATACACTTATCACTTACCAAATTACATATATTTTAAAAAAAATCACTGTTTCGAAGCGATTAATTCAATCAATGTATTAATATAATATGCAGATTAATTAATATAATTAATAGCGGGATTTAAACTTATTTCAATTTTAAATTATTAACAATAAGTTCATTGTGATTTTAATTTATAACAATAAACTCGTGGACAATGGATAGTGGGTTTCGTGAATTACTATTATCTACATATAAAGTAACGGAAATAAAGTTTTGTTGGTCAGTTGCTGTGATGGTACAGTGTTTGACTGTGAAGGCGATGGTCGTAGGTTCTATTTTTTAGCTTCACGCTTTATCCTTACAGATTGGAAATGTGTTTTAATGAGAACGGAGTATCTTAATGGAAACGAAGTTTCTTTACACTATGTTTCCAGGTTCTGAATTTCTTAACACTATGTTTCCAGGTTCCGAATTTCTTAACACTATGTTTCCAGGTTCCGAATTTCTTAACACTATGTTTCCAGGATACAATGTCGAGCTTTATTCCTAGCGGGGTAGCCAGAGAGAATGGAACGGCAACCACTACGGAATGTTCCTACTTTTTGTATTATCCAATTATTCTCGTTGCTCCATTCTGGTAAATAAAATGCGGCGTTAAGCTAAGCCTCGTGTCGTAATCGGGTGGAAATAGACAGATAGAAAAGAGTGATTATAATTGCGTTCTCTTCGCTGATATCTTAACAAACGTATATAAAAAATGTTACCTAATAAATTTTATTGCTGTAATATTATAAAATGTGAATTTTATTGCTCCTTATCTATATAGCTGAATTTTATTACGATGCTATCTTTAAAGCTCAGGTCGACGATTTGTATAGTGTTTTGAAGAGAGGTTGTTTACCTTAACATTTTAATAATATATATGCCGCCGTGGCGCAGTGACACAATGTTTAACTGTAAACGCGACACTTATAGGTTCGATTTCAACTCGGGGATATGAATTATTTTCATTTTTCGCTTTGGTAATAAGATATCTTTATCTTAATTTTCAATATCTCGAAAATTTGTCGTTATGTGGGAGTAATGTCTTAACACTAGGTTCCTTTTACCTGGTATTAGCGAGATACCGTGAAATAAGAGAAAAGTTAGTATGAAACTAATCACACTCAGATTTTTTTATTTTTGTTAAATATCTGATTGCGTGTAGTTTGCAATAAACTATAACTATAACTAACTTCACGCTTTATCCCTAGCGGGGTGACTACCCCGCTAGGGATAAAGAGAGAAAGGAGCGCCAAACGCTACGGTTTCTACATACCTCTTTCGCCTCGTCCACTGTCATCAACCTCGCCATACACCTCGGGGGGTCCTCATGCTTTTTACGTGACGTCCTTTTATAGTTTGCAATACATGTAGATTATCTTTTCTTATCTTACTTATGTTTTAAATGCTAACATTTTTAAGTACGTAAGAATTTATAAAATATATTTATGTATATATTTCAGCCAGCAAACACAAAAAGAACACAACAAAATATTTAGCGACAAAGAAAAGGCAGGATCGCATTCAGGAAGTACTGAAGAGTGATGGCCTCGGGTCTAAGAAGTGGTTGTTCTATCCAAGACATCAAACTATGTCCACAACGAAAACAGCCAATAATTGCGATAGAAGGGTCAAAATCGATGGAGATTTCTTCAGAAAGTATAAGAGAAATAAGAGAGTGGATAATGATGCTCCTATAGCAAAATTACAAAGATGGGAACTAATTTTGTATAAGAAGTTAGGGTTCATACAGGCTGTATAGTAGTTATATAGTGTTTATATAGGATGACTGCACAGTCTGTATATAACTTAAATTGATTTATACAGGCTATATGGAATTATATTGTTTTTAAGCTGATTTTGATTAAAAATATTATTTAGTGTATATTCGGTTACGTCCTTTTTGTTTGTTATTTTATTGAATATTGATATTAAAGAAGTTTATTTGTTGAACCAGCTTTTTTTATAACTTATCTTTATGAGGATTAAATTATTATTTGTAATAGATATATATATAAAATTCTATATTTTATATTGAATCAATTCCGCACATAGCAGGGTGGGTTATGTAGGTAGTGCTGACACTCCGTTCCTGTTAAGACACTTCCGTTCTTCACTTATCGCCGAATTCTGGATGCAATGCGTATTGAGTGGTCGAATGAAGAAATGGAAAATAAAAATATACATTTTACTCGCCGGAATCAAACCCACTAACTGACTCGCGTTTACAGTCACACGCTTACGCCTCTACGCCATGACATTATAATTAAACTGAGACCCAGTTTAATTATAATGGAGAAGACAAAAGAAGTAGACGTGAAGGAAGGTCTCTCTGGTTCTTCTGGCTATCGGTTATCTATACTTGGATTAAAAAAAATCAACAAAGAACACACAAAGATTGCAGAATACCAGTGTTACATTAATTTTGTGCACTTTTGCTCTTGGTCTCTACCAATGCAGGGTAAGCGATAAATTTAAACATTAACTTGCTTGGTGTAATGGTCCATAGAGCACTGGAAGTTTTAAATTAGTACCGAATTGTGGGGATATCGTGTGGAAAATTGACGCGTGGGAAAAAACTTCTGTTGTTTAAGCAAAAGTTATCTCATTATCTAGTGTTTGAAGAGAGTTAGATCACTCGATTTTTTTTTAATTATTATTTTATTAGCTAGTAGTGGTGATCATGTACCACTACACTTCTTGTACTATAATATGCATGTAGGATGTATGATGCTGAGATGGCAGAGGGTACCGAGCTTTAACTATGCTTCTCCGTTCTTTCAATTTTCGAAACATTGCGTGTTATGTTGCGGAACTCAACGCGCCTTGCCTTGTTACCAGAGCAAGAAAATGAAAATGAATTTTTATACATTTTAACCGAGCGGCAATTGAACCCATAACCGTTGCGTCTACAGCCACATGCCTGTGCAATTGCACCACGACGACCTCTGCTACGACCGGCCTACTTAGTATAATATAAGTACATCTCAATTTCTTGTAGAGATTTTCCTATTACGTTTCTTTTGTTAATCACGCAAAGTGTTAAAACAAGGAAATAAAGCTATTTTTGGATTTTTTCTAAATTACAATAAAACTCAAGGACCTTTTGCCCGTTGGAGCTGAATAGAAGAGATAATATTAATGTGCTGACAAAATTTTCGTTTATTAGGTATCGATGTACTGTAGACAAAAAAAAATATATATGCAAAAAAAATATAACATTACATTAAGGAATCAGAAGCGTTATTTATACACGTATTGTTTAAGAGTTCGCCTTAAATATTTTTTAGTAGTTATAGTTTGATTATCTATATTTGAGACACGGTCGTGTCTCGCGGATTTTTTGAGTTTAAGGTCCTTAATAATCTCTTTGACCTCTTTGCTCGAATTAGGGCTTATGAGTTCCCCAGCTGGTGGCAGAGAAGCCCACTTTTCAACCTTTGCGTCCACCGCGGCGACGTGTTTTGGATCGCACGGTTAGGTCAAAGGGTAGCATTGTAGTTCTAAATTCCATGAGGCATTCGGCCTTAGATGTGTCGGAAGCTGTGGGGCCATGATGACAACGGTGTCATTTTCAAAATATCTTATCAACGATCAGAAAGCGATTATGTTTTATAAATCAGCATAAAGCTCTCTTTATGCTGATTTATAAAACATAATCGCTTTCAGACTATGCACTGACGAAACTACAGGACTTAGAAAGTTAAAATATGGCATGTAGGTAAGTGTAGTGAAGCACTAAAAGAAGGAAATACGAAGCGGAATATACCATTTTACGTTTTTAAGTCCACGCAAACAAACCTATGGGCGACGACTAGAGCTAAAAAAGTATTTCTTTTACACGTTATCGTTACATGCTATAATATAAAATTTCATAAAATAAATTTAAATAATTATGACAAATAACATGGTCCAGTCGTGGCGCAAGTGCACAAGCGTGCGACTGTAACACTACAGGTTGTGGGTCCAATACCCACTCGAGGATATATAATATTAAATATTTTCATTTCTTCGCTCTGATAACGAGGTAATCATCACGTAGAGTTCTGCTACTCAACACGCAATGCTTCCAAATTCGTTGGAAAATCAGCAATGGAATGTTTTAATACTAGGTTCTCTCTACCTACCCTTGTAAGTGTAGAAAACAGCTATATTCTTGAAAAGAAAAAAAAATAAATTATTTTATTATTTTTTTCTTTTGACTGTACAATTTCAAACGCTCAGGCAGTTTTATGTCATGTACACGTACATGCTTTGCTGTTATAGCACGTTTAATTCACAATTTATGTTTGAAACTTCGTGCACTTCACGATACTAAAACTCATATACATATAATATGCTACTTTACATTTATTAACTTTGGCTATTATTAAATATTTTATGATTCAGCTGAAAAAATATGTATAATGTTACGAGTTTTCGTCATGTCACTGGTGTTCGAGGTACTTGTGTTTTGGTATGTGAGAAAATCTTTTGTTTAACAATGATCTTAACAGATGGATAGACGGAGAGCAAAGTGATATAAAGGTTCTCTTTTTTCTTTTGAGTTACTGGTTAAAATAATAAAAAAACAATAATAAACTAATAATAATTATGTTTATTGAGAAAATTTTATATTAGTTATGTTTCCTATTTCTTGAGGAGTATAGTTACTCCCCTACATTTAATAAGAAACCTATATGAATGCCAAATTTCAGCTTTCTACCCCACGCAGTTGTCTGTCAGTCACTCATTAACGAAAAAAAACCGGATTTTTTTTAAAGATCTCGATAACCAATTCGCGGTTGGCCAACATCATAACTACAGTTTCCTACTCGATTCAGGTAGTTGTGGATTGTATTAAATCCTTAGCTCTCGTACACTGCAAAGTGCGGCGTTGATATCTGCCACTCAATACGCAGTCCTGACAAGATAGACTAGATGCCCTCGAATAAAAAACTATATATAGACCAGGTTTCAATTTTAGGTATTAAATATTTTTTGTTTTATTCTAGATACATTTTGTTATACAGCTCGTAATCAGCGTAAAGTAAAATTTCATCGCACGTAGACATTCCGTCTCGTCGACTACTTCTTTCGTTATAATTTTAATTCTGCCCTCACGTACCTCGCGGCTCGCCCATGGGAGCGGGAGGTCTGGTGCGGTTTTTAGAATTATGCGATTTTTATGTTAAAACTGCCATAATTTTTGTTTTATTGGTGATTTTTTTAGTGGTTCTTGATAAAATTTTATAATTTTGTCTTATAGATTGAATATATTTATATCAATACAACTTAGAATACGGCGGAAAATGGGAAACGGAGTGTCTCAACACTAGTTTGTCTATATAGGTTGCCTATTGCAAATAGCAGGGTAGGCAGCTGACCTGCTATTTGCAATAGATATATTTTACCTAATTTTGAAAAGTATTTATTTGCTATCTGCACATACGAGTGTATGTGTAGTAGCATAGACAGGGAGAACTTCTTTCTCCATTTTAAAAGTACAGTTCTGTATTGAAAGATTGGCAAAAAAATATGAAGCAAAAGAGAAGGTACACCTCGGTTGACCCCCGAGAACAAAGTATAGATTACTCAAGGAAGGTCACGTAAAAAGCATGAGAAACACCTCAAATATAGGTTGATGACAATGGACGAGACGAGTGAGGTATTTAAAAATCGCGGACTATAGATATCTACCATTCGCAAAGGATGAATAAATCTTGAAGCTAAAAAATAACACAAAAAGTATATTACTACTAAATAAATTGTAATAATAATACAACTATTATTATCATACAGAACCTGTCTCAAAAATATACACTCCAACTTTACATTTTTACTTTTTTTTTCACATTTATATTTGCGTTGAACTCCTGCTTCACTTGGGTTTTTAAGTAATTGCTTGCATTTGATTTGGGTGAGATATTGAAAGTACTTTAACAAACTTAACCCCACCGAAGAAAATTGTAAAGAAGGGGACCGTTTACAATTTGGACGACGCGAATTTCGCCATGCGTAAGAAGTAACAGCGAAATCATTATTTGAAGAATTCATTACTTTTAATGATGGGCTTTTGTCATTAAGGAATTAATGGATTTTAAAAGAGTTAGTTAGGTTTTTTTGTATCAATAGATAGATCTAACTTAATAATAAGTAATTGTAATATAAAAAAATATTTTTGTGCTTTTATTACTTTTATTAATTGCCAAGTGATATCGGTTTTAATAATGAAGATAGTTTATAAAAAATATAATCACACTTCAAATATCTATTTTATTTACATATTCGTGGATTCTCAAATCTCAACAAACTACAACTACTCAACAAACTAAATCGATTTTAATACAACTTGGATTCTTATCTAAGTTAGAATATATCAAATTGAAAAATTACACAAAGTATAAGCACAATTTGACTTTTACTTAAAGAGAAATTTATACATAAACAATGAAATATACATAGACCAAGAAAATATTGCATATGTATGTACATATTTACTTGGAAGATTTTAAGGTGGAATGTTCAATTACAATAGGTACCTCGAGATTTTGCCGGAAAGTGGGGAACGGAGTATCTTAACCCTAGATTCTCAGGTTCCCTGTCTAATCTACTATATACAGGGTGAATAAAAAGAAGACATTACAGTCCTCACTTCCGCCACACTTTAGAGATGTTGCGTTTTGTGTGGCAAAATTCAACCCCACGCTTTATCTTTTTACCAGAGCAAGAATATATTAAATATTAAATAATTAATTACCACGAGTGGGAACCAAAACCACAACCGTCGCGCTTACAGTCAGAAATTATAAAAAATTATAGAATGTTTGTACATACCTAATAGTCATTCACAAATTTCTGTTCAATTTTCGAAATATGGCGCTTTGATACTCGAAACTCAACGCGTCAATCAGCTTAATGTCATCAAAAATCCCTACCAAACTAATACGTTACGGCTTAATCCCAAATTGTGCAAATAAAAACATTAGGCGATTCCACTTGATCAGTTTACAACCCCTTCCTCTAATATGTTAAGTTAAATGATGCTGGAAATCGTTAAAAAGGACCCCACGGATCGAGTTAATGTCCCCTGGCTTAAATCGGATATTCGATTTAATAGGAAGATGTTTAATGGTAATTATATTGATTAAAAATAATGTATGTAATTTTATTGATTAAAAATAATGTAGTTGAAGCCCTCGTACTGCAATGGCACATCTTGTGACTGTAAATTCTGCGGTTGTGGGTTCGATTCCTAATTGGAAGAATTAAAGTCTTAATGCAAACGTAGTGTCTTAACACTAGGTATCAAAGTTTTTGTTTCTGTCTGCTCTACTATGTGCGGGATATATCCTGAAACTAAAAAATCAGCCTATCGTTGTAGCATCTGACTATAAACGGGACTCTTGTGTGTTCGATTGTCACTCAGAAGACTGAATTATTACTATTATCTTGTTAACATAACAAGATAAGGCGTAACGATGAGTTTCGCTTAACACGAAATATCTCGAAGATTGGGCGGAGAAGTGGGAAACGGAGTGACTTGACAATAGATTTATTTGCCTACTCTGCTATATGCGGGAAATGCGTAAAGCTAAGTAAAACATATAGTAATCATATTATCCGAAAAAAATATTAATAAATAATAAAACATTCATTATTTGTATCTTCATTCATTATTCTGATTTGCACTTGAAATTTTTGGTTTTATCTGTATGAATGTTAAGACCAAATTTAAAGGACATCGTCAATAAATTAATAACTTTATTATCTTCGTGTCTGTTTATTTCTGATTAAGCCACATTGCGTACTGCTTGGCTCAGCCCATCGGCATAGTCACAGTAGGTATGACATCTACATAGATGAGCGTGTACCACTTATTTACCACGCGGACTTGAGCTCCGCCACTCAACAAGCAATGTCTCCAGAATTCGGCGGAAAGTGGGGAACAGAATGTCTTAACACTAGATTCCCCCTGCCTACCCTGGTGTGGGCGGAATACTGCGTGAAGTTGATTTTTTTTCTACTTATTTACCATTTGAAACTGCTAGTGTGTTATTTTCGAACATGTAAGTGTTACATACGATTACCGTAAGTCCAAGTAACAATCAATAGTTTCATGTAGGTAATAATTAAGAAAAAAAATATGCAGTTTTATACGTGTGCCTCTTTCATTAAAATCATATCATTTGACGATGACGCCTATCCCTATCTTATGAATAAAATTCAATAGATAAAAACTGCTCTTACTTATTTAAAAGGCGTACATTTGAAAAAATATTTAAAATATATTTTAAAAATCGTATAAAAATTCACGGAGTAGAATTCGAACTCCTACTTTTGGAAAACAATGAACCGAGTTCACTTCTAGTTCTACTACCTCAAAATGTTTATATGTTTTAAAAATATTTTTCTATCCTTATAATTTAAAAATGTATATAATTTAAAAATATATTGTTCCTACAATATGATACGAATCATTATGCTAACGAGTAAACGAGGCGTTAGATTGTTAACGTGACGGTTGTGGGTTCGATTCCCATTAAAAGTAAGCAATTTTTTTTAAAACTTGGAATAGAGAACGGAGTGTCTTAGCACTTTGTCTCTACCTAACCTTCCATGCAGGATAAATAGTGTAGCAAAAAAAGCTTAATTAAAACCACCTCGAGTTACATTTTATAAGTACTCTCTGTATTAATAAAATAATATTATTGACCAAATATAATATAAATTTTGGGGTTCACAAGTACTTGAATTATTTCACATGCAGAATGAAATACTCTTGAGGGGTTGTGTACAAACAGAGTTACGGTAGCTCTTTGTTAATATTGATTATAATATTAATTTATAATAAATCACCGCCCTAGTACAGAATATGGAGCTGGGTGTGGCCAATCAATATGCAATATATCTCAAAATCTTACGTAAATTAAAGAATGAGGTGTAACACTCTAGGTTTGCTCTATCCTGACGAAATGCGTGATATGATAATTATGGCAGTTCCTTGCTGGTTGTCTTCGATTTCAATTGGTCAAATATATTAATTTTATTTTTAAGCTTATGAGGAAATCTAGTGTTAGGACTCTTCCTATTCAATTTTTCGAGACATTGCGTGTCGAGTGACGGAAGAAATAAAAATAAATACTCCGCATAAATATCAGAGCCACGACCGTTATATTAACAATATTTTAACGAAAGACGGCTGTTAATAATAAAATATTTTCTATTCAGATGTATTATATTAAATATTATTTATATAATTTGCTTAAAAGCACTAATATTTCAACTCCCTAATATTTCAAAACACTCATGCATCCAAAAACGTCGCAACAACTTAAGCACCAATAATAACCTAACAAACGCTATTAGTATCACAATTTGTAACGAAAGTTCCGCATCGGTATAAATCTTTAACGGTTCAATTTTGCCGCACCGAGATATCGACATAATACTCAAACATGCCTCAAGGCGACTATTAAGAGTACAACGTACATAACATTTGAAATAGTTCCCCCTTACAGCGTGCACGGAAGTTCCTCATCGCCCTCTGCATCCGAATTACCTTAGGGAATACATATGTTTAAGGCGTGCATTTTGGTTGGTGCTTGATATTTTTCTTCTAGATGTTCTTTAATAGGTAAGAATTCTGTTACGGTCCATGTCTATGTCCTGATATAGGTTGGTTGTGAAAATAGTAAAAGATTTTTTAAATATTGTCAGCTTAATAGAGTATTTTCTTTTTTTTTCAGCTTCACGCTGTATTTCGCACACAGCATTGTAGGCAGAGGGAACCTTGTGATAAGACACTCGTTCCCCACTTTTAGAATACAGGAGGATACAGCGTGAAGCTGTTTAATTAAAAAATAGATCTCTCTTATAAACTGATTTATCCATAAACACTAAAACAACAAATACGTTTATGCGTATGAAATAATCTAAATTTATAATTATTATCCATCCATAATGGTATGACACCATTACAGTACGTACACTACACACTCTTTGATCAATAATTAATGATACAAAATCAGCTGTCAAACTGATCTGATTTTGTAGATGGCTTATATCTACTATATCTATACATACTTAAGCATAAGCCTAATATTCTTTTTATAGCAAAAACAAGAAAATAGTGATACTGCCGTTGCACGCCGGTGGTGAGTTCGATTGCCAATCTCGCAATTGAATTATTTTCATTTCCTTATTCGAGTAAAAGAGCGGCGTCGACTTCCGACAGTCAATACTAAATGTCTCGAAAACTGGGGTGATGCGTGGAGAACGGAATGTCTTAATACAAAGCTGCCTCTACCTCTCTACTCTGTTCCGTGTGGAATACAAAATAAAAAAAAAATCAGCTTCACGCTGTATCCCGCAAAAAGCAGGGTAGGCAGAGGAAATCTAGTGTTAAGCCACTCCGTTCCCCACTTTCTGCTGAATTCTGGGGGCATTGCATGTTGAGTGGCAGAACTCAACGTCGCGCTTTACCTCGACACCAGAGCGAAGAAATGGAAATATAAATTGAAGTAAATATTTCATCTCCTCAAGTGGGGATCGAACCCACAACCAGTTGGTTTTACAGTCACACTTTGTGCCCCTGCGCCACGACTGGCCTCAATGGAGTACAACATGAAGCCGAAAAACAAACAAATTTCACCAATTTCTATAAAAGCCGAATATTTCAAAGTTAAATACCTTAATTTAAGCATTTAAACGTTACCAATATTAACAAGTTAATTGCAAAGGCCGTAGATTATTAGAACGGAGCGTGCACACATTTATCATCTCCTACTAACACACAATATTCGGGATCACAACAATTTCGTATAATTTATCGTCGTCATTCCCCGCCGGGGGCGATGGGGGACTAATGTAACAGAAACGGTTGGTTATTTTAAAATTATGTATTAGAATGTCTACGTAAAATTTAGTCAGATAAAATTTAGAAATCTATATCATATATATATATATTTTAGTCACAAAATTGATTGTAAAGCAGCAGTTACGGATTCGATTCCCACTTTGCAATAAGACAAAGATACATATATAGAAATTTAAGCGGTAGTATTTATTGTCTTAGCCTACCCTTTTGAAAAATATATAAATTAAAAAAAGAAAAGAATATTATAAAAAAACTTAACTTATGCCATTTTGCAAACGCTTTACTATTTGTAATCAAAATATTGAAACTTAGCGAAAATTAATCAATCAGCAAATATGGTAAGATCGATGCAATAAAAAAGGCTGATAGTATTTTACGTCCGATATATTTAGGTATGTACGCCACCGGTCACTTCGACATTTCGTATAAACGAATTTCTAGTGCTATTGATAGGATCAATCCATCGCAGATCTGAAAACCCCGACTCAGGACATAAAATAACTTATGCGTGTTTGATTTTTTGTGAATTTGCTTAAGAGAAAGTATGTAGATGATTCATTCTTAAGGTTGTTGTAATTGTTGTAACTTTCGCTGTTACTATTATTTTGCAAATGAAAATATAATATTAGTAATGTTTTCGTATAGAGATCAGGTTTGTGAGACAACGCGCGGCGTGGAGTTCCGCCACCCAACATGTATTGCTTCCAGAATTCGGCGGAAAGCGGGGAATGTAAATATCTTAATGGAAACAGAGTATCTTAACTCTAGGTTCCCAGGTTCCCTGTGTCTCTGCGACCCTAATTTCGTATAGAAAAGGTAAAACACACAAGCTATCCTTGAACAATGGAACATAGACATCCCACCGTAAGCGAGATGATTGTGAATTTAATGTCCCCTGAATTGTCTGCATATCTGCGTGGAATTAAAAGACGGAACTCAGCGCCACGATTTGTCCAGATCTCTTTTTTACATGTATTCTATAATTGTGTACAGTTATCTCTTTTCTATTAGTTAATTTCTTGTATGTGCTTAACATAACGCTCGAAGCGCCACAAATGAAGAACTATTTTGTTATCTTAACACTATGTTCTCTTTGTCTACTCTGCTTAGTGTGGGATATATCACAAAGCGAAACACAATACGAATCGGAAAGAATTGGAATATAGACCCCTTTACAATACTTTTTTTTTATTTTAAAATCGAGAAACATTTGTCATCTCTTAGTTTCAAGCTTAATTCTCCTATAATCACAGCAAACGAATTGAACAACATAATTCCTTTCGAAACAAACTGATCACCAAACTGATACTTGTTTGCCGATTTGTCAAAGAAATGTCTAGTGGAATTTAACTTGAAATTTCTCATTTATTTACGGTGTTTATTTTTAAAAAATATTTATATTTTGGGTAAGAGACCGCCATGGTGCAGTGGCACAAGCGTGCGACTGTAAGCACGAGTTGTGAGTTCGATCTCCTCTCAGAATTAAATATTTTATATTTTCGTTTTCTCGCTCTTGTGTTCCGCCACTCGACATATTGGAACCTGGGAACCTGGTAAACTTGTACCTACTCTCCTATGTACAGGATACAGTTAAAAGAAACATTAGTTTATTATTATTAGCTGAGCTGATGTTTTTATATTTACATTCATTTTTATGATGTACGTGATGACTGAACGATAAGTAATTTTATTATACTCTTTTAAACCGTGCTGTGGTAATGTAAGGGTCTGCCAAACAACATATATTTTTTTAGTTTATGTGGTCGTCACTAATAAAATTGTTAATTTTACTTCTTATTATATGAATATATTTTTATATAAACCTAAACAATATACCGTAAGTATAAACAAGTATACCTAAAATAAATTAGTTAAAATAAATATAACTACACTAGAGGGCGCGCGCGGCTTCGCCCGCTTATTAGGAGTGAATTCTAAAAAAAACCACGAAACACGTGTTCAATAAAATACTTTTAACAGTCTGAATTTAAATTTTTATCAAAATCGGTGGCAATTTAAAGATTTTTCCATATAAACTTTCAACCCCTTATTTGAACCCTTAGGGGGTGAATTCTTTAAAACCATGAAACACGTGTTCAATGAAATATTTTTAAGAGTCTGAATTTCAAATTTTATAAAAATCGGTACAGATTAAAAAAAAATCCATACAAACTTTCAACCCCTATTTCATCCCTTTAGGGTTAAAATTTTTCAAATTCCCTTCTTAGTGGATGTCCACAATATGAAAATAAACATCTGTCCAAATTTCACGTTTCTACCATCAGCGGTTACGGCTCTGCGTGCGTCTTACCTCAGTCAGTCAGCACAAGTCCTTTTATATCATCATCATCATCATCATCGACAGCCTTCAATCATCCACTGTTGGATATAGGCCTTTCCCAATTCTCGCCACCACACTCGATCTTCAGCTCTTCGGATTCATCCGCTTCCTGCCACTCTCTTAAGGTCGTCGGTCCATCTAGCAGGAGGTCGACCCACCGGACGTTTTGTATGGGGTCTCCACTCTGAGACCCGTCTGCCCCAACGGCCGTCGGCTCTACGACAGATATGTCCCGCCCATTTATATATATATATATAGATAATATTAACTGTATTTAAATTTTAAATGCGATTTTATATCTCTAATTCTAATTAATTATTAATTGAATTAATCCAAACAAGAATGCCATTTCATTTCCAAGCAATGCTAATTCATTCATTAACTTCATCCAAAATGTATATTTGAAGATGAAATTGTTATCCCTAACATGAAAACAAGTACAAAACGCAATGTAGACGTTGCATACCCGGAGTACAATTCCCAGGGGTCCAAGGGGTTCCAAAAATAGGGTACATTCCCTCCCTTTTGAGCGAAAAGTATGATTTCTATCCCCAAAACCTAAGGATTGATTCTGCTTGAACGAAATTGTTGTAACTTTGAACACTTTGCACTGACAATGGAATAAGTAATTTAATTGACGACGCGTTCGATCTACAGTAATAGCGGGTGGAATTAAAAATTCGGTAGACGTGTTTCTTTTTAAGATTCCCTTCCCGTTTCATCTTGTTAAGTTTGGATTGCAAAAAATCTCGGCTCTTTTGCTTTAAGATTGACGAGGGAGTGCTTAAATACTTGCTGTACGATTTCTGAGTACTGATTGGAAGTAAGAGATTTTCTTTAGCGTAGATAAATTTGGAAGATTGGTTTTATTTGATATATTAATAACTAGCGGCTCGTCCACGGCTTCGCTCGCTTAAAATACATGATTATTAATTTAATCAGCAGATTTGATTGAGAACTATAATGACTTCTAATATGATTTTTTACGACATTATCGTCAAAGAATTTTTGATTGTTTTAAATAAAAAAATACGACCATTGTTGATATTTGATATTTATAAAATATACATAAAGCTAATTATTTATTCCACGTATATATTTTTGTAACTTTATCTTCTTTTTACCTATATAATATACTCTGTTGAATGTGCTGATGTCAGTGAATAATTTAATTTACTCATTCAGAAACAGCCTTAAATGTTAAATTATTGATTTGAAGGATTCATAATATTCATTGTAAAATAACTGTAATAATTGCATATTAACTCCTGTACTAGTTTTTAAATTAGTTACATATATTATATGAATGAACCAACCAAAAAATCTTTGTATTTACTTGATATTTCTTTTAAGATCGTTCTTTATCTATGTGTTGAATTAATTACAACTTCTTTCAAATGACGATAACTTTTTTTTTAATGAACCGATTTTGATGAACTAAACTTTAGTAGTTAAGTTGAGTTAAAACAAAGCAATTGGTGAAATTTTCAAGTAAATCGGTTCAGTACTTTCAGAGAAAAATGCAGACAAAAATATGTCGACAGACAGACAGGCAGACAAGAAATTAAAAAAAAAATCTTTTTGCTTTCTATTATTCTTTTTAAGTGTCCCTCTATCCATTTCAGTCAAAATTACTAAATGTACAGACAAAATATTTTTACCGTCTTATTATATATAGAGATTATTACGTCACTTTCATGGCGTACTTTGGATAACTAATTAATAGAGGTGATAGTGATTTTAAAATATATCTAAGAAAATATTTTATACTTATAAAATGTGATTTAATTAATACTTATTCTGTAACGGCTCTCTTGATTTGACTAAATAATCTTAATTCCAATTTATTGTTATGCAAATATTTTTTCCACTTATTTACTATTAAGTATGTAAAAAATTAAATATTATAATTATATACTATGTTCAGCCATAATTCAACCATTTTATTATACAAGGGGTGAATGAGTAAAACAAACTTATTGATCCCTAAGGATTTTTTTGCGTCACGCAACGTTTTACAACGGTGCTAGTAGTATGGATTCGTTGGTTCTGGCGCAAGCGCCAGAACCAACGAATGCCAGTGTGCCAGACCCCGCGAGTCGATGCGTCGGAACTAAAAAAAAAAAAAAAAAAAAAAAAAAAAAAAAAAAAAAAAAAAAAAAAAAGGTTTAGCCCCCCATTTGAATCGATTGCGCTGGGTCCCAGAGCTCTATCTCTAACCATTCCAAAGATAGCTTTTCGATTAATTAAATCCCACTAGTCGCTTATTAGTCACCCTCATTAAGCTCACGCACAGCCTAATCACTCACTTCCCCGAATTGCTAACGAAGAACCTACGTCACAGTGCAGTGTTGCTGTCTCTTTCTTGCATTACTCATCACCTAACGACGTCACAGTGCCTGTCTCTTTGTCGCTATGTTAAAAAATAAATACTTACAATTTCTCTCATTTTAATGTGAAACAATATTTTGTTTATTAAAAACTTCCCATTTAATATATATATATTCTTATGAAATCTAAATAGTTCTATTGTATTTTTTATTATACAATGTTTGAAATAATGGCGCGCCGGTGAAACAATATTTTGTTTATTAAAAACTGTTTTATTTTCATTTTAAAGGCATTTTAATAAAACCAAATAATATTTTTTTTACATTAGCATTTATTACATAATAAATAATGTTTCATACATATTTTTTTACATAATGCTATCCTTATTTAAAATATTATAAAAGATTTGAACATATCGTTTAATAGAAGATCATTATTATTATTTGTATCTTGATTAAACATTTCAACAAAGTTAGTGAGAGACATACCTCTACGCTTAAGATATATATATACAAGACAGTATTCACCACAAAAAGAAGAAAAAACATTTTGAATTATCTTATTGCTATATATCCATCTACTTGTATTTCGCTTTAAAAATGATAAATGATAACTATTTGGTTTTCGACCAAAAGTATCGAAATATTCTCCAATTCCATTTGTACCTATGTAAATTGCTATCCAATGTGAGCCTGGTTTTGTATCAGGATCTAAATTACTGATCAAATAAACAGGAGTTGACATATGAACCGGCAATCGATTAGCAGCAAAAACATTTGACGTTAAGGTGGGATGTATTGCTTTTAAACATTTACTTATCTCTAAAGTATTCATGATATTTACGTCTACAGCACACAAAAGTTATCAAATATATATAACATATGAAATGGAGAATGTTATTTTATAAGAAGACCTACAATCTATTAACTACTAAAATCTACACTAACGTTTCTGTTCTTGTCTATTTCAATTAAATTATCAAACTCAGCATAAACAATACAATTTATTGTTTGAGTGAGAGCATTTTCAAACCTTACTTCTAACCTAACACTCCCATGTTTGATTAAATTCCAATGTGAAGAGGTGTTTGCAGCTAAATCAGGAGTTAGATCAAAAGCCATCAGACAATATCCTTTTGGATATCTATCTCTGTTGATGCCATTACCCTCATTCAAGAAGTGAATACCAGTTCCCGTAAATAGTGTATGATACATAAGAGTATGAACTCCATTACTAAACGCTGGTTGTAAAGTTTTTGATGGTATTTGCATACCATCGATATATAAACTAAACGTATTAATACCAAAGTTATCAAAATCGTATGGGTTTTTAGTATAACTACCGTTAAAAGCTGTGTTATTAACAAATCCAATAATACACCGTTTAGGTATCTGTCCAAGGAAAACATTGTCAAGTGTTTTACCCTGAACACCAGATGGAATTGTTAAGACTTTTACTTCAGCTCTTGTGATTGGATATTTTGCAGTTGTAGATGCTAAAACTTTTTGATGAGCAAGCAGTACACTCGGATTTATTCGAGCTTTACGAATCATAAGAGTAGCATCAGTGATTGATACTTTTACTTTTATATCATTTGTTGAAGCCATGAGGTTAAAAGAATCTCTTGATCTAACTAGTTTTACACACATTTCAACACCGTTTATCAAAAACTTTTCTTGATTAAAAATATCTCCATGTAAATGTCCAATCATTTCCACTTCTTTACTTTCCTTTACATATTTTTGTCTTTCTGTGAATCCTTTATTTGCTTCATCAGTATTGTTCATTTTCCCAGCAGTGTCTTCGTACCACAATCCACATGTAAGATGTGATTGTTTCGCATGTGGAGCATAATTTAATAGAGTTTCTATGTAAGCACGATATCCATATGTATTATTTGGTGGAGACATAAGTTTTTGATTTAAATAGACATCTAATTGACTAAAAAGAGAGTGAAGCCAATAATTGACTGGAGCTACAACAGTTGTATCCTCAAGAGGTGTTAAATCTTGATTTACTATTTTTGCTTTGACATGAATTAATGTATGTGACAAATCAATGTAATCATCACCAGATCCAGGAATTTGAAATTCTAATGGTCCATCGTCGCTGAGTGATGAAATTGGTTTGTAGTGAATCCATTGTCCATTTTCTATGCTTGTTTGAGTTGATGGTAAAGCGAATAAATCCAGTTCGGATTTGGCACATTCACAAGAATGATTATGTAAAAACGACATTATTTTTATTTGTTGAAAATATATCGTTGTAATTTAATTTAAAATTTCTTTTAGCTCTTTTTAATGTTCTTCCTTTTAGATTCTCCGACTGAATGAGACTTTGTAGGCGACGTCTACTGTTTTTGTTACCTGATCCTGTCATCACTCGATCTATTTTATCATCAGCTTTTCTTTTTAAATTTGAAGTAGCTTTCTTAAAACGTTCTTGCACTGATTCATTTAATGGTTTTGCCTGTACCATGTCTGATAAAAGTCCTACACCAGCATTCAATGCCTCTTTTGCAACCACTCTTGTTCCATTTGACAATAGAGGTAGAATTGATCTAAACAATCCACCCAAAAAACTTCCAATACCATGACCACGCTGATGTGTTGTACCTTTATAGATAACCCCAATTCCAGTTCCAGCTTGATGCATGTAATATTGTTGATATGGACAAATATTATCACTACGTTTCTCATACATCATTTTATTTAAATTAGTTGCGTTTGAAATGTAACTTAACACAGCTCGTTCCAAATTCAAATGGTATATTTTCTCCGGTGTTAGACCTTATATCTATTTCAATTGTATCAAACTCTCTACGCATTACTGGAATATAGTGCGGTGGCGAAAAAACGTGCATTTTGTTCGATCCATATGCATATTTAACTGGATCCAAGGAAATAATCCGTAACAATGAACACATTACGTCTCCCACTATTTGAGGTTCTACGATATCACAGTAAATTAATAGTTGTGATGGTAAACCTAAGTAAAGGTTAGCTGGAAATTTACCTGTAGTTTTAGTTCTTACATCAGTATTAGGATCAAAACCAAGCTGAAGACTTAATTTTGAAGAAAACTTAAGAGAAATGAGGTCATCGATATTTCCGGTTAAAGTGATGTATTTTGAAATTTTATCGTAGCGTAGTTTAAATGATTCTCTAGAATTCAGTGCTGATAGAACATCATCTATATTTTCATAACTAGATGCTGGGATATGATTTTTATAAGTAACAATCTGTGGTTCAGCTTCATTGGGAACCTGCGCTTTTTTACTTATGTACATTATATTTTGTTTACTTTGAACAGTAAACATAGTACATGGATACTGAAATTCAACAATTCCTACCGACCATTCTCCTTCTAGTTTGATAGATTTTGGAAGTTTTGTTGAAAAGTGTGTTGTCTTATTATCAGGAAAGTATAAAAATGAGCTGTTACTAAGTAGCGTTAAATAAAAATCTTCGTTATTCATGACTCTAAGCTCGATGCTAATATCCAACTGTTAAATTTATTCGGATAACCTTTCCACTTCACGAACAACTCCTTTGTGAGACCTGAATACCGAGTACGTATAATTTTATCTATTTTGTGTTTTGTAGTGGGATCATATGTTACTTTTTGTAACTCTTTTTCATAGAATGTTCCTATTATAGGTTCATCTTTTAAATCTTTTAAAGTATACACTAACCACGGTGATCTCTCTATGACTGATGTAATTATAAATATTTCATCACTCCAATTTGTTTCATATCCTTTTTGAAATATGTGTTTATATTTTGTTATTCTAACATGATCACCAATTTGAAATTTAGGAATGGTTTTATACTGACTATTTGTGTTACCATACAAATTACGCCAAACTGTCATTATATTATTTTGATTAACATCACAAGGACGCATCTTAATACTTCGATGAATGCTATGGTTATATGAATAAAGCAAATCTTGTAAAATGTCAACATATCGATAAGTATTTTTATGTGTAAAATATCGCCACATTTTCATTTTCAATGTTCTCTGAAATCTCTCAACAATACTGGCTTTGATATCAGGATTGTTCGTCGTATAGTAATTAATATTTCGCATTTTTAAAAACTGTTGTACATCTTTCGATATAAATTCAGTACCTTTATCAGATTGTAAGTGTCTGGGAATAGTGTTAGCTTCTAAAAATATACTTGAAAAACATTTTTTTATAGATTCAGAGTTCTTTTTTTGCAAAGGTCTAGCAAATGCGTATTTACTAAAAACATCGATAACACATAAAATATATTTATTTCCATCATTACATTCACTGTAATTTCTCATGTCACTTAAATCAGCTTGCCAAAGATCGCTAATATTAGATAAAACATATTTATTTCTCGAAAATCGTCGCTGAACAGGTTTATGTAGGGTATAAGTTTCTTGAGACTCCAACCATTTTTTTGTATCTTCTTTAGTCATTTTACTTTTCATTGCTTCAGATAATTTATTTAAACTACTATAACCAGCAGGATTAGAAACATCATAATAAATATTTTTGATTTCTAATAAGGGGTCCATCTTTCCCAAGCAATTTTTCGTTTTACTTTTTCTTCGTTCGATTTTGGATATGTTTGGGGAGTTAATTGATTTGCGGTGCTTGAAGATTCTGTCACAGCTTGTGATGTTTTCCCAAAATCAGGTGTCTTTGACATGACATTTATGAAAGTCGCTCGTTTTGGATTTCCTATATAACTCAATGGTACTTTTAAATCCTTCAAAACTTGCGAAAATTCTACCCAACCATGTGGTGAACTGTTTTTGAGTGGTCTTACAACATCATTGATTAAGTCAACAATATTACTTTTATAAACTTTCTTGTTGTCTATAAAAATTGTACCGTCATCGTTCCAATTAATCTTATTTTTATTTTTCAATAAAATATCAATTAACAGCTCACCTTTTATTTTATATGTCTTTGGTATGAGTTGAAGCAGTTGAGATTTAGTGTAATAGTCATTACTTTTGTGTGGAATATTCTCATTAATCGGTCTTTCGTGTGTTTTCATAGGCTCTTCTTTAATGTCTGCAGTTTTCTTTGTTGTTACATCTTCTTTTATATAATTTCCCGACTCACCAAAATTTACTAAGGGTATTTCTATTGGTTTTCGATCTTTAGCAATAAAATACAAATATCTCTGAAGAGTTTGTTGATAAAGTGACCATTTCTCTCTGTCGTCTAATTTAGTTTTTAAAACTTTACTCATTTCTTCATCAAGTTGTGATAAATTGTTAACGGTAGTATTAGCATTATCTTTCTTAAGTCTCTCTATTGCTTCAGGTTCAATTAATATCATTTTCTTTGCGTTCTCCATTTTTATTCTAAATCAATGAATTAAATAGTGCACCCAAAACTGTACTCAAGATAATTGGTAAGAAAGTTCCACCTTTTTGTATTATAATATTTTTTCTAGCTTTGTTCTTTGTCTTTGAAACAAGCTTTCTTAAAACATTCTTATACTTATCTAATTTATTTTTGTGTTCGTCTTGCAGTGGAATTTTCCCTTTCAAAACATTGTATATGCACTCACAAATACAATCGATTTCTTCTTTATTACAAGCGCCAAGTAAAACTTTTCTATATTTTGGTTTTAAGCAATGTAACGCTCTTAAAAACTCTTTATGTGCCTTTACTCTATGCGTCATTGTTTAATAATGATGGAATTGTCTTTAGAGTTATTGTATTTATATCCCTTCTTAGGAATGTAACAAATAGTATATTCATCAGGAAATATGTTAGTTTTCATTCGGTAAATATCATCTGTATTTTGTTTTAAATCTATCATTAAGTATCCATGTGGTTTACTAGTGGCATCTTTGTATGCTTCTTCAACATATTTAGGATTCTCAGGTACTATTTGACGAGCAAGAAAACGTATTTGAGTTTTGTCTCTAGGATTTTTAAAGTAAATGATGTAGCTAGAATTTAACGATATATCACGTTGTCCTTTCCCTTGATGAAACAAGTTTTGCGTTATATAGAATACACTCAAGTTTCTATGATGACTCCCTTTAGTAAAAATATCAACTATGCGCCCATCAGATTCTCTCATAAGGTCGTCGATTATAATCAATTGAGGATACTTCCCATCAAACATGTTCAAGTCAGGAATTCCTTGATAGTAATTAACTCCATTTAAATTGTATAATGGTTGCATTTCATCGTAACACCATAAGATAGTGTTAAATTCTTGATTACAAACATGATTTATGTTTTTCAAAAAATCACATACGAACTTTGATTTTCCGCAGCCACTAGGACCCGCTATAATAGCAGTGAAAGGGTGTTCAAAATGAAACATGTTAAATGTAGTAGGATACGTCTATTCAGTTAAAAGGTAAAACTAAATATGTACATATAAAAAAAATACATAACATTTTATTATATTTTCTTAACTAATACAATAAAAATGATATCTTAATACTATCTTAACTTATAATGACCCCAAGCTAATGTATCCATTGAGTTATGCAAAATATGTCGCTTGGTGTCGTTGTATGACAAACAAATTTTATTATTTTTTTGTGTAAATATAATATGTTTGATGCTTCTAAATCTATACATTTCAGCGAGTTGTATTTTTTTATTAAATAAACATGATTTATAGTCACTAACATTTAGTTTCTTGGTTACACTTCTATTAACCCCTTTAGCTTTGGTGATAGTACGATCTTCAACACTCATTGCATACATTTTTGATCGCAATCCAACAAATTCAGTAAGAATTTTACCGTTGTTCTCGTCTTTAAAAAATCCTAATTTCTTTTTATTTACTTGAGGAAAGTGAAACTGATTATTTGGAGGATAATCAGAAGTATCGAAATATGAATTTAAATCTCCCTTAATTTCTTTGTAAAAATCATCGCAAAATATTTGGTATATCAGACTATCAGTATCAGTATATAACAATTTTATGTTGGTAAATTTATTTTTCATGTACTGATAGTGAAAGTCATACATTAAAGTCTTGGATATCTCTAATATGCTAAAACCTAAATATATGGGCTTATTATAAAACAATTTAGTTTTGCGAAGTTGGACTGCGACCAAATTTTCAGAAAAAATGGAAAGACTGTGGAATTCGGGGCGAGCAATGAGACTCTGAACACCTTTGATTTTTCCATGATTTTTCCAATGTGTTAATAACTTTACGTTTACTCTTTTTTCGATATTTTCCATTGTCTTTCCAAATACAGAATTATTCATCAGCTTATAAAAATCTTTTTCAAAGTCGGATGTTGCTAAAGTTCGTAATTGGGTGTTTAATTCAATATATTTTTTTAACCAAGGTTTTTGCTTGAATTTTAATACTCTATGAACTTTTTGTACTCGCAAACCATATTTCTCACATTGCAAAAGATTTCTATAATGTATAACATATTTTTTTTGTTATATAAATTAGTAACTAATTTAGATTCTTTCGAATTACCTACACAAATATTTTCTGGACACAATGGAAAGTCGGAATGAGCATCATGTAAGCTATCGGGGTATTCTAGATCTACTTCTAAAATATATCCAATATCAGAGGTGATTGGTACATTATAATTTACATAAGGATCTTCCCATTCAAAATTAGACAAAGGCAAATATTGAGACATAGCCCACCCATATAAATTGTTTGCATCAAGATAAATTAAATATGAAATAAGATCATTACTATCAAAAGTTTTCATGTGTGGATTATTTGCTTTTGCATAGCGATTACTGCATTGCGATATGCCTCCTCTAATACTGGATTTGACAAAAGCAATTTTATCAAAATCTGTTAATAATTCTAGCTCAACTTTGGTATATTTTAACATAGCATCCCAACTTAACCCTGGAGCGGTATAGTAATGAGCAGGATCTAAATCGTAAGTCTTCATGCAAACATTTCTAAAATTTTCGAAAATATCACATAAAAGTATTACATCAGTTTTTAAATAAAGATTAGAATAGTCAGCCATATTTTGACAGTGGAAATGAGACCATACTTTTTGAGCATGATTATAATCATCAACTGAAATGCTTTCACCAGTCAATGTACTAGCGAAACACTCAATTGATGGCAAAGATGATAATTCTAATGATTTGAACGAAGTCATATGTTCATATGGATAAACACCTTTCCGCTTTAACAACTGAAAGTCTTTATCGGAGGGATATTGTTTTTTCGTTTCTCGGAACTCATCGTCATTAAGATTCTTAGCTAGTGAATCTAAACTACTCGATAAAAATTTAAAAGAGTCAATAAACCTCAAACTAACCTTTTTACCATTTACATTCAGAATTTTTGAGAAGGAAATATACTTTTCTTTATTTTGTGGAATGATTTGTACCTCACCTTCGACAAAATTTAATGCATGTACAATAAAATGAGCATCGTAATTGCTCAGATTATGTAATATTATAGGAATAAATGAGGTGTTATGAATTTTTTTGCTACAATTCTCATGGCATACACCTATAAAAGTACCTAAATGCCAGTCGTGATCGATATATCGTTCGTCCTTTAATTCACTCTCACATATGTAACATATAGAAGCTTCTTGTATTGTTTTGTTGTCTATTTCTGATAGAGGAAGAGGACATTTTTGAAACGAATTAGCTCTACAAATAATTTCTATATCTTTACGTAAACTTGTCAAAAATACGTTAGCACAATTTTCGCCGGTATAAGTAACATATTTAGAAAGCTTATTATCATATGAACATTTGACGTAATAACCAAAGCTGTACTCATCATGTCTTTGAACGTTGGTAGTGAAAGATTTAAAAGGATCATTGGAACATGAATCGATTGGATTGAGAAAAGATTCAAAATCTGCGTAAATCACAAAGGGTACTCTCTTTTTCTTTTCATAACCTTCGAATTTTATCTTACCACTTGGTACATTTTCACCACGCCAGTTTTTTTTACTTATATTTTTATTTGGAAGATCGGTTCTGACATGTGTGCAATCATTCAATCTATGTCTATCGAGAGCTTCCTGACTGTTAAAATAAATAAGGCAGCCGTCACAAATGTAAATGGCATTATTTCTTGATGTAACCTGATGACTCACTAAACGAGATAAGTTTTTTATATAGCAATAATGGCCATTACTTCCACTTGTTATGTAAAGTAAATTAATATGAATAGGTTTGAGACACTTTGTAAAATATAATGGACCAATCACAGAGTTAGACTTACTCAAACCATTGTATTCCAGTCCATAAACGTTAACACTCAAATTATTCAACTTTTCGATTTTATGAATGTCTGTTAACTTCACAGGAAAAGGAACACCAACAAAATTTAACTTGTTTTCATATTTTGAATATGAAGAGACTCGATCTGAACTTTTATTTGCTGGGTACAATGCTGAGAGTAAAGCCCACTTAAAGCACTGAACATCGCTATTTTTTACATTTATTACTGCCTTTTTGTTTCGTATGTCGTGAGGCAAATCAATGTATGAAGATCCGCGAAGTGGATTAAATTTATTCACATTCATATCCAAACTTAATATTTTCTGAATAGACCAACCGCTGTCTTTCTTTTCAAATTCAGTTATTTTGTTTGCAAATGTTTCATTTAGAGAATCGAGAAATTCATTTAGATTAACAGATTCGTTAATGACGACATTCGGAGTTTGAAAATCAAAAGTATTTGTCAATTCTTTACATTGTTGAATAAAATTAGCTTGGAGTATAAAATTAACTTTAAAGGTTTTCAAAGCTACTATACTCTCACTAACTAAAGTAAAAAGAGTATCTCTGACGGAATTTAAAAACAAATTAAAATCTAAAAGCTCATCACTAACGGAGAGTGGAGTTATTCTGTAAGTATAAACACGTTTTCCAAATGCTTTTTCGATTAATGTTACATTAGGAAAACTGTGATGAATGCGTAATGCATTATTTTTATGAGTATTGCTTCGGTAATGATTTGCTAAATATCTCCTTTTAACAAGTATTTTGCATACCTCACACTTGATCATGTCAATGTTTAATGGTTGAACTGATGATGATGATGATGATGGTTCTGAATCCCTCGAAGTTGAAGGTTCGCTTGGACGTCTCATTTTCACAACTTTTTTATCGTTATCTTGAGCTACGCGTTTCAAGCCTCTGCCAACTTGTAAGCTGGTTAACAAAGAAAAAATAAGTTTTAAATTCAATATCTCATAAATTTAAACAGGAAAAAGAAGAAATAAATAAAAAAAAAAACATTAATAATCATTATTACTTACTGCTTTTCCACACTTTCACTTATGTTGAACAAAGCTTCATCAAATTGTGAATCAAAAGTCTTTGACTCAATACTTGTGAATTTATCGTTGAATTCCATAGCACATTCTGCTGATTCAACAATCTCGCAAATTTCATCCAATTCCTTGTCAGTCCAGCAATTACTTTCAATCTCCTGTTCTTTAGTAAAAAACACACTAGTAACATGATCACAGTTCGACATTTTCAACTACTATTTAACTCAACACGAATTAATGTACCGCAAGACGGTTTAAAAGTGAGTATGTTAGAAATGTTTTTGGCTTTTATAGATTCTTTATAAATGAACAAACCTATTAAACTACCGCAAATGATAACGAAAATATTCAAACTAATGCTTATGACTTATGAGTAATAAAGAAACAATGCCATTAGTAATAATGACAAAATCTGTTAGAAGTTTGAACAGGTTTAAAATTTCACAATAACAACTAAAGTTTTTAATAAACAAAATATTGTTTAACCGGCGCACCATTATTTCAAACATTGTATAATAAAAAATACAATAGAACTATTTAGATTTCATAAGAATATATATATATATTAAATGGGAAGTTTTTAATAAACAAAATATTGTTTCACCGGCGCGCCATTATTTCAAACATTGTATAATAAAAAATACAATAGAACTATTTAGATTTCATAAGAATATATATATATATTAAATGGGAAGTTTTTAATAAACAAAATATTGTTTCACCGGCGCGCCATTATTTCAAACATTGTATAATAAAAAATACAATAGAACTATTTAGATTTCATAAGAATATATATATATATATTAAATGGGAAGTTTTTAATAAACAAAATATTGTTTCACCGGCGCGCCATTATTTCAAACATTGTATAATAAAAAATACAATAGAACTATTTAGATTTCATAAGAATATATATATATATTAAATGGGAAGTTTTTAATAAACAAAATATTGTTTCACCGGCGCGCCATTATTTCAAACATTGTATAATAAAAAATACAATAGAACTATTTAGATTTCATAAGAATATAGATATATATTAAATGGGAAGTTTTTAATAAACAAAATATTGTTTCACCGGCGCGCCATTATTTCAAACATTGTATAATAAAAAATACAATAGAACTATTTAGATTTCATAAGAATATATATATATATTAAATGGGAAGTTTTTAATAAACAAAATATTGTTTCACCGGCGCGCCATTATTTCAAACATTGTATAATAAAAAATACAATAGAACTATTTAGATTTCATAAGAATATAGATATATATTAAATGGGAAGTTTTTAATAAACAAAATATTGTTTCACCGGCGCGCCATTATTTCAAACATTGTATAATAAAAAATACAATAGAACTATTTAGATTTCATAAGAATATATATATATATTAAATGGGAAGTTTTTAATAAACAAAATATTGTTTCACCGGCGCGCCATTATTTCAAACATTGTATAATAAAAAATACAATAGAACTATTTAGATTTCATAAGAATATATATATAAATTAAATGGGAAGTTTTTAATAAACAAAATATTGTTTCACCGGCGCGCCATTATTTCAAACATTGTATAATAAAAAATACAATAGAACTATTTAGATTTCATAAGTATATATATATATATTAAATGGGAAGTTTTTAATAAACAAAATATTGTATCACCGGCGCGCCATTATTTCAAACATTGTATAATAAAAAATACAATAGAACTATTTAGATTTCATAAGAATATATATATATTAAATGGGAAGTTTTTAATAAACAAAATATTGTTTCACATTAAAATGAGAGAAATTGTAAGTATTTATTTTTTAACATAGCGACAAAGAGACAGGCACTGTGACGTCGTTAGGTGATGAGTAATGCAAGAAAGAGACAGCAACACTGCACTGTGACGTAGGTTCTTCGTTAGCAATTCGGGGAAGTGAGTGATTAGGCTGTGCGTGAGCTTAATGAGGGTGACTAATAAGCGACTAGTGGGATTTAATTAATCGAAAAGCTATCTTTGGAATGGTTAGAGATAGAGCTCTGGGACCCAGCGCAATCGATTCAAATGGGGGGCTAAACCTTTTTTTTTTTTTTTTTTTTTTTTTTTTTTTTTTTTTTTTTTTTTTTTTTTTTTTTTTAGTTCCGACGCATCGACTCGCGGGGTCTGGCACACTGGCATTCGTTGGTTCTGGCGCTTGCGCCAGAACCAACGAATCCATACTACTGGTGCTTGATGGGTCATAAAAGACCCTTGCATGAGTCATTTATGATTTGGAAAGTTCGCATATGGCGCTTTGAATTTGTCACTAGTTTGATGTTTTATGCTGATTCCTGGGTATAATGTGGGGAAAATTTATAGTAGCTACGTATATTTGGGTTAATAAAACTGACACTATTAAATAGTTTGATTTATAAATAGCATATTTTTACATTTTAAAAGCGTTATTTCACATTAATCATCAACCAAATAATCATCATTTTTTTATATATCGATGGTAGCGTGTCTGGAATCGGCATCTGCTGCAAGCCATTTACTTTTACCACTAAAGAAGTTACAACGAAAACGAAGTTCTTACAACTTACTCGCAGATATGTTATTGGTAGGGAGGAGAGGACAAATTTCCGCTACTCAAGCGAATAAGAATTTTGACATAGTTTGATACGTTAAAATTTTTATAAGTATAAATTCGTGTATAGTTCTTGTCCGAATTTGTATTAACTTATTCCTATTAATATATAAATGGATATTTAAGCCTACTTCAAGGAATCGAACCCATAACTACAGTACGCATAATTTGATTTTGACAATTGTGCAATAGTCTTAAAATAATTCTTAATAGGATATCAATTATAATTTTATTTTTTATCCATAATTTATAAATTGTATTTTAACAGAAATCTCCAAGGTCCGTTAATCTACAACGATAGTAGCTTGAAATAAACTAACTTGTACAACTCGCAAGCAGTCAACCAGTTTGCAACTATCACTATGATTAACGACTGTTGTATCGCCTTCGGTCCTACAGACCCAAATCCACTTTAGATTTGTTTACTCAAGTTTCAAGTAAAACAGTGTACATTCAAATGACATTAGAATAATAGATTAAGCCTTATAAGCTGAAGGATATTGAATTATTGCATTATTGTTGTTTTGAGTTATTATGAATATAAAGGATTAGAATTATTTAGCTTTTTACTCCAACTTTATTTATTTTACTATGTTCTTAATTAATTCGATAAAGTAGTCAGAATATATTTTCTTGACTAGATTAGGACATATAAAAGTTCTGATACGAAATATCTATTGACTTTTATTCAGTAATAAACATATGAAACAAAATAAAATCTCAATCCTAACCAAATCCAAACATGCCGAATCAATCATAAGAACATGAACAATTGCCAAAACCACAAAAACCAACAAAAACTGACATGCTACATACAAATTTAGGCCGAAACGTGTCGTTAATCACAAACTCGCTCAGTAAGCTATAGGCTGATACTGGGTTAAAAATCACTCTACATAAATCTGCGGGTTATCTGCCTAAATGACCCCCGGTACCGTTTGCGGGTGAAACGGCGTTTCTACATATATTGTATATATTTAATGTTTTATTGTTAACCATTGGTGCTATTTGTCAACTAATGTTTTGCGGTACGGTCTAAATCACTCAAAGTGATAAATTGGGATTAGAGGTGAGTTTTTCATAGTAAAAGTCGAGATAGCTGATTTGAATGCGGTTCGGTGTAATATTTCATATTGTATCAACAATAAAAAAACGTCAATTTTATTTTAACCGAACAGTTTTTAGTAACAGTAATTGTTGATGGGAATAGTATATTAAAAACGTAGTGAAGTAATATTACTATATATTTTTTTTAAGTTTAAAGAAGTAGAAAGGTCAGTGATAATAGTTAACAACAATATTATATTATTGAGATTTTGATATTAAAAATATTATATTAACCAAATGATGCAGATATATTACTTGAGATGGCGTATATCGTGAGGAGGCATTCCTCACTTTGGGTCCATAGCTACTGATTGCCTGCATCATTATAAAACAATCGAAGAAGTTTCTTTTATATTTTTTCCTATTTTTTTTTTATATCTATATTTAAAAATATAATATAATTCTTTTCTATAATAAACGTAGTACCTAATATCCGTACAATTTAAATGGCACTTAAATATAAATATAATCTCTTCTCATTTCCTTAACATAATATTAGCGTTTTTAAAATTATAAACTCCAATTAAATTTTCTAGTATATAATTCACAAAGTGCTTCCCTATTCTACGCTATATTCGAGTTCTAGCAAATTAATTTAAAATCACAATGCCTGTAGCTGAATCGTTTCCACTTAAATCTATTAAAGGACAATTTGTACGGGGCGATTTAAAGTGTAATTAAATTTATTTCGAAGCCGCTACCCAACGCCCAAAATTATCATATTTAGAGAAATAGAAAGTGAAATGATTTATAACTTTATGTAAACGGTATGGTCGTGGATTCAGCCAGTCCTTGTTGGAGAATGTGTATATTAATTTTCACTTTTCTTGCTCTAGAAGACAAAATAGCTTTTAACGTCAACAAGACGGGATTAGAAACTTATAGTCGAAGTTGCAATCAGGATTTATTTTTCATTATAATAATATTTAAACAAAATAAAGTAATAAAATACATTATGGCGAACGACCCACTCACTGCATTAATAAAATTCCGGTCAAAAAAAAAATTAAAATTAATTAATTACAGCGTTTAACCACTCAGTCTGCAAACACCCTTAGATCTATTAACAGCTGCACAATCTCCGCAAATGAATCTCCTTTTTCTTAGCAACTGTGAAGAGTTGGCTTTTATTTCCGTTTCGAAAATCTTGTTTCAAGAGCTCGAGTTGGTCTCATGATGTTAGGTTTTGTTCGACTGTGTTTTGATTTCGTAATAATAGATGAAAGAATCGTCTTAGTTTCCTTGGGAGGAATATAAAATCGTGTTTTAAAATTCTTTTTGTGACGTCTGTTGATAGAATTAAATGTATGCATATTGTTATATAGGTGTGTTAAGTGTGAATATTTTATTTTGCAAATGCATTTTGTAGAAAATAATTTATAATTGAACGAGTTAGTCGAAGAGCGGCGGCACAGTTTATAACATAGAACGCGATGATTTTGAATTTGACTTGCGCTGAAAAAAGGACAATGTGCGACGTTCTGATCTGTCACTTAAAACGCAGTCTCGAAAAATCGGCGGAAAGTGGGGAACGGAGTGTCTTAACACTAGATTAAGTTTGTCTATTCTGCTTTGCAGGAAAATTAATGCAATTTGCGACATTGCTCTTTATAGGCTCTTTGTAGTCTGTAATTCATAGAGAAAATAAAATAAATAAATCAAATAAATCAGCTTCACACCGTATGCCGCACACAGTAATTGACGAATACTACTTCAGTGATATATTTCTATTTATTTCAGAAAGTTCCTTTGTTCTAGAGATCATATTTGCCGTATATCCACTCGCTATCACCTCTGGGACTATAACTTCGAGGTCTGCTTTATGAACTGTCATACTGTAGAATGTATCTTGTATTAGAACAACTAGGGATTATTTAATAGGCACCTTAATAATAAGTTGAGTCACGGAGGTATGAAGATGTTTACAGAATTTCTATTATTATGTATTTTTGTAATTTTTGCATATGATATCAGAACGACGATCGTGTATTTCATTTCCCGTCGGGGCCTAAGGCCTAGACAAAGCTTCGAGTTCTTCACTTAACATGCAATGTCTCGAAGTTGGGCGGAGAGTGTCAAATAGAAGGTCTGAACTGAGCTCTCACTGGATTCAGAAATGGAATGAATGTGAGAAGCTGTTTCACTGCAATCGTCATTTTCATCGCCATTAAGACTTTGAATGGATATATTGAAAGGATTTTTTTTATATATTTTTTTTAAATACGTTTTATTTAATATACAATTTGGATTCTCAAACTCTCAAACGTATTTCTGCGATATACCACGCACAGTAAAAAGTCATGGATATTCTATGAATGTTCTCAAAAGTTTAAAAACTAAAACTAAGTAGTGACCTCAATAATACTTTCTTTAGTACAAAAGTAAAATAATATTGTAACAAACACATTACCACCAATACCTATACTTCCAGTATACATTAAGTCGTAACAGTTAAAACAATCAGACATCCTTGCATTATTGAACTGTCCATTCTCCCTTGAGCCCTCTCTAGTTGTCAATTTACTCGTGCCACCCCAAATCTGCATAGCTGGGGGTGGAAAACGGGAGGCAAACACAGTCTGGTTTATTTTTTTCTGCATATAGCACGGTAGGCAGAGGGAATCTAGTGCTAAAACATTCTGTACTCCACTTTCCGCTGAATTCTAGAATGGCGGAACTCAACGCCGCGCGTTGCCTGTTACCAGAGCTAGGAAATCAAAATATTAAATATCTCATTTCCTCGAGAGGGAATCGAACCCACAACCTGTCGCGCTTACATTCGCTTGTGATAAATATTTAATGTAATAAAACAATTATGAATTTACTAAAAATAACTGTTTTACTTACGTTAAGACTCCCGAGAGGGAGTTTAGTACTCACTATAACTTATATACCGCGGCGTTGCTTTAATTGATTAATTGAAACGTTGCAACGTTGAGCGTAGGCTGAAATACTGAAATTCTGATTTTCACTTTGTTTTTTTTTTTGTTAAGTGGTTTACGCGACGCTTTTAATATCTCGATCTCGTCTGCCATTTTGCTGTCTGGGGTGGATTGGGCGGAAATGGATAACGCGTTTCGTTTTATACAATTTTTATGTAAAATATTCTTTATTTTCGCTTTGGTAATAAGATAAAACCTCTGTTCCCAACTATCTCCTGATTTTCGAGATATTGTGTGTTGAGTAGCAGAATTTAACGCCGCGGTTCGCCGCAGTATCCGAGCGACATCATCGATTGGGAATATTGGGAATTATTTAATATTTTAATGACACCATATAATACACTATATGTAAAATACACGTGTAAAATTAATTTACTTAAGTAAAAACAATATGTCGGTATCATAATAAAATTTGGAAGCTTCGTTACTTAATTGATGATAGGTTCGAATGAAGAGTGACTAGCGTTTTATATATTACCTTGGTCTTTAACATATTTAGATTATGACTTCACGCTGTATCCCACATATAGCAGGAAAAGAATCTAGTGTTAAGACACTCCGTCCCATAATAATCTGGATTGCAGTGAGAATGTAGTGTCTTATATTTAATATCCGATCAAAAATTATCGTAAACTTTCGTTATTTTTTAAGACAATTGTCACAGAGACACGGATGTATTATTTTTTTTAGGTAAGTAATTGTTAAGACCCTCCGTTTACCATTTTTTAATAATAAATTAAAAATGTGATGATTACAGAACTCAAGTAAAGTGAAAAAAATATAGAATCGGTGCTCGACTAGAGTCGATCCATCCATCCATCCAGAGAGAGATTTTTCAACTGTTCCTCATGTCAGCTATCATTAATTAAATCTTCACCCTGTTTACAATGGAGAAAAGGGAATCGAGAGAAGAATGAGGCACTTACCAGATCTTAAGACACACCGTTCTTCACTTTTCATGCAAATTCATGACAATGCGAGCAGCATTGAACCCACAACCATCGACTTCGCTATTCATATTAATTTAACAATATAATTAAAAAAAACTAATTCTTAATACCATATATTATATCACAGCTTACGCCAAATCAACACCGAAAGGCGATAACTCAGTGTTCCAAAAGATTAACGAAGTGAAATGTAGTGAGAGAATTAATGAACTTGCCCGGCGTCAATTGATCGAATCTGAAGATAGTCGAAACATGTTGGCAGAAATTCTTAAGTCAAATCTTAAGATTTATTTTTGCACGTTTTATTTTTATTGTACTATTAAGTATTTAGGTGTCTTGATGTTTTCCTTTTAAATGTTGTTGTAAGTATATCAGGAGGCAGTTGTGGCGCAGGGACGTAAGGGTGTGACTGTAACGCGACGGTTGTGCGTTCGATCCCCGTTCGAGGAAATTAATTATTATTTATTAATATTTTCATTTTTTCGCTCTGGCACCAAGACAATAGCCTGGCGTTAATTTCCGCCATTCTACACGCAATGCCTCAAAAATACTGCGGAAAGTGGAGACTTTAACACTAGATTCCCTCTACCTACTCTGCTGTATTCGGAATACAGTGTGAAGTAGCAGTGGTTATACAGTTTTTGGCTTGACGTAAATTATTCTCCAAGGTTATCTTTGCATGGTCGTTGGTAAAGCTAAACGAGGCGATTTTATTACCTCTATCTGCTAAGAGTAAAGAAGATTACTTATTTTTTTATACAACAAAAATCAGATTTACTTTTATTCCCTTTTTTATCCAGAGCAAAAACAACTTGGTATTGAGACATACCATTTCGCGGCAATTCATGTAGACGGGCGATACTTAACGCCGCGCTTAGTCCGGTTACCAGAGCAAGGAAATGAAAGTAATTCTTTCTCCGAGTGGGAATCGAACCGACAAACGTAGCGCTTACAGATAGAACGCTGTGCCGCTGCGCTACGACGGCAGATATTTCCCACTATTCCTTTTCTTTCTTTCAAAAAAACATTTCCATGAAAATTAATTTCATTTCTTCAAACAGAAACATTCTCAAAGAAATAAGTCATCTTAAACAAAGAAAGTTTGAAAGAGCTTAAAGCTCATTCAGTAAATATTGTGACAAACCACTATTTACTGTCGAAGTACCCTTATTTATTTATTCGTTTCTTACTAAATAAGTAAGGGCTGAATGATGAGTTTATTTATTTAAAATGAAATTTCGATCTATAGTTAATTTAATCTGTCTTTGTTGGGATATTTTTCATTTTTTACATTATTATAGGCACAGCGGGAGTGTGTATATATACCTATAGCTAAAACTCGTCACTCAGCTCTCCATCGGTCTCTCTCTGTCTGATTATCTGTCACTAGGCTATATCTCATGAATTGTGATAATTGGGCGGTTGAAATTTTTACAGATGTTAGCGTACTCGTGTAAAAGAGGGTAGATTTAGGTGGAAAATAACTATAAAAGCAGTGGAATTGTGTCAATCGGGGGCAACTCGCCTGTAAGTGACGGCCCCTATTGGAAGGAAACTAGTGTGAAGTATTGTTAGTAGGTGATACATATCACTTATTGCAATTACATAGTATCTCTTTAAAAATAGTTTAGAATCATATAGACGATGTGTGTTTTTAACGTGTTTGTTAAAAAACGTTACCCGCTTCCGATTTTTAACATCAGAAGTGGGATACGCATGAAGTTTTCATATCTTTATGTGTATCTTCGCCCCATTGGTATTTTGGATTGAAAGTTTGGTATTCTAAAAATTAAAAGCTATTTCTTATTATAAAATCTTTGCTGTTTGAAATTATTATAGAAAAATAGAAGGACTACTTTACTAATAATTTTATTGTTTTAGTAATTTTATTGTGGTGTCATAAGGACTCGAAAAATGGATCGAATCAAGGATGAATAATAAGCAAGTGTCAGGTTAGACCGAGCGAAAATACAGGTCTGTGCATGATGCTTTGGGAGTAAGTTAGCCACACTTTACAATTTTTATAATTTTGACTCCTTATTGAATTTGAATATTGACATGTGTGCTCAAAGTTGATCTTGGTACTCTTAACTGAGAAAAATACTCTTTAAGAGCAAGACGACTTTAACAACTTGGTACGCTTAAGTGAGTGAAATGCTCTTTAAGGGCAAGTTGTGTTGAGCTATGAGTCTGGGTTTCCTAAGGTTTCCTAAGTGTGGCATAGTCCTTTTAGGGTTTCCTAAGGTTTCCTAAGTGTGGCATAGTCCCTTTAGGGTTTCCTAAGTGTGGCATAGTCTCTTTAGGGTCTCCTAAGTGTGGCATAGCCCCTTTAGGGTTTCCTAAGTGTGGTATAGTCCCTTTAGGGTTTCCTAAGTGCGGCATATTCCTTTTAATTTGGGTCCGATTTCTAACACAGATGATATAATTCTGTGGACGTTTTAATAGCAAATACTAAAAACAGAATAAATAAATATCTAAGGCTTCCAAAGTATAAATGTGTTTTTTTAATTGATACTGAACTCGTGGTGCGCGAACTTAGCCGATTTATTTATTCTTTCGTTGCACATTTTTTTTAAATAAGAGACAAGTAGAGGAGATAGTGATGTAATGCTAAATTCTCTAATATTACTTTGTGTTATGTTGAAACGTGTAACGTGTAAAACCTGTGCGTTGACTGTCTGTCATTCAGTAATGGAAGAGTTTCATATGGATTGATATGGCCATTACCCATGGTTGCGGTTCATGGATTCGATTCCCAATCGTTAGAATGAATCAATTTTATTGCAGTGTGAAGCTGCAATAGCAATTGCAAGCAAACAAGCAAGATAAATTATTATAATAAATTATTATATGAAAAGTAAGAAAAACATTGATTATGACGATACAAAATAATATTTACATAATAAGTAAAAAAAAATCTATTTAATCCTTAAGCACCATTCCAATAATATTTCAACCGAGTTGGAACTCTAACAATTTTCAAACAAAATTTTTAACATAAATCAAAGCTCGGATCGTGACTAGAAACACTTGTTATAATACGATAAAACTGTTCCATTTTAGATTCTGTTACAATTCAAAATATATATGTAATATATAGATGTAAATTTATCTCAGTTATTCGAAGGAAAGTAGGGAACGGAAATGTCTTAATGGGAACGCAATTTCTTAACACTAGGTTCCCTGCCTACTCTGTTAAATATAGTAATACAATGTGAAGGTAAGAAATGTCTCAATTGAATAAAACCTAACAGCATACAATACTCGGGGAAACTATGTATATTTTATTTATTTTCTTATCCTCGCTTTAATAAACGAAGCGTAGCGTTGAGTACAGTCACTCATCACGCAATATCTTGAAATTTGAATTAGGAAAGTGAGTGTCTTAACACTGTGTTGTTGCAGTCTGTGTTTTACTCTTTTTCCTGCGTAGGAGGGTTCCTATGCAGGAAAAAGACTAAGGCTGCTCTTTATTTAATTTAAGTTGAATGTTTTGTTATTATAACACGCACAAAAAATATTTTACCAGTTAAAAGAGTTACAAATTACGAAATTCCACACTATATTTTCAATTCACATCGTTATTAGGCAAAAGGTCAATTTCGGTAGCAATTTTTGCAACAAATTCACTAGACAGACTTAAAAGGAAACCAGAAACGGCGTCACGTGACGGCACATAACGGAGGAAATTACCAATGGCTCCAGGAGACTTGGCGGGGATCGACAACATTTTTGTGGAGATTGTTTTAATTTTTGTATGTTGCTAAATAAAAATTTTATTAACAATTTTTTTATTAATCTTCACGCTGTATTCCAAATTTAGTATAGTTGACAAAGGCAATCTAGTGTTAAGAAAGTTCGTTCTCTGCTATCCGATCAATTTTCGAATCATGTGCTGAGTGTGGGATGCTGCGCTTTGTCTTGTTACCAGAGCGATAAAATAAAAAAAAATATCCCGAGAGAGACTGAACCCACAACCGTCGGGTTTACAGTCAGATGCCACGAAGGCCAGAACTAATTAAATAATACATAACAATTTCTTTACTAATCAGGTGCTACAAGGTACAAGGATGCTTAGAATAAAAATTAATTTAATTAAAACCAAAATTTAATACTTAAAGGAAGTCACGTTATGTATTTTAGCCAATGTGATCACATGTCTGTTATTTTCTTTTTCAGTTTACTGGAACCTAATGTAAAGATGACGAAGACAAAGGTTCTGGTTTTTAAACGAGATCAAGAAAGGACGGAATGCAAGACCAGTGTAAACGGTAAGATATTGTAACAAGTGAATGAAGTGGTATACTTGGGAAGTATGTTCAGTAAAGATGGAAGATATGAGGGATGTGGAAAGGCGTATTGCTGTCGGTATCAGGGTTAACGGAGCTTTAGCTGCAGGCTGGTTAGCTTTTGCTAGTTTTTTTTTAAATATAAAGATAGCCCGTTTACGTTTCCGTCTAATTTGCTTAACATTGCTTGCTGATTGGTGAAACTTAACGCTGAAAATACATTAATTATTAAAAAAATCTGTTTAAATGTTATGATTTAAAATATTAAAAAAGGTTGACAGCACCTGTACCAATCGAAAATTAATAACGTCGCGCGCCCGTTGTTTATTGGTCGGGCTAATCGGATGAATCGCGAGCGGCTTTTGTCGGATAAGCGATGAGAGCGCTGTTTCATATTGTGTACAAATTTAATTTTTGCTTAATATAAAGAAACAATTGTTTGTTTGTAATGTACATTGTATTTACATAATAAATATTAGGTGGTTTTGTGATAGAAAGCAAAGAAAGGAGTGTCTTAATACTGTGTTATTTTTGTTAACTCCTCGAAGGAGAGTATGTATTTAAAAATATTTTAAATCTTTCTTATATTCTCATTAACGATGACGTAGCTTGTACATACGTTATATTTTATCATTTCCAAAACAACCGCTATAGAAATTATTCTTGTAATAAAATTATTAAAAAAATCAAAGTGTAAAAATGCCAAGTTCTGGAGGCATTGCGTGTTGAGTGGCGGAACTCAACGCCGCCGCTTTGCCTCGACACCAGAGCGAAGAAATGAAAATATAAATGTAAATAAATATTTTATTTCCTCAAGTGTGAAGCCTTCAAAATCAAATATAGCCTAGATCCTGCCTAATAGCTACACAAACAAAAAAGGCTTCATTTAAATCGGAAATAAATAAAATCATAGATTCATATTCAATTAATTATTTTTAGGCCTTCTCAATTATTTTTTCTTGTGTTAAGTTTCGAAACTAAGCAAAGCGCGTTATCTTCTTACCGGATCCAAGATATCACAATAATTCATACCCCAGTATGGGTACAGAACCTACAACCGTCGCGTTAACGGTCATTTATACATTGAATTCAGCATTATTAGCAGAATTAAAGTAAATTTTCAAAACATTGAACACAATCGCGCCAGGTTTATTCTATAAGTGGCGCTAACAACACATTCGACAAAAGATACCGTGTACACGGACACTCGATACCTATTCAATTATCAAATTGTCCATTGCATGATATGCATTCTATTTTGTATGTTAGAACGGCATTTTCTAATTGGTGGCTTTGTTTTGAAAATGATTTTATGTTTGGTTTAATTATTAGTATTGGGGCCAGTTGTGGCGCAGGGGCACAAAGTGGGGCTGTAAAATCGACTGGTTGTGGGTTCTATCCTCATACGAGGAAATGAAATATTTATTTAAATTTATATTTTCATTTCGTCGCTTTGGTGTCTAAGCAAAACGCAGCGTTGAGTTCCGCCACTCAATACGCAATGTTTTTAGAATTCGGCGGAAAGTGTGGGATGAAGTGTCTTAACACCAGGTACCCTCTGCCTACCCCACAGCGTTGATTATTTGGTAAAATTGTTAAATAGATTTTTTTCATTCAGCTTTTTTTCATATAATATATTAGGGAGGGAGAAAGGAAAGGGAGAAACTAATACAAGTACACTCCAGTCTCCGCTTTCCGCCTTAATTAGAGGCATTATGTGTTCAGGGTGGTATTCAACGTTACCAGTTTTCTAGCCAGATGGAAGTGGAAACAATTCGTTTCTTTGAGACTGCTTCGAAAAACCCGTTCCACTGTGTTCAACACGACAATAGAATTTGACGGAGAGTGGGCAACGCAAGTCTATGACAAGTTATAAGTCTATGACAAGTTAGAAGTTATAAGTCTATAACAATGGGAACAGAGTGTCTTAGCACTAGGTTTCCAGGTTCCCTTTGCCTGCCCTGATATGTGCGGGATGAATATTTGTTCCGCTTTCGCGTAAAAACAGCGTGAGACTAATAGAAATCTAAGCTACGTATAGCTTCCAAGCTTAATAATGACGCAATTATTTCAAATGAGTCAGATTCAGTTTATTTTGTTATTTTATTACAAAGTTAACAAAAGCATGTTAAAAAAACATTAAATAATAGAAAATCCAATTTACCACTTTCACCACTCCGGTCATTAATTTTCGAGATTTTTTTTGTGTCAACGTAGATTAAAATATTTTGAAAATAATCAACATATGTATATTCATTACCTCGAGTGAGGATCGAATTAACAACTGCACCTTTTATTTAGCTTCAAGCTGAATTCCGCACATGGTAGAGTAGGCAGAGAGCTGGTAACCTGTTGAGACACTCCGTTCCTATTAAGACACTTCCGTTCCCCATCGAATTATCAAACCATTACGTATCGAGTGACAGAACTTAACGCCGTTCTTGTCTTGTTAAATCTTAAACATAATTTTCTAAAATCATAAAACAACCACAAAATAAAGAAACAAATTTTGTTTATATGCACTGATAAGTTTTTTTTTAGTTTCAACAAACAAATGCACAAGTTGAACTATGAAATGAGTTTCCCAAGTGGCTATAAAATTGCGAATCATTTGCAGCGGCATCAGACATGTTAGTCTATAAGTGAATGGGGGCGTGGAATTGCCAATTTCTTTATTTCTCACCATCTGACGCTTTCATGGGGACAGATAAAACTTGTTTTGGATTGTTAAAATTTTATTGTTAGTAGTATTGAAATGCTAGTATAAGTTGTAATATCATTTGAAGTGACTAGTATTTGATTTGTGTTTAAAAGTTTTATAATTGAATAATGAAAAAGTCATTTATAATTAAATTTATTTAATATTTTAATAAATAAATAAATTTAGGCTAAAATCTAATTTAATTAATTACAATATTGAACCTACTACCCCCAATTACCCCCCCTCCCTACCCCCCAAATACCCCCTATTACAATATTGAACCTACTACCCCCATATCTATCTTCAAAACGAATTCTTAACATAATTTACATACTAAAAAAGGGTCCAAGTGGCTATAAAACGTCGTAGTTTATAAAGTGTGTAGATGCATAGAATTGGCAATTTCTTTCATTGAGGCCACCTGACGCCCGCATACGCCGCCATGCCGCCTTGTTTCCTCTACACTAGCATCCAATTCGTCGAAACTAATAAGACCTTTAGGTTTAACTGGTTTGGAAATATTTAAAAACATATTTATTTTTATATGTTAAAAAATAAACTGACCGGAAGTGTGTAGTGGATAGAAAAGAAGGCGGTGTGAAGATTTTGTAAAAAGAAAATAATTAGCTACTTAAAAAAATATGTAAAATTAATACAAATTCATAAGTGTTAAACGCAGCTTCACGATTTTTCTCGCATTGCAGGGTAGGCAGGAGAAATCAAGACTTAAGAAATTTCGTTCGGCAGAACTTAACGCTTCAGTTTGTCTACCACAGCTGGGAAATGAAATGGGGTTGAATGAAATGATACTCCTAAGTGAATATCAAATCCAGTTTCAAAACTGTGTGTGTGAATGTTGGAACTTAACGCCGCTGGAAAAAAATTTTTTGTTCACACTAAACAAATATTGGGAACAAAAATATTTCTTCCAGTGCCCAAGAAAAACGCCTCTCAAACAATTTCACTCTATATACGAAAATATGATTCACATGATTCTTGACGTTTTCAACGTCAAATAATTTACAAACATTACATATAAATTATACAAAAGAAAACCAGTAAATACGGTATATTTATTGTATATTTCACCCACGTATTAGCCCTTGTACTAAGTCTAATAAAATCTCATCAAGACAACTTGGAGGGATGAACTAGTTTTTTAATAAAAGTAAGAGGGCGACTCTAACAAAACAACTTGAGATGTTGAAATTAAGCAAAAACGAAATTAAAAGTCGACCGGCGGACTTCTTAGCGGATACACTAATGAACAAACTTTTATTAGTCACTCCGAGAGGTCACTTCCATTGAGCCATAAAACCAGGGAGGTTTTTACAATTTTTTTGGAGATTTAAAGATATTTCTAAGAAATAGAGTTAGATTTTTTTATTTCTCGGCTCTGGCAAGACTTAACGAGATGTTAAGCTCCGTCGCTTAACCCGTAATGTCTCGAATTCGGGTGTAAAGTAGAAAAGTCTCTGTCCAATCTGCTATGTGGGAAATAAGATAACAACACAAGAAAACATGGATACAATAAATCTCATTAGATTGAAGGATCCTCATCCTCAATTCATTATTTTCTAATGTTAATTTTTTATAGTGCGTCATATTGATTGGTGTCGTAGCAACCATTATAATGTATTGAAAATTGTATATCAAAACTATAATAAAATAATCGCATATTTCAATAAGCATATCGTACATCTATAGTTTACTTAGATAAAAAACTAAAATTTTAATTTCTTTAATTTTCTCACTTATTATATTAATAATATTTTCCCACCTTTCCAATGGCCTAAAAATAAGGGCGCAACTTGTTCTATATTCGATGAAAATAATTTTTCGTCTTCGCCTTTGTTAAAATTTATATTGCTTTGAAATAAAAAATTACAATTCCCACGCCTTAAAAAGTTCATTTTGGAAAAATTATGTAGTATTAATGACAGTTAAAAACAACATTACACTTTGCTTAAGTTAAAGAGATTTACAGTTTTAATGTCGATCACTAATTTTCTGTTGAATTAAATTAAAATGCGTCCTTTTTTTTCAGCTTCATTCTCTATCCCGCATATAGCAAATTAATAAACAATAATTCAGAGTTATACGTTAGTGCCACTGCACCATGACGGCTTCAAAATGTCTAGGTATCAATATATTTTATAGATTTTTTTTCGCATAGCATGGTAGGCAGAAAGAACCTACCTAGTGTCTCTTCGTTTTCGTTCGTTTGAATAGGAATCGAATCCACAACCATCGAGGTTACAGTCGCTTTTATATCTTTACGCCCCGACGGCTTTATATTTGTTTTCGTTTTATAATTTTTTAATTTTCTAGATCCCATATAAAATAACAACAACCTATTTAAGGCTTTATACACATAAACTGAACTATAACAGTATCCATAAAAAAATATTATGTACATAAAGATCAAGCTAGGCCTCTATAACAAAATAATAAAGGACTATTAATATTTTAATTTAATCTTTTGTATTATTTTATCCTTTTTAATCAGAGAAACATTGAGAAAATTTTCGTTTTTTCGTTTCGTTTACTCTGAATAAATAATAAATAACGGAACTCAACGCCGCACAGCGCTGCAGTGTGCAAAGTTTACCTTTTAAGGAGAGTCTATCATCGTACTTTACTATATTGCTTTTCATTCTATATCTTGATGTGATTTAGCATCAATCCCTGCAGCCATATTTCCAAATCAGATAACCCTACATTATCTATTAGTGATGCAATATCGACAAAAGTTGAATTTATATTTTTTTATTTTTATCGTTCTCGCAGAACTGTGCGCCGTAATTTATATTTAAATATTAGTGGAGCAATCAGTGTGTAGTACATATTTTAAAATATTTTTTTAGCTTCACATTGTGTCCCGCATATAACAGGGTAGGTAAAGGGATCTACGGTTAAGACTCTCCGTTCCCCCATTTTTGCCCAATTTTCGAGACATTACTTGTAGAATAGTGGAACTTAATCCCGTGCTTTGTTTACCAGAGCGATACAATTAATATAATACGATCATTGCTTCAAGTGGGAATTGAATCCGCAACCGTCCCGTTTACAGTCAGCCGCGAGCCACTTGTCCAACTGCGCCATGACGGGCTCAGATTGCTTGTTATATAAGTAATTCAAATATGTATTCAATGTCCAAAGGTAGAAAATTTGTAACATTCTTCGTACTCATTACAAAAGTTTTCTCAAGAATGTAGAGCATTGCCGGGGGACGAAATCTTGAGTTTAATTGTTTTGTTTTCAGTTAGTTGTATTGTCTTTTCATTTTGATATACTTCTACCTATACTTCTATACCTATCTTTTATAAAAAATAATCTAATCTAATACTAATAATAATATGTTAATTTCTTGAAAAAATTACCCTTTATGTCTGAAAGTACCTTTAATTTATAGTACGAGTATATTTTATCAGTTGTCATCAGAGGCCAGTCGTGGTACAAGGTAACAAATATGCGATTGTAAACGCGGCAGGTTGTGGGTTCGATTTCTATTAGAGGAAATACAATATTGGATATTTTAATTTGCCCAATCTAGCAATAATGCACAAGTAACAAAGTAAAGTACTCGTAGTTGAACTCCGCCAATTTGCACAATTGCATATTGTACTTCCCGTTAATATACAATCATTTCACGGCGTTCTGTGATTGATATAAAGACGATACAACATATCGTTTTTTTTTCTTTGTTATACTCTTACTATCTCCCTGGAATGCCCCTACGATTTTATACAGGCGACAAAACGGTTTGATAATTATATTAAGAAATACAAATTTGTAATATATTGTACTTTTTTACATATTTGTATTAATTTATCTATTCATATTTAATAACATAAAGATTCCCCGTTTTTTGACGTTTCTGCATTTCGAATCTCACTCAGGGGAAAAAATTATTTCTGTATTGCTTATCATTGTTTACTCTGGTAAAAAGACAAAGCGCAGCGCAGCGCATTGAGGCCCGCCACTCAACACGCAATGTCTTGAAAATTAAATGGAAAATGAGAAACGGATGTCTTAACATTAGACTCCCTCTACCTTCCCTGATCTATACTGTATCCGTATAAGAGAGATAGAGATAAGAAAGAGTAAAATATTTTTATTATTATGCGGTGTTTAAAAGTAAGAATTAAATAGCGCATTTTAATAGAGTATCAAAAAACAACTTTAAGTGCTCGAAATGTTTATCACAAGTCCAGGCAAGTTTTATTTATGCGAAAACTTCTTTCATTTTTCTTTCTACAGCTGCTTTGTATCGCAACGAGATATAAAAATAGTGTTTGTTTTTATGCTAATCATATATATATTTTTTTATATTTAAAAAATATTTTGTCTTTAACGCGAAATGGAAAACCAAAAATTTTAAGGTTTTAAATAATAACAAAAATAAATAATAAGAATAACTGAGAATGACAACTAAAAAATATTGCGTTATTTACATTTTCTCACTCTGGTAAGAAGATAAACCGCGGCGTTGAGTTCCGTCATTCATCATGCTATGTCTTGAAAATTGGAGCTACACAGTGGGGAACAGAGTGTTTTAACACCAAGTTTTCTCTGCTTAACCTATGTTATCTAATGCCTATGCATTAGATTTTTTTCACGCTCCATACTGCGGTATGCAGCAGCATTGCAAGGTAGGCAGAGGGAGCTAATGTTAAGAAACTCCGTTTCTTTTAAGTCACTTCCATTCCCTATTATCCTTCGAATTCTCTAGGCGTTACGTGTCAAATGGCAGAACTCAACGCCGCGCTTTGTCTCGACACTTAAAAATAAAAATATTGAATATTTCATTTTCTTGAGTGGGAATCGAATCCACAACCTGCCGTAATTTCACTGACATATATTTTCCAGGCATACATTTATGGCCCTGTGTCACGACTGGTATCAAGTAGACATTGTGAATATTTATTTTTATTCAATAAGTAAATTCAGTATTTTAAATTACTCTCTTTTTAGATGCATCTATTATGTAACGTTACCTCCTTCTTACGTTCTCCATACAACGAGACATCGTTGCCCTTAGTGGTCAACTTTCACAGTCAGAATTCATAATCAAAGAAAAGAATATAAAAGACATAAACTTCATATTTTACAACTTTTATATTCTATAACTTTTAAATAATCTTAAGAAAATGTTGCCAATAACTTTTTATTTACTAATTTGCACGTGAAATCAAACCCACTGCCCTCGATTAGTAATAATCAAAATTGTAGGTAGGTATATGTATAATTTTTCATTACATTGCCAGATTACAAATGGAAAATCTTGAAAAAGCTTTTTCTTTGCACAAAGTCAACTATTTCAATTAAGAAGCTCGTAACGTTCCATTTCAAGCTTATTTAAAGCATCGCATCGAAGTTTTCAATTCTAAAGCGCCTTTGAATTGTATTAATATTTTAGAATTGCCTCGCCAAATATAGTATAATATATTAATAATAATTACGTTATTTATCATAGCAACCGTCAAAACGAAAAAGTAATTTCTCTTTACATAATATAAAATAATAAAATAAATTGAATATAATATAAATAGCACAAAAATATGGGAAAATTTAGAAAAATATTGATCAACATAATTAAAATAAATGTAGTTAAAAGATGGCGCAATCAATGCACAACTTATGCAACAGCAAAGGCACAGATATTGCTCGTTGAATCCATAGCCACCGTCGTCAAAGGAGGACTATCGCGATGTACTATTGATTGCAAGCTCGGAGTGGAAAATATCTAATTTGGATAGGCTGACTTGAAGGTCACGCCACCGGTGCGCCGAACTCCCACCACAGGACTGGCTTGGAGCAAAAGTTTCCTGGATTATCAAGAAGCTACCAGCGATAAAGTACGTTGCATAAGATGGTCTCAACAATTAAATGAGAGTGTCATACGTGCATACAAAAGGACAATGGAGGAAGAAATCACAGGTGGTATATTGTTGCAAATAGACCTGATATAGTACTAGTAGACCGAGTGGCGTCCAATGATTGTAGACATTGCTATTCCACATGATGACAATAGAAGTAAAAAAGAATATATCTAAATATTTGGACTTAGCTCATGAGATTACTGCCATATAGAATGTCAATGTGACTGTCATTGTACCGATAGTGGTTTCAGTTAAAGGTAATAGCGAAGAGCCTTGACCAACATCTTAATGTATTGTAAGGAGATTCCTATCTCTGGAGTTGGAGGCTTAGCCACTGATGGCTTGGCTCTTCTTCCACTACCTGATGGCTCTTTTTAAACTATCGAGAGAGTATTTTTTCTATATATTGGAAATGTATTTTTTATAATAAATAAAAAATACAATTTTAAATGAATATTTAAAAATAATGCTATTTGTAGTCCGTCCTCCACCTCCCGCCGTCCGGGTCTTTATGTGCGGTCCGCAACGCCGCACTCGTCGCCACTTGACACACTAGCGGCGACGTGTCGCCTTGGGGGAACACCCTATCAGTGCGCTCTCTCAATTTGCATGTGGCGGATGGAACGTTGCAGCCCTCATAAGGGTTGGCAGGGGTCGCTGCGGGCAAGCCTTCATCATGGATCCCCGATGAATATGCTCAGTTGGTTTGGGCAGGTCGAAGGAATGAGTGACGAGAGAACGGCAAAAAAATATTTATGATGGAAAAGTGAGCGGTAAGAGAGGTAGGGGGAGACCTGCGAACCTTTGAAAACAAAGTATCAAAGAAACTGGAGGAAGGTCATGTAAAAAGCATGAGGAAGGAGCACGTATGAAGAAGTTGATGACAGTGGATAGTGTACAGTAGGTAGTAGACAAGGCGAAAGAGATATGAAAAAAAAACATATCTTTCTAAGTTAATTATTTACTTTGTTTTTATTTTTATTTTTAAGATCATATATCATGATGCAAAGGTAAGAATAAACGCGGCGTTGAGTTCCGCCACCCGACACAAAATGTCTCAAAACTTATGCTGACATTGACGAATGAAATGTTTCTTTGTTGTTGTATTAGGTTTCCTCTGCCAATACTATTTATGCGGGATACAGCGTGAAAATAAAAAAAAAACCTTTTTGCATTATTTTAAACAAAAACAAAGTATTATGCTGTTTAAAAGCTTAATTAAATATTTAATATTTCAACATTATATTACGTTGCAAAAAAGTTTGGACTTTGTCGTGTTATCAGGACTTTACTAAGTCTCTTTGTGTAGCTTTCAAGCAAGTTTTGTTTTATGTTAAAAGTTATTTCATATTTCTTATTTAACAGTTCATACGATGGAAAAACAAAATAATACAGCGTGTATTGAAATGTATACTATTTTTTCTTACTTTTAAGCTTCACGCTTCATCCCGCATATAGATAGCAGGGTCAACAGAGATAACAAAAATTCGCTAGAAAATTGGAAACGTAACTGTTTAAAGGAAACGGAGTGTCTTAACACTAGATTCCTAGGTTCCCTCTGCCTACTCAGCTATGTTTGGAATATAGCGTGAAGCCAAAAAAAGATGTTATAAAAGACAAAGGAAGCTAATAAAATATTTACTTTTAATGGTCAGCTATTAATATTTCTAAATTAGTGGAAAATCAAGTTATCTATCAGCACATTCTCAATTACGCTTTACGCTTCTTCCCATATAGCAGAGTAGAGTGGGCAGAGAGAGCCCATTGTTACGATATTCCCTTCTCCATACTCCAGCTTGTCAAAAGGCAGAACTCCACGCCGCGCTTTATTTTGCCAGAACGAGGAAATGAACGTATTTAATTCCCTCGTGTAAGAATCGAATCCACAATTATTGTATTGTTAGTCACATGCTGTCCAGCTTATCTATTAATATAAAAAAAGTTCACAAAAAAAAAATTCCTTTATAAATTCATTATTACAACACTTTTCAACCAAAATATTTCTCATGTAAATCATACAACATACTCATAAAAACTATCATATCAAAATTTATTATAACACTAAACAGTAGTGGTCCTACCAATAAATTGTACGCCGGAAATTAGAGCTATAAAACTGGAAACATCCTCCATAGTTGGACAAAATAATTTATAAACACATATAACTTATTTATTATAATACTATAATTTGCCTACCGGCGTTGCACTATGGGCAATCGAGGTCTGTATCAGATCAAAAATCGATAACTTTTTTATTTGTTAAGATAAACAATTGAATTTTTGCTCAAGCATAAAGTATAAAATTGCGCTTAAGATAAAGTGCAGATATTATACTTTTGTTGGAGTATAAATATATTAAAAAAATAATGAAAACAAGATTATTTAATTTCCTTAGTTCACACTACTTATAATAGTTATAAAAATGTATTATCAAATTAGTTTATTAATAAACAATGTTTCTTAAGCTGTTATCTATTTGAGTAAGAAATTAATAGTTATGATTACACATACTTAGTTAATAAAATACAAAATTTACAAAAATTGATTTACAAGTAGAATAATATTAGAAATGAATGTATATTACATAATGAGTATTAATATTACTTGATATTTAATTTAATATTAAATTATACTTGGTGAACTTCGGGGTCCATAATAAGTTCATTCACTTTTAAAAAATCTAGGGTATCTTCATCAAGTGCCTTCACACTTTTGCTATACTCGTATGTCTTTCTATGACTGGAAATGTATGGATCTGATGTGTAGAGAAGAGTATGAAATACGTCATCATTTGTAGCTGATTGAGAGCACTTTCTGGCATGATGTAGGCGAAATTTTTGATACTCCTTATTACGGAATTCTTTGACGAGACTCCTTATTACCTTGTGCATTCTTGGGATCTCATTCGTTTGTTAGATTCCTTAAATACATGTATTGCGCTTTTGTTAAGTCCAAATCAATGAAAACACTGAATTCCTTTTGATCCGATTTTTCTCTGGCTTGCGTTTTCTATGAGATTCAAATATACAGACATTGTATCTCGGTCAGCAAGCCTTAGTTTTTCTACAAGTTTTGCTTCTAATTCTCCTATAGAACGTAAACCCTGAACGTTGGCATTGCAGATGTGTCCAAAGCCATATTCACTAAATAGCGCAGTATTTTCACCTCTTCGTTGATTCTGATGAGTCCCCATAGGGACACACGGTCTTCCGCGTTTTCCAGAAGACGTCGATGGTAAGTTCTAAGGTGTTACTTCTTCAATGATTGGTAAGGTTAACAAATATTCAGAATCAAAACAATTTTCGTTGTTTTTTTAAAAAAACGAATCTTTTTACCGGGACGCTTCTGTCCATTGTTTATTAAAGGAACGAATAAGATTCCTTTGAATGTCGCTGATAATAAAGCACATGTTGTCTACAGAAACATGATACTTTTCTTTAAGAAATATTAATAGCTAATATTGATTGCTTCAAGTTTTTTCCTCCTTCGATGTATGGGTATAATTCACGCTTGGAAAACTTGAAAGTATTAGCCACTTTGAAATTTAGTGAAGTTACTTAACAATCAAACGTCTGTTAGTAATTTTATTACTAATTTGTACGAGTTTTTTTAATTAATTCACTCTGTTTATATAATTTCATAAATGAGGGTATTGTGCATTTTATTAATTAGTTATACCGCAAAATGTGTGCAAAATGAAGATAAAACGTTATTTTATTAATAAATAACAATAATTTCATTGAAATTTACCGTAATCTAATTAATTAAATAGCACAACATTAGAAATTTCAATAGATAGAGTTTTCTTGTTCCCTGACTTGTATCGTAATTTTCGTGATAACTTCTTAAACCGCACGTTTCCGCAGCTGATTTTTATAAATGTTATTTATGAATATCTGGACTATAAAACAACATCAAATGTAACGCGTCGGTAGACGTCGGTAACTGTCAAAAGTCTCGATGAACTTTAAGTACGTACTTTTTTTCTCTTCACTCATAGTTAATATTTTTAATAGGAATATAGTCACAAAATCCACAATATAATAATTGTTTTAAAATCTACATACTATAGGCTTTTTAAAAATATATAACACTTTATACCTATTTGCACATTTTTTTTAAGGAAATTAAGTTTAAATTATCGATGCGAACAACCTGAAATAGACAGTCTTACGTATTACAATTTCTCACAATAAAAAAAAATATATTCCAAATGTAATTCACGAAAAAATAATTCATTACATTAAAAGTCCACTATTATACTATTTAAAAAAAAATAAAAAGTGCGTCAGGGACGACTTTAGTGAAAATGAATTTTGATCTGCCGTTGTTCTACCATTATCCATAGTGCGTTGCCTGCGTGGACAATATATATAGTAGGGTAGGTAGAGGTTAGTGTTAAGACACTCTGTGCGTCACTAAGACGCTTCCGTCTCTGACTTTAAATCGAATTCTTGAGAAAGTCAACGTCTCAATTAAAATATTAAATATTTCATTCCCCTGAGTGGGAATCGTACAATCGTAGCTTCGCGCGACGGTTGCAGGTTTTGTTCTAATTCTGAAGTCAAAATATATTAATTATTATTGAGGTCAGTCGTGACGCACAGAGGGGCACAAAGTGTAACTGCAAAACTTACTGATTGTGGGTTATATCCCCACTCGAGGAGATGAAATATTTACGTAAATTTATATTTTCATTTCTTCGCTCTGATGTCGAGGCAAAGTGGGCAATAAATGAATAAAATAAATCAGCTTCACCCTGTATACCGCACACAGCAGGGTACGCCGAGGGAAGTGTTAAGACACTCCGTTCCCCACTTTCTGCCAAATTCTGGAGGCATTGCGTGTTGAGTGGCAGAACTCAACGCCGCGCTTAACCTCGACACCAAAAGGAATGGAAATATAAATATAAGTAAATATTTCATCTCCTCGAGTGGGGATCGAACCCACAACCAGGTGATTTTTCAGTCACACTTCGCGCCGCTGCGCCACGACTGGCCTCATAAATACTGTAACGATAATAATATAACTTGTCAATATTGTAATAAAAATTAAATTACTTAACGGAGCCCTGGTAGGGTGGCGACAGAGTAAATTAAAGAGGGTTACTTACCTTATTTGTTTTAATATAATTTATAATTTAAGTATTTAATACTGACTATATTTATAATATGATATTTTAAGCCTCGTGCTGTATTGCTCATACCACGGTAGACTGAGGGAATTTAGTGCTAAGACACTCCGTTCTACACTTCCGACCCTGTGGAGTGGCGGAACTCTACGCTGCACTTTTTATAATTATTTCTTATTGCATATTTTATGCTACTTTAATAAAAGCGTTTGCCAATATTATTTAACGAATCACTCAAAAGGCCACCAAAGTATAACTACATATACTAATATTAGAAAATGGAAGAGTTTGTTTAATTGAACCTGTGATTCTTAGTTTCTATTGGCCCAAATTGCTAAATTCTTTTTTGTGCATAGTCCATTTAGGGAAGAGGATTATAGGCCATATTTACTTACCGATTGAATTAATCGATTCGATGTAACCTACTTTACCTGTATTCCGAGTCACCACGGGTCTAATCAGTATGCGTCATGTATCTATTTGACCATGCTGGTGAAACCGCAGGAAATAGCTAGTAAAGTATAACTGAAATTTTATATAATTTTTTTAAATCATTTCATTACAAAAAAAATTCAAAAATAATAATATTTATTGACTCCAATACTTACATTCACAAAAACGATCAAGTAAAATGAGTTTCTTTTTAATAAAAAATCTAAAGAAATATTTTAAAAAATATAGGCTTAAGACGGTATTGATTCTAAGAGCAATCGAGCTTTCGCCATGAAGAGGGTGGAAGCATTTAATTACTTTTGATTGAAAGTCCTCGCGGGGGCTGGTTTTGTGGTGAGCGTACGTTACGTTTCGTGCTTGACCTGTTATTTAAGTTATTGTTAAGATTTTACTTGCATTGAAGTACTTGTATAGAGGACTAGTCGTATATTTTGTAGTACAGAGAAACATAATTTAGTTTTTATTTCAAGATAAAGATTTTATCCTATTATACTATATATATGGCATTTCACAAAATGTAATAAGCAAACTTCTTTTATGAATAATAATTGTACTTCTTTTATTACAATGAAACTAAATATGATTTTTAGGACTAATAAATAAAATATATAAAAACAAAAACTTCCACTTATAGGAAACACTATTAAATTAATAGTAGATAAATATTTGTTTTAGAATAAGATTTTATATATTCCAAAAGATTACTCATTTCTTATTGAAGATTACTAGTAATTTATTAATATCGTTCTTTACTTTTTTGCTTATTATGTTAGTATAAGAGAAAAAATAAATAAATTTAAAAAAGGTTATTTATAGGTCACGATTTATGGAGCTAAAGCTATGGGTTTACGAATGTACATAATATTATTAAACGATTTCTATAGAACTTGTAAGTTACTAATATAATAAACGAGTAAAATTTATAGATTTTATTGATAATGAAATTATTTTTATTATACACATTTTCAAATTTAATACAATTGCACGTGTTGAAATTGAAAAGAAACGAATATAATAATCAAAAATTAAGGTTGTTTTCATATTTAAAGCCAATTTCAAATCTAAGAATGCTTCTATTCACCCGATTTTACTATTCGATATCATAAGTACCTACCATAAATTATTTCCCTCATTTTGAATAATAATGACATGTCAAGTAATTGAATACTTGTTACATAAAAGTTTTAGAAACAGATTTGTCTCATGCCAAAATAAATTGGGTACCCTAACCCTTAAAATCTATATTTTACATAAAAATAACCTTTTGTCTGTGTCTGCATCCGTATGATCAAATATTTTTTCTATTCAAACCAGTAGTTCCTGAGATATTGTGTATATTAACCAAACACGCAAGCAATATTGTTATAGAAAACATAGACAATAAATTAAAAAAGTCACTGTAACAGAAACCATGGTGATTTTGATTAAACTTTACAGTGTATTGAATCAGAACAAAGCAAAGCGTGAAACATTCAATACATTACATCCACTACACAGACGGATAAATATAAATGAACAATATGTATATGCATGAAAAAATTGTACATGTATTTTAAGTTTTATATGTGACAAGCTGGGGTTTTGTTTGAAAAACAGGCATTTTCCATACGTTTTTTTGATGACTGAGATAAGCAAAGCGATCTTTGATAAGTATTGATTTTTCGTTGCTTCTCTTCTATAAAAATCTACTTAAACAAATTTATTTAAATTTCTGTGTTATAAAAGTGTTTTATATTTACATAGAGTATAGTGGGCTAATCTCTTACGTACCCGAAGCTAGGCACATTGATAAAACTCAAACAGCAGTTAACCGGATCAATCGAATTGTAACGACTGTTGGCATCTAAACAAAAGAAGTAAGCACCTAAAAGCAGAAGAAGCAAGTTTTCCGTTTTGGTGAAATGTGCAAGAACAGATTCCAGCAACTAAGATGCTTAGACAAAACGAAAAGAAGGCCACCGCTAAGCAAATCTGCTGACATACACAATCTTAATGAATTTTGGTTGCCTGCACAGGAACACTCCACTACTACGCGTACCTCGTGAGCGATCAAACACTAAATTACAATAGAGCGTGGCGCTAAGTGTTTTATATAATATTTGCTACGCTAATTTTTATATGACAGAATGTGATATAGAACGTCCCATATTGATTATTAAGGACACGACTTTATATCCGCGTTAAGCTATTGGTCGGGCTATACCAAGGGTTCCCAATCTTTTCTTGATCAAAGACCACTTTTATATCATTCTTGGTAGCAGGGACCACTATGCATGTAGGTATTATAAAAATTAACTGAGTTAATAAAACAAAAACTTCGCCTCACAATCGCTAGTCATAAAATTTAAATCGTTTGCGGACCATATTTAGGTTTCTGCGGACCACTGGTTGGGAACCAGCGGGCTATACGAAGTGAGTGAAAATTCAAAACTCAAGACCTACCTGGTGTGGCGACGCAATCTGCCTGATTTAGGGTATATAGGAACTTAAGCCAATTTAATAATTGTCTAAATATTATTTTTTCGAAACCGTCGTGGCTCAATGGAAGAACAAAATGCGATGACTATGAATTCGATCCCTAATTGAGAGAATTAATAGTAGAGTATTTAATTTATTTTTATTTGTTTTGTCTGGTAAACAATGTGCGATGAGGAAATTTTCGAAAATTGGACAGAAAGTCATTTTTTTTTTGTTAAGTTACTCATATTTTGTACAGATGGAACCTAGTGTTAACTAAATTCTAGGATACATATATATATATATATATATATATATATATATATATATATATATATATATATATATATATATATATATGTATCCTAGCTGCTGACCTTGCTTTTTCGGGATAAAGTGTGAAATTAGAGCAGAAATATATAAGAAGACTATTACATTATTAATTTAAAAATGCATTTATCAAATTCCCAGCAACCAACAAATAACCGGGATAGGCAGTTTAATAATGCTCGGCTGACTTTTTAATATTCGTCCAATCGACCTCTGATATTTTTTACTTTTATTTTTCATGAACGTTGCCGAAAATCAAAATTTGCGAACACGCTTTATTGATTCTAATTCAATGTTAAGTTTTTGTTTTTAAAATGATTTAAGAAAATGCTTCATACTTTTATCCGCGTAACAGGCAGAGAGAATTTAGTTAACACTAGGTTCCATCTGTACAAAATATGAGTAACTTAACAAAAAAAAAATGACTTTCTGTCCAATTTTCGAAAATTTCCTCATCGCACATTGTTTACCAGACAAAACAAATAAAAATAAATTAAATACTCTACTATTAATTCTCTCAATTAGGGATCGAATTCATAGTCATCGCATTTTGTTCTTCCATTGAGCCACGACGGTTTCGAAAAAATAATATTTAGACAAATATTAAATTGGCTTAAGTTCCTATATACCCTAAATCAGGCAGATTGCGTCGCCACACCAGGTAGGTCTTGAGTTTTGAATTTTCACTCACTTCGTATAGCCCGCTGGTTCCCAACCAGTGGTCCGCAGAAACCTAAATATGGTCCGCAAACGATTTAAATTTTATGACTAGCGATTGTGAGGCGAAGTTTTTGTTTTATTAACCCAGTTAATTTTTATAATACCTACATGCATAGTGGTCCCTGCTACCAAGAATGATATAAAAGTGGTCCTTGATCAAGAAAAGATTGGGAACCCTTGGTATAGCCCGACCAATAGTTTAACGCGCATATAAAGTCGTGTCCTTAATAATCAATATGGAGACGTTCTATATCACCTTCTGTCATATAAAAATTGGCGTAGCAAATATTATATAAAACACTTAGCGCAACGCTCTGTTGTAATTTAGTGTTTGATCGCTCGCGAGGTACGCGTAATAGTGGGGTGTTCCTGTGCAGGCAACCAAAATTCATTAAGATTGTGTAAGTCAGCAGCTTTGCTTAGCGGTGGCCTTCTTTTCGTTTTGTCTAAGCATCTTAGTTGCTGGAATCTGTTCTTGCACATTTCACCAAAACGGAAAACTTGCTTCTTCTGCTTTTAGGTGCTTACTTCTTTTGCTTCTGGGTCCCGACAAGCAACTCGTATTCCTGTTTTGATGCCAACAGTCGTTATAATTCGATTGATCCGGTTAACTGCTGTTTGGGTTTCACCAATCTGCCTAGCTTCGGGTACGTAAGAAATTAGCCCACTATACTCTATGTAAACATAAAACACTTTTATATCACAGAAATTTTAATAAATTTGTTTAAATAGATTTTTATAGAAGAGAAGTAACGAAAAATCTATATTTATCAATGATCGCTTTGCTTATCTCAGTCATCAAAAAACGTATGGAAAATGCTTGTTGTATATATATATATATATATATATATATATATATATATATATATATATATATATATATATATATATACCCTCAAAAACTCTATAAAATACTCTATTGAGACCAGTCGTGGCGCATCGGCACAAAGTGTATCTGTGTGTCTGTAAGACCGACTGGTTGTGGGTTCGATCCCCACTCGAGGAGATGAAATATTTACTTAAATTTATATTTCCATTTCTTCGCTCTGGTGTCGAGACAACCGGCGGCGTCGAGTTCTGCCACTTAACACGCAATACCTCCAGAATTCGGTACAAAATGGGGAACCGAGTGTCTTACACTAGTTTCCCCCTGCCTACCCTGCTGTGTGCGGGATACAGCGTGAAGCTGATGTATTTATTTTTTTAACTCTATAGAATTTTGTTGAACAGTTTGTTTTGGTTTTTCCGCCAGAAATAAAAAGATATTGCGTTTTGAGCAGCGAAACTCCTCGGAGCGGAGCGCCGTGTAATGTCGAGTGAGATATAGACATAATTTAATATAATCATTCGCTTGGCTTCGAACCCACTATCATCACATTTACAGTCAGACAATTAATTTACAGAAAAATATATTATAATACTTTCAAGGATTAAAATGATGTTACAAAATAATCCGATTTATGTATCTAATTTTTTTATCTTAATCCGTTAAGCCAATAAGTATGATCTCAACATAATACAAACCTACGAATATTTAAAAAAAACACTTCGCAATGTATTTTAAAATAAACATTTTAATTTTTTTGTAAAATTGCAAATGTTTAACATTTATTAGAGGCCGTTATGGCTTAAAGAACAGAGTCTGACTGTAAACACGACGGTAGCAGGTTCAATTCTCAGTTAGGCGAATGATTATTGTCATTTTCGTGGTCTGGTAGACAAAGCACGGCGTTGAGTTCCGTTACGCATCACACAATATAGCGTGGGGCACACAGTGTCTTAACGCTAGGTCCCTTCTTTCTAACCTGCTATATGACCGCATATACAGCGTGAAGCTGAACATATTTATCACGTTTTAAATATCAAGCTTCCTTCTACGCATATTTACAAAGGCGTCTTATAAAATATATTTCAACATAACCCACCTTGGCCTACAAATAAGTAATATTTGTGCGAAAAAATACACTTTGGAAAACGTAGTAAACCCTTATATCAACCTTTTAAACGCGGTGAAACGAGCTCTAACGTCCTTTTTGGCCTCTAAGGCACTATACGCATTACGCATTAACCCGCCGCCGCCGGTCACGATCCGTTCTGTCTGTGTAAATATTATCTGTGGAGATATATTATTATATGTTTTATAAATATTATTCAGTAAAAATATTTTAAATTAATTTTTAGATCAACAAATATACATCATTTGCTCTTCGTCGCTCTGCTATAAAAAGGCGCGGCGTTAATTCTGACAATCAACGCGCAACGTCCATGGCAGAACGTTAAGAACGGAGTGACTTGTCACTAAGTAACACTAAGTCTGTCAATTTAGAAATACATAAATACATTTCGATTTCGACCTCAAATTATAAAAAAAATGTCTAACATAAAAAAATTGTGTAATACCTTACTTACCTGTGTAAACACGGCCTTAGCTGTACACATTTTAAGAAATTTTACGTTAAACAAACCTTGTGTGCCAGATGTGTACATTTTTATAATATTATCTTTATACTAGTTTTCTCATAAAACTTCGTTTGTGTGAACTATAAAAATTAAAATTTTCCCCTTTTCCATTGGAATTTTAGGAAATCTATATGTATTTCCAGAGTTTTACACAAAATTTCAGCATTCTATCTATTATGTCTTTTCGGCTGTCCGTTGCCTATCAGTCACTCAGTAACGGAAGAGTCACTTGATATTACATAGATGTCATGTTGGTTTGGACACTCCATTCTTGCGCCACGTCCCTGCGCCACGCAGGTCTCTTTTGCTAAAAAAATATAACCTTTTTGCACTGAGCTGCAACGATTTCAATTATAATATTAAAAGATTAGTCTGCATATTTGTGTGTCTGGTCTCTGGATGTCCGAATCACAAAGCAAATTAACGTTGCGCTATAATTTTAATTTCGGCGTCCCGCAAATATGAAGCGTGCTTTTGAACATTATCTTAATATATTTTGTTATCAAATTTTATACTATTACTTTAAAAGTTTTCCAAATTAAGATAAGATAATCAAACAATAATTAATAATTTTAGAATAGAATAGAATACATTTTATTGCGCTCCGAAAAAAATACAAATACAAATAACAGAACAATAACAATATATGTCTATAAGATCTATGTAATGACATTTTATTATATAATTTTAATGTATTAATTTTAAAAAATCTTTTAACCCGTAGTCTTGAAGGTAAAATATGTAACACGGACAGCGAAGTGGATCCCACAGTCTGGTCTACTAGATATCAGTTATATCTATCTATACTTTATTCATTAAAATCGTAAAATGAAAATTTATTTATATAATTAATTCATAATATTATTACATTTTGAAAAAAGAGAATAAATAAATAAATTCATTAATTAAAACATAATATATTATTAATGTATTTATTTATTGAGGTAAATAATTGATATAAAAATATTGTAATATATTACGTTTTAATTCATTTACTCATTTATTTATTTAGTCTCTTTTTCCTAAATGTAACAATACTATTAATTAATAATTATCAACTCAACACAGCGATTACGTGGATAGCGAAATATCACCGTCATAAGATTGTAAAATTTCGTTTTTCTGTGTTACTAGGATGACTGTGTCTCAAAAAGCTGAAACCGTATAATCAGACAATAGAGATTCCGATTTTTAAAATATCGGTAATCGACAGTTTTTTTTTACACTTGGGCACAAATAAAATACATGTGACTATATTATATTAGCCACTTAAATTATAAACAACAAACAAAAAATCAATATTAAAGTCATAAATTCACGGTAAATGATTAAAATAATGGAACTAAATTGTTACACTAATTGACTCTCTGCGTCTCTGCGGTCTCACATACCCTTTTTAACGTTACGTTCGTATAACCTCCATTGCAACTGTCCCACGACTAAAGGGTCACTTGCAGCGATTAGAACAACTCGACAGTTCCAGCTCCTGAAAATAAAGGCAAAATTACATGTTTATAATAACTGAACTACAAGTGAAATAAAATGCGACGGGTCTCACATACCCTACCCCCGTGACGCCGGGTTAAGTTATAGGGATACCTATTACACCTATTTCGCAGTTAATACACATTCAAATTTTATATTCCTTAAAAGTTTTAAAACGGGTTACAACTTGCAGACGACTTCAATATTTTTTCGTCGTGTAAGGTAGCTTTTAAAAGCTGTAATGGTGCACATGTCTCCCATAAATTGCTTAAAAACGAACATTAATATACTTTAAACTATTAAGAGATGCACGTATTAGATACTCAGGGATCCTTTTAAAATTATTTATATTGGAATTTATGTAGAATTTAGTCGTAGTGTAAAAGAAATATTGAATTATTCAAAGTCATGAATTTAAAAAAAAAATGAATTGTGAATGATTTTTCATGAAGCCGTCGCAGCGTAGCGGCACTACATCGGACCGCAAAAGCAACGATGGTGGGTTTCCTTCACACTCAAAATAATAATTTATTTTCATTTCCTCACCCTGCTAACAAGACAAAGCGCTGCGTTGAGTTCCGCCATTCCAGACGCAATGTTTCAGAATTGGATGGTATGTAGTGAATGTAGTATCTCAAACCTAGGTTCCCTCCGCTTACTCTGCAATGCGGGACAAAGCGTGAAGCCGCATATATAAATATTCATGGACACAGAAGATTATTTTAAAAATAAACAGTGTTTTAAATTAATTAGCGTTACGTCGTTTCCATGCAAAAGTTTTATTCATTTTACTTCAACTGTTGATGAAAATTGACCTGAATTTATATAAAGTAATTTAATGTACTGTGTATGCGAACTTAAATTGGATAAAGAGAAGCTTTTTGACTATTGGATCAATGTGTATTGTACACACACAAGTGAAATTTATTTTTTTTATCATTTTTTATTTCTAGTTTTTAAATTAGGGTCTCTTTTTTATTTTTTTTGCACATTTTGCTTAGTTGAATTAAATACGGCGTTGAGTTCCGCTGAACTGAACTTTGACATAATATGATATGAACAATGTCTCTAAGCGTGAAAAATTAAAGATTTCCGTTTTATTCCCTATATAGCAGGGTAGGCAGAGTATACAGCGTTAAGATACAACGTGCTTTGCTTTACGCATAAATTTAAAACATTGCATGTTGAGTGGCGGAACATAGCGCCGCATTATGTGTTGCCAGAAATAAAAAAGAGAAAAAGTGCAATTGGCAAATTAATAATTTTTGGTTAGTTTGTGTCTCTCATATCTTATATGTAAATTAAAATAGAAATTCATATTTAGTATTTTGAAATTTCAGAAGGAATAAATGAAGCGTTTATATTTAAATAATAAATGTCGTTTGCTTATTTATATATGTCTAACATTTTATATAATTTATTAAAATAAACGAATAAAATTTCTATTAAAATAAATATGAAATAAAGTATCTTCACAAAGATAAGAGAGATTTTTATATTTAAGACATGCTGTTTTAATCTACAAAGCGAATTTACTCCAAGTTGAAAGGTTATGGCGTTTTCATAATAATGTATCTAATAATATATTTTATTACTGAGTAGCTGGATTAGAGGAGAACCATAATAGAAGATTTCTCAAAATTCTAACAGAAATGGAAGGAAGTGAACATTTTATGTTTCACGTAAACGAAGTTACGGGTAACAACTGAATTAATATGATAAAACCGTTTATATGCTATATATACAGCTATTATGATAATCACTGGCATTTGATTGATGCAATTTGATGGACTGACAAAAAGTTTTTTTTTTCAGTTTCAAGCTGTATACCTCATGGAGCAGGGAAGGCGAAGGGAGCCTAGTAATAAAATGTTTTGCTTCAAAATTTCCGACGTTCTTACGTACATTTTCTGAAAGTATTGCGTGTGGAGGGGCGAAACTTAACGCCACGCTTTGCCTTGATACCAGAGGGAAGAAACGGAAATATTAAATATTTCACGAGATAAAGATAATGCGTTCAATTCTGTTTTAGATAAGCATATGCTTACATCGTATACTCGTACATGTTTATATATAAAATATTAACTTATTGTTTTTGTCACTTAATCCTAATTCATATTAAAAGTATTCTTTATTCAAATAGACTCTTACAAGTACTTTTGAAACAGATGAGTTCATGACCATTATTCTCTTGGAAAGCAGTTCGGCTGAGAAATGCAGGCAAGTTAAAAGTTCGTAAAACAAATAGAATGTAAAGAACGGAAGGCCTTACTATTTTCTATTTACGTACCCACAAAATACTTACATTTCATACAAGTATAAAAAAATATGTTACAGATATTTAAAACATCAATTTTTGTAAATATATACGAAATTGAGGCCAGTGGTTGCGCAGCGGCACGAGGTGTGACTGCAAAACCGACTGGTTGTGGGTTCGATCCCCACTCGAGGAGATGAAATATTTACTTAAATTTATATTTCCATTTCTTCGCTCTGGTGTCGAGGTTAAGCACGGCGTTGAGTTCTGCCACTCAACACGCAATGCCTCCGGAATTCGGCAGAAAGTGGGGAACGGAGTGTCTTAACACTAGGTTTCCTCTGCCTGTGTGCGGGATACAGCGTGAAGCTAATTTATTTTATTTTATGTATACGAAATATTATATTTACGTCAGCAATCGATAATACTCGACCAGCACTAGCTGGGGCTACGGGATTCAAGATATTCTTCCATGGACCATGATAACTTCATGAACCATCAAAAATAATAATAATAATAATAAGTTAAGCTTATTACTTGCACCATACAGTAGTTCACACCAAGTAGGCTATAAATCTTTCGTTTGTCGCCGGCAGATGGTGCTGGTGTCCAGGTTTTTACCATAACTCTGTAACAAAGCACTCTTTCTAAGATATACCTGAATCGTGAGAATATATGAGCACTTGTACTAAGGAAATATTTTTTTTTTGGAAGATTTTTCGTTTAATAATAATAGGTAATATGCAGTTATGTTATTCATTTGAAGATTTTTTCAATAGAAATTATGTTTAAAAATTAAATAACTTGTAAAGTAAAAACAAAATGTTGTTTTAATTCTCTATATTTTTTGTTAATGTCATTTTAAGACATTTTTGTGTCGAGTTTCAACATTCAACGCATAAACATAAAGGGAAAGTGGAGAACGGAGTGTTTTAGCACTTTAACATTGCGTGAAAAAGAGGAATAGGACTACAATATTATATAACACTATATATTGAAATTATTAAAAACATAACTGCATGCACTTTTTACACTGAGAATCAAAAGAACTGAAATTCAATCGTCAAATTTTCTACAATTTATATATTAAAAAATACATATTAATCTGGAGAAATTATTAAACACAGCATTGAGTTCTGCCATTGAACACAGAATGTCTTAAAAATTGGGTTGAAAGTGGGGAACACAGTGTTTTAACACAAGACTCCCTTTGCTCACCCGCATATATATAGCCTACCTTATAAGCTAGATACTGCATGAAGCGAAAAAGAGGAAAAAATAATATTAAAAAAAACATACTTTGCAACCGTTTTTAAATAACGCTGCCAACCATAACATGCAAGTGAAATGAATATAAAACATTTATTTCAAGCCCTTACACGGTTATTAATATAGTGCTCTACTTTACAAGTGTAACGTTACACTCTAGTTCAAAAGCAAGACCCAGATTTAATGTGCTACGATGATGTACTATTGAAAATACCAACCAACCGAAATAAACTTGTAGAACTCAATGAATAAAATATGTTTAATATGAAAAATATAAAAAATCTGCATTAATATATATTTTTTTCGCTTTATGTTAACCTACTTGTTAAGTAGTCTCTACGTAATTTAATTTGTTTGTGGTAAGTATGTGGTTTTTATTTGTAAAAAATTGTTAAATAATCATTGATGATGGTCGGTATTCAGTATGTGCTAGGAGAGTAGAGTACTAGTATTTTGCTGGCGCCCGCTTTGGCTACATTAAAACCTAAAGTAATCATCATCATCAGCTTCACGCTGTATCTCGCATACTGCAGGGTGGGCAGAGGAAACCTTGTGTTAAGACACTCCGTTCCCCAATTTCTACCGAATTCTGGAGGCATTGCGCGTTGAGTGGCAGAACTTAACGCCGCGTTTGTCCTCGACACCAGAGCGAACAAATGGAAATATAAAACCTAAAGTAATCATTTACATATTAGAGTATCTTTGATATTACTTTATCAGTTAAAACGGATAAGGCTGATAAAATGAAGACCAAAACAAAGCACATATTAAACTATGTTAATAGGAATATTTAGGTTAAAAAAAAAGATAACAGCTTAAATAATGGAATTTACACACACACACACATAACATAAAAAAACGAATAAAAAAATATAAAATAATAATAAAAAAATTATAAAAGTATGAAGTTATGTACATATGATATAATTGTATATGTATGTATTTATTAGAATTTAAAAAAGTATCCGCCCCCGGGTGGGCTCGAACCACCAACCTTTCGGTTAACAGCCGAACGCGCTAGCCGATTGCGCCACGGAGGCGTTGTCAACATTTGCGAAATTACGCATCGCATTGTCAAACAAAATTTAATATAAACTAAATACCTTGATGTTTTTTTAGTATCATACTGTATTCCGTATATAGCAGGATAGCCAGGGAGAAGCCGGAAACCTAGTATTGAGACATTTCGTTACCATTTAGACACTTGCATTCCCCACTTTCTGCCGAATTTATACGTATTTTCTATTATGAGAGACAAGGTTTTACTTCCTATTCCTGAGAAGATAACTATATTAAATAGATAAATATAATCGAAGTGAATAGAAAGAACGCACGCATAAGGCTCGCTGCAGCCTGTTCTCTTCTAGCTAGGCTAGGATAGGTGCAAAATGGTTATTCCGCCATTGACTCGGACGCCAGAGCCCTGACTGTTTTCTAGCAGAAGGTACCACAGTGTTAACCGCCGCCATTACGCACGGGCAGGTGGGGTTGAATTTTGGGGCGAAAAGATGTTCTACTCCTTCTCCCCTTTACTCCCCAAGACACATTGGATGTACCTAAAATTACGAAAGTCATAGCCGTACTTCGTTAAAGCATATTATTTACATAACAAAACTTGTATACCTACATCCTCCACTAATATTATAAATTTTATAAAGATATATGTTTGTTCAACTTTCAAAAACTACTAAACAAATTAAGATTAAACTTTACATTATTATATCTTATACATCAAAATAAAACATAGGTTACAATTAATGTAAAGATGTTATATAATTTGGCAACAATGTTTTATCAAGCGCGGCGTTGAGTTCTCCAAAATTCGGCAGAAAGTGGAGAACAGAGGGTCTTAACACTAGGTTCCCTCAGCCTACCCTGCTGTGTGCGGGATGCAGCGTGAAACTACTGGATAAACAATGTTTTAAGTTGCGTCACTATGACGTCATATTTATATAAATAATTCGCATATTATCTTAATTGATAATACAAATGTCATTGATAAGACGTAATTCATGTTGATGTAGGTGTTCAAACAAAACATACGAGTGTATCGTTGTATAGTAACATTCTATTTAATCTACATAACCCCTGTATCAAAGTCGCTAATACTTTCGGCATTGTGTATTATGAACAAATTCACGAATTCACTTCCCCATTGCTAAATATTTTTTTTTAGTAACAAGCTCTATCATTCTTTTCATTTATTTTAGAGTCATGCTCTATCCTGCACAGAGCAGAGTAGTCAGAGGGAACCTAGCGATAAGACACTCCGTTCTTTTTATTCTGCCGAATTCCGAAGGCAATGCGTGTTAAGTGGCAGAACTCAATCCTGCGTATTGTCTCGACACCAGAGCGAAGCAAATGGAAACAGAATAAAAAGTAGAATATATTAAATATTTCACTTTCTCGTGTGGGAATCGAACCCACAACAAGTCGCGTTTACAATAACACTTGGTGCCCCTGCGCCACGAAACCCCTCTCTCTGGCCTCTGGACAGATCTTATTTTTTTTTTGTATATAAAGTAATTATAATCTTAATTAATTTATTTGGAAAGCTCTTTTAACCAGTCTTATCCTCACAAAGTCACCTGAAATTAGTGAAACAAAAAAAAATGCCCACCAAAAATTACTACTAAAAGATTCTATCGCAAAATCTCGATAAATTTAATTCTAATTTTGTTAAATGTAATTGTAAGTTGAATTCTATTAGGGGCCGAGACGCGAGCGGCGATATTTCATAAAAGTTTAGTTTAGCCAGCCACGGTTTGCCGTCCCAACTATTGCTGATTTAGGTACTGTGAGACGGATATGGACGGAATCATAGAAACGTTTGAAATCATGTGATTTTAATATTAAAGTTCTACGTAAATGTGATTATTTTTATTTCGTTCAAGGTAAGGTCGGCAAATAGAACCTAATGCTAAGACGAATGCAAAAATTAGCTTTCGCACCGTCCGTTGCCCAATTCTTGACCTGCGTGAATGGCGGCGTTAAAGGCTCCACGTTGTCTTATCGTAGTATAGAAATCGAAGCCATAGCCGTCGCGTTTACAATCAAACACCGAGCCACTTTGCCATGGATTTGATTAGCCAATGTTCTGAACCTGTAAACTTAGTGTTGAGACACTCTGTTGCTATTGAGAAATTTTTACATTTTTTTTCACAATAATTCTTTATCTAAAATAAAAAATAACAATACTTTCTGCAACAAATAATATAATTTAAACGCAAGTTAATTATTTTATTAATATTGTTTCGAGTGCTTCATTTACGAATAAAATTTAATAAAAGATATTTATTTTTATATTGTATCAGATTACTTTAACACAAGGTTAATTGAATATTATTCGCGTGTTCTCAATTAAATAAATATTTTCTTATATAAAATTTTGTATATTTTTTTAAATCTGTTAATTTTATATAGAGAAAATTCTTTTTTTAAGCGATTTTGAAAAACAAGAGATTATTAATGCGACCATATGAATTTCTCGTTATTTTATTTAAAAAACAAAGTATGCAAAGCATATTTTCTTTAAGAATTCGAGACGACCACCTTTTTAAGTTTGGATGGATGCCTTTTAAAGTAAATGCAAAAAAAAAACTATTATTGTCTCTTAAGTGTGCTCTTAGTATATCAATGCATTAACGTGACTAAAATGAAATATAATACATTACTACTTGATTGGAAATTGAACCCACTACCACCGAGTTTACAGTCAGGGGGAAAATATCTCATATTATTCGCATCATTTTATATAATGCAACAATTTATAAACGCTATAAGAAGCTAAAAAGACCATCGTGGCGCAGTGAACGGCTTGTGAGTGTTGTTTATTCGATTTTAACTTAAGGAAATTAATTATTTATCATTTTTATTTTCTCGCTTTAGTAATAAGACAAAACGTGGAATTGACTTTTGCCACAGAAAGTGGGGAACGGAGCGTCTTACCTACTGTAGTTTCTACTCTCCTACAAGTGAGATACAGGAAGAAGCTGAAGAGTTTGTTTGGTTGAACGCGCTAATCTCAGGAACTACTGCATTAAATTGAAAAAAAAAACATATACAGTTTGATAGTCCATTTGATAAGGAAGGCTTTATTATAACGCGTTAATCGTTAATCGTTTCTATGAAATAAATTATACCGAACTAACAACGTGTTATGTGTAGACAATAATTAGTTATTTCAATTTGACCTTAAGGACAAAGTTGCAGGTAAAAGCGACTTTAAATAAAGACAAAATATATCATATATCAGCTTCACGCTGTATCCCGCACACAGCAGGGTAGGCAGAGGGAACCTAGTGTTAAGACACTCCGTTCCCCGCTTTCTGCCCAAATCTGGAGGAATTGCGAATTGAGTGGCAGAACTCAACGCCGCGCTTTGCCTCGACACCAGAGCAAAGAAATGGAAATATAAATTAAGGTAAATATTTCATGTCCTCAATTGGGGATCGAACCCACAACCAGTCGGTTTTACAGTCACTGCGCCACGACTGGCCTCGATAAAATATTAAGACAAAAGATAGCACGAAACTACAAAACCTAATTAACATAATCCAATTTGAACGTTTAGTTAAAGTATAATACATAATGATTAATTCACGTTCAATATTTTCTATTAAGGGTACAAAGTCGACGGCAACAATAGGCTTATCGGTTTTAGAGGTACAGCTTTCCTAAAACGAAGCGTAGAACAATGTTTGAAAGGATATATTAACTTGTATTATGCTGTCATCTAAAGTTTAGTTGAATATTTAATTTTTAAAGCATTTTCTTATCTTATATTTGGAGTAACCAAGTAAGGTGTTTAGCCCGACTGCGGCATGTTAAGGAGGTTAATGTGTTTATCAATATATTTACGTACGGATGTACGTGTGTTCGTATAAGGTGCTGTAGAGACTAAAAGTCAACCTGGCTGATTTTGAAGATTCTCATGTCAATCGACTTTGCAAATCTCACTAAAGACATGGTAATTCTTATAATTGAAATCATACCGATACATGTATTAAAAATGACGTTAGGTTCATTTTAAATCAGCTTCACGCTGTATCCCGCATAAAGCAGGATAGGTAGAGGGAACCTAGTATTAAGATACATCGTTCTCCACTTTCCAGCGATTTTTTTTGAGGTATTGCGTCTAGAGTGGCGGAACTCATCTCTATATATAATAAGACAGTAAAAATATTTTGTCTGTACATTTAGTTATTTTGACTGGAATAGATAGAGGGGCACTTAAAAAGAATAATAGCAAGCAAAAATATCTTTTTTAAATTTCTTGTCTGTCTGTCGATATATATGTCCACATTTTTCTCTGAAAGTACTGAACCGATTTACTTAAAAGTTCACCAATTGCTTTGTTTTAACTCAACTTAACTATTAAAGTTTAGTTCATCAAAATCCGTTCATTAAAAAAAAAGTTATCGTCCTTTGAATGAACTCAAGGCATTAGTTTGCCTGCGAATGTTATATAGCAATCGCGCTGGGAAGAATCCTGGGTAAAGAATGACATTCGAAACGTCTTGGTTACAAGACTGTTGATAAAAATATATATTTTTGAAGCACTATTATACAATATTTTATACAACAAAGTAAACAAAATTGAACTGTTAGTGGAGATTATCTTCATAAATCATAACAGTTAAGTTTAAATCGTAATTAATTCAACACAAATATAAAGAACGATTTGATCTTCAAAGAGACATCAAGCAAATACATAGATTTTTTGGTTCGTTCGTTCGTTTGAAATAAATCTATATAAAAATGCCTAAAACATCCTTTCTACGTGTACTCTGTAATAACTACATATTTAGCAATTGTACATTTAGCTAATAATATGTGTAACTAATTTAAAAACTGTACAGGAGTTAATATGCAATTATTACAGTTATTTTACAAAGAATATTATGAATCATTACCCAAATCAATAATTTAATATTTAAGGCTGTTTCTGAAGCAGTACATTAAATTATTAAGTGACATCAGCACATTTAACAGAGCTTTAAAAAACATAACATAGGTAAAAAGAAAGTAATGTTACAAAAATAAATACATAAAATAAATAATTAGCTTTATGTATATTTTATGAATATCAAATATCAACATTGGTCGTAATTGTTAGTTCAAAACAATCAAAAATTCTTATAGAAATTACGATAATGTCGTAAAAAAATCATATTAGAATATTACAGATTAAAGTAATAATAAAATCATATTAGAAGTCATTATAGTTGTCAATCAATTCTGCTTATTAAATCAATAATCATGCATTTTAAGCAGGAGAAGCAGTGGGCGGGACGCTAGTTAAGTAATAAAACCATAATTAAATCACTTTTCTTTAGTGCAAGTGACAAAAATCAATTTTATTTGCATACAAAAATATTGATCATTCCGTTAAGCATACGCTGGGCATCTATTGGTTTTGCGACTAGTTGTAATATAAGACATCTTTTGTCGAAACTATTTACACCACCTTTAGTTAATTATGTGTGGTTTTTTAGAGTCCGTATTGATGGTGACCTCATCCCATAATAGGACGTTGCTAAAAATGCCGATATCTTTGGTTTGAAGGATAGCAACGTAAATGGACCGTCGTAACAAAAGATTGAACTGCTGACCGGTGTCGTTCTCCTGTTTTGCAGCTCCTCTGGAATCTCTTGTTGATTCGTTCGAAGTGTGCCCTACACTATTTTTAAGTTAAATAGCTTGAGTTGTAAATTTTTTGCCATAGGAACCGCTGTGAACCAGTTGTTGATTGTGACATTTGTACCACACGGATTGCATTGTGTTTTGTCTGAAGGAGCGGTTTTAAGGTTTACGTTTCACGTCTCATTAACACATAGCTACGGCATAAGTCTGGTGAGAAGTCTTGCCTCGGGATCTGATGGTTCCTAATTTTAATCTCTTTGTTCATCAACTTCCACTATAAAATCTTCGGTTTTACTGCCAGAACTATCTAGAGCTTGGCTATTAAGTTCAAGATGTAATAAATGTATAATTTCATCATATTTTAATGAAATCATGATATTTAATTATTGCACGGAACCCTCGTGGCCGAGAACGATCGCGCTTGTCCGGTTTTTTTTACATTTTGTATGATGTATTTAGTACTTATCTGTTAATTTTTTTTTATTTCACTCGCACACAAACACAAAAATATCTAAAAAACCTTCTTTATTTTTAAAATATCAGTTAAAAACGATTAAACTTTCAACACACTTCGTACCCCATATTGCGTTATAATTTAACTGCACTAGCCATATAACGGTAATTGACTATATAGTATCTATCTAAAGCATAAAATAAACATTTTATTTCAATCCAAGTTTCACTGATTTGTTTTGATTGGAGCACTTTTTTAATGATACCTGTCCACGTATAATCAATTAGCCTAATTGCTCACAACCGGATGGATTGCGAGCGTTTTTCACTGGCGAACTAGGTATTTTAATTAAATATTTAAAATTTCCACTTTTTGTAGCGTAATATATGAAATTTTATCATTTTAAAGTGAATATGATATATTTATTGTTAGGTGGGTGTAGGTTTTTTTACCAGAAAATAATAAAAATCTGTTGTTTTCACAAATTCGTACTATTATGGTGTATTCCACATATCGCAAGGTAGGACGATGAGACCTAGAGTTAAAGCACTCTGTTCCCCATTTTTCTCACAATTTTCGAGGTATTTCCTGTTCAGCGACGAAACTCGATGTGTTGTCACCTCATAGAGAACATGAAAGTAATTAATGTGTAGGAATCAAATCCATAACTGTTGCTTTCATAGTCAGACGCTGTGCCACTATGCCATGATTACCTTGTTTTATTATTTTTTTAGCTTTTCTCTGTATCCCCCATTAACAGCAGGGAACCCAGGATCTAAGTGTTAAGATACACTGTTCTCATTGAGACAATTCCATTTATCACTTTTCGCCAAATTCTCGAGGCAAAGCATGTTGAGTAGCGGAGCTCAACGCCGCGCTTTGCCTCGTTATCAGAGCGCTGAAATGAAAATATAACATTGTCCCCCTGCGGCACGACGGCCTGAATATCTTAAATGTATGAAAAATATTTGTGTAAGTGATTTATATCACCGCGCACGAGTAAATGTTATAATATATAAAATATATAGCTATTATCTTGTAAGTCGCTTTTATTTTGATCCATCTTGATAACGTGATTGATCAATTTTAATATTATTATTATTATAAAATTAATAGAATTAGAACGCGGCACATTTCAAAAGTTTTTGATGATACTAACAGTGGCACCCTCAAAAATTAATTAATAAATGTCCTATATATAGATAGCTAAATGATAACAAGATGACAGTTGAGGGGTGGCCATCGGAAATGACGAGTCATTGCGTGATGACTCAATAGATAAAATTAAAATAGAAAAATAAATAATAAAGTGGGAATATGATATTATTATATATTTTTTTATGTAATTGGGTCATGAAATACTATCATGATTTATTATTTTTTCTATATTACGTTTGGCATAAAGAATGAAACTATTTAAGTACCAGAGAGTTCTAATCCTACCAGAGAGAAAAAAAATCACTAATATTCTAATCATCAATCAATCAGCTTCACGCTGTATCCCGCATACAGCAGGGTAGGCAGAGGGAACCTTGTGTTAAGCCACTCCGTTCCCCACTATCTACCGAATTCAGGCATTGCGTGTTGAGTGACAGGACTCAACGCCGTGCTTTACCTCGACACGAGAGCGAAATAATGGAAATTTAATTTTTTAAGCAAATATTTCATTTCCTCGAGTGGGATCGAACCCACAACCAGTCGGTTTTACAGTCACTCTTTGTGCCACCACGCCACGATTGGCCTCATTCTATTCTAATGAAAAGTACTTTTTATTAGTATGGGACCACCATGGAGTAGTATAAAAACAGGATTTGTCAAATCAGGGTCCGATTAAATGATTCAGCATCATCATGATGATTTCATTAGTCAGTAGGCCACGGAAGAAGGTTGCAATGTTATAAAAATGGATATGATATAAAAGCAAATGTTTGGTTTAATATCTATTTTAACTTTACATTTTATTCCTCATATGTAAGGTACGCTCAATTTTCGAGATGTTGCGTTGTGGAACTCAACGCCACAATTTGCCTTGTAACTAGGTAAATGAAAGTAGCTCTTACACAAAAGTCGAAGTGGAATCTACGACAGCCTTATCTAACGTGAAGTTGTGCCACTAAGCCTCGACAGTCTCATAAAAAATCCGACAAAATGTCAAATATTTGTTCCTAATCTCTATATATAATAAGACAGTAAAAATATTTTGTCTGTACATTTAGTAATTTTGACTGAAATGGATAGAGGGACACTTAAAAAGACTAATAGAAAGCAAAAAGATTTTTTTTGAATTTCTTGTCTGTCTGTCTGTCTGTCTGTCTGTCGACATATTGTTGTCCGCATTTTTCTCTGAAACTACTGAACCGATTTACTTGAAAATTTCACCAATTGCTTTGTTTTAACTCAATTTAGGTTCTAAAGTTTGGTTCATCAAAATCGGTTCATTAAAAAAAAAGTTATCGTCATTTGAATGAACTCAAGGCATTAGCTTGCCAGCGAATGTTATATAGAAATCGCGCTGGTATGACCCTGGCTAAAGAATGACATCCGAAACGTCTTGATTATATGACTGTTGATAAAAATATATATTTTTGAAGCACTATTATACAATATTTTATACAATAAAGTAAACAATGCCAGTCGTGGCGCAGCGGCAAGAAGTGTGACTGTAAAACCAACTGGTTGTGGGTTCGATCCCCACTCGAGGAGATGAAATATTAACTTAAATTTATATTTCCATTTCTTCGTTCTGGTGGCGAGGTTAAGCGCGGCGTTGAGTTCTGCCACTCAACAAGCAATGCCTCCAGAATTCGGCAGAAAGTGGGGAACGGAGTGTCTTAACACTAGGTTCCCTCTGCCTACCCTGCTGTGTGCGGGATACAGCGTGAAGCTGATTTATTTATTTATTTTATTTTATTACAGTTGTCAATCAATTCTGCTTAAATCAATAATCATGTATTTTAAGCGGGCGAAGCCGTGGGCGGGCCGCTAGTATTGTAATAAAATATATTTATTTCAAATTTAAGCTGTAATGAATAGATGCTTTAACTCCATCTCATTTATCTAAATAAAATCGTTTTCTTAAAAAAAAACTTTTCGTAAACAACAGCTTAACAATTTTCCGCGCTGCAGGTAAGTAGTAGCCAAGCGTCAACGGTGTCAGAAAATTGTTAACTGCTTTCCGTCCGGATTGAGAAGTTACGGGTTAATTGGCGGAACTTAACGCTGCTATTTATGATTTAAATAGAAATTATTCAAATATATATTCCAGAGGAGATCAGCCTAACTAGAATGCATAGCGTATCAAATTTTATTACATCTAGACATTAAACTTTAATAGAGAGTGGTTCCATGTTCCTATCTTATCGCGATACATCTCAGGAACCCGCGGGACCGAATCCGAACCCCACCTAATCAAGTGGATGAATTGACAAAAATCAACCAACCATACGTGATATTTTTTCAACAGAACATAAGACTATGATTAATTTGTTTAAAAAACTCCAGGTAAATATATAGTTGTATATGTATAAACACTACTTATTAAAACAACCTAGAATATCACTCGAGTTTTCGCCTGCTTGATTGACACTAATCTGAATGATTTTTATGTATTAATACCTTTATTAGTTTGTAGGCGAAATTCATCATTGAAAACTAAAATCAGCTAGTTCAATAAAACAGTTAATTCCTTCAGCGGTATATTGTTAGATACCTTTGGAGGCATTGCGTGTTGAGTGGCAAAACTCAACGCCGAGTTTGTCCTTGACACCAGAGCGGAGAAATGGAAATATAAATTTAAGTAAATATTTCATCTCCTCGAGTGGGGATCGAACCCACAACCAGTCAGTTTTACAGTCACACTTTGTGCCCCTGCGCCACGACTGGCCTCAAAATTCCTCAAGATCAAATATTCATAGAGATCTTATTTATAGGACGTGGCCTACCAAACTGTACTGCCCTACACGCCGAATACTATAACCCTTAGTAACGCTATTATAATATAGATCGTTATTAACTTCACTGCTTATCCCTAGCGGGATAGCCATAGAAAACGGAGCGAATAACACTACGGTCTATGCGTTTCTCTTTCACTCATTCACTCTGCGTCTCTCACTCACTCCTGTTTTACTATTAGCGATTAAAAAAATACTTTAATATCTTAATTTCACTAAAATCGAATAAACGACCTCAACCATATTTTGTAATTTTAATAATTACTATATAAAAACGTAATGATTGATGATGAATATTTAATATCTGTAATATCACTATTACACCCTTATTCAGGGTCGAAGGGTGATATATCATTAGTCATTAACCGTTTACACGTGGGTGCCTTTTAGTATACCGTCGATATATGTTTTTGATTATAACCACTAACTTTTACTACCAAGTGCTAAAAGTATGCATGGAGCTATAAATTATATAAAACCTAAATTCAAGCGTTTTTCTAGTAACCTCTGAAGACTTCCACTATTCAGGTCCTAATGGAGCCATCAGGCATTCAGAACTGCTTGATGATACTATATTATTGTATTGTCTTTTATTTGAACTGCTAAAGTTCATGATGATATAATTACTAGTCGGTTTAATTCTGTTTTTTAGATCCTATTATATGCTCGTATTTACATGTACAACTTTTACACGCGTGTTAAAAATTATAAGAAGGTAGTCTGTTGGAGTGTTTCAACATTTTGAAATTATGGCCAACATTTAATAAGATATTCACATATTGTTTTTTATATTGAAGCCAGTCGTGGCGTAGGGTCACAAGTGTGTGGAAAGTGAAATGTGAAGATTGGAAACGACAGGTTGTGGTGGCATCGGAGTTAACTATTTTTGAGACATTATGTGTTCTCTTGCGGAACTCAACGCCATGGCTTATCTTGTTACCACAGCGAGAAATTAAAAACTGACAACTTGAGCAACTATTTTATTTCTATACTAATAAATAATAACAAAATTATCAAATTTTCAAATTAACCCCTGCTATATACATTTAACCCAACTTCGGCTATAAATCATGCTGTGTATGATAATTCACAATATAATACTTTAAGCTGCACGTGTCCGTGAAAGGGGGAAGTGTTTACATAATAAATGTTTAAATAATACGCCTTGGAAACGTTCTATGGGAGTTTTTGCTATGTACCTCCTTATATAGAGGCCAGCTCCAGTTGAATTTATAATGGATGCATTTGAATATATTATTTTTAGGATCACACTGTGTCTCGTACATAGTATGGTGCATGGTAGGCAGGGGAAACTTGGGAACCTAGTCTAAAGGCACTCTGTTCCCATCAAAATATTTCCATTACCTACTCCGTCAAATTCTTGGGGCATTTTTGTGGACTGGCGGAACTCAACGCCGCGCTTCGTCTCGTTCGAGCTAGTAAATAAGAATATTTAATATTTCATTCCCGCGAGGAATTTGAATATTTAATATTTTGAAAAGCGAAAGAATCAAACACACAACCAACACATTTACAATAACACGCATGTACCTTACCCTGCTGCGCCACGATGCCTTAAAATTATAATTTTTCTAGATTTTTTATTACATACTAGCGGCCTGCCCGCGGCTTTGCCCGCTTGAATTAGATGATTATTCATTTAAGAAATAGAGATATTACGAACAGCCTTAATTATTAATTTATATATTTGGATAATCTTTTGGATATTCTTTGTAAAATAACTTATATTAGCACTTGTACAGTTTTTTAAATTAGTAACATATTTTAAGTAAATATATATTTGGTATACAGAATATACATAGAAAGCACGTTTTTAGGCATTTTTATATAATCTATGAAATAATCAATATTTTCGGTCAAGTTCAAGTCGTACTCGTGACCCGAGAGTTTCGTACCAGTTTCAAGAATGGAGATACACCAAAAGAATAACTTATTAAAGTTGTCATTTTGTATCAAATTAAGTACAGATTAAAATTTGTACCTAATAGTTTTTTTCTGTGACACAAATACAAAAAGTTGTCAATTTTTGAAAAATAATTTTCGCCATCTATTTAGATGCGCCATCTACTTAAATGCGCCATCTATTTAGGTTTAAAATTAAGGACAGCTTAAAAATGCTGTTTTTATGTTAAATTTCACCTAACATAAAATTATATTAACCGAAAACGATGTTGTGCTAAAGTATAAACTTCTTGAAAACTTAAATACTTATATCTTTTGGTAGAGTGAAGTGATTACAATGAAATAAACACTAAAAACTACTTTGATTTATTTGTATTTTTTATGTATAAAAGTTGCTTAAATTTATTGTGTACTTTTTACGTGATACGTGTTGACATAAACAGATAAACAGACAAACAGATAAACAGATAAACAGACAAACAGACAAACAGATAAAAATTCCAAAAATGTCGGAAATGGATTTTGTTAATTATCCTTTAACACTCTGGCAATTTTTTTTTTAAATATTTTCAATGTACAGAAACGACTTTTCTACAGATTTATTATAAGTATAGATTAACAGGGGATAAGTAAAAAAAAAGTGATTCAAGTGGTGACAAGTATGACAATGATATACTTCTAAATCATAATAAAGTGTTGTAATAAGTTTTCGCTAAATTCTTTTTATTTTTTTTTGTTTCATGTTGTATCCCACATATATCAAAGTAGGTGAAGGCAACTTAATGTTAATATTTCGTTCGGAGACCCAACTTTCTCGACACTGCATGTTGAGTGGCATCATAGAAGGTGATCAAAATAATATATAGACCCGAGTGGAATTCGAACCCATAACCACGATTTCAATCACTTTCTATGATCACTTCACTGATCCACGATGGCCTCATAATAGTGACACTATTAACATTAAAATATTACGTGAGTTATTTTAAAGAAAACATTTCCCAGCGCCGTCCATAACTTTAACAGTATTTTGTAATTAAAACATATGTACAAATAATGTGACTATCTTATCATACATTTTCACATTATAATCTTTAAGACGATTGGTTCGATATTGTCTAACGTGACCTCGACTTAGTAAGCTAAAGTCCTAGGTTCGATGCCGTAAAATAAATAAATATTTCTATTAAAACCATGTCTAAGGAAAAAGTAAATATTGCAATTAAAATAAAAAAGAAAGTTATTTACTCTCCGCCAGTATAATAATATTTCATTACAGGAGTGGAAATCAACTCACAACAGTCGAGTTTACAGTTCGACGTCGTGTCATTCCACCACTACGGCCTAAAACATAATTTATGTTATATAATTAATTAATTATGAATAATAAATTAAAGTTCTTAAAAAAGACATGATTTCATGTTGATTGAGTCATCCCAATGCACTTTATGTTATTTATCTTAACATGTCCTATATATCAAAAATGCCGTGACGCCGTTGTGGCGTAAAGGCACAAGTCTTATCGCGACGATTGTGAGTTCAATTCCCTCTAGGGGGAATGATTTATATATATATATTTTGAATTTTTCATTTTTTCGTTCTGGTGCCAAAGCAAAACGCGTATCGTTGACTTTCACCACTCAACACGCAATGTCTGGATTAAATTGGCGGAAAGTGGAGAACGGAGTCTCTTGACACTAGGTTGCCTCTGTCTTCTGTGCAATATGCAAGATACAGCGTGAAGTTGAAAAAAAAGAAAAAAGAATCTATTATTAAACGTTCTCCATTTTCCGCCCGAATTCGAGAGATTACGTTTTGGGTGGCGGAACTCAACGCCAGATTTTGTCTACCAGAGCAAGGAACTAAAAATAAATTATTCATATAAAATGTGAATCTCTAAAATATAATAACCAAATGCGTCAAATAAAGCAGAACGAGCTAAAGCGTTTCCTTTCATAGGGTATTATATAGCTTATATGCTTAAGTTACGCTGGGACGGAGACGTTAAAAGAAAATACACTGTATTGTTAGGCATAGAATATGTTGCATAGATGTGGTACTAACATTGATATAAAAAATATTTTACTGCTTTTGTATGTTTGAGTATATTTTTTTAACTAAATATTGTAATTAAGCCCATGTTATTATTTTATGAGGGTAGGTCGTGGCGCAGGGGTACAAGCGTGCGACAGTAAACTCAACAAGTTGTGGGTTTGATTGTCACTCAAGGAAATGAAAGAATTAATATTTTCATTTCTTCGCTCTGGCAACGAGTAAAAGCGCGGCTGAGTTCTGCTACACAACACGCAATGCCTCCAGAACTTAACGGAAAGAGGGGAACAAAAGAGTCTTAATGGGAACGGAGCGTCTTAACACTAGATACCCAGGTTCCCTTTACCTAGTTGGCTAGATGCGGGACAGAGCGTGAAGCTAATAAAGTCATTGTTTTATAGTTATGTGAGATTATTCTCAACTTATGTTTAAAAAAATTTACAAGACCGCCATAGCGTAATGGGACAGCCTCTTATTTGAAACACGATAGTTGTTGAATAGATTATTTTTATATTTACTTATCCTGATACATGAAGCGCTATATTAAGCAATTAATATGCAATTTCTTATAAAGTGGGCAAAAATTCGGCGGCGTACTAAGTTCCCTATGCCTGTTATACAAAAAAAGCGTGAAGCTGCTTTAATAAAACACAACACTTACCTTCCCTACTCTTTGACAAAAGAGACTTAACATAAACATAATTGTCCTCTTGACAGGAGATTCTTAATAAGAGGGTGTATTTCTCCGCTAGAAATTAACAATATTGTACAATATTTGTGTTCGCGTAGGCATTAGAGGGTGCATATTAAAGTGGCTCTGTGATCTGTCATAATCTTTGTGTCAGTACGTAAATCCATTCAGGATTAGTGTATGTTTTTGCTCTATCAAACGTCGACGTTTATTTATTTTAAATAATAGTTCAGCTTGAGGCTATAATATTATTAAATTAATTTCTTTTACAAATTAATAGCTTTCATAAATAAGTAATTTGAGATCGTCGAGGCGCAGGGCATAGGTGTGTGACTGTAAGCGTGACGGTTGTGGCTTCGTTTCCTATTTGACAGAATGAAATATTTATTTTCTATTAAAAATAAGTATGAAATTATTAATAATATCATTTCCTCGCTATGCAAAACACGGCATTGAGTTCCGCCATTCAACACGTAATGTTTCAAGAATTTTGCAGAAAATGGCACTAGGCAAGTTCCAAGGTTTCCTCTGCCTAATCTACTATGTTCGGGTTGCAGCAACCAACGGAACCAGAATGTTTCAACTCTTTATTCCTCTATTATTATCAAGAATAATCTATACTTATAATAAATCTGTAGAAAAGTCGTTTCTGTACATTGAAAATATTTAAAAAAAAATTGCCAGGTTGTTAAAGGATAATTAACAGAATCCATTTCCAACATTTTTGGATTTTTTTTCTGTTTGTCTGTTTGTCTGTTTGTCTGTTTATCTGTTTGTCTGTTTGTCTGTTTATGTGAACACGTATCACGTAAAAAGTACACAATAAATTTAAGCAACTTTTATACATAAAAATTACAAATAAATCAAGGTAGGTTTTAGTGTTTATTTCATTGTAATCGTTTCACTCTACCAAAAGGTATAAGTATTTTAGTTTTCAAGACGTTAATATTTGAGATAGTAAAAAATCGATACAAGTAACGCTATTTATTGACAAAAATAGTAGGTACTAACGAATCTTGATACTCTCTTTCATACACGTAACGCTATCACTAATTGCGATGGGATCTTAAAATCAAAAAATAATGTACGTAGAGTTTTAAAGATATTTATATATGAAAAAAAAAAGAAACATACGCAATGATATCTATTGACAGTAATAAAGAATGACTTAAGACACTGTTTATAAAAATATCCCGCAGTATTATTTCATAACTTACAAGCGACACGTACCGACATTGCACTGTTGCACCTGTATGTTGCATGTATGTATGTGCCAAGGGTAGTTTAGGGTACATACCTCAAAATTCTTATAAGATAACTTTGCTGTTTGTCCGTCTGTCCGTCTGTCAAGACTATTTTGTAAAAGATCGGTTAAAGGTTAGATACCTCAATGTTCAAGTCCATAGATATTCAATCTCTAGATTGGATAGATGTATGGAACAATTGAAGATTGACGCAGGAGATAGATTATTAATATTGGGCGTTAGAGCACAAAAATCTATCTTCTAAATCATCGCAATCAAATGACGATGAAATATGAGATTTTATGCTTCGTTTTTTGTCGCATTTTCTATCATAACTATAGGATACTTCCCGTTGATATACAATTACCAAATTTGTTAAGAAGTTAAAATATACGGCACGTATAAAGGAAAATTCCAAAATTATTTTTCAAAAATTGAATACTTATTGTATTTGTGTCACAGAAAAGAACCATTAGGTACAAATTTTAATCTGTACTTAATTTGATACAAAATTACAACTTAATTAGTTATTCTTTTGGTGTATCTCCATTCATGAAACTGGTACGAAACTCTCGGGGCATGAGTACGACTTGAACTTGATCGAAAATGTTGATTATTTTATAGATTATATAAAAATGCCTAAAAACGTGCTTTCTATATACCAATTATATATTTAACTAATAATATATGTTACTAATTTAAAAACTGTACAGGAGCTAGATAAGTTATTTTACAAATAATATCGTGAGTACTTATCCAATTCAATTAATTAATAGTTAAGGCAGTTTGTAATATCTTTATTTCTTAAATGAATAATCATGTAATTCAAGCGGGCAAAGCCGCGAGCAGGCCGCTAGTACTAAATATAGTGCAATAAAATAATTGTCATGCCAATTTTCACAGAGAGTCCCGTAACACAAAGTACATACGTAATTCAACCCAACACGCAATCAGAGATTGATTTAAAGAAAAGGAGTATGTTTAAAGTGAGATCGAACCCACAACCATCACAGTGAAACGCTACAACATCCCAACAGAATCCAAATCAACAAACGTAAAAAAAATCAGATTTACATGTTAAAATGCATTTCGAAGCGTTCGGTGTATCACACAACAGTCGTCCTTGTTTTCACTGAACAATATCCGCACAGTGTAAAGCCTACAAACAGTCCGGGGATGTCCCGATGTAGGAGAATGAATATTCATGTACTTTACTATGGATTTTCAAAATTATACCACGAATGCGATACAAGGTGCGTTTGTCAGTTGAAAATAGTGTTTGTTGGAGTTTTCTTTGAATTTATGCTTGTTTAGGACTATTGTTAGGTGAAGCTTCTTTGTTTTTGGAACGATTTGAGTATTGCTTTTGTTGATGTTGTACCTAAACGCAATTGGAAAATATAGAAGAATACGCTATGAAAGTAGCGCGGGTTCAAGTAAGTAGCGTGACTTCTTTAATTTTTTATGTATTTTCACAAATAAATCATTTTTTTTTTCCTAAATGTGAAATAACATTTAATTTTTTATTAACTAGAAACAATATTTAGGCCCTTTTAGTTGAAATTTCTGTTTTCTTTTTTTTTATTGTTTTCGCTTTATCCCACATAATTAATAGCGCAGTCTAGACAAAGAGTAAGGACATTCCGTTCTTTGCATTCGTAGTTTTAATTAGTATTGTCCCAAATAGGGATCGAACCCACCATCATTGCATTTATAGTCAGTCATAGTGGGTATTTTAAATAATATTAAAATGATGTAATAATATGGATTTGGATCATTCGAAATTCATTTGCGCCAAAGCAGCACTGTTGGGTATGATTCATCTGATTAACATGTCATTGTGAATTTATAGTAATTTAAAAATATATATTTGTATATTTACTGTACATATATAGATACATATGAAAAAGCCCATTCGTAAAATTTATTTATGCAAAAAAATCATAATTACTTTTTAAAAAATAAATATACAATTGTCAAAGGTAAATGGTCTGCGAAGTTAAAATTTTGCTAAAAAACTTTGAAACTTTGGTGAGTTTTTGTTTATTTGTTTGTTCAGTGGAAAACAGATTAAAAAGGCCCGGAGCTAAAGAGGAAGTTGTGAAGGCACGAAGATTAAAAAGTATAAAAAATAATGGATTGTTGTAAAATGAACAATGGGAGCAATTTTCATGTTTGTGGACAGTTCGACTATCATATCTAAAACATAGTGTGGAGTAGCCAAAGAGAAACTAGTGTTAGACCACTCCATTGTTGTAGAATAGCGATAACTAACGCATTATATCTTGACCAAAAAATTGCATATTATTAGAGGAAATAAAATGTTAAAACACTCCGTGTTTCCCACATTCTACGCACTTTTCGAGACATTTCTCTTTCTCTTGTTACCACACAAACACACAAATTTTAATTTTAAATAAAAAAAATAACCCAAAACCGTGAAATCCATCAGTCGTATTCTATTGGAAAAATTAAAAAAAAATTAAAACAACTTTACCATATTATTTGTTTTACCTACTTTGTAAAAATTATACGTAAACTATCATTTTAATCGATTAACGAGGGTTACTTAATCGATTCATAAGACCACCAAATTATCTAAGGTTAGGATGTATAAGGTTGTTAGCATCTTCACACCATCCCAGGGTTAAGGCGGGGTTAAAGCGAAACATTACGTGGGAACTGCAAAAGCGATCTTATTCCCACGAAATTTAATTTAGCTCATCTATTTACTTCAAGGGAAAACGGATCTTAATTTGCTACTAATAAGTATCAAAATTGGTTGTTGAAAATTTTATAGTAATCCTCCATGGCTGGTTGTATAGCACAGGAGATTCATTTGCATTTGACCGAAGAACAATAATATCGAACAATCTTCCTTGAAATGTACTGCGATGTCGCTTCACTGATGATTATAATGAATCCTTTAAGGATAAAAGATCCATTTACGTTTTGATTTCTGGAATAAAGCACTAAAGGAAAATGTCCTTTTAAGTTTGAAGTCTTGTTTTTTATCCCTACCATGCGTGTTAAAATTGAAAATGTATTGCATTATTTTGAGGTCAGTCGTCAGTGTCAGCGCAGAGTCACAAGCTTGCAAACGCGACAAGTAGTGGGTTCGATTTTTATTCGAGGAAATGAAACCTTTAATATTTTCATCATCATCAACATTATCTCTGGCGATGAAGCAAAGCGCGGCGTTGAGTTCCACCACTCTGCTACGAAATATCGATATATAAAAAGGAATTTAAATAAATAATCAAAGATTACTTACTAATACTTATATAAAAAAATATTTTGTTACTTAATTCTTTAAATATAACATTTATTGTCATAAATTACTAAAATCCACGCATATTTCATTTAATATCCTTAACTTACATGTTGTAATAATTTCGTATCTCTTAAAAACACAAAACCCATCACATCAAACCAAATAAAAATCATTCTGCTAATAAGATTTCTACAAAAACATTCAGACCTACGAACGCTAGCTCCATTTTTATTATGAACCAACCAACGAAGCCATATTTCTCGTCAGATACAAGAAAAACTTATTTACAAGGTACGTACGCAATAAAAAGACATTCTACAATACGCTTTTGCTATAAATTTACCGAAAAAATTAGGCAGAAAAATGCTCACGCCCAAAACTCGGCAAGAACAAAATGAAATGAAATAAGAGCGCGGATCACAATAATTCACTTAAAAAATTCGGCAAATGTCAATATTGAAAATATATTATTTACAAAATAAAATGAGCTCCACGGTTCTAACAATAAAAGTGTATTTCGTAGACATTTCTGTATATTTCAGAGTTTCGACTTCATATTCTGTATTTGTCTCACATCTCGACAGTCTCTGCGTAGGTACAGGCAATTTAACCTAGTATTTTATTTCCATTGGTTCCCCAATTTTTTTCTTTGCTCGAAAAAAACTTTATATGTGTATATTTATAAAATAGAAATATATTTTTTGAACGAATGATGATTCTGAGTTCAGAAGATGTTTTTTTAGCGTTTTTATATTACTATTCAGTATTATTAACATTATTCAAGCACAAGCGTGCAACTGTTAACACAACGGTTGTGGGTTTGAGTATTTCACTCGAGAAAATGAAATATGTTACATTTTTAATTCTTCGCTTTGGTAACAAGTTTGGTTCTCTTTAATTGGTTGGTATTAAATAACGGAGTGTCTTATCACTCACCTCATAAAACACGTTACATGTTCATTAACATTCACACTACACATATAAAATTTATCTCTGCTTTCCATTATCTACTCATTTTTGGAGATATTGCGTGTCAAGTGGTGGAACTATACTCTGCGCTTTATCTTGTTGCAAAGAGTGAGAAGGAAAATAGTTTACTCCCTCGAACGGGAATCAAACACACAACCAAGTAACAAGTTACATGAGAACACAAAAACAAAATACACCATATTTTTGTTACCGAATGCCTTTTCTCCACTCGAAACACGTACAGCATCTTCGGTAACCGACTCCAGCCTCGTCTGGATGAGCGTTGATAACTGGTGACATCTTGATATGTCCCGAATTTGGAACTACTGACAGTTGTCTTAATACGTGACTATTTTCGGTTACACATGTGCTTGTGCATGTGTTGATGGAAATAGATTTAAAAAATCTGTTAGGCTATTTTAAATTTAATGGTTAAATTCCGTATTTTAGACTAGTCATCGCTCGCAGCTTTGTTAACGAGGATATTAAAAGAGGTAGAAAATCCCGTTTTTTCCGCCTCCGCATGAATTTTGAGAAATCCTCTCTTAGTGCTCACATAAGTTCCTTTTCCCTATCTATATGCCAAATTTTAACTTTAATCCAGTAGTTTTAGGTTTAATCCGTCTATTACAGTCATTGACACTCAGTAACGAAAGAATTTGACATACAATATAGATAGAATACAAAAAACGCCAGCCTGTTTGAGGCCAGTCGTAGCGCAGGGGTACAAAGTGTGACCGTAAAATTGACTGGTTGTGGGGATCTAATCCCCTCTCCAGGAAATCAAATATTTGTTGAAATTTATATTTGCATTTCTTCGCTCTGGTAGTAGTCACGGAGTGCCTCCGGAATTCAGTGGAATGTGGGTTACAGAGTCTTAACACTAGGTTCCCTCTGCCTACCCTGCTATGTACGGGAGACAGCGTGAAGCTGATTTGATTTGATTTTTTAGAATACAAAAAATATATGCTAAATAATAATTTCTACACTTTTAATCATAATAAAATAAAATATGTTTTTATATTTACTAAGATTTTTTTTGTATTTTTTCAATTTACCGTATATAGAAGAACTCTTGTAAGTTTTATACCAAAGCCGTTTGTTCACGTCCAGTTACTTTATAACTTTTTTAGTAGAAAAACCAGTAGGTATAGTTGTTGTAAGAGAAACAGGGGAGACCAGAAACTCAAAATCAGGCAAAAACAAAAGAACAAAAGAGCAGAAAAGGACATACCACCAATGTCCGTGGTGTGTTTAATATAATAACAGATATAAAATAAAATTAAATCCTCGGCTCGGCTAATTTATGACAACGATGTAAGAATAAACTTAGACGAAGGTAAAAAGCATGTGGACGCCTCGGAGTTATTGGATGGATGACAGTAGACAAGGCGTGAGATATGTAGAGACCGTAACGTTTTGCGCTCCGTTTTTTCTGGTTACCAGACTAGAAATAGGGCATGAAGCTCAAAATCTGATATAGTTTACCTAAGCCTTAAGATTTAAATTCAATCCAACAATAAAACAAAAATACTTATAATTATAACTATTTTTGTAATATAATTCCTTAACCTCAGTTTCTACTCTTTACAATCAGCGACCCTATAGTATAGCACCAAAAAACAATAACTATGAACAAAGTAGGGACTGACCTAATTATCTTTTTTAGGTCGCGTCCCCTGGCTGGCACTTTCGTTGCCCGATTAACCCTACAACCTTTCACTGATTAATATTCTCCCTTCGACCCCAAAGGATTTCTTCGCAATATTTTCTGGTAGACACGCCGCAAGATTGCGTTTATTAAAAAAATAACTACATCCAACGTAGTTAAGTATAACATGGTGAAATATTACGCGATAACTTGGAGGCTAATTAGTTTTATATTCTAATATATATTGTTGGGCGGTAATAGAGACCGTGTTTAGGTGATTTGAGTAATTTATTCTTGGAATATAGTAAAAATGTTTTGTTTTCGTACGTGAAAAAAAATAAAAATGTCTAATTAATGTTAAATGAAACTATTTTAACCGGATTAATCGCCTATATTTTGTATTTTTATACATTTTTGGAAACCCGACGTTTCGAACACTTTGCAGTAGTCCATGTTATTACTTTAAAAAGTTAATTAGACATAATAATGTTAGCATAAGTTACTTATAGTGTAGTAATAGGTGTCACTGTAATTATGAATACGTCATTTGATATTGTTTCCATTATCGATTGTATTAAGTGGCGGTAGTGTGCTGCGTCTTTTCCGGTGGATTTTCAATATAAGCATAAACGACACGGCACTCGTGTTCATTACGTTCTAAGATATTGTCAAGACAACTTGTCATTACAATTCATATTTCAATATTGTGACTACGAGAGTATATGTGTATATAACAAGTGTAAATAAATTTATTGTAAAAGCTGGATTTTGTTTCTGATTTGTTGGTTCGCCTAACAGTTCAGAAGTGGGATTACGAAAGGATATACAAAATTTCCTGCCACGCTCATAAAGTGTAAGTAGACCGTTTATATATATTCTTTTTTTTTCTTTTATGTCTCATTTTTCTTACTCCTTAAAGATAGCTGAATAATTTGTATGTAAATTGAGTTCTCTATAATTTTTAATTTTTCTATTCTGAATATAAGCAGAGTGTTGCTGTTCTAATTATAGTTTTTACTTACTCTTATTTCTTTTACATCAAACAAACAACAAACGAATAAATGAAAGATCTTCAATGGAAATAAATAGTTTTAACAGTTAAACTTTACTAATAACGATACATAGAAATCTTGTACCTCGAACTTTTCGTTGTGTGATTGATAACTTTTATAACGGCCAAAGTGGTTTTTATGAAGGGAATTATTGGATAAATTTGGAAGGTTGGATAATTTGAGAATACACTGGATGATGTGCATACCTAAACATTTTTCATTCTATAGTACTTGAGTAACGTTTCAGCTTTGAGGGTAGTTGATAAATTTAGAGTTTGAGATTGTTTAACTGATTGTTTTACTTTAAAAGAAGTATACAATTGCTTTTAGCATCTACGTTGGTAGACGTGATCGATAGGATATTAGTTCTTCCAATAGAGTATTTACTTATACGGGTGATAATTTAAAGATATTTGACACCATGATATTTCACACATTTATATGACATTCATTGGTGATGAATAATTTCAGTGATCAAGACTTTTTGGAATACTTATTTTGAAATATTTATAATGGGTATATTCAAATTTATTTATTACATATCTGGAATATTTCTTTTGTTGTTTCTATCATTCTTTGGAAAGCTTTTACATCGTATAGAGGATATTGTATTTCGCTATCTATTGGTTATCTATAAATGATATTAGAATTGTTTTTGTGATGATATTAGTGAAGTAAATATTTTGTTGATTTAACAAAGTCAATATGATTTTGTTTTTCATCATGCGGAATTGTTCTACATATATTCTTTATGTGCAGTATGTTTAGAATTGATGAATTATCTGAATTGAAATTTGTAAATATTTTCATTGGTTTTTACTTCCGGCCTTGTCACTTTATTGAGAACTATCGTCTTGTCGTTTTCTATTCCTGTAAGAGTTGTAAAGCTATTCTCGTAATGTAATAGTCTCTTTTTGAATGTATTATTTTTGAATTAGATTGTTTTATGGTATACGAATTTATTAACGCGTATAATATACAAACAACACAAACATAGAAAATATATTCGTAATAGCTATGGGATCTAATATTCCAATGAAATTAAAGTACATGTGTTCTTATCTCATTTTATTAGTATCTCATTTTATTTGTGTTATGACATATGGTAAAAATTCCTTTAATTTTACGGGATAAATATATTCAGTGATTTGATAATTATTCCGGGTTTTGGATAATTGTTGTTCTTAGATATTACAGTGTAGTTGTCTTTTTATCCCGTGAGGACCAGCCAGCTTAGGGAACTTTGGTGGCATTCATTATTTGTTCAATTGACTTTCTTTTCCGTTTGCTATTTGTTTGTTGTTAACATGATGTCAAAGTATTGGCCCTGTTTCACGTAATTGTAAACAAATCTAGATTTTATTTGTTTATTGGTCCATTATCGTCGATTGAGTGTTTTGATTTGTAATTTTCTCTGGAGCGTTAATATTCTTGGTTATTATTACTTTATAACGATTAAAAGTCGTATAATTCTAAAGATAAAATATCATTTATGTGCATTTATGGCCAGTGTCGGTTAACTTGTGAATTTTTATGAATTTCGAATATCAAAGTTATTTGAATAGGTTTTCAAATTCATAAATTTGAAGGAATTTTATGTTAATGTAATTAGGTTGATAAAAAAGTTATTATGATGTGTGCAAGTCTAAGCTTATATTGTTTGAGTTTCAGGAACATGGAAAATAATATTGCCCGAGGATAGGGCTTGAGATTGAATGATGCCCGAGGATAGGGCTTGAGATTGAATGATGCCCGAGGATAGGGTTTGGGATGATGATGCCCGAGGATAGGGTTTATGGGGCGGATGGTGCCCGAGGATAGGGTTTGGGGTTGAGTGATGCCCGAGGATAGGGTTTAGGGATGATGATGCCCGAGGAAAGGGTTTGAGGATGGATGCCACCCGAGGTTAAGGAGTTAAGCATTCATCCTTCATCATTCGTCCCTCGTCATTCATCCCTCATCATTCGTCCCTCATCATTCGTCCCATATCATTCGTCTTTAATCATTTTAATCGTACCCGAGGTTAAGGGTAATGGATGGATTATACCCGAGGTTAAGGGTGATGGATGGATTATACCCGAGGTTAAGGGTGATGGATGGATTATACCCGAGGTTAAGGGTAATGGATGGATTATACCCGAGGTTAAGGGTAATGGATGGATTATACCCGAGGTTAAGGGTGATGGATGGATTATATTTCAGGTTAAGGATAATGGATGGATTATACCCGAGGTTAAGGGTGATGGATGGATTATATTTCAGGTTAAGGATAATATATGGATGATACCCGAGGTTAAGGACAATGGATAGATAACATTTCAGGTTAAGGGTAATGGATGGATGTTACCCGTGGTTAAGGGTAATGGATGGATGATATTTCAGGTTAAGGATAATGGATGGATGTTACCCGTGGTTAATGGTAATGGACGGATAATACCAGAGGTTAAGGGGAATGGATGCAAAATACTCTAGTTTAAGGATAAAGGGAGCTTAAGAATCAGGTTAGTGAAGTCATTTTTGAGCTCATTAAAGAAAATGATGAATAAGAATTGATTGATTTTTCGAAATTTGAATTGATATTAAAGTATTTCTTTTAATTTGTTGTAATTGACCGGAATGGAATAAATTCATAGCGAGTCGTTCCCAAACGATGAGAATTAAGTATATTCATTTTAACAAATGTATAAATGTGTTTACGATGAGACACGAAGCAAAAATTCTTATAAAATAAAATTTTTAAATCGGTGTGAAATAATGGCTATTGGTTGGTAAATGGTGGAAATGATCACGGTGTAGCAATAGATACAAATAGATACATACGTAGGTAGGTACAGTAGCTTATGTTACGAATCCTAAAAAAATGTTTGAAATATTTTTGATCTGAAAAAATAAAAAAAAAACATACATATATAATGGGGAAAATAATGATAATGGTAACTATAAAAAAATGCAATGTATAGCTGAATGAAGTGAATCGAATTCAAATTATTCCTTTTATATAAATTTAGATTTATTTTGACTGAGAAGAGCCGACAAAATACTCAAGAAAACAGTATTTCAAGATAAAATTAACAATAAAAGTACAACAATCGTTACTTACCAATTTTAACATCGACATCTTTTAAGTCCATATCTTAATATCGTTATAGTAATATAGGATACAAGCTTTGCCTAGTAATTGAAAATTGGCTGTGGAATTTTATAATGCATACGAACATGGAAAATGATTCAAATTTAGTATAACTTATGCCTAAAGGAAAATTAAGAGCATATTACTCTATCTATCAACTTGTTGTTATTTGTTTGTTTTTGTATATTATTAATTTCTTGTTTATTACAAGTAGACTTTCAATTTATTAGATTACGCGTACAGCTGACATTTGTTAAGGAAAGTAAAAGTAAACCTTAAAATAATCTGAATTAAAAAAAAAAAAAACCAAAATAAACCAATCGAATTCGACACGATTTTGCCCACCAACCTCCTTATGTTGATTCAGAAGACGAATTTTCTGCAGATTTAGTGTATTGTCGGTCGAGATGTTTCATATTAATTTTAGCTTGATATTTCCATGTCTTCTTAAGATAATTAGTCCTGAGAGACAGACAGACAGACGTACGTAAGTACAGGACTTAATGCATAAGCGTTTGCAGATATTAAGCACTTATTATTTTTTACATGTGACTGGCAACGGCTGTACGTAAGAGTTGATGGTCAATCTTCGCGGCATATCATTGAAGAGACCTTTGACCAGTAATGGACGAGAACAGGCTAATAATCGTGGTGATGATGAGGATCATGATCATGATCATGATGAGGATCATGGTCATGATGAGGATTATGTTCATGATGAGGATCATTGTGATGATGAGGACCATTGTAATGTTGAGGATCATTGTAATGATGAGGAACATTGTGATGGTGAGGATCATGGTGAGGATGGAGATTATGGTGGTGAAGATGGCAGTCATTATGGTTGTGATAATATGGTTTGAATATGGGAGTAATGAGGCGAGCGGAGTCGATGTCACGTTCTGTTTATTGTATTTGACTGAACATGGCTACACAAATTGTGTGTTGAATATTTTTTTTCAAATGAGCTGCTTTTATATGTAAGATTTGTACAATGTATAAAGTAAACGTGTGTCATTAATTATTAGATATGGTTGAATTCAAAATAACTTTGATAATATATATGGGACTTTAATAGGAAATAGAATAATTCTATACAGTCTTGCTGGTGCTATTTAGCAGTACTTTTTATATGTTAAGCTTATAGAGTATATAAAAGTTAATAATTGAGGCCAGTCGTGGCGCAGGGGCACAAAGTGTGACTGTAAAGCCGACTAGTTGTGGGTTCGATCCCCACTCGTGGGTTCGATCCCCACTCGAGGAGATGAAATATTTACTTAAATTTATATTTCTATTTCTTCGCTCTGGTGTCGTGGACAAGCGCGGCGTTAAGTTCTGCCACTCAACACGCAATGTCTCCAGAATTCGGCAGAAAGTGGGGAACGAAGTGTCTTGAACACTAGGTTCCCTCTGCCCTGCAGTGTGCGGGATACAGCGTGAAACTGATTAATTTATTTTAAGTTAATGAATCTGCTCAGTTTACGAATTCAAATCTCATCAATTTCCTCTTAATTAGCATACTCTTTTAATGTAATAAAATAAGTGTTCGATATTAAATACGAATATTCCATGTAGCTTTGTTGGTGTTGTTGAGCCAAATTCTTGTGATAAAAAAATTAAATAATATGTAATAATTAAATTATAACATGAATGTACATGAACACTGATGGCTCATTGTGTTAATGAGAATTATTGACTTGTATAAATCTACATAATTATATGGAATATAATATACATAATTATATAATTGTTGTATAAATATAAAATCAAAAAACTAAAAATGTCTAAATCCAAAAAAAAAAATACTTGCAATGTAAAATATAATTTTTAAGTATTTTGTATAATCAATTTAATGGCGTAATGAATTAAGTGTAGTTAACATTTATTTTACTTAAGGAATAACAGGACTCCTTTTCAGACATCACACATCAGTCTAGTTTTATGTAATAATTATTTTGATTTTATAAATTACGTTGAAAAGATAATGTATTTCAAATTGTATAATTTACATATTATGACATGTAAATATATCCAATTTAATAGTTTTTGTAAATATCCTCACTTGTACTAAAAATATAATTATGTTATGTAACTGTTGGTACAAAACTAAAGTTCTTTAAATTAGGACATATAAAAATTGTGAACTATTCTTAAATCGCGAAGGGACTCGCGATTAGCAGGATGGCCGAGCTGTTAGCATAAGTTACTTATAGTGTAGTAATAGGTGTCACTGTAATTATGAATACGTCATTTGATATTGTTTCCATTATCGATTGTATTAAGTGGCGGTAGTGTGCTGCGTCTTTTCCGGTGGATTTTCAATATAAGCATAAACGACACGGCACTCGTGTTCATTACGTTCTAAGATATTGTCAAGACAACTTGTCATTACAATTCATATTTCAATATTGTGACTACGAGAGTATATGTGTATATAACAAGTGTAAATAAATTTATTGTAAAAGCTGGATTTTGTTTCTGATTTGTTGGTTCGCCTAACAATAAGTTCTTTGATTTTCACGATTATTACACATTTTAAATGAAACTATTTTAACCTTAACCGTGGTCACGGGTCTACCCGTGACCACGGTTAAGGACGAACTTATTATGTCTAATTAACTTTTTAAAGTAATAACATGTTTGTGAAATTAATAGTTAACTTGTACCATACTTTTCGCCTAATTTCAGAGACTTTTTATACTGAGTGGCGGAACACAACGCCGCGCTTTATTCTTGCCATTCTCATTGCCAGAGCAAGGAAATGGAAAATAATCCGTTCCCCAAATTAGAATCGAAACCAGAACAGTAAATGTGTGTTTGATATTTATACAATATATTATCAAGATATTGTCTCTCTCTCTTTCTCTCTCTCTGTCCCTCTTCACATTCTAACCGATTTCGATACAATGCGTATCAGACAATGGATCTCTTAGTTTTGTGTTTTATCTTAATATTTCCCCGAGTGAAGATCGGATCCACTACCATCTATCTAGCTTTCAGTCTGATGATGAACAATACCTAAATTTATTGTATACATTAGAATTTTTTTTAGATTATTGCATAGCCGTTGGATCAAGAAACGGATATAGAAGACGGTATTACTTGAGACGGCGCGTGCTGTGAGAAGTATCTTAACTCCTGTGTGGTACTGATGGCCTGGACTCTTGTCCTTCAATTATTTTTTTATTGTTAAATTACTTTGGTATAATACAAAAGTATTTTTAATACTATTACTACTTTCTTAAATATTTTAGTAGGTATATTATATTTATAAAAAAAAAGTTAAATTTATCCGAAATTAACGTATGGTTATCGTTCTTGAAAAATGATACGTAATTGAAACGTAATTATGTATATCTTACACATTTTGATGGTTATGATTACGCCTATTACATAAAATATTGTATGTCCAACTTAACAGGATGACCTTAGATCATAACATCTTTACAAGTGGCATCTAATACATCTTTAGTTTATCAATTTTATTATTTATTACCTTATTTAAACAAGAAGGTTATAAGTTAGAAATCACAAAATTTGAGACAAAAATGACGATCATTTTATCAGTGTATGTAAAATTTTTGTTTATCTTTCTAATAGTAAATCTTTTCTAGATACTTCTTTTTAATTTAAATATATTATGTTCAGGTTAGGGACCAGTCCAATTTTCCAATAAAAGTAGATTCAGTAGTAAGCTTCACTAAAGAAAATAAAATATCAAAATAGTCCTTCCACGGAGTTAATCTCCGTCCTTTAAACGATGCTCAAAACTAAAAACCACGGTCACAAATTCATTACAAAATCAACATGAATCCAATTTAATTCACAGCTGGATCCATAACAACAGTACTTACATATGTATACACGTATATATAAAAAATGTTGTCCCGCTGTGAATCTAAGAGCTCTTTTGAAGCTAAAATATTTAGTAATACTACTTAATAAAATTCCTCTTAAAGTATAATTTACTGTTCAATTTCGAATATAATAGTGTTAAAATATTCGTAGTCCACTCTAATTGTGTTTAAAGTGACATGCTTCACGCTGTATCCCGCATAGTACTAAGACATTTCGTTCCCCACGCACCGCCTAATTTTTCAGACATGTCTGACTTTTTACCGGAGGAGAGCAATTAAAGTCACTCAGCCCCAGCCTCAAGTAACAAGTCAAGTCTTAAGAGTGAGCGAAAATAAGAAACAGAGTGTCAAGACACTAAGTTCCTTCTGCTTATCCTGTAGTGAAGGGAAAGTATGTAGCTCAATTAGATGGAATTTATTTATAACAAACAATTCTTTTTTCCGAACTTGACGTTAATGTTGCTGGTTAGTCCTACTGGCAATACCGGGTGGGTAGGAAAAAGGGTATTCTGTCCCTGGAAATAAGCAAGTCCTATGTGGCTGCCTGTGAGGAGACCGACATAACTTGTCGGTTTGTCCTGCCACTTAATTTTGTATTATATTTCAAACCGAAAAAGTGGAATCCCGTTCAGGGCTTGAACGGGATTCCACTTTTTAACTTTAATTCAACTTACCTATATGCCAATTTCAAGTTTCTAAGTCGAGTAGTTTCATTAGTGTGTTGGCTGCTTCTCACTCAGCAACTATGGAGTTATTAAATTATGAAAAATATATTGTAATGCAATACAAAGTCATTTTTACTTCGACGATAGCATAAATAACTTCATAATATGAGTTATATCCTTCCGTGCATGTATCTGTTCACACGTGCTGTTAATTAGCTACTCGTTACAAAAAACGTGAAGGTTAACTACGTTTACTTTGAACTTAAGTTTTTTTTTTATTTATTTATGTTACGTCCCAATTTACAAATGTCTAATCGTACGTATGCTGATTGTGGCTTCAATATCTATTCGATGGAATATTTATATGTTTGTGTTTAAAATTTTCGCCTGTACCATGAAATTCAGAAGCTATATATGTATCTATTTTGCAAAATAGCAATCTTGATATTTATTATTCAAAATTTTATTATATTAATAAAACTAATATAAAAATATTATTGAAGTAATATAAAACTAGTTAATAACCATAAAAAAAATTAAAGCAGCTTCACTCTGTATTCCGCATACAGCAGGGTAGGCAGACACTTCCTTCTCCACTTTCCGCGGAATTTTGGAGGCATTGGGTGTTGAGTGGTGGGACTCGACGCCGGGCTTTGCCTTGACAACAGAGCGAAGAAATGGAAATATAAATTTAAATAAATATTTAATTTACTGTAGTGGGGATCGAACTGAAAACCAGTCACGTTTACAGTCACACTTTGTGTCCCTGCGCCACGACTGACCTCTATTTTAAAAAAATATCCTTAAAATAGTTCTTAAAACATATTTTATCCAAAGTAAAAACATTTTTTTGTGGTAGAACAGCTTCTGCAACTGCACATACATTACTATTGCACAACAATATTGAACAAATAAATAAATCAGCTTCACGCTGTATCCCGCACACAGCAGGGTAGGCAGAGAGAACCTAGTTAACACTCTGTTCCCCACTTTCTGCCGAATTCTGGAGGCATTGTGTGTTGATTGGCAGAACTCAACGCCGCGCTTAACCTCGACACCAGAGCGAAGAAATGGAAATATAAATTTAAGTAAATATTTCATATCCTCGAGTGGGGATCGAACCCACAACCAGTCAGTTTTACAGTCACACCTCGTGCCGCTGCGACGCCACGACTGGCGCAGCGGCACGAGGTGTGACTGTATCTGTAGTTTTTGTTGTTTCACTGATTAAGCCCGGTAGTCGCCAGTTCTCGAAATAGAAACAAATGAAAACTTTCAACCAATTAATAGAATAAATCTCCATAGCATCTATTTTTAATCTCATTTATTTGATCTATATGCTTTAAGTCAAAATATATGTATTCGGGATATAAATTATGAAAAAAGTCCTATATCAATCCACACTGATATTATAAAGCTGAAATATTCGTGTGGCTTATCGTTAATCTCGGGAACAACTGATTGGAATTGAACAATTATTTTTGTTATAAATAATCCATTTATAAAGGAAAACCAGTCGTGGCGCAGAGGCACAAAAAGTGACTGAAACGCGCCTGGTTGTGGGCTCGATCTCCACTCGAGAAAATTAAATATTTATTTAAATTTATATATTTTATTATTTTATTTATTAAAGCAAAGCGCGGCGTTGAATTTCGCCACTCAGCACGCAATGCCTTCAGAATTCGGCGGAAGGTGGAGAACGGAGTGTCTTAACACTAGGTTCCCCTTGTCTGTAGGGTAGACGTGTATACGGGATACAGTGTGAAGCTGATTTTAATAAAAGAAAACTATAGGCAATATTAAATCATGTTAATCGTTGTACCTGCAGTTAGTGACCTCGGGCCCTTAGTAGTATCAATATAAAGTATTACCCTATTATATTAGATGTTATCAGGAAAAAACTATAAAATATTTAGTAAAATAAATAGAAAACTGATACTTTTATAGGATATTTTCAACAACAACTTCAGTGATTTTTGGATTGGTCTTAAAGTTTATAATAGAAAACAATTGAACTACACTTTAGTAACATTTATCTAAGTAAAACAGAATACTATAAGTTTCGTTCAGGCATGTCTTAAGAGAAACATGATGGCGACAACGGCCAAGTAATTTCTAACTTCGCGCAGTAGCCCACATGCAGGATAGTAAGAGGGATTCTCGTGTTATATTGATTGGCGAAGCTTAACGCCGCGCGTAGTCAGGGTGAAGAAATGAAAATAATTTATTTCTTCAAATTCATAACCATCACATTTACAGCTACACTCCATTCCGCTGCGTCAAACCCTGCCAAGTATTTCTTATTGTAAACTAAAATACAAATATCTTTTTACTTGTCACATATTTATTTGTGGCCAATCGTGGCGCAGGGGCACAAAGTGTGACTGTACAATCCACTGGTTGTGGGTTCGATCCCCACTCGAGGAAAAGAAATATTTATTTACATTTATATTCTCATTTCTTCGCTCTGGTGTCGAGGTAAAGCGCGGCGTTGAGTTCCGCTACTCAACCCGAAATGCCTCCAGAACTCGGCGGAAAGTAGGGAACGGAGTGTCTTAACACTAGGTTCCCTCTGCTCACCCTGCTGTGCAAATACAGCGTTAAGCTGATTTATTTTTACTTTATATTTATTTTATATATTCTATTCAGATTTCTCAGAACAATGACATTGGTTGTCTGCTATTCGCATATAACTGTCGTATAAATCATATAAATATTGCGTCACCCGACGTTCTGCAGTTGAATTAATACTTGAGATTTATAGCAAACTATGTTCATGGATCATATTTATGTAGGATCAATAAAATAAATATTATTCACTCTATTGTAGAGTTATTGGGTTGACGTTAGTTGTGAGTTCGATGCTCTCGCTCTGATTGTAATCTTTTTATATGTCTAATATTCTATTAAAGTTCAATACCTCTGTAAAATGGACACAACATCAAGAAAATGTAGTCGGCTTAGAGTGTAACTAACTTCCTTAAGCAAATTATCAGGAGAGACAAAAAAAGTTATAATTTTTTTTATGAATATATATTAAAATAATAATTTTCAAAGTTGCACAATTTTGGAAATTGATTTGTATATTTACTATATAAATAAAATAAAGATAAATTTGTATATTTTTTTACATTTTGAAAAATATAAAAATGTGGATAACGAAAAAACAAACAATGGAATTAGCAGATTTACACTCAAGCCGAAGATACATATTTACCTTTGTAATAAGTAGATATCGTCCCCTGAAGCACTAAATATATGCATCTATGATTTTTTTGCCTTTTATTTTCAGCTTTGTACTAAATCTTACACTCATAGAAAGGCAGAGAGAACTTGGAAACCTACACTTAAGGCACTCCGTTCCCATTAAGACACTTTCGTTCGCCATTTTCCGCCGAATTCTGGAGGCATTGCGTGTTGAGTAATAGAACTTAACGCCACGCTTTGTCTCTATAGAGTGAGGAAATAAATATATTCAATATTTCATTTCTTCGAGTGGGAAACGAACCCACAACCTGTCGCGTTACAGTCACACGTTTGTGCCTGCGCCACGACTGGCCTCTAGGCCCAGCTTTTCCGCGTGAAATAAAAAGAAAGAAAGTTCTTAAATCAAATCTAATTCATTTCCCTGAGTGAGAGTCGAATCTACAATAGTAGCATATACCTTCAAACAATGTGCCTTTATTCCACAGTTAAGAAAGAAAAATGCTTATTTAGAAAACGTACTAAAATTATACTATACAAATTAGAAACCGACGACGATCCTCAAAAGGAGCAAGGTTCAAATCATGATACCTTAAAAATTTAACACCCTTATTTAAACATGGACTTTCTTAAAAATACTCTTTACTTTAGGCTTTCAAACTTATTTTTTAATATATTTCGATAACGAAGTGCATATAACATTTTTAACGATTAAACCGATCGAGTATTAACATAATTTATTGCAGTCAACAACTAAAGCTTCATACAATAAATACATGATGTATTACTCGATTTATCATTCACAATTTAATTTTTAAAATATAGGTAACTGCTATTGTGCTTTCAGTTCAGTTTTCTTGATTTAAAATGAAATTATATAGGTTTTTAATAGTTGAAAGAAAAAATAATATTTTTAAAAGTAATATCTTTTGGCCATTGTGGCGCCGAGAGAAACCTTCTGAGTGTATACGCTGTATATAGGTCACGACTTTAGGTTCGATTTCAGTTGGTGCAATGATATGAGTTATTTTAATTTCCCTGCTCACGTTAAGGCACTCGACATGCCACAAATTCGAGCAGGAAATGTGGAATGGAATTATTCAACACTTGTTTCTCTCTGCTTATCCTTGATCTACTGATCTTTGATAACATTATAAAGCTTAAAAGTTGGTTTGGAACGCACTAACCTGAGGAATTATAGATTCAAGTTGGAATATTTTTTTTGGTAAAGTCTTTGTAGTGGAAGAACTTCCCCGATAAATAGACTAGTTGCTTTAGCCTATAGACTATATTACATCACTTTTATCGTTTTAATATAGCCCACTGAACCTGCGGTCAGCATTACGGGAACACATAGAAAATATACACATCGAATGGCTATGAATATTTCCATATGACTACACAGGTAGAACCGCAGATAAAAACCAGAATGGTATAGAGGCCAGCGTTGAGTTGCGCCACTAAACTCTCAATACCTCAAGAATTCGGCGGAACGTGGAGAACGGAGTATCGAGGTTCCCCCTGTTGCCTATTTGCGGGATACAGCGTGAAGCTGGTATAAAACTGGAAAATACATAGAAGACCTAAAACATCACTTTCAAATCGATATTTAAATATCGTAAAAACATATTTAACATAGATAAAATTCTTTATTAACAGCTCGTAATACTTTACGATGCAATTTGACACGAGAAAGGTCTAAGTATCGATTACAAAGTTCTTTACAACCAATTATATCTCATAACTGATTTTAAATATGACCGTAGGTACTATATAAAATATTGTCATATTTTTGAATAAAACAAAAAGTTACTTAAATATTTTGTTATAAAGCATGTAGCATAAAGCTGGGTAGTCAGAGGAAAACTAGTGTTAAGACACTCCTTTCTCCACGCAACGCCTACTTTACGAGACATTTGTGTGTTGAATGTCGGAACTTAACGCTGCGCTTTGTACCAATTATCTCAATCTCATGACTGATTTTAAATACGACCATAGGTGCTATATACAATACCATATTTTTGGATAAAATTAAAAGTGACTTAGATATTTTTTTTTCCGTGCTGTATCCCTTATAAACCTAGATAATTAATCAGATGGAAAGTAGTGTTAATACACTCTTTTTCAACGCAACGTTCAATTTACGAGATAATTGCGTGTTGAGTGTTGAAACTTAAACTGCGCTCTGTCTTGTTACGAGACCGAGAAAAATAAATTTAATCCCCATTTCGTATGTGTTTAATAATGGGGAATCGAACCCACAACCGAACCGACGCGTTGTAAGTACACGCTATACAGCGGCGCGGCTACCACAGCCTCTTAAACATGAATTGGCCCTTTAAAATATATTATATCAGCAGAATATTTTTAATGCATACCTTACTTCATTAATTCGATAATATTGCATAAAGTTATAATTCGTACAAAGGCTGATTCCGTCATTTTGGTGATACAAAGCGTATTTTGAATTTTAAAAGCGAATTAATTGTTTTAATTAAATTACGATCCCGTTTTATTTCGAGTGTTTGTTAAAATGATTACCTTATTTGCTGTATTACATGTGGTGGCGTTGTGTTGATTCGTAGAGCCAATGTTGTTGTGTGTTTTATGTTGAACCTAGTGTTGAACCTAGTGTAACCTTGTGTTGTTGATATAATTTTTTAATTAGTAAAATGTTGCTTATATTTTTTTTATGTTTTTATGGGGCAAGTCGTGGCGCAGGGGCACAAAGTGTGACTCTAAAATCGACTGGTTATGGGTTCGATCCCCTCTCGAGGAAGTGAAATATTTATTTACATTTAGATTTTCAATTCTTCGCTCTGGTGTCGAGGCAAAGCGCGGCGTCGAGTTCCGCCACTCAACATGCAATGCCTCCAGAACTCAACGGAAAGTGGGGAACGGAGTGTCTTAATACTAGGTTCCCTCTGCCTACCCTTCTGTGTGCGAGATACAGCGTGAAGCTGATTTTTTGTTTTTTTTTTAACTATTTCTTCTTTTAACATGTTAAAACAATACTATGACGGCGTATATTACACGTAGATACATTTATTTTATGTTATTCTTGGTTTCGATCCAGTCATCTTAGTCCATATTTTGTCTGTGACGAATAGCCCCCTCGGGAGATCCATTTGTACTTGTGTATAGGTTTTAAACTAGACAACTAGCTAGGTAATTGCTTACATACGAAAATAAGCGGGTTGTGTTAAGACTCTCCGTTCCCCTCTTTCCACCCAATCACGAGACATTGTGTATTGTGTGGAGGAACTCAACGCCGCGCTTTATCTATGAGAGCAAGAAAATGAAAATATATATATTTTTTTACAAGAGCAATGGAGTTGAAATAATTTTACATTTATCACGCAAAATCTCGAAAAATTAGTGGAGAATTCGAGGCACAGGAGTTTCTTAATGTAGAACGGAGTGTCTTAACACTAGGTTTCCAAGTTACCTTAACTGCTAAAACTATTTTTTTTACAAAATTTAAATATTTATTAATATAATATACGTATAAGAAATAGCCGAACAGAGTGATTCTCCTATTTGTGCTCCTCTAAGGAAACACACAAAAACAGGTTTTACACAAATATCTACGTACTACAGATTAATCAACAGCTTGCCCCAGCTATCCGGGGCGCACCGGGCGAATTCTAAACTGACAATTTGTACCTGGAGATTGGCCGAAAGCTTGGAACTTTACTCGAGCACGTGAGCAATCTGGGTTTTAAATTTTTACAAACGAGTTTTGCTTTTGTCTACGACGACGGCATCTTTTGTGTGAATAATATTGTCTATCTGTTGTTTGTCTGATTCACTGTTTTGTATGGTTCATGAGATTTTTTATGTTATTTGAATCAAATCAGCCGTCGTGACGCAATGTGTGACTCTAAACGATGGTTGTGGATTCAGTCTTAATATTTAAATTATTTTCATTTCGTCGCTCTGATAAGCAAAGCACTGCGTTAAGTTCTGTCACTCAAGGTGCGAAGTCTCTGAGAAGTGTAAATGATAACGTATTTGTATGTTATCACTTATACTTATTGGTTATTGCTGAGTAAGTACGATTGTTATAGGTTCTATTTTTTATACTGAGGTGCTGGTGGACGAAATCATCAATATTATTGATGAAATTACAATAATCAACAATCCAGTTAAGATAACTGTTAGGTACATAATATGTACATATTTATCTTAATTTATCTTATCAACAAATTAAATCTCTATCTTATGAAAATGCAAACTATTAACAAAAAAATTTTTTTTTGTAGCTTCACGTTAAATTCATATTTCATAGCAGGGTAGGGAACCTGGGAACTTAGTGTTACCCATAGGTAGATACAATATTGTATGCACGTACAGCTTCACGTTTAATCCCTTATAGCAGTATAGACAAAGATAACCTAATGTCAAGACACTCAGTTTTCGGTTTCCTGAATTTGTAATATTTTGTATTGATTGGCGAAACTCAACGCCGCGCTTAGTCTTGCCAGAGTTTGCAGGTCTATTAATAATTTCCTCCAAGCGAGAATTGAAGATTGGTTAGCCTTAATAAATACGTATATGTGTATATAGGTACTTTTCCACTTTATCACTGTAATTGAAGTTGTAGAAGAACCGAGCAGTTGTCTCGAACGCTACAATTAAACTTTTTGCCCCACACTGCTGCTACGTACTCCTAGGTATTGAGTTTTTATGGCGTTAATTGATATCGGTGGGAAGTGTCACTTTTTAATGTACTTTCGTTTGTTTTTTGTAGTGTAAATGTAAGGTATGACTAAGATATTAAAAAAATGTATTCCGCACACAGCAGAGTAGGCAGAGGGAACCTAGTGTTAAGATACTAGGGTTCGGGATATCGGCAAACGAGCGTTCGGGTCACCTGATGGTAAGTGATTACCGCCGCCCACGACACCGTGCAACATCAGACGAGCTTCAGGTGCGTTGCCGGCCTTTAAGGTGGGTGTAGCGCCGGAGACCGGCACTACCTGATGCGAAACGCAGTGGCATAAAGCCACTACTTCACGCCGGTTTTAAATGCCGGGGGTGGTAATGATCCGGTCGAGTCTGCCCATGCGTGTTGCCATTGCTGGCGACGTGACTCTACCACACGTACTTTAGTCGCCTCTTACGACACCACCAGTACCAGGATGATCCTATTCTAGACTGGGATCACACGGCAAAGAAATTCCGCTGAGTTCTGGATGCATTGTGTGTTGAGCGGTGGAATTCAACGCCACGCTTAGTCTCGACACCAGAGCGAAGAAATGAAAATATAATTAAGTAAATAAATATTTCAATTACCATATAATATCTTAACTAATATTCTAAAGTTAAATAGTTTATTTGATTGAGAGGGCTTATCTCAAGGGCTATTGATTACATTTACATTGAGAACGCGATTGTAGGTTCGATTTCCCCTCCGGGAAAATAATATACTTTTTTACCTTTGCTGTAGCAACAAGACAAAACGCAACTTTGAGTGCCTACCGACGTTGAAATTAAATATTTAATATAATCGTTTTTTCGTTCTGGTAACGAAGCGCAACGTTGAGTTCCGCCACGCAACACACAACGCCTCAAGAGTTTGGAAGAAAGTGTAGAACGGAAGTGTCTTAATACAGAGTGTCATGACACTTGGTCCCCAGGTTCCCCTGTGTACACTACTTTTTACGTGATAAAACGTGAAGATATAACATAAAAAATTTCCTCGACTGAGCTAGTATAATGTTTTTTAATTTTCTTTTTAATGGAAACATACACAAAATAACATTTACTTCAATATTATTTATTACAAATTATTACAATTTAATAGTTTTATAATGAATATCCAAATTCTAACCTCAAGTTATTTGAACTAATAAATTAATAATCCAGTTTATTAAATATGTTTTAGTTAGAAAATTTCTAGAAATCGTTTTAATTAAATAAAAGTTATTTACACGAGAACTAATATTGAAATATTAAATATGCCTTTTTCTTTTTAATTAAACAAGCTGTTTTGCTTGTAAATTTGTTATTTTTTTAGGGTACCGTATCTAAAAGTAAAACGGTATGACGATATGAGTCCCGCTATGCGTCCTTCCGTCTGTCATCAGGCTGTATCTCATGACCCGTGACAGTTGGACAAATGAAATTTTGACAGAACAGCTATAACAATAAGTAAGGGAGAGGTGGCATGAAAGAGCCAGTTTATTAAACGAAGCAAAAAAATATACTTTTAATTAAAGAAATTAAGTTTTTTTTCTCTCAAATTATTATTAATTTATTAAACTAGATAATTTTATACGAAATAAGCTTTAAATACAATAAAAAAGCAATAAAATATTCATTTAAAAAAAATGTGTCATTTGGCTCTTTCATAACATTTCGGTATTGAAAGAGCCAGTCTTATATTATGAGATGTAATAGTGAAAATTATGCTAAATAATAACAATGCACTATTAAATAAAAACAATTTAATAATCCTTATTACTTTTTGTAATGTTTTTTTAAGTTATATTAGTCATTTTAAGTAAATATTCTAACAATCTCATATTATTTAAACCAATCATATTATATTCTTTTTTTTATATTTTAGAGGCGGATAGTTCTTTTATTAATAGAAATCACGAAAATTAAACGAAATAATAAATTATTAATACCTTCTCAAAAACAACATACTTAAATTATGAGATCTTTTTTTTTTTAATTTTGCTCCATGCAATCATCACTATTTTTATTTGTATTGGACTTTGTTTTGCTTCAATCTACCTTTTTTTTTACTTCAGCCAATATGCTATCATATTGGAATCAGACGAATTCGTTATGAAAAAGCCATCTCTTTCAAGGCCCATCTACCCGGCTCTTTCATAACTTATTCTTTAAAAAAATATAACCTTCAAAACCACAACGATATCAAAACTTTTGAAATTCAGTTTTAATCCAGTTACAAGGCCAAATATATACATACTAAACAACACACTTGACTGGATTTTCTTAATTGCACGCGTCTTATAGGTAGAGAAAATCTTGTGTTGAGATACTTTTTTTAGGGAGGCGGAGAGAACACTACGTATATTTGTCATTTTTCTTCCTATTTTCGAATCATTGCGCATTCAGAGGAGGAACTCAACGCCCGCCGCACATTATCCACCAAAGCGAGAAAATCAAATTAAACACCATTATAGACTCCAGTGGGGCTCGAACCCACATCACGTTTATTTAAACTTACTACTACACCACGACAGCCTTTATTTAAAATTTGTTATACCTACTTACCAAGAAACAAAACAATAAAAACTTTACCATCCATTGTCCTTTCATTCGCTATTACGATTGTACGAGCCAAGTATCGTAGAAAACAAAAACACGCGACGACGACGACGACTTGTAATTAAATAAATTAAAGTCAACGCAACCGCTGACGACCAACGATCTTTTTGTTGAGTCCTTTTAATTGTTGCTTGTTTGATATCAAGATTATATAACTATAGAAGTAGATAGAATTGGAATGGTGATAGCTTTTTTTTTAATTTCACGATCTATCACGCATTTAGGAGGGTAGAAAAAAATCAGCTTCACGCTGTATCCCGAACACTGCAGGGTAGGCAGAGTGAACCTAGTGTTACGACACTCCGTTCCCCACTTTCTGCCAAATTCTGGAGGCATTGCGTGTTGAGTGGCAGAACTTAACGCCAAGCTTTTCCTTGCCACCATAGTCAAGAAATTAATATGAGACATTTCATTACCCATTACCTCGAGTGGGAATCGAACGCACAACCTGTCGCATTTACAGTCGCACTTGGTGCCAGCGCCACGACTGGCCTCGAAAAAATCTTCAACTTTTTAACATTAATAAATACATTTAACTATATATATCTATATAGATAGAATTCAACCAACATATTCAAATTTCAATTGATAAACAATTCTCCAAAAGAATTTCCCAGCAAGAGCGACATATGACGCAGATTTAATTTCGTATTCTCGGCTTAGCATCTGCTGTGCTGCAAAAAGTGTCTTCCGAGGAAGTTTTTGTTTAGATTTTTTAACAATTTTAAGCTTAGCCAGTGAAATTAATAGTTTCCGGCCAAGTTGGTACTTGTTACAATTAAATTTAGTACCTATCGTGTTACATTCATTTAGTTATTAACAAACTTTTGCTTTTTGGTGAGGTTTATGGTAAATGACCACAATCCTTGAGCATTGTGCATAGGATCTGATTAATCAGTGGTTGTGGGTTCGATTCTTATTAGGGGGAATGTCTAATTATTTATTTCCTCGTTCCAGTATCAACAATAAGAGCATTGAGTTGTAACGGAATATTTCGGATTGGATGAGTGGGGAACTTCTTAGCATTAGGTTCCTTCTGCATGCCGTGCTATGTGCGTGATGCAGCGTGAAGCTAAAGGTGAATATATGTAAGTATATTTAATTATTTAAACTTACCAATCTGTTATTTATCGAGTATTGTAGAAAATTCAATAGAAAATTTTCATTTCGTAACAATACCACCATTTAGGTATACAACTCTAATATAAATTTAATCAAAGCAGAATACTAAGAGCTACTATACTGGCAGTACCCTAAATTATTGTACGTCTAACTGTATAGTTTAATTAATACGACCGTCGAGAATAATCTATTTGAGCAAATATTATGAAATTGCAAATAAATGTATATTTAGTTTGTTTGTTACTTTATTAGGTTAGGTATTATATTGTGCTTCTTAGCTTAGACTGATATGTATGAACAAACTATTTTTGCAGTTCAAGGTTTGAATCTTAAACCTTTTTTCTACAAATATAAAAGATATATAGTGAGTTTTAAAACTCGAGTATTCCTCACATTAGTAAGACAAAGCGCGAGGTTGAATTCCGCCACTCAGTACACAGTGTCTGGAATTTCTAATTGAAAGTAGAAAATGCGCGTTGTGACACTCTACTACAGGTTACTAACAGGTTAAGCAGAGGGAACTAAGACATTCCTTTACCTACTTTCCATCTAAATTTTCCAGACATTTCGTGTTGAATTTCGGAACTAGCATTAAATGAAAATTATTCATTCCTCCGAGTAGAAACCGAGCTCATAACCCTCGTCCTTACATACAAACGCTGCTGCTGCGCTACGACGCCATCTATTACCCACATATACTGTCTATATTGTAATTTATTATAGGCAACCTAAGTTATGGCCGACAAAGCCGCAGCCAGCCGCTAGTATGTACACGAATATTAAACATTTCTAAGCACGGTAAGCCCTTCGACCGCGCCGTAAATGGAATGCGACCGCGGAGCGATCAGTTATATGGGGTCGGCAGGACCTATGGGGATTCAAAGGTGAATTTTTGTTCCTTATAGATGTATGTAAACTATTAATATCTGGACAGAATATTTTTTGAATGAGACATCAAAGAAATAGAAGAACAGAAGAACAAACAAAAGAAAGAAAGTGCCCAAATAATTTAGATAGGGGGGAAGAATGGTGAAAGTATTGTCAAAAAGTTATAAAATGCAACAAAAAGTATTGATAGGGTGAGTGGAGGTTTTTAAATGTTATAAGTTATACTTCCCGTTGACCTACAATCCTAAAATTCATTCGGAACCCCTCGGTGAGCGAGTCTGATTCACAACTGATCTTCTCTATCTTCATGCTTTAACCTGCATCATCCCTTTCTGTCTTAATTAAAAAATAAAAAAAGCTCCGTCCGTTTGAGGCATTACGTGTTGCGTGGCGGAACTCAACGCCTTAACGCTCTGCTTCGTTACAAGAGTGGGCAACCACCGCGAAACCGTCACTAAAGCCTCGATGGTTATATTGCACAATTGTATAATTTAAAAATTAAAAATATCATCTTCATGCTGGGGATACAGCAAAGCTAAATAAACATAATAATGTAAACTTAAATAAATATATAACAATTTAACCTTAACAGTAAAAGAACATAGAATGTTTCTATATAATATCACCATATAATAATAGCGTTAAAAACTATAACGTTCTATAATATTAAGTTGTCAATCCCTTCATTGCGGTACGCAATCGTATGAAAACGAGGCCGCGGAGGATTCACCTGGAACGACAGAAAGCACCCGAGGGGTGATTATAAATAATACGCAAACTCGATGAGCAGTTTATAGTAATACTAGTAGATGAAGTCGCTTTCACATACGGCTTTGTATGGATATTAAAATGGAAATAATTAAGAGTTTTCTATGACACACGATACTTGTATATTCTAATCGTAAAAGTATCTGAAGGTTAGAGAAAATGTACAATAGATTAAATTACACATACTAATACACATGTCTGCAGTCGTCTCTGTCATCGTGGCGTTATGTTAGCGTTGGACTGTAAATACGATGGTTGCCGGTTCGATTTCTACCAAAGGAAAAAAATTATTTTCATATTTTTAAAGTGTTATTCCACACTTATTAAAGAAAAATAATTATTAAGAAAACATATAAAAATTTTAACGTAGCGGGACTCAAACCAGAGCCTCTTGGAAACCGACCAGGACGCTCTGACTCTTTTCCGCTCGAATTATTTTCATTTTCCCGGTCTGCCACATAAAGCGCGACGTTGAGTTTCGCTATTCAACACGTATTGTCTAAAAATAAAGTTTTTTTATGGAAATATCAGAGGAGCTATAGGTGCGTTGCCGGCCTTTACGATGGGTATGGAAGCACCTTTTGAAGGTACTCAAGTCGTATCGACCTGGAACACTGCCGCAGTTAGGCCTTTCTACAGTTGCATAGTGAATGGAAGGAAATTGCTACAAAACCTCACAATAGTGGAGTGCCACGTGCCATCAAGATGGTGTGGAGAACCCAGTTTTTTACCATCAGGTTCTTTATGTATTCCCTGTAATTTATGAGATAAAACATAAAGCTAATAAATGTATTCTTTGATACATCTTCGTCTACGATGTAAGATTCGAAACTACTCTGTTCTAATTAAACAGTAACAGTTACATCAACATTAAGTTTATAAATTATATAAATTATTAAAACTTCGAAAGAAAAACACAATAATAACCGCAAGCCACATCTCGTTTTGGTTGTTATTCGTTAATTCATAATTTGTGGGTAAATAATAAAGCTTATTTTTAACCCTTAGGTTGAGTTTAATTAAAGGATTTGTTTTTTTGTTTTTTTTTAGCTTCGCGCTGTATTCCACATATAGCAAGGTAGACAGAGGGAACCTACTGTTAAGAACTTTCCGTTCCCGGCGACTCGTACGACGTTCGACGCACTGAGTGGAGTGGCAGAACTCAACACACCGCTTTTCCTTGTAAAAAAAAAATATTATCATTATTATAAAATTTCTTTAAGAGTCCAATATACAAGAATTATTTTTTTTTACAATATAATATTATATTTTAAATAAAACTATTTTAACCGGATTAATCGCGTATATTTTGTATGTTTATACATTTTTGGGAACCCGACGTTTCGAACACTTTGCAGTAGTCCGTGGTCACGGGTAGATTGAGGTGGCATTCGTCTGTCAGTTGACATAATTATTATATCAAACTACCGCCAACGATTTCTTAATTGCCTCGCGTACTGCCCTGGATTCCTGCAGAATGAGCTGATGGTATCTTGCCCTCTGGTATGGTGGGTTTGAGACTTCAATGATTTTATGAGTGGGTCCCAGGTGGTAGAAAGCTTCCAGCCATCCTCTCTATTGAAATTAGGATATTTTTGTATTTCAATAGCCTCGCGGATCATTCTAGGAATGTATCTGTTTTCCTTAGCGAGGATTTGGGGTTTATCAAACCTAATGTAGTGGCTGGGTTTATCCACAGTATGCTCACACACAGGCGACTTCGATACATGCCCATTTTTGATATCAGAAATGTGTTCTTTCACCCTAACACCGATGCTTCTCTTTGTTTGACCGATGTATGATAAGCCACAGTCACAGTCTAGTTTGTATACACCTGCACTCTGTAAAGGAATATTACTTTTTACTGGTCTCAAGAATTGGCTCACTTTCTTGTTAGGCTTGAATATGGTTTTTATGGAAGCTCTTCTTAAGATGTTGCCAATCCTGTCTGTAACTCCCTTCACATATGGTAGAAGTGCCGGCTGTCTCTCTACAGTGGGTGGCTTGTTGGTCTTCTGACAACGCTGGCGGGGAACTGGCAGCTTGTTCTGATGAAGGGTATTCTTCACCTGGCGAAGCTCGTCCTCTAGGTGTTCAGCATCGCAGAGGTGGTGGGCTCTCTGAAACAAAGATTTGCCAACGGTAGATAACTGTGTAGGGTGATGGTGAGATTCACCATTGAGGCATCTATTGGTGTGCGTGGGTTTCCTATAGACTAAAACATCAAGAAAAGCTAGGGAATTATTTGCCTGTAATTCTATTGTAAATTTAATATTGTCATTAATAAAATTGAGGTGGTTTAGGAATATATAAATACTGTCCGTAGGTAAAATGGTAAAAGTGTCATCTACGTACCGCTTATATATCCTAGGTAGACAGGGTGCAGAGCTAAGAGCCATCTCCTCAAAGTCCTCCATGTATATATCTGCTATTACCGGGGACACAGGCGAACCCATAGCAATGCCATCTATTCGTAAATAGAATTCTTGATTGAACATAAGATATCCAGATGTGAGGCAGTGTTCCAAAAGTTCAAGATATTCTATAGGCATATTGTTATCCTCTAGCTTCCTCTTGACAATCTTGATGCAGTCCTTGACGGGAATACTGGTGAACAGCGACTGGACATCAAAACTGACCATGGTCTCATTGTTAGCTAACTTAAGATCTTTCAGTCCGCTAACAAAATGGTAAGAGTCCCTGACATAAGATGTTGTGTGGCCACGCAGTGGAGCAAGTACTTTGGCGACATGTTAAGCCAGCTTATACGTCGGCGTATCGATTTGGCTGACTATTGGTCGAAAAGGTACATCTTTTTTGTGTATTTTTGGTAACCCATACAACTTTGGAGGTTTTACACAGCTAGGCACGAGAGATTTGATGTCAAGATGTAACGTTTTTGCGTGTTTTTTGATCAAATCGGATGTATTTTTAAGTATTTTTGTTGTAGGGCCTTTATCAACAATTTTATAAGTTGTTTGATCCGATAGCAATATTGACATTTTTTGTATATTCTCGTCGGTGTCTAGTATAACCGTCGCGTTACCTTTATCGGCTTTGAGAACTGTTATATCTTCGTTTTTTCGTAGTTTACTAAGAGCCCGAGATTCATCACGAGAAAGATTTGATTTAGGTGGTTTACTACGGCGAAGTAAAGATGATATATCTTGGCGAATAACTTCAGAATCTTCCTTCAAAATCTGGTTTTTATATAAACAGTCCTCAACGTTAGTTATTATTTCCTCGATAGGTATTTTTCTAGGCGCCGGCGCAAAGTTAAAACCTTTATTTAATACTTCAATAGTCGAATCATCTAATGTTTGTTTTGACAGATTGACAACTGACGTTTGTGTTGTCTGTGTAGAAGTTACGGCGTTACCATAGACATTTTTCCGTTTGGATTTTAATTCGAGATTATGGTACTTTCGAATTTGTCTAATTTTATATTGATTATATTTATTTTGCGCGCGTTTATTAGTAAATTCTACACATTGATGGAAATCTGTCTTAGAAAAACACGTCTCGATATCATTGCTTAAGGCTTTTATTTGTCCGTCGAGACCGTTTTAAATCATAACGGTGTTCTTTAATGAGTTGACATAATAATTTTTTACTTGCCTGATTGAGTATCTTTTTGCAATATTTTATGTCTTTTTTCGGCGCGATTTGTACACAAGTTGGTATGAGATTATTATCGCTACAGAGTGCAGGTGTATACAAACTAGACTGTGACTGTGGCTTATCATACATCGGTCAAACAAAGAGAAGCATCGGTGTTAGGGTGAAAGAACACATTTCTGATATCAAAAATGGGCATGTATCGAAGTCAGCTGTGTGTGAGCATACTGTGGATAAACCCAGCCACTACATTAGGTTTGATAAACCCCAAATCCTCGCTAAGGAAAACAGATACATTCCTAGAATGATCCGCGAGGCCATTGAAATACAAAAATATCCTAATTTCAATAGAGAGGATGGCTGGAAGCTTTCTACCACCTGGGACCCACTCATAAAATCATTGAAGTCTCAAACCCACCATACCAGAGGGCAAGATACCATCAGCTCATTCTGCAGGAATCCAGGGCAGTACGCGAGGCAATTAAGAAATCGTTGGCGGTAGTTTGATATAATAATTATGTCAACTGACAGACGAATGCCACCTCAGTCTACCCGTGACCACGGACTACTGCAAAGTGTTCGAAACGTCGGGTTTCCAAAAATGTATAAACATACAAAATATACGCGATTAATCCGGTTAAAATAATTTTATTTAAAATGTGTAATAATCGTGAAAATCAAAGAACTTATTATAATATTATATTGTTTATTGCATCATACAAAACATACAGTAATATAAAATGAAAAATTGGTTGACAAGGGTGGTACGATAAGATAAAGCAAAATCGTCTTATTCATTTATATAACTCCTTGCATTCTTGGCTTACTTTTAATAGCCATAGATTACAGTAGCAGTGGTATAATAGTGGGAGTGGAAAATCACTCTACATTGAATTTTTCGTTTTACTTACTACGTAAAAGATGCTGAAAATTGATTAATTTTTTTAATAAATGGTTACCATCAATTTTCACTGTCGAACCAAAGGCTTAATAAATAACTAATGTAATTTTTAAAAAATTGCCGACTATAAATACTTGTCAGGTAAAGAATTAATTAGAAAACTTAATAACAATATTAAATATTCAATTTTCTCGACTACGAATCGAAAGCAAAACCTGTTGTGTTTACAGTTACATTTTATGACCCTGCACCACGACTACCCTCAAGTAGTATAAATAATAACAATTAAAAATATTCTTAAAACCCTTTTTATTAACAATTTACAAAACATCAATAGTAATAGCGGTTAACTTTCCCAACATTCAGTGAATATAATGGTTCCATAGAGAACCATCTCTTCCACCACCGCGGCAGTTTGAAGGAACGAACAATAATATATTACTTGGATTAATGTACAAGATAGAATTATTGCTTGTGGTTCAGGCTTAGTGAATTAGACTTAGTTTATTCGGGATTGCATATAAATTTTAGGTCGTCGTGGCTCAGTAGCGCCTGACTGTGTCACCAGGTTTTTCCGCTGTGGTGGGCACGGTAAACTTAACGCAACATTGACCTCCGCTACTCAACACGCAATGTCTCAAAATTCACAGAAAAAAACGGAGTGTCTTAACACTAGGTTCGCCCTATCTACCCCGGCGGAAGAAAACAAATTGTGATTTTATGTTGTGACTTATAGAATCTTGTATATAAAAAGGAGAAATAATATAAAATAATGATATATCTGTAGTCCAAAACCACGCTTTTCTACATCGAATCATGCAGCTCCTACAGAATGTCCTTGGTGCTATAAATATGAGCGTAAATTCGAATAATTAGCTTTAAAAAGGTTAAATATTCAAGTCATGGATCCATCATCACACCAGATCGTTAATACCATATTATGTTGTCACTTCAGCTACCTATGATTGCCAAGTTCCATGAGGATAGATTTATTCCAAGTGTTTCTAAAGTCAGATTCTAAGATTTTATGACATAGTTTGTCACAGCTCGACCTAATAAAAGATTGTTAAAGTAAGTTAATAATAAAAAAACAAAAATTAAAACCATAAAAATTGTATCAATCGCTGCAATCAGCTAAAAACTGACGAAGATGAATCGGCGTCATAATTCGAATTTCCAATGTCGCTAAAAAAACGAAATGACTTCGTCCCGCATTTATTAACCAAACCGTAATCCCTTGTCCGGTGGCGAAAAATACTGGCTGCCTCGACCTTTGGCCAGCACAAACATTAGACTATATAAATATTATTATAAAATATTTACTACTAAAACGCGGTGTTGAGTTCTGTGAACAATCACGCAATGTTTCCAGTTCTGATGGAGTGCACAAAACTTAGCGTCTTGATGAAGAACCTAGGTTCTTTGTGTAGTAAGTAGAAAAAAAGATATAATTTGAAAATAGCTGTACGATGTATCTTAACATTAGGTTCTCTCTTTATGCACGAAATGAATGAAGTTAGCAGTATCACTACTTTGTATAATTTAGGTTTTATTTTAACCCTAGAACGTTTGTGGGTTAGTTGAACACTGGTTCGCGTATTCATTTTTTATTAAATATAGAAAGAATAAAAAAAAAATATGACACTGATATCAAAGCTGGAAAGGAAACCGGTCCAATAATTTTGCTCCAACTAAGTGACATATTTTATTTTTTTGTTTTTTTTTTCTACATACTTGAATATGCTAATTTATTCAAAAAATGATTATAGTTTTCCATTGACTCCAAAAGACATTTAAAATCAGATCAAATCTTAAGTCTATTGCACCCTTTTGTCGTGAATCATTATGGCGCTTAAATAATTTTTAACGGTAGGTAGGTTATAATTTATTACTCAATACGATTTTTTTCTAAGCTTTCAAAAATAATTTTGTGATAAGGACCCCCTGTTAATTTATCTTCAATACAAGCGAGATATGACTTAACTTAACTTAACTTAGCTTCACGCTTTATCCCTTGCGGGGTAGTCAGAGAGAACGGAGCGCCAAACGCTACGGTCTCTACATACCTCTTTCGCCTCGTCCACTGTCATCAACCTCTTCATACATGCCCTTCGGGGGGTCCTCATGCTTTTTACGTGACCTTCCTCCAGTATCTTTGATACTGTGTTTTCGAAGGTCAACCGAGGTCTCCCCCTACCTCTCTTACCGCTCACTTTTCCATCATAAATCTTTTTTGCCATTCTTTCATCACTCATTCGTTCGACGTGCCCAAACCAGCTGAGCACGTTCTTCTTCATTCTCACCGTGACATCCTCGCTAGTACCTGCCATTCTGTGTACCTCTTCATTGCGGATTCGATCAGCTAAGCTGACTCCGCATATCCTACGAAGAGATCGCATCTCCACAGCATTCATCTTTCTTTCATTCTTCTTCTGTAATACCCACGTTTCGCTGCAGTATAACAGAGTCGGTACCAAAACTGCATTGTGTACGGCCAAACGCGCAGCTGTGCTGACGTTTCGCCGTCTCATCAATGCAGCTAAGGCTCCGTTAACCTTGTTACCGGCAGCAATACGCCTTTCCACATCCATCTCGTATCTTCCATCTCTACTGAACATACTTCCCAAGTATACCACTTCATTCACTTGTTCTAATATCATACTATTTACACTGATCTTGCATTCCGTCCTTTCTTCATCTCTTTCAAAAATCAGAACCTTTGTCTTATTCACATTGAGGCTTAGACCATTATATTCACACCCTTCTTTCAGAGTGGTGACCAATGCCTGCAACTCGCATTCTGATGATGCAATAAGCACTGCATCATCTGCGTACAGCAGGCAATTCACATTCAGGTCACCTACTTTCACTCCCATATCACTTTGTTTCACTCCTTGGAGACAGCTATCCAAATACAAATTGAACAACCAAGCTGACATGGCGCAACCTTGTTTAACACCCGATCGGATGTCAAACCAGGGCGACATGCCAGCTCCTACTCGCACGCAGGCTGAGTGATCTCTGTAAAGAGACTTTACAGCCTGCAGCAAGGGTCCGCTCACATTGTACCGGGGTAGTATCTCCCATAATTTCGCTCTAACAACTCTGTCAAACGCCTTTTCCAAGTCCACAAAAGCACAGAAAACTTTTTGGTTAACGGCCAAAAATTTTTCCGTGATCATGCGGAGGGAAAAGATCTGATCCATACACCCTCTTCCAGGTCTAAAGCCCCCTTGGGCCTCCCACAACAACCTTTCAGATCTCTCCTGCATTCTTCTCGCTAAAACTTTAGCATAAACTTTACTACCTAAGCTAATCAAACTGATAGCCCTATGGCTTGCGCAGTCTATCTGTGAACCTTTGCCTTTATACAAAGGCACGATGACCGCACCTCGCCAATCGTCTGGGACCTCCCCTGATTTCCAGCACAAATTGCACAAAAACCAGAACAAGTCCAAGACGCGTGGCCCACCATATTTGATCATCTCGGCAGTAACTCCATCTGCTCCCGCTGACTTACCACATTTCAGACTTCGTATTGCACTCTCAACTTCTTTTACACTGATTTCGCCATCAGCTACATCAAGACCCAGCGTTTCGTTGCTACTTGAGACTGAGGCGTCATCACATTCATACATCTCCTTGTAGAATTCCGCCCATCGCTGCAAAACGTGTGGTTGTTCTGTTAGAATTTCACCGTCCTTCGAAAGCACCCCTTTCATTCTACAGGCTAACGAGCAACCTCGAGAAACACTAACTTCTCTCCAGAAAAGCTTCGTATTTTCCTTGAAGTTGTTCGTTAACCTTTCATCTCTTTCATTCTCTGCCTTTTCACGCTTCATCTTGATCAGTACTTTCGTCTGGTGCTTTTGCAGCTTATACTCTTTCTTTTTTATCTCTCTCATACTTTTATCTTTACCAGAGGCTTTATAGTCCTGCCATGCCTTCTTCTTTCTTTCTACTGCATCTTGCACTTCATCATCCCACCATTCATCACGCTTTTTGCTAAAGCCCCTTTTACCTTTACCACATACCTCTATCGCTGCTTCCTTCATACAATCCCTAAGGTTCTGCCAGCATACTTCAATATTTCCATTTCCAGATTCACTGCTGTCTAGCTTTTTGGAAACTCTTTCTTGATATTCCTTTCTAGTCGGTGGATCTTGAAGCTTCCAGCTTCTTATGCGGTAATTCGACTCCAAGTCTGGACACCTCGTGTAGTTGCGCCAACCCGCGAACAGACCCCTTATTCTAGCAACGACTAGATAGTGGTCTGTTCCCAGATCAGAACCCCTAAACACTCGTGTGTCCATGACTTGGCTTCGAATACGCTGATCCACTAGGAATAAATCAATCATACTTTTCCCTTCCGTTCGCTCCCATGTATACATGTGAATTTGTTTGTGGTCAAACATAGTGTTTGCCACAAACAAATTCCTTTCCTTGCAAATTTCCAATATAAGCTTTCCAGCCTCATTTATTCTCTTGTCACCATACTGACCTAACACTCCCTCGTAACCGCTTCGCGCAGTTCCGACCCATCCGTTCAGATCGCCACATATTATTAATTTTTCATTCCCTCTAACGCTACCTAGAACGTCCCTGACACTCTCCCAAAACTCCTCGAGTTCGCTTAATAGAGCTGAGGATACTGGCGCATACGCCACTAACAAGAATACTCTTGTTAACCCCAGCTTGAAGCGAACCCAAAGCAGTCTCGGGTTGATCGCCTTGTACTCAACCGCTGCACTAACCAATCGAGAGGACAATAACACACCTACACCTTGACAGCCCCACTCGCTCTCTGGTACGCCGGCCCAGAAAGCGACCCGACTGCCCGGCAAATCGGTCGTGTCATTGCCCTTTCGCTTGGTCTCTGTCACACAAACGACATCCAAATCTCTATCATCCATCACATCTAATAATTCATTCATCTTTTCTTCCATCCCTCCTCTTACATTCCACGTAGCTATTTGTAGCTCCGTCCTCCACCTCCCGCCGTTCCGGACATGGCGTGTTGGGTGGCGGTCCCCAACGCCGCATTCGTCGCCACTTGACACACCAGCGGGGACGCACTGGTGCGCGTCGCCTTGGGGGGACGCCCTATCAGTGCGCTCTCTCGAGGTGCACGTGGCGGATGGAACGTTGCAGCCCTCGTAAGGGCTGGCAGGGGTCGCTGCGAGCAAGCCTTCCATCTTGGACCCCCTAGCGAGATATGAGTTTTGAGCTTTTCTAAAAAAGTATTTTTCTTTCCTAAGTGTGCTATAAAACTTTAATAAATGTGAAAAAAAGAAGATACTTATGTAATGTGAAAAAAAGAAGATAAAAAATATTATTTATATAATATTTTTTATTTAATATAATTTTGAATCACTGGCGTCTTTTGTTCAGATCTATCTAAGGCTCAGATGCCTCATAAATTCATAAGGTCGATCGTCGTAAATATCTTTAACGAATAATTTGAAATATTTGTGATGCAATATATGCTGTAATTTGTAATCTAATAAAAAAAGGTATGTAAAAGCACCCAAACACACAGAGTAAACTTTATTTGTCATACCGAATGACACATACGAAAAAAAACTAAAATCAGTAATGAGGGGGAGATGCGGAAAAAAAGGCAAGAGCCTAAAAAATACATTTTTTTAATTTTACTTTTACTTTCTCTAAATTCTCTAAAATTCGTGGCGCAGCGGCACGAGGTGTGACTGTAAACCGACTGGTTGTGGGTTCGATCCCCACTCGAGAAGATGAAATATTTACTTAAATTTATATTTCCATTTCTTCGCTCTGGTGTCGAGGATAAGCGCGGCGTTGGGTTCTGCCACTCAACACGCAATGCCTCCAGAATCCGGCAGAAAGTGGGGAACGGAGTGTCTTAACACTAGGTTCCCTCTGCCTACCCTACTGTGTGCGGGATACAGCGTGAAGCTGACTTGACTTCTCTAAATACGCACTATATATCTACTATAAAAAAAACACAATATTTCAATTCAAACAGCCGTTCCTGAGATCAAAACGATCAATCAAACAAACTCTTCAGTTTTATACATCAACTAAACTACCCTTAGTTACAATAGTATTTAAATAATTCGGGGGTTCCCGGTGATTTATGTACGATGCGACGTGATGTTCCTAATCTCGTACAACTTTTTATGACAGGCTACGTGTTTTGACGTTATCTTCACTTAAAGGTTTGAAATCTTTGTACAATTTGTATGGGTTTGGTTTGTTATTTTTATCATTAATTTTATTTTCATTCATTTGTAGAGCTCTTAAGTTATATTTTAAATATAATGAAATAAATTGTATTGTTATCATCTTCATGCCTAATTCTGCATGGCAGAAAAATCAGTAGCAACCTAGAGTCAAGTGAGCCCATTCGCTGCTTTTTGCTTGAACTCTAGATAATTTATGTTTAGTGGTGAGATTGAACGACGTACTTTGTTCAAATAGATATTATCTTATCCCACTGTGATTATTTCAATTAAATAGATATAGAGATTAAAAATCAGCTTCACGGTGTTTCCCGCACACAGCAGGGTAGACAAAGGGAACCTAGTGTTAAGACACTCCGTTCCGCACTTCCCGCCAATTTCTGGAGGTATTGCGCGTTGAATGGCGGAACTGAACGCTGTACTTTGCTTCGACGGCATAGTGAAATTACAATAAAAAGTGTAAAAAAATTATATAAAACAAAACGAAAGTCTGAAAAATAGCGAAAAAGAAATTATATAATTCTCGATGTTAAAGGGCATAAAACACTATATAAAATATGCGGGGCGCCCTCAGAATATGTAATGCTTAGACTTTAGGCCCTCGGGCGACGTCGCCCTAATCCGTCACTTGTCAAGGCTATAATAAAATGTACCTTTGAATATTCCTACTATTTTAGGTTAAGATTTCATGTTGGTTATATTGTGATACGACACTTTATAGGTTAAATAAATATAATGTCGATTTAATATTAAATATATTTTTAATTAAACTCTTAAGCCGGATTAATCGCGTATATTTCATTTTATAGATTTTTAGTAACCCGGCGTTTCGAACATTTTGCAGTAGGTAGTCTGTGGTCACAGGTATATTATAAAAATCGCAAAAATAATAGTGGCGGAACTCAACGCCGTACTCTGTCTACTAGATTGCAGAAATAAGAATATTTAAATATATTTATTTCGTCAAACGGAGAATAAAAGTAAAGGCATCACATTTACAGTAAACCGCGGTGTAGTTTCCAAAATTTTCGTGACATTACGTGTTGAGTGGCTTTCGCCGCGTATTTTGGCCAATTTTCAAGTCTCAAATGAGTGTATTTTTAAGTATCTTAGTACTACAATCCTTGTGCATACCTTATTTTATGCAGGTTACAGCGTGAAGGTAAGAAAAAAATAAAATGAAAATAATGATATATTTGCAAATATATGGACACACTTCACAAAAAAATGAAAAAGCCATTTAAATTATTTCCTTGCATAAATTGAAACGGAAATATAGATATTTGAGAAATATGCAAATATCCCGAATTATATTATAAGGGTAGCTTCGGGCGAGATGGTCCTAATCTGTCGCCATAACGCTCTATATAATCTACACATTATCGTATATAATATTTCATTTTCTGTTCGCAATTTTTTTTTATTTCATATATGTTTTATATCACTATAATGTTAAGATAAGTGTCAAGACATTCCACCTGTGGTAAAAAGGGCATCTTATCATATTTTTCTTCTGTTTTTTTATTAATAAGTAAATGTAATAAAATATAAAAAAAACTAAACATAAATATTTCTACGAACGGAAATCGAACCTAACACATTTAGAGACAGACTCCCTAGTCCCCTTCCCCTGTTCCTTTAAGTTCCTATTATGGAGATAAATATACATTATTTTATATAATATACTATTAAACAGAAAGCCCATAGACTGATCTACCAGGATTTGCTTCGGGCTTAGTTGATAAGATAGTGTAGGAGTCAGCTTTCAATTTAAACGTTCTCTAATAAAATAATAATAGTCTTACAGAAATATATATATATATATATATATATATATATTTAATAATTGTTCATAACATTAAGTTCTTGAGGCAATAAACGTAATGGAATGGAGTGAATTAACACTAAGTTTCTGGTTCCCTCTGCCTACCATGCTCTTTGTGAGATAAGTATTAATTGTGGCGCTATGGTAATTTTTTTTTACATTTACATACAGCGTCCCGCTAAGTTCATATTTTTAACACACTTTTATTAGGTTGACCTTTATGTAAGAAACTATATAATGAAATCTAAGAATATGAATTACACGCACTTCTAATTATTGTATCATTATGAAACTTAGCAATTATATTTAGATAAGATGACAATACAATATTGTGGTAACATCGAGCTGGTTTCATGATGGGAGTAAAAGGCGGCTGATGGAATCTTGGACTGCTTACTAATAAACATATCGAATTTGGCCTCATTCAATTCGTCTTATAATATTCTATTCATTTCTCTTGACGACGTTCTGACAATGGACTGGAAGAGTCCCTGCGAAATGTTTTTAAAGATGCCGCTAGTATAACAATTGCTTCACAATTTGTATACTATAACATTCTGTTTGTCCGACAACATATATAATATCATAGTTAAAATTGTGATAGACATACGATAGGAACAAGAAATAAAGATAAGTTTGTTACGCCAAGTTTTCACCTCTAAAAAGTTAATAAATCTTTTATGGATCTGAGTATATGTGTAAATAATAAAATTCCGCAATATTTTCTAAGTTGTCTCTATTTCTTGGCTGAAGTGAGAACTATGTGCTTTTAATTATAATATTTGATTGTTAAAGCGTGGGACGCTGGAACAGGAAAAACTTTTTGTGAAACTTGCTGAAAAATGAAGTTAAACGATGTTACTTGAAGAAGATTACAGAGGTCGGTGCTCAAACTGGAGTTGCAGCACGACTAGTAAATGGCTCTACCTTAAACAGACTATTCGAAGCACCAGTTTGCTGAACTCAAAAATGCAACCAGCAGCAAGGAAACCACATTCACCGACATTTTGAACGCCTATTCTTTCCGGCATTTAAGTACATAAGTATAATGCGTCAATAGTGGCAACATGTAGAGTTCTTGTTCGTGGACGAGATATCTTTGGTTCCCTTTAGTAACCCTTGGCCGGCATAAACGTTATGTTCATAAACGACATCACGCAACTTCCACCAGTTCACCTCACCTCACCTCACGCTGTTTACAAGAAAATCTTTCCTGTTCCAGCGCCCCACTATTATAGATTATTATAAATTTATTATTATTATACATTTTTGTAAAACAATTTTATTGTAAGTTATACTAATTACAACATTAATTTAAATTCTATCGTCGACTACCTCCTACACTACAAATGCCTAATCTATTCTATGTCACACGGTTTAAACTGATACATGACGTCGCTATCCCTCACATTTGTTATGTTTCCTTAGTGAATTATATAATACATTTAAAAAATATTTAGTATAAGTTGTTACCAATGTTAAAACTAGATTAGAGGAGAGTAGTTATGTAGGTTAGAAGTGTTGGGACGGTAGTAATGAGTTCAGTTCACATTAGGGGCAATGATAATAATTATTATTTAATTTCAAGAAAATGTGGAGCGTTAACTAACTGATCAAGCTATATCTTGAGTTGAGGTGGAAAGTGGAAAATGGAGTATTCACTTCTGAAAGAAATTTTATTACAATTCCCTTGTACTTCTTATTGTTTGACAAGTCTACAAAGGTGAGAGAATATTTTTATAAAGAAAAGTAATATAATAATTATTATATATAACTATTTGAGGTCGTCGTGGCGCAGGGGCACAAGCGTGCGACTGTAAACGCTGGGGATGTGAGTTGGTAATTTCCTCACTCTGGTAACGAAGTAAAGCACGGCGTTGAGTTCCGCCATTTAACACGCAATACCTTGAAAATTCACTTTTCAATTTCATTAAATACATTGTAGTCATAAAAAATCCACTGAGGCACCGTGGTGTTTCAATATATTATTTGTGAGCTAGCTTTATCATATCAACAACAAGCACATGTTTTATAGAACAAAAATGTACTATGGCCCTCCTGGGACATTACTGAAGTCGTCGCCTGCGGCTCATACTAAGAAATACAAGAATTTTTAAGCAAAATATATATAGCTTAAATATATCGCCTTCATATACATATAGCATATAGTATAGATACTATTAGTAAGACAAAAAAATATTAGGTAATTTGGAAATATAAAAAACAATTATATTTAAAAGTGGTCGCTTAAAAGGTATACGCAAAACCAACAAACTTAATAACTAAAAACATTATTATTTTACAATTACCTTTTTTTTCTATTGTCCTAATTTTATTTTCTATTTAAAATCGAACCTACTATCTTCACACGTCATATAAAATCTTATATAAAAATTACCCGACCACTGGGGCGGAATGCTAAGAATAATAACCGTAGCGTATGAATAGGGAGGGGAACGCTAACTACATTTCTCATGGGACATCACTCGACTCGTTGCCGCCGGCTCAGACATACATCCTTTCGTATAATTAACTCGTAGGTACATCACTATTTAGTTCACTTTTAGCTTCAAAGAAGGAAAGATTTATATACGCATTGATTTGATAAATTTCACGTGCTCAATGATCTATTGTATACATGGTATCATTTATTAGTCTGGTGCTAATTTTATTTTGGCGCATACGAATATTTATATGTATTGTTTGTTATATTATCTTTACTGTGAATATTAGAAATATTAATATCATGAGGTTACGGGTTCAATCACGGCTAGGGGGAATGAGTTATTGTCATTTCAACGGAGTGTCTTTAGAGTAGGTTCTCTATAAAAAAAAAGATAAATTATGCTTAAGGGGATAAATGATATTTGAAAAAAAAGGTCAACTGCGAATCGAACTTGCGCACGAACGTTTGCGCTTAATTTCTACTATGAAAACAACAAAAAACACGTTTGCTTTGTGGGATCTCTCTGAAATGTTTCTTCTATTCTGTTCTATAGTACTTTTTGGTTGTGGTAATAGGAACCGCGATAGACATCTGTAAAATTTCAAAACTCCATCACGGTTTATGAGGTACAGCTTAGTGACAGACGGACAGACGAACAGTCTCAGTAATAGGGCTCCATTATACCCTTTGGGTACAGAACGTATATTTCAGTCCTTGTTTTAATAAAAACCGTATTATATTTTGCTAGCTTATCTAAGCTACAGTACTCGCAGGTATATTTTAGTTACTACAAATTTTTATAGAGCTTATAAAAAAATAGGATAAAAATAACTACTCTGTATTTTACTTACCACAAAAAAAATATTTTGTTAGCATACCACAAGCACTAACAATTCAGAAACCAAATTAAGAATCAAATCCACAGCTATAGCTAACTTTGATTTTTTAGCTTCCTTCTGTATCCCGTAGGCCGAGAGAACCTGTAAAACCTAGTGTTAAGACACTCCGTTCCCATTGAGACACTTTCCTTACCAACTTACCGCCGAATATTACCTAGACAGTTATCACATAAACATCGTGAAGCATACATATCCTTCATCGCCCACGAGCAATTTGCTTTAAAATTACAACTTGGAGTTCAAATTCTATTATGGGACTCCTTAGTGGGTGGCAACAAAGAGACACAATAAAACTGTCGTTCGGGCAGTACCTTAGATTTACGCCACATTATTAATCACGTGTTGTTACAAAGCTATTATTAGTCAGTTTTGTGAAGATCGTGCTAATGGTTAATTTTGTTTGAGTTGAAAATGCTGAGAATTTCCTACTACGAGTTCGTCATGGTGCAGGGGAACAACGTGAACGCGAGCAGTGGTAGTTCCAATTCCAAATCATGAGAATTATTCATTTCTATTTCCTTACACTGGTACAAAAACAAAACGCGGCGTTAAACTCCGCCTCTCAACATGTAATGCCTCATAAACTATCTGAAGATTGAGGAACGGAGATCCATACAGTTAAATATTATGATAGTTAGAGGTTAATATATAAAGGAGTAACAAACAAGGCGGGTTCGGTTACACAACTGATTTTATTATTCTTATACCCACATACAGCACATACCAAATATTTGGAGGTATGAAGTGACATTCGGAAAAAAAAAATCATCTCCTGGGTCTGGCAAAACAAAATGCAGCGCTGAGTTCCGCCACGGAATATATTGCGAATTCCAAGGATAACGGAGTATCTTCAATCCTTGCATACCCCTGCTATGCGAAAAAAGCGTGAAGTAGTTTTTTATGCGTATTTTAAGCTATATACACACTGAATCTCACACATCTAGCATAGCAAAGAACCTGGAAACGTCGTGAAATGTCACATCACTCAATTTGCATTAAAACTCACTTTTCGCTAAATCCTGGATACATTGTGTGTTAAGTAGTGGAACTTAACTCGTTACCAGAGCAAAAAAATTAAAATAATAAATATTTAGTTTCTTCGAATGAGAATCAAACCTGTCGCGTTTACAATCGCACGCTGTTTGCCCCTGCGCCACGACTAGACTCTAGCGTGGAGTTGTTTTCATACAAGCAATAAGAACTTTAATATCATAAATGTTTAGTTTATCGATATACTTAAATATAACATAAAAAGATAGAGAAAAGCTTCGTTTAATTTAACAAACTATTCAAAAGTAGTTTCAACTTTTACTTAATCTAATACTGTAATGGTATTCTAAATATTTGATGTGTACGTTGACCTTTCAAGTTAGGTCATTCAATTTAAAATTTCATTTTGTTTATTAGTATTTTATTTTTTTGTGAGATGAGTAAAAATAATAATAAAATAATCTGGCGAAAACATAATTTATTAAGAGAGGAGCTTCGCCCTTATTGGTGTCCATTGGGAATTTTATGGTACCAAACGCCGTGTAACTCAGATTAGGATTATAAATTCTTTTTCCAGATTTACCCTTTCTCCGCGTAGAACAGGATATGCAGAGAGAATCTAGTGTCAAGACACTCAGTTCTCCGTTTTCCGCTTTCTTTTTCCCAAAGAGACGTTATGTGTTGAATGGTTCTTTATTAAAATGAGGAAATTAACATTTTTCATTTCCTTGATTGTGAATCGAACCCACAACCGACTGTCAAGCATACCCACACATTCACACACGCATATTTTCTAAAGTATCACTAACTTTTTTTTAAGCTTCACGCTGTATCCCTCTAATTACAGGGACAAAAATAATTCATTCCCTTTACCTCTATAGTTTAAAAAATATAACAAAATGATTAAATTCCATAACAATGTGTTTTACACGAACATATTACACCATTAATTTTTTGGTGACCATTATAAGAAAATTGGATGAAAAATTAAAATTCCACAGCACACTGTAGACACGATTTTTGTTGAAGAAAAAGCTTCCAAAAGCTCGGAGACGCCCTGCGGGAGGCTTTTATAAGCGAACAATAAATCAAGGGTGGGGAAATATTTAAAAACTTACGTACGTACCCAAGATGCTTGGGTTTCGTGCATTTTGTGCTTAGAAATACATCGGTATAATAGCTAGTAATAAATATTCATGTAAAATTTAACAAAAAGTGTGTGTATACTAAATTTAAAAAAATAAATAAATCAGCTTCGCGTTGTTGCAAGAAATGTTAGTAAATAATAATACATTCCCCCAATTGGGGATTGAGCACACAACCGTTGCGTTACAGTCACAATATTGTGCCCTAGTTGACACTAGGGCCTATTAAATTACATGACCGCCTCTTAAATTAAAATTTTAAGATAAATCATTGAGGGTAATAAGAAACTAATAATAGAACACGGATTTATGATTTTTAGTTTTTATACTCTCAAAGACGATTTTAAAATTTTTTTTGCCGATTTTATTTATAAATGTTGAATCGTAGAAATTTGTCTTGTAACCAAAACGAAGAAAATGAAAATAGTTCGTAACCCCGAATGGGAATCGAAGCCACATCTACGCCGAGCTTACTATCTCACACTGTGCCTATACGCCAAACCTCAATAATTAATTTAATTCATTATTGATCATTATTTATTATGTACAATCAAGTTGATATCGCATAATATTTATAGAACTGAAACCAAAGTACATTGCGGGACTCAACACTGTTGCTGGTACCGGTGCAAAGTACAGTGTTGCTGGTGCTTTTTAATAATTAAGCAAAGACGTAGTAGTAGTAGCCGTAGTTTGATCAAATCATAACTGCTGACACTGTGGTGTCTTTTTAATAAAATAAAAATCAATATCCTCATCCACATATAATAATAACACATTTATTTATTTACTTATTTTTTCAGCTTCACGCTGTATCCCGCACACAGTAGGGTAGGCAGATGGAACCAAGTGTTAAGACACTCCGTTCCCCACTTTCCGCCAATTTCTGGAGGCATTGCGTGTTGAGTGGCGGAACTCAACATCAATCTTTTCCCTCGACACCAGAGCGAAGAAATGAAAATATAAATATAAATAAATATTTCATCACCTCAAGTAGGGATTGAACCCATAACACTTTATGCCCCTGCGCCACGATTGGCCTCTTTCGGACATTTATTTATATTTATATAATTTTCCAAACAAAATCAACGCATAAAAACAAGAAATTTTCATACTGATTAATAAGAATATGCAAATTTTTAATACTATATTAAAAATCTATGCAGAAAAACCTACAGTAGAAATTTAATTTCTTTCACATTCATTTCATGAACTATCATGAAGTGGTAGAAACTTATGAAAGTTGTGGTGTTACCTAACTTTGTAGTCACAAAGCTCGGAGTTTAGCAAACAGCTTTTTATAGCTGTTAATGTTAGTTCTAGACTTCGATGCGAGCGACCTATATTTTTATATTTAAACTTTTTAGTACTACGTTATTTTTTTAAATTTATGATAACCTCGTTTTAATTTATTTTTTCTTTTTATTTAGCTTCACGCTGTATTACGCATATATCGGGGTAGGTAGAGGGAACTTTTGAGAGGGAATCGAACTCACAACCGTCGCGTTTACAGTCAGACACTGTGCTCCACTGCGACGACCTGTGGCGGCGAATAATAATAATAACCAAACTTTACCTGAGCCAAGTTGGCATATCTAATGCCAATTTTTTATAAAATAGATGCATTATATAAATCAGGATTAAAATTAAATTAGCTTCACGCTGTATTCCGCACACAGCAGGGTAGGCAGAGGGAACCTAGTGGATTTTTTTTTAATTCAAATTAATTCTTACTTACACTATAGACCTATAGCCCGTACCTTTTGTCATTTTAAAAAAAAATTAAAAATAAATTAGCTTCACGCTATATCCCGCACACAGCAGGGTAGGCAGAGGGAACCTAGTGTTAAGACACTCCGTTCCCCACTTTCTGCCGAATTCTGGAGGCATTGCGTGTTGAGTGGCAGAACTCAACGCCGCGCTTAACCTCGAAACCAGAGCGAAGAAAATGGAAATATAAATTTAAGTAAATATTTCATCTCCTCGAGTGGGGATCGAACCCACAACCAGTCGGTTTTACAGTCACACCTCGTGCCGCTGCGCCACGACCGGCCTCTTTTGTCATTTTTATATTTCTTTTAATACTTAGACTATTTTACTACTAATGTCTGCTTAAGACAGTCCAGTTATTCATTTCAGTTGCCACTTACTAACTTAATCTAACACTATAATCTAAATCTACATGCATAAAAATAAACATTATAAATAAATTTAACTTAATTGATAACAATAAGATAAAATGTTCATTAAGGATTACAAGATTAAAATTGATCTTGTAATACAACCATACAAATATCCCATACGATGGCGTTGCCGCCAAGATGGAGGACATGAACCTAGTGTTAAGACACTCCGTTTCCCACGAGGCCAGTCGTGGTGCATAGGCACAAAGTATGACTGCAAGCGTGACTGGTTGTGGCTTCGAGCTCCACTCGAGGAATGAATTATTTAATTAAATTTATATTTGCATTGCTTCGCTCCGGAATCGAGGCAAAAGCTCGGTGTTAAGTCCTACAATGCCTCCAGAATTAAGCGGAAAATAGGGAACGGAGTGGTGTTGACTTAAATCTATATTAAAATATAATTTCAAGTGGTATTCGAACCGACAACTACCACCAGCCACTTTTAACCTAGTATAAATTCCAACCAAACACTGCACAAATCCCACATCGTACTAATCTAAAAAGATAACACTCCATATCCTCCTACATCGTACAATCGATCTAAATTTTGATAACAATAACTAAAACTAACATTTCATACTTTAACGGCACATTGACTTATCACAAAATCGGAAATCCAACACAAATTTCATCCTTATTTCTATACCAATAAAGTCGAAAACCGCCCGCAACCATTCAAGTTGCTCTCGATTAAGCTCTGAGGATTGTAACAACCGTAAGTACATACAACAAAAGAACAACACAACGCTAGTCGAAGCTATTTCATTTTTCGTATCGTGGAAGAAAGCGAATCACTTCAGTGAGTTCCATTAGCAGCCTGTCACGGCGCTCAAAAGAGGAATGAAAAAAGGCAGGAATTGTGAAAAAGTTTGTGATATACATCTGTTGTTAACGGTTTCGGGCGACTAATGTACGATTCGACGACCCACATTCTGATGTTTTTTTTTATATCTTTCTATTGTTAATATGTGGAATTTGTTAGTATTTTTTAAATTAGCTTCACGCTATATCCCGCACACAGCAGGGTAGGCAGAGGGAACATAGTGTTAAGACACTCCGTTCCCCACTTTCTGCCAAATTCTGGAGGCATTGCGTGTTGAGTGGCAGAACTCAACGCCGCGCTTAACCTTCGACACCAGAGCGAAGAAATGGAAATATAAATTTAAGTAAATATTTCATCTCCTCGAGTGGGGATCGAACCCACAATCAGTCCGTTTTGCAGTCACACCTCGTGCCGCTGCGCCACGACCGGCCTCCTATTAAAAATTTTATTTAATTTAATTTTTAATTTGTTAGTATTTTTGTTTTGTTTTGGAGCAGGAAAATGTTAGTGGTGTGGTTGGTGGAAGAGTTGAACTACATAGTGGTAGAACCAGACTGGTCGAGACCATCGCAGCGCAGCGGCACAATGTCTGACTGTAAGCGTGACGCTTGTAGGTTCTATTACCAGTTGGGGAAACGAATTATTTTCATTATGACACCTCGCTCGCACCGCTTTACCATTAATACAAGTCGTATCTTTGAGTTACATGTAATATCTAAGACATTGAGTTTCTGGAAAACGGGGTATCTTACCACTAGGCTCCCTCCTCCTTCTCAATTACATTCGGGATAAAACATTAAGTTTAAAATAACTACAAATACCATCTGTAATCACTTTCAACCCTTCAGATTCAACGGTAGTATTGCTCGAATGACAAAAATTATGAATATTTTTATGCATTGTGTTCTTATTAATAAATTTATAGAAAATACTTCAAAGGAGAAAGTAGAATCATTTTGAATTAGATTAGACTTGGGTCCCAATCCTAGGCACTGCTCTGAAGTCCCCACACGGCAACGTGATGGGCCTGACGAACTCTTGCACATTGTTTTCTAGAACATGAAATATTTGGTTAGAAGGAAGCTGAATCCTGAATAGTTTTCACGACGACGTCAGATATTATATAGGTAAGGCCTATTATATGTAGGTCATATGATTTTATATTTTCAATGCTAGTCAACCATTTCCAACATTTCTAAGCTTACATACACACTTAATAAAAAAGTTTTTTTTTTTGAAAATGTATAAAATTTGAACGCAGCGGAATTTGGACCCACTCCTCCTGGAAACCATTCAATCGCTGTGGCAACTAAGCAATACGTTCTCATTATTCTAAGCGTATAAAAATTTCAACCATTAAAATCACATACACACAAACAATGCTATATACACATAAATACTCAGAAAATTTTCCAACATAATATTAAAAATGACCAAGTATTTTATAAATTGTCCTTCAAAATGCTTTCGTTTAGGAAATTTTGTTGAACCGGTGAGCAATATGAAATCTGCGACGGCTCACGACGCTACAGATACGACGGTGGAAGGAATTTAATATCTAGTAAGCATCGATTTTAGAATTTTTCGAAAAGTGATATTATACATTTTTAAGTTTTTTTTTGTGGTTTAACTTAGAAATGTATTTTCCGTTTACGCATAAGTTGAAAAATTCTAAGTGTTAGATAGTGTAGAGACAGTTGTGGCGCAGCGGCAAAGCCTCTATAAACGCGATGGTTATGGGTTGGATTCTCTCTTGGTGGAACGAATTATCTTTATTTCCTCGGTCTGGTAAGAAGATAAAGCTCGGTGTTGAGTTTCATCACTTTAACATGCATTGTATTGAAAAGTGGCCGGAAATTAAAAAACGAATACCTTAACATCATGTACTTTTTACTTTCCTGGCAATATCCGGGATATATAGCGTAAATATATATATTATTTTAATATCGATTTCATACGCGGTGCTTAGTTCCGCCACTCTATATAGACATTGTCCCTGCTAAATAAAACGTAAAGCTGAAGAAAAATCTATCATGCTCCACAACTTTAAACACAAATACTTCTATAAAATTTTTGTACCTAAGATCATCAGAAAACTTTCACTTATCACTTTCGCAGGATTTTGAATTTAAAGTATTAGAATTAAATAAACTAAAAGTAAGGCTTAAATAGTAAGATTCCTTAATAGGAAATACTAAGCAAGTTGCTGTGTAACTTATAATTAACTTAAATGTACCTAGTTAATTTTGTCAATTCTAATGATAGGTACCTACCACATAGTGAGTGATAGGTGAATGGGTAAGCCTTCGTGTATCCAGCTCTTTAGAGACATTGGCTAGTGCAAATTGGTCTTCAGGAGTGAGCTACACTCTCCCCCTGTCCCCCGGATGATGCTGTATAGGCCCTTCCAGGTCAACAGTAATATTAGCCATCACAAAAAATAGGAATAGTTTTTTTGTAAAATTACATTTTTAGTATTACCGTGCGGAAGAGAAAAGCGGCTGACTATCGTGATAATTGTGGATTCGATCTACGTTCGAGGAATTATCTTTTATTTCTTGTTTATTTTTTACATTTTTAGTAGGTATGTGTGAATTTTTGCAAGCTCAATTTGACCCACTCTCCAGTGTCCGATTGAGCTGAAATTTATATTACGATTTGGAAAAAATTAAGTCTAATTCACCTTTACATGTATTTTACTTGCGTTTATTTGTAGTTTCATTCCCTATGACACATGAGACACGATTCTCGGCATGTATAGCTTGATAAATTTCCTCAGTAAATGGACTATACAATACAAAAATATTTTTTTCAATTTACACCTGTAGTTTATGAGATTAACGCGTTCAACCAAACATATTCTTCAGCATTATAATATTAGTAAATAAGTGTAAATAAAAACATGTACAAAAAAAGATCATTAATTCTTTAGCATATTTGAAAAACATTTGTTATAATTTCATTTGAGCTAAGAGTCACAACTCTCAAAATCCTCGTGATTAATTACCGTGATTCATTTTTAACACCTTTATTTGAATAAAATAAAATGAAATCCAAAGTACAAAAAAAATTGACTTAATTTTTCATCCGGTTTTTAAAGGGTCAGACAAATTCGTTTAACACTGACAGATAAAGGCTTACCTTGTTTTTTTTTAACCAAATGGACCTTATTGGTTTAGTAAAAAGGTTTCAACCGTTTTGATTTTAAATATGTGTAATTAATTAAATGGAATGATGATACCAGTCGTAGCGCAGGGGTACAAAGTGTGACTGTAAAACCAACTGGTTGTGGGTTCAATCCCCACTCGAGGAGTTGAAATATTTACTTAAATTTATATTTCCATTTCTTCGCTCTGGTGTCGTGGACAAGCGCGGCGTTGAGTTCCGCCACTCAACACGCAATGCCTCCAGAATTCGGTAGAAAGTGGGGAACGGAGTGTCTTAGCACTAGGTTCCCTCTGCCTACCCTGCATGTGCGGGATACAGCGTGAAGCTGATTTATTTTAATTAAATGGAAGCCTGGGCCCGCGGTACAATATCTGACTGTAAACACGACAGTTGTCGGTTCGATTTTCACTTGGTGGATTAGCAGGGTATACAGAGGAAACCTAATGCTGAAACACTCCATTACGTCGCGATTTGTCTTGTAAGCAGGGTGAGCAAATAAAAAAATCATCACCACCTTCAGTGGAAATCAACAATTTTAAAATCAATGGTATGACTCTAAATTTTTAAACAACATTATAATATTTTATAAAAACATAATTTATAGCAAAAAATATTAAATTTTTAGTTTTTTTTCAGATTGCCAGAAATAGAGAACCTGGGAACCAAGTGCTGCGCCATTCCGTTCCCGTTAAGATATTTCTATTTTCCATTTTCCACCAAATTCTTGAGGCATTAGGTGTTGAATGTCGAATGTCAACGCCTTACTTTTTCTGGTTGCCAGAGCTAGTCATTCCCCCGAGTCAGAATTGAACCCACAACCGTTGCGCTTACAATGGCATAATTCTTCCCCTACGCCACAAATACCTAGAACTGTTTTTTTAATAATAAAGATAAAAATATTTATACAATAAATAATAAACACAACATTTTTCATATTAATATATCTCATTAATCAACCAAACTCACAATAAATACAACAAATACACAACATACACACATCATACATCTACAGAATAATAAACTAATCCCAACAACTAACCCACCCTAACAAAGCAAATAAAATTATAAATCAAAACGATCCAGACGTATATATATATATAGAGATGAGAATAAGAATAAAAATAAAAAAGAACCAAACTTGTTCAGGGCCAAACACGGCTTATTGAGATATCAAATAAAAAATCAGCGGTCGCACACCATACAGCCAACGTGGAGGGGCCGACAATACTCCTTGATTTAACTCAAGTATATTGTGCAACGTTATTTATACACCACTGTTCCCCACTAGACGGGGCTATCCTGTTTTCTTAATATCCCCCGCAAAGATCCTAAAGGGAAGTACGTTTGAATGAATACTTACTTTCTCGTCATCGTCCATAAGGTCCGATTTGGTCTATTCGTACTAAACACATACTAAAGTCTTTTGGCTCGAATTTACCGACGCATTTTATTAAATCGAGGAGAGGATGTATTTCTCGGAACCTTTGTTGCCTGATTGGGAATGTGCTTACAGCTATTTTGCTGTACACCTAATTTGAGCCAGCCTTTCAAGGAACTTCTCCCAAAAACACATTACTAATTGAGGCCAGTCATGGCGCAGGGGCACAAGCCTGCCACTGTAAACGCGACAGGTTGTGGGTTCGATTACCACTCGACAAAATAAAATATTTAATATTTTTATTTCTTCGCTCTGGAATCGAGGCAAAGCGTACCGTTGAGTTTCGCCACTCGACACTCAATGCCTTCAATATTAGGCGAAAAGTGGGGAGCAGAGCGTCTTAACACTAGCCTCCTTCTGCCTACCCTGCTACGCGGGATACAGCGTGAAACTTAAAAAAAAAATAACAAAGCTACCATCGAATACATATACACAAGTCAATTAAGCCGTTAACACCATTAAGCAATTTGGCAGCCATCATTCCAATTGTGCACCGTCGGAGTTCGACGCCATAAAATTGAATTACTTTTATTTAAACGACACTCGCTCAAATGGAAACATTTTGCGGAACACTGTCGCTAACAAACAGCCAGTCCGCAGTCCAGGCCGCTTCTATTATTAATTAAAAACCAAAAACGTAACAGTTAAGCCTGTGAGCGTTGCAAAACGGAATCAAAGGAGTAATTCGAATGGAACCTCGAATCGATCGTGTATCGAGTTGGCGAGCTCTCGGCCCGACACTATTGCAATGACTAAATAAATTTCGATTTTTAAAAGTCTTTTTTTTTAATTCGTTTCCGATTCTATGGCGAGTTTGTGAGAAAACAACGCGAAGTGAAACGAACAGCCGTTATTTTTAGCTAAAGTGAAGTAGCGTTGAATGTGTCGGTTACACCATATTTCTGTTACGTTCGAACGATGGAAGAAGTAAAAAAAAATATATGTTATATTTTTTACAATCTTAATAATTAAACCTTGTTTTAAAATTTTATTCCATACCAAGAAAAGGAAAATATTTGAACGTAGCGGGGATGTGTGAATGTGTATTGTACGATATTGTATTTTGTTTATATCATATTGTATTGTATTTTTTTTGTTTACATAGTTATCTGTTAATTTAAATGATCGAGTATATATACACAACTATCTCCCACACAACAAGGTTGGCTGGTATGGAATACTTTTTAGCGTTAAACCCGCCTTTTGTAAACGTATTTTTTTATTTCTAACCATGTGTGCAGTAAAGAATAAATAAATATATTTATTCTCTTAATCACAAATTCTTTTTAACAATAACAAAACTTCATAACTATAAACTTTATTTTTATGTTTTAGGATATCCTTAAGCCGAGGTACTCCGGTTGAGATAACTTTATAGAAGTTACTTTATACCTCTACCTTGCTATAATCCTGTTCAATCCCGTTAATTACAGTTCCTTACTTTAAGTGATTTTACATTTAAGTTTGAGATACAAACAGTATTATAGTAGTAGTACAGTATATTCTATGAAAGAGACACTGTGGCACTATGCATAGATTATGCCTATATAATCTCCGTCTCATTCATTTAGAGACAGAAAATGGTGACCGGAGTGTTTTAGCACTAGTTCCTCTCAGCCCACTCTGCTAAATAACTAAATACTTACTATTAAAAGACTTCAGTTTCCCTCTTTCCGCCGAATTCTCTAGGTATAACTTACTGAGCGGCGAAATTCAACGCCGCACTTTGCCTCGTTACAAAAGCGAGGAAATAAAAATATTAAATATGTCGTTCCCCTGAGAGAAACTCGAACCCAAATTATCACGTTTAAAATACACGCTTGTGGGGTACAACGAGGGGTACACCACGACGACCTCAATCCTCTATTTTAGATATAATATTTTAATATAAAAAAATCCATTAAAAATAAATCCTAAAGCTACCTGACACCCCACAATAGTTTATTAAGGCAACCCTTATCAAGATGAACCTTAATAAACATAATACTTTTAAAACCGATAATGTTTTTTTAATATCAACTGAATAGGTTCATTTGAGGATGACCGTCCATTTTTTACACCTTTGATCATAGCGTCGCTTGTTATAAAGTAATAACAACTTAAACTATAGATATTTTTATAGCTTCATGCTCTATCTAGCATATAGAAGGAAATTAGTGTTAAATAAATCCGTTCTTTAAGAATTACGTAATTTAGGTAGCAAAACTTAACGCCGCGCTTCGTGTTGTTGCTAGTACGAAAAAATAATTTATTTCCCCGAATGGGCATCGACCAGTTTGAGGCCAGTCGTGGCGCAGCGGCACGAAGTGTGACTGTAAAATCGACTGGTTGTGGGTCGATCCCCACTCGAGGGGATGAAATATTTACTTAAATGTATATTTCCATTTCTTCGCTCTGGTGTCGAGGTTAAGCGCGGCGTTGAATTCTGCCACTCAACACGCAGTGCCTCCAGAATTCGGCAGAAAGTGGGGAACGGAGTGTCTTAACACTAGGTTCCCTCTGCCTACCCTGCTGTATATGGGATACAGCGTGAAGCTGATTTATTTTAATGGGCATCAATCGCACAACCATCTGTCAAAGAGCATAACAAATTATATCTTACTAATTATACCGCCCCTAGTTGCAGCCTCTGTGGGAAGCCCCACATGAAGACCGAGTGCGAGAGCTGGCTCAGTAACACATCGGCATCGTGTTGTAATTGCACTGACGCGAAGAACGAATTGAACAGAACGCGTTGAGTACGGATTGTCCAGCCAGATGCAAATGGGATGCACTTGCTAGACTCTACCAGCACCGGATGCACCATGATTCGGATCGATCTGAAAATAAAAAAATGGTACAAAAAAAAACCTACTTTGGAGTAACTATGGCAGATACTATTATCTGCGACGATCGCAAGCAAGTAAGAAACAAATAAACATTTGTATGATGCATAAGGCCCTCACGACAGCAAGCATAAACTGCTCGTCGTCACGAGGGCCTCATGCATCATACATTTCGAAAAAGTCTCACATTGCTCAAAACGTAATTCATGCTTCAAGAGAAATGCATCGAAGACTCACTCTAGGACCGGATAAAATATATTGTAAAAAGCTTCGTGAAGAAACCGGATATCATATCTTCCTGGACATAAAAACCTTCCTGGACATAGAGACCTTCGACGGCTTTAGTGGCTCGCTGCTATAATCGGGCATGCAGAGTTAGATAAACTTTTGGTTAAATTCGTTCTTCATCGTCCAAATGTATCAGTTCAAATTTTGTTGGACTGCTTTTTATGCTTATTTAGAACTATAGGTAGCTCAACACTATCCTTTATTAAACTAGTGTACTAGCTTTATCTGCCCGCTTGATTAAATGGAAATAATAGTAGTTGAGGAAGTCGTGGCGCAGGAGTACAATAGTGTGACTGTAACGCGATGGTTGTGGGTTTGATACTCACTCGAGGGAATTAATTATTATTTATTAATATTTTCATTTCTTAACTCTGACACCAGTCACAACCGCATGAGCCTGGCGTTGAGTTTCGCCGGTCAACAGAGTGTCTTAAGTTCCTTCTTCGCTCTGATAACAAGACATAACGCAGCTTTGAGTTCCGCCTCTCAACACGCAATGTCTCGAAAATTTGACATAACGAATGTTTTGACACTAGGTTTTATTTTTCAAATAAAATTAGAATTAACTTAAATACCTATATTATGTACATTGAAATGAAACCTGTTTAAAAATATATATGAAAAAGTAATATAAAAATGAAAATTTGAAACTTTTCCATTCAAACGTTTGCAACCAATTCGTTTCGTCAATACAAATACCAAATATCTATCCATCTGCATACTAGGTACTACTTGAATCGAAAAGTTACGAAAATAGATGCCTGCAGGTATGTTAGGTCATCGGAATGTATGGGGATTTTAATATAAAACGTTGTTTTATACGTTTAGTGGTTATTATTGACTTGGTTGTTGTGGGTTTATTTCCTTATTAGGGTAATTTTTATATTTTTACGTAGTATAAGAGTATAAAATAAAGTTACTTCTCTCTGCTTTACGATTTTAGATTACGCTTCCGTAGCAGAGAAGGCAGAGAGAAACAACAAAACACTCTTTTCTTCACTTTCACAACTAAACGCTGCATTTGATACTTTTAAGAAAATATATAAAAATGATAACGAAACGGGATTTAAACCCGCGCCCCACTAAGCCATACGTTCTCAAAATACAACACTTGATCTAAAAATATATATTTAAAAAATAATAATTAATTAATTTGTTTTTCTTGATTTTTCTTCGGTCTGCCTTCCTGCTTAAAATAAATACATAAAAAAATATATATTGTAATTTTCAATGTAAAACTAAAGTGAGTGTAAAAAACATGTGCTCACAGAAACAACAGGCAACGTGGAAAGTGAATCTCTAGAGATCAATCATTGGCGGCGTGCCATACAAAATTGGGTTACTAAACGCCAGTTAAAGGCTATGCAAGCTACACCTACGGTTTTTATTATAGTAGTAGAAGTGACTTGTTGAAATTGTTTTGGCACTGTTAGAAAATTTCTTAATAAAGCTTAAGAAGTTCTATAGCAATTTGAACCATTTTTTTTTATTATTTGACTGCGGTGAAGCCTAAAAGGGGGGTTATGTTTTTAGCACGCTTGTGTGTATGTGTGTATGTTTGTTTGTTTGCTTTCTTTTGACTGTTAAACCAGTGGATCAGTCATTGAATTTGTCTTGGTGGCGCGAGTGTATTTAATATGTTAATTTAGTTTATGCTTTCGATTTTTGTTTTATTGACTTGTGCTTAAAACCTATATTTTTGGAAATTTTACAGTCTTTGCCCTTTAAAAAGATAGTCAGGAACTTGCAACGTATCGTGTGCTATACAGAACTCTTAGTTATTTTCATTTGACTACGCTGATGAAGCTGCAGTTAAAATCTAGTGTAATTAGAAGACACAAACTATTCAAAGTTATAAATATTCTCTGAATTAGAACCGGTTCCTCGTTTGATATCCAATTTGAAAGAACTCTACATATAATTTGTGCTAGCACACGGTTATACAGTCCATTAGGGTCCGCCAATTGTAAGAATTAAAGTGCAAACTGAATCAACAAATCAAATTTACTCAGCATTCTACTTGAAAGGTTCAGACTTATTATAAAGTGACTGGAAGACATTAAAGAATTATTTTAAGTATTTTTTTCTTTTTAAGTAAATCGCAATCGAAGATTTTGGACGAAGATAGCGGAAGTTTGGTGTGTAGCTTCTTAAGGGGTTGTAGGGGCACTCAGAGAGAATATTATTATTTTAAAATCTTTCGTTAACGAAAATCGTCAAAAACGAATAAAAATAAATTAAGCAATGTTTAGAAAACGATAAGTATTTTTAAGATTTTTAAAGTGTTTTGTTATTATAAAAAAAAATAAGGTCGTGGTGGCGCATAGTCACAACCTCCAAAAATTTGTGGCTTAGTGTTCGATTTCCAACCGGGGGAATGAAATATTAAATATTTACAATTCCTCGCTAGCTAGCTCTGATAACAAGGCAAAGTACAGTGGTGGCGCTACGTAGTTCTATCACTTAACTCGCAATGCCTTTAAAATTCGCCGGAGTGTTTTTTTTCTGTCACATCTAGAAATCAAGATCAACGTTGTTCTTTATTAAGTATTCTACAGACAATATATAAGAATTAAATTGAACTTCAAATCAACAGAGAGCAGTTTGCTTCCTTAATTTAGATTTACTATATAATACATATATAGGTATGATGTAAAATCTTTTTTAATATTATATTTATAATATTATTTATAATTCATATTTGCCGCATATAAAAGAGTAGGCAGAGGGAATCTAGTATTATGATACCCAGTTCTCCACTCCCTTTTTTTATTTCTCTAAATGATAATTGAACCTGTAACCATTGGGTTTCAAGTCACACGCTGTTCCACTGTGCCATGATAGTTTATTATATAGTATTTTTCTTAAACAAACCTTCTTTGTTACTATCGGGATTAATCTAGAAATAACATAATATACCTTAGGGAATATAGCAGTAAATTATGCTAATCAATAATTGAAAATGTACATATAATAGACAATAGATATAAAAGAGCATACTTTGTAATGTTTGAACATTTTTAAAATGTTATTTCACAATTAAGGCAGAAAACGATGTATAAAAATTATAACATAGCGGTATTTGAACCCACGCCTCCAAAAACTACTTCAGCATTTTACTCTAAAAAACTACTACCAGAGGTCGCACAAAAAAAATGTCCAAAAACTCAGGCATTTGAATAATTTCAAATATTCATCGTAGGTGTGTTCAACTTGAATTATACGCTTGAGTTCCAAGACAGGCGTTAAGATGAGAGATTACTACGGCGTGTCATATTTCATTTGGTCAGATTTACGAGGACGCGTGGTCTCTTGGAATTATTATTGTTATAATATTGTATTTAAATATTGTTTTATATTAGTCAGTATTTTTAGTTCACTAGAATGGCTGAGGCCGTCGTGACGCAGGGGACAAAGGTGGTTGTGACGCGATGGTTGTGGGTTCGATCCCCACTCGAGGGAATTAACTATTATTTATTAATATGTTTATTTATTTGCTCTGGCTTTATGGCAAAAACCAGGTGTTGACTTCCGCCACTCAACACGCAATGCCTCGAAAAATTGGGCTGAAAGCGCCGAACGGATTATCTTAACGCTAGGTTCCCTTTGCCTATCTGTTGTATGCGAGATACAGCGTGAAGCTGATTTTTACAAATTAAATTTACTACGTAGTTAGTAATTATGTATGGCATATTTATAATTGTCAAAGGTGACTATCACACAGTCGGATTACATTGAATCGATTAAGGTGCTATAATTTAACTTATAACATTCCCTGATAGACTATAAAAATGGACAATTATTTTTATTGTTTTAACCTTTCTAAACATATATCTTTTTAATTAATAATATAAACAAATGTATACTACTATATAATAAAGTAAAAAAAAATATTTGATTAAACGCGCTAATCTCAGGAAGTAAGTAGGTCTAGTTTAAATTTAAGAAATATTTTTTTGTTGGATATTAAACTTTTCGATCAAGCCTTTATATATTATTTATATTATATCACGTAAATCATTCCTATGTAAACTCGGGTACTGATGTTGTGTTATGACTCACTTGCCACTGTCATTAGCCTTAGATCCACAGCGACCGTGGTCAAATGTCGCAGAGAAAATCTAAATTTTAATAAAAACTTATTTATATACAGGATGGAAGTGTCAGCACTACTTTAAATGAAACCACAGTTTTAACTACTCTATAAAAGCCTAATACAATTATTTATTTATTTTTTCCCCAAAAATGAAAAAGTGACTTTTTCAAACAAAATATATAATAAAATTATTGTTGTAATATAAAACGCCATTTGTCAAGAACGACGCACGCACACATAAATCTATCAAAGAGAAACCGCCGCATACGCCTCATTCCGAAATCGAGTCGTAGGTATTGGCGGCAAAGTTCAAAGTTGATTATCCTTTAGTAGTATTTTTGTAGTAGTATGTGTTAACGTTATTGCTATCTATGCTTATGCATAGATGCAGTTATCTGCGTCACACGAAATACAGGTATAGAAACATAGTGAAACGAAAAAAAAAATCCTAAGTCTAAACTGTTGAGTTATCTTGATTAATTTCTTTAGGTATGGGTTTAAAATATTTTCCCCTATATGCTGTTCCCGTAAAAGGAGCGCTGACACTTCCACCCTGTATATATATATAATTATATAACAGTAATAGAAATCAACAGTCACCAACTTTATCAGTTCTAATTAGAGACAAGGATTGCAAGTTCGCAAGGTAGTACGTACCAAAGTTCCACCGAGATATGCAGGTTTATTAACGATGTTTGTGTTGGCGGTCCGGGATGAATGGGAAATCCAAATCTCTGTATATGACAATGGTATTAACATAGTCTAAAAACTCGTTATAACTTCTGGTTCGTAACTCGTTCGCTTCTTGGGCACTGTTGCTGAATAATATTTTTTAAATGATACTAAAAACAAAAGAATACAAATATAGTAGGTATTGGTTTTTTTTTAAGTTCATTAGGAACCTTATTTATCGCTGAAACGTAAACTTAAAATCAACAACTTAACATAAAATTAAAATTCCCATAAAATTTCGAATACGAAACAGCGGACATTTTTATAAATATCGCGCTGAATCCTAATACATACAGCAGTATAAGCAGATGAAACTTAATATCAGGACACACGAATCTTCACGTTCAACCCAATTTAATAAAATAATTGTTTTTTCTAAATTGGGAATTAAATCCACAACCTTTGCGTTTGCAATGTTAGTACATTTAAACGTTAACTGCTACGATACGAAGATCGGTGAAGATCTAAAACAATAAAATATCTATATTAACCTTATAAAGATTAACAGTTATAAATTATTATATTGTTGAACACGAAAATCTTAGAACTAGTAGCTTAAATTGAATTTGTAGCCTTCCTCCATCATATTAATCGTTTCGATCAGAATAAGCTCAGGCACATAGGATATGGTATGTGTCATACAAAACTCTTAGTTACTTCCATATGATCACGCGAGCAAAGCCGCAGGTAAAAATTATATGAAACAATTTAGGCCAGCCATAGAGGCAATCCAGAGGGTGTCCTGACTAATATCTGTCCGATATTTGTTCTTGGGCATACGGGTACGCGACCCCGGATCCTCGAGCCACCACTTGTTATAACCTCCGTCCAGTCCGTAAAAGTGGTGTCCCCTTCTTTTAATCTCCTCCTTTTCCTACCCTCTCACTTTGCCCATCCTTTCCCCTTTTCTATCTATCCTATTCCTCTCCCCCCGGTTTCTCCCCACATAGGGGTTTTGGAGGTCAGATGGCAATCGCTCCATTAAAAACCACAACTCGCCAGAATATGGAACGAACTACGCAAAGACTGGGTACGACTAGGGCGTCGCCGCAAAACGACGCGCAGGCACATCGCCCTACACCTGCGACAAGTGGGCAAGGGCTACCGTGTCAAGTACGGACACGGCTAAAGACGTTAGTACCCAGACGGAAACTCCGCTTTGCAACGTGGAATATTGGCTCTCTAACCGGACGATGCAGGGAACTCGCAGATGTACTCATGAGACGTCGGGTCCAGTGTGCTTTCCTCCAGGAAACTCGCTGGAAGGGCAATAAGTCCCGTAACATTGGGCAGGGTTACCGGCTTATATACACTGGGTCACCTTCCGGTAGAAACGGTGTGGCGGTAGTGCTTTCTGAAGAGCTTCAGAATGGGCTTCTTGAAGTTGACCGTCGCTGCGACCGCCTGATGCGAGTAAGGGTACTGATTGAGGGCGTTACCACAAACTTACTCAGTGCCTATGCTCCCCAGGCGGGATGTAGCGCGTCCGAAAAGGAGACATTCTGGGAGCAGTATGAAGAGGTGCTACTTGCTGTACCGTCTACCGAAGTGGTCTTAGTTGGGGGGGACTTGAACGGTCACGTCGGTAAGGCTGCTGAGCCGTATGAACGTGTTCACGGGGGTTTTGGGCACGGTCTTCGCAATACAGAGGGAGAAAACATTCTCAGAACCTGTATTGCGTCTGATCTGGCCGTCGTGAATACGTTCTTCCAAAAGAACCCTCAGCATCTTATCACGTATAAGAGCGGGTCCCACTCAACTCAAATAGACTACTTATTGACCAGACGGTGTCATATGGGCAGGGTAACTAACTGTAAGGTCATTCCAGGCGAAAGCCTAACGGCCCAACATCGTCTTCTTGTCATGGACTTTAACGTCACTCCGAAGAAGAAAGTAGCCGAGAAACGTAGGCCTCGGATCAAGTGGTGGTTGCTGAATGTACCGATGCAGACCGACTTCCTGGCAGAGGTGAAAAGTCATAATCTTTCGACTAACACCGAGACTGCTCAGGATGCTTGGGATCGAGCTCAGTCGGCAATCATTGCGGCAGGCAGGCGAGTTCTTGGCCTTTCCAGAGGAGGACGTGTCATCGACAGGGAGACATGGTGGTGGAATGACAAGGTGCAGGAGGTGACTCGTGAAAAGAAGGATGCCTTTAAGAAGTGGCAGCAATCCAACTCTCCTGAAGACAGACTGGAGTACATTGCAGCTAAACGTGCCAGTAAAAGAGCTGTAGTCAGAGCCCGCAGTGAGAGTTTGTCACCACTGTATGACAAACTTGAAACTGTGGAGGGGCAGAAGTTCATTTACAAACTGGCACGTTCCCGGGATAAAGCGACGCAAGATATCGCAAAATGTCTTTGCGTCAGAGATTCCCAGGGCACGCTGCTCTGTAATCATGCCTCTGTGAAGGAGAGGTGGAGAAGCTACTTCCAGGAGTTGCTGAATACTCAGCACCCATGCAGTCTTCATCACGACCCACCCCCTAACCTCGGACTTATTGCCCCGATAACCCTTGACGAAACTCGTAATTGTCTTCGACGCATGAAGAACGGAAAAGCGGTGGGACCTGACGACATTCCGATCGAAGCGTGGAAATCGTTGGGCTCTCTTGGTGTGCTCATGCTTACTGTCCTTTTTAACCATATCTTGAACACTGGAAAGATGCCACACCAGTGGCGGCTTAGCTTTATTACCCCTATTTACAAGGGAAGGGGCAGTGTTCAAGATTGTGGTAGTTATAGGGGCATTAAGCTTATGAGCCATACCATGAAGCTCTTCGAGCGCATGATCGACCTCAGGCTCCGCCGCGAGTGTACTATCTCTGAGTCTCAATATGGATTTCAGCCAGGATCGGGCACTATGGACGCCGTTTTCGCCCTCAGAACATTGATGGAGGCATACAGGGAAAAAAGGAGAGCTCTGCATGTGGCCTTTTTAGATCTGCAGAAGGCCTTTGACTGTGTGCCTCGTCAGTGTATCTGGTGGGCATTGCGATCCAAAGGGATCCCTGAAGCCTATATTGAGATTATCAGAGACATGTACCACGATTCCGCTTCTATGGTTAGGACTGCTGTTGGCGACACTAAACCCTTCTCGATTACAGTAGGGGTTCACCAGGGCTCGGCTCTTAGTCCGTTCTTATTCAATGTGGTGCTCGATACTGTCTCGGCTCACATCCAAGACCAGCCTCCATGGCTGATGATGTATGCCGATGATATAGCACTCATTGACGAGAACCGACTGATGCTGGAGCGTAAAGTGAACCTGTGGAAGGGTACGCTTGAGAACGGCGGTCTTAAACTAAATGTGTCGAAGACCGAGTACATGGCCTGCGGGAGCCCGGACTCGAGCACTATCCGTATAGGTCCTGAACCAGCCGTTAAGTCGGAAAAGTTCAGGTACCTTGGATCCGTTATGCACGAGTCTGGAGGCATCGATCACGATGTCTATAGCCGGATAAGCGCTGCTTGGTCCAAATGGCGGGAGGTCACTGGTGTGGTCTGCGATCGCAGGATACCGCCCAAACTTAAGGGTCTGATATACAAGAGCATCATCCGACCGGTTCTTTTATACGGCAGCGAATGTTGGCCAGCACTATCTCGGCACACTCAAGAGCTTCACGTCACGGAAATGAAGATGCTGAGGTGGATGTGCGGCGTAACGCGGTCTGACCGCATACGCAACACATTCATTCGAGGTAGTCTTGGAGTCCGTGACGTAGCGGATAAGCTCCAAGAGCGTCGCCTGAGATGGTTTGGTCACGTTACGCGCCGGCCTAGGAACTATGTCGGATGCAAGTGCCTTGCTATGTCAGTCCCTGGAGTGAGACCTCTCGGACGCCCAAGGAAGCGCTGGTTGGATGTCGTGAAGCAGGACATGAGAGCCAATGGTCTAACCACCGAGGATGCTAAAGACCGTGCAAAGTGGAGTAGGTTAAGTAGGAAGGCAGACCCTGGCAAAAGCCGGGACTAATGCCAGGAAGAAGAAGAAGAGGCATATGGATTCGATTCCCACTCAAGGGATTGAAATATTTAATATTTTCCTTTCCTCGCTCTGGTAACTAAACAGCGTTGACTTCCGGAACAGAATGTCTTCCCAAGGTCCCTGCTATGTACGGGATAAAGCGTGAAGCTACCAAAATATATATGAAACAAATAGACTGCATATCCACTATCACATAACAATCAATAGTAAACTAACTTAAACTAAATATATGGAAGTCTCAAAGGCAGATCTTGTACTAGACTTACGCTGTGGTAGAACGCCCGATTAAAACTTTCGCTTTGCCGGGATAGGATTAGTTTCAACGGTGAATTTAGCTTTTACTTATGTTAACAAATTTTTATTGAATTTTCAAGTAACAGTGGTGAAGTGGAAATATATCTCAATATACACAAAATTATTAATATTAATGGATCAAGTGTAAGCCGGAATCGCTCAACGAGGGTTCCGTAGCAATTTCAGAGTGATTGGGATCAATGGTAAGTACAAAAATATAGATTTTTTAAGTTTGCGGACGTATGTACGACACTCATAATAAGTTAATATTTTTATTTCTCAATATGTTTTCTTTAGAGACCAGTCGTGGCGCAGGGGCACAAAGTGTGCCTGTAAATCGACTGGTTGTGGGTTCGATCTACACTCGAGGAGATGAAATATTTATTAACTTTTGTATTTTCATTTTTTCGCTCTGGTGTCGAGGGGAAAGCGCGATGAGTTCCACCATTCAACACGCAATGCCTTCAGAAATTGGCGGAAAGTGGAGAACGGAGTGTCTTAACCCTAGGTTCCCTCTGTCTACCCTGCTGTGTGCGGAATATAGCGTGAAGTTGAAAAAAAATGTTTTCTTTATTTGTACTGCAAAATTTAACTTCTTGCAAAATTTCATAACATGTCACATATACGGGAAACACCTTATAAGTTTTGATTACGGGGCAAATAAAGTTGACAAACTTAAATTACTGAGTCTTAAACGTTTGGACTGAATAAAATAAAATGGATGAACTACAAATATAAGTTGATGTTTTCTGTGTTCCAAGGGATCAGCATCTGAATATTATTAAGTTCAAGTTGAACACTAAAAAAGGAGGAAAAACTATTTCACGCATCTTTCTGCAGATAAAGGATTCGAGTGGGAATCGAACCCATAACCTGTCACGTTTGCACGTACCCCTTCGCCACGACTTGCGACTGGCTAACAATTTTAATATAATCATTCCCACTAGTTGAGATCGGACTCACAACAGTAGCGTTTACTGTTAGATACTATACCCTTCCACTATGACGACGGATGCTTTTTAATAAATGATAATGTCACTTTTAGTTTCCAAGAAATTTGTGGACAAACGCCTATGAAAATTAGCATACATAGAGGTCAAACTCATAACCTCCTTTGGCTTAGTCATTCAAAATACTCGATCAAAGTCAAATTTCGTAGTTAAATAATCAAACAAGTATAAACCATTTATTTGTACAGTGAAGCTAAATAAACATACCTCATTAAAGCTAGAACTAAACCAAGTTCAAAGAAAGATGAAGACACTCCATCAAATACCTACAGCGTTAGTTGCAGAACGTTTCAAAGGGTTCCTAAGCTAACATAATTCTAGAGACGAACAATCTAAGTTATTACTTGCAAGTTGCATCCATTTTCCTCTTGTAAAATGTATAAGAGACCCCTTTGTAGGTATATGTGTAGTAGTTACTAAATCCTATTCAAAGTACGTATTTGTTTTAAACTTTAAATTCATACATGAGGTCAGTCATGGCGTAAGGGCCAAACCATTTCGATTACCCCTCGAGGAAATGAGAAAAATAATATTTTCATTTTCTCGCTCTGGTAAAAGGGTGGCGTTTAGTTTCGCTACTCAAAATGCAATGTCTCAGGAATTCGGTGGAGACTGGGAAACGGAAATGTCTGAATAGGGAACGGTGCATTTCTCCGCTAGGTTCCCAGGATTCCTCTTCCTACCTTGCTATATGCAAGATACAGCGTGAAGATAAAAATCATATTTGTACTTAAAAATGAATGTAATAAATGAAAAATTGTACAGAGAATGATTTGACCTATTTCTTGCAAGTTATAGTGAAGCTCCCAAGCCCGTACGACGGCTGCAAGTCTAAGTCTCGCCAAGGAATGGAGGAGTACGAAGTACTTTAACATTTAACATTTAAAAAGGGAACCGTTTTTAATTATATATCCTTGATGGGACCCACATATGCCAGTAGGTCATTTAAAGAATAAAAGCTAGTCAATACAGAAGACATTTAGAAACAACTTCGTGTTTTCTAAATATTGTCCTTAGTCTCTACGTCACTCACTCATTTTACTTACCTACACAAAGATATAAAAAAGGAATTATTAGATTTTTCTATCTTTTAGTTATTTAGTAGGTATTTATTTGTAATATTTTATTAACTAATTTATCGCTGACACGGAAACCTAAAATAAAAAATAACATAAAATTAAAAACTCCAATAAAAAATCGATTACGCAACCAAAACATAAGAACGTAATGCAATTATATAATAAATATTCCTTCATAACCCTCACGAGTCTCGCTGGAAGGGTAATTTTTACCGGTTATTATTTTAGCGAGAACAATGGTCCCGGTACAGTAATAGGCAGGCTCGGTGCAACCGCTAAACGGTTATCTTGGGCTGTAGGGTGCGTGTGGTACAAGTTTATATTATATTTATATTTTTTATTGTTTGGTTATATTTTTTTTTAATCTTAATATATACTTGAGGCCGGTTGTGGCGCAGCGGCACGAGGTGTGACTGCAAAACCGACTGGTTGTGGGTTCGATCCCCACTCGAGGAGATGAAATATTTACTTAAATTTATATTTCCATTTCTTCGCTCTGGTGTCGAGGTTAAGCGCGGCGTTGAGTTCTGCCACTCAACACGCAATGCCTCCAGAATTCGGCAGAAAGTGGGGAACGGAGTGTCTTAACTCTAGGTTCCCTCTGCCTACCCTGCTGTGTGCGGGATATAGCGTGAAGCTAATTTCATTTTTTTTAATTTTTAATATATACTTTTTTAGAAAACGTATAAAATTTTGAACCTTGCGGGATTTGAACCCGTTTCTCTTGCGAGCTGTTAAATATAGGTAGTATTTTCAATTAATCAATTTTAAAATGACAGAGAAATAAATAATGGCTGCTACAGTACTAACTTATTATTCATTCAGATATATAACTTTTAAGTTTCTGAAAGAGTTAAAGATAATAATGTTATTAAAATTTCTTAAATATAAAATATATTGATATAGAATCTAAGATTTGCTTCAATTGATTCCATGTTGAAAATGTATATTTTTTTACAAATTATTAAAGAAACCACAATTATTAATAGTACATAAACCACAATTATTAATAGTACATATATCCTTTGTTGAGAGGGATAAACTGTAGCTTTTAGTTGTTCTCTAATTTTTCTTCACACTGTATCCCGCTTGTAGCAGAATAGACAGAATGAGCCTAGTGTTAAGACACGCCACTTCCCACTTTCCACCAAATTCTGAAGGCATTGTGTGGAGGAACTCAAAGACGCGCTTTAATTCGACACTAAAGCGAAAAAATAAAAAATATATATACTTTATTTCCTCAAGTGAAAATCGAACCCACAACTTGTCGCGCTTACAGTCACACGCTGGTGCCATTGCGCCACGACTGGCCTCTTCTAATATTCTACTAATAAACACTATCTTATCACTTGTACCCTACAGTAATTGTTGCGCACCTCTGGCCCGGCTACTTTCCGCTTCCATTGTACAGTACGGCTCGGCAATCAAAGGTCATGCCTCATTGAATATTTACGAACAAACCGACGATATTATTTGAACGATTACGTGACTTTCTTAATGTCTTTTACTATAGTTATCTGTTATTTTGCATATAGTATGGATGGATATATGTATTTGTGTTTTTGTTGGAGGTAGGTAATCATAACTTCCTTAGAGTTTCGCTCGTTTAATATTCTTTTGAAATTTACGGTCTTCTTTATTTTTTTTCTGTATGTATTTGTTTTATAACTAACAATTGGACACTAACAGTGGCTTAAGTTTAATTTGTGTTTAATTTTCGATTATATTTAGTAAACTGGAGAACTGAGTGTCTTAACACTAGGTTCTCTCTGCCTACCCTACTGTGTGCGGGATACAGCGTGAAGCTGATTTATTTTATTTTATATTTAGTAAAAATTGATAGGCTAGGTTGAATCTGATAGTTGTGCTAAATGGATATTTAGGGATATCATTTTTGGACATTCAGGGTTCCGTACCTAAAAAGGTAAAGACGGAACCCTTATAGTGGTATCCAGGTAAAATTTATATCAAAAAATTATAAAAAAAATAGTTCTATGGTCCCTGAAATACAGAAAAAATTAAGCTCCTTAGTCAATGCAACCAAAAGAGCATTTGTACAATAATTTTCGGCATTTTTTATGAAAATCGAGGTGTAGCCAAAATCTATATATGGCAGATATTTCCCGTGAACTTACAGTGAAATTTGACACGAAGTGAAGACTGACAATAAAAATAAAGATAATAGTCAAAAGTAAAAATTAATAGGTATTTTCTAGAAAAAAAACATTACAAACTTGTATTTGTAGTTAATTTCATACGAAATGAGTACCTGTGTCCGCAAGTTTAAGTTTGTCTTACCTACCTACTAATCCTGAAATAGGTAAGAGAGAGTCCGAATTTCACTTAAACGATATTTTTTAGCCTAAAAAATTATAAAATATTTCATTTCCTCCCAGATGAAATCGAACCCATAGCCTGTCGCTTACAGTCGCTTGTGCTCCCGCGCCATGACTTCACTTCACTTCACTTCACTTCACATTTTAGTACATTTCTTAGACAAGAAATCAAGGCTGTGATCAATTAAGCTATACGCTCTTCCCTTAACACAATTTATTTGCCATAAAATTACTTTACCAAAATTCTCCATTTCCTATCCAATCAATCTAATTAGAGGTCGTCGCAGTATAGTGGCGCGTCTGACTGTAAGCGTAATCGTAGTGGGTTCGATTCCTGTTGGAGGAAATTAATTATTTTCATTTCTTCTCACTGATAAACTTCTCTGCCCACCCTGATACACCGGAAAAATAAAAAAATCTCTATGATTGTAATCTCAATCATGTCACCACAATTTAAAATAAAATCACAAAACTAAATAACCAGAGTACAATATTTATATAATATATTTTTTTCTATACATTATATTTAGCAAATTCAGCCGAAAGTGAGGAGCGAAGTGTCTTAACATTAGGTTCACTCAGCCAATACTTCATGCGGGATACAGCGTGAAGCTGAAAAAAAAACAACAAAATCATTGAAAACACACGTTGCTTGCTTGTATTGAGAAATTTTATACAAGCAGAACTACACTCGACTGCGTCTTCAAACCAAACCTAATTTTAGCTCACGATTTTCTCCTTGGCAAACGCTTATTGCGACACATGTTCTATTTAAATTTAAACTTTATGTTTACATATGTAAGCTTGAAATTAACTTGTATGTTATGAAAACTTAATTTTGTAAAGATTTGAACAAATAGTCGCATAACAGATGACATCCGAATGGGGTTAACAAAGTGGAATAGTGTTTGTCGAGTATTCGGGGCTGCAATTTAGTTAATATTAATAAACTATTATTTTGTATGGGGATGTCGTGGTGGAGTGGGACAGTCTATGAATATAAATGTGACGGTTCTGGGTTTGATTATCATTTATGGGTATGATGATATTTAATTTATTTTCATTATTCCGGTACCGATACCCAATTAGTAGACGGAACGTGATGATGAATTCCGCCCATCCCTTTTCCTATATAACAGGGTAGAAAGATGGAACCTAATGTTAAAGAACTTCTTTTCCCACTTTTCTCCTAATTTTCGAGATTTTGCGTGTCGGTTGGAGTATGTGAATGCCATGCTTTGTTTCATTGAGGGAGAGCCATTACCTCGAATTTGAATTAAACTCATAACCATCACGTTTACAGTCACATGTTGTTCTCTTTCAATGGCACGATGAAGGATTATTGTATTGAAAATATACATATATAAATTTAAAAAAAATTCAGCTTCACGCTGTATCCCGTACACAGCAGGGTAGGCAGTGGGAACCTAGTGTTAAGACACTCCGTTCCCCGCTTTCTGCTGAATGCTGGAGGCTGTGTGTTGAGTGGCAGAACTTAACGCCGCGCTTAACCTCGACACCAGAGCGAAGAAATGGAAATATAAATTTAAGTAAATATTTCATCTCCTCAAATGGGGATCGAACCCACAACCAGGCGGTTAAACAGTCACACGTCGTGCCGCTGCGCCACGACTGGCCTCAATTCAATTTACATATATCTTAACTTAAAGTTATTCGTTGGGTTGAAATTATCGCTAATCTCATGAATTATTGGTTCAAATTAAAAAAAATCTTTGGTTGGATAGTCCACTTGTCGATGACACCTTTATATAATATATTTATATCACGTTAATCGCAAAAATACGAAACGACGCTAATTTTATTAAAATACAACATTACAATTTAAATCTTAGGTGCTTTCAATACATGAGTAGAGAACAAGACCGTAGGTAGGAGGTATTTATCGATAGTTTCCTTGGTTTGTTTGCGTTTCTAAGAGGCTGAGCAAATTGTGGTGAAAACTTAATCAATTGTATTTGATTTGCAATGGAAGTACTGTAACATGTTTCTGGTGTTTAGAATAATAAATATTTTCATTTTGGATTCACTTGATGAAAATAATTAATTAAAAAAAAAAAATCAGCTTCACGCTGTATCCCGCACACAGCAGGGTAGGCAGAAGGAACCTAGTGTTAAGACACTTCGTTCCCCATTTTCTGCCGAATTCTGGAGGCATTGGGTATTGAGTGGCAGAACTCAACGCTGCGCTTAACCTCGACACCAGAGCAAAGAAATGGAAATATAAATTTAAGTAAATATTTCATCTCCTCGAGTGGGGATCGAACCCACAACCAGTCGATTTTACAGTCACACCTCGTGCCGCTGCGCCACGACTGGCCTCAAATAATTAATTATTGCCTAATGTTATTATTATGGGTTCGATTCCTACTCGAGAAATTAAATATTTGATATTTTTTTTCCCTCGCTCTGGTAATGAGGCAAAAAATGGTGTTGAATTTCAAAACTCAACACGCATGCCTACCTTACCATATACAGGATACAGTTTGACGGTAAAGGTAAAAATATGTTTCTATTATTATAGACAAGGTACCTACTGCAAAAAAAATCTTTCTTACTTTCTGAATAATTTTTGAGACATTAAGTGCTAACTGATGAACTCAACTCTGCGCTTTGTCTTGATCTCAGAGCAAAAATGTGAAAATAAAGAATTATTCCGAGTGGGAAACTAACCCACAACCGTCGCGCTTACAGTCATACGCTGACCTGCTATACTACTACGGCCTTTACGTACCTACTTATAAAATTACAAAACAAAAGGCCAACTTAGTTAAGAATCCATTTGAGAGACCATATTTCTAGCGGGAATAAATTCCGTTTTTAATCAGGGAACTCCTTAACAAGCAACAATGAAAAACAAGATTGCACTCCTTTATACAGCTTTATCTTGTTAATTCAGTGGCTTAATTGAGTGTTTGAGATGAAGATATTCTGAAGCACGCCTGTGACTTTCAAATGAGTGTGTTGAACGAATTTAAACTGTGGTTTTTTTTTTTCATATTATTAACTACTTACTTACTACATGAGGCCAGTCGTGGCGCAGGGGCACAAAGTGTGACTTTACAGTCACACTTTGTGCCCCTGCGCTGGTTGTGAATCGATTGGTTGTGAGTTCGATTCCCACTCGAGGAAAAGTAATATTTATTTACATTTATATTTTCATTTCTTCGCTCTGGTGTCGAGGCAAAGCGTGGCGTTAAGTTCCGAAACTCAACACGCAATGCCTTCAGAACTTGGCGAAAAGTGGGGAACGGAGTGTCTTAACACTAGGTTCACTCTGCCTACCCTGCTGTATGTGGGGTACAGCGTGAAGCTGATTTAAAAAACAAATGAAATAAACGTTATTCTAATTACTTTATTTAACCAGGGTTAGCTTTTTTATCGCTTTTGTTTATCTAAAATATCTTATGTTCTTGACAATATTTTAAAATATATATGTACATGATTTCGTGATTAATGAATAGTTATATGCGTGAAAGCGTTATATACAAACTCAATTTAGCATTTGTAATAATAAAAAAATCTCTTTTTGCAAATTTTTTCCTCTTTATTATCACTTGTAGTATTCAGCTTCACGTTGTATCCCGTACATTATAGGGTAGGCAGAGGAACATGGGAACCTAGTGTTGTTATATGTAATAGTGGGTTCCAGGTGGTACAAAAATTTCAACCGACCCTCTTTATAAAAAATTATGATGCAAATATATTTCCTCGTAGATCATTATAGAAATATGAAGTTAATCGAATGTGATATTTTCAATGCACGCCCATTCTTGACATTGAAGATCCTTCTCTTTCTTCTTCTTCTCCTTCACCGACGCTTGTTTTATACCAATAATATACATGGTAAATCCGATTTTGATTTAAAATCACTAAACAAAGTTACTCTTTTTGGATTTTGTTCTACGTAATTTCAAAAGTTGATATTTGATACTAGAGTCGTAAAAGAATATTTTAGTTGAACTTAAGCTTAACGGTTATATAGGAAAGTCACGTCCGAAATAAGAAGATCCGAGTACATGTAATAAGATTGATAGTGTTAGATAAGGCAGAATGTACCTGACCATATCATAACATCATTTGTATGGCTATAAAGTAGTTTTTATGACAATGTGTTAGTATTTTTTTTATGCTGTGTAGAGTTCTGGAGTTCAAGAAGCAATGAGATTGGAGAACTAAGTTGGATTTTGACTCTAAATTATCTCTGGATACTCTGCTATGAGCAATAAAGCGTGTAGTTGAAAAAAGATGTTATGTTAGCTTACAACAAGTGGAGAAAATAATAGAGAATAGAAATTATAATAAAACACGTATTAATTTCATTAAAAACGTTTTATTTTTTTAAGGTGGCCAAAAAGTATTTTTAATCTATTTCATTATCGATCGAACCCAGTACCAGTGCGTATATAATACTATTTCTAAATAAGCCACTAGAAACCACGAACAAAAATCCTTTATAATTAAAACTTAAATACTGATCATACTTTCGTACAAAATATTAAATACATAATCAACCGCCTTTATTTTATCGCTTGTTGAACTAAAACAATTTTAATGAAACAAAAACTCGCTCGTTCTATAAACTATGAACTTTTGCAAACTTTTATTATACCAAGACAGATAAAGAGAGTTAAGATAGAATAAGAAAATTTTCTATGAAACACCGACAATCTTTTCACTGGGTTTGAAACAAACTGACATTAACAAAGTATCTTTAAATAAAAACACCCACATGTATTATAAAATTTGACGAAAGCTTTGAAAGAAAATATTAAGTTTTTTTTTATTATTTGGTTATATTATTAATCTTTTTTAGCTTCACATTATATTTCGGACACAGAAAGATAGGCGTTTCCCGCCAAATTGACGCAAAACGTGATAAGTGATGGACCTCAACACCCCCATATGTCATGTCACCAGAGCAAGGAAATGGAAAGAATGTATTCCCCCGAGTGGGAATCGAACCCACAACCGTTGCGTTTACAGCTCCATAAAACGGAAGTTTACGTTTCTTCCTATAGAATTGAGCGAAAAAGGTGGAACGGAGTGTCTCAACGGTAGGTTCCTCTATGCCAGTGGTTCCCAACCAGTGGGCCGCGGACCACCAGTGGTCCGCGAACGATATATTGCGAATCGAACCCACAACCGTCGCGTATACAGTCACACGATTGTGACACTGACTGACTGACTTGTACCTACATAGTGGTCCCTGCTACCAAGAATGATAAACATGTGGTCCTTAATCAAGAAAAGGTTGGGAACCCCTGCTCTATGCCTATGCGTGAAAAAGCGTGAAGCTGCCTATTACATAATGCAATACAAACATTTCAAGCTTTCCTAAAATACGTAGAACAAAAGCGAACGTCGACAATATGATAATAATATTTAAATGAAAAATTATAATTTAAATGCTAATGAGAATCACTGTGATATAGTACACCACTGGGATTAGACCTTTTCGACTGGAGCGAGCTGAGTTTCCACTTTTCATATTTTTGTGGGATAACAATCGTATATTTTATGGAATAGAAAGACCGTTGCAACTTAGTGAAGAAAGAGCAACTATGGTTGTGGGTTACATTTAGATGTCTTTTTTTATTTTTATTTAGCTTCACCACAGGGTGATCACCACCACCACAATGTCGACAGAGGGAACCTAATATAAAGATACTTCTTTCCTCACTTTCCACCCAATTTTCGAGACTCAACATATTGCTTTACCTCGTTATCAAAGTGAGGAGATGAAAATATCAAATATTTCGTTTCCTCGAGTGGAAATCGAACGCACAACCTGCCGCGTTTACAGTCGCATGCTTGTGCTCATGCGTTGTGCGCCTTGACTGACCTAATGCACGAATATAGTATCATAATATATATTTAAATTGATTAAATAAGTAAGTATAAGCTAAATTTACTTACTCTAATAGTAACCACGAAATATTTAATTTAAAGATACATTATCAATATTCAAAATGTTCATTTAATTTTATTACAAAATTTCATTTTTCAACACTTTAAAGTTTAATCCTTGTAAAAAGTAGTTCAAAGTCGGTAAATACTTAAATACAAAAGATATAAACGAACGTCTACTATCGAATTAAGTTTACCGCCACTTAACAACAGAATCTTGTACTTTCTTCATCTTCACGCTTTGTTCCGCATATCATATGAAAAACAGAGAGAGTCTAGTGTCAAATCCCTCCGTCCTTCACTTCCCTCTCAAATGTCATCAGCATTGCGGGCTATTTAGCGGAATACAACGCCGCATTTTATATTACCAAATAACTTATTTCTGCGAAAGGGAATCGCCCTAAAACACTTGCATCTACATTGAGACTATCCCACTGCGATACGGTGGCCTCTAAATCTTATACTGTACTTTATAATATAAAATACAGTGAAACTGAGATTGGATTTTTTGTGGGGTATTAAGCGTTTAATTCAAATTTATAACAGCTATTTCGTTTAGCAGATCCTATTTTACTCTGCAATTCTAATTTATTCGGCAAGGTTATTATAATTGAAGTCATTAAATATTCGGATAATATGGATAAGAATGCTTTATGGGGACCAGTGATAAGGTTAAAAGTTAACAAAGGAATGCTCGTGGCTCTGTTGTTGTATTCATTTTGTTTACTTTTCCACGTTTTTCATATTTGTGTTGAAGAAATGAGTAGAGTGGTTGTCTTCTGTTTAATATTGGTCGTGGGTTCGTTTTCTTTTTCTCAATGTTGAGTAGAATTGTATGTATTATTAAATATATATTTTTTAATAATACGTACAATTATGCTTAATTTTATTTTTGCATTATATTAAATAATGTGTAATGCGAATTCAAAACTTTCTCCTTTTTTACGTCGATTAAAAATAATTATTAACGACGTTTGAACTGTTAAAACATTCACTCGTTTAGTCATTTTGTCATTTTGCAACTCAACAAGCATATGGCACGAAAATTGGGGGGAAATTACCTTCCGCAAAAACGCGAACACCAAGTTCCCTCGACCTCTCCTGCTATATGCAGGTTACGAAAAAAATAACACCAGGACAAGTCATCAGTCTTCTATACAACTTATAAAGAATTAAACAGCAAAAAACATATCAAAACAATATATGTATGACAAACCGCACGAATACGTGCAATCAGCTACACTATGCCTTTTTCGCATTTCATTTTACAGTTCAGCATAAAATACTGGTGGTATAAGTAAAATTATTCCACTGTACACGACACAAGGTTAACAAAGTGGTTAATTAGTTCAGCTGCGAATGTAATTGCAGGAAGAATGGCCGTGTTTTTCTTTAACTTTTGTGTTTTTAATGCTTTTGGGGTTTTTTTTATAAGAGATTTGTTATATTTATAGTACCTAGTTTTATGTGGATTTTTTAGTTTTTTAGTAGATACGCAATGGTTATAGGTTCCATGTCTGTTTGGGGAAATAATTATACTTAGCTATTTCTCCGTTCTGGCTACAATAAAAGGTGTTAGGTTCTGGAACGTTCTATGTCAAAAGAGTCCTAACCAGATCTTTTCTGCCTAAAAAAAATTTGTCGTTATGCCATGATTTAAAGTCATTCACCGAGTATGAATTGAACCCAAAACCGTCGCGATTACAGTCACCCCCTTGTACCCCTGCGCCAGGACGGCCTTTTCATGTTAAAATATATGTAGGTACAGTTTATTTAAAAAAAATACATTATAATGTTAAACTGATAAGAACAGACATGGCGACTTTGATATTTAAAAACACCTCCTAATTAGTAAATGAAAAGATGATATAAAAATTTTATGCTAAAATAATTTATTTATATAATTTATTAAACTAATGTATTTAGTTTTCCCATGCCTCCAGGCTCTCAGATGTGTATGTATCTATACTAATACAATAAAGCACAAAAGTTTGTTTGGTTAAATGCGCTAATCTCAGGAACTGTTTGTTCAAATTTATTTATTTACTAGCGACCCGCTTGTGGGTTTGCTCGCTTGCAATACACGCTTATTATTAATGCTAACCTAGATAATTTTCGTTTTCCAACAACTTTATCAGTTTATATTGAAAAACCGACCAAATGCGAGTTGGTCTTGATATGATTTTTAGTGGAACAAAGGGTTCCGTATCATTATCTATAAAAAACCCCCTTTAAATGTTTATTTTATTCTGTTTTTTAGTATATGTCGTTATAGTGACTATAGAAATACATCATAGGTTTAACTATCACGGTTCATACAATCTCATGAGAGACGAACAGACTGAGACAGAGAGACAGACAGAGAGAAGATGACGTCTTAGCAATAGGGCCCCGTTTTACCTTTAAACGGAACTTTTAACGGAATCCTAAAGAAATTTAGTCGAACAAAATATTTTACATTCGTGTATTTTTTTTTATTTATGAACCAATTGAAATAAAACAAACAATAAATGTTAAGGAAAGTTTGATAAATTGTATTTCAATAGATTAAGCCGTTTCTTAGATAAGCGTGTAGAAACGCACAATGAAACAGAAAACATTTTTAAAAATTGTTGTTTTGGATTTTTTTACGTTACTTACGTTATACTCCCAATAATCTCTGCTGCGATTATAACTTCGAGCACTTAGCTAATAACAAGATAGGCAAAGGGAACCTAGGACCCTTGTTGTACTTCCCTTTGACCTATATTCCTGAAATTGATACGGAAGCCTCGGTGGGCGAATCCGACTCGCACTTAACCGTAATTGTTTTAATTTTCACTCAATGTTAAGATACTCTGCGCCCAGACACTTCTGTTTCCCATTTTCCGCCGAATGTTGAAGGCATTGCGTATTAAGTGGCGAAACTTAACGCCGTGTTTTGTCTTGTTACCAGAGCAAATAAATGAAAATTTTAAATATTTAATTCGAGTAGGAATTAAACCCACAACCTATCACGTTTACAATCCCACGCTCATCCACCTCCACCACGACTGGCCTCAACTAATCTTCTTTATAAAATAAGAAAGTTCTTTCACTGGGTCGAGGTTTTTGTTGAGATATTTAATAAGTGAATTCACCACCGAAACCCGGGGCTAGATAATTTACGTTTCACCCGTTTTTCATGTGAAAATTAACATTGGATTTTTGGGTTTCCATTAACCGGTCTCGCCGACATAAATAAACTCGTAATAAAATGGCCTGGTCACTTTTAATCTCGATAACGTAAATTTTTACCTACGCCTCTGAATATTCAGGTGGTAATTTGTTTTTTTTTTTTGTTAAATTACTCTTTGACGGTAACATGGGAGGCATATGGGTTAATATGATGTGATTGTGGATTCGATTCTCGGTTACGGACGTGTAAATAATTTAAAATTGTATTATTATTGAGTAGCAATTCTAGTAGTAGAATATATATAATGTGAGTTTATGACGTTTACCACCAAAATCAGCATATTTGTAGTTTAAAAAATAGAGATTAAATTGATACTTCACTATCACTAAGTCATTTATGTAAATTATACAACGATATCACATACATTGTTCTTTTTCATTTTAATCTTTACTCTTTATATTTGTTTGTAAGGGCATAGAGTACAGCGAACTGAACACTTTTGTCATTATAAATTTAATTAAAAAAAAAGTAAAATACTTGGCAGTTTCACGTGTTTCCCTCTAAAGCACGGTAGGACAGCGGGAACCTAATGTTAAGACACTCCGTAACCCTTTTTCTGCAAATTTTTTCAAGACACCCCTTAAAGGGCTATTAATACGACCGCTAAGCCAATATAATGCATTCTATATAAATTTTCAGTACTTTCAGTACGTACTCTAATGAAAACCTCTTTACATCGTACCACGTAAAAAAGGCACCATTATTACTCATTTTGCGAAGAAATGTGTTAGCCTAAAATGTACCATATTGAAATGAAATAAAGTCTAAAGTAAATAAAAAAACATTTCTTTCAAGTAAAAAATAGTACCGCACCCCTTTTGTTACAAAAAACGTATAGCAACTTGATTGAGTTTGAGTTTGATTCTTTGACTAATTGAAAAATATATGTAACTAATTTGTTAATAACTCTCATCATCTATAATAATATTAAAATAAAAAAAATGTAAATTAAAAAGTGAAGAGACTGGTGTGGAGTAGTGGCACAAGCGTGTGAATGTAAACGCGACTGTGACTGTAAGCTGTAAACGGTTATGGGTTCGATCCGACTCAGGGGAATAAATTACTATTTATTAATAATCAAAATCATTTATTAATAATAAAAAACATTTGATCGCTTAGGTAACAAGGCAAAGCGCGTGGTTGAGTTCCGCCACTTAATACGCAATAACTCGAAAATTGGCGTCTTAACACTACAAATTTAAGGTTCTATATGTAGGATACAGCGTAAAGTTTACTTTAAAATAAACGTATAAAAAAGAGGCCTAATTCCTCTTTTAGCACAATAGTGCAGTGAAGGAAAAACTTAGTTTAAAGCCTCTCTTCTCCACTTTCCTCAATAATTCAAAACATTGCGTTATCCACTAGCTTAATTCAACACAACACAACCCAGAAACCATCATAAATATATCACCACTCTTCAATCCACTCACTAAATAACAAACCCAACGAAAATCAGTCAAAATTAACACATCAAACCCGAAATTCCTTACATCTCAATCCGCAATCTTGATCAAATATTAAAGCCGTTCCCCGTTATGTTTGCGTTCCGGTAGCAAAACACACGCTACTTAACACTCGGGCAAGTTGACGATTAAAAGGGTATACGAATCTAATGTCAAAACAAAAGGACCGACCGGCCAGGAATTATAACGGAAACGGCCCGTTTCCTATTAGGATAGGGTCCAAATTCTGAGTGGACTAATTTGCATGTTAACACGGCCTAAAATAATTGAATATTCTATTAAGTTTTTGGTTTCGTACGGTTTGTGTAATCTGTTGAAGGATTGAATTGAAAGTCGTTGAGGGATTTGTGATAAAAAATATTTTCGGTCAAAAAACAGATAGAGGCCAGTCGTGGCGCAGCGGCACGAAGTGTGACTGTAAAACCTACTGGTTGTGGGTTCGATCCCCACTCGAGGAGATGAAATATTTCCTTAAATTTATATTTCCATTTCTTCGCTCTGGTGTCGAGGTTAAGTGCGGCGTTGATTTCTGCCACTCAACACGCAATGCCTCCGGAATTCGGCAGAAAGTGGAGAACGGAGTGTTTTAACACTAGGTTCCCTATGCCTACCCTGCTGTGTGTGGGATACAACGTAAAGCTTATTTGATTTTTTGAAATACAACTTATTTGATTTTTTGTAAGATACTTTGACGATAGATAAAGTAGGTAATTTTGTTAATGTTTTATGTATAGAATAATTAAAACAGAAATAGCTTAGTACCTAAATTATGTTAATAAAATATCTTAGTCCTTCTCACAGAATACACAGGTGAGGATATAAAAATAAAAAGTAAAAAATATAATGACAAGAAAGAATTAATGACGCTGTGGGAAAGCGTGTTTCTGTAAACACGATGATTGTGGAATCGATTGCCTCCCAGCGTAATTAATTATTTTCGTTTTCTTCCAGTAATAAGACAAAGCGCGGCGTTGAGTTTCGCCTATCAACGCGCATAGTCTCAAACTTCGAGCATAAAGTGAGGAATTAATGTATTTATTAAATTCCTTTTGCCTACCCTGCCAAAAGAAATGAAAATTTAAAAAAATAAGATTTATAAGTAATAATAAAAATCATTTATTTTACAACAGAAGTTCAAAACGTTTAAGCTTTCAATGACGTACTGGTATTAAGAAATAGAAACTATATTTTCTAAGTACATACAGTAATTCAGTAAGTGGGTCGTGTCCAATACAGGGTGCGCGATAAATCATCACACAGCTTGCGTTCGAACTCACTAATTCGAAGCACTATTCTGGGAAACATTAGAGTGCTGTATATAAATAACATATAGCTTAATATCTCAATTCAATCAATTTCTATAATTGTGTTAATTTTTAATATTTAAGATTTTACCGCAAAGGAAGCTAATTGAAATTATCTGAAAATTTGATTACGACTTGAGGGAATGAAATATTTTAATTTTATTGCTCAGGCGTTAAGTTTCGGCACTGAACACGTGATGTAAAACGGAAAGTAGGAAACGGAGTGCCACGACACTAAGTTTCATCTGCTTAACTTGAGCTAGATAGAGGTGAGGCTAAAAAAAGTAACAGAATCTACACGTCGTAATCTATTTTATACATAAGTGTACAACTTATATTGTGTATAGATGCATACTTTGATAAATTACAGCGCACCTTGTGTTCGACTAGCTTCGGCTCTTTTTATTGTGCTACGATTGCCGGCTTTGACTTCATGTTTATGGTTTACAAGATTAATTTCCAATACTTATACGTATTACTAGACGTTTACTACGAATTTACTTGTATTTCAATATATTTCAACATAAATATATCAATACAAATAACTTTTCTCTTTTAGAATCTTTGTTGGAAATATAATATAGTATGTAAATATAAATTATTGTAAATCATTTAAAACAAGTTGTAGGCAACAACTTTGTTGGTGTGGACTATGATAAGCAAAATACTATTTATCCAGTCTCAGTTAGAGAAATTCTCTTTTAGTGGTTGCTGATGTTTTTCCTGCTTCATGAATGTTCATACTATTTTTAACAATATTCACTGTACAACAAAGGGAGCTCAGTGATGTGCCTAATTTGGAGACATTGCATGTGGAGTGGCGGAACATAACGTCGCGCTTATGTTACCAGAGCGCTTTGCCTCGATATCAGGAAAAAAATAAAAATATAATTTTTAAATATATATCGTGGTAAAGCAATATACGAATTGATATTATTTTCAATATTTTTTTATATAGGTATATTCTATGAAAAATAAACACATAAGTTATACATTTTAAAAATACTCTCCAAATTACGTTGTAATAACGTCTTCTTGGTATATTAATAAAATATTTTTTTATTTCACTTCCATAAATCTTTTACATATGAAATAAAATGTGAAAAGGAAATATTAAGATGCCTTTATTCTGAAAAAAGCGAACTCTTTCAGACAGTTATAAGATAGGAAAATATGAAAAAAAAGCTGTGAATGAACAAAATAATATGGTGTTCTTACGCAATTCTCGCTTTCGGTGAAGTAGGCAAAGGAAATATATCACAGACGATGAGTTACTTTATTTTATAGCTTATCACTATACGCTGCACATAGCAGTATAGGCAGATGGAACACGGGGAACCTAGTGTTAAGACACTCCGTTCCTATTAAGACGCTTCCGTTCCCTGCTTTCCACCGAATTCTGAAGGCGCGAGAATTATTTTCATTTCTTCGCTCTGGGGTCGAGGCAAAGTACGCCGTTGAGTTACGCCACTCAACCTCCAGAACTCGACTGAAAGTGGGAAACGGATTGTCTTCATACTAGGTTCCCTCTGCCTACACTGCTGTGTGCATAATACAGCGTGAAGCTAATTTGATTAGATTTTTTATTTTAATTTTTTTGAATAAAATTTACGAAGACTGTCGGATTTTTTATTTACGTAACCTAATGTGAAAGCTGAGAACCAGATTTGGAGAGGACTATGTCTACCAGTGGACGAGAACGGATAGGTGATCATGATGAAAAATATATTAATAAACTTTCTACCCTTATGATATCATATAAAATATTAGATCACCATGTATATGTACATATGTATAAACTATTCAGACATCAAACATGATAACGTAAAAGTAAAGTCAGTTTTGTTCTGAAAATCGTACACAAAACGAATATCGTTCGCTTTTCCTACAAATATGGCCAATAAAATAAAATCTGATGCTGTGTTTTCGGAATTATGAAGGAATATTCAATATGGATGGACTTTTAGAGGTAGGTATTATATATTTTATATATTTCAGTTTAGTATTATATATATTTAATATAACATTTTTTTTTCTCACAAAGCTAGGTAGGCAGAAAGAACCTAGTGTTAAGACACTCATTACAGCCATGAGTTTTATCTTGGCAGGAAAATGATAGTGATTAATTCCCCCTATAGAAGATTAAGCTCATAACCAACCTTAAATCTTACCTTAACCTTAAATTAAATGAGGAACCTAAACAAAATCGAAATCAGAACCCACGACCTCACGTCTCGTTTCTAAGAACCCCTTATATAGTTTGAACAAAAATAACATCCAAAATTCGCTGCGAGGAACACTAGCTATTAATATCTCACGAAATAATCTACATACTTAATAAGAAACTTTAATAATTTTTGGGGTATGACAACGGCCCAGATAAAGTTCTTGGATCCTGAGGAGGAGTTTACTTAGCCGTTGTCTTTGTTGGTACAAGCCCAGACTCGCCTTTTGTTTTAATATCTATGGCATTAATTTAAGTTTGAGCTAACAGAAGCGACTAGTTTATCAAAAATAGCTTGTGCAGGCAAGTTTTTGCGTATATTTTGTTCTATGTGATTTTTTATGGAATATTTTCGAAATATATAACATTGTCTTGTTTGAATGCTGTAGTAGTGGAAGTGATAAGTAAATAAATGTTTATTTTTACACAAAATTGTTTTAACCAAATATGATTGTTTATAATTATCATTTGGCTAGGAGAATGCTATTTATTCAATACTTTTAATTTTTTTTTGTTTTTACACATTGGATTATTTTTTTAATAAATGGAATATCACTTTAAAAATGTAAAAAATAGGTATAATTTTTTTTATATCGGACAATTCATTTAATTTTAGTTGACGCAAAGCACCTTGGACGATTACCTCTTGGTAATCGTCCAAGGTGCTGCAGATACAAATTTAGATATCTTTTTTGAAAAAAACGTATGACCTAATGAAAAAAAAAACGTATGACCTCAAAGTAAATACTTTGTAAAGGCCAATTTGAAAGGAGAAAATTTCGATTTTACTCCAACAAAAGTCGATACAGTTCGACGATGATAGCTGAAATATCACGCCTGGAGGAACTTACATTTTTCTTTAAACGAAAAGAATAAGACCCACTCGATTTACGCTCAATCTTCATATAAAGGGAGTTTGTTTCAGCCAATCTCTTTTCGCAAACACCGTTGTTTACGCAGTTTACAGGCAAGCTTTTAAGATAGAATATCCGGTGCTTGCAGCTTTCGTCTACTTGTGTACATTATACATACATGTACGTATGATTTCTGCATAGCGTCTCCTATGTGTACATGCATTCTTATATTTTGCTTATATTCTATGGAATAGATGAACTGTTAACTGTTCTAAAGAAATTGCGTGTGACATCAAACATATCGCCTTTCTTATGTGAATCTGTGAAGATATATTGAAATGTTTTTGTATAGAATTTTGAAAAAAATCAGCTTCACGCTATTTACCGAAAGGGAAAGAGGAAGCACAGCCTTTACGCTCTCTATAGAGAAAAGAAACATTAGGCTGAGATTTTTTTTTGCGCGCCGCAAAGACATTTTGTCTAGCAGAGCGGAGAAACTGAATAAATATAATATAATTAAATATCAGGCCGTCGTGGCGCAAGAGCACAAGCGAATGTAAACGCGACGGTTGTGGACTAGATTCCCTCTCAGATAGATGAATTAATATGTAAATATATTTCGTCGTTTTGGTAATGAGGCAAAACGTAAAGATAAGGTCACCCACTCAACACCTAATGCCTCCAGAACTTGATGGAAAGTGGAATGAATAGAAAAAAAACTACATATAATTCTATATATCTTGGTTGTAAATTCGACAAATGGACAAATGTGGACAAAAAATCTATTTTCATATACCCGCTCTGTTAGCCTAGCCGCGGCGGTAAGATTCGCCACTCAAGACATCTCAAAATTTATGACAGGAAAAGGGAAATAGAGAATCTCTACCTAATCTTTGGAGTGTATTTACCCTAGGTTCCCTCCGGCTACCCTATTATCATATACGAGAAAAAGCGTGAAGCTGCAAATAAATACGAAAAACATCTTTTTAGGCGGTCTTATTCCTACGAAAGAACTTTAAAACAAAAGAAATATAAGCAACAAATTGCCTTAAACCAACGGTTATTAATTCAAAGTAATCCATCGACCAATCTTCATCACCGACGCTGTTAAATTTTAATGAAGATGTTATAAATAAAACAAAATTAATTAACTCATCTAAAACCAACTTATTTAATAATAAGTGTTCAGATGTACAGTCTACGTCTTTATTTTATTTGCCGCCATATTTCTATATTATTGCTTCATAAAATATATAATTATTACGACTTTAATAAATTGTCGAGGCCAGTCATGGCGCAGAGGCACGAAGTGTGATTGTAAAACCGCCTGGTTGTGGGTTCGATCCCCACTCGAGGAGATGAAATATTTACTTAAATTTATATTTCCATTTCTTCGCTCTGGCGTCGAGGCTAAGCGCGGCGTTGAGTTCTGCCACTCAACACGCAATGCCTTCAGAATTCGGGAGAAAGTGGGGAGTGTCTTAACACTAGGTTCCCTCTGCCTACCCTGCTGTGTGCGGGGTACAGCGTGAAGATATTTCTTTTTTTGTTAATAAATTATATAGTGATAATTTTGAGTGGAAATATGGAGGGTATTACGGAATTGATGCAAGTAAAAGTTTTTGTAACGGTTTAGGAATATGTTGAGGGATTTTTTTTTCAAGAGATCAAGAGTTTTAGTCACAGGCAAAGAGAATTAAGAGTGTCAAGACACTTTCCATTGAAATATGAGACATCGAATTTCATTCAAAGGGTATCACGTGACAGAATCTAACGCCGCCGCTTAAATTTTGATTTCTTCGCTCTGGCGTCCAGGCAAAGCGTGTCGTTGAGTTCTGTCACTCAACACGTAATGCCACTAGAATTCGGCGGAAAACGGGGAACGAAGTGTCTTAACATTAGGTTCCCTCTGCCTACCCTGTTGTGTGTGGAATACACTGTGAAACTGATATTATACAATCTGCAATATGAAGGAGATACGTACTACAACATTAATTCTGAATTTAACCAAACTTTATAGATTAAAAAGATTTAATCATACTTACTACGACTTTACAATTGAAAATTTTCTCAAAGCAACAAATTTGTATAAAAAGCCACCATAATAGAAAAGAAACTTTTGAAAAATAGAAAAAGTTTAATAATTTGCTTATCTGATGTTCCATTTATTTGTTACTACTCTTCGTAAACAATGGAAGGTTTTTTTTAAGTTTTAAACTTATTTGGGCAATAATTTATTTTAGTTTTTTTTTAGCTTCACGTTGTATTCCCGCATATAACCTGTTATATCCATCCCGTCCTGCTTAGGGACCTACACCACCGCTTGTCTTCCTACCAGTGTTGCGGAAATAAAAAAAATATATTACTCCGGGTGACAAAAAGCAAAAAAAAGGAAAGTGGGGAACGGAAGTGTCTTTTTGGGAACAGAGTGGATTAACACTAAGTTCCCAGGTTTCTTTGCTCGTTTTTCTCGTGCGAGATTCAGTGTAAAAAAAAAACCAGAGACTTTTATTTTTACCTTCATTGAATTTAACAAATAATGCAGAGATGGCGAATACCATATGAATCATTTACTTATGACAAAATGTGTAATATGTTACCCTCAAATCTCCCGCAAACAGGTTTTCCGTTTTAACCTAACCTTTTAAGGTTTTCCGTTTCGAAAACAATTACTTTAATATGTGATCTTTACCAGTATTAAAAAAAAAAAACAAAAAATTAAAAAAAAATCTCATATATCACCATTGACCATGAACACTGGTATTATACAGCTTTATTCACGCATGTTAGCACGTAACTTTCCCTGTGGCTGTTCAACAGCCATACCTAAATGAAAATAAACAAAAATAAACTCTATTCCTTTAAATTAAAGTAGAGTTCTCAATAGCATCATGTTTTAAGTTAGAATGTATTTATATTAGCAAGAACTCCCTTGTGTCTGGAGGCGAAAATGCGCGTCCGAGCGTACGATCGGACGATGCAATGGAAATTGCATGTCGATAACGAATTCGTTAATATTATTGTTTCTTTTTTTTTTGTTTTCGCGTATACACGTACATAATATATAGAAGGGTAAGTGTATTACGTGTTGAAAGACGGAACCCAACGCCGTGCCTTGTCTTATTAGACCAGGGATACGAAAGTAATTTTAATAGAATCATTCTCTCGAATGAAAATCGAACCCACGACCATCATATGTACAGTTGAATAGATATTTAGATACTAGATAGAACTTTCTTTTAATGTGTCATAATTGAGGCATTAAGCCGTGGAACTCAACACCGCATTTCGCTTCATTAACAGAGTAAGGAAATGAAAATAATATTTGTTCTATTTCCTCAAGTGGGAATAGAATCTCATGCCATGTGCCACGATTGGCCTTTTTAACACATTTCCTTTTGAAAACGCCAAATAACGGGGAACCCCGAAAACGAACGATCAGAAACGAACCCACAATCATCAATCTAAATTGAACTAAATCATGTATCATTTTCAATAGAGCCAGCTATAGTTGTATTGTCCAGTAACTTGCAAGTGACAGTACAAATAGTGTACTGAACTAATGGACCCTCGATCTGTCTAAGCCTTGATCTGCAAAATCGTCTTAGTTCGTGTACAGAAATTCTACCATCTTTATGAGAGAACCTAGTGTTAAAACACTCCGTTTGACACTATTAATTATGTATGAAGTCATTGCGCGTCCAATAGCGAGACACGACGTCGTAATTTACTTAACACGAACGATTAAGCAAACTATTTTCATATATTACAATCATTACTCCGATCGAAGATTGAATCTAAAACCAAGTACACACGCGCGGCCGTTTCCACCTATGCCATATCATGATCATTATAATATTTTAATACTAGCCTTTGCCTGCGCCTTTGTCCGCGTGGGCAAATTTAAATAACTATTAAATTCCTATTTTTTTTTATTAACTTCCTATTAACTATTAACGTGATTTATTATAGTCTATAGCCGTCGTCGATGAGTGGTCTATCCAAAACATAAAGATTTTTTCAATTCGAACCAGTAGTTTCTGAGATTAGCGCATTCAACCAAACAAAGCTTCTCTTCGCTTCTTTTCAGTTTTATAATATTAGTCTATAGAAGTATGAGTGATACCAGTGATAGTTTAGGAGCACAAGCGTGCGGCTGTTATCGCGATTGGTTGTAGGTTCGACTCCCACTCGAGGAAATGAAATATTTAACATTTTCAGTCGGAGTCTTAGTAATAGGGTTCCATTTTACCTTTTGGGTACGGAACCCTAAAAATTGCAGAATAATAAATGATTTGTAATAACATAATAATATTAAAATAATCGATTTAGTCTATAGACATGTGTCATGTCTGGTCCCATCACGGCCGAGGTGCGATATTCATATTAACAAAGGGAAGGCGGCCATGTGTGTGAGCTTCGGGCAGTTCGAGTTAGCCGTTTGGCTATAAATATGTGTATGGGGTTTGTATATTGAGATAAGTCTATACATTTATTTTTTTAGCTTCACGCTGTATCAGGAAGAGGGAGCATGGGAATACTCTATTCCCATTAAGACACTACCGTTTCTCAAACTTTGTCCTTGTAACCAAAATAATTAATTCGTCTAATCATAGACCAAAAGCACAAAATTGAATTGGACACAATGTCCCTAGTAGCTATTACACGGTTTGTTGGGAATTAACATTTGAGCAAATGGACTCAATATCATTACTCTCGATACGCTATAAGTTGTGCTGAGAGCAGATGTGGCCCTATTTGCATTTAGCTATAGTTTGGTCAATCAAACATTTAAATATATATTTTTTTCTTTTTTTTTAGCTTCACCTAGTGTTGTACTAGAAACTCCGTTCCACACTTTTTGCAGAATTTTCGAGGCGTTGCGTGGTGAGTGGCGGAACTAAACGCCGAGAATTGCCTTGGTACCAGAGTGAAGAAATTGAGATATTAATAAAAAAATCATTCCCCCAAGAAGGAATCGAAACCACAACCGTCGCGTTTACAGTTACACATTGCCATGTATTATGGCAATTTGCCACGTAAAATACCTAGAGGCTCGGTTATATTTATTTTTTGAGACTTTCACCTTTGGATCCTTAGTAATAATTATATATAATAATAATAATATCCGGCGTGGGCTACTTAACCAATTGGGACAATCCATTCGCCAATTTCGAATGCAGCCCTGCCCACGTGGTCGATGGTCAGCCAAATGGCATTGTGGGCATAACATAGCCGTTTTTAATAAATCGTCAAGTATCACGACTTCAGCGGATGGGATCTGTGAGAGCATATCATCGATAACCGATTGCACGTGCTCTGCTTCTGGGTAATGTATCTCTTAGTGCCGCTATCATATACCAGGGAAGAATGGGGATTGGACGCCGGAAATTTCTCGAAATGCGCGAAACGAAACGCAAAAACACAAAATTTTCCATTTACTTAAAAGCCATGTGAACAAAAGTTTCAGACGACGGCTAGTATTTCGCTTTACCAGCTCTTATTAAACTACGTCGTCTAGTTTACTTAAACAGTCACTTTTACCCCATTTGGACCAACCCAAAATTCTATAAAGAAATAGGCGTTACAAAAAACTATTTAGATTTAATCCATGGACTATTCGTATAACTAAATGAAAAACAATTTGCGACACGATCATTCATTTATCTCAACAATATCATTCAGAGTAACAGCAAGAGTTCGATCCAGAACAAGTATATTGTCATTACCACAGCGTCTAAAGTAAATTGTCGTTTGTCTGCGCCCGTGTTTGCTTTGCCAACCGTCTCACATACTCGCTAAGCACGGGCTCCATATAGCTCTTATTCCTTAACACGTAAAGGTGGTTTTGTACGCAAGTCTGCCGTGCATGCCTGAACAATCCTGCTGAAACATTATTGGGCGTACAATTGAATTCCTTGTTTTGGCTCGTTTGTGGCGTCTGCTGAATTGTTTCCAATACTCCCTTTGTTTCAACTCAATAATACTTAATCGATTTAAATTTCTCTCGTCCATCTGAGGCGAGTGGGAAAGATGTTGCGAAATGGATTGTGGAATATCTTAGATCCAAGTTTCTGTATGGTCTTGTAGGTTTTGGATTAGTTTGCTTAATACATCTCCTGTACGTATAAAAAAAATTGTTTGACGCTGTCTTCCGAATATACCATAGTTCATTACCCCAAGTGGGAATCAAACCCAGCCACGCTTACAATCAAACTAATATCTAAATATTTTGTACAAAACAATGAAAAGATTTTTAATGAGCCACTACAGGTAAATTTAAATTAAATTAAACTTTAATTATGGTTTTTGTATGAAGTAATAAATAAATCATATATTTTTCGTTATTATATGTGATGTTTTTTTCATTTATAAAAAAAACGATAACTTTTCTCCTTTTCACTTTATTATATTTCTATATCTTTCTCTAGTATTGTACAACGAATCTATGATAATTTGACTTTGGCTAGCCAGATCACGGAAAAGTATATGTATGTTATATATATTTAATTTATATTCATAATATTCTTTTGGTTAACTTATAAAAAATAAATTATTTAAATTATTAAATTGAGGCCAGGCGCAGGGGCACAAAGTGTGACTGTAAAACCGACTGGTTGTAGATTCGATCCCCACATGGAGAGATGAAATATTTACTTAAATTTATATTTCCATTTCTTCGCTCTGGTGTCGAGGCAAAGCGCGGCGTTGAGTTCTGCTACTTAACACACAATGCCGCCAGAATTCGACAGAAAGTGGGGAACGGAGTGTCTTAACACTAGGTTCCCTCTGCCTACCCTGCTGTGTGCGGGATACAGAGTGAAACCCATTTATTTATAAAAAATAAATCAGATTCACAGTGTATACTGTGTGTGTATACACACAGCAGGTAGGCAGCGGTAAAGACACTCTGTTCCCCACTCCTATACCGTGAAACATTATTAGATTATTCTACACTACCAACCTTTGCCGTAAAAGAAGCTACCAACAGAACGTTATTTACCTACCGTCGCGATACTAATTAAATATTGAAACTCACAGCCTAGTTTATAGTTCCGAAAATGCTATTAACTTGACACCTTGTCAAAGCAAGCCTCGAGACGGGAGCTAACGAGCAAACTTTTTAACTCAGAAGTTATGAATAAATTACTTTACTCTCGACGGCCCTAACGAACATAAGTAATATAGACAAATATTCGACAAATAGAACCAAGTGTAGCTTGTTCCGAGAGAGCGTTAAGGGGTGGTGTGTTTTGGTACAACAGGACTAAAGGGTTTGATTTTCATTTGTGCAAAATTATATTATAAAAAATATTTATTTAGAAAATGTATGAAAACTTTAACGTAGTGGGACTCGAACCCACCACCAAGCCATACGTTCTCATCAAGCTACATCGAAATTTGTATACGCTTGTTGGGGGACGCTTGCTTGTAACTTATTTATGTTGTTAGCATCTCTGTAGGGAGGTTTTTACAAATTTCCGCTACCTAAAGATAATTACTAAGAAATATCGTTGGGCAAGTGAGAATGCTATTTATTAAATATTTTTAACCTTTCTTAAAGTTTTAATCCACACTTGCTTGTGCTCTGACCACTAAGCCATAGGTTCTCCATCAAGCTACGTCGTAATTTTTATACACTTGTTACAACTTATTTATGCTTATAGCAGACGCTCTACAGAGATGCTAACAACATAAATAAGTTGTAACAAGCGTATAAAAAAAATCAATAATAAAATAACCATAAGCGCGGCGTTGAGTTCTGCCACTCAACACGCAATGTCTCCAGAATTCGGCAGAAAGTGGGGAACGGAATTTCTTAACACTAGGTTCCCTCTGCCTACCCTACTGTGTGCGGGATACAGCGTGAAGCTAATTTAATTTAATTTTTAAATAACCATAATATTACAACCATACACAGTCTTCCATATCATACAACAATTCAATTTAACCGCAAAATTTTCATAATCTTCGCGCATTCTTTTCACAGCAGAATCGCGTCGTAAATTTTTAATAACAAAATGAATCTAACAAACTTCGCTAGGCTTATCGCTTTAAACTTTTCGAGCATCGCCTAAACTTTAACACCTAATTTATCAGGAGGCACCTGCAATGGACTTCGGCCCAACTTTCCGATCGCAACGCGCCAATCGGTAGGAACTTTATGAAGAGTAACACTTCGCCTTAAACTTGGCTTAACTGGAGTGCTGGTAATGAAACTATATATTATTACGCCACTGATTAGTGTTTGTAGTCGGCAATATTAATAATAAATTAATATAACAATTATATAGAAATCAGCTTCACGCTGTATTCCGCACACAGCAGGATAGGCAGAGGGAACCTAGTGTTAAGACACTCCGTTCCCCACTTTCTGCCGAATTCTGGAGGCATTGCGTATTGAGTAGCAGAACTCAACGCCGCGCTTAACCTCGACACTAGAGCGAAGAAATGAAAATATAAATGTATAATGTGTATAAATGTTTCATGTCCTCGAGTGGGGATCGAACCCACAACTAGTCGACTTTGCAGTCACACTTTTTGCCCCTGCGCAGATATATAATATATTATTTACCAAAGATATATATCTTTTGCCGTCTATAAACGAGAGAACGAATATAAAGAACGAATTAAACAAATATTAAGTGATTGTAAGGAGTTCTCCTTAAGTAATTGGACAAAGTATTTTTTTCTACCAACCTAGAAATCAAAATAAAAACAATATTTTTTTAACATTTTTAAAGTGCTATTCCACACATACGAAAGAAAAATACTTATTTAGATAATTTAATTTTCTAAATAAGTATAAAAACAATATATTTTTAACTACCAGCCTAATATAACACTTTTATACATATAATCTGTGACAATACAATTTTTTTCCATACAATTTTTTATAAACCTAAATAAACAATACGAGAAAGATTTACGATGATACTGTAGTCTATACAACCTACAAACCCATCTCAGCCGTCCCCTAGACACCTTAACTCCGCAATATGATATATATGTGATATACTGTGTGACCAGTTAACATAGACCTCAGGAAATGAAAATATTCATACTAGCTACTTATGTTAAGAGACCCAAATATACTGGTTGAAGTATACTGTGTAATACAATAATAATAAATCAAGGGGACAACTGCCGAAAGTGAAGAATGATCTATGTCTCGTTCCTCAAGGAGATGCAATATGAAAATATCTTATTTATTTTTTAGTATATTTTAATGTATATTTCTTATCATATATTTATAAGAATTTCGACGTAGCTTAATATGAGCAAGCAGCTAGAATGGCGTAACGGCGATTGGATTGATTTGACTAGACGCGGGTTCGTATCCCGCTACGGAAATTTTAAAATATATCTAAAAAACCTAAAGACATTTAATTCTCCTCAAAAGATATAACTTTAAATAAAACAACGTAAACTAGAACGAATAGAAACAAGAAAATTGTATACATTGAAAACAGTCAGTAGAGAAATATCTGAGCTATTAGAAGGCATACCTGCATATTTATTCTGCAAAGCACTCAGAGCATAAACATCATACTACCTTGTACAAACTTCCCTTACTTTTACACACGTGAGGTTTCAACGTGTAAACTTTTATCTTACGTTTTATAAAATAGCTTTATGTATATTTTAAAATGGAGCTTTCATCTCTTTATTGTTGGTTGGTAGCTTTAGATATTTTCGCAATTATAATGTTAATATTCTGCTGCACGGTGTGTCTTAACGTTAGGTTCCCAGGTTCCTTTGCCTACCCATAGATTAAAATCGATTTTTTTCGTTATAAATAAACACTTAAAATAAAAGAGACACTGAATTGTTGTGAAAATACAAATAAATCTAATTATTGATTTATTTTTGTTTTATTCTTTCTGTATCTCGCATTTAGCAAAATAGGCAGAGAGAACCTAGGGTTAGAACAATCCGTTCCTGATGTACCGATCAATTTTCAAAACGTATTACGTTGAGAGGCGGAACTCAACGCTGCGATTTGTCTTCTTACTAGAGCAAGAAAATCAAAAATAAAAAGAATTCCCCCATGTGGGAATCAAGCCTACAACTATCACACTGCATGTATACAGTCATATAAAATGCTACTACGCCAAGTCAACCTCGTAGCATTTAGAATGAAATAAAAAAATACAAAAGAATATAATATATTATATTTTCTGGTCTCGAGGCAAAGCATGGCCTCCAGAACTCGGCGAAAAGTGGGGAACGGAGTGTCTTAACACTAGGTTCCCTCTGTCGACCCTGCTGTGCAGGATACAGCGTGAAGCTGATAAAAAAAATATAATATATCAAGTAATCTAAACTAGTAGATAAATTTATTTGCTGTAATCTAGATGAAGCCAGATCCGCCGAGGCCGGTCGTGGCGCAGCGGCACGAGGTGTGACTGTAAAACCAACTGGTTGTGGGTTCGATTCCCACTCGAGGAAATGAAATATTTACTTAAATTTGTATTTCCATTTCTTCGCTCTGGTGTCGAGGTTAAGCGCGGCGTTAAGTTCTGCCACTTAACACGCAATGCCTCCAGAATTCGGCAGAAAGTGGGGAATGGAGTGTCTTAACACTAGGTTCCCTCTGCCTACCCTGCGTGGGATACAGCGTGAAGCTGTTTTTTTTTTTTAGATAAAGCCCTGTAAACTTTGTTGTGAGGCCAACCGTGGATTCGATTACTATTCGAGAACACGATTTTTTTTGTATTTCTCTGGTAACGAGGCAACGTGCGTACCACTCAAAATGCCATGCCTCAAGAATTCGGCAGAAAGTATGTACTGTCTTAACACTATGTTCCCAGGTTTGAGATATAGCGTTAGCTATAAAAAAATGGTGTTTTTCATTTTTCTAACATCCCGTTGTAGTTTGCAGAATACAACACGTCCATAGTATATAACTGCACTAAAAAAATCTTATTTTCAAGAAAAGAAACTCCGTTCCCCACTTTTCGTCCTAATTTTGGGTCATTGCGTGTTGAGTGGCAGCGCTCAACGTCGTGCTGTGTCTTGTTATCAGAACGAGAAAAAGTAAATTTTATAAAAAAAATTAAATGAAATAATAATTTAAATCAATTAATTAATAATTATTATTGTTAATTTTTTTATTCATTATTATTATTTTATTTTATTATTCGTAATTATTTTTTTATAATTTAAATAACTCATTCCCCGAATAAGAATAGAATCCATAACCGCCTTTTATCATCAGGTCAACTATTTTTTAAATATAAATACATATTTAATGATTAAACTCTCCTATCTACTTAGCTTTCCAGCAATGTTAAATGTACGAGAGTGGAAATAAGTATTATTTAAGTTGTAGGCAAACTTGCTATATTTTTCAATACAACATGTGTACTGTACATAAATCTCTGCCGGCTGCGCGAGATAGCGTCGAACTGCTAAATTAATCTATCTCGCATAATATTTATAGGGATTTATTAGGTAAGAGGTATCTTACTTAGACTATAATAAAATATGAATAAAAACATGTATAAAAACATGTATTTTTATATTATTAAGAAACAAAAAAAATGGATTGTAGTGATACAGCGGCAGTGTCTGAGTGTAACGCGATAGTGAGTTCGATTTCCAATCGGGAAAAGGGACTATTTTCATTTCCTCGCTACGACAATAGGACAAAGCGTAACGTTGAGTTCTAACATTCAACCCTAATGTCTTAGAAATTGGGTGGTGCTTGGGGAACGGAGTGTGTCAACACAACGCTCGCTATATGCGAGGTACAATGTGAAACACAGCAAAATACTAAAGCAAACCTTATAAATACAAATAAATATAATAGCAACATTTGTCTATAAATATTAAAGGAACATTTATTTCAATTCCGATTTCGAGCCATAGGCACTACATATGGCAGGTCCTCCTCGAATTCTAGACTGTCAGTCCTCAACATTTTTCCCGTTTCTGTCTGTGTATCTGTACTATTGTCATCTGCTCCTCCTGTAGTTAGATTACCAGAAGGTACTGTATCAGTACTGTTCACATTGTCAGTTGATCCTATGATCGCTTCATTTGTATAAATTGTAGTAGTCGTTTCTGTAGTTGGTCCTCCATCTAGTATGTTATCTGTTTTGTCTTCTTCATTTAAATTGTGATAGTCTTTGGATTCTGCTCTTGCAGTAAAAATGCATGTCGCAACACATTCATATTCATTATCAAACATGTTCATATTAGGTAGACATCCTCGCCATACGCCGACTTCACACCTGGATCCTGGTTTCCAATAGTACAACACTCTGACAGGCTCCCTACCACAGTCTTCCCCACGAAAATTGGCAAAGCATGCGTCTGGTGGCACTAAAAGAAGAAAAAATGGTTATGTAACGAGTCAGTTTTGAAGTTAATCTATTATTTTCATAATATTTCCTATTTTTATTCTGTTTTTGGACTAAATATGTTGAAAAGATGGAAGAGGAGAATGGAAAAATTACTCACACAAAAATATATCAAATGCAATTCAAGCATAGCAAGTTTTTTATCGAATTTTATCACAAAAGAAATTAAATTTAATATAAGACAGTAAGTTTACAGTTAACAACAATCGTTGACTTTGTTGCTAGCACTGAAACGTTATGACCACATTAAAACCAGGTCCAGTGTAAGGCAGTTGAAATTTATTTTGCTCTTTACGATGCCTACATTGTCGTTCTAAGCTCTCGTTAAAAGCTTGAAAAGCTTGCGAGAATCATAAGCTACTGTATGTATATGTGAAGGAAAAGCCGGAAAGTTTTGTATTAACATGTGCCTATTGCCTAGTTTTTTAAGTTATGTTCTTATTGTCAGTGTACTTGGCTTAAACATGTGTCAAAGGGATTTTTTTAGGGATTATTCAGGGATAGGCAGAGAGAACCTGGGGACTCCCATTAAGACATTTCCATTCCCCAAATTCCACATATTTTGGTTACTTCATTACAGCCCAAGATCCTCAGATTTACGTCAATTTAGCAAGGCTAAAAATTTGAGGACAAATATGTAGTAAAGACAGTATGCGTACTCAGTAACTTGAATGTGAGGCCCTTGCAGAGGTAGCGTCAGATAAGGGCCATGGGATCTCAGTCTATTACACAAAAAATTAAGAAAGGATTGTGCTTAATACAGGTACAAAAAAGAAAAAAAAATGTGCGTACTAGTAAATTTTTCATTAATATAAATTCTGTTTATGATGTTATTGCCTTATAATATTACTACTTTATTAAATTTAAAGAACTTATATTATAATTTGAAATAATTTAGACATGAATTAAATCACCAAGAAAGCTTATTAAAAATTTAATTAGAAAATTAATTAAACAAATTAATATACCTAATTTGTTTAATCGAATGCTTAATAGTAATTAATTTTAGTCAAAATTATTTTCCAAATAAAGAGACAGGGTGAATTAATAAAATACTAGTGCTCAGCTCGTGGCTTCGTCTGGTTGACTAAAGAATATGCATCTGATATATAATGTATATACGTACATTTAAAGCTTTTTCGAGCTTTTAAATCCATTTGTAGATAAGTGAAAACGGTAAAATTATTGATGTATAGCAGAATAATTAAAGGAAACCTAGTGCTAGCACCCTCCGTTCTTCATTTTTCGAGTAATTTTCGCCGCAATCTCTTAAGAAACGGAGAGTCTTAATACTTACCACTACAATCTACCTCCCCTATATGCGGGATACAGCGTGAAGCTATATTCTATAGATAATTTACACAATAAAGTGCCTCAAGTAATATTTTTACTTAAATATATACATATGTACATACCTGCGTATATTTTTATATACATCGAAACGATAATCAACGCCCGTAACATGACCTCGGGCACAACTGCTGTATTGAAAAGAAAATTTTATTTTTTCCCACTTAATTATAAAATCGTTGTAAATTTAATCGCACGTAAATTCATTAAGATAGTATATAATAGGCTATTATCTTTGAGAGGTAAATTGCAGTGCTTAAGTTTCTTATAAAGTTGAGTAGGTTATAAAAATGTGATATATTTTTTTTTTTTTATTTTTTTACTCCAAAGTATAAATTGGCACAGTTGAGTCTCAGTTCTGATATATTGGACTGAACGCAATAAGTGTGGATTCGAATTCAAATTATCATATGTTTCTTAAAATATTTGAGTCGTAAAGCAGGTGAATAAGCTTGTGATTTTAAACGCGACAAGTAGTGGATTCGATTTCCACCAGTGGAAATAGTTAATATTTTCATTTCCTCGCTCTGGTAACGAGGCATTGAGTTCTGCCAATCAATGGGCATTGCCTCGCCTTGCCATCGCAGTGTCTTACCTCTAGGTTCCTAGGTTCCTTCTGCCTATATAGGAGGGCTATATACTGAACCGCAAATCAACAAATCATTTGGCTCCTTACCTTAATTTTTGGCATTGGCAAGCATGTGTTTGCGTAAAACCTTGCTATTTACGGTAGGCTAAAAATATTACCAAAATAAATAATATAAATTAATTGGTTTTTAATCTACGGCTCATATTTTTCAGTTTACGTTTTTTGTTTACATTTTGGGTATGCATAAAATCAGTATGGTAAGGTAGTAAAAAATGAATATCTCTCCTTCCTTTTTTTCCGAATACTTTTCAAGAAAATGCGTGTTGACGGAATTAAACGCCGCGCCGCGCTTTGTTTTGTTATCAGACCGAGGAATTTAAAATAATTGGTTCCCCCGAGTGGGAAGCGAACAACAACTTTCGTCTTCACAGAAGACGCTATCGTTTTTCATATATGACTCAATCGCATTATTTAAATCACTTAATAAAATTTAAATACCTTATTATTAGTCATTTAAATTAATTTTGTTATTTGCATTAAGACTATCTTAGAGCCAATTAGCGCCCAAGATCCACTCATTAAACTTTTGATATGACTGTTTGCGTTTTTCAGCGAAGTTCATATATTTTGTGTTTGCTTTCTTTACACAGCGTCTTACTGTAAACGTGGTTGTGGTGGGTGCGATTCCCACTCGTGGGATCGAAAAATTTTCTATCCCTTGCTCTGGAAAAGACGCTACGTTCAACAAACGTCTCAAAATTTGAGCGGAAAGTGGGGAATGGAGTGTTTTAACACAAATTTCTCTCTAGTCTGCCTTATGCGGGATGTCGGATGAAGATAAAAATAATCAAAGTAGATGTTAAAATTTCAGATTTTAAGTTCTATAATTGGCCAGAATCGACTATAATGTCTACTAGATGGTTATGGACGCGATTCCACATAAGGAAATCATTATATTCATAAAATTACTTTTCATTTGCTCAGCTTAGTGCGAGAAAGTGCAGTTTTGAACTTTACCACCACTTAACGTATTAAACGTAATAACTCAAACATATTTTAGTAGGCTCTGGTAAAAGTGAGTGATTCTTGAATTATTTACAAACAATAAAATTTTTTTGCAGCCTAAAAAAGAACCCTGAGGCCATTATGGTGCATCGGCACTGTCTGACTGTAAACGAGACCGCGACGGTTGCGAATTCCCAGTCAGAGGAATAAATTATTTTCTTATTTCCATTGTAGTAATAAGACCAAACATGGCGTTGAGTTTCACCATTCAACACGTGTTAAAAAAAACTAAATTGGTAAGACACTACCGAAAATTGGGTGATGTTAGGGGAACTAAATATCTTTTACTGGGTTCCTCCTGAGGGATAGAGAGTGAAATTAAAAAAAAAACCGTAGTAGGTAGAATTAGCATTACGCAACAACTCGGGGATAGATGGGCTATAAACTTTTACATCTGGGACGCATATCGGCTGCGCCTATAAAATGTTTGCGGTCATCTTGATCCTGACATGCCACATCCTCTAAAAATACGTTTAATAGCACTGATAGAAGTTTTACAACTTTTTTTCCATTTTACCATATCTTTAGTGGACTCGTTGGGCTTAGTTTTGTTGTGACTTAAAACAGTTGTGGGTTCGATTCTCACTTTAGGGAGATATTATTTTATTATTAATATTTTTTTTTTATTTCTTTTTTATTTCTGTTAAAAGAGAAGGCGCGGCGTTTAGTTCCGCCCTCGAATAGCTATCTTGTGCGTTTCCTGCTGTGTAGGATACAGCGTGAAGAAAAACATAAATATAACATAGTTATATATTTTTATTTTTTTATTCTTATTAATTAATTAATTAATTAATTAATTAATTATATTTTTTTTATTATTTACAATATTTTTAGTAATTTATGAGTATTAAAATATCGTCTTAAATAGGTTAATAAGCATATTGTTTACTTATCCACAATGCAACTGCTTTAAAACGTGAGAAAAATAATTCTAAATATACAAAGACAGCTTCACACCATTTAAACCTATTGTAGGCAGATAAAAGTTAAAACCTAGTGATAAACTCTCCTTCGCCTCTATTTTCCTTCCAATTTTCTTTGCTTATTGAATAGTAAAATTCAACGCCAAGCTTTGTTTACTAGAGCGGGTCAAACGAAAATAATTTAAACCTAATAATTTGGATTTCGAACCCCCAAATGGGTATCGAACCCACAACAATCACATTTTGAATCAGAGGCTACACCAATGCAACACAAAACAAAGAACAACACAATATAGAAACAAAGTGACTTATCCAAAACAAAAAAAAATCCTAAACAACAAACACACGGCTGAAATGACTATTAAAAATCCAATTAAATACAGTTGTAAGCCCGTACCGTGTCATCTCCGGGCGCGGTACGTAATGTAATATTCTAATCGAACGATTCGATGTGATTAAAAATCAATTATCTCTCAGCACCCCCACAGTGAGTTATATTGGAATAACATTGGTTGTAGGAGCGGAATTAAACCCATTATATGCACTTATGCATATTGTTGTTGTGTGTTTTTCTTTTATTACTTTTTTTTTTCAGTTTCACGCTGTATCCCGTATGTAGCAGGGTAGGAGCCTAGTATTAAGACAATCCGCTCTCCACTTTTTGTTGTATTCTGGAAGAATTATGTGTTGTATGGCGGAAATCAACACAGCTATTTTTCCATGAAATATGAAATATGAAATATTTAATTTCCTCAAGTGGGAATCGAACCCACAACCTGTCGAGTTTACAGTCACATGATGGTATCCCTGCACCACAACTGGTCTCTTTACATTTTTTAAAGATGTTTTAAGAAAATATACAGTGAACTTAATCCTTATCATTAAGTCCTCTGTTAACTTAATTTCAATTTAGTGAACGAAAATATTTTTACATAGTCCTTACCCTGAGTATAGATGTAACCCAAAACCATTGTGTCTTTTTATTTTCTTTTCATTGCGGTTTGTTTATATATTTTTTTGCTTCACGCTGTATGTCGCATATAACAGGGTGGGAAGAGGGAACCCAGTGTTAAGACACTCCGTTACCATCAAGACACTTCCGTTTCCCAATTAAAAATCATGGGCTTATTTAAAATGTGTACAAAATTTTTCAACGCTAAATTCGTACTGGGAACCTAACTCAAAAGACGAAATGAATGACTGACGAATGACGAATATAACAGGAGATAGGACCATTAGAATTGAATGTAACAATTATAATACAAAATCGTATCAAAGATTCAATTATCAAATAATAAAGGCGCGACGTCTTTTCCCCACGGAAAGGGGAGAAACGCCATAATTTCATAAGACAAGAAAGTTAAATGAAGGGTTTTAAAATTTTGCTAGTGCATAACTATAATATTTTATGCTTCTCTAATAAGGATATGATAATATCCGTTCTATGGATTCGATTCCCACATAGGGTAATGATATATGTTTTTTAGCTTCACGCTGTATTCCTTCACTTATAGCAGGGGAGGCAGAGGAAACCTGGCAAACTTTCTATAAAGACACTCAGTTTACATTAAGACACTCCCGCTCTCCACTTTCCGCTGAATTCTAAAGGCAATACGTGTTAAATGGCGGCACTCAACGTCGCGCTTTCCCTCATCACCAGACCGAAGAGATAAAAATATTTAATATTTCATTTCTTCGAGTAGAAATCGAGCCATCGGGTTTACAGTCGCACCCTTGTGCACCTCTTCACGATGTCCTTGAATATTAAAATAAATTAAATACTTGTAGGAAAATTAGAAAGGAGTAAATGCTCTTAAAATATATTATAATTAACAAAATGTTGTTTCGTCTGTATATAATCTCAGGGGCACTACAAGGAGAGATAGTAGAAGTGACAAAATAAGACTGTAAACACAAAGATTTGTTCTGGTTCGATTGCCACTAGATCAGTGCATGGAAACCTGTAACTACTTTCTCTTTACAAGGAAAATTTGAAATAAGAAAAACCCTGACCAAAAATATTAGTACCTCATATTGACAAAGTGACATACTTCTTTCTACTAATCCGATTTTAATAAAACATAGCTAAGAACCACCGCAATGGACAAGGCTTTTGATCACAGAATCCGCACTCAAATCGGTTTACTAATTCAGGAGCTACGGTGCCACAGACAGCCATCCACACAGATAGATAGACAAACAGACACGTCAAACGTATAACATCTTTCTTATTGCGTCGGTTAATAAAAAAGAAAATAAAATAATAACACACAATTATATCTACAATACAAATTGTATATAACCATTAGTATCTACACCAGCGGGAGTGAGTTCCGCAAATTATAATGCTAACTAACAACTTCATTCCGAATAGCGTTCCGCTTATTAGTTAGCCAACAAAGTTTTCATTGTTCGGCCCGTTCGAGTTAGCCTGTATTGCTAAATTTTAGCACCTAGCTGTAGGTATTAATGTTGCTGTGTTATAATTCATGAGTTCGATTTCTGAAAGTTGCTGGTGTTGGGTGTTGCGATTAGCCTTTTTATGATTGCGATTTGCTATTAGTTGATGGGTATGCAGTTCAAATCGCTTGTCGTTCTATATCCAAATTGAAGAATTCCGATTGTCGGAAAATAGAGAACGGAGTGTTTCTCTAAACTACTAACTAAACTGCAGTAATCTAGTGTATTTTATATATTCGTTTATATATACCTCTATACATAAATATGTATGTAAATTTAATCAAAATATGTCCATTTGTCGCGCCATTGAAGTACAAAAAAGTAAATAAGCGTCTGCAATTCAAACATTCGCCCCTTAAAAAATAAGTTACTTTAATAAAACCAAATGGCACCACCCATCGAGCTTTTGTCAACAATTTCAATACACGAACTCATAAACGACGGTAATGACAAAGAAATAATAAGAGGGTAATTTTATTACGCACTGTAAATTTTGAGGAGGCCCTTGAATTAAATGTATGGGTTTCGATTTAAATTATTACGTACCATTTGAATTGACAATTGGACTGTGTGCTTGTAAATGGACTTAAACTCCACTGATACCATACCTCTTCTTATACATTAAAATCAAATCAAAATTAAATCAGCTTCACGCTGTATCCCGCACACAGCAGGGTAGGCAGAGGGAACCTTGTGTTAAGACACTCCGTTCCCCACTTTCTGCCGAATTCTGGAGGCATTGCGTGCTGAGTGGCAGAACTCAACGCCGCGCTTAACCTCGACACCAGAGCGAAGAAATGGAAATATAAATTTAAGTAAATATTTCATCTCCTCGAGTGGGGATCGAACCCAAAACCAGTCGGTTTCACAGTCACTCCTCGTGCCGCTGCGCCACGACTGGCCTCTCTTATATATTATTATTTTTATATACAGAAAACATTAATTATAAGAAAATATTATTAATATCTTTACATTATAAATATCCTTATAGTAACAACATTTGTCTTTATTACAATAGCTGCATGGATTATAACCGGAAGTGGGCATATACAATACTATTCAGACCAGCGAAGCTCAAGCGATCAGATCGCGATTGACTTGCTATCAATGGTGCAACCATAGCGGACATGATGTGTTATATCTATTGTAGCAATATGTAATAACATATGAGAAGCTTAATATGATTATTTTACCGTCACGCTTTATACCGCACACAGCAGGCCTACCTGCACACAGGCCAGCACAGCGGCTGGGTGAACCAGAGGGAACCGAGTATTAAGAGATTGTTCCTCATTTCTGTAGAACTCTTGTGTGATAGGCGGAACTCAGCGCCGCGCTATGCCTCGACACTAGAGCGAAGAAATTCAAATAATAAATGTTAATATAACATTTCATTGAGTGGGAATCGAAACCAAAACAAAACTTATCACGTTTACAGTGGTTAAGGATATTTACATTCGTTAATGCTGTAAACGTGATAATATTTTAATTTTTCGCTCTAGTAGAGGCTTAGTGCGGCGTTGAGTTCAGCCACTCCACACGCAATGCCTCCAGAAATCTGCGGAAAATGTACACTTGTGCCCCTGAACCAGGACTGGCTCGATGTAGTAATGTAGCTCGATGAGAACGTATTAGATTAGTGCTTAAACGGTTTCCAAGAGGCGCGCGTTCAAATCTCGTCCCTCTACATATGAATTTACTACTTACTTACTATTCCAACTATATACTTATATATATATATATATATACTTACCAAGATTAAAGAATTCAATAAATCCTCCTGAATCCGATTCATATCTTTTGCGTATTCTGTATTTCGGTTATTTAACAGCAAATAAATTGCAGCCAAATATAAGAAACATGAATGTGCTTCTAAATTAAAATGAAATAATTTCAATTTTTTTAAGGGAAGGCTTAATGTTAAGGCACTCTTTTGGCAACTTTCTGCTGATTTTTAGGATTCCTTACGTCAAGATGAAAAAGGAACCCTTATATGATCACTTTGCTGTCCGTCTATACATCAGTAAAGACCATTTATCTCGAGATCGCGTGGTCAAGCTATAAAAATTTTCAAATATTTAATTCTTACGGTCCGCTGGAGCATAAAAAATTAAGCTTTGATTTTTTATACTCCAGGGGACCGTAAGTATCCTTTAATAATGAAGCTTTTAAAGTAACTAACTAAAACTATCACATTTTGCCGTCTAATCAAAACCTATGGGATATTTCGTAGACCTACAATTAAGATCTAAATTAAGAAAAATATTTGAAAAAGAAATATTTATATTTACACTAGCTGTCCGCCCGCGGCTTCGCCCGCTTGAACTACATGATTATTCATTTGATAAACAGAATTGACTGACAACTGTTTTTTTTTTTCGAATGGACTTAATGCTGTTGACCTTGGTCTTGACAGCGTCACCGGGCTGGGAGGGGCGAGAGGCGAGCGCCTCTGAAAAGACTGACAACTGTAATGTTTCGAATGTTATTCTTTAGCCAGATTCAGAAAATGATGCTTTATCCACAGAGCCATCTATTGGGCTTAAAGTTAAGCTGTAACTATTCTGAAAGTTCAACAATCACGTTTTATGTTAAATTTCACTTAATATATAATTATATTCATCGAAAACGACATTTTACTAAATACATACTATACAATTGAAAATACAAATTTATTATAAACAATTATACATTTATTATAAGTATAGATAGATATATATTGCTATATAATTTTCGCAGGCAAACTAATGCCTTGAGTTCATTCAAATGACGGTAACTTTTTTAATTAACCGATTTTGATGAAACAAACTTTAAATGCTATTCTGAGTTAAAACAAAACAATTTGTGAGTTTTAAGTAAATCGGTTCAGTACTTTTGGAGATTTACGTGGTCATACGTACAGTCAGACCAACAGACAGACAGACAAGAAATTCAAAAAAAATATTTTTGCTTTCTACTATACTTTTTAACTACTGTTTTATTATATAAAGAGATTACAGATAAAAATCTTTACAAATTATAATTATACTTAATGTCATGTAAATGAGCGCACTCATTGCACTTATAAGTGCACTTATAAGTCGTAGGTACTTATGTTTGACCTATAATTTTGAATTTGAAACGGAACCCCTGCAGGCAATTCTCATTTGCACGTGAGTTTTTATTAAATCCTTAGGAGCGACCCACCATCAGGCGAATCAAGTAAAATTAGAAAATTTCTTTTATGTTCTGATAAAACAAGTCAAATCACACAATTATATCTTTAATTTGACACATTCGTTCATCACCAAGCAAAATCAATGTTATAATTTTGACAAAAATTTGACTGATTCGTAGGAAATACCATCGAGATTAAAATTTCTCAGTACAATGTTTCATAAGCGAACGCCATCTGTGCCTTGACAAGGGTCCCGGCGCGCTGACCGGGGACGGGTTCCGTATTAAAATAAATGTTGCTTAAATATTTATAAACAAGTGTCGTTTAATATATTTTATATTTATAAGTTTGACGAAATTAAATTTCTAATGGCTTGTATATTAAGTTTATTTCCTTACCAAATAAATCTTTTCTATGGCTACTGTAATATATTTCTTATACATTCTTATATATTGTTACACGTTCTTGGCCTATATTGGAAACAACATCTAGCATAATCATTTCCACAAGGAGTTCGATACGAATCATTACATTACTTATTTTGATTCATTGGTAAATAAAATGGTCCCACCTTTTTATAACTTTATATAGTATTCCCTAATTTACCTTCAAGACAAATTTCAAATTTCTAAGCTCAGTTTCGTCGTTGTCACTGAACGCTGCATCAGTAAGTCGGTCCAAGGTATTATTAAGAAATCCAGAAACACATTCAATAAAATATACTCACAAAATTTCATCCAAATCGGTTCAGTTGATTGAAAAGGGTAAGGTAAGAAATATAAAAAAATATTAAATTATATATACAGATATATACTATTATAATGGAACTTAAGTCAAAATGTCACACAACAACAACAATTATACTATTATACAAACAAATACAAATATAAAAATTAGATTTGTGTATTAGATTATTAAAATAATACTTTTTAATGGTATAAAATGTTAATAAAAACATAATGATCGAATGAAAGTCGAAGATTGACAGAATTTAGTGTTAAAACACTTCCTTCTCCCCGTTTCACCCGAATTCCAGACACTGTGAGTTGTATTATGAAAATAGTTCATTGCTCCTAGTTTGGATCGCCCTCACAACTGTATCTATCATCGATAAAGGTATATAAAATTATTATGTTATTGAGTTAGTGATAGAGAACTCCTGTGATTTCGTCTGTACGAAACGACTGAAGTAAGTAATTGAACTATGAAAATTGAATATCGCATATAGGAAGGTGAGGGACTTTAGAGGAGTGCAATTGGATCACTCAATGACTAGATCTGAGCACTAATAAAGGATTTCTGAAAATTGGTGTAATAACAAGAAAAAATTGAATCTTCTACTTTACTTCAAAGCACTCTACTTTAAAGGTATCATTGTCACAAATAATTAAATGTATTGTACTTATATAAAATTGATTAAAAACAAATCCCGCTGAGTTTCTTGCGCCGGATCTGAGGCATTAACTTTAGTGAACTGATGGTAAATTGTTTAACGTTCAAAAAATGAAGCATGTAACTACTTATTTTGAATAAAAATATTTGATTTTGCTTTTGACTTTTACATAATAGAGACAACGCAAACAAAAATACCGGCGACGATTACTTCTATCTAAGTGAGTGTAGAGTAAAAACAGTTAAACCAAACTCTATTTTATTTTTTATCTCCCAGCAAAATACGGTATATGCGTGAATATAACTGTATTTACAAAAAACACAGTCCAGTAAGGATTATCCTCGAAGTCGTTATCCCTTGTCATTCAAAATATATAACAAAGTGACATTGGAATGCCTAAATAAATAACGAAACGAAATAACTTAAAATACAAATGAATATATATACATATGAGTTATCCCGCATTTATCTAGTTATATACGGGAAAACCGTGTAGACGATATGGCAGGGACCCAGTGTTGTTGAGAAACTCCATTAAGACACTTTCGTTCCCCACTTTCCGCTGAGTTCCGGATTTATTGTATATTGTATAGTGGAGCTCAACGCCGCGCTTTATCTCGTTACCAGAGCGAGGAAATGAAATTATTAAATATTTTATTTCCTCGAGTGGGAATCAAACCTACAATCACGCACGCTTGTGTCCCTGCGCCACGCTATTATAAAATACTTAAACTTTCTTTACATTTCAGTATTTTGATTTTCAAACTACTTTAGTTTTATAAAACGTGAGAGCAAGTGACTATAGCTTCTCGTTTATGATATTAGAGCAAACAGCAACAGTGTAAGATGCTGTAAGTGAGATTTATTCACGTACATTATAGGATGGTAGAAGCAGTTTATTCCTATCGTGAAAGTGCATTGGGAATTTTCGATGTATAGAGTATAGATATTTATCCTGTTTGGAAAGTTGTTCAAATAATGTTAGATTTGTTTTCGGTAAAAATGTTAAAGTGCGGCGTTGAATTCCGCTATTTTAAAGCAGTGTCTTGAATTTGGATTGAAAGAAGGAAACGGGATACCTTAATACTAGACTCACTTTGCTGACTCTACTATATATAGATATGTATGTAGGATGCAATTTGACTGCGTGAAGAGTATCTTGTGATACCTTATTATTGATTTGTTTTGTTTCTGAAAAAAACAGCATTTAACAAAAGTAAGTAATCATTTAATTTTGCTGAAATATTTGTTCTATATAATCGGTTATAATATATTTTACTTACTTAATAAATTAAAATACTTATTTAATAAATAAAGGACAACATCATATCTTGTAAAACTTATCATTAAACTGATTTTGATTTCTTTTTGAATCTCAAAAAATCACGTATAATCGCGATTGTTCCATTTTATACTTTTTTTACAGTTTCCATTTTGTTATATTTAAGGAAAAAATTCGCCGGAAGCCAGTTGATGCTGGTTGGGCCAGAATGATTGCCGTGGAGATCCTAGGAGAACGCTTATGTCCAGTAGGAACGTGTGTGGCCACGTCTAACTAAAAAAAATCACATGCAGCTACAATCTCTTTCATTACTGTGACGCTGAAAGACAACGCACAAATTCTTCTATTGGACTTATAAGGTTCAAAATTAGATGTTAAATTTAGATGTGGATGAGGTAGTCGTGGCGCAAGTAAGCGTGCGCGGTGCAACTGTATAGGCAAAGTTTGTGAGTTCGAATTCTTGTCGGGGAAAATAAATATTTCATTTCAATTTAGGGATTTAAGTTGTGAAGTGTAGGGGAGCAATAAGTGATTGAGTGATTTCTGAAAATACTTACAGCACTAGGGGAAAAAGAATTTTTTAGTTTAATGGTTTAGTCCACACAAACAAAGTCGCGAACAGTGAATATTCAATATATAATTGAAATTAAAAAAAAACACTATTTTGTTAATTTAAACGATATTTCTTTATCAATCAACGCGCGATACAAATTTGACCACATTTTGCAACAAAACTGAACTGAACGTATGTCACTTTCTCCAATGAACTTATTTAAAAAAATATTGCTCCAAAATATTAATGAATGAAATGCCAGAGTAACCCAATTCGGTACTGGTTTCCAAATGTCGACACTGAAGCAATTATTTGATTAATCTACCGCTTAAATACCAATTATGATTGCTCAAGTCCTCAGTATCAGATTTGGGTGATTTTAAAGAGCGTAAAAACCTTGTAAATCATTAATATATGTATGTATGTATAATAATTTTCGCAACATTTAATAGTGTAACGTGTAATATGTCAATTTGATATCTTTATGAATGGCGAAATGTAAATTTAATTTTTAATGTTACAAAAATTAACAATTGTAGTTTCAGTAGATTTTTTTTTGTGGGTTTAAGTCCCTTTAAGGGGCAGTGGAATATACATTTTTTAAGGTTTTGTACCTCAAAAGGAAAAAAGTTACCCTTATAGGATCATTCTGTTGTTAGCCTGTCCGCCTGTCAAGACTATTTGTGATGAGATTGCAGAGAGCTGAAGCTATTGTAAAATATTTAGGTCTACGGTCACTGGGACACAGAAAAAATAAAACTTCTAAGTCATCGCAATTAAAAGATACAAGCATTTATTTATGCATAGTTTTTGCTGCATTTTATATGAAATTCGCCGCGTAATGAAAACCTATAGGATACTTTGCGTCGACCTACAACTATAAAGTAAACTACGCACCTAGCGTAGTAAGAATTTTGTATTTGTATAGAAAAATCTTACTAAGCACTTACAAGACAAAAAATCGAAAGATATGCTCGTTGAGAGCAACTCGAAAAATTATGTGACGTCATTCTAAATCCAAGATGGCGGATTAGTTAATTTTAATCTACTTCTACAATATGGATATCAAATAAAAGGACTGGTTGAGAGTAACTCAAAAAATAAGGTGATGTTGTTCAAAATCTAATGTGGCGGAACATCCAAGATGGCGGAATAGTTATTATTTGTGCACTTCTGCAATATAGATATCAAATGAAAGGGCTGACCGAGAATAATGCAACCCAAACCCAATATAACACAATTGGCAACTTTAAAATTTTAAACTTTGCAGATTTTACATAATTAAATTAGTACTAGTTTATTTAAGTAAATCGCGCGACAAGCTTTTATGATCACATAAATTATGTATAATGAAGTTATGAGTTGATAGTTAAAATTTAAGAGAAAAAAAATATTTTCTCCTTTTTAGTTTTAGCGTTTAAATAAAAGCTTTGTTTAAAAATTTTTTTTTTCGCTATTAATTTATTTATATATAATATTTTAAAACTATAACTATTACATAATAACAAAAAAATCATACATCCGCTATAGTGTATCTAAAACGTAACGTATCGTATTCCATTAGAACATTTTTTTGTATTTTTCCGGAAATCCGGCTTTTCATGACGACCACGCCGCCGCGTTGATCCCCAGCTAGGAGCATTCCAACACGTTCAGTAGTCATTCACAACTCTATGAGGGTAGAGTGGTGTGAAAAAAACCTTTAACACCGCCCGCCCACAACGAGCGAAACGACAGATTTCGGCTGTTTTAAATTTGGCTTATATTTAAAAAAAAAAAAACAGCTTCACGCTGTATCCCGCACACAGCAAGGTAGGCAGAGGGAACCTAGTATTAAGACACTCCGTTCCCCACTTTCTGCCGAATTCTGGAGGCATTGCGTGTTGAGTGGCAGAACTCAACGCCGCGCTTAACCTCGACACCAGAACGAAGAAATGGAAATATAAATTTAAGTAAATATTTCATCTCCCTGAGTGCGGATCGAACCCACAACCAGTCGGTTTTACAGTCACACCTTGTGCCGCTGCGCCACGACTGGCCTCAAAGACTGGGCTTATATTTATATTAACATTATAAGATTGAAGAGTATGTTTGTTTGAACGAGATAATCTCAGGACTTAATGGTTTTAATAGAAAAAAAATATTTTTCTTTTGTATAGTTCATATCTAAAGTAAGGCTTGTTTCGTAAGTGACCATGTTAAGTAATAGTTAAGAACAAATAACTGTGTAAAGTTATTTAAACAATTATTATCACATATTTCATACTTATATTTTTTGATATTTCGTGATACAATTTATACTTTTATAAAAGTATATTATGTAATAACATAAGAGAAATAAATTTTACATTTTTAAATATAATTTGTTAATATTTTTTTAAAAATATAAAAAACCCTCTTCCGAGTGCTGGTCACACAGGTCCAAGCCATTGGTGGCTAGGGCTCCAAAGAGAGGATCCTCCTCACAATATGCACCATCTCAAGTAAAACTTCCTTCTGCATCCGGTTCTTGATCCAACAGCTACTCAACAACATAACATTGACATCCTAGTGCTATTGGCAAATCGATAAAATAAAAAAATAAAAAAAAAAACAAGCATTTTTCGACTATGTAATATTATCTTTTTTTACTGTACCTCTCTCGTGTGTTCTTCATTCAACGTGACATTGGCAAACTGATTTTGTGCTCAACTGGCACGCTTGGAACGCCATAATAAAAAGAACAGAACAGAAAAAAATCCCAACTGGTTTAAAAAAAATAAAAAAGAAAAAAGCCCGTTAGTGCACAATTTTGTCTAACAAAATCAACAATAAGACCATTGAAATAGTAATAATACAAATTTTTATTTGAATTTCAATATACATATTTTTCTTGCTAAATAAAACAATTAATTCGGGACTAGAATACATCTGTACTCTGTGTTATTTTAACCTACAAAAATCCGATTCATGTAGTTATCACATTTTAAAAGAGTTGTGAAAAGACGTTTGTGTGTTAAAGGTTATTATCAAATTAATGATTATGTAAATGATAACACGCCTTGGGAATGAAATGCTCGCTCCAGTCTGTTTCAAAGTATCGTGTAAGTGTTTTTTATTTAATTGATTTTAAAAAATAAGTCCCGCTGAGTTTCTTGCGCCGGTTCTTCTCAGGTCTGAGGCATTAACTTTAGTGAACTGGTGGTAAAATATTTGACGTTCAAAAAATGAAGCGTGTAACTTCTTATTTTGAATAGAATTATTTGACTTTGATTTTGACTTTAGTTATATAGTAACTATCATTTCTAATACTAATATTTAATAGGTAAAATTGATAGTAATTATATAAATTTTACTATGCTATATATTATTTTAGCAGTGGAAAACAAGTTTTAAGCTATTGCGATGGCCGCGGGGTATCAACGGGTGTGTTTACACGAAACGCCACTCTCAGAGAGGGTAAAAGAGGGCATTGTCGGTTACAACGCCCTTTCCTCCCAAAAAGTGTCGGTCGCTGTATTTGCGAACTCTTTGGATAGTTGCGAAATCTTCTGGTTTCTGATGATTTTAAATGTGGTTGATTTAGATTAAAATAATCAATTTTGTTATATTCTCGTAGTCAAATAAGGAACATATGTACCTACAAAGCTGGTAAATTATTTTTATTTCAATTTTTCACTGTATTTTGCATACAGGGGAGCAAACAGAAGGAACCTAATGTCGTATAATCGAACCTAAAGACGCTTCGTTCCCTGTTATCCGTCTAATATTCTAGATATTCCGTCTTGAATGGCTAAACTCAACCTTGCACTTTGTCTTATTCCAAGAGCAAGGAAATAAAAGTTCATAAGAAACAGAAGCCTTTACAAGATACTCTCATAATTACCGTTTTGGGTATGTGACTATTTTAGGTGACGTAGATACGTTAGAAAAGCGAAATCCAATTTAACATAGTGATTATTTATTGAATCAATATTGTGAAAACAAGAATAAAACATGTGAATACCATTGAGACCAGTCGCACTGGTAGCGAGCCAAATAGCGGCGTTGAGTTCCGTAACTCAATACACAATGCCTCTAAAATTTAGAGGAAAGTGGGGAACGAATGATTCTTAATGGGAACAAAACGCCCTAACACTAGGATTCCAGGTTCCCTCTGCTCTACTCTACTATGTATATGCAGTATAAAGCGTGAAACTAAAAAAACGAAAGCTTTGTGATTATCGAATCACAACCGTCACAATTACAGACACTGTTTCGCTGCTCTAAACTAATATAATATACATATGTATAAGTAAATGTATGTGACTAGAAGTAAAGTCCCAACTTTGCAGTCTCAGAGCAAAGTGCCAAAACCACTTTCTAAATTCACTTATAGAAGAGAAAAACTACTTACAAAATCCCTACAGTTAACGAGAGTATTCAGCCGTTGCAAAAGTCGCGTATTTGGGACAGGTACACCTCGCCCAATAGCTATTGCTTATCAAAACCATATTAGTACAGAAATAAGGGTCAATTTTGTATGACACAGCACAATCTTATAGGTAGGTTGTATGGTCAATGAGTAAATTGTAAATGCTTTTATACGCTCAACAACCTGTAACATGTTTCAACAGTTTTCATATGGTACGAGGACGGTTTAAAGGAGGTCATTTAATGCTAACTTCTGTTAGGCAGACGTTTTTTCAAACTTTCTAAAGTACTAAAATGTTTTAATTTTACCTATTTTTGTACACATATATATGTAAATTTGGATATTTGTGCAGCTGTATGTATTTTTTATGTTCACTTTGTATCCTGCATGTAGCAGGGTAGGTAGAGGGAACCAGGGATCCACCATTAACACTTCCGTTACTCTCTTCATTTGCTTTGGATTCCGCCACTCAACACACAATGTCTCGGAAATTGGGCGGAAAGTGGAGAAACGAGTGTTTTAACACTTGGTTCCCTTTCCCTATCATGCGGGCAAAAGCATTTTACTTTTTCTTCTTTTTCTAATACGAACTACTTACTCTTTTACATGAACTTAATTAAAGTATTGTTTAATACTTTTTAATTAATTACACACTAAAAATAGAATTGAATATTTAAGGACCTACATAAAATTTAACGTAGCGGACTCGAATCCGTGCGGATAGAAGGGGCAGCGTTAGTTAAAAATGCAAAAAATACGTATAACTATTTTTTTTTTTTTGCTTTAATCATCTCCAATATTTTGTGGGATAAGACCTTGTATACATACGTTCAGTTCGCTAAATTTGATAAAAGTAACCGAAACGTGCAAACTAAAATATTTTTAACATTTTTAAAGTGTTATTCCATACTTAGTCCAGGTAGAATAACATTTTTAAAGTTTTAGTCCACCTAGCTTGTTTCCAGGAGGCGCGTGTTCGAGTCCCGGTACGTTCAATTTTTTATACGTATTCTAAATACGTCCAAAAATGTTTATTTATTCAATCAATTTAGAAAAATACGCTGGCAGAATGTGTAGTGTCTACTTTCCCATCCCTCCCATTCTTCCCATTCTCATTATTAACAATAAACCTACGCTAGTTTGCTCAACATTATCGAAAATAGTGCTAATGCGCAGCGTTAAGCTCCGGATCTTATCGCACACTGTATTTATAAGTATTAATAGTGGATGATAAAGTTATTATAATTTCTTAGTTATAATAATCTGCCTGATGAGTAAAAAGAAATTATGTGTATAAGACCATTCCGTTACTGAGTGACTAAGAGATAACGCACAGACGACTGAACTAGAAACTTGACATTTGACATGTAGGTAGGTTAGAGAGTGTAAATGAATAAGAGAAGATTCTTCAAGTCTGAGAAAAAACAAAATGAGAAATTAAATTGTGAAGGTGGACTTTACAGCAAGCAAATGTGTGAGTGTGTGTGTGTGTCCATAAAAAAAACGAGGTCTAGCCTCGTTTTTTATATGGACACACACACACACTGATATATTCAGCCATAAATATATCCTGTACACTGGACATAAACTTTTAATCTACAAAATTTATAACCAAAACTATGGAAAAGTTCATTTTACCTTTCATTTTTTTATAGAAAATATTAATATTTTATTGAAAAATGCGTAATATCATAGGTCAGCCGCACCTCTATAAATCTGTAGAATCGGATCGTGATCGTGTCGTGCACATAAATTGGCCCTCGTGTTTTATGCGAGGACCAAAACGATAAAGCGTTTATGCTAATTTAGATACTTTATGTATCAGAATATAGAATTTATTAGCTGTTCGGGAAAATTCACAACACAGTAGGTACTTATAGGTGAAGATGTAGTCGAGGAGATGTATGAATCACAAGGGATTGTAGATTTATGAGAAAAAATACATTTTGCCTTTAAATGGATGGATTATATTTGATTTATTGTTTTATTCTCTTTTAAGTTCATGCATCAATGTACAAGGTGAACGAAAAAACGTAATTTGTTGGACTTGAAGGAGTGTAATCCATAAGTACTACGTGTACAGCCACTGAGCCACTGGCCTCGCACTTTCGCATATTTATGGGAAGGGTATAAACTTTATTAAGTTGTTGTGTATCCCGAACGCGGCAGGGTGGGCGGAGGCAGCTTCGCCACTAATAGCCTCTTAATATTTTCCATGTTAAAATTATATACTTTTTTTCCACAGAGTATATTTAGTGTCGAGACACTCCTGTGTGCACTTCCGTCGGAGTTCGAGTGTTGATTGGTGCAATGCACGCAATTTGTGATACCATGGCGGGGGAAAATACCTTAAGTATTTTAAATTTACGAAAATATACATACTTGGCATTTAAATCGCTGAATTCTATGTGATTTATTGTTTTCTTTTTTTTTACTTTATGCATCACTCATATACAGCGGGAATAGAAAAAATTAATAGACTTGAATGAATCCACTTTTCTCGTATGTACACTGTACAGCATACTATGGTTTTACTGGCTTACCTCCAATACGTTGGAATATTCCTTGACAAATTTCGAACCCACACCTACCGCACCCACTCAAACATATCCTAACTTTATTACAAGTCTAGTTCCAGTAAATAATATTGAAAGTAGGTCAAGTGACTGTAATCTAGACATGCGAGTTGATTACTGCCTCAGCTTAATCAAGTCAAGCTATCGGTGTTGAGGCGTCTACTGTAATACTGTAATATTGGGCTATAGTATATTGAGTTACAGGTACCTACAAGTAAGTACATAGGTACATAGTAAGAACACGTATGCAGCAGAATTTGATGTAATCAAAGCAACGATGCCGAGTTTGTCATAATTTTTTAATATTTATAGATGAGGCTGTCGTGGTGCAGTGGCACAGTGTGTGGCTGTAATTGCGACGGTTATGAGTTCAAATCAAAATCGGTGGAATTAATTACTTTTATTTCCTCGTTCTAATAGCAAGACAGAGCGCTGCGTTGAATTTCCGCCACCCAACATGCAAAATTTGGAAAATTGGGGGGAAAGTAAAGAGTGTCTTAGCACTAAGTTATCTCTGCTTAACCTATGCTATATGCAGGATACTACATGATTATAGCTCTCTTTCATGTTAAATGATTTCACAGCGCTATTTAATTTAAATATTTTAGTTAATTGCTTTAAACAGCAATAATATGATAAACGTGTATAATTAATGGCTACCACAGCCCATACATTAAGGCAAACTCATAAAGAAGCCTTAGTCATCGATAACCGAGAGGCAGTACATATGTGCAAAGATCAAAACAATTTAAAGATGTATTAGTAGCTATAAATCTCAAAGACAAGTTACGACTTTCGAAGAATTTCGCATTTTTGTGCAATGAATACTATGGGAATCAGGATACCTATGCAAGAAATTAATTTTAATGTGAATTTTAATGTTATTTTCCTTATTGTTATATAATATTTTTAAAGATAATCCGTTTTCACTTTTGTAAAAATGAGTAATAAATGGCGGAACACAACGCCGAATAAATAAAATCCACCCCCCCGAGCGAAGATCGAACTCACAACCGTCGCGCACGTCTATAGGTGGAAGAGAGAAGGCGAAGAAGGAGGTTGGATAATCCGTGCCCATTCCAGAATAACCTACTGCCCACCCCAGATAGTTAATCATAATCAGCTTCACGCTGTATCCCGCACACAGCAGGGTAGGCAGAGGGAACCTAATGTTAAGACATTCCATTCCCTACTTTCTGCCGAATTCTGGAGGCATTGCGTGTTGAGTGGCAGAACTCAACGCCGCGCTTCACCTAGACACCAGAGCGAAGAAATGGAAATATAAATTTAAGTAAATATTTCATCTCCTCGAGTGGGGATCGAACCCACAACCAGTCGGTTTTACAGTCACATTTTGTGCCACTGCGCCACGACTGGCCTCAATCTCCTAATAAATATGGATTTGTTAATAGATAGTTATTAAGAAATATATGCTGAAAAATAAAAAATAAAATAAAATAAAATAAACAGTTCAAAGCTAAAGTCAGAATTCCCCCTGGAAAATATTTCTAGATACGCCCAGTCGTCCATGCCCACTACGGATGTAGTATGTACGAGTTCGCATGTTTGATCCTATATAGGGCGTTATAAGGACAAGGTTGACTGATTTTGTTGGTTCTTTTTATTTTTTTAGGTTATTTTTATATATATTTTTTTTTACTTTTAGAGACCAAGACTTTTGATTTATTTTATAGATCATTTCAGTATATTGTATTTTGAGTAGCGAGCTGACTCAACACCAAATTTTATCCAAAGCGAGAAAACGAAATTATAACTAAAAACTAAAAAAAAATGAAATTTACATATTTTACGCTTTAAACAATAAAAAAAAGAGAAAAAAAAAACACTAACAAAATTATTTTTTAAAAAGAAAACTTTAATAAACACCTCGCTACGTATAAAAGTGACACGTTTCAGTACTGAAGGTAATTGCAGGCTGTCTGAAAGCCGTCTAGTTAATAATTATTTCATATAGCCGCTTGACGCAGTTATTTTTAGTTCGCCTTTGTTCCGCTGCATTTGCCTTGTAACTGTGAAATTTTTATAATAATGAGCCCCTATTGTTGAATACTTGGTATCGCAAGTACTTGAGTATAAAGGGGATTTGTAGGTTCAAATTCAGGCTTGAAGTATTTATTTTATTCTTGAAATGAAAAAAAAGTTAAAAGCGAAAGGTAAGATTTTTTTCTCAGCAATCGAGTAAGAAATCGTACTTAGAACCACAACTTTAAAAAGTTATAAGCCCACGAGTAGCCATAGGAAGGTAGGTAAAGAGAACCAATCATCCAACCAGAGAGAGACATTGCGTATTAAATGGCAGATTTCAACGCCATCTTAGTTTTGCGAGAAACAAAAGAGGAAAAGGAAAAAAATCATTGCCTCGAGTGAAATCGAACCCACTACAGTCAGGCGTCACCACTAAGCCTTAATATGCCATTTAAATTTAATAAAAAATAGTCTATTAATTGGTATAATTAATAAAAAATGCAGGTACATAATATATTCAAAGAGGGTTTATGGTACTAATGGAGCTATTATAGAAAAATAAAATATTTATTGAATGCAGATAATTGGACGTCGCGTAGTAGCGCAGAGGGACAGCGTCTGACAGTACACGTGACGCTTGTGGGTTCGATTCCTACTCAGAGCAAAAACTATATTTAAATTATTTTTCACTCTACCAGACAAAGCGTGGCATAGAATACCGCCACGCAACACGAATGTCTGGAAAAATTAACGAAACGAGGTTCCACTTTCTGGAAGTTACGAAGTAAAGAAAGTACGGAGGGAACGAAGTGTCTTAACACTAGGTGCCCTCTGCCTACTCCGCTATACAGGAAAAAAAACGTGAAACTGCTGATTGAATGCAAATCATTATATATTGTTGGAAAAATTCGCTAGCTCAGGAAAAATGTCGACTTTAAATCACTTGTTAGTGAATATTTAATGGTGCAGCGACTGACGCGTCTATTTTTATAGATTGCTTTATTTTCTTTTATTTAAAATAGTTCTTTTTATATTTAAAAAAATGGTATTTTAAATTTTGAAATATAATATTTATTTTAATTATAAGGAAATAGCCTACAAAATTCGCCAGAATTCGAGACATTATATGCTGAGTGGTTGCCAGAAGTAAATGAAAGTAATTAATGCCGCCTAGTGGGAATCCAACCCACAATTACCACGTTTACACTGAGTTCCAAAAGGTATATATAACGCTAAAAGTAATTAAAATAAAATAAATCAGCTTCACGCTGTATCCCGCGCACAGCAGGGAAGGCAGAGGGCACCTAGTGTTAAAACACTTCGTTCTACTTTCCGCCGAATATTTCGAGGCATTGCGTGTTAAGTGGCGGAATTCAATGTCGGGCTTTTGCCTTGGTGCCATAGCAAAAAAATGAAAACAGTAATGTATAATAATTAATTCCCCCAAGAGAGGATCGAATCCACAACCGTTACGTAACAAGGAACAAGGGTACCCTTACGCTACGACGGCCTCATTTATTATTAGTTAATTTATAATAGATTTCCATTTAAAGAAAAGGTGAAACATTGTAAATTAGCAGATTTTATAGCACGACCTTTATCTCCATTTAAATTCCTTAACCTTGAATTACGTTCTTTGCTAATGTTACACGGGATAAGCTTATCCCGGATTTATGTTGCTTAATTAGACTTTCAAATATTCAAGTTTTGATAAAAATATATAATCTATGGGTATTTAGTACTACTTGTACTAAAATTATTATTGTAGTTTCTAATAATACAATTTTAGAGGCATTGCGTGTTGAGTGACGGAACTCAACGCTGCTTCTTATAATACCAGAGCGAAGAAAGTGGAAATATTAAATATTTCATTTCCTGGAGTGGAACCCATAACCTGTCGCGTCTACAGTCGCACTTTGTGCCTTTGTGCCACGACTAGCTTCAACAATGGGTGGAAAATGGGGAAGGGAATGTCTCACGGAAACCCTCTGACTAACCTGCCTGCTCTGGATACAGAGTGATGCTAAGAAAACATATTACAATTAATGAGGGCGTTGTGACGCAGCTCACTGCGTCTCACTGTAAACACGACGGTTGTGAACTCGATTCGCACTTCGTAAGATGACAAAACACAGCGTTAAGTTTCGCCACTCAACTTGCGGTATCTGAAAAATGTAAAATTGTCTACCTATACGAAAAAAACGTGAAGCTGCAAGAAAAAATTAATTGAACAATATTCAGAGAAAGAATTCTACCTTTTACAATAAAATTAAAATATTAAAATTATATCATTTAATGCGAAATGATTGCGGTAAAAACCTCTGTTGACGACGGATCGTGACCAAAAAAATATCGAAACGAAACGTAACGTATGTATGTGGAAATAATACGGTAAAGCGGGCATATGGCCGCGACGTCGGCTATTTCATTTTGGGGTTCTTAAATTCAGGCATTTTTTTCTTAGTTTCACGCTGCATCCCGATTATAGTAGGGAAGGCAAAAGGAACCTAGTTGACAGTGTGTCAACCGTTCTCCACTTGCGCACTCTTTCTTGCTAGAGTAGAGAAATGAAAATTATTCACTTAACCGAACGAGGATCAAACTCACAGCCACCACGTTTACAGATGGACGCTGGCCCATTGCCCAGCGATGGTAGGGACTATTTCTTCTGGTTTGGTTGGTTCTCTTCTTCAATTTCCGGTTCTATAGTCGTACATATGTAATATTTTTCTATCAATTTAGACATTATGGTCAAAATATGTATATATTATTTTTGCTTATAGCTTCACACAGTATGCTGCACATAACAAGGTCGGGAGGGGAAACCTGGGAACTAGTGATAAAACATTTCGTTTCCGTTAAGACATTTCGGTTTCCCACTTTTCCCCGAATTCTCGAAGTATTGTGTGTTGAGTAGCAGAACTCAACACAGCGGTATGCTTTATTACCAAAGCGAGAAAATGAAAATATTAATTAAAATTTTCATTCCCCCGAGTAGGAATCGAACTCACAACCGTCGCGCTTACTTATATTCAGCATCTTAAGTAAGAAACAGTGTTTTTAAAACAGCACATTTGTTTTCGATAAACTTAGCTGGAACCAGCGGGAATCTAATTTATTACCGCGGTAATTTAAAGTGGTTTTTCACATTTGAATACTAAAACAAAGAGCTTCGGTTCGCTGGTGAGCTTTTCTTGGAGAACTTTTACTATTTCCGTTTAAATAGCTTTCACCGATACTAATTTATTTACTGGGCGTGTTAAAAGTGTTTGTTGATTAATGTTGGTAGGGTAGTTAAAAATTTTATTGTATTTGCTTCAAATTAAATTAAATATGCATTTTGGTGCTATATTCGTATATTCAGAAGTAGAGTCGTGAATCCAAAACTAACATGATCATATATATAATATGTTTTTACTATTTATAATGTGTTATTCCATACTTAGGAAGGGAAGATACTTTTTAGTTTATCCTTTTTTTATAAAAGTTACAAAGAATATAGATAGTATAATTCCATACGTTTTCTTAAAAAATTTACGATTTCAAGAAGTATAAAATCCTTTTTTCAAAAACGTAGAAAAAAACATGTATTTTTTAAAAAACGATATATTACATTTTTATTTAATTTCAAGTGGAGTACCCCCTAAGTGCGAAGTTTTCCCACAGACAAAAACTAAGAACAAAGTGCCAAATTAACACCGAATATTTACATATTTCTTAATATCTATATTTTCAGTATACCTACTATTACTACTATTAGATATTTCTACAAATTAAATAATTCTAAAAAGATTTTAAAACAATACCTACTTCCTATATAATGTTCAAAGGAATAATGCAACAGATGTTCCGAACGTAATTTTTATTCGAGAAAGCCTGCCAAACTAACTACAAGCCAACTAAAGGATTTGTTACATTTCATTGTTTAATATTTTACCTTTCATATTTTCTCCCTCTCTTTTTTTAGCCGCCGTATCCCACGTATAGCGAGTGGAATGAAAGAGAAATATTGTAGAGTTAAAATACTCTTTTCTTTAATTACCATCTAAGTTGCTCTGAAATCGAGAAGAATAAATTATCTAAAAAATGTAGATTCTTCATTATAGGATTCAAAACCATGATATTCATATTTCTCAAGGAATAAACAGCTGCCATCATTACTTATTATACTTCATGCTTATTTTAGCGAAGTAACCCTACACTCTATCACACTGGACAAAAAGAAATTCAAAGTTAAGAAAAATCGCAATAAATTCGAAAATCACCTTCACCTACTACTGTTAAACATATCTCAACTTCACAAGACAGTCTCATTAACACATCACAAGGATTTTTTTTTCAAATTTACACTTCAATCATTATAAGGATTAGGTAGAAACACTTCACTCCACTTTTTATTGAAATTTGAGGCATTCTGTATTGAGTTGCGGAACTTAACGACGCACTATCTAGTTCAATAAAAATAATTCATCTCCCCAATCGCGGACTGTAAGCGCTACAGGTAGCGGATTTGATTCCCACTCGAATTAGTGAAATAATTAATATTTTCATTTCCTCTTCCTGTAGAGTTCCGTCACTCAACACACAATGCCGACGAAAAGTGTTTTAAAACTAGGTTCCCAGGTGCCTTCTGCTTATCCTACGATGTGCGTGATAGATCGTAAAATCTAAAATAAAAAACTCCCCAAATAGTTATCAAACTTCGCGATTACAATTGGTATAAAAAAAATCGATAACTATCTTTTACACCTGTTTGAATCCTCAAGAACTCAGGTGGATAAAGTACTATGAAAGTAAAATAAAAACAAACGATGAGTACACTAGAAGCTTCCTACCTCATTAATTATTAGCAACCAGATCTAGACAGTTGGTAATTTTCGTCGTAGCGAGAGATAGCATTCTTCCATTCTTATTTAGTATTCATAACTGATGCCTTGATGCATCGTAATGCAGTGGAGACGTGCATAAATAAAAATGATGATTGTAGTTGTAGGTTCGAATCCCATATGAAGTATTATTTTTAATAAAAAGTTCAAATGTGACACTGTAAAGTATGTACCTAACTTTACAGTGTCACATTTGAACTTTTTAAAATATTGCAAGAGCGTAATCAGAGTGTATAAATAGTCTTTCTGTATATATTAACATTTAATTTAAAAAAAAGCCAACTATATAATTATTAAGGTCGTCGTGATGAAAGAATACGAGCATGCAACTGTCAATTCGACTGTTGTGGGTTTGATTTCCACTCGAGCGAATGAAATATTTAACATTTTCGTTTTCTCGCTCTGGTTACGAAGATTTAAAAGAAGAGAAGAAAGTGCGGCGTTGAGTTCCGCCATTCAATTCGCAAGGCTTCAAGAATTTGACAGAAAATGGGGAACGGGAGAGATTCCCAGATATTCTCTACCAACTCTCTTCTGAGCGGGAGTGTGAAGGTAAGAAAATATAATTATTACACCAAATGAGCAACATATTAGTTTTAATCTACTGGATTTAATTATATAAAAACATTGATACTGTACGAATTGCCGCAACATATAATGAAATTGTAAATCACAGTATTTTTTTTCTCCTGATTAGAGATGATGATAATAGAGAAAAAATATATTAAATTTAAATTCAAAATAGATATTTTTGTTCAAATCGACTTTTTAAGCACTTTTGAATTGTCGAATGAACACAAAGCTACCGCCGAATAGAATGGGATTTGATAAAAAAAATATGGCCAATTATCTATACTGTACTAAAATCGGAAAAAAAGAATCTATTGTATAAAATAGTTTTACTAAAAAAATATTTAAGGTCACGAAAAAAAAAACTATGCAGTTATAGAACACGAATCTACGGTTTCTTATTTTTTTTTGTCTATTTGTCAGTGAAACATCATTTGTGACCATATGTGTGAATGTGAAATCATATATGTGGGAGTAAATTGACGACAATCGTTGTGGGTTCGATCCCCATTTGAAGAAATGAAAAGTTTATTTAAATTTATTATTAATGAAATATTTATTTAAGTCCAGGGAAAAGACCGGCATTGAGTACCACCACTCAACTGGCAATACCTCGCAAAACCGGCGAAAAGTTAGGAAAGGAGTGGCATAACTCTAGATTCGCTCTGCCTACCCTTCTGTGTGAGGGATACAGCGTGAAGCTGATTTAATTTAATTTAAATTTTAATTTATATTGAGATATACGTATGTGTAAATATTTGGAGGTAAGTTGACTTATGTAAATATGTGATCACATATATGGAAGTACTCGTATGTTAACAATAATATATGAATGAGTGATCGCATAATATGAAGAAATACGTTGTTACATTTGAAGTATGTTGACATATGAGAATGTGTAAAAAACAAGTGAGTGTATTTTGATTTGTGCAAATGCTTAAGCTAAAGAGTGATTTGACTCTACGCTCTATCTTTGACTCTACTGACGAAAGAAAAAAAAAGATTTTCACTTACACACCGCCATATTTACCATAACAGCGAAACAGTTATAGTACTCTTTGATAGAATAATTATAACAATTTAACCAGCGTAGCGCTCGTCGCTGCCTACGGCCCTGTACCGGACGGGACAAATGGGAATTTGCATTTTGCGCGAAACATCCATTTGAAAACACTTGTTTGTTAATTGGCTCTGGTAGAGTATTGAAACATATACATAAAAGTATTGAGTTTCACCTAAAAGCTAATAAGCTGGTAGGTAGTTTTGGCTTTTGTCGGAAATATCCAAAACATATCGGAAAATAAAAACAAATTTTAGAACCCCTCGTAGTACAGTGATTTAGACGTAAACGTGACAGTTGTGGTTTCGATTTTCGCTCAAGGAAATCAATTGGTGAAATGCAATGCGTGGCATTGAGACACGCCACTCTACACGCCTCGAAAATTGTGTATTGCAAGAGGAACGGAGTGTCTTAACTCTTATTATCCTACTATATGCGAGATACATGCATGAACCTAAAAAAAGTATACAGGTTATTTTGTTCATATCTCAAATCAACACAAAACTTTCAGATTCGACACCCATACGAGGACTTGAATATATTATGCGCTCATTTATATGTATTTATTAGTAATCCTGAATTTCGATAAAATGTTTAATATAAAACATATAAAAAAACTAACAAATACACACAAAAATTTATCAAAATATATATTATTTTATTCATTTGTAATGAGAGCTAACAATGCCCCAGTTGAAAACGGTTTTGGGGGCACACAAGCGGCAAATTGGCCGCCATTAAGAGGCTTCCGTTTAATTTTTTTTCTACTCTGGTAATTGAATAATAATTACCAATTGGGGAAACTAGGCGGGCTTTTTCTACCCCGTACAGTGTAACAACAAGAACGCTGAAATAAAATGCAAAAGATGTGTGTTTATTGTGTTATAAATGTATAGAATTAAAAATGAATTATCTACTGTTTGTTTTTATTTATTTTTATTCAATATTAATGATTGATTGGGCTTTGTGACTGTGCTTGTGACAGGTTGTGGGCTCGATTCCCATTTGAAGAAATTAAATATTTAATATTTTAATTTCTTCTTTCTTGACCAGATACCTAAAAAAATTGTTTAAAGCAAAAGACAAGCAAATCGGTAAAAGATTTAACTCCTAATAAATGATCACAGCTAAAGAAAGAATACAAATATTTTGACCAATGTCATTCAATAATGAATTAATCACTTAAATTATGTGAGGCTGAGTCGTGGCGCAGTGGCACAAAGTGTGACTGTAAAACCGACTGGTTGTGGGTTCGATCCCCACTCGGGGAAATGAAATATTTACTTAAATTTATATTTCCATTTCTTCGCTCTGGTGTCAAGGCAAAGCGCGGCGTTAAGTCCTGCCGCTCAACACGCAATGCCTCCAGAATTCGACAGAAAGTCGGATGTCTTAAAACTAGGTTCCCTCTGCCTAGTCTGCTGTGTGCTGGACACAGCGTAATGCTGATTTATTTACTTAAACTATGTTTAGATTTAAAAAAATGTGAAATTTTAATACACAACCCCTCGTAATCGTTAATAATAAGTACGTCACTAAAGCACATTAAAAATTTATTGAAATTCACATTTATATACCTTTTTAAATTTAAATATAATTTATCGCTAATTAATTACTCTCATCTATCCATGTACCGTACATGTTTGAGAAATCGTTGGATGCAGTTAACATTCGCATTCACTTCCGTTGTATAACAAGCGTTAAGCAAAACTTTATATATTTCCGTTCAGTCAAAGGCTCTAAACAAAAACAATGACCAGTACTGCCCCAGAACGACCAAATCTGCCCCAAAGTGCCCCAAAACTTTCTCATTAGAACAGAACACAAGGAACAAACAGGCGTGTGTTTGAGCCACATTCGGCTTCATTTGCAAAACTTGGCGTCTCAACGAAACAACTTTGAGAGTGTATGCCTTTCTTCCTGCAAATAAGGCTTTGCTGCTAGCTTCTTCAAATAAGAATGCAAGAAAATGCGTCCTTTGTGGAATTTTGACGCGCTATAACTCTATTATGTACTAGCTTCGGTACTATGAGTATGTTATATTGTTTTGTTTCTTGCTATTTGTATAAAGTTTCTATTTTAGATTTGAAAAAAACTTTAAAGTACTAATATTCCATTTCCAGGTGAAAAGAACGTTGGTTAATAGAAACGGTCACAGTGTAATATAACATACAATCTTTTGAAATATTAAAAGCAATGCATCGTATTCTATCCCGCAAATTGTCCATCCAATTTTCAAGGTATATTCCGTCTTGAGTGACAGAACTCAAAACCATGCTGTTTCTTTTGCCCAGAGCTAGGAAATGAAAATAGTTTACCCTTAAGTTGAAATCGAACTCTTAACACTGCGCTGCCGTCAAAAATATTCTTTGATCGTATCTTTAAGAATGGAAATTCCTAACACCCTTAAATAAGCTATAAAATTTACTGTAAACTATATTAAATTAAACTAGTAACTATAGTCAGTTTTGCTATGAAATATTTTACGTACATATATTTGTGTAATATTTTTTTTTAAATTAAATTGTTCATATATTGTGTTTACAAACTGCACATACTTTAAAATCGTATAAAATGGGAAATACATGCTCGGATGTGTGATAAGCTTTCAAAAATTTACATATTATCATTTTTTGTAGAGAACGTGGCAATTTTAGCATGCGATGTACATTGTCCTTTTTTTAAATATAGTATTTTTTAACATTAGTACATATATATACAAATATTTTTAAGGGAAAATAAGGAATAGTGGCTTTACTCTCCATTTCATTCTACACTAGCTTTTGCTTCGCCTTCATGATCAAATGGAAATAACTACTCGTTGTATATTTAAAAAGGGCTCTTATTATAGAGGCCACATACACCAGGCACTACTCTCCTCTGTCCTGAGCTCTATAGGACTCAAAATTCCACTATTCACCGCATGATTTTGAAAATTCCTAGCTGACCACACCGAGATAAAACATAGACTGGGGGAATGGTAGCCGACGTTGCATGTTGATTGGCGAAACTTACCGCCGCAATTTATCTTCTTACCAAAGCGAGGATATGGGTTCTTTCCCCCGAATGGAATCGAACCCACAACCGTCATATCTACAGTTATACACTATGCTACTATACCACGACAGCCTCTAAATTATTATTAATATATATAAAACATATATGTTACGTTCCCTACACAATAAGTAACAAATTCATAATTCCATCTCCCTAGCTGTTAAGAGCTTTTCCGTGCAGTACTAAGCTCCCCGCGAAGAAACGCTCAGTGAATGTATTTAATATAATTATACAATTCTGTTTAAATATTGTTGTTTTACTTATACTGTAGGAAAATTTATATGTAGCAGAACGTATTTTGTTGTATTTTTGCTCGTCTTAAATAATAGTAATAACACTTCATAAGAATAAAATCGTTTAAATTAATTAATTAATATATTTATATATATTTAATTTTGTTTTTATCTTTAGACAGTGTCTCGTGTATGGTAGAGTGCAAAGACACTCCGTTCACCTAATGCCCAATTTTCGAGACATTGTGTGACAGGTAGAGTCCAAAGACACTCAGTTTACCTATTGCCCATAGAGATATTTTCGAGACATTGTGTGACGAAAGATGGAACTCGACGCCACGCTTTGTTCTACTACAACCGTTGCATTTACAGTCAAACTCTAAACTGAGTCAAACGCTCAGCCAAGCTAAAGCTTTTACATTAAAAATATATTTTTTTTTTATTTAATTTTATATTTAAAGGATATGGACTAAATATCTGTAAGGTGACCCGTTTTATTTATTAAAAAGTAAAAAATAATAAATTAGAATAATATAACCTTATTTTGGTATAAGTAATATAAATGAAAAATATATTTTAAATATTTTTACTTTTTGTAAGTGTAACGTATACTCGTATATAACAATAAATTGAGTGAATAATTTTCCTTATTTGGTAAAAACGAAAGTAACAATTTTAGTTTAATCACACAAACATTGTGTGTATTATACATAAAAAAGTACTACATGCTTTTCTCCCCTCAGCAGGGTAAGTAAAGGTAACCTAGTTTTAAGAGATTCCGTTCCCCATTTTCCACTCAATTTTTTTGACAAAACAGGTTGAACGGACAAACATAACACCGCATTTTACCTACCAGAACTTAGAAATAAAATAAATTAAATACATCACTGCCTAAATGGAGATGGAACTCACAACCGTTCCGTTTATATAATGGATCAGATTTTTTTTATTTAGATTTTTAGCTTCACTCTGTACATATTAGGCAAAGGGAACCTAGAAAGGTTGTGTTACGATACTCTGTCCCCCATGAAGACACTCCTGTTCCCCATTTTCGACTAAATTCTTGAAGCATTTTGTGTTAAGTGGTGAAATTCAACGGCGCTCTCTGCCTCATCACCACACAGCGAGAAAATGAAAATATTAAATATTTCAGGGATTTTTAATACTACCGTTCCCTAAATGGAAGTTGAACTCGTTATCGTCGTGTTTAAAAGTGAGACGCTGCTCTAATTTATAAAGAAAATATGTATATCTAGTTATTTGACATATTTCTCTTTTTAAATACTTAAAAATAGAAAGAAACGAAGTAATTTATCGAAGAAATCACACAAAGGACGCAATTATTCATTATTGTAGAGAAAGTAAATTCTGTTTTAAGACACTTGGCAAGTCCTTTTCAACTAGATCCAATGGGCCATTGAGAGATTTAATTTATAATGAAATTCAATGAAATCAAAAATTTCTGACTCATGAACTCTATCACTGTCAAAAGAATATAAAAATATAAAAAAGTAAAGCAAATAATTTTTTAGTTTATTAAAAACTGTTGTCTTCACAAACGCAACAGCTGTTATATACGTTTTAGGCTTAGTAAAAGTATGAATGACCTATATTATTTTCTTTTATTATACATGAGGAGTCATTAGAGTGATTCTGATCTCCGCCTGCTATTTATTTTAGATGGACCAAGGTCGCACTTTGTCTAGTGGAATTAGGAAAATCAATATAATTTATCAAATAAACATGAATGAGGCTCTCGTGACGCAGGAGCTCAAACGTGCTACTGTAAGCACGACGTGACGATTGTGGGTTCGATTCCCAATTTCTTCCCGATCTCCTGGGAACGGAGTGTCTCAACATTAGGTTTCTAGGTATTTTCATTTTCCAGATCCGACAGGATCAAGGGCGGAATTGAGTTCCACCGCTCAACATGATTGCGTGTTTAAGAAAATTAAGAGGAAAGAGGGGAACGGAGTGTCTTGACACTTGACACTGTCTACATTATTATATATCTGACATAAATTGTTAAGCTGAAAAATAACTAGAGTAATTGAAGTCGTTACTTTTGTGCTAGAGGATGACTGTTAAGCGTAATAAAAGTCAATTAAGTTTTCTGTTTTTGAAACTTTATATATTTTTAACATTTTATAAAAAAGCTTTTCAGAAGCTTAATGAATTTTTCAACTATATTTTTTTTATTTTTCTATTGTCAAAACAAGTCCATTGTTAACTCAAGCATTTTTTACAAAAACTACTTACTACGATTTACAAAAAGCTTATCTTTATTGTATATGCTATAGAAATGGTCGTTGGATATTGTAAGTAATACATGTAATTATAATTCCAGTCCTTAATATCATTGTTGGATCACGAAAATCCACAAATTTATAGAAAAGCACTTAAAAGTCAAAATTTTTAATATTTTTATAAAGGAAACTCTCGTCAGGAATGATCGTGAACTCGCTTCTCGATGGAATGATCAAATTTAAGTTAGTTTCAGTTGCCTGCACTGGTAGACAAAACGCGGAGTAGAGTTTCGCCATTCAGCACACAATCGCAAAAATTAGGATGTGCATATTGAACAACGTGTCTGAAGTGTCTTAGGTTTTTAAAAAGATAGATCATTTTCATAAAAAAAGGAAAAAATAAAGGCCTATATATAACTAAACCAAATAACCCTCCAAAGAGTCGTTTAGCGGAAAGTCAAAACTGTATTTTGCAAGTTCTCAAAGAGATAAGGCCAATGTCTATATGTTACGCGACATAACTCGTAAATAAGTTAGTGTATAAGTTTTTGATGCTAACCTTAGATTCGAAGTCGATGTAGAAATGGTATCTCAATATGGAACCCAGTTTTTAAACAGGGGAACACTCCGTTCCCTAAAAGGAGAAATGGGGAACAGAACTACTTTCCGCAGAATTCTGGAAGCATCAAGTGCTGAGTGCCTCCACTCAGCACTTAGAATAAACTTTACTATAATACATTTTACACATCAGGATAACACATAGGCTAAAACATATGTAAAGGTTTTGTTGAATTTGTCTATAATATAACAATTCACTTAAACGGACGAAGCCTCGCTAAGGTCCATAGTTAAAAATAAATTGGATTGTTATTTGAACTCCAGAACCACGTGTACAGTAATTCTATTTTTACCACAAATTTACATAATTATTATTTTAAACCATTCAAACCGAAATCTATGTATGTATATAATATATACTACGCCGTAGCTCAGTGAGTGACTGACAACGCAATAATGAAACTAGACCATTTTCCGTCCTAAATTTCTAAGAAAAGAGGAAAAATAGAATCTTGCATTTTACATATTGAAGTCGAATAATAACAAAGATATAATAATAATAATAATAATGTATAATATTAATAATAGTCTTATTAATAATTCTCCTTATTTTAAGCGTATTCTCATATAACACTTCCAACAGATTGAACGCTATTACAAAAACGTATTCGTGGTCGTGTGGAACTGACAAAGTTTTTGATTTATTGCCTGGTAGCTACCAAAAATGAAAATGAAAGGTATAAAATGTACTGAAACTTATTTTTTGTATATACAAGTATGTATGTGAAAATATATCAATCTTTGAAAGGTAAAAAGTATAACCAAACCGGTGTAAGTACTAATAATAATTTGGTATTTAAGCAAGATTTTAATTTATTTATATTATTTTATATTCAATTATATTATATATCGCTTCGTTTGGCGTTTTTAATTTATTTTAAGATACATTATGGATTGAGTGGTAAAATTACTCGATAAATTTGATATACCAGACTGGGGGACTGTAAATTATAACAGTTTATATATGAACTTGTTTTGTATGAAATGAACTACAAATATAAATTTGTAATATTTCTCTATGAAATACTGATATACTTTCACTTTTCGGAATTTTTCTTTTATTTGTGTTATAAGTTCTCGTTTCGTGCCAAATTTCATAACTGTAGGTCCATGGTACCTTTTAGGTTTTGGTTTCGCAGCAATTTCACGCAAAAGTCAAAAAAATCTTTTGATTGCATTGACTTAGAAGTTTAATTTTGTCTGTGCCTCAAGAAATCATAATAAATCGGGTAGTACATCTGATACCAATAATTTTCGACTCGTTTCTATAGAACTCTCGTTTAGTAAAATTTATGAAAAAAATATTCAAAATCAAATACTACTGCATTTTAGTTCACATAATTTCATGCACGATAAACAGTATGGTTTTACTAAAGGTCGTTTAACTAAAGATCGTGGCAAAGAATCTTACAGCGCGATTGCTATATAACATTCGTAGGCAAACTAATGCCTTGAATTAATTCAAATGACGATAACTTTTTTTTTAATAAATCGATTTTGATGAAACAAACTTTAATTGTTAAGTTGAGTTAAAACAAATCAATTGGTGAATTTTTTAAGTTAATCGGTTCAGTACTTTCAGAGAAAATGTGACCAGACAAATTGACAGACCGACAGACAGACAAGAAATTAAAAAATATATATTTTTGGTTTCTACTATTCTTTTTAAGTGTCCCTCTATCCATTTCAGTCAAAATTACTAAATGTACAAGCAAAATATTTTTACTGTCTTATTATATATAGAGATGATTTACCATATCTAGTAGAAATGACCATGACATGATTATTTTCAAAATATAAAGACGACAAATCGTATATGACATTGAAAACAATGCTCTCTTGAAAGTAGTGCACTGGTTAATATAACTTACTATTGAATAGTAAAATAAAAACTGAATGTATGATTTTAGAACACCTAACACGAAAGTTGTTAAAGCCGATGTACTTTTGAATGGTGAACCTGTGGATCCTGTCGATTCTACGGTATTTCTCGGTATCACCATAGACTCCAAATTACAGTGGTGGTGGTGGCTTCATATTGATGGATTGCCGAATAAGCTTAGCTCAGCAGCTTTCGTGGTAAAAAAAATAGATTATTAACTGATGTGGAAACGGCTCGACTTGTTTACTTCAGCTACTTCCAGAGTGTTATGTCCTATGGGATTTTACTTTGAGGTAATGTAGCCGGTATTCAACCCATATTTGTCCTGCAGAAGCGAGCTATTCGTGCAATCTAAAACTTAGGCCCTAAAGACTCCTTAAGGCAAAAGCTTAAAGAAATCAATATATTGATAATTGCATCTCACTTTTTTTTTTGAAAATGTATGTTAAGAAAAACATTCATGATTTTACCAAAATTTGTGACGTGCATAATATTAATACCAGAAATAGGCTTAAACTTAGTGTACCCATAACTCGATTGCATCGAATCCGTAATTCTTTCACGGTACAATGTGTACGCTTTTAAAATATGATCCCAGCAAACGTCAGAGAAATTTGTTGCGCCGGTTCTTTTCAGGTCTGAGGCGCTTTGTCTATCAGAGTGGGTCAACCCAAAACCATCGTGTTTACATTCGCTTTGCGTCACAATGGTCTAAACTAAACATTTTCAAATATAACTGTTCCCCTGAGAGGGGATTTAACTGACAACTGTTGACAGTGCATCCAAACATTGATAATATACTAAAAGAAGTTTGTATTTAAAATTTATATATATTCTTATATATATAAATTTTAAATACAAACTTTATATAAGCATATGGTATCTCTACCTATCCTTAGGGAGAGATTCCATATGCTTACCACGGGCACTGTTAAAAAACTCCGTTTCCGTTAAACCCTTTCGACCAATTTTTGAGACATTCTAACTTGAATCGCGAAACTCAAGGCTGCGCTTTGTCTATCACAGTGGAAAAATGAAAATAATTTCATTATAATCATTCTCCAGAGTGTGGACCAAAATCTTTAACAATCGCATTTACAGTCAAACGCTACTCCACTGCGCCACTAGGGCCTCTAATTATATAAGTAGAAATATATTATAAACCTAACAAATATTTTTTTTCAAGGTAAATCTTACACTGTGCATAACAATTGCTCTAAAGCATTGTGACAGCTGAGTAATCTTGCTGAAAACTGCCGTGACACACTTTACAAACAAAACGTATTACCTACTAACCCGTTTTTATTGTATATACTTTATTTTATACTGAAGCTTAGGGAAACTAGGGTAGAATTTACTTTTGTATAAAGTTAAAATATTGGATGTGTCTTGTTTTTGAACCGGAAGTTTCTGTGTTCTGTGTATATACAATACACGTACATATTTTTACGTATATATATATGTATTTTCATAGACAAACAAGACTAGCATTTCCGTGAATTCGCCTTTGTGGCGTTGTGTATGATACATTCCAAGTATCCGAAATAACTCTGACTGCAAATACAGTCGGAAAATAGACTATCCGATGCTATTGGTAGAATTAGTAGTACCTTGTTATGTCCGTGAAGTTAAAAAAAAAAACAAACTCTTTAGCTTTTATTCTCTGTAGCACTTATAAAAGTATAGATATTTAAAATAAACTACTTACTCTTTCACAGAATCATAGTGCATAGTGCATAGGCCCATCACGTTGCAGGATGAGGAACTCAGAGGCCTGGGTCTTGCGATTCAAGTACACTTGCGGGTTTAAGGAGCCCCTTTGACGCCCCTCTCTCTACCTAATCCCTCTTTTAATACTTTGGATTAAAAAATGTATTAAATTCAATTAGCTAATAAATTTGCTTTAATAGTTAGATTGAAAGATCATGTAATAAATCTTAAGAATAAATAAATAAATAAATCAGCTTCACGCTGTATCCCGCACACACCAGGGTAGGCAGAGGGAACCTAGTGTTAAGACACTCCGTTCCCCACTTTCTGCCGGATTCTGGAGACCTAGCGTGTTGAGTGGCAGAGCTCAACGCCGCGCTTTGCCTCAACACAAGAGCGAAGAAATGGAAATATAAATTTAAGTAAATATTTCATCTGCTCGAGTAGGAATCGAACTCACAACCAGTCGGTTTTACAGTCACACTTTGTGCCGCTGCGCCAGGACTGGCCTCAAATCTTAAGAGTTGAAATGAAATATTCAATTCGCTATATAATAAGTCAATATATTTTATTACACATCTTTGCCTGCTTTGATATAAACTCAGGACCATAAATCAAACAGGTACCAACTACGCCACAACGGCGTCATAAATAAAAACAACTTCCTAAAATACGGCACATATTAAATAACAAATAGAATTTAAATGTCCATGTCAAGAGACATTAGACGTTATAAATTTGATCCTTTGTCTTTGTAGTTGAACAAAAAAAATGTTGTGGTAGGCCCGCTCCTATTAACTGACGATGGTTCCGTTTTTTTTAACATTAAAATATTAAAAGGACTATAAAAAAAACAATTATAGCTGAAAAGTACATAGCAAGTCGGGGCAGGATCAGAAGCGTGTTACAAGCATGCGTTCATAAACGCGACACGTCATGGGTTCGATTCCTACTCGAAGAAAGGAAATATTTTCATTTCCTTCGTCTGGTAACAAGGCAAAGCAAAAGCAAAACGCGGCGTTGATTTCTGCCACTCAACACGCCGTGTCTCCATAATTCGGCGTAAAGTAGGCAACAGAAGTGTCTTAATTGGAACGGAGTGTCTTAAAATTAGATTCCAAGGTTCCCACTACTTACTCTTTTATGTGAGGGATGCACTGAGAAGCTAAAAAGAACTATTTTTTACGGGTAACTTGATACTATGCTTGGGTCAGCGTTTCACTCTAAATGTAATGTCTTCATTCTCACTTAATGGAATCATTATTTTCAATTGGTGAAAAGTGAAGAGCAGAACCTTATCACTATGCTTTCTTTCTTCACCCTGCTGAAGGATACAGCGTGAAGCTGAAAAGTTAATGTCACGTTATCCTGGTGCTGCTAATATAATAATTAGCTAATATAAAAATAATATATTAATATTCAAATCGAGGAAGACATACACAAATAAAAGAGAAAAAAACAAAACTTTTAAAAACAAAGGAACTCTAAATAATTTTAAAAGCTCGGCTAACATCAAAAATGTTAATTTTAAACAAACTACCTGGTTACTTGTACAGGTAGCGGCGCCGCGCCGCGTTCACCACAAAAAATATAACCGGCGGGCGAATGCCGGAAGAAATTACTAATTAGACGGAATGAATTGGACAAAAATGTATTGAAATGGAAACCCCATTTAGCGTTGTTAATGGGAAGAAACAAATATTTTTTTTCTGTCGCCGTCTGATTCTAAATCGTGACGGTTGTGGGTTTGATACCTAGTTGGGGGAATAATTGTGTTAAAATTATTTTCATTTCCTCGCTCTGGTGACGAAGCAAAGCGCGGCGTTGAGTTTCGCCACTCAAAAGGCAATGTCTTAAGACTTTGGCGGAAATTAGGCCAACGGAAGAGTTTTAATGGGGAACGGAGTATCTTAACACTAGGGTTCTGGTTTCCGTATATACTGACATGAGCGGGATGCAAAGTGAAGGTAAAAAAAATGCTATTTTACAATCCACCACCCACGGCCTTTTGACATACTTAATATTACTAGTAAAAGAATCTCCAGTAAAGGTGATATACCTTTACTGGACTGGTTTCTAGCTAATGATATAAAGACCATGTAACAAAATATAAATGATTTGATAAGCCACGTCCCTTTAAATAATTATTATATATTAAAAAATCACCGCTTTACGCTGTATTCAGCGTGGGGCAATGGGAGAACTCAACGCCGTGCTTTTGCCTCGACAACAGAGCGAAGAAATGAAAATAATAAGTATTTCATTTCCTCCAGTGGATATCGAACCTTCTACCTATCGCGTTTTTAATAACACGCGTGTGCCCCTGCACCACAATTATTCTAATAAAGTAATATTATTTTAGAAATTTATCTCAAGATATCAAAACAAAGTGTAAATGTAAAGATAAAGTGGATTATAAGGCGCGGCATTCCGCTAAAACGATGCTTTTAACCCATTGACCTAATTCAATATATATTCTTGTAGAGCTTCCTTATTTTCTTTTTTACTTAATAATTATAAAAAATATAAGCTTTTTCGTGTAGCTTAATGTTAATTTAGAATTTGTGAGCTGAATTTTCTTACTTTTTGTATTTTGTAGAAATCCTTATCTAAGAAGTGAAAAATAGTCATGTTAAAATGTATTGTTTTTTAAATACTCAACACGCAATGTTTCAAGTTCTATCAAAACCATTTTTCATTATTATGTTATTAAATTTCTTTTCATTGCAATATGTTGACAAGAAATATATAAATTATAAAGAGTCAAAATTTAACAATTATAAAAATCAATAACACTTTACATTGTATACGCGGCGTTGAGTTCCGCCACTCAACACGCAATGCCTCCAGAACCCGGCGTGTCTTAACCCTAGGTTCCCTGCTGCGTGCGGGATACAGCGTGAAGCTGATTTATTTTATTGTATACAAGCATAAAAAAAACTCATTGGTTTATAAGATTTGCGATACTAAGGGATTGACATACAATCGCACGGCTAAAACTATATATCCTTCACCTTAGAACACAAAAAAATATAAAGTTCTTTGAGAAATGTATGAAAGTACTAAAAGATCATTTCTAGAAATTCCTACGTCAGCAGGAAAACACGGAGATTGGACGTAAAATCTGTAAAAAAATACACATAAGGTAGGTGATACACTAAAACATTTTTAAAGTGTCACCTACCTTAGTAACATTACCTTGGTACATTCGCTACAGTTTTTATTATTCGTTCTCAATCTACCATATATTGCTTCGGAAAATATTCATATTTATTACATTGTAGTGATATCATTAGGTTATTGTAACTTTTATTATATTACTATGTACGACTATTCAATATAACTTTAAAAATAAAAAAAAAACAAATCAAACTATAACTTTACTATTTATTATTTTGTAATTTTCTCTGTAAGTGATTTAAATCTTTTGAAAAAATAAATGTCTCCATAATACCTAATGTTTTTCTTTGAACTCGGATCGAGCCCACAACCATTACATTGCATTTAGTATTAGAGGGGGTCATGACCCAGGAGCACAAGGGTGTGATTGTAAAGCGTCGGTTGTGGGTTCGATCCTTACTCGAGAAAATTAAATATTTATTTAAATTTATATTTCCATTTCTTAGGTCGAGGCAAGGCGCAAAACCTTCAAAATTCGGCGGAAAGTGGACAATGGAGTGTCTTAACACTAGGTTCCCTCTGCCTACCCTGATACGTGCGGAATACAGCGTGAAGCTAATTTAATTTAAATTTTACTATTTCTAGACAAACAAAATTAATAAATTAAACCATTAAGCTTAAGTAACCGTGAGTTGTAAACACCTCCTAACAATACTGCTAAGTTGTGATCATTTTCTCGGTCATTTCCAGTTATGGCTACTCTAAAGATAACAGCGACAACACTAAGTAGGCAGTTAATGTCAAATTTAAGAACTTCATTTGGTCATGCAAATGATAAAATCTGTACTAATATTGTAGAATTTGTTCGGTTGAACAGGCTTATCACAAAAAATATTGGTAAAAATTAAGAAAATCATAGACTTAGGTGGCACGGCGGTAACTGTTACAATGTAATTGTGCTTGTAAAATTTTAAACAAAAACATAAGTATAAATACAAAGAAAAATTATTATTCTCTTTCATTTATCTTCTGCTAACTCTCCATTTTCGAACAGGCAGAACGCTTCGTCTCAAAAAACCGGATAATTGAAGTAACTTATATACCATTCCCCCGTATAGGAATTGAGTCTACGACTATCGCTTTTACATTTTCATTTTATTCATAATTGAAATACAAGCAAAAATTATTTGGAAAGTGGGGAACAGGAGTGTCTTAATGAGGAACGGAGTGTCTTAACATTAGGTCCCCAAGTTTTCTCTGCCTACGCTGCTAAATACGCGATACAGCGTGAAGCTAACAAAATGTTATTAATGTCAAAAATATCATCCCCCCCGACTGAGAATCGAACTCACAACCATTGCTTTTAAATTTCTATTTCATTAAAAATTAAAATAGAAAAAACTATATATATTTAAAATAATATTCTCTCCCATCACATAATAACGAGGCACCCAAAGATTGCTCTAACGTTGGAAATTTAGAAGTTTAATGCTATCATTTTTCGTCAGCTTTATCGAACCAGCGTCATCGCATAAATACGCCGCGGTCGGTTGGCTATTACTGAATTAGGGGAGTGTTATGTAAAAGAATAACCTGATACTTTGATTATCTTGAGGGTAGATTTTAAAGAGATTTTTGTATACCAACATTAGTTGTAGACCGCTACTTCGTTCATGTGATATATAAAATATCGTCTTACTTACTGTTTCATTAGGAATTTCAAGAAATCCTCTCGCAATGCTTCCCTACTCTTACAAAACTACTGAAAAGCCAAATTTCAACTTCCTAAGTCCAAACGTTGTTTGTCAATCACGACAGTAACGAATGAATTTTATTTGTTTATGATTTATGTATTTTTCTTATCTATTTTTTTGACTTTTGTAACCTCAGGGTTGAAACCTCATATTGTTAACTAATCTTGCCAAATTTAAATTTTAATTTTAAAAAAGTAGGTAAAATAGATAAAATATCCATAACTTAATAGTTTACGTATGAATCAGCTTCACGCTGTATCCTGGACACAGCAGGGTAGACAGAGGGAACCTAGTGTTAAGCCACTCCGTTTCCCACTTTGCATTGCGTGTTGAGTGGCGGAACTCAACGCCGTGTAATTTATGTACATATAACAATATTATAAATAAAAATGTTTCCTTTTGCTTAACTGGAATCTACAATTAATTAAATACAATCTTCAAATAGGTATTCTATTCTACACTACTATTTTAGGAAACGTATAAAAATTGTAACGTAACGGAACTCGAACCTGTGCCTCCTGGAAACCAAACGACCGCTAGGCCATACGTTCTCATCAAGCTACGTCGAAATGCTTATACGCTTATTACAATTTTAATTATATTAATGGTATCTGTGTCAAGAGATTTTTAGAAATTTTCGCTATTCAAAAATTTTTTAATAGATAGTTAAAATTTTATTCTATCTTTAGTAGAATAATACTTTAAAAATGTAAAAAATATTCACACATTTTTCCATGGCAACGACAATGTATTTCTTTCTATACACAGTCGAATTTTAGTTATTTAATATAATATTTGGTTTGGAGCCAAAAGTGAGTCGTTCTCGAATAGTACAATCGAATAACACTTAAATGTTATATCTGTAATGTTAAGGTATTATTTAATGTATATATATTCGTTCTTAATTTTGTCAACTATTTTTCTGTTTTGGACATATAGTTCGTTTCTTTATCTTCATAATATATCTTACAGGTAGCACGAGTAGGCAGAGGGAACTTAGTGTTAAGACACTCCGTTCACAATTTTCTCCCGGCAATTTTTTTGTGGGATTTGAAACCGCGTCCGTCGTGGTTAAGGCTGTGTTGCTGCGCTATGATGGGCTTCATATATGGCCCGAGTGCTAATAATGAGTTCTTATTTTTTCTATTTTTTTTCAACAACAATTTTATTTGATAAAAGTGCGCTAATAACTGGTTCAAATAATACTTGTTGTTTTAAAATCATAGTGATGCAATACAGTTAAGTAGCCAGATATGTTTCATGTAGATTAGATGTTTTTTGACTACGTTAACATTAAAAGATAAAAAAAATATGACAAATATCATATAATGACAAGTAAATAGGAATTCTTCATGAAATTTTAACTTACCATTATATAGGTATTATTTGACATCACTACTACTTCAACAATTCTGTTTCCGGTCGACGAAGTGTCAACAAGGCCGTGCTGTTTGAAACCAACAAATCACTCATTAAAAATAGATAAAAATTATACTTTGGGAACTACAGTGCTAAAAACGCCAATACATCAAATTCAGTAGAAAAAAAAAGGTAAAAATTCTAGTACATTTTCACGACTTATGAAATAACACGCACAATGTCTCCAGAATTCGGCAGAAAGTGGGTAACGGAGTGTCTTAACTCTAGATTCTCTCTGCCTGCCTTGCTGTGTGCGGGATATAGCGTGAAGTTGATCACCGCCATTACTACGCATTAACAACAGCGTAAACTACACGTTGTAGTAAACTACTAAATAATAAAAGTATCAAAACCAAATAGTATAAGTTTTTGATTTAACACATAACACCACATCATCCACCAAGTGAGTTATTAAGGCAAAAATATTATTTGTAAAAACAAAAACCTCTAAATTATGCGAGGTTCCTGGTAAAGATTTTATTGATTGAAGAATTACTTATAGGTCCCGACTGTTAATCCTAATAAACTATTGGGCTTGTTTATTTTCTTTTTAGTTTTATGCAGTCGGGGTTTTTGTTTTTACAAATATTTTTTTTATTTTACACTTTTTTGTTAGGATTCATTATGGTAATGATAATCATGATAACCTTTTTTAAATTCTCGTATTGAGCTCTTGAATTTGATACCCATATTGTGGTATTCGAAACGAAAAAAATGTTTTTCCCTAAGTCCAATGGCGTCCCACAGCCGCCATGATTGTTTTTTTTTAACGTCACCTATCTAAGAACACTTGGGCTGCGAATACAAATCTAACGATACTTCTATTATGTAAATCCGTTCAGCGGTTCTGGAGATATGAGGTGATAAAGAATATTACATACGTACATACAAGATACACGCGAAAAACATAACCCTTCCTTAGCAGTCGGGAATAAGGCAATTTTGATTCGAACAGCAACACTCGGACATACACCACTGAACCAAAACAATCAAATCTAGCACACAGTAGGTAGGTACTAAAAACCTACTTAATCTAACAACATCATCGACCGAACCGGACCGAATTGCGAACTCATTACCTATATGGAAACAGTTTTACAGCTTTCATTACTACCATCGCTATGTTAGAACCGTCATAACCGTTACATCTTAACGACGGGGGTATAAATGACCGGCGACGCGTAAAACATTTAGCTAATCGAAGGTCGCGTCTAAAAATGTTTTTGGGTATGTAAAAATCCGAAATTTAGGAATATTGAAGAGTATAAGTTTTTTTTCGCTATATGTTATGTACAAGAGGAAGTTAATTAACTACTACCACTTCTCCACTTATTGTTTATGTAGATACTATCGATTTTTTTTTTGTTTTTTTTTCTGAAAAAACGTATACTTACTATTAATATAAATATTCTGTCTGTGATTTAAATTTATAACCAACGCGCCTGTTTTATAACGTCCTCATTGCTCTACTTCGAGGACGTAAATGCGACGGTTGTGGGTTGGATTTCCACTCGGATGAATGAAATGTTGACTATTTTCTGTTCCTCGCTCTGGTGATGTACATAAAAAAATGTGTATCGTGATGGAAAGTGTCTTTCTTAAACCTTCAAGTTTGTAGGTTCCCTCTGCCTGCTCTTGTATGTGCGGGATACAGCATGATGTAAAAAAAAGAAAATAAAATAAAAACAAATGTGGCCATAGTGGCGCACACACACAATAAAATGTATCTTAATTATCTTTTTTATATAGTTCAATCTTTCTCAATTTCTAATACTTGGACAAAAGAATATTTACTTTTCTCCACTCATATAAGGGACGTTTATATTATAATATATTTTTATTAAACGTCTAGAGAGTTCTATATTAATAGATAATCAAAACCATTAAAATCTCCCATAAATATATAAATTTGCATTTGTTTACCAAATAATCATAGCAACTGTTCGTTACAACGTAATTAATACACCTGTTCAATGATAAAATAATATGTGGGGACCGTCATTAAAGATACAAATGGTTTCGTCAAACTTAAACCAACCGAAAATAAATAAATGCTATTTTAACACTTATAGCCTGTACAATAAGTGTCAGAATTAATTAATAAATTTTATTTATTAATTCCAAGCTGTCTACTGTATATGCTCCTAGGTGTACAATAAAGTATCAGTTTATTGGTCATTAAACTTTCTCATAATGGGTTAAATGTGATAACTTTTATATTAAATCATGTTAATATTGTGTTTTACAGTGACAAATAAATCTTTGTGAATGTGATTGTCACCATCGTCATACATACTGTAAGAATTGAGGAATATGTATTTTAGGGTTAAATTTCCGGATATGGTGTGTTGGGTGGCAGTCCCCAACGCCGCATTCGTCGCCACTTGACTTTGATTTGACTTCACAACGAAATGTGTGGCGTTCCGTCCTCTGACTACACCGCTAGGGAGACAGCTTGAATCTAAGTTAAGTTTAAGTTTATCAACTTCACATTTACCCCCAATAGCAGGCAGAGAGAATTTACCATCACGTATATGCCGCACAAAGAATAGTAAGCAGAATGAACCTGGGAACCTAGTCTTAAGAGACTTTTCTTCATTAAGATTTTTTCATTGCCCACTTTCCGCCGAATTTTAGATGCATTGTCTGTTGAGTTGCGGTACTTAAGGCCGTGATTTGACTGACTCCTAAAGTGAGGATTAAATATTCCATTCCTCCAAGTGTTTCCACTAGTCCAGTCCAGTTGAGTCCTGCGGAACGACGGTCTCTTAAAAATACAAAGTTAACTATAAAGAAGTTTATTTCTTTACTTTTTAAAATTCGTTTTAACGTAGTAGTAGTTCAAGGAATGGGTAGAGCAGCGACTGACAAGTTTATGTACCTAATAATATTAAGCTATAAAATTTTCTATCCTGATTTGATAGCTGCCACTCTACAATATTATTTTTTAATTCGGCGTGGAGAACCGATCTAGAACGGTCTTATCACTAGATTCCCTCTGCCTATCCCGCTAAATGCGGGATCGAGGGTCAAGCTGCCGATCTACTAAAAAAATAATGCATTCTGACAATATCACTGTCCTACAATTTACAGGTCCTATAAAAAACAAACTTTTTAATAAAATACGCTTAAACACTTACTAGGTTTCAAACAAGGATTAGGATTATTACAGGTAATGTGAACGTGTTTCAATAAACCTATTACGTAGTACGATACTTGGTTAAATATTTTTTAATAAAGATATGTTAGGGACTTTTTTGAAATTTCATAATTATCCACTTTCTTAGGTTATTACTTTGAGTACAGTTGTGGCGCAAGGGTACAAGCGTGCGACTGTAAAGGCGACAGGTTGTGGGTTCGATTCCCACACGAGGAAGCGCGGCGTGTAGTTCCAGCACTCTATATGCAATATCTCAAAGATTAGGCTATGAGTGGGATACAGAATCTTAACACTAGGTTAGGCTCCTGCTGTATTACGGAATACAAAATTTCTGTATAAGAAAAAATTATAGCATAACATTGTTAAATATTAGCAACTCGTTACAAATTTTTGTATTAAAAATTCCAAAATTCATAAACCAGCGAAGAGTAAAGCAAATAGACTATTGTAGTTTGTAGTGTTAAACTTTTTCCATTACCTAGCTGCGTATTAGAAGTTTAAACTCATTCTAACTTACATAACTAAATAAGTCATGCTTTCGCTTTTTTACAACAAAAAAGCGATATAATTGAATTATTTAAAGAAAAATTTCTCGAAATCTGTAAAATAATACTCAGGTGAACCGTAATAAAAATAATTTGTTGATTTTCGCCAACGAGCAGAAACAGCTCAATATAATTTGTTTGCTAATTTAATAATTTTGACACTGGTCGAAATCCTTTTTTAGGGTTCCGTACCTCAGAAAAGGAGCTCTTATAAGATCACTTTGTTGTCCGTCTGACAAGACCATGAATGCTTAGGAGATCAAGCTGAAACTAATACCAAATAGTCAGGTCTATGGTCCCTTAAAGCAAAGAAAAAATTGAGTTTAAGTCAACGCAATCAAAACATATGTGAAGTATGAAGCTCGCCACATAATCAAGACTTATAAGGTACTTCCCGTGGATCTACAGTTATGAAATTTGGCACGAAGGAAGATTAAGGGAAAATATCCGAAAAGTGGTATTTCATAGAGAAAAATCATTACAAACTTATATTTGTATTTTATTACAAAATGAGTGAATATGCCCGCAAACTTTAGTTTATCAATTTTTATAAGTTGTAATTCCCGTTGACCTACAATCCTTATGTTGATCCTACGATGGATTAATTGGTACGGACGCCTCGGTGAGCTAGCCCGACTAACACTTAACCAGTTTTTTAGTTGCATGCCACTATGGGAACTTCATTGTAGTTCCCATAGTTCCCAGAGGTAGGTAGAAACCTTCTACGTGTCTACGAAGGCTGCGTAATTTCCTACCAGTACCGACTACAATTGCGCTGGTAAAATCGCTCCTATTACCAATTATTGATTATGCGGATGTAACATACATCTTGACATTAAAGAGGCTTCAAAATCTTTGCATCTGGTTCATATTTGGTGTACGTAAATATGTGGTCATATTTCCGAGTTCCGAAATAAACTTAAGTGGCTCCCTGTCTGCCTTCGCAGGAACACTCACATACTTCATCTTCTCTATTCTATGCTGTTTAATCCTTTCACTCCTCCTTACTTTAAGAAATAGTTCATGTTTCTTCGTGCCATCAATTTATGTACCTTACGCTTCGACAACAATATCTTACTGAATATTCCTCTTTAATATTCCTCCATTTTCTCTAATGCCTTTACTATTAAAGCTGCTCGTCTATAGAATTCTTTGCCCATCGACATCAGAGGTGCCTAACGTCTATATATATATTTAAGGAATTGCCCAAAAGTCATTACTTAAATATTTAATATTTTTCATTACTAAATTGATAAAATAAATTAAATAAATTAAATTAGCTTCACGCTGTATCCCGCACACAGCAGGGTAGGCAGAGGGAACCTAGTGTTAAGACACTCCGTTCCCCACTTTCTGCCGAATTCTGGAGGCATTGCGTGTTGAGTGGCAGAACTCAACGCCGCGCTTAACCTCGACACCAGAGCGAAGAAATGGAAATATAAATTTAAGTAAATATTTCATCTCCTCGAGTGGGATTCGAACCCACAACCAGTCGGTTTTGCAGTCACACCTCGTGCCGCTGCGCCACGACCGGCCTCAACTAAATTGATTATTTTTTTTATTTATATTTTATTGTGTTTTATATTTTCTTTATACACAGTGTACAGGGTGGAAGTGTCAGCATCACATTAAATGAAACCGCAGTTTAAACTACTCTATAAAAGCCTAATATAATTCAGAAAAAAATAAATTCCCAAAAACGAAAAAGTTTTTTTTTCAAACAAAATAAATAATAAAATTGTCATTTTAAAACAAAACGCCATTTGTAAGGATGACGCACGCACACATAAACCTATCAAAGGAACACCGCCGCACACGCCTCATTTCGAAATCGAGTCGTATGTATTGGCGATAAAGTTCAAAGTTGTTTAACCTTTAGTAATATTTTTGTAGTAGTAAGTGCTTATGTTATTGGGATCTATACGTAATCGCGTCACACGAAATACAGGATGGATAAAAATCGTGAAATGAAAAAAAAATCGTACGTCCAAACTGTTGAGGCATCTTGATTAATTTCTTTAGGTATAGGTTTGAAATATTTTACCCTATATGCTGTTTCCGTAAATGGAGCCCTGCCTCTTCCACCCTGTATATAAATATATAAATATATATATATGTCTGTATGTATGTAGTATATACATACATACAGACATACATATAATATTTAATATATAATAAATACATAATATTTAATATATTTTTTAATTAATTATGTAATTTTTTTATTTAATGCTTTTCAACACAACAACTCCAACATCCGAAAGTTACCTGGAAGTTATCACTTTAAGCGATAAGGTCGCCTTGTTCATCTAATTTATTATTTTTTTAAGTTTATATTTTGTTTTGTTTTTTTATGTGCAATTTATTGCACATAAAAAAACATATTTATTATTATTATCATCTATTTCACATCTTCGCCGATCGGATCGCATTAAAAAAGCCCAGTCAAGGGAAAACTGGACGATTTTGAAGAAGGCCTTTAGCAATAACCCCTGTTATTGAATAAATGAGCTAACTACATGTTAAAGAAAAATAATAATAATACATATATAAAAAAAAATCAACCAACAAATGAGGCCAGTCGTGGCGCAGAGGCACAAAGTGTGCCTGTAAATCGACTGGTTGTGGGTTCGATTCTCGAGGAGATAAAATATTTATTTACATTTATATTTGCATTTCTTCGCTCTCGTGTCGAGGGGTAAAGCGTGACGTTGAGTTCCGGGCTTTTTTATTTTATTTTTATTTATTTTACATGTCCCGCATATATCAAAGTGAGAAAAAGATAAAACCTAGAATTCCTAGTCTAGTGTTACATCCAGTCTCCTACCCGCTTGGTCTGCGTTACCAAACTGAGAAAATGAAAACAATTCAAAACCGAACTCACAACCGCGCGGAGATGCTGTCCTATTGCACCATTATGGCCTCCTTTCAAATAAAAACAGGCGTAGAACTTTGAATGAAACATAAAAGTTTTTTTTTTTCAAAAGTTAAATTTAAAGGTCTAAGCTAGGTTTCCTAAGTTAATTTAACTTTTCACATTAAGAGATACATATGTAACATCTGTTTACATTCATTTGGAGCTTAATTTTCTGAATACTTTTGTTTATTCATTAAAATATTTTGCTATATTATTTCAATGGAATTTTTAAAAGTTCTAAATAAAAGTATTTAAGTAGGAAGGCAAAGTGAACCGGAAATCTAATTTAAAGAAACTCCGTTTTCATTAAGACACTACCGTTCTGCCGAATTACTACTATATGACATATACAACGCAACGTTAAAAAAAGTTAACATGATCTCATATATAACCTCCTGATAAATTTCTGATAAATGGATTAGATAATCCATATAAAGATAAATGATCCTGATAAATGGATTAGATAATCCATACACAAAGAAATATTTTTATTCGCACCAGTAGTTCCTGAGATTGGCACATTCAACGAAACCAACTCTTCTTTGATATATAAAACGTATATATAAACAATACATAACATATTATATAGGTACTATCTTACATAACCACATAACTCAATGCCCATAAAGCGCCGCACGTCCCATTTTGATAGCGAGAACGTTCCCGAGACCATTATGCTGTAAATTCCAACATTAATCGATTTTTCAACTACCGTAGGAGAATCCGTAACGAATTTTCAAATGATTATTTGTTTCACACGATTTCTATAATATTTCTTATGATAAAAGGAGTAGTTTAACAAAATTAAACCCATTTCAAATATCCTATATTTTATATTTAATGTGCCCTTCAGAAGTATATACATATTTTAAATAAATAAATAAATCAGCTTCACGCTGTATCCCGCACACAGCAGGGTAGGCAGAAGGAACTTAGTGTTAAGACACTCCGTTCCCCACTTTCTGCCGATTTCTGGAGGCATTGCGTGTTGAGTGGCAGAACTCAACGCCGCGCTTAACCTCGACACCAGAGCGAAGAAATGGAAATATAAATTTAAGTAAATATTTCATCTCTTCGAGTGGGGATCGAACCCACAACCAGTCGGTTTTACAGTCACACCTCGTGCCACTGCGCCACCACTGGCCTCATCACATATTTTAAAAAATATATATTAAAAGAAATATTACATGTGAACTGTTCCCTAAGCTGGAGTATACCACATTTAAATCATCTCAATATGATTTTAGGTTTCTGAGAAATTTGAGAACAAACAACCAAATTGACAACCATGCACACACATGCTTAAAAGCCTAAATAGATAATAACTTAAATATTATCAGATTCCAACAATATCACATACATACATACAAGTGAAACTGATAGCCTCCTTTTTATGAAGTCGGTTAGTAAAAAGAAATAAAGTAATATTGCGTTAACACCTGCGGGATTTGAGCTCCATTAAAAAATGTTTAAGTATAATATAATATATCTATAAATGTTTGTATCTAATACACTATATATTGAGACGAAATAATGAGCGTTAAAGTCAATTATTTTAGTTATAAATTTTAAATGAAATGTTTTTTATTTAATTTAAATTTTTAAGCATATACACCATAAAAATGTACGTAGGTGAAGATTTTTTTATACAGATCGTCTTGTAAAAACTTTAATTTATAGTTGTGGATTTGATCCTGATACGAGACAATGAATTTTCCCTATGGTGGAGTCATTTTGACACTAAGTTCCCTCTGCCTATATATATGCGCGTATCTATATGCGCCTTCATATATGCAGGATAAAACGTAAAAGAAAAAAGGGAAAACATACACGTTATAAAAAGAATCCCTCTGAACATTTCGTCAATTAAAAAGGGTTGCATAAATATTTCATTGCCTCGAGTGGGGATCGAACCGACAACCAGTCGCGGTTATAGTCACATGCACCTACGCCATGACTGGCGTCAAAATAACTATAAAAATTTTCCTTATAATACCTGATTGTAATCCTGACGATCGGGGGTTCGGTTCCCACTTCGGGGATATAGAACATTTTCATTTGCTTGCTCTCGTCAATAACAAGACAATACGCACTATTCAACACGCAATAGATCGAAAATTGGGCGATGGGTGAAAAACGAAACACTAGGTTACATCTGTCAACCCTGTAATATGCGAGATATCAGGCTTAAAAACTTCTAAAAAGAACCCACGACCACAAACCAGTAATTAAATCCATACATAAACAAAAACGTATACGGACCAAGAGAAAAAATACAAAAAAACACGTATTTCCATTCGACGATGTATAACATAATACATTATCTAAAACACGGATAGGCTTTTTCAGATTCAGACATTCTATTATTTTTGTGAATGTTTTTATATGAACGAAAAAAAAGAGCTTATGAAATGTTAAAACCATTTTAGTATTTGAATAAAGTAGCAATATGGTAGTACGTGACCCGACCTTACAAAATAGGCGTATCTATGCTGTCATAGAATAAATAACGGTTATGTAGAAATGGTATATTGGTGGCCGATACTGCAAGCGCGATGGTTGTGGGTTCAATTCCCAATTTAGGAAACAAATTATTTTCATTTTCTTGCTCTGGTAATAAGACAAAACACGATGTAGAGTTTCGCCACTTGAAAAGTTACGCTGAAATTAGGAAATGGAGTGTCTTAACACTAGGTTCCCTCCGTATTTCATTATCTACCGCAGTGTGAAGATTTTGGGCACTAAATGCTCCCTATATATATATACGGGCCGGTCGTGGCGCAGCGGCACGAGGTGTGACTGTAAAACCGACTGGTTGTGGGTTCGATTCCCACTAGAGGAGATGAAATATTTACTTAAATTTATATTTCCATTTCTTCGCTCTGGTGTCGAGGTTAAGCGCGGCGTTGAGTTCTGCCACTCAACACGCAATGCCTCCAGAATTCGGCAGAAAATGGGGAACGGGAGTGTCTTAACTCTAGGTTCCCTCTGCCTATCCTGCTGTGTGCCTGATACAGCGTGAAGCTGATTTTATATATACGGGCAAAATACGTGTAGCCAAATAGTGTCATATGCCCCTTATTGGCACATTCCTGTTCACAGTCAGTCTGGTGGCGAATAAGCGAAAATAATTCGTTTATCCCGTCCAAATTACCTATCGACCCGGGAAATTACCTTCTATGGAACTCTGGCTTTTCTTAGTTTTAACTTGAAATTAAATTACCAATACAACCCAAATGTACCCCTAAAGTTAATTATCGCTTTTTAACTAACTATTATACAATTAATTAGTATAGTTCATTTTATTCAATAAATTTAACCGTAAGAAAGATTCTCTAAAGGGTAATTTTGTTGGAATTACAGTTTTAGTATATACTAGTGATGTCGATTTCGTCTATTTAAAAGTGATATAACTTTTTTAATTATGAACCAATTGAAATCAAAACAAATAATAAAATTTTAATTTAAATCGTAACCCGATTTGGAGATAAGTGTGCATAAACGCACTGACAAAACAGACAAAAATATCAAAATATTTTTTCTCATATACCATCCATGTGCAGACAGCGATTACTTTCAATATTATTATATAAATCGAAACATATTTTTAAAAAGACCATCGTGTCTCACTAGGAAAAAATCTGACTGTAAGCGGAATGGTTGTACACGATCCCTACTCGGGGGAATTATAATAATATTTAAAAATATTTTTTTGAGGCTGTCATGGTGCACGGGTACAAGCGTGCGACTGTAAACGACGCTACAGTTGTCCGAAAAATAGAATATTTAATATTTTCATTTTTTCGCTCTGGTAAAGAGGCAAAGCGCAGCGTTGAGTTCCGCCACTCAACACGTAATTCCTCAAGAAGTCAGCAAAAAGTGGGTAACAGAAATGTGTTGGGAACGGAGTGTCTTATGACTAGGTTCATGGGTTACCTCTGCCTAATCTCCTTTGTGTGGAATACGCGCGAAGTTAAAAATAATAAGAACCCATTGTCAGAATACTCCATTATATACAATCAAATCCAAATAATGATCCATTATTATATGAAAAAAATAAAAAATATTTGAACATATGTAGTTAGACTCAAACCTGAAATTCTTATGATTTTTACAATGTGTTTTCGTAGTCAACACAAATTTGAATCCTGTTACGTTAAAATATGTATACATTTTTTTCAATATTTCCCTTGCCTTTGTATAGTATAGCACTCCATAAAAAGATAAACAAAAATTTACTATATAGTATTGTTTACTATGACAGGTTTACTATGTAACCGATTCAAGTCATTATATGTAATATAATTTAATCATTAAGCTTAATATATACAATGAAACTTGAAAGAGAATCTCAATATGGATTAATTACATTCTGGGAATATTAATGATGAAAATATATATATATATATATGTAAGATTTTCAACGCGTTTCAACGTCTCCGTTCTTGACAGGTAAACAACTTAATCACAGGTCGTATGTTCTATTATTTGGGACTTTGTTCCCGTTGTCAAATGGATATAAGTCAGAGTTGTGTTTGATACATGACACATTCTAAGTGCCCAAGGTACCCCTGACCGCGGGTACAGTTGATTACATCGAGACTATTAACGTGATGCAATTATTTACTATAATTTTCTTCTATAAGAGCCCTATCCAGCACAAAAATAACTTTTCAATTCTAACCAGTAGTTTCTGAGATATAATATAAAGTTTATACTTCTTTACCCCAATTTGAGGGAAATGTTCGAAAAGACGAAAAAAACTCTATAGATTTCATTGATTTTTTCAAATTTCATAAATTAAAAAATTAAATCAGCTTCACGCTGTATTCCGCACACAGCAGGGTAGGCAGAGGGAACCTAGTGTAAATACACTCTGTTTACCACTATCCGCCGTATTCTGAAGGCATCATGTGTGGAGTGGCGGAACTCAGCGCCGCGCTTTGCCTGGACACCACATGGAAATATACATTTAAGTAAATATTTAGTCATGCTTACATATTTTCGAATATGGACATTCCAAATCACTTTTCAAAATATTTCTTCACACGCAATTTGAAAAACACATTATTCTGTTAAGATTATTACGTCAAAACTTTTATGTGACATCTTCTTTAAAACTACAATACAAAAATCTATGACTAGGTACGGCGTAAAATCGCAAATCTCATATAACGTACGGGGCATCTGGATCATCTCAATTTTTACGATCGTCCACGTATGTATAGGAAAAGCCAAAAATATTCTCCAATAATCTGGAAATATGGCCGGTGGCCGATCAGGACTTAAATGTACCGGTCAGTGCGAGTTTGCGTTAAAACCAATGTTTGTAGGCTTTGTCTATTATTCCGTAGTAGTCATCCATGGGCATAGGAAGAGAGAGGGCTGAGTGCGCCGTGTCCACCCCAGAATAGTCTGGTGGCCATCCCATAAAGTTAACAATAAATAAAATGGCCCAAAAAAAAACATTTACACGCAAATATTTATCTGTGCAAAGCTCAAGTCCAGGCCCTTTATATATATACTAGCGGCCCGCCCACGGCTTCGCCCGCTTAAAATACATGATTATTGATTTAAGCAGAATTGATTGACAACTATAATAAAATAAAATAAATAAATAAATCAGCTTCACGCTGTATCCCGCACACAGCAGGGTAGGCAGAGGGAACCTAGTGTTAAGACACTCCGTTCCCCACTTTCTGCCCAATTCTGGAGGCATTGCGTGTTGAGTGGCAGAACTCAACGCCGCGCTTAACCTCGACATCAGAGCGAAGAAATGGAAATATAAATTTAAGTAAATATTTCATCTCCTCGAGTGGGGATCGAACCCACAACCAGTCGGTTTTGCAGTCACACCTCGTGCCGCTGCGCCACGACTGGCCTCACACCCTATAATAGAATGACAAACAAATATAAAGACAACATACAACAACAAATATAATATAAAGACAACTATAATGACTTCTAATATGATTTTTTGTTACTTTAATCTGTAATATGATTTTTTTACGACATTATCGTAACTTCTGTAAGAATTTTTGATTGTTTCGAACTAAAAAATATGACCAATGTCGATATTTGATATTCATTAAATATACATAAAGCTAATTATTTATTATATATATATACACACATATATATATATATATATATATATATATATATATATATATATATATATATATATATATATTGTAACATTACGTTCTTTTTACCTATGTTATGTTTTTTAAAGCTCTGTTAAATGTGCTGATGTCACTTAATAATTGTACTGCTTCAGAAACAGTCTTAAATGTAAAATTATTAATTTGGTTAAGGATTCATAATATTCTTTGTAAAATAACTGTAATGTTTGCATATTAACTCCTGTTTGCATATTATTAGTTAAATGAATAATTGGTAAATATGTAGTTATTACAGAGTACACGTAGAAAGGTTGTTTTTAGGCATTTTTATATAGATTTATTTCAAACGAACGAACGAACCAAAAAATCTATGTATTTACTTGATATTTCTTTGAAGATCAAATCGTTCTTTATCTCTGTGTTGAATTAATTACGATTTAAACTTTACTGTTACGATTTATGAAGGTAATCTCTACTAACAATTCAATTTTGTTTACTTAAAATAAATAAATCAGCTTCACGCTGTATCCCGCACATAGCAGGGTAGGCAGAGGGAACCTAGTGTTAAGACACTCCGTTCCCCACTTTCTGCCGGATTCTGGAGGCATTGCTTGTTGAGTGGCAGAACTCAACGCCGCGCTTAACCTCGCCACCAGAACGAAGAAATGGAAATATAAATTTAAGTTAATATTTCATCTCCTCGAGTGGGGATCGAACCCACAACCAGTTGGTTTTACAGTCACACTTCTTGCCGCTGCGCCACGACTGGCCTTGTTTACTTTATTGTATAAAATATTGTATAATAGTGCTTCAAAAATATATATTTTTATCAACATTCATATAATCAAGACGTGTCGAATGTCATTCTTTAGCCAGGGTCATACCAGCGCGATTTCTATATAACATTCGCTGGCAAGCTAATGCCTTGAGTTCATTCAAATGACGATAACTTTTTTTTTAATGAACCGATTTTGATGAACCAAACTTTAGAACCTAAATTGAGTTAAAACAAAGCAATTGGTGAAATTTTCAAGTAAATTGGTTCAGTAGTTTCAGAGAAAAATGCGGACAACAATATGTCGACAGACAGACAGACAGACAGACAGACAGACAGACAGACAGACAGACAAGAAATTAAAAAAAAATCTTTTTGCTTTCTATTAGTCTTTTTAAGTGTCCCTCTATCCATTTCAGTCAAAATTACTAAATGTACAGACAAAATATTTTTACTGTCTTATTATATATAGAGATAGAGATTATTATGAAATAAACGGAAATAAAATAAATAAAATTATCTTTCACCTGTTGAAATTGTTTATTTAATTTCATTTATTTTACTTGTAAAATTGTTTATTTATTTTAACTTCACGCCATATCCCGCAGATAGCAAAGTAGACGGAGAGAACCTAGTGTTAAAGCGCTCCGGTCGGTACTTATCTTTCTAATTTGAGACATTGTGAGTTGAGAGTAACGTAACTCAACGCGACATTTTCAACCAGAAATGAAAATGGAAATAATTCACTGCCCTGAGTGGGAATCGAATCCACAACCCGTCGTATTTACAATCAAACGCAGCACCATGACGGACATCAAATTATTCTTTGATATATTTATATTGAAATAGTTGAATGATTAAGAGCTTAACTAACTTTATTGGCAAAGTGATTACTTACTAACGTTTTCATTAAGTTAAGCTTACGATTAGTAATTCGGGTGTAATAGGCTAGAAGAGCTGTTTGTAAGCTTATATCGATTTACCTTTGGTTTATAAGAAAATAAAGGAAAAAGCGGCTACTTTATACAATATTAAACAATTTTTCAAACATTTTTAAAGTGTTATTCCACACTTAGGAAAGAAAAATACTTATTATGGCTTAGTGGTCAGAGCGCCTGGTCGGTTTCCAGGAGGCGGTTTGAGGCAGGTTTGAGCCCGCTACGTTAAAATTTTTATACGTTTTCTAAATAAGTAATATTAAACAATTTGTACAAAAATAAACTTAACAAAAAGCAAGAAAGGCAGAGGAAACTTAGTGTTTAGACACTCCTTTTTCCATTTTAAATGATGGTAGTTAACGGAGCACTGTTTCATACGCCTTTTGAATATCGTCGAAGTTCTATAATCATTAACTTATACGATTTTATCGTGCCTCGTTTAACTAAATATGAATTCTGAACTACCTAACTTTTTAAGCTTTCCACATAGACAGACATACTAGCATCAATATACATTCTATAATTTTTCTCTACGCATTACATATATTTTTGAAGAAGAGACAAAGAATACCATAATGCCGTGTTCTAATTCCCGGACAATTTAAAGACAACTGGCTGAACTCAACGCCGCATTATTTCAAAAGTAGAAAGCCTCTAAGTGCCTTACAAATATATAATATATGTAAATAAGAAAGCCTAACGATATTGGATAACAACTTTACGCTTTTTCTCATATAATAGGCAGAGGGAACATATTGTTAAGGTAATTCATTCTCCATTCGTTCACAGACATTACATTGTTTAGTGGCAGAAACCAATGCCGCTCTTCGTCTACCATAGCGGAAAAATTTAAATAAATTAATAAGGTGGGGATCGAATCCCCACCCGTCGTTTGCTGTTTCACTGCACCTCACCTCACAACCTATATTTCAAATAACCAACTAATACTATTACATGATTCAATGATTTAAAAGTTTCCAAACTGCAACCAAAACCCGATCAAGCTGAACTGAGCGTCTCAAAGATAAAAGCAACTAACAGGCAATTTAAGTTTTTCTACAAGTCCCGCTGCTTTCCAGAAATATGTGGCCCGGGACTAACATCGCCTTTTCTATTATTTTTAAGTTTATTACTTCAATTTTATAGTGATGTTTGTTTTTATATATGTGTATATATATATGTGTATAAATTATTTAATATTTTTATTTTCTCGCTCTCCAATACAAAGCGCGGCGTTGAGTTCCTCCACCCAATACGCAATGTTTTGAAAATTTTGAGTGTCTTAACACTAGGTCCCTGTTTACACTTAGAAGTGGGAAACTCGATTTTAAACACTCCATTTTTCACTTCTCTTTCGCTTAGAAATAGAGCATTTTAGGTGGCTGGACCCACGTTCTTGGCACAAATCAAATTGAAGAACGAAATTATTTTTTGGCTACTAGTCAGTAGTATGCTTAAAGAGAAAAAAAGAAGAGAAAAGTGAAAAAGCAGTAGAAAACTAGTGTTAAGATACTTACTATGAGACTTTTTTGTCTACACAGGGTACGAAGATAGAGATAAAACATTCCGTTTTTCGCCATCCACCAAATTTTACGACTCATATTTGAACTCAACGCCGCGCTTTGAACTAGACCACACCTTGTGCTACATTTATAGTTAATACAATTTAAATACAATTTTTCCCCTTACTTGGGATCGAATCTCCAATCATTACATATACAAACCGACACTTCCAAACTACTAAACTAAAATGACGTCAAAAATAAAGGCAACCTAACAGGCAATTTAAGTTTTTCAACAACTCTCCTTGCATTTCAGAAATATATGGTTCCAAACTATGTACTAACATCGTCTTTTCTATTATATTTAGGTGTATTACGGAAATCTGCATATAAATAGCTACTTTTTATAACATATTTTAACATAGAGTTGAAAAATTTAAATAAAATAGTTTCACTTCCCCGCTCTGGTAACAATACTGAAAATTGTTTATAAAATGGCCGGTGCATGGCCAACTGAGTGTCCTAAGTTCCTAACACTAGGTTCCTTCTACTAAAGATAACTTTCTTTTAGCTTTACGCTGTACCCTGCTTGTACCCCCGTACCACGAGGGCCTTAGTTATTTTATTATTTATTTAATGTTTTAATCAAATATTATGAAAATATAAAAAAACTATGACTACAGTAAATTATTTAAAAAAAATATTGCAACATTTTATATTCGATTGCATTGAAGTAAATGAATCATATAAAAATATAAAGAACATTGAATAAAAAATTAATACGTAGAAAAAACTTTAAAAATCGAGCATAATTGAACTTTTCATATTTTATAAATTAAGGGTGAAGTTCTTTTAGTTTCTAATTAATTTCAGATTTTATCTCGCTTCACATACGTTGAGAAAGTTGTGGAAAAATGGATAAAAATATTTGCATAAGAATTCTTTACTTCATTGAAGTTTCACTTTTTTTTTACAGTAGAATTTTTAATATAGATATATATTTTCAGCTAAGAGAACAAAGAAAGCTACTACGTACTTTTATTACGCTACTATTTTAACACGCTTTTATTAGATTAATATACATGTACGGGAACTTTTTCAGCTTTACTTTAGGAGATAGACTCCCGCATATAGCATGGTAGGTAGAGGGAGCCTAAGATCCAAATATTAAGACTCCCCGTTTTCATAAAGATACGTCATTTCTCCATTTCTCTTGAGGCATTTCGCTAAGAAATTAAGATATTATGTATGCCCCAAGTGGACATCGAATCCACAACCGTTGCGTTTACAGTTACACGCTTCTGCCCCTCCAAGATGACGGTCTTACTTTTTCACGTAATGCTCAAATTATGCCTTTTTACCTAAACGCCTCATCTATATTTCTATACCATCTATAATAGTATTATAATACTGAAGAATTTGTTTAGTTGAACGTTGTTATCTCAAAGTCAAAGTCAAAGTCAAATTATTTTATTCAAAATAAGAAGTTACATGCTTCATTTTTTGAACGTCAAATAATTTACCACCAGTTCACTAGAATTAATGCCTCAGACCTGAGAAGAACCGGCGCAAGAAACTCAGCGGGACTTATTTTTTCCCGACTGCTAAGGAAGGGTTATGTTTTTCGCGCGTATCTTGTATGTATGTAATATTCTTTATTACCTCGTATCTCCAGAACCGCTGAACGGATTTACATATTTGAGGTATCGTTAGATTCGTATCTAAGAACACTTGGGATGCTAGCCCAAGTGTTCTTAGATAGGTGACGTTAATAAAAAAATAATCATGGCGGCTGTGGTACGCCATTGGACTTAGTGAAAAAAAAATGTTCGTTCCGAATACTACAATATGGGTATCAAATTCAAGAGCTTAATTTCAGGATTTCAAAAAGGTATATCATAATTATCATTACCATATTAAATTCTAACAAAAAAATTAAAAATAAAAAAATTTTTGTAAAAACAAAAACCCCGACTGCATCAAACTAAAAAGAAAATAAACAAGCCCAATACTTTATTAGGATTAACAGTCGGGACCTATAAGTAATTCTTCAATCAATAAAATCTTTACCAGGAACCCCGCATAATTTAAAGAGGTCCCGACTGTTAAACCTAATAAACTATTGGGCTTGTTTATTTTCTTTTTAGTTTGATGCAGTCGGGGTTTTTGTTTTTACAAATATTTTTTCTAAAATCAATTATACAAAATCACATTTCAACGTTTCTGACAATGATACTTTGAAATAGACTGGAGCGAGCATTTCATTCCCAAGGCGTGTTATCATTTATATAATCATTAATTTGGTAATAACCTTTAACACACAAACGTCTTTTCACAACTCTTTTAAATTGTGATATAGAACATTCTCGGACGTTTTCTGGGATCCTATTGTAAAAGCGTACACATTGTCCCATAAAAGAATTGCGGACCCGATGTAATCAGGTTACAGGTGCAATAAGTTTACTCCTATTTCTAGTATTGATATTATGTATATCACCAATTTTGGCAAAATCTTTAATATTTTTCTTAATATACATAACATTTTCAAAAATGTATTGAGATGCAACTGTCAAAATATTTATTTCTTTAAATTTTTGCCTTAACGATTCTTTAGGGCCTAAATTATAGATTGCGCGAATAGCTCGCTTCTGCAAGACAAAAATTGATTTAATACCGGCTGCATTACCCCAAAGTAGAATGCCGTAGGACATAATATTATGTAAGTAGCTAAAGTAAACAAGGCGAGCCGTTTCCACATCAGTTAATCATCAGATTTTTTTTACCGCAAAAGCTGCTGAGCTAAGTCTATTCGCCAATCCATCGATATGAGGTCCCCACTGTAATTTAGAGTCAATCAATGGTGATACCGAGAAACACCGTAGAATCGACAGGATCCACGGCTTCACCATTCAATAGTACATCGGCTTTAACAATTTTTGTGTTAGGTGTTCTGAAGATTATACATTTAGTTATTTTACTATTCAATAGTAAGTTATTAACACTAAACCAATGTACTACTTTCGATAGAGCATTGTTTACATCGTCATATATGTTTTGTCGTCGTTTTATTTTAAAAATCAATGAAGTATCATCAGCAAACAATACTATATCATGGTTCTTTCCCACTAAAAATGGCAAATCATTTATATATATTAAAAATAGAAAAGGACCAAGAATAGACCCTTATGGGACCCCCATACTGACAAATGAACCAGGAGATTTCTTGCCATTTACATCAACCCTCTGAACTCTGTTAGCTAAATAAGAGGTCAGAAGATTGAGTGCACGTCCTCTTATGCCGTAATGGTGTAGCTTCATGACCAATGTAGAGTGCTGAACGCAATCAAAGGCCTTAGACAGGTCACAGCACATACCAAGAGCATCCCAAGCCTCATATATACTTTTTATAAGTCCTACACCAGCATCAGTAGTCGAGCGACCTTTAGTAAAGCCATACTGTTTATCATGCAAAAGCTGATGCGAGTCAAAGTGCATCAGCATTTGATTTAAAATAATTTTCTCAAAGATTTTACTAAATGAGGTACAGTAGTATAGATACAGGTCTGAAATTGTTGGGATCGGATGTACTACCTGATTTAAATATAGGTATGACTTTACTAAATTTCATTAAGTCAGGAAACACACCATATGACCATACTCTATACAATTATTAAATACAGTCGCGAGGTAAGGAGCAACAGCGTCTATTATATGACTAATTAATTTAACAGAAATTCCCCATATATCTTATGTTTTCTTAATAGAATCTCAATAACTACCGGTTCGATTTGATACATTATTTTTCAATTAGATAGCTTTTTATCGATGTAATCACCTCACGTTAAATACTTCAACGTGGCTGTCGTAACATTAATTATCAAATTTTAATAACTAAGATTTTTGTATGCTTTTTTTTATTTGACAATACAAGCAAAGCAACATGAAGAAGCTAGTATAAAAGAAAATTAGCAAAGAAATCATAAAACAAACACTATGGGGTAGTGTACAGCAGGTAGTTCCATTTCCGTATCCGCGAGTGCTCTGTAAATACAGGCGTTTCTTAAACTGGGTTAATTCAACAGTCGGCTTATTTATTACGTACTGAAGTGGGGCTAATAAAAGAATAGTTCATATTCATTCATGATTTCAGTCAGCTACTGTGGAGTAATTATACTGTTTTTATTTTGTGGTTCCGTAGATTAGTAGAGGAATGTAGTTGTTTGGTTGATTTATTGTGGTTCCGTGCCTTTTAAGGAAAAAAGGAACATTATAAAATAACTTTGTTGTCCATCCATTTGTATACCTGTCTGTCTGTCAAGAGCCTTTATCTCAGGAACGCTTGGATAAAGATATATCGTGTTGAAATTATTTCCTGATGATTTTATTGCCTATGATTTCCTAAAAATAAACGTATTCCTACATTTACTTAAAAAAAGATGTTTATATAGCAAAAACGCATATTTCGATAATATAAAGGGAATCAAAATTAATAGGGTACTTCTGGTTAACCTAGAATAATGAAATGTTGGCGCAAGCAGCTCTTAAGGCAGCTAGTCCAAGTGAGGTGTCAGATGAACGGGCTCTGGCTAAGCTAAGCATGAATTTCAAAAAAAACTCGAGACCTCCGATTTTTGTACGGAACCCTCGGTAGGCAAGCCCGACTCGCGTTTGTGCGGTATTTTTTAATATTTCTTTGCTTTTCAATTTTTCTATTTCCAAGATAATGTGCAGATTGTAGATAATAGAGTATGGTTAATACAATTTGTAATAAAATGATTTAATAATTTAATAATAAACATATTGAATACAGTATTTTAAAACCATCGTGGCACAACGTCTGACTGGTCGCGCGACGGTTTTAAGTTAAATTCCGACTCGAGGGAAGTGAATTATTTTCATTATGATAATAAGACAAAATGCGGCGTTCATTCGGTTATGCCACTCAACACGCTATGTTTCAAAAGTCAAGCTAATAAAAACCCTAATCACCAAAATCGATTAAAAATACGACCTAAAAGGATCCTAATACAATCAAATCCTACCAGATTTCAATTTCAGTACAAAATTACATACCTTAAACATTGAAGCTCCACATTCATAATCCCTATATCAAATATATTCTTCCGTCACATCCACACCGATTACCTAATTTCATGCACATCTAAACTCGACACGTCGTGATTAAATTTCTGGTTTGAAATGCAATAAATTCCATATGCACGGAGACATGCAAAGTAAACGTCTGCACGTTCATTATTACCTAATCCGGGATTGGGAGTAAGGTAGGTCGTATGTGTAATGAGGCCATTCGTGGCGCAGGTGTACCGGCGTGTGACTGTCGTGGGTTTGATTTTCAATCGAAATAAAATATTTAATATTTTCCAATTTTTTGCTGTGGTGTCAAGGGAAAGCGTGGCGTTGGGTTTTGGCACGTCACACAAAATATCTCAAAAAATGCGCGGAATGTTGGGAGCGGAGTGTCTTAACACTAGGCTCCTCTGGCTACACTTCTACATGCGGAATACAGCGTGGAGCAGAAAAAAAAATAAAAATACAAAATTCATTTACATTAAGATTTTGTATAAAGTTATTTATGTTTTAATTATTTTACATTTCCAAGCCCTCAAAAATTTGGTGACCAAATAGAATGGAGTATCTTAACACTAGTTTTCCTCTTGCTCGTCTCATATATTTAGGCACGTCGAGATAATAATGACGAAAGAACAGCAAAAAAATATAGCAAGAGTAAGTGATAAGAGAGGAAGTACAGCAAAGAATGTAACTATTTATATAACATTTATATATTGTCTTAATTTTAAAATCTCCATTAGTTGGTTTAATAACTCTTTTCTAGTAAGAAAACATAATTAACAAAATTATTCCTATAAATGTAAAAAGTTTATTTTTAAACTTTTCAATTTAATCTATTTCTTATCACTTTATCTCAACTAGCAAAATGTTTCTGCAAGATTGAACCCTGTGCATTTTATGACGCAATAAATGTTTATTTCCATATCGCTTCCTTACCTTGTATTGGATTCGTAACATTGTTTTGCACTTTCTAGTTTTTTTTTAGTTTACCCAACAAACTTTTTTTTACTACTTCAAAGAATATATGTTTGTTTTCAGAAACTTCTTTAGATACTTACTTAACTTAGATTTTACACTGGTTCGTATATCTCTGGGTATAGATCTCCACGTTGAATTTCCAATCAATAGTGCAATTTGCTCTTCTGATCTATTATTAAGGTCATCGCGCCTGATGAGATTATTATGATCAAAAAGCTTTCGCCACTATCTGCCTAATTTTCGAAATATAGCGTGTTGAGTCTATTATTTATTCCGAAAATTCTACGTAGAAAATCAAAGCAGCATTTAGTCTTAATACTAAAGGAAAAAAATTAAAATAATTTACCCCCCTGAGTGGAGCACGAACCCATATCTATCAGGCATACTGACGATGTGCCACTATGCCACGATGTTCTCTTATATTTCAGTATTAAAAATATTATTATAAACACATATATAGAAAAATTTATTAAATATACATAATATTTTTAATAAAGTTTCTTTGAGACGTACCTAATATGAGTTGAATATTTAAGAAATAGCGTTAGAAGTTTTAGATTGAGTGGCTGCAGCGGCGTACTAAACTTTGACAGGTTTACAAATTCTGAAATCCAGTTTATATCTAGTTTTCATATATTAGCATTTTCTTTGTTTGTTTTATTATATTACTAACAAGTGCTTCGTTTGTGGCTTCTGCCGCATAAATTTCATATTATATTGTAAAGCTGAAGATCTTTTTTAATATAATAAAGCTAATCTCAGAAAAAACTGGTTCACATTGAAAATAAAATTGTTATAGTCCGTTTGTTGAGGAAGGTTATATATACCACATTAATAGTTTTATTATGACCTACGATCAAAGTTACCTCAGACACTTTAAATGTGTCTTGTGTCATAAATAATTGAGAACCAAAGAACTAAAAACTGAGGATGCTGAAGACAGTCCAGAGTGGTGTAGATTATGTTGGAAGGCAGACCCTGGCAACTAAAGCCGGAATTAAATGTCATGTATAAGAAGATGTGTCATAATCTAAATGTAATCTAATCTGATGTAGCTTTCCGCTGTATCCCTAGTGGAGCAGCCAGGGGCAACGGAGCACCTAACGCTACGGTCTCTGCATACCTCTTTTGCCTCGTCCACTATTATCAACCTCTTCATACATGCCCTCTGGGGTCTCCCCCTACCTTTCTTACCGCTCAGTCTTCCGTCATATATCTTTTTTGCGATTATTTCATCACTCATTTCATCAACGTCCCTAAACCAGATCACCGTTACATCCTGGATCCTCGAGTTTTCTAGTTTTTATTATGTAAAAATGTTCAATGCGAAGGTGAAGTAAAGACACACTGGATAGCGAAAATCACTTTATCTAAGCAAATTTTGCATAAATAGTTTTACTTTGAGGCCAATCGTGGCTCAGGGGCACAAAGTGTGACTGTAAAACTGACTGGTAGTGGGTTCAATCCCCACTCGAGGAGATGAAATATTTACTTAAATTTATATTTCCATTTCTTCGCTCTGCTGTCGAGGACAAGCGCGGCGTTGAGTTCTGCCACTTCACACGCAATGCCTCCAGAATTCGGCACAAAGTGGGGAACGGAGTGTCTTAACACTAGGTTGCCTTTGCCTACCCTGCAGTATGCGGGATACATCGTGAAGCTGATTTATTAATTTTTTTAGTTTTAATTATCAATATTACCTCAAGTGATAATCGAATATCGGTCCATAATTTGTACTGTGTCTAAACTGCGCAACAACGGTTATTTAATACTACTACAAAAAATATAGTTATAAACTAAAGAAAGAACATGTATAAAATAACTATAACATTTACAACATATTCTGAAGGATTGGTTGGAACTGTCTCGAGGCGAATTAGAAAACATTACATCGCGTCTGATAAATCGGATTTATTTATTTATATTATAAAAAATATAATATTTTTGTACCAAAAATGTAAAAGAACGATTTTCTTTGATTTGATGTTTGAGGATAGACTACAAAAATATAATGTATATATGTATACATATATACAAATAAAAGTAATAGTTGAAAAGAGAATTGTTTTTTCTATAATTTATAAGATAAGATTACGGTTAATGTCTAATTTAATCCACTCATTGAATAGTAAAAATTGAGAGTAAAATATTTCAATATACATACGTAATTTTGATCTTGTTTTGGACAATGCACATAGAAGGGTCGACAGAGAGATCATAGTTTCCATAATGTAGAAACAATCCCCTCTTCACTTTCCACAGCATTATCGAGCATGTTGAGTGGCAGAACTCAACGCCGCGTTTTACTAACTAACCAAAGCGAGGAAACAAAAATATTTCAGTCTCCCGAGTGAAGCATTTACTTCCAGAGGATATCCCATTACGCTAGCGTCACTTAAGCACTATTATATCCACTAATTATTTCCGCTCCCGTGAACTGAACCTGCACCCATCGAAAATAATTTAAGACGCGTCGCCAAAGAACTCATAGTAAAATTTATTTTCATATGAAATAAAAAATTATAGTTCATTCCCTTGATTAAAATCTAAAAAAAAACTCATATAAAATTTATATCATGTACAAAATTTATATACGACAATTTAGTTGCTGTCGTTGCCCCTATAAAAGCTTACAGGACTATAATTCTAAACTACTAGAAGATACTTGTGATAGCACTAAAGTTTTGATTTAATATTATTTTGATAAGGATAATTTTAACGCTCGTAACTAGTCTTAGTCTAGTCGCGTTTATCAAGTGGCCGTACGTTTTATGGTATTTTTTCTCGTATATAGCATGGTAGGTAGAGAGCACATCCTATACCTAGTGTTACCACTTCGGTTCTGCTCCGTTTGTTACAAAATATTTTACTTGAGGCCAGTCATGGCGTATGACTGTAAATGTGACAGATAGTGAGTTCGAATCCCACTCGAAAAAATGAAATATTTAATGTTTTTTTTTTCGGTCTGGTGTCGAGGCAAAAAAGCGCAGCAGCCCTTGAACGCACTGACGAAGTGGTTCTTTGCACGCGCCATTTTTACCACACGCTTGCCTCCTGGGTGTATCGACACCCATAACTGTCATAATGCCCTACTTTTATATAAAATATATATACATATATATATTAACAACATAAATGTTGACCTCTCTTATGATTTATTATTGAATTACGCACGGAAAATGGAGATTTAGCATGAAAACTGAGAAATATTTTTGGGATTATGAGTCTACGAAAGAAAATATCTGTTATCTACGGAAAATTTAAATAAAAACAATCTATAAAAAAAAAAACGTAAATAAATATGAAAAATTCTATATAATCAGCTTCACGCTGATTATTTATATACTTTTTTTTATTTATTATACAATACCAGGTAATGGGAAACATATTGAACTATGCGGAAATAAAAACTTTTGATTTCATATTTGGATTTCACTTTGTTATGAAAAAGAAAATATTATGGTCCCCTCTTGTATAGTCTTGTGTAGTAGCTCAAGTCATATTTTCAAAAATTTTTTTTTTCAGCGTTTTTTTACAAAAATATATACAAATAACTACAATATATTTATTAACAAAGATCTAAATTGATTATTAAAAGTAAGTTGTTTACAATTTCTTACAATTCTTATGAAATATTTTTAAAAAATAAGATGTTTTTGCACCCATTATAGTCTTAATGGGTTATGTAACTTATTATAGCTATTAAGGATTAATACCTACTACTCTTCCTCTGCCAACTCTGCTACATGCGAGATACAGCGTGAAGCTGAAGAAGAAAGAAATATTTTACTTCTCTTAGTATGTTAATATAAGTTAAAATATTTAACGTTTGATTATTATAACATTTAATATATCTTTCATAATAAACAATACATCAAATGGGAATCGAATCCACTTAACCACTTTTACTTTACCCCAACGAGGTATTAAAAAGAAAATGATTAATCATCTTAAATAGCAAACGACAAACATATATGTATATAATATATGATAAGTCTAGTCAATTGTGAGGTTATATTTGCATTTGCCCTGTAGCGAGCGTGTCTCGACGGGGAGCCGCCGGCAGTGCGACGATACCCTCTTGCACTGTTTCCATTGGACCACGAGGAATTAGAACGGAATCGTTTTGTTGTTAAAATAACAAGTTTTTTTAGTTTCACGCTGTATCCCGCATATTGCGTGTCACGACGATCTCTAATATTCTTTGAAATAATAAAGAAAATGTGGTTTGGTTTAACATTTTAAATTATCTATGTTATTTAAATTTTACAGCTTCACGCTGTATCCACACAGCAGGCAGAGGGAACCTAGTGTTAAGAGACTCGGTTCCCCACTTTATGCCGAATTCTGGAGGCATTGCGTGTTGAGTAGCAGAACTCAACGCCGCGCTTAGCTTTGACACCAGAACGAAGAAATGGAAATATAAATTTAAGTAAATATTTCATCTCCTGGAGTGGGGATCGAACCCACAACCAGTCGATTTTACAGTCACACTTTCGTGCCACTGCACCACGATATAAATATCTATCACTCAACACTAAACGTCTGGAAAATAAGTTTAAAACTTGAGAACGAATCTTAATACTATCCTACTCTACCTCTCTCCTTTGCCGAAAAAAGACTGGAGTTAAAAAAACATACACACACACACCCAATAAAATCTCAATGTACAATGGACACGCCATCTTAATCTTCCTCGCGGCGATCGTGGAAAGGACGCCGTGGAGCCATCGCGCATCCACGACACGGGTACTGTTATAAATTCCCCACATTATATTCTGAACCTGTACCTTCATAAAACTTCAAATGGCTTTAAAGTAGCTGGTTTTAAAAGATTCTATAGTTGTATTCTTACTTTGAATGTTATATGTATTTTTGGTTGGTTTTTCGTTAATTAAGTGGAAATGAGTAGACTGTTTTTTTTTTTTAAATTTAGCAGTTATGTAAGTTTATTCTGGATTAACGCTAAGGATACTGTTGTATTTTTTTTTATTTTTTGTTGCATCAATTGTAGCAGGACTCAAACCTACGGCCTATTTGAAACCATCGAAAACTATATTGTATACTGATCCGCTTGTCACAACTTATTTATGTTGTTTGCATCTATCTGTGTAGAAATATTTTTACACATTTCCGTTACACAAAGACTAATTAATAGTCCTTCTTTCTTTAGCAATAGCTAAGAATAATCATTTGCCAAAAAAGAATATAATAAATGATATTAAATATTAATAATTTCTGAACATTTTATAAAAATATATTTCTATCACTTAGAATAGAAATATATTTTAATAACACATTAATAAAAAAAATAAAAATGTAGAGTAAGGAATATAGTTATTCAACTCTATATTCTTTTTGACTACCTTGGAATTCGTTGAAGAAGGCAATTAAGACTATTTCCGGGTGAAGCCAGAGGACACCGTGGTATATATTGAATAGATACAGTATGTGGAAGGGACAAGTTGGTGATCCATTGTATAATTTGGGTAATAATTTGATAACTTCCACATATATCACATTCCTTTTAAGGAATTTGGTGTAATTACATTTTAATGGGCATAAATGATGAGAAGCTATCTTGAATTATATTGAAGTTAGGTTTAACATTTTAAAGCAAAAATTTCTATTTTATATATATATCTATCATAAAATTATGCTCTACATCTAGAAACTCAATTCTTCTCTTTCCACCTTAGTTTGAAACAATGCGTATTGATGGTGGAACTCAAGGCTGCACTTCGCCTAAAAAAACAATAATCTAATGAAAAAAAGTCATTATCAGATTATCAACTATTAGCAATATGGTCCAAGCATTGTTATACTAATGTCCTAGTTTCAAAAGCGCCGTAACCAACCAAACTACTGAATATATTTGAAAAAAATACCAAAATACATAAAAACAAAACGACAGTCGCTAGTACATTGACATATTAAAAAAATCTCACTTTAGTAAAAACCCAGCTTTTGATTTGGAACCAAAGACCCCGGCTACCTGGCTACCTGTGTGTGCCTCTATATATATCCGCCGACCAAAAGGTTTTAGAATTCGCCAGATGCACTCCATTCATGTCGTGAAAGGTAGTTTCTTATCATAATTGATTTACAAAAGATTTTTTTAGTAAAAGATTAGATTTTTACACTTCTCTTTGTTTTTGATCTGTGTTTTCTAAGAATTGATAATTGTAAGTTTAATTTTCTTTGTTCAATAAGTGTTAACTTTTAAACCTAATTTAGTGCCTAGATTATTTTGTGTATGTAAAAAATAATTAGGAATATAAAAAGTACAAGAAAGGATAGAAGGGGATGTCGTGGAGCAGTAGATTACCAGCTAAGTGTAAACGTGACAGTTGTGGGTTCGATGGATTCAATGATTCGGGCTAGTGATTTTTTTCCATATCCTTGCCCTGTTATGAAGATAAATTACAATTTTGAATTACGCCGCTTAAAACTATTCTGCTATATTTAAAAATCTGCATGAAGCTAAAGAAAAGTTTTTTTTTGAAACCTACACTACTACTATTTATTTGCTTATCACTAGACATTATAAGAAAAACAAAAAAATCCGACTGCATAAGCTTTATTAATAAAAATCGGTAAATAAGCTTTATTAATAAAAAAAACTTACAAGGGAACAAAGAAGTGGATATACTTAATAAATACGCGCTAAAACATAACTCTCCTTACGAGCTTCGTTACAGTCGGATAAAAAAATTAACGTCAACACAAAATGTTAAAACATTATAAACACCTTGCGGCAGTCGGTGAAGTCATGTGTTATGTGAAGCTGTCGCGCCGTATAACCGCTAGAGACCTACAAATCAACAACTTATTAAGGCGCTCAGCTTAAATATATATTTTTATGTTTAAACAGGCCGTTGCGGCGCAATGGCCCAAACGTGTGACTAAACGCGGCGGCCGTTGGTTCTGTTCCCATCCAGGGAAATGAATTATTGTTTATAAATATTTTCATTTATTCGCCATGGTAAGAATGCAAAACGCGGCGTTGAGCTCAACCACTCAACAAGCAATGACTCGAAAATTAGGAACAAAGTGCCTTAACGCTAGGTTCCTTCTATCTATTCTGTTATTGGCGAGATATAACGTGAATCTAAAAATATATATAATACTACATGCCGTACGTATCTGCTCGTAGAATAACAAGCAAAATTTATGTATTAAAACTTTCAAAAAAAAAATTCCTACTAATCTTTTTCTTTCGAGCTTTGGATGTTTGTCTTTAAAATATATTTACTCCAAGACTTTACCATATGACAAAACGCAGCGTTGAGTTCCGACACCTAGATTAGCTAACAGAGTGATTTATCACTAAGTTCCTCGTCAAAATACTTACTAAAATATAACGGATGAAACGTTGCTTTCATCTCAAATCTGACCAATCCCAGCTCTTAGATGACAAAGTAATCTCAGTCGGTCAACCTCGGCCCATCAATATACAAAGCGAATACAGTTAACGTGTTTTAATGAACATGTTCAGGTGTTGCTCGTTAGTGTCGCTTTGTGCAATCTACTTGCGGTAACTCATTGGATTCACCAATAAATCTGGTCGCTAATTTCTTTTCTCTATTTTTTTGGTTAGTTCATTTAGTTGGTATTTCTTTTTTTTAAAAAAAAAAAAGCTTCACGCTGTATCCCGCACACAGCAGGCTAGGCAGAGGGAACCTAGTGTTAAGACACTCAGTTCCACACTTTCTGCCGAATTCTTGAGGCATTGCGTGTTGAGTGGCAGAATTCAACGCCGCGCTTAATCTCGACACCAGAGCGAAGAAATGGAAAGATAAATTTAAGAAAATATTTCATCTCCTCGAGTGGGGATCGAACAACCAGTCGGTTTTACAGTCACACCTCGTGCCGCTGCGCCACGACCAGCTTCTTTTTTTTTGAGGGGGAATTTGTATATATTAGTCGTCTATATATTCATTGAAGTACTACCAGTGGTAAGATACTCCGTTCTGTACTTTACGTCAGATTTTTGGAATATTGCGTGTATAGTGAAAGAACTCAACGTCGACTTAGTCTACCAATGTGAAATAAAAAAGTAATTTAAATAAAATATTGTTCCCTAGAGTGCAGGTATTACGTCAATAAGCTGAATGAAACCTTAAAAAAACATTCTTTCACAACAACTGTGATGATTGACGATAATCACATAACACGTGATGATCGATCTATAATTCATTATACGTAATCCGTAAGCCATAAACTATAATTATATAAGTGACCTAGTACTAGGTTCCGAGGTTCCCTCTGTCTAACCTGCTTTGTGTAGGGTAACAAACAAAATCAAAGATCATTGCTTATTGATAATTGGTTATAGTTTAATGATAATTAATTGATGATATTCGCCAATTATATCATGTGGCCACGGCATACATAAAGTAAGTACGATGACAATGATAAACTATGTAACTCAGAGAATTCTTTCATTAAAAAGTTTATTGTAACCACCAGATTACCTCCTACTGTCCTATTTTACATCTAGTCTTCCGGTTAAAAATAACAAAAATAAAAAACAAAATTACCCGTCAAGCTAATTATTTAGAGTTATGCTACACTCCAACGAGCACGCTGTATAGAACGGCATTCTCAATGCTCGTTGTTCTGAAAACTGTTCACAAGACTTGAAGACACTCAGTTTAAGTCCGAAAAAGACGAATTAATAGCACTAAAGATGCGCTGAAACTTTTACTGGACAAAACTTAAAGTCGCTTTCTAAAGTCAGAATTGCTCCAAAAGAAATTTTCGCAATGGAATCGGATTAGAATAGAATTACAAGATTTCTCTCTCATAAAAAAGAAAATATGGCGCCGTTTCCTCTCATTTCTTGGCTCTAACAACGAATCAATAAACTAGTTTGTGTGTTTTCGTAATCTTATATACATTTGTTTTTATTTGAAATATAGCAAGGTCAAGATTTTAATAAACCGCAGAAAATAACTAATATATGAATTAATTTAAATATATTAAGTTTGTCGATTAGAATGTGGCGTTTAGATCCGCTACCCAAAATGCAAAATGTTTTAAAAAAGGACTGACACTTTCTATAAGTTATCTTAAAACCAATTAAGCAATAACAATTTATCAAAAAAAATGGCCACTGCATAAATTTTAAATACAAGAATCCTCGAAGCTGCAGTCAAGTATGCATAAATAAGTCGTTTCCCAACCAACTCTTTCGTCTACATCCCGATATTCATTTCTTTTTGTGCAGCTTCTGTTTCTATTTTACCAAGCTGTCCGGTGCGTCAATGAGAAAGGCATAAACCGACTAAAGCCCTTCAAATGGCATATAAAATGGAATTTGAACCTTGTACCTTTATATTACGATCTATAATCTCTTACCAAATGGTGATATTTTCGATTTTTCCGTACAATGGGTCTTGTTTTGCATTACTCGGGGATATCTCAAAAGGTAAATGGCTTTGTTTCAACATCCGGCACACGTGGATATCGACGCCGTCGGTTCCTATTGAAATAATTGTGGGGATTTGAGTGAGTAAAATTAATATCTGCCTGTCTTTCTTCTTCGTTCTTGGATTTATTGTTTTTAGGATTTCTTTAATGTCTAACTAACGAGGGTTAGGTTTCCTTTAGGTATTGTCTAATTTTAATGAGATTTTTTTTTTATTTCCCTGTTATTTTTAAATGTGACATTTTATAGGATTTGAACCCGCTACTCATTTTGTTTTCAAGGTCAATTAAAACTACACATTTTCTTACTACCAAGTTAAACTTTTCTAGACACTTGTTACGACTTTTGCTTATATTGGAGCTTAAATTTTTACGACTGGTTGAGACTTGGCAGAGGTATCGGTTGCTCCCACCTCATTGTCATTTACTACTAGTAAAAAAAACTTATTTTAAGCACACTCTAATCCGCAAAGACTAGGTAGGTAGAGCCTAGTGTCAAAACCTTCCGTTCTTTTCTTTTCAATTTGAGATGCTACTTGTTGAATGGTGGAGTTCAACACTACTTTGACTTACTAGAACAAAGTAATAATAATACCCCAGAGTTTTTTGATCGAACCCACAAGTATCGCGCCATGATGACCTGTTCTGTGAAAAGTAGGGAACGGAAGTGTCTTAATGGGAATAAAGTGTCTTAATACTAGCTCCCAGGTTGCGTCTGCCTATCCTGCGGGATACAGCGTGAAGCATTAAAAAAAAAACAATAATATAAATGTAAAATTACACGCTTGAGTTAATGATAATAAACTCTACGTAACAAAGATATTATATTTTAATAACAAACTGTGTAAATATCCATACATTTTTATATTGTGAACCATTATATCTATTATACACAATTCTTTATTTGTAAATATAAAGGGATAACTTATTTGTATGTATCACACTGGTGTTTTCCATACACGTACAAACTTGAATTACTCTAATACTTAAAATTACTCTATTTATTATTAAAAAAAAATAGTCGAATTGATAACCTCCTTTTCTTCCAGAAGTCGGTTAAAAGCGTCATGTCTTTGAATCTAAGTATCCATTTCATAATATTATTTTTATAACAATCCATTACGATAAGTGAAAACATTAACATACGTTATAAGTAAGTAACGGTTGTATGAATGAGAAAGACAATGATAACACATTTTACTTAGTGGATTATCTTATTATATAGGAATCTTGCGAGGACGAATTCTAGGGAAGTAGTACTTACTATATAGTAGGTACCTAATATTTTGAAAGTAAAAATTCTCACACGTTAAAAAAAATTAAGACCCTAGTTTATCGAACTACCTATGTAGTTAATTAAAATGTAATTTATGATCGTATCATATTATGTTTTATTTGACTCATTTACTTGACATATATTCTATTAAGTTATAAACCAAGAAAATATGTAAAGAGTACCTTAAATTATAATTTAAGATGATCTAAATCTCGAAATGTCTAAATGTCGATCATCGATGATCTAAATGTCGTAATTTTTAAGGTAATCAATCCATATTAAAAAGGTTGCTATATCGGAAAAAGAATTGTTAGTAGGTAGGCTGTTTACCTTAACGCTGTATCCCGTATTTAACACAAAGTAAACAGAGAGGACAGTGTTAAGACACTCTTTTCCCCATTTACCACCCAACTCTCAAGACGAATCACGTCGAATAGAGTAACGAACCCCTCTGTATTCGATCCAGATCGAGGAAATGACTAATAAATCTAGGAAATACATTCTTCCGAATAAGACTCGAACCGACAGCCGTCACGTTAACAGTATCCATGAGGCAGAACTAGCATTTTATATTTATTTTTTTCAACTTGCCAAAAATTTTCAAGTTCATCACACTTAAACTAATACAAATATGGCAAACAAAACAATACGTTTTATATCTAAAGTCAGTATTACAACGCCCGCGGAATTGTTGTATTATTATCGATCCTTATCTCGGACTCCATATATAATTCGACATGCATTATTTATATTCTGAGGGGTTTCGTTTATTGAAATCACACGTACAAATAGTGAAGATTCTTATTTTATTATATCATAGGAATATAGGCTATATCTATTTAAATAGTAAGTCGATTTTCGTATGGTAATATTTTTGTGTTAGCTTTATTTGTACACTGTAAGCCCTCGTTCATATCTAGGTAACAGATCTTCGAGCATTCGAGTAACGTACCCCAAAATGTTTGTTAGATTGTTGGATACGGGTATCTATTTGTAATTCATTAATTTGTTAAGATATTTGTTTTGTTTCATTATGATAGTTATAGAGAGAATTTTCTTATCTTTATACATTATCATTTAATATTATTATTATTACAACATTTTGGCTTAAAAATGAGGCCAATCGTGGCACAGGGGTACAAAGTAAATCGACTGGTGGTAGGTTCGATCCCCACGCCAGGAGATGAAATTTTTACTTAAATTTATATTTCCATTTCTTCGCTCTGGTGTCGAGGCAAAACACGGCGTTGAGTTCTGCCACTCAACACGCAATGTCTCTAGAATGCAAACGAAAGTGGGGAACGGAGTGTCTTAACAACAGCTTCGCTCTGCCTATCCTGCTGTGTGCGGGATACAGCGTGAAGCTGATTTATTTATTTTTATTTACAACATTTTCTTATCTGGTTATCATCTTACGTCTATCTAACTATTAGATAGAGTGTGGCGTTAGGTTCCGTCTACACGCAATATAATATATATAGATCGAGTCGAATCGAATGAACACTAAGTTATTTTATAATATTTTAAATATGGTCCTTTCTCTATAACCAATTACTCTAATTACTTTTAAGTGTGTTACAAACTGTTGTTTTAAATAAACGAATGTCTTATTTTATTCAGCTTTCCAGCTGTATGCAGGGCAGGGTGAGCTCCCTCTGTAAAGACACTCCGCACCCCTATTTTTTGCCCGTTTCTGGAGGCATTGCGTGTTCAGTGACCGAACGCAACGCCGTGCTTTGCCTCGACACCAAAGCGAAGAAATGAATATCTTATATATTTAATTTCCTCTGTTAAATTATAAAAAAATATCTATACTCTGTATGACGCATGAAGCTGGATAGACAGAGCAAATCTAGTGGCTAGTGTTAAGACACTCCGTATCTCACGCATCACCAAATTTTTGACATATTGCGTGTTAAGTGGCGGAAATCAACGTCAAACATCGTGGCCTTCTTACCATAGAGAATACATGAAATGAAAATCGAACCCACAACCATCTGATATAAAGAAAGATCCTCCAGTATTCCTAAAGATACATAATAATTATAACCGACATTTAGGAAACAGGAAAAAAAATTCACCGAGCCAGCCACAATCATCACAATCAATCAGATGCTATAGGTACTTACATACACAAAAAGCCAAAATGATATATTCTTTTTACATATGTACTTCTTAAAAATGATTACCTTTTTTGCAGCTTGAATCTTTTTCAGCGGTAATTAAGACACTCCGTTCCTCATTATTCGAAACTTTGCGTATAGACTGAAGAAAGAACAAAGAAAGGAATCGATCGTACAACCGACACTATCAACATAGGACGCTATCCCATTGCGCTATGGTAGCTTTGATCATAATTTAAAACTTATATAACCTAATAAAACCCAACTATAAAGCTGTTTGAACGTGGAAAAGAATACATTTTCATTCATGCCCAGTAAGGTTCTAATAGCTCGCTTCAAACTAGAGATTTAGTTTCAGATAAGAGCTCGGATAAAGGAGGAATTCCTAACTACGCCATAAATATGTGATTACATCCTGCTAGCATCTTTTGGTTAAGACTTCACTATTTTCAAGTTGGTCTTTTTGAATTTAGTGTTAAATGGATATTGGATTTTTATTTCTATTGATGGATAGTGAAACCAATAATTTCGGTCTTTTTAAAGTTCAATATCGGTTTAATTTTAGTAGTTCATTATAATGTAGAGTATCTATTTTTAAGTATGGGACTTATTTTTGCAGTGTTCTCGTGAGTTGGTAAATGCTTTTGGAAAAAAACAAGTGTCTTTTTTTTTCAACGTTCATCATTACGTAGAGTTATTTTTTTATCTATATTTCTATTCTTATCTGTATCCTTCGTAATAGGGTAGGCAGAGGGAAACTGTTGTAAAGACACTCCGTTCCCTACTTTTCCTAACTGCACTACATGCATGGGATTATATCCTGCTAGCATCTTTTGGTTAAGACTTCACTATTTTCAAGCTGGTCTTTTTGAATTAAGTGTTAAATGGATATTGAGTTTTTATTTCTATTGATGGATAATCGAACCAATAATATTGGTTTTTTTTAGAGTTTCATAGTTAGTATATTTTAATTTTAGTATATTTTATTATAATGTAGTTACCGTGTGTTTACAGTGATCTCATCTCTTAATAGACCAGGTCTATATTTGGTTAAACATTTTGCAGACTCACTAATTATTGGGCTGGTTCTTTAGAACTTTTTTTTGTAGTCAGTTCTTACAAAGAGTATTTTTTTGTGTATTACTTAATTTCTATTTTTGTTCTTCTACTCTTTATCTTCATTATCATTTACCGCCAAATTCTCGATATATAGTTGAATGGCGGAACTCAACGCTGCGCCATAAGATACATTAGAGCCAAGACTTCATTGTAAGCCAATAAAACATTATCCATAATTGAACATTTTAAATACAAAAATAATTGAATCAACAAATTAAACAACATTTAAGCTACGTATTATTGTTTTGTTCTGAGAATTCTTCAAAAAAAGTCATTGTTATAGAAACTTTTTCCAATATTACGACACTGATGTAAACATTTGTTTTTAATTTAACTTCGCGAAGAGCTCACGAGGTGTAATGAATTGGTATTTGTGTACGGGACGAAGTTGATCTGGGGGCACGGCAGTGCCCCCGCCAAGTCGAGCAAAAAACAGCGGCACGGCCGTACCATCCTTTTCTCGAAGCAATTCAGGCCATTTTCAACCCCCTATAACTTCGTTGTGGATAAAACAAGAAACCTGAATTTTCAGTAACTAATCAGGCATTATATAAACAAGGTATATTTAAAATTTCAGTCAATTTAAACCAGTAGTTTAAGAATGACAACTTGTTAAAGTTTCTAAATTTTGTCACTCACTGACTGACTCACCGATCATCAAAAGTCCAAGGCACTTCTAGCAGACATAGAAGCTTCAAATTTAGAATACAAATAGAGTTTAGTGTCTTAATCATGGGAAAACTTAAATATTTTGTAATTTCGGTCCAGTTTCCCGAATACACCAACTGCATGAATAACTTTGTAATCCCATATAAATGTATGGGATTACAAGGTTACATTTGCAGTTAATTAATCATTATTACTGTATAATAGAAAATAATAAGTGTAGATAGGTACCAAAAAGTAGGACTCTACAAAAAGAAGTGAGATGCCATCAAAAACATCCTGTAAAAAAACCCAAGTCTCGCAGCTCAGTCTTTCTACCCTAAAAAGTTGTGAGATCCATGTAATACCAAGTCGGTTAATCTATTTAGTCTCTACTTAAAGGACCTTCTGTCTTAAGTTATTACATAAGTTATTATCATGCCAATATTAAAAATATTTTACGTTTTAAACAAATAGATCGACTTGGACATAGTAATATTCATTGTGTTTTCATGCGATGTCCAAGTCGATCTATTTGTTTAAAACGTAAAATATTTTCAATATTGGCATGATAATAACTACTGTAATAACTTAAGACAGAAGGTCCTTTAAGTAGAGACTAAATAGATTAACCGACTTGGTATTACATGGATCTCACAACTTTTTAGGGTAGAAAGACTGAGCTGCGAGACTTGGGTTTTTTTACAGGATGTTTTTGATGGTTTCGTATATTGTAGGCGTAATGCTTACTTGAGAAATAAATATTATTATATTATATAATTCCTAGATATTTTTTTTATTTCACCATGTCTGTGGGTGTTGCCTAATGAATCTACTAAATTAAGCGTATTGCGTGTCGCACTTTGTCCTCGCTACCACATTTGGACATTTGAGTAAAGGTAAAACCTATAACTATTAAAAGACGACATTGTCCCAATGTGCCATGATGAAGTATATACTTCATTATGTAAGTATATATTAGCATATTTGATACATTATATACTTTTTTATTTAATAGGATGTTTTTTTACATTTTTAAGTATATTTTTTAACAGCTTCACGCATGTATCCCGCACACAACAGGGTAGGCAGAGGAAGCCTAGTGTTAAGATACTCCCCACTTTCTGCCGAGTTCTGGAGGCATTCCGTGAGTTCTGCCATTCAGGCAGAACTCAACGCCGCACTTTACTCGACACCAGAGCGAAGAAATAGAAATATAAATTTAAATAAATATTTTATCCCCTCGAGTGGGGATCGAACCCACAACCATTTTACAGTTTTACAGTCACACTTTGGGCCACTGCGCTACGACTCGCTTCACTTTTGCTTAGTATTATTAATATTATTTTTTATTTTTTGCAAAATATTACATTAAAAGTAATAAACGTGCAAAACTTAAAAGTATAATAACACGAGCTGCAATACGAAACAAAGTTTCAAGTAGACTACGAGACGTACCCGCTCAGTTCTCTGGGAATTTTAGTATCTTCACTGAATTCGTCGTCACTTACCATACTTTCCATATAATGCATTCAAGTAACTTTGTAAGTCTTTATGCAAGTTTTGTAAACGATGGTAGACGTGTATTACGTTTACTACTGCATTGTTCTTAGTTTACTCTGGAGCTTAATTGGTTTTCGAGGCAGAGAAAACCTAGTGCTAGGACACTCCGTTTCCCACGCATCACCCAATGCTTAGACACAGCAGAGGAGGAAATAAAAATAATTCTCTTCTAAATGTGCATATAGAATTGTTTCTGTTCTCTATGTAATGTATATCCACACGTGACAGTGAATGGAAGACCCACCTGAAAGGATTCACTATATTAATTCTCATATCAAAATTTAATCTCCAAATAGGCATAAAAAGTATAAATTGTGCCATCGTTCCACATTTACCAATATTCGGAAAATCAGACTAAGGCTGAAGTCAGAATTGAGGCTGGCTTAGCAACTCGTCGCGGCGCAGGGGCATAATCGTGTGATTGTAAATGCGACGGGTTGTGGGTTCGATTTCCACTTGAGGAAATAAAATATTTAACATTTTAATGGAAGGATGGAGGAAATCAATATTTTTCATTAAAAGGAACTGTAAGTAAATTACCATTTCCACATTTTGGCGCAATATTGAGTTCTACTAGTAAAAACAATAATTCGAATTCGAGTGAAAGTTAAATAAAGGAGTGTCTTGAAAAAAATAGGCAATTTTTTTATCAGATCGTTGTATTCTGCACACAGCAGGGTAGGAAGAGGGAGAGAAAGTGTTAAGACACTCCGTTCCCCACTTTCCGCTGAGTTCTCGAGGCATTGCGTGTTGAGTGGCACAACTCAACGCCGCGCGCCAGAGCGAAGAAATGAAAATATAAATGTAAATAAATATTTCATTTCCTCGAGTGGGGATCGAACCCACAACCAGTCGATTTTACAGTCACCTTTTGTGCCCCTGCGCCACGACCGGCCTCAAGCTAAAAATAGATACTTAAGTTAAAAGTTTTTTGTTGTGTTAAGTTTCAAATTTAAACTCAAGACCGATCACTACCCGATACTATGAAGCTATGATATTAACTGGACTAAATAGTTTTTTTTTAACTTATTGAGAGTCAGAAGCTGGTTGTTATTATGATTTTCAGATAGCTTTACTTTGAAAAAAATCATTAATGAAATCTCTAAAGACCTTTGATACCTAATCTGATATTTAAAAACATTAAGATATATTTGGGAAGTATGTTCAATGGAGATGGAAAATGCGAGATTGGTGCGGAAAGATGTGTTGCTGCCAATGACAGGGTTAACGGTGCTTTAACTGCATTGATGAAATGACAAAATGTCAGCACAGATGCACTTGAACACAATGTAGTGTTAGTACCGACGCTGTTAGACGGCAGCAAAACGTGAGTCTTACAGAAGAAGAATGGAAGAAAGAGTAATACTATCGAGATGCAAACTCTTCTTAGGATATACGGATGACTCCGCTAAGCTGACACACAGAATACCTGGTAGCAACGAGGATGTCACGGAAAAAATTAAGAAAAACATAGTCAGTTGGCTTGGGCACGTCGAAGGAATGAGTGATAAAAGATTTTGAAAGAAGATTTCTGAAAGAAAAGAGAGCAGTAACAGTCGTAAGGGGAGGTTGAACTTCGAAAACCCAACTAAAGGTACTGGAAGAAGGAGGGAGGACACCTCGGAGGGCATGTATGAAGAAGTTTGCACTTCATTCTCTCTGATTACCCCGCTAGGGTTACAGCGCGAAGCGAAGAAGAAGAAGAATATATTAAGACGGTTCAATAAATTTTTGCAATTGTAAGAAACACGTAAAGAAAGTATAAACTGAAATAAAGCTTACTAATAAATCTGCTCAGAAATAACTAAAATTTTATCTCACCTAAAACACTATTAAGCTAAAAAAAGAGTTGTTATTACCTATAGACTTTTTCCTTTGGTAATGAAAAAAAATCATATTTCCAATTATATTGGATTTTTATAAATATAACAGCTTATATTTAGCTAAGGTTTTTATATTAGAAAATTGAAATATTTTTAATTATTATTTTGAAAGAGCCGTGGTTGGAAATTCTTCAGGATTAAGCCTTTTTAGGTAAACTTTGAGTCAATCATGTCTAACAAAAAAAAACAAAAAAAAATTGCGTGCCTTATATAAAATATTTAAATCACTTTATTGCCCACCTTCTTGTTCAGTTTGCTAAATCTTCTTAAGAGGCTTCTAAGATTTTGAATTCGTCAATAGAAAAATTTTGAAAATTTTAGAATATTTTGAAATCTTCTTTATGTGTGATAGATAATACATGGTTCAATAGAAAATTTTGGACACAAAAAATTACATGAACTGGGATACTTACATTTAACATTAATATTAAATCGTCATTTTCTATTTCTTTTTTATTTAGTTTATTTAACAAAATCACTTTTATAGTTTTGGCAATAATCTCCTTTGTTTTAACTGTATAACGCTTTTAGTAATTAGCTACGAGTAAAACTGTCTATGAGTAAGACTGTATAACTAGTCAAGAGAAACATCCTATATGTATATAAAAAAATGTGTGTGTGTGTGTGTTTGTGTTAAGCTAATTGATGTTTTTGTTTTAAATAAATGTTTTTTTATTGTTTCGTATCAAATTATAGCTATTTTATTATTATACATTTGTATTTAATGAAAATAATATCATCTATATATATAAAAGGACTTGTGCTGACTGACTGAGGTAAGACGCACGCAGAGCCGTAACCGCTGTGCGTAGAAACGTGAAATTTGGGCAGATGTTTATTTTCATATTCTGGACATCCACTAAGAAGGGAATTTGAAAAATTTTAACCCTAAAGGAATGAAATAGGGGTTGAAAGTTTGTATGGATTTCTTTTTAAATCGGCACCGATTTTTATAAAATTTGAAATTCAGACTCTTAAAAATATTTCATTGAACACGTGTTTCATGGTTTTTAAGAATTCACCCCCTAAGGGTTAAAATAAGGGGTTGAAAGTTTATATGGAAAAATCTTTAAATTGCCACCGATTTTTTTAAAAAGATAAATTCAGATTGTTAAAAATATTTTATTGAACACGTGTTTCGTGGTTTTTTTAGAATTCACTCCTAATAAGCGGGCGAAGCTGCGCGCGCCCTCTAGTCAACTTATATTTTTCATTGTATTTCAAAATAAATCCAGTCAAAGTACTATTATTATTTGTATATTATTTGTAGCTGTAATTGAACCAACAATTTGTGAACAATGACGTTGATTGACATCAACCACTATTTTATCAATAGAATCTATTGAAACTGAAAATTAGTTGTATCAATTATAAATTCAAAGCCCGAATTCAAGTAATAATAATTGTTTTTAACTTAAAAACTTCAGTTGTGTCATCCATTCGTCAAAAAAGTACAGCAATGTAGGCGCTGTATAATACTAACTGCGTCGTGACGTCACGGACCAAAGAAACAGAAAATGTGGCTTTTTTTCTTTAATACTGCTATATAATTTCTTCCATACGTCGACACAGAAGTTCTACTTATATGTTTGTAATATTATATTTAAAATAACGGTAATATGTCGGCCTATCTAGATAACGTGCGGCGTTTGGTTGCCTTACCAAATATGCAATATCTTTAAAGGAAGTGCAATGCATAAATTTTTATTGTATGTTTACATTTCTACTAAATATTGTCTTAATTTTTTTCTCAGCTTCACGATATATCCCGTGCACAGAGGGAACCTAGTGTTAAGACACTCCGTTCCACATTTTCCACTGAATTCTAGAGACATTGCGAGTTGAGTAGCGGAATTCAATGCTGCGATTGTCCTCGACGTGTTGAGTGACCTTGAGTTCTGCCACTCAACACGCAATGCCTCCAGAATTCGGCAGAAAGTGGGGAACGGAGTGTCTTAACACAAGGTTCCCTCTACCTACCCTGCTGTGTGCGGGATACAGCGTGAAGCTGACTTATTTTATTTCGTTTTGCCTCGACACCGAAGAGAAGCAATGAAAATATGCGCTACGACTGGCATTGCTTTCATTTTTTTAATATAATTTATTTTAAAAATATGTTATAATTAATATACATGTACGTATTTTATATACGTAGTAGTAAGTTACGCTACCGCTATATATATGAAATAGGTAGTAGCAATAAGTTTTATATATAAAATGAGGCCTTCACAGTGCAGTGGAACTGTGAACACGACGATAGACAGTTCGATTCTCACTCAACAAACGAAAGTATCTCAATGCTAGGTTCCCTCTACGTACCCTGCTACGGGTGCGGGAAAGAACGTGAAGCTGCTTTTGCTAAAAAAAATCCATTTACAAAAGTAACATTAGAAACAGGACTTCCTTTGACAATTTAGGATAAAAGGCTGTTCACACCTTATCTTATTTACCTGAATGTTGGTGGTCTTTGTAAAGCACGCTCCTTTATGATGTCAGCCGACGTCATTACGGTCATGACAGATTGTCGCTTTCTATATTAGGTCTGTGCAACAAATTGGCTAGTACATAAAATTGGACTTTTTTATTAAATTATTTTAATTTATAATTAAAAAAATGGTAAGGATTTTATTATTTATTTGGTGGTTATAAAATATTTCTTAACTTAAATATAACCAATAACATTCTTTACGTATTTTCCCAAAAAACATCCCGTAAAATATGCAAAGTTATTTCATTGCCTCGTTTGGTAATCGAACCTTCAACCGTCGCACATTATCTGCAATAGAATACTTGTATCAGCTGATCAAACATTTTTTATAAATGCGTTTTTACCTACATAAGCTTATATCGGTGGGTTAACGTAAGTAAGCTATGTTGTGTTGTTGAGGCCGTCGTGTTGCAGTGGGACAGCGCCCGATACAATAGTTGTGGATTCGAGTTTCAATCGAGAAAGTGTAAAAATCTGTAGAATTCGGCAGAAAGTGGGGAACAGAAGTATCTTAATGGACAATGAGTGTCTTAACACTAGGTTCCCAGGTTCCCTCTGCTTTCCCTGCGATATGCAGAATACGATGTGAAACTAACGTTAGCCAGCTATATAATACTATTGAGACCATCATGGCGCAGTGGGACAGCGTCCGACTATAAACGCGATGAATGTGAATTCGATTCTCACTCGAGGGAATGATTTTATTCATTTTCATTTTCTCGCTATGATACATAAGGTTATGTATCGCCACTAAAACACACAATGTCTCGAGACATGGGGAGTAGAAGCACTAGGTTACCTTTGACTGATAAGACTCGACCCTGGTATATGTAGGTATATTTTCATACTTTGAACACAGGCAAACGGTTTGCTAGCAAATAGTTTTTTATAAATTCGCTTTATATTTTGCTCTATTGTATTTATTATAGTATAAACTTTAAATTCAAATAATACTTCATTAGTTCAATTTTAGGAAACAGTAGGTAAATGAAATTCAGGAAAACTTTAAATTTTATTCATACATTTTGCTTTTAGACATTATTAGGTTACTTTGATAATTAATACTTATTTAGAAAACGTATAAAAATTACTAAGTGTGGAATAACACTTTAAAAAGATTAAAAATACTTTGATGATTTCTGTTTTATTACGAATATTTCATTTTAGTAATTGATTTTAAATAAATATGTGTATTTTTTTTTCCAGACCAGGAAGCTATTACTACAATGAGCATGTGCAACACAATTTTGGACAGTGAATTATTTTCATATCCTTGCTCTGGTGTCGAGGCAAAGCGCGGCGTTGAGTTGCGCCACTCAATATACAATGCCTAAAGAATTCGGCGGAAAGTGGGAAAAGGATTGTCAAAGTGAACACTAAGTCTCCTCAAATTTAAATAAATATTTAATTTCTTCAAATGGGGATCGAACCCACAACCAGTCGTCAATCGTGGCGCAGGGGTCCACTCTTTCGCCACGACTGTCTTCATAAATAATTATATCAAAATCATCTAAATAAAACTACTTAAATATCATAAAATATAGAAAATTAAATTAATTAAATCTATTTCACAATTTTACGTTCAGTTCGCGAGTACGCAGCCAGATGCGCCGAATGTTTCAACCGTTTCCCCTCAGTCATTCGACGGAACGCGTCGAGTACGGGCGTGTGTACGTCACTAGCGACGTCAAAAACTCCGTTCACGTGGAATGAATGTATAGTTCTTTTTATTTCAAACTATATAGATACATATATAAATAAATTGTTTTTAGTGTAGTGATGTGCTCCGTGCTTGTGAGCGAGTGAACTGTGCTTTTTTATTTGGAAATACTTTTTAATGGTTTTTACTTTTTAATCTGGATTCCTAAGTCGAGGTATGTTTTCGTTCTCCTTATTTGTATAATATTTTATTGAGAATTGAATTTCAAGGTTGTTTGTGAGTGTGTCGTCTTTATCGCAACACGTACTAACGATATTATTGTAGAAAAATGTTTCTTAAATAAACCTTGAGACATAAAATCTGCTGCACTATACAATAGAGTAACTTTAGTTCTATTGATACATTAATATAGCCAAAGAAATTGGTTTATAAACATATTATATTGATAAAATTAACACAAAATAAAAACACATACAAATTGAAGAGGTTTCTAAATGAAATGACACTGCTAATAAAAATATATATTAATAAGATTGATGTAAACAGTGTTTTTAACCTAATCTCTTAACCTTGAAGTCGGTGATTCACGCTTACCTAAGTCTTGAACAACGCAAAGTAAACATTCATAATAATAATTATGAATTGCATGAGACATATATACCTATCAGCAGATTATATACTCATTCGAGATTATTCTAAAGCTTCTCAATAGATTTGCTACATTAGTAATCAAAATAAATATTACAGTATTTTCCCTTAAAAACCATTTTTTGACTGAACAAAATAGCTCAAAATATTCTGAAGTATAAAAAAATCAAAATATTTACAATATTGTTTTTTTTTTATAATTATTAATAACTAGTAATAAAAACCACATATATGTATTTTTGTATGTTATATGATATTTCGATAACAATAAACTTCTTAACTTCATCTGTGCAAATTCGATTATTTTCACGATAAGCCTCCAGAATCGGCGGAAAGTGAGGAACGGAAGTGTGTTAATGGTGACGGAGTGTCTTAACACTAGGTTCCCAAGATCCCTCTGCCTACGTGCGGGATACAATAGTGAAGCTAAAAACAATTAAATAAATTTAAAAAATCATATATTTTTATTAACTCTATGCCTGTAAGATTGAAAAGCCTTCTTATAAATCTGATAACGTAAATATAATTAAATTAATATATATCAAGTAAATATAATTTATCATAAGAAACCCAGCCTGTATAACCTAAATTATGAATAAGACATTTCGAATACGAAATGTTCATTACTTATTTTGCTGGCACTTTATTAGGTTTTTTTTGTGTCTTATATTTGTACAATTCAATACCAGTGAAAAGTATTTGGACATTTTGTTGTTTTTCATTTCAAAACTATTTATAACTAGCTTTAGTTTGTGGAAATAACTAACAGTTAATATTAAAAAAATGTTAAATAAAAAAGAAAGTATATAATTGAGGACATCATGACCTAATGGGTAAAGGGAGTGACTGTAAACGCGATGGTTGTGGGTTCGATTCTCACTTGGTGAAATAATATATTTAATATTTTTATTTTCTCACTCTGGTAATGAGGCAAAGCGCGACGTTGACTTCCGCCACTCAACACGCAATGCCTTATATTTCGGTGGAAAAATGGGAACGGAAGTGTTTTAATGGGAACATAATGTGTCACAGTTTACCTCTGCCTATCCAGCTACAAATATAATAATAATATAAAACTTGGGACTATGAGCCATGGTCCATAGTAAGTGCTCAAGGTATCTCTGACCGCAGGCACAATGGTTTACATCGACACGATTAACATGATATCATGATACCATTCTATAGGCTATATTATAATAGTATAGTATACTATTTTTTTTATTTGAATCTTTTTTTACCTTTTTTTTGAGGTACTGCTGTTCCTCAGATTGGCGCGTTCAACCTAAGAAACATTAGTTTTTAGCTTTTTAATATTAGTAGGTAAGTAATTAAAGAAGTATAGAAATCATCACTGTAGATCAATTTTAATAAAATAGAAAGCCAGGAACAAATGATAAAATCCAAATCAAATAATACTTTTAATTTAAAATGTTAATCTTAAACATTCGATCGTTACACTTTTTTAATGTCTAATTTCCCTCGACCCACTAAAATCTCGAATGAATGGAAACATGGCTTTCACAAAACCAATCTTTGATTCATCGCCCGATCTGAACAATGCGATGCACAAAATTATAACAAACCATTCACGAACTACTTCTTTTGAAGGTCAATTAAATGACCGAATGAACTGATAAATACTGAAACTAGGTTAATAATTGGAAAACGTTTTAGGTTTATTTTTAAAGATTTTTTTTTGCTTAGCTTTTATAATTATTTTTTGGGAAGTTAATTAAGAAATGTAATATAAAAGACTCGTTGATGTTATAAATATAAATGTAGCAGTACCCTTTCCTATAAATATGACGTCTTATTCATAAAATACTTCTAAATAATTTATTTGTTATTATGTTTTTTAAACTAATAACATTTTAATTACTGTTTATTCACAATCTCACAGAAGCGAATATAAGCTCCATACTACATTTTTTGGACAATTTATATTAGAAGCCGTTGCGGCGCAGGGAAACAGGCGTACTGTGTAGGCGATTGTAAGCGCGACGTTTGTTGGTTCGAATCACCCTCGGAGGAATGGGAATATTTATTGTTTTCTTTTTCTAGCTTTTGTAACAAAGCAAGCGCGGCGTTGAGTTCCACCACTCAACACGCAAAGCCTCGAGAATTTAGTGAGACGTTGGGAACGGTGTATCTTATCACTAGGTTCCCAGGTCCCCTTGAATATTCTGCGATAAGCGAGATAGAACGTGAAGCTAAAAAAAACAACTTATATTTTTTAACACACATTCCAATTATTTCAAACAAAAAACATAATAAAAATGTTTTTGCAATTTTAGCCCCTAACAAGATAACGGTCATTCGGTCAATAGAGAACGGAACGAATGAAATAAATAAATATAATACGCATTCATTCTTTTCTTTACTTGATTATTTTGGCACAACTCCAGTGGTTTGTGGGCACCAATTGTAATTTGACTTGGAATATTTTGACGTATCGCGTGTTTTATTCAGCTTACGTATACAATGACTGGGTCTTGGCTAGAAACATTGTTATTATAATTTGGCGATGTTAAAATAGTTATTGTATTATATTTTTAATATAGGTGAAGTCGTTACGGCGCAGAGGAACAACGCTTGGCTGTAACGCGACGTGTGTGGGTTCACCAATGATGACTTACTTGACTTATGTCCCCTAGGTAGGGTAGAAGGCGTCTCGGCGGTACCCTTAGGACAGCCACGTTCCTTTTTCCATTGTGGTGTCCCCACTCATGTTCATATTTTTTTCTTCGCTATAGTATACAAAACGCTGCGTTGAGTTCTGCGACTTAAGGCATAATGTCTTGATTTTGGGCGGAAATTCGACAACGTAGTGTCTTGATATTAGCGTGAAACTTAAAAGAAAAGTAAATTTGAAACAGCGATATCAAAAATAACTTAACACCTCATAACAGTAATATAATAAACCTATAGAGGTGCTGACAATTATAAACAATCTCAAATTCTACGTATACAGCAATTGTAAGCGTTTCTTAGAACCCAACACATTAAAGCAACCTATATATTTAAATATTTAACGTCATATTTAAATGTAATATGATCTCGACCAAAATTTTAATATTTTTAACATTTTTAAAGTGTTATTTCATACTGGGCATATAAAGAAAAATTCCCTGCAGAAATGTTAACAACATAAATGAGTTGTAACGATAGTTGTGTATAAGTCGGTGACACGAAATATTTTCTCGCTTCGGCAATACAAAACGCGGTGTTGAGTTCCGCCATTCAACTCCCCCACTCTACAAGCAACGACCCGAATTTCGGCGGAAAGTACAGAAAGGTCTTGAGTTTCTATCATTTATATTAATTTGTGAGTTCTTATCATATATATTAATTATATTCATTTCTTCCTTTTTCCCGACTGCTAAGGAAGGGTTATGTTTTTCGCGCGTATCTTGTATATATGTAATATTCTTTATTACCTCGTATCTCCAGAACCCCTGAACGGATTTACATATTTGAGGTGTCGTTAGATTCGTATTAGCAGCCCAAGTGTTCTTAGATAGGTGACGTTAATAAAAAATAATCATGGCGGCTGTGGTACGCCATTGGACGAAGTGAAAAAAAAATTTTTCGTTTCGAATATTACAATATGGGTATCAAATTAAAGAGCTCAATTTCAGAATTTCAATAAGGTATATCATGATTATCATTACCATAATAAATTCTAACAAAAAAATGAAAAATAAAAAAATATTTGTAAAAACAAAAACCCCGACTGCATAAAACTAGAAGAAAATAAACAAGCCCAATAGTTTATTAGGATTAACAGTCGGGACCTATAAGTAATTCTTCAATCAATAAAATCTTTACCAGGAACGGCGTATAATTTAAAGAGGTCCCGACTGTTAATCCTAATAAACTATTGGGCTTGTTTATTTTCTTCTAGTTTTATGCAGTCGGGGTTTTTGTTTTTACAAATATTTTTTTATTTATTAAAATAATATGAGGTTAGTCGGGGCGCTGGGGCACAAGCGTGGGACTGAAAACGGCACAGGTTGTAGGTTCGATTACCATTGGAGGAAATGTAATATTTAATACTTTCATTTCCTTGATCTAGCAATATCTTCAGAATATGGGGGAAAGTGTGAAACGGAAATATTACTAGGTTCCCAGATTCCCTCTGCTAACACTTTTATGTGCGGGATATTAAAAAAAAATAACATGAAAGTATTTTTAATTCTGAACACGTGTCTAAATTTAAAACTGTTTACAATATTTTTTAAAATGCAGTATACGGCTTCTTTGCGTTGGCCGAGAGCAATTTCAACTTTAAAAAACTTATACAAGGTCAACTTACGTAAATAAAGTTGGAAGCAAATCTGACTAGTCCTTTAAAAAGACTTGTAGAGAAATGTAAAGACTACTAGATAAATAATATATTTAAAATATATCTACTTCAATTTCATTTAAAGAATTTGAAAATATCTTACTTATATATACTTTTGAGGCCGGAAATCGACTGACTGTGGGTTCGATCCCCACTCGAGGAAGTGAAATATTTATTTACATTTATATTTTCATTTCTTCGCTCTGGTGTCAAGGCAAAGCGCGGCATTGAGTTTCGCCACTCAGCACGCAATGCCTCCAGAATTCCACGAAAAGTGAGGAACGGAGTGTCTTAACACTAGGTTCCTTCTGCCTACCCTGCTGTGTGCGGGATACAGCGTGAAGCTGATATACCTATACTTTAAAATTACGGTTTTTTTTACCTCACGCTGTATTCTGCTCATAGTAGAGTAGATGGAAGCCAAATTTAAGATACTCCGTAACCCAGTTTCGGACGAATTTTTGACGAATTCTTCCGAGTGGGAATCAACCACTCGGAAATCCACAATCATCGTTTTTACAGTCGACTGCGTCACGACGGCCTTAATTAAAGTAGAATATAATATAGCTACACGCAATGCCTCCAGAATTCGGCAGAAAGTGGGGAACGGAGTGTCTTAACACTAGGTTCCCTCTGCCTACCCTGCTGTGTGCGGGATATAGCGTGAAGCTAATTTAATTTTTTAATTTAATAATATAGGTATATTATTTACCTAATATGAAGAACCTACATACCCTTAGTCTATCCATAGGCCCTTTCGGCCATAATGTCTAACAACTTTGCGGAAAATCAAATGTTGTCTTTACGTTAGTTTAGGCCAGGCGGCGGCTGATAAATGACTATTCGAACTAATCGTATTAGATGCTGGAATAAATGGATTAAGGTTGTATTTAACATATTGTACCATTCATGAATATAGGAATGGTAGAATTATATTTCTTTAGCAATTTGTCTATTACAATTTCAATAGACAAAACAAATAATACAATTGCAATAGACAACACGCAGCGTTAAGTTACGCCAATCACATTGCAATGTCCCGAAATTTAGGGAAAAACTGAGGAACATAGTGTCTTAACACTAGGACTCTTTTGCCTACTCTTCTCTGCGTACAATAAGTGGCGGAACTAAACGCCGATTGTCGACAATACGTTAAAATAAACATGTAAGTATTGTAGGATCTTTATTTAGTACTCTCGTTATCTCTGGCGTCGGTTAATTGATATGTTGCATAATTATAGTTTAAGGGTCGAGCAATTTGTTCCCGATACACTAAACGACCGTTAGTTAATCTTTATTACAATGTTTACTATCATTTATTCAAGAACTTACTTATCCTTATTTGCGGCTAACTTAGATATCCACGCCTTGTTGTTTCTATGTATGGAAACGTATGTTATATATAAGCTGTAAATTGAGTAAGTAGTTTATTTTTCTTTAGGCCGTTGTGACACGTCACTATGTTTCTCTTTTCAGTTTCTCTTTAGTCTATTTGGTTATATTGCGCATTTACTGCCTATATCTAACCATTGCGGTAAAGATGTTAAAAATCAACTATATTTAATAGAAATAAAACATAATTAAATTGATACACGTCGTTTGAGAGTTCTAATCCCACTCGGGGTTGGTTACGTTTAAGTTTTAAATACGCTTTATCCCAATTTAAAATTATTTTGAAAAGCAAAATCCTAACAACCCATTTGCAGTCTGACGCTGTTCCATGACGCCACCACGGCCTTAATAACATTTTTCCATAATTATTTCATATTTTATTATCTTTTTTATAGTTATGCACAAAGCTCATTTATGATTAAAAGATAAAAGGGATATACGGATATATGATTATGTTATAAATTAAAATAATAGGAACCGTTTACTTAGAACATTTAGTTATTTTTTCTTGTAATATATGTGTTATTTGAAAGATTCTTATAAAGACTACTAGTACTAAAGATTTGTAAACTTCACTTTCCCGCAAGGTAGGCAGAGAAAACCTGGTGTTAAGACATTCCGTTTCATACTCCCCACATACACGCAACTATGCGTGCCTAGCGGCGGAACTCATCGTTGCGTTTTGTCTACTTTTAAATACAATAATTTACCCGAGTGGAAATCGAACCCGTAACCCTCGTTTTTACAGTAAGACTGCTAAGTATTTTTTGTGTTATATTATTAAACATCTATGTACATTTTGTTGTATATTATACGTATTATATTTGTTATTGTAAAAAATAGTTTTTTTGTGTATCCGACAGTTGTACAGTTTAACGCTTCACCAAAGACTGACGGTGCTTACTTTTTATATGGATCTAACAGGTAGTTTTGGAATAGAAACATTTCAATTTACAATCTTCGAATCACGTTACCTGATCTACAAAAAATCTATTTACTTTCTCTTTCTTTCTATCTATTCACTTAGTATTACAAAATTATAAATAACAATTTATACTTTAATTATTTACTTAATATAATAAAAAGCATCTTCACGCAGTTTCTCACATATCAGTGTAGGCAGAGGGAACTTAATATTAAGACATTTCGGTTCCCAAGTCACTTCCGTTTGCCACTTACCGCTGACTTCAAGAGGCATTATGTGTTGAGTGGTGTAACTCAACACCGCGCTTTACCTCGTTCCCAAAGCGACTATATTAATCAAATATTTAATTTTCGCGAGTGGGAATTGAACCCACAAATTTACAGTCGCACGCTTGTGTTCCTGCGCCACGACCTCTATCAAACTAGCTAAGAACATATGTCACAAAAAAAATAACAAATATCGGGGAAGCTATATTAAATTCATTTATTAACGTTATCTTTATACAATCCTGCATTATCTTTATATGTTCCCAGACAACCCTACAGAATATAACTCTACGATGAAGCCGCACATTGTACAATTCAGCATTTTATACCTAGATATATGATTTATTATTGCACACTTAGTTCAAATTCTTCTTAATTCAAATTAGTTCCAATGCCTCCAGAATCGGTAGAAAGTAGGGAACGAAGTCTCTTAACACTAGGTTCCCTCTGCCTGCTTTGTGCGGGATACAGTGTGAACCTGGTTTATTTATTTTTTATTTCAAATTAGTTCGCATACAGTTATTAAAGCGACAACATTATCATTTTGGTGTATTTTTGTTATTCTTCATTTTATCAGTAAATAGTTTATTAAATTAATAATTACAACAGATGCGGTAACCATAAACACAACTTCATTAAAACGAATTATTTCATAACTTTAATATCCACAATATAGACTCATATTCAAGGTTATAACTTATGAAATTTACAGCTCAATTAAGCATTTTATAATAAAATAACTAACGCTATTAACGTTACTTATAACTAAGAACATATATCATTATATATATACATACCTAATAAAAAGAGTCATAAAAATCAGTTTAAACCAGAATTCAAAGTTCCACTTTAATGTTTTAACTTAATAGTGTTTTACTTACCTCGCTTATCGATCGAGATGTAAGTAGCCGTCTGGCGGCAGGTGTTTTTTGAAAACTGGTAAAAAATATTAAGAGAAAAAATCTGAGGGCGTCGTGGCGCAGTGGCACAAGCGTGTGATTATAAGCGGGGGTTATGGATTCGAATACCACTCGGGGGAACGATTGATTTAATATTTTCATTTCCTCGCACTGGTAAGAGAGTAAAGAGCGGCGTTGAAATCCAGCAATCAACACGTAATACTTCGGTTATTTCGTAGAAAATGGAGTAATTGGAGTAAAAGCTCGCTAATCAATACAACAAGCAACCGTCTGGCAGCAGGTGTTTTTCGAAAGAACTGGTAAAAAATATATAAAAAAAACGTAGAGCAAACAAACTGAAGTGATCATGACTTTCCAATGTATTTTTTACGAGGCCTTTTCTGTTCCCACAAACACGTGCTACCGGTTAAGTAAACATTGACGCAACGTATATACTTAAATGTCACGGATCATTATTTATTACCAAATTCAATGATAAAATAATTATTGGAACTATCGTCAATTGGTTTTATAGAAGATACTGTTTGTGGGTATAGAAGAATTGAAAAAATATATTTAGAATATTATCACTCTTTAACTCGTACAGTTGAATCGAACGTGGCGTTAAATTACGCCACCTGGTGATCTCTTAATATAAGTCAGAGAGTGGAGAACGAGGTGACATAATATCAATATTACTTTAATTAAGTTAAAGTAACAAAAAAGTATATTTTAACATTATAGTAAACAACAGTTAATAACAGTTACGAAAAAGAAAATATCCTTGTTATATCCATAACCGTTTAAAGTAACGCATAGTTAGTATAAATTGTTATTTTTAACGGTTCATTTGCCCGTACGCTACAGCCACGTAATGGCCGACCCACAGCTGTCATAGAGCTGTCGGATATAAATTTTAAATAAACATTTCAATTTTTATTAGGATTATGACAAAAACGTTGTTTGGACAATGATAAAAACGAATTAGTTAATATGTCATTAGTAGTTTTCGAATGTTAATTATTTTATATTTGGTAGTTCTTGTCTTTTAGTTTATATATATATATATATATATATATATATATATATATATATATATATATATATATATATATATATATTGTCTCTTGTAAACTCTTGATATTCGTGGTGATACTTCCAGGAATCCGTGGCGCAGGGGCACAAGCGTGTGACTGTACACCCGACAGGTTGTGGCTTCGATTCCCACTCGTAAAGAGAGAGATTTTAATATATTATGTTATTTCTGAACATGATTTACTTCACGTGTCACACCTAGTTTATTTTTATTTAAAAAATATATATATTATACCGCATAGCTATAGACAGCGAAATTGTGCGGCGTAGATCGCTGAGGCTGTCCTGAGCTACTTTACACAATTTGCGTGTTGAATGGCGGAACGCAACGCCGCGTTGTGCCTTTTTATAGTTTACCGAATTCTATTTAATTAAAATTAAATTGTTCACATTTATACACCATAAACGACATGTTCATATTGTAGCAGATGGTATGTAAACGTACTACTTTTTAAACGCCTCGTGAATGAATTTAATTAAATAGACACTGTTAAACGAAGGCACGCCATGTTACTGTTAGGGGAGGAAAACGAGAGTCATCCTTCAATTTGTACGTTTTAGTTAAAATTAATGAATACGGCATGTCGTAGGTTCAATTCTTGCTTGAAAATGTTTGTTTATATTATTCCATTTTGAGATCCGCCATTCAACAGTGAAGGTTTACAAACAGGCGAACAATATGGAAGAAATATAAAAAAAAACAGCTTCACGCTGTATCCTGCACACGGCAGGGTAGGCAGAGGGAACCTAGTGTTAAGACACTCCATGCCCCACTTTCTGTCGAATTCTGGAGACGTTGTGTGTTGAGTGGCAGAACTCAACCACGCGCTTTTGCCTCGACACCAGAGCAAAGAAATGGAAATATAAATTTAAGTAAATATTTCATCTCCTCGAGTGGGGATCAAACCCACAACCAGTCGGTTTTAAAGTCACACTTTGTGCCAATGCGCCACGATTGGCCACTGGCAAAAGACGCGGGTTCGTGTCCCGCTGCGTTAAATTTCTTATACATTTTCATCAAATAGAAGAATATCGCTTCCACTCTGTACTCCGCTACCCCCACCTTTATAAAGAAAACCCCCTGTTCACCTATAATACAGGAAATTAAGATTCATAAATCAACCATACAATTTAATATAAGAATAATTTGCGTTTCATTATACACGTAGAGACATAAAAGGTTAAACTTACACCATTACTTCTAAGAAATGAACTCTGTTTTGTTAAATGATTAATGCTCACCTAATAATGAGTAACGGAGTCGTCAAAAGTCCCACTTCGATAATTAGCTTAAGCCATAGAAATTTGCAATGGATTTTAAATTCTATTACGCAGGTACAAGGTTCAAATTTCTAAATTTTTGTTTTATACTATAATTTTCGTTGATCGCAACGCACCTGCAGCGACTATTCAATGCTGTGTTGTTGTCTCTTTCTAATTTGGTTGGTGTGAAAGAGTTAGATGTATGTTACGGTGTTTGTAGGTGCTAATATTTCTAAGAATCTGTGCAGGCACAGCAGTTATTTGTTGGTCGTTCCTGCTTTGTTGTGTTTGCAATGTATAAAAATAATATTTAATTATAACTTAATATGTTAAAACAATTATTATAAAATTATAAGGAAATTAAATATTTTACAGGCCGGTCGTAGCTGGTCGACAGGTTGTGGGTTCGATCCCCACTCGAGGAAGTGAAATATTTATTTACATTTATATTTTCATTTCTTCGCTCTGGTGTCGAGACAAAATCACGGAGCTGAGTTCCGCCACTCAACAGTCAATGCCTTCAAAATTCGGCGGAAAGTGGCGAATGGAGTGTCTTAACACTAGGTTCTCTCTGCCTACCCTGCTCGAAAACTAGGCGGTGCTTCGGGAGCGAACTGTCTTAACAGTAGATAACTGTCTACACTGCTCTATATACGAGAGAAAGCTTGAAGCTCTATGTTAAAAGAGTTGAGTAAATCTTAATTGTAATTAACTATTAAATATTAATTATTGATATTTTATTATTGATTGATTTGTTTGTTTGGAAGTACAATAATCAACTAGCACTTGATTAATTAATTCCAGTGTAACAAGTAGTATTAATAATTAATTTATAATTAATTTATAATTAATTATTAATTGTTAACGCAAATCAAATGATCAATAATTAATAAATAAAATTAAAAAAATAAATCAGCTTCACGCTGTATCCCGCACAGCAGGGTAGGCAGAGGGAATCCAGTATTAAGATACTCCGTTCCCCACTTTCTGCCGAATTGGAGGCATTGCGTGTTGAGTAGCAGAATTCAACGCCGCGTTTTCCTCGACACCAGAGCGAAGAAACGGAAGTATAAATTTAAGTAAATATTTCATCTCCTCGAGTGGGGATCGAATCCACAACCAGTCGATTTTACAGTCACACTCTGTTCTCCTGCGCCACGACTGGTCTCAATAATAAATTAATATTTAATTGATAATTACAATTAAAACTCTCTCAACTCTACATATTACATAAAATCTAACAGAATAAACAGCAAGTACACTGTTATCAAATGACTGAGCCAGTCTAATCGAGTGGTAGTAAAGCGAGAATGCTCACGTACCACCCACATATCAATGCGGCGTGAGGTGCACACGAAATCGTCTCTTGTGTAGACTAAAAATGTATGAAACGATAAGATTTTTATAGAATTGTATGCTTGGAGTATCTAATTTATATATTTTTTTGTATTGTAATTGAAATTTTAAGAGAATAATTTAAAATTATATTGTTCTTTGCAAAATCGTGTAATCTAAATTATATATATATAATATATGCTTGTGTTATCATATATCTACATAATATAAGCTATCCAAATGCGATTTCGCTCGCTTAAAATATAATAAAACATAAATTATGTGCAAAAAAAGGTTGCGCCCGATGACAAGTATACCTTAGTACTTACATATGATATAACTGTTTTTTCATACCTTTATTTACTAAGCTAAACTAAGACTAACAACATTATTTTTCTTTGACAGGTACTGAACCTGTTACCACACCAGAAATGCACTTAGAATATGTTGAAGAAACCAACAATTTTGAAGGAATCACAAATTAATACAGCCACAAATTCGTTAGAATTAACCTATTAAAGGACCTAATAGTATAACTATAGTATTAATATTTAATATCAAAATTTATGTTCTTGACATTTGATCTACTTACCCGGCTGCGCGCAAAGGAGGCTAATGTGTTGGTTACATTATTCGTTTTGAACATTTCAATAGATTTAAACAAGAGTATATTTATTAAAACTTTATATAAGTTTGATTTAGGATTTAAATCTATACCAGATTCAATGAAGATATGCCAAGAAAAAGATCACTATATGTTTATATTCACAGCATTCTACATATTTTACTTATAAAAATATCGAATTAACTCAAAATCGTGTACAACACGATCGATACTGAAAGACTTTTACCACAATCTATTTTTTCTTTTATATTTCTTTCTATATACCGAAATTAGACAACGTTAAATATTGCTGAATACTTTATACTAGCATTAGTAGCGTTTCGAGCACACCAATCGATACAAATACATACATACATACATACATATGTAATTTTTCTTCTCAATAAGCAATGAATTATTAATTTGCCCATCGCAAACAAGGGTTAGTCTAAAAACTATTCACAAAGGCGGGCTATTATGCAGGAGAAATGGAGGTAACGCTTATATAGAACAGTAATAAAGGCTTTCAATTTATTTTTTCGTAAACACTCATTCATATATGTATGTAATACTAGGTCTTAGCTGCGGCTTCGTCTGTGTATGAAGAAGAAGTATGTTACAACGCATTTTAAGTGCCAGAGGTGACTCTGATATTGAGAATTAACATTAAGTCTACCTAAATAAATGAAATATCTATCTTTAAAAAGATTTTTTAATTTTAACCAGTAGATACTGTGATTTCAGCTCCTCACTTCCGTTCCCAACCATCTGTCGAATTCTTGGTACATTGTGTGTTGAATGGTGGTACTCGCCGCGCTGTGATTCTTTACCAGAGCGATAATATGAACAAAAAATTTCAATCCTCCAAGTGGAAACTTGGACTTGGTCTTCTCTTCAGTCTGAAACTTTATTCCAAGTGGTATCGAACCCACAAGTGTCGATTTTACAGTTGCCATCCCTGCGCCACGATAAAAATTAAAAAAAATCAGCTTCAAGCTATATCCTGCACATAGCAGGGTAGGCAGAGAAACCTAGTGTTATGACACTCCGTTCCCCACTTTCCGCCGAGTTCTGGAGGCATTACGTGTTGAGTTTCGGAGCTCAATTCCGCGCTTCGCCGCGACACCAGAGCGAAGAAATGAAAATATAAATGTAAATAAATATTTCATTTCTTCGAGTGGGGATCGAACCCACAACCAGTCGCACTTAGTGCCCCTGCGCTACGACTGGCCTCAATAACAATGACTATATTAAATATAGATACTTAATATTATTAATTCTATAACCAGAAAGCCTCTATGTCTTCTACCGCTACATCGCATGCAGCGGTCCAATTTAAAGAATGGCGTAATCAGTGAAGTTGCTATAATAAATTAAACTTTTTACTTCCAACGGATGTATGGAAGTACGGACGAAGAGATCTTTAGATTAGATAAAATTGGAGTGAAAAGCTTTGATACATAAAGGAGTGTCTTGAAAATACATTTTATATTATTTCCTCTTTTTTCGGAAAATAATTACTAATAATGTTACTTTTACTTTTGGTTCCGCTTCACGTTTAATCCCGCATAAAGCGGGGAAAATGTTGAAGTTGAAGAAAACAATCTGTTTCCACTTTCAGCGATAGTATTTGATATTCATTTAGAGGTGGAAATTAATTCCACGCTTCGTTTTGCCAAAGTGGGAATCGAACCCACAACCATCGCGTCAATAGTCAAACGCTGTCCATTGCGCTGCACCGTTTGGTTAAATATATAAAGGAAATATTTTAATAGTCTTGTTACCAGATTGAGAAAGGGGAACCGAGAATCAATGCGTTCACACTTAGACACTATCGCACTGCGGTTCCCTTAACTTAGTTTAAATAAATCAAAGAAAATAACATAATTAAAAAACTTTTTAATAATAAATAATAACATAATTTAAACGTTTAAATTATTATTAAAATAAGTAATTTAATAAGAAGAATAGTATTTCACATTGTCCAGATCCTTGTATTTTTTTTGAATATGATACATAGCGTTAAACCCACTGTTGATAAACCAAAGGTCAAAGTAATAAAGATAGCTGGTTGGACACTTTATATGTAAATAAAATTTGCTACGCAATATCACTTTGTGGATAAAACTGCAATATGTTTTTTTTTCAAAAGTGTTAACGCTGAAACTTTTCGGTTTATTTGTATTTATATATATCTATGGATGTTTTATACGACGTCAGTGACACAAGTCTCTGTTTTACACTGAAAGTGTGCATGCACGTTTAATATACCTTCGTATTATTCATTTTTCTTAATGCTGTGTTTCGCATAACACTCTGTTCTCCACTTTCGAAGTTAATTCGAAAAATTGCATATTGAGAGGTGGAACGCAATGTTGTTTTTATTTTATTTTACCAAAGTAGAAAATAATAAAAAAAACAGCTCTCTGAGATAGTATCGAACCACAATCTCTTAATATACAATTTCTAATATGAGTTACCTAGTAAAGGTATATAAGACATAAGTTATTTCTTAACCTCTTAATATACAATTTCTAATATGAGTTACTTAGTAAAGGTATACAAGACATAAGTTATTTGGTACATTTGTTTTAAAGCATTGCTTGTTATACAGTGTTAAACTAAAAAAAAAACTTTAAATAAAATAACATACCCGTTATATTATTTAATTCTATGATATATTAGTTGATATATTATAGTCAGTACACAAGAAACTACAACGGCTTCAAAAATTCCAAAGTGTTTAAATTATCGAATTGTACCAGTCATAAAATTGTTCTTCCTAGAATGAGTATGTTTATCGTCTATTTGAATTTCCAGTTAGCGTTGAAAGAAATTTGATATTGTACGCATTACTCAATGCCTGTTAACCAAAACAAAAAGCGTAAAGTATATCTTACTTTATATAATTACGGCTTCGCTCGCTTAAGCTTATTTCTGTATTGTAGCCAAAGGATAATTAAGTTTTTTTTTATTTTATAAACACTATCCTATGACCTTTCTAATATTTCTAAGAATATGTATACAAAGTTTCATGATAATCGGTTAAGTACTTTTGACATGAAAGCGTAATAAACAAACTTAGATTCACATTTTCAATATTAGTATATTTATATTAGTATAAAATATGATGTACCTAAAAAATGTTTTAGCTTTTTACGAAACTTTATTTAACGTTGAATTGTAGTAACAACGGTATTCCCAGAATAAGAATCGAACCCATAACGATGACCTCACATTGTAATTCAACACAAGACTGCCAAGACAACTAAGCAGCTTACTTGTAAATGTAATATGAAGTAGTAATCTACGCAAAATTAAGAGAAAAGTCAAGGGGGTCTCATTTACATAAGGATACCGTATTAAATATTCATTAGATAAGTTTACAAAGAAGTTGCGCGGTCTTATTAGACTGGGGGAGTGAATGGGATGACTTTATTTCTTTAGATTTCGTGTTCAAAAGTACCTACCTACCTATGTTTCTTAATTGTTATTGTGGTTGGAGATGCTAACAATGTTAGCCGTAACTTTGGTAATGGACAGTAATTTTAAATTTATGTAACCTTTTTAGGGTTCCGTGATGTCGTCCCAAATGGTTAAACGGGACGACATTACTAAGACGCCGCTGTCTATCTGTCCGTCAGCCACCAGGGTGTATCTCCTGAATGATGATAGTTAGACAATTGAAATTTACACAGATGATGTATGTATAATGCCGCTACAACAAAATAAATAAAATACAATAAATATTCAAAAGTGCTCCCTACAACTGATTTGCTTTTTGCCGTTTTTTTTATAGGTGGTGCGAAACTCTTCGTATGCGAGACGGACTCGCACTTAGTTATTTTTTCTGTAATATATTAGCTTTACGCTTTTACCGCATAAGTAGAGTTGCTAAAGAGAACCTAGTGTCAAGACATAGCATTTTGAGTGGCGGAACTTAACCCCGCGCTTTGTCTTGTAGCCAGAGCCAAAAATTTAAAAAAAAATTACCATCAATAGTCGTACAACGTACAACAGTTGTGATTACAGTATTCTGACTGTGTCATAACACTAGGTTCCCTCTGCCTACCCTGCTGTATGTACATATACTTACTAATATAACTCAAAAGAATTAAACAGAAATTTTTAATGCGTATTCTAATTACAACATACGAGCGATGGCCAAATGATTGGTGGTTGAAACGTTAATCCTAATTAGTATTAGAGTAATAAAAATTATTGCCAACTATCGTAAAGTCGGTTATTATGTAGGCCTGTTTGCCTTACGAGCTTTAAGGAAGTGCCAGTGGTTTGAACAAGTTAAGAATTTTTTATGTTTATTTCTGAATAAGCTTCATAATATTGGTTGATGGAAAAGATATTGATATTTTATGTTCTTTAACAGTTACGAAACAAGATGTTTAAACTGAGCTATTTAAAATTGTTTTTCAAATAATATCAGGAATACCTGTCTGTATATTTGTATTGATATTTCTTCTTGATTAAAGTCGACTCGGATAAAAACGTTAGTTACCTAGATTTTTTATAATGATAACATTTCTTTCACTTCATATTTTTGCATAAAAAGAAACTAAGAAAATAAAAAATATATGAGAAAATTACGTAGTTATTTTTATACGAAATAATTTTAAACATTTACAACTACTTGGTGCCTACAAGGCTCTCTAAAGAAATACTACTAAATGTCTAACTAGAACGCCTTTTGTTATGCCATTTGACCTTCAAGTCAACCCGACTATTATAGATATTGAATGTATAATAGCCACCTTCTGAAAGCTAATATTCATTATTCTGTATATGATATGTACATAAAATAATATTATGTTAATTAAAATCTGTATGTCTGTACTAATATTTTAAAATATAAGAAACTTTGTATGATTGTTAGACTGTTACAGCTAATCTGCTAAACTGTTTTTTATGAAATTTTGAAAGATTAGAAGACATAAGGCATTTGTTCAAAAAAATCCAATATTTGTTGCCATGTTTACTGTTTTCAAATACATTTGAAGAAACCAGCCTCCTACATATTTTTACATCATACAAAAAAAGTGCTCAAAAGAAAAAAAATGGCTCTATCTATCTTATTTTTTACCTTTTTTCTTTTAAAAGTAAACGTTGGAATCGCTACGAAGAACGAAACTAAAACATATATTTTACAAAAGGTAGGTAGGTAACTTACAAGAACCAAGTCAGTAGTATTATTGAATATTTAATTGTGTTTCGGTTTAAACGCCTGTTCCAACTTCCACTATCTAATTGACATTTAAGTTTGTAATTTTGTTTTAAAATAAGATTTACAAAGTAATTTAAAACTATTAATGTCTTGCTTTTTGTGACCTGTAGGTGTTAATGTGTTGTTTTTCTTTTATATTAATAATATTTTTCTATCGTGTTTTTTTTTCTTACATTTTTAATATAATAATGCATAATTGGCAGAATTTTAAATTTTGTAAGACACTTCCAATTTTCCAATTCTTGAGGCATTGAGTATTCAGTGGAGGAACCCGACGCCGCGCTTCACCTCGTCACCAGAACGTGGAAATGAAAATATTAAATAAAAAAAGAAACGTATAAAAAATTTATCGTAGCAGGACTCGAACCCGCGCCTCCTGGAAACCGACCAGGCGCTCATACCACTTAGCCATACGTTCTCATCAAGCTACGTCGAAATGAATTTATTTATACGCTTGTTATAACTTATTTATGTTGTTAGCAACTCTGTAGGGATCGGTCCTCCCGGTTGGTTTTCAGGAGGCGCGGGTTCGAGTCCTGCTACATTCAAATTTTTATACAATTTCTAAATAACTATTAAACACTTTTCTAGTGGAAATCGAAGCCACAACCGCCGCGTTTGCAGTCACACGCTTGTCCACCTGCGTCACGATGGCTTAGATAACTTAAATAAATCACATGCTCACATTATAATTATTCAAGGCTCGTGTAAATCACGTTCAGTGTACGGACGGGTGCGTAATATGTATTTCCAGACCATTGAAACAAATAAGGATTAAATTAATCTTTTAAGCGGATCTTCTTTTCCTTACTTTTGCTTATTTTGTTTTCAAATATTTTAATAAAAAATTTCTTATTTGCAATATTTTTTTGCTTTTTCTTTTTTTTTTTAATTTTAATTTCAGCTCGATACCTCCACCTAGTCTACTAAAAAAAACGGTCTTGACAGACGGACAGACAGACGAGCAACAAGAACGAAAATGATCCAAAGGGTTCCCTTTTTTCTTTTTAAGTAAGGAACCCTAAAAACCCCAAATCTATTATAATCAATTAACTAATCCAAGATACATATCTAAATACTATCTTTAGTAAGACAATACAATTTTAACCTGCCCCGTATAAAGCAAGAGCGCTGTCGCTCAAAGCGGGCACCATCTAGTAATTGTTGGGTGTTGCCGCGTAATAATAGCGTGCTTGCGGTCTCTGTGTAGAGTAATGTGTGCGCAGAGAAAACTAAAAAGTATTTTTTTAAATTTTATATGTATAGATTAAATTGATTTTGAGTTTTTTTGTTGTAAGATATATGAAAAGAAATTATGCATCAAATTGTTTTTGTATGGAACATGATATTGAGCATCGTATTAAAAGTAAGTATTTTCTAAAACTCATTACATTAAAGAACCACGAAGATTAAATTTCTTTTATGCACTCGTATAAGCAGTCGCTTGTATCCACAAAGTCTAAAGAAAAATCAAAACTTTACACAATGCAACACGTCAAAAAAAAACAAATTAAATAAAAACATCGTTCATTTATCAAATATTTATTTACTGTATCATAGTACCAAATCTGTAACCTGAAATATATTCATTATACTTAACTATTTATATTTCCATTTCTTCACTCTGGTGTCGAGGTTAGGCGCGGCGTTGAGTTCTGCCACTTAACACACAATGCCTCCAGAATTCAGTAGAAAGTGGGGAACGGAGTGTCTTAGCACTAGATTCCCTCTGCCTACTCTGCTGTGTGCGGAATACAGCGTAAAGCTGATTTGATACTGAACTGTACCTAATATAAAAATATACTAAACAAACAAAAGTTTAAACTTTTATATATAAATAATAAATATTCTTTCACAAAATCTAATCTACATGAAAGAAGAATCGTAATAATATAGGTACAGCGGGAATTAATCGCGGCGCGCAATAACGAGTGAATATTTAATTGAACGGCCGCGTGGGGGTCAGTGATCGGCGAACGACCGAACTGGAGTCCGAGATATGTATGTATGTGGATGAAAGAAAAAAAAATACTGACTACACATCTATGTAGGTGAGGGTTTGTGGGTTATTTTTGGTGTAAATGTTAGTGTTTCGCGGGTTTGCTTCATGTTGCACTTTTCTTTTGTGTAAGTTTACGCTGAACCCGCATGTAGCTGGGTAGGCTACGGAAGCTAGTGTATAGACACTACGTTCTTTCCAATTTTTGCCCATTTTTTGAGATATTGTGTGTTGCGTTGCGGTAATCAACGTCCCGGTTTGTCTTATACCAGCGAGGAGCGAGGAAATGAAACAAATAATATAAATCGGAGAATCGAATCCATTGCCATAGTGTTTACTATCGAAAGCTGTGGTACTGCGCCACAACTTCCTCTATGGAAAAAATATTGAAATAACTTAAACAATATCTTCACAAACTAATAAAGTAAAAAAATAAATAAATAAAAAGCACCATGTAATAATCATTGATTAAAACCAGCTATTTTGCACCCATACCGTAAGCTTAACCTCATACGTTTTACCAATTATCGCATATACATTTTTAGGGTGACCCATTGTACCACCGGTGTTATTGAACCCGGGACCCCCTAAATAATCCCCTATTGTTGACTTTGAAACGGAATTATTACTTTTTACGGTTTAGCAAGCTCGTATTTTACTTATCTCACGTGAATAGTAATTGTATTATTCTTTTGTAAGCGAGGGTTGCCATTTGTTGTGTCCCCTCAAGATCCGATGCGGTTTTTAAATACTTTTTTCGTTGTGTGTAAAAAAACGATTTTTTTTTATTTCAATTGCGATTGAAAGAACGAATGGAATGATAAAATAACAAATAACAATAAGTGCAGATCAATGTTCAAGTGTACGTTGGTGTCTACTTTAAATGTTTTTTTATAATTTTATTATCTTTTTAAAAAATATGTTTATTTATTACTTTATATTATAAAAATAAATTAATTATTTTTTTAAATGACAAAGAAGAATCAACGTAGGCTTACTTACAGGCTTTAAAATGTTATTTCATTTTAAACATGCTTCGCAAAACTTAACTTTTAATATTGGTGCATTATCGCAAGCCTAAATGTCCAGCGTGTCTAATAGCTATAATAATCTCACGCGATACGCGATTATTACAGGTTCAAATACTGCTCGATATGTTAAATACTCTATCATAAATACTTAATAACTTTTTATGTAAAAACTGTTTTTTTAGCTTCATCCTTCATCCCTGACCGGAAAGCCCGAAAGGACGGACCTCGAAATGCTACGGTTTTTGCATACCTCTTTAGCCTTAACTCTGACATCAACTTCTTCATATATATATAAAATTACAATTAAATAAACATGCATTCTATTAGTAGATAGGTACAAAATTTAAAAAATAACATAACAAAAATAAACTAAAAATACGTTTTTTAACAGAACACATTATTAAGACGCATGTAATGAGCACAAACTCAGTAGGCAATCCAAGATTCCATCATCCATTTTCCATCGTCAGACCAGCTCGATGGTACCATCGCATTGTATTGTCGTCTAATTTACATATAATTGGAATAGTGATATAACAAGTAGAAATACATGTGATTCAGATTTTTTTATAGTTACAGCGCGACCTAATAAAAGCGAATTAATAAAAACTTCCATTTCATACTGAATTAATAAAAACTTATATTACTGATTCTAAATGAACTAACAATATTTAAAATTACATACCACCTATAATTTGTGTTGAACTAAAATCGTATTAAACGTGGGAACACTAAAACCTGAGTCATGGTGTAACGGTATCTCGAATCTTGATACCGTCACAGCGGTAGCTAGGTATTTTAAATAAATTATACCAATTATTTAAGGCTATCATGGTGCAGTAGCACAATGTCTGATTGTAAACACGACGCTTGTAGGTACGATTCCATTTGAATGTGAATGTATATTCATGTCTCAAATATTAGGCGGAAATTAGAGAACAAAGTGTTTTAACACTACATTCCCTTTGCTGTATTAATATTAAGAATATTATACCCAAGATATGTAAGTGGCTGAGGTAACTCGACACAGTCTCATGTGATATATTATTAAGTGGTTTCTGAAATTAGCGCGCTCAACCAATCAAACTCGTCAGTTTTATATCAGTAGGTATAATTATAATGCAATAAGTATACAAGCTTAGAAATCTCCATACAATAGTGTCCTTATTGCTTCGATTATCTTTGAAGATAGCGGTATATAGCCTTAAATTGACTCATTTTCATTCTACAATATGATGAATTTAAATAATGTATTGGTGAATCCTACATACATAAACGTGCACCTAAAGCATATATATATAGTTAATAAATAATAAATATCTTTTTATACTTCTTTTAATGATAGATAGTAGGCAGCCGTAACTTTGAGAAACACGCTCGCCTTTCTGTCCTTATTGAAGATCTGGCTGGCATAAGATAATACATATTTAAAAATGATTATTGTCCTTGATTTATGAGTAAAAAATAAATTATTTTCGTATTCGACTTTCCCGCTTTAGAAAGCCAAATTATGGCGTTGAGTTCCGCAATTCAATAGGTCTCGAATTCCGCCGAAAAGCGGAGGACGGTGGATTTGAGTGTACCTATATGATAATCATATAAATATTATGATATAAAATATAAGAAAATAATATCCATATTTATAATTTATTACAGTTTAAATAACCGTCCTCATTCTCTCAGTTTTGATTCCGTTATCTTATCTGATTTACTCTGGTATTAAGACCTATATCTATTTATATAAAAGGACTTGTGCTGACTGACTGAGGTAAGATGCACGCAGAGCCGTAACCGCTGATGGTAGAAACGTGAAATTTGAGCAGATGTTTATTTTCATATTCTGGACATCCACTTAGAAGGGAATTTGAAAAATTTTTACCCTAAAGGAATGAAATAGGGGTTGAAATTTGTATGGAAAAATTTACGATCTCCTTTTTTAGTAAGAATCTGTAAGAATAATTAATTTAGTTCATTTCCGCTCTACTAATAAATAGAGCGGCGTTTAGTTCCGCCACTCAATACGCAGTCTCGAATTTAGGCCGAAGGTGGTGGACGGAGAGTGTTGACGCTAGGTTCACCCTGCCTAATCTTTATATGCGGGATAAAGCGTGAAGCTGGAAATAAATAAATAAACATAGCAGGATTCGAAATGACTACAATAATACATAACATGTACGCTCATACTTTTTATTTATTTCGTTACGTTGAAATTATATACAGTTGTTACAACTTTTGTTATTGGCGGCCTTGGTAAAAGATTTTTTTAACAAATACCAATACCCTGACATGGGCAGGAACTACATTACTTTGTTATTTTACATGGATATACAACATAGTTTTAATCTATACCTACTGTTGAAAAAAAACTAAAGAGGTTGTTTGTTTCAATGCGATAATCTCAGGAACTGTTAGTTCGAATTCAAAAGTGATTTTTGTATTTAATAGTGCACTTATCGCAGAAGGTTATACGCTGTGTTCTATCACGTTATTCACTTGGAAAAAAAAATGTTACTGAAAAAAAAACGGTAAATGTACCATAAAAGTGAATTTCAATAACAAAATTGAATATCGTCCTTTTGTTTTTAAAGTTTATTGGTGCGTAATTGTATGTAAATTAAAAAATAATCAACAAGACATTACAATAATGAATTGTAAATTGAATCGATCGGGCGATTTGTCGTAAAACATCGGAAACGGAACCAATTATTTTTGATTTTTCTTAACTTCCTGTTGTATCCCGCTTACTAAGAGGGTAGCCAGAGGGTACCTTGTGTTAAGACACTCCGTTCTTCACCTACCAATTTTCCAATTTTATAATTACGTGATTATTAAGACATTTATAGGCCGTCGACATCTATTCCCATTAGAGGGAATGAAATATTTCATATTTTTATTTTTTCGCTCAGATAACCGGACAAAGCGCATGGTCGACTGTTTATAATAAAAAAATATATTTATATAATAATAAATAATACATAAATAGGTTTACACTACCTGTTCTTTTATATTCTGGATACAGCGTAAACCTAAGAAAAATGTCAAATCCGGTTTAAAATCAATAAATGCTAATTGACATATCACTACCTATATTGTTCAATCCCACCTAAGTCAACTAATAGAAACGTACAGACGTACACTTAGTTATTGACCCGTCAGATTGACTACCTATATGTAAACATCATTGATGACTTCGCGTGGGTTCCCAAGATCAAATATTTATGTCCAGTTTGGGAGTGAGCAATATTAGTCGTCAATTTCTAGAGTTCCCACGCTTAAATCACTTCACTGTAGCTAGTTGAATGCGTGAACCAGGTTATGTCATAATAACGGCTGTTTATGAGTTATCTATGGTTATAGTTGGTAAAAAAAACAGTTTCTTGCGTTTTGCTAGCTAGACGGGTGGGCAGAGGGAGGCCTTGTGTTAGGACACTCCGTTTCCCACGCATCGCCCATTTCTTAGAGACGGAGAAATAAAAATAATTGACTTATCCATGTAGACACTCTCTGCGTACACTGCTATATAAATAATAAAGCATCACTCTAAAAGAACATGTATCTATATTAAAAAAAAATTAAAACTACAAAACATCATCTTACTCCTTACTTCCTTTTTCATACATTAAAAAAAATCACAAAAAAAAAACTGTCCATACAGTATCATCAATCTCACATAGTTTTATTCTACCCGTCACGTCTGCGGCTGACCGCGTTTAAACAACAATTTGCACCTACAAAGACCAATTACGTCGATACAGTGTCCATCAAATGGTAGTGAAAAATGTTTGTTCGTTGACCGGCAAAAAGGTCCGGGGAAAAATAGCCCATCCCATACATCATAGCCGATGATCGCCATGCCGCCATGGCAAGGAAAAATCACGGGAAAATACCTCTATAGAATATCGTAGGGAAAATTTTAGTGAACCTTTTTATATGGGTGATTTATATTGAATGTTACTTACGGGTAGCGATTATGACTTATGAGATTGATTTATAATGTGAAATGTGTGGAGTTGGTCGTGGATTCGATTTTTATTCTTAGAATGTTATAATATTGATGGATGGATCATATAATAGAATAAAGATGTGACTGGCTTAAAACGATAGTGGTAAGTAAAATTTTTCCTTTTTAAAATAATTGTATTTGTGATGTTGTCGTTGTTATGGCGGCGTTATGTACTGCCACTGAACGCATAATGTCTCAAAAACTAGGTGGAAAGTGGGTAATGGAGTAGTTATAATATGATAACTTTAACAAGCAGACAGACAGCCAGATAGACAGACAAATATATTTATATTAAAAATCGTCAGCTTACAATAGCTGTGATAAAAATTTGATTTATATAAAAATATATTTAATCGGAAGTGACTTAACAAAACTTAGATAACTAAGATAGACTTATGATAAAATATAATTAATTAAAAAAATGCATTTTTCCTTCCTCGTCCTCGTTCTAGAGTATAGGGCCGACAAAGTCATGCGCAGTATGCAGTAAGATATAATTTATTCTGATCAAGAGATAGTGCGGTATTGAGATTTATTGCTAAGAAAATATGCGGAACCTTTAAAAACATGTTTACCACAATAGAAAATGTAATAAATATTAAAGTGGCGGTTAGGTACTCAGTTGGAATTCTTATTAAAATACATAATATGAATAATAAACAGACATCCCGCATATATCAAGGTAGGCAGAGGGAACATAGGAACTTAGTGTTAAGACACTCCGTACCCATTGAGACACTTCCCCACTTTAGGCTAAATTCTGGAGGCTTTGCGTATGAATGATGGAACTCAATGCAGCACATGCCTCGTTACCAGAGCCAGGAAATAAAATTATCAAACATTTTTCTCCGTGAGTGGAAATAGAAGTCATACTTTGGTATCGCTCTGCGTTTACAGCCGCACGCTTGTGCCACTGCGCCTCGACTTGATGTTAACTTGGCTGGTGATTTGTTTTTTTTTATGTGCAATAAAAATATTGTATAAAAATTAATAATACTCCAAAATGATGTTTAAACGTTTTATCAAAAATGTAGATTATTCAATTCAAATAGATATTAATATTTAAAAACTAGTACATGATACTATTTTTTGTGCAACGTATTTTTAAACTGTTCCAAGTACGATAGCGGTCATCGCTTTTCTGGCCTATACTAAAGAAACCAACTATTTGATCCAGATCCAGATTACCCATATTATTTGCTTATAGTTTTGGTAGACAAGTTTCTAATTACCATTATAAACATTTATATTCATATTAAAAAAACTGGTCAATTGCGAGTCGGACTTGCGCACCCAGGGCAGTACGGAACTATGTCAGAACAACAAAAAAGTAGTGGCTGCTGCTGCCTAATATTTGTCGTTGTAGCGGCAACAGAAATACATAATCAGTTTCACGTTGTATCCCGCACACAGTAGGGTAGGCAGAGGGAACCTAGTGTTAAGACACTCCATTCACCATTTTCCACCAAGTTTGGAGGCATTGTGTGTTGAGTGGCAGAACTCAACACCAGAGCGAAGGAATGAAATAAATATGAATATAAATAAATATTTCATTTCCTCGAGTGGGGATCGAACCCATAGCCAGTCGATTTTACAATCACACTTTGTGCCCCTGCGCCACGACTGGCCACTACAGACTGTCTAACTATCACGGTTCGATTCGGCTTAGGTACAGCCTGGTGACAGACGGGCAGACAAAAAGGTAGACAGAGTCTTAGTAATAGAATCTTGTTTTAGTCTGTGGCTAAAAACATATTGTGAACTCAAAATATAACATACACCGATTTTATATAAAACATGACAAATTTAAATAATATTATATTATATCGCATTTACAATAATCTCATCTTATACAGATAGCAGTGTAGCATTATACAAAACCATGTTTATTCAAAAGACTTGTTAAATTTATTCGCTTAATGCGGATAAGTTTCAGAGAAACAGGAATAACCCTCGACCCGCAGTACCTCGAATATTCGCTTTTTGTTCAGATTTTGTGCTTTACATAGAATTTTAAGGTTACAATACGCCCATATCTTTTATAATTCGATAATTTTAATTAATTATATGGAAATTGATGTTTGTGCTTAGTGGTTAAAAATTATTAACAATACAATTACATTAAAAATATGAAAATTTGGAATTGGAGTGGAGCTGGGCGTCTTAACAGTAGGTTCCCTCTGCCTACCCTACTAAATGCGGGATACAGCGTGAAGCTGAAATAAAATCAAATTTTTGTACAACCCACCCACCTTATATATGAATCAAATTGATTGCTTGATTTGTAACACATAAGCTATAAAAAATCTAGAAAGCTTGTTTCAAAAGATCTGTGTTTTTTTTTAATATATTTTTAGGATTAAGTCTTGACGCTTACATAAGTATTTATTGCAAGATTTTAATTTGTACAGGCCACTGTGGCAGTAACACAGTTTGAGTGTAAACGATTTGGTTGTGGGCGCGATTGCTACGAAGAAAGAATTATTTTCAGTTCAGCGACGTTGAATTCAATAGGAAAAGAACAGAATGCCTTGGCTGGTCTACCCTATATATGGAATAAAGAGCGAATGTAAAGAAACTGTTAAATTTACTATCAATAAGCATTTTTTTGGACTAATTATTCACAAATATTTTTATGTCAAACAAGATATCTTCTAAAATATAAACATAACAAGTTAATTACTTATTCTATAACAGTACGATGGAACAATTGTACCCACTGTAGTTGTTATATTATAGAGCGTCTGGCCGACCACAATTAAACTAGAAACGTACGACAATGCGCCCGAAATTCCATTACTTCTGAAACTAATATCTTTGAACATATACTGCTTTCATAGATTAGTATTCCCATTCGGAGCAATTCAAGAAATTATAGTCATTTGCATTTTGGAACTTTGCATGTTCAAATGAAACGGAATCAACGCGTATTTGTTGTAATGGGTTTTTGCGGTCTGTGGAGATTACCTGAATATCTGGTCACTCCTGAGGCGCAGTCGGGCAGTATCGCTCGGAGTAGAGCGGAAGAGTACGAAGTGTTTTGACACCAAATTCTGTTTGCCTATATACAAAAATATTATAAGTAGATAATAAAAATTTATGTAATTTACGATGATAAACGTAGTAAGTAAAGTAAAAACCGTAGTAAGTAGTAGTAAGTAAAAAAATCCTATCTGCATTAAAAAAAGTAAAACGCAATGGACGAGCCTAATTGCTTTTATATAATTTTATAAGTAGTATTATAAAAATTATACTGGTTCATTATTCTACACTACTGTGGTTAATAGCTTTACAATCGATACACTTATAAACTAGGATCCGCCACATGCTGTGCACGGCGGGTGGAGTTGAGTGATGCCATGTTGTGCAAAATTTTGCGAAATTTTCTATGTCGTCCGCACGCGCTGGGTTAGATTAGTCAAAGTTTAATCTATGCGCGTGAATTTCAAAACGTTCCACAACTTAACTCTATGGGACACATGTTAATCATTTACTCAAAAACTCCAATTACAATTATGACATATAAGACACTTCACCACGTCATCCGCAACGTTCCTGCAATATTTCACAGCTGTATATTTAACGGTCTAGGAGGAGTAGCATTATAACGAAACACACTTTAGACCAGTGAGAGCTTCACTTCGCTCAGCTCAATGAAAAAAAAAACTTTAAAAATAGAAATAATAACAATTTTGACTCATGTACACCTTACAAGGTTTCTTACATCAATTTAATTGGTTGAAAAAAAGATCGCTAATGTGTTAATTCTTTTATACTGTATTTATGTGTGAAACGGGGCTGTAAACGTTAATGTGGTTGGGTTCAATTCACACTCAGGAGAATGATAATTTTTAAATTATTTTTAGACAAAACGCGGCCTAGCGCTTGTCGCTAGTCAACACGGTGTTTTGAGTTGAGCGAAAAATAGACAACAAAATGTTTTAACACTAGTTTTCCTCTGCCTATCCTGATATTAGGGGGATACTGCGTGAAGCTATGTATATCGGTAGTATTTGGCTGCCTCTATTAGAATTATCGACAATAACAACAAAGTCAATAGGTTACGCGATTTATGCAGCACACTTAACATGGTGACATATATTCGGACTTATCTGTAAGTGGCATCACACATCGCGTAATATGAATCGATTGATGTCAAATAGACAATTTGAATCGTTTTACACGATCAGTGAACGAGCTTCTTTCACGGTTTCCAAGAAGCGCGGGTTCATATACTCCCCAATGGTTAAAATATAAAACTTGGCCCCCCCGTAATAAGTCGAAGTATGTGGTTGAAAGAGGAGAATAAAGTGTCTCGACATCAGGCTGAGGGTTCCCTCTGCCTACCCTGCCATATGCAAGAGAGATGTAAAGAAGAAAGAGTATATTTTTATAAAAAAATTGCTTAATTTCTATCTTCATCTTAAAAAAATATACGCAAAATCAATTTAGCTTCCCTTCTACCCTATAAATCTATATGGAAACACACGTCCTTGTTTCATCATTTATTGTCAGTGCAATCACGAGAATCTCATTATCGCCGATTGGTCCAGCCATCTGTCGCCCGAGCAAATAATCGATACTTACATTTGGCATTACAATAGTTGACGATTCACGTTACACCAATTGATCGTTCTACTAAATTTGTATGAAGATTTTTTGTTTATAAATTTTTTTCGGCTTAGTTATTTTTAAAATCCCTTCTGTATTTCGCGTAAAGCAAGGTAGATAGAGGAACCCTGATGTTACAGATACTGCATTTCTTCCTCTTTTGTGATTTCGATCTCATATTCAAGACATTGCTTGTTAAATGACAGATCTCAACGCCACGTTTTATCTAGTTAACATAGCGAATAACGTAATTCCTCCGATTTCATCTGTATATTTCGATTGTATTTCTTTGACGTTTTATTTTTTTCCTATTTCTAATACATAGTAGTAAAAAATAAAATAATTTAATGGGTCATTTCTTTTTTATTTTTTTTTCTAAATCACGTACACTATATTTTAGGATTCCATCGTTATGGCACATAGTTTGCCAACAGTTGTGACAGTACTTACGTCCTACACTTGACTCGACAGACACTTAAAATCTTCGTTTGCGGCTCCCAGCCTCATTTGTCTATGTTTTTACTAAAAAAAAACTTACTATTATAACTAACATATTTTTTTAAATCTAAAAATTTGTTTGGAACTTATTTTATTTTACTCAACTTACATTAGATAATATTTTGGAGGTAAAGTAAGCACGAATTTATTAAGGACACTCGATAACATGAAAAACGGCAGTACCCAATTTTATTATTATAAAAATATCTTTCATGCTATTTTAATATTAGTTAAGTGATTATTAAGGTCTCTGTGTGCGACTCTGAGATATGTAAATTTAGATATTCAGTTTAAATGCACATGCCTCTCGAGAGTTGGCGGTGATAATTGGAACAGTGTTTCACTTCAGTTCTGTCATTTAACAAAATTTGTCATCTAAATATTACACTTTTAGGTAATATTTTTAAATTTATAATATAAATGTATGAATTAATTAATAATTTAATTTACTTACATTCAATTTTAATGAATTTAAAAGCTTATAAAATATAAGAAACTCCATTGAAGCTATTGTGGATCAGGTGGGAAGTATCTTTATTGTGCATCCATTATCAACTATATAAAAAACCATAACTGATCAATATCTGTATACGGAAAATAGACGAGAAAAATTGTTATAAATTTGTGTTGGCGTTTATCTATGTACCTAAAAGACTTCAAGACAATATTTTTTAAATTATTATCAACAGATAATAATTTATAGTTTTCGTTTTTTTACAAAAGAACACTTTTGTGCACTCTAATCTCAGAATTATTATACGCGTATTATTATACGCGTCAATTGATTCTCTAGTAATCTTTAAAATAAGCGAAAAATGTAAAAAATGTCTTTTCTTGACCTACCTTAAAAAACTTAAATTAAAAAAAAACGCTGTTTACCCGAAAAATTGAGTAAAGGTACAAGTTACAGAGCTAAAAGGAAGTAAAGTGGGTACTGGTTCATAAAAATTCAAGCGTGAATGTTTATTGAGATGGCAAAACGATTCTGTATCTGACATCACCCTAAAAGGTTTGGATATTTAGGCAAATATCCTCCGCCTGAACTACTATCGTCGCTGGATTTGTATTGGAGTGCTGGAATATTTTAATGTGTAACTGCTGTTAAGTAGACTAGCGGAAAAATGTTTTTATTATATAATAAAAATAAAACTAAATAAGCTTCACGCTGTATTCCGCACACAGCAGGGTAGGCAGAGGGAACCTAGCGTTAAGACACTCCGTTCCTCACTTTCTGCCGAATTCTGGAGGCACTGCGTGTTGAGTGGCAGAACTGAACGCCGCGCCTAACCTCGACACCAGAGCGAAGAAATGGAAATATAAATTTTAGTAAATATTTCATCTCTTCGAGTGGGGATCGAACCCACAACCAGTCGGTTTTACAGTCACACTTCGTGCCTCTCTTATTATTATATAATCAATTTTATTTAAAGAAATTGTCACAATGAAAAAAAGAAAGCAAATTAAAAATGTACTTCATATCTCGAACAATTATACACTTACATGGCAGTAGGTAGATACCTACATAATAAAAAAATACCTTTTTATAAAGTCAGACAATAATCCAGTTATAGACGGTTACAATTTACAACCCGTTCTGAGTGATTACGACGTTATAGTATATTCGACGAGTCGTGGCCGCTCTAAACTTAGGTTTTCGGAACTTCAAGCATTGTTCACTTAGGTTGAAAAAACTGAAATAAGAAAATCTAAAATAAAATCTGCACAACCATTTACAGCTAACTTTAGGGCGGCCACGACTCGTCGACCGTACTGTACTCGTAAATTTCACGTGCGCCAATACCGCCGCCCGTTTAAGGAGCCACCGTGTTTACGTGTTCGTTTTAATTGAACACCGACTGATCAACGCCGAACTAAAAGTTTGGTGTCGTGTAAATTTTATTTATTACCCATTCATACATATATTGTATGTAGATACATTTTAAACGAAATAAACTGTGTTGTTATAATTGGTTTTCGTTTTTTTTTTGCTTTATTTTTTGTATGAGGAGAAACTGTATGATATTTGTAATTGTTGTATTGTTAAAGAAGTTTTATGATCTTATAATCTATAGAATATATAGAATATATATTTATAAAAATATAAGTTATAAATGATACTATAAAAAAGTATAAAAACTATAATTTTAATACTTTTGATTTAATGAGTGCCTATATATTTTTTACTAATCATCCGTTATACTTAAACTGAGAAATCGAAATAAGTCTATTAAAAATAATAATTTAGAATCAATAATCAATCAATTTCATATAAATTTTATTTTATGCGTTCAAAAAGTTGTATGCAGAGAACAATAAACTAAACGATTGAGTTTCAATGCTCTTCTTAAAACTTTATACTAATCCGTAGAGAACATTTCCGCTGCAAAAACCTTTCTGTGGAGGTGTTAATGATAAAAAATATATCCTTATAGATTTTGTTTGATAGACGATATGTTATCTCATAGAGTTAAACTATACTAGTTTTACCTGCGGCTTCGTCTAGTTTGGTAAAATGGAAATAACTACTCTCGTGTAAGACAAATGACACATTTATGTGTCCGAGGTAACTAACTATACGTACATACAGTGCCTTACCTAAACACGATTCACGTGACATAATATCGTCTAGAACCTGCCTCAATGAATGGACTATCCTAGTAAGTTGTTACTGAGATTAGCGCGTTAAACCAAACAAACTCTCCAGCTTTATTTTTTTTATGAGCTTCACGCTGTCTTCCGCACACAACAGGGTAGGCAGAGGAAACCTAGTGTTAAGACACTCCGTTCCCCACTTTCTGCCGAATTCTTGAGGCATTGCGTACACCAAAGCGAAGAAATGGAAATATAAATTTAAGTAAATATTTCATCTCCTCGAGTGGGGATCGAAACCACAACCAATCGATTTTACAGTCACACTTCCTGCCGATTCCAGCTTTATATTATCAAATATAGATACCCAAGTGACTTTTGACTCCGCTCTCTCCATTTCCACCACAAATCCCATGACAATCAGCATTCAGCACTATATGACGATACATAGATAGATAGATACATATGAAATAGTTCGAGCAAGGCATGTTTAATTAACGTTACCTAATGTGTTGCTAGTGTACTTAGCCGTTAATAGGATGCGGAATACTGACTTGAGGTAATTGCTTAGTGTAAATCTGATAAATCTATCTATATAGCTGTGTTGATGTGTTTGGAAAGAATTTATTGGATTTATTTGTATATTGCGCGGCGTTGAGTTCCGCCATTCAACTTTTTTTTTGTTTGCCTAGGTGTGTACAAATAGCCAAGACGCAACTTTTTTGATAAATGGACTACCAAAACCAAAATAATGTTTCAAATCAAAGCAATACTTCCAGATCGCTCACTTTATAGGTGGAGATCCCATCGCTTAAAACTGTAGGGATCAGATTTTCTAATGAAACTTATATTTAAGAATGATATATGATAGCAGAATAGATTACACTAGGGTTGCCTAAAAGAATCCTGCCGCAATCACCTTTAATTAATGTTTTTCGTAACTCGTTTTTGGATAAAATTGCACTCATATGTTTTTTATGTGAATCGCACATCATTTGAAAGAAAATCGCATAAGGAATTGGAAAAACAATGGTTGCCAGCTCTCAGTCTGCCGCAAGCCCAGGGTTGCCTGGTTTAAAGAGGTCAGTTAATGTTAATATTTGCACTTATGTGTTTTTTTAATGAATTATATATCAAATTAAAGCTTATTTTTTTCTCATCACTAAAACACATGGTTGCCTGGAAAATGGCTACCGCAAGCAAAGGTTGCCATCATTTGAAATATTTTATTCTGATTCCGTTTGACTTAGAATAGACGATGAAATACGCGATTTGCCTTATGTTTTAAAGTAAAATATTATATAATAGATGGTCAATCTTATAATTAATGTTTATTCTAGCTATTTACCTGTTAAATGATGATTATAATCATATTAAGAACATACAAAAAACTATTTAAATATGAAATCATCCTTATTTTCCAAGTGAAATAATGAACCCATGATATTAAGTCTTTGCTAAATCTGTTTTCTAAATACTAATACTAATTTAAATTATCATTTTAAAACGACTAAATTATCTAATTAAATAAATGCTTACAAATATCAATCTATTATAAGGTATTAATTACATCATGTTTCCTTGAGATAATGAAGGGTGACAATTATTGCGTATGTTTTTTTATTAATTAAGAAAATATGGAAAATAACATTTCAATATACTCTCTCTCTCTTTGTCCTCTGTTCGTTTGATTTTTTTTTCTCGTTTTTTTTTTGATAACGGTTGCCGCAATCTTTTCTTTCTCACACAACTTTTAAGAATTTGCATTGAAAGAAATATATATGATAGAATTATAATAAACAAAATTAATTTATCAAAAATAAATTCTAAGAAATTTCGACAGTAATGCCGAATAATAAACGCTATTTAAGGTTTATGACCAGGAGTTGGCAAATATCAATTAGTTGTCTACTTTTTACTATAGATAAACATTTTGCGGCGGTATACAAAGCAAACAAAATGCAATAATTTTATTTTCGTAGATGTATTGTTTCTAAATGCAATAACAGTGCAGATGGCCAAATGAGATGTTTTTGAACATATTACTTAGTTACTTACCTTTCGTTTTGGAGTGAAGACGGTTTTAATTAACATGACAAAAATGAAGATCTGTTTTTTGTGCGAAAATGTGTGTGGAATTTAATAATGAGTTTGAAGTGTAAAATTATGTTGTTGTTTCGCCAAAAAATGAATTTTATACACAGTAACATTTTCTTAAATAGTAACACAATGCACAGTTATCACTTACAGTGTTACAAAAAGTTCATTGTTGTAAAACAAAAATATAAAGAAGAACCCCACTCGAGGAGATGAAATATTCACTTAAATTTATATTTCCATCTCTTCGTTCTGGTGTCGAAGCAAAGCGCGGCGTTGAGTTCTGCCATTCAACACGCAATGCCTCCAGAATTCCACAGAGAGTGGGGAACGGAGTGTCTTAACACTAGGTTCCCTCTGCCTACCCTGCTGCATGCGGGATACAGCGTGAATCTGATTTGATTTTTATTTTTCAATTATTTTATAATGCAAAACGTAAGTATAATTAATGTTTGATAAGTATAATTAAATTTAATGTTTAATATAGGTTCCCTCTGCCTACCCTGCTGCGTGCGGGATACAGCGTGAATCTAATTTGATTTTTATTTTTCAATTATTTTCTAATGCAAAACGTAAGTATAATTAATGTTTGATAAGTATAATTAAATTTAATGTTTAATATTATATATTTTTCTCTGAGGACGAAGAGAGAGATTGAGAGTTTATAACGAGGTAATTTTCCATATTTTCTTGATTAATAAGTAAAATATCTGCAATAATTGTCAACCTACATTATATTATGAAAACATTATGTAATTAATACCTTATAATAGAACGATATTTGTAAACGTTTATTTAATACTAGTGGGCGCGCGCAGCTTCGCCCGCTTATTTGAACCCTTATGGGGTGAATTCTAAAAAACCATGAAACATGTGTTCAATGAAATATTTTTAGGAGTCTGAATTTCAAATATTATAAAAATTGGTGCCGATTAAAAAAAAAACCATACAAACTTTCAGCCCCTATTTTATCCCTTTAGGGTTCAATTTTCTTAAAATCCCTTATTAGTGGATGTCCAGATTATGAAAAAAAACATCTGTCCAAATTTTACGTTTCTACCATCAGCGGCTGTGCGTGCGTCTTACCTCAGTCAGTCAGGTACTTGTTTTATATATATAGATGATAATTTAGTCGTTTTAAAATAACGATTTAAACGAGTATTAATATCTAGAAAACAGATTTAACAAAGACTTAATATCATAGATTCATTATTTCAATGGAAAAATAAGGATGATTTCATGTTTAAATAGTTTTTTGTATGTACTTAATATGATTAAAATCATCATTTAACAGGTGAACAGCTAGAATAAATATTAATTTTAAGATTGACCTTCTATTTTATAATATTTTACTTTAAAACATAAGGCAAACCGCGTATTTCATCGTCTATTCTAAGTCAAACGGAATCGGAATAGAATATTTCAAATGATGGCAACCTTTGCTTGCGGCAGTTATTTTGCAAGCAACCATGTGTTTTAGTGATGAGAAAAAAATAAGCTTTAATTTGATATATAATTCATTAAAAAAACACATAAGTGCAAATATTAACATTAACTGACCTCTTTAAACCAGGCAACCCTGGGCTTGCGGCAGACTGAGAGCTGGCAACCATTGTTTTTCCAATTCCTTATGCGATTTTCTTTCAAATGATGTGCGATTCACATAAAAAACATATGAGTGCAATTTTCTCCAAAAACGAGTTACGAAAAACATTAATTAAAGGTGATTGCGGCAGGATTTTTTTGGGCAACCCTAGTGTAATCTATTCTACTATCATGTATCATTCTTAAATATAAGTTTCATTAGAAAATCTGATCCCTACAGTTTTAAACGATGGGATCTTAGGCCATTATAATATATAAAAAATTAAAACTATACATTTAAATTGTATTATTTACGTGCAGATTTAGATTTATATTTAAACAATTCAATCATAAAATAATAAATATAACTTATTTGAATAAACATTCAACACTGACAGATGAGTCGCTATAAATGACAATTCATAAAAACTACATACATTTGTTTTCAAAAGCATACATACATTGTGATAGACTGAGATCCCAGGGCTCCCAGACCTACGCCCTGTAGCAAAGATTAAATGTTGAGGATTAATAGTCTAATATGTAGTTAAGTCTGTATGAGTACTCACTAACTTGAAAGCGGGGCTCTTTCAGAGGTAGCGCCAAATAAAAATATATCTCTGTCTAGGAGGATTGAGCCATTTCATTGGTCTGGGTGCTAATAAGGGGTCTTGAAGTATTCCGTTAATAATATATATACATATATTATAAATAAAATTAAAGCTTGCTTTACGGTTTGTCCCATTTTTAAACAACCTTTAGTCTGGCATGAAGGAGTGAAGGCCCACGTAAAGGGTCTGATATTTATAAATTAAAAAATATTTCACTCAACACGCAATGTCTCCAGTATTCGGCAGAAAGTGGGGAACGGAGTGTCTTAACACTAGGTTCCCTCTGCCTACCCTGCTGTGTGCGGGATACAGCGTGAAGCTGATAAAAAAAAATAAAAAGAAAAGATAAAAAAAAAATGATTTTTTACATTATTCCTAAAAATATACGACGAATAGTTCTGAAAATTTTAGGTTTTGTTAAAATGACGTAAATCTGGGAGCCCTGGGATCTTGGGCTTTGAGAAAAAGCTGAAGATATATTCAAATTAGGGAACACAATAGCAAACTGAATGAAATGTATCTTTATTGTCGTATCGACGAATTACTCAGTTGAAATAAAAGATCTTTTGTACATTTTTAGAGTGACATATTTACATGTTAATTTGTTTTAGTCTAATTAAAAAGTATATTCTTTTATAAAATCCTATTTTGGTGATAAAGACCAGGTCGTAGTTTCATATTTAGGTCACAGGTAATAGGCAAGTATGTTTTTACTTTAAAATTAAATAAAATAAATTAGCTTCACGCTGTATCCCGCACACAGCAGGGTAGGCAGAGGGAACCTAGTGTTAAGACACTCCGTTCCCCACTTTCTGCCGAATTCTGGAGGCATTGCGTGTTGAGTGGCAGAACTCAACGCCGCGCTTAACCTCGACACCAGAGCGAAGAAATGGAAATATAAATTTAAGTAAATATTTCATCTCCTCGAGTGGGGATCGAACCCACAACCAGTCGGTTTTGCAGTCACACCTCGTGCCGCTGCGCCACGACCGGCCTCGACTTACTTTATTTATTACATTAAAAATATATTTCTAAACAAAATATTTTTTTAGATATTCACAGTGTGGAACAATACTTTAAAATCGAATCATGTCCACGACAGTATCATTTTTTATTCATTTCGTAAATTAAATCCAATTTCAACTATATGGAACTTGCTACTGCAAAAACTACGGTTATGGGTTCGATTCCCATACAGGAGAATGAATTATGTTAATTTCCTTGCTTCGGTAACAAGACGAAGCGTAATTTACATTTTTAGCAATAGCCATAAAAAATAATTTTAATTAAATCCATAGCAGCTCGAGGCAATATAAGAAAAGGAAAACAAAAACCAACAGTCAAACACAGATCGTTGACAAAAATTATATCAAGTGAATACGTTGTTCTTTATGCGTACTCTGTCATATGTAAAAATTACCGACCCGGTATAGAAATTCATATTTCATTTTCATTCTTGATGTAACGATTTAGACAACATTTTTATTTTTGCGTGTGGAGTTTACTTCGTACTTTTAAATTGTAAGGCATGACTTTCACGCTACTTTAGTTGTAGTATGGCAACTGGGAACCTACTGTTAAGACACTTCGCTCCCATTAAGATACTTCCGTTCCTCACTTTCCTCTGAATTCTCGAGGTATTGCGTCTTTTCTCAAGGCATTGTTGTGTTCCTCACTTTCTTCCAAATTCTCGAGTAATTTATTGGCGTAACTCGACGCCGCGTTTTTCCTTGTAACTAGAGCGTGAAAATGAAAATATAACATATTTCCCTGAGTGGGTCCACAACCGTCGCGTTTGACAGTATCTTAAAATTATACATTTATTATATTATTTTTAATTATTGTTAAGAATATTTAGAATACTACAATAAAAAAATAAGAATTTATTATTAGAAATGTTTTGACTAAATTTATTATGGTGGGGCAATATGTCGGTAGATTATAAAATGGATTACAGTGCTTTGTAAGGGCATTTCTGTGACGGACTGCCGGACTGAATAAACGTAAGTGATACCTTCTATTGATTCTTTTTAAAATTATTATTTACAGATTGTTTATTGTGCTTTTATTTATTATTATATTATATTATATTGTTTTACTACGTATAAGATTAATAATGATGTATTTATTAAATTATTGATTGAAACATAATAAATTAGTTTATGAAATTGGGATGTCTTTGTTGTTTTCCTTATCCAGTCCATAAAAAGTAGTTATAAAAATCTAATCAAATTTCACTAATAGATTATTTTTAATATTCCCTCTTTTTACTATATACAATATAAATTATTAAATACTTAAGTACAAGTATTTTTATTAATAGGAATAAATAAATTCTAACATCAGAAGTGGGATACGTATACCTATAATTGTTATTAACACCTATTTGTACAAGTTTCAGGATGGATTCTGAAGCAATAAGGGTCTTCTTCGAGCGATTTGCGAAGCCGTTCCTGCTGCCCATCAAAAGGATGATGACATTGCACTACCAATGTTTGACCCTGATCACAACGACTACGGAGCCGCCAGCTGGTGCAACAGTGTAGAGGCCCTCGCTAGAGAGTTGAACTGGAGCAGTATTCGAACAGTAGCTAAAGCCGGTAAGGCCCTTAAGGGCTCTGCTTTACTTTGGTTTGAGTCATGGGAGCCTTCGAAAGGCTGATCTGTGGAAGTATAAGTGAAGTTGATGTCAAAATGGCTTCTTTAAATAGTGGTGTTACCACTACTGTAGCTATTTTCTCCTTGTTGTCAACCTACATGAAGAACAAGAAAAGAGCTTTAGACAGTAGCAATAAGGATAGTGGGTTACGATCCAGTGGAGCCAGGCGGTGTAAATTTGACATAGATAGAAAATGTTTTCTTTGTAACCAAACTGAACATGTACTGTGAAAACTCTTTGCTAACGTAGCATTAATATTATGAAAAAAGTTGAGGTACATTTTAAAATTTATAACTAATATCAAACTCTTACCTTTCTTTTCTTTACATTATACTTTGAATTCTATTCTTTACATTTTTATAGTAGCATTTTTAATGAAATCTATGGTTACCAAATTTCATTTAGTAATTCAATTTTAATACAAAAGTAGAAAGAAACTATTATCGAGTATTAAATCTTTTGTAAATGAAATTAATATTTTTTACAACTCCTGTCAAACAATCGGCAGCCGGCTATTCAGAAATAAAAAAAAATCTATTTTTACAATTTTGCATACTATAACAGATTAAAATTGACTCGTATTTTACCATTATTTGAGTAAGCCATACCGACTCGATCAAACTTTGCCATACATTTTATTTATTTTAAAAACAAAATCTTATATTTCATTTGGCCTTATATTGCACGAACCTATTATTATTATAATATTTAAAAAAAGATGTCTTTTGCATATCAATCACAATGGCTTGGTCTCAATGTTTAAAGAGTTTGAAAAATCAAACGGAACAAGCTCCACAGTTATACTTATGTGTAAAGTCGTGTACTTATTGTAAAAGAGTAGGTGATACCGAAAATATTTGTTTTCATAAACAAAGTGCGGAATCAAAAAGATATAACTTTGATCTGATTTAACATCAAAGATTTGTCACTTAGATTCTAGTATTTTAAAAAAAAATAATCCCTCTGACTTAGATGAGATATTAACTCACCAGTTTTTACCGTGCCAAACTATCCGTTTGAAAAGTAATGAAATTTTTAATTACCGTCCTTAGCGGTTGGCCCCCGTCGAAAGAGAGAAAGTGGATAAAATTATGCAAGAACTTTTGAACAAAAAAATTATTTGTGAAAGCGTATCTGCATTTGCCAGTCACGTTCTCTTGGTAAAAAAAAGGATGGTAATGATAGATTATGTAGATTTTAGAGCTTTAAATAGAATTATAGAAAAATATCTATATCCACTTCCTCTCATCGAAGATCAAATCGATAAGCTTAGTTCAGCAAAGTATTTTATATCTCTGGATATGAGAAACGGGTTTTATCAAATACCCGTGGCTTTAGACTCTAGAAAATATACAGCCTTTGTGACGGCAACTGGTCATTACGAATTTATTAAAATCCCATTTGGTATTTGTAGTATTGGGCGTTAATCTTATATTTTTATAATGAATTATTCATTATATTATATTTTTTTAACTGTTCTTTTAAACTGCTGTAATATATATTATATTATTTTCAACGTAAATATAATACAATGACAAAGTGAACGAAATTTAGACTAATATCAAACAAAAAATAATCATTTTCGTTATTAGCTATATTTTAATGTAAGTAATATTTGGCCTTTCTGCCATTGAGTTAAAGCTCATATTTGTGCGAGGTTGTACGATGTGAAGTTCGCCATCATTATTTTATTTGACCTTGGCTGAACTCGATGTAGGCCGAATAACTACTAAATATTTCCGATCATTAGCGAACCGAGGCGCCACATGCTATTTATAGCAGATAATGAATATTATAAATAACAGTCGGTGTTGAAAATAAATAATGATTAGAACATTAGAAATTTATAATGAATTATATTATCTGCTGTTTGTTATAACGCCCAACTTTAGGTATTTGTAATGGTCCAGCTGTGTTTCAAAGATCTATCACAATTTCTCTTAGTATACGTTGATGACATCCTTATCCCATTTTCCACAAGTGACGAAGGACTAGACTATATGGAAAAAAACAGTTGATGCTCTTTGTTCTGCAGGGTTTAGTGTTAATTTGGCGAAATGTAAACTTTTTGTTAACAGTATTGAATATCTCTGAAGACACATGTCACAAAAAGGTGTGAGACCTAGTTAAACAAAGGAATCTACTTTGTTCATTTCTCCAGTACCCAATAATAGCAAGCAGGTGCGCCAGTTTATGGGGTTGGCTAGTTATTTTAGGAAATTTATTCCAAATTTTAACTAAAAAATAATTTCAAATTTCATTGGGGACCCGAACAGAACGAAGCTAGGGATTATGTCATTAAGCATTTGTCATCTACACCTTTATTAACTGTATTTGACCCAAAATTACTTACAGAACTTTACACTAACGCTAGTTCAATAGGCTATGAAGCAGTTTTAGTGCAAAACGTAGATAGTGTAAAATCAGTCGTAGCTTACTTTAATAAAAAAACATTTCCTACAGAATCAACTCAAAATCAGCCCTAGAAACTTTAGCTTTTTAACGTTTAAAACAATTTAGGGTATTTGGGTATCAATTTTAAAATCTTTACAGTCGGTAAAGATTTTAAAATTGATGTAATGCTATTAAAGCCACATTTAAAAAAAAAAATAGTTATCTCCTCGTGTAACCCCTTTGGTGGACCTTTATGCAGGATTTTGAAATTGATATTGTATATAAAAAGGATAAATATATTGGACACGTTGATTTTTACCACCCTAGAATTGGTACCACTTATTCGAGATACCATTACGTTGTTCGGTACAACTTTAGTTAGATCACTGTTTACGGAATTAAAAATTGTGCATATGATATCAACTGGTACCCCAAGAGGAAATAATCAGGTGGAGCGATACGTTGCGACACTTATCAATATGTTAAATACTACCTGTAATGGTTCGTCAGACTGGCCAAGCGGTATGTGGAAGGTCCAACAGTCTATTACCGTCCAAAAATCAACTGGTTTTGCTCCGATTCGCTTACTTATAGGTGTAAATGCCAACATACCTTCTGTCCAAGCTCGTTTAAGCGATGTTAGTGTCCCAGGGTCCAGTATTGATTTAAGAGCCGATCGCGAGTTAGTTACGAGGCGTTTACAAGTAGAAGCCGAAAGGTTTAAAAATCTTTTCCAATTTGATAGTGTAAGGTGAGATGATGTGTCTTTCGATGTAGGCAATTTAGTTTATGTCATCCAAGATCACAGATGTCGTGATAAGCTGATTTGCAAATTTAAGGGACCATATAAAATTATGGCTCTCTTACTAAACGATAGGTACTCTCTTCAAGGCCAAGGGCTTTTTACGAAATATTGTGGCATGGAGAATGGGTGGATGCCATAGAATGAATTTAAACTCATTAGGTGTAATATATGTAATATTTTAATTTATGATGAATATAATGTTTGAAGTATTAGTTTACTTTTATTAATGTTGTTCATATTGATATTTGTAATTATTGTGAATATAATTGTTTAAGTGTTAGTTTACTTTTATTAATGTTGTTCATTACGTTATTTGTAATTTTTTGTGAATATAATTGTTTAAGTGTTAGTTTACTTTTATTAATGTTGTTCATATTGATATTTGTAATTATTGTGAATATAATTGTTTAAGTGTTAGTTTACTTTTATTAATGTTGTTCATATTGATATTTGTAATTTATTATGAATATAACTGTTTAAGTGTTAGTTTACTTTTATTAATGTTGTTCATATTGATATTTGTAATTTATTATGAATATAATTGTTAAATGTTAGTTTAAAAATTAATGTGATATTTGTTCATCTAATGTGAAAGATGGACACGAGGATACTGCTAGATTTCCCATCTAATGTGAAAGGTGGGGAGACAGCAGGAGTGTTTTGTTAACTTGTCTACCTAATGTGAGAGGTGAGATAGTATGAAAAGAGGATCGCTAACATGTTCATCTAATGTGAAAGATAGAACAGTTGCGAGTTATATTCGTTGACCGGTCAACCTAATGTGAGAGGTCTGACGGTAGCGATTAATGTTTAAGAATCTTAAAGATGTTGGTAGATTTGATATGTAAAAGCAATAAATATATGTAAAGCATTTATAATGATATATGTTTTAATATTAAGTTATGTACTTCGAGAGCGAAGTACTGTCAGTATGGCCGTGACAGTATCTTAAAATTATACATTTATTATATTATTTTTAATTATTGTTAAGAATATTTAGAATACTACAATAAAAAAATAAGAATTTATTATTAGAAATGTTTTGACTAAATTTATTATGGTGGGGCAATATGTCGGTAGATTATAAAATGGATTACAGTGCTTTGTAAGGGCATTTCTGTGACGGACTGCCGGACTGAATAAACGTAAGTGATACCTTCTATTGATTCTTTTTAAAATTATTATTTACAGATTGTTTATTGTGCTTTTATTTATTATTATATTATATTATATTGTTTTACTACGTATAAGATTAATAATGATGTATTTATTAAATTATTGATTGAAACATAATAAATTAGTTTATGAAATTGGGATGTCTTTGTTGTTTTCCTTATCCAGTCCATAAAAAGTAGTTATAAAAATCTAATCAAATTTCACTAATAGATTATTTTTAATATTCCCTCTTTTTACTATATACAATATAAATTATTAAATACTTAAGTACAAGTATTTTTATTAATAGAAATAAATAAATTCTAACACGTTCATAGTGGCACGCTTGTATCCCTGCACGGTCTCATATCGCCTATAATTTTTTTACTAAGATTGTCATTTGTAATAGACAAGCGGAGCCGCGTAGCTTCGCCCGCTTCAACTATACGAATATTTAATTAATACATATATATTAATGAAATTATTTTTAATTTCGAATAAGATTACTAAGAAAATATGAGCCTAAAAAATCAAAATAAGCCGAAAACCAAACATAAGTAGACATAAGTAAGGGAAATCAAATTCTTAATATTAGAAAAAATACTCCATAGGGAACCCTAAAAATAACAGTATCCAAAATTCGTTGGTTATAAATTCAGCTACGTTGAGATTTTTGTACAAAATTTCAATATGTCGAACGTTTAGAAATAAAGGTTGCAATACTGTATTGCGATTTTTTTTTTCATTTTTAAACAAATGGCTCTTTTATTGGGCATACTTTTTTTATATTATGTATGTTATATGTACGTTTTGTAGGTACGTTTTTATGTTTTTTTTTTCGAATCGCACATAGCAGAGTAGGCCGAGAGAACCTAGGAATCTAGTGTTAAGTCACTCTGTTCACAATGGAAAAGGACCCTTACGTCCCCACTTTTCGTCAAATTCTGGACATTTTGCGTGTTGAGTGGCGTAACATAATACCGCGGCTTGCCTCGTTACCAGATGCCAAAAAATCTTAAATAATAAAAAAAATTGTAGTCTTATAAGAACCAGCAAGCAAGGGTTAAAAAAATGTGTTAAAAACTATAACTAATAAAAAACATATAAAACAAGAATTTAGTACAAAACAATACATTTTATAATATTTATTCATGCAAAAAGTATTCAATGTGACTTACTCGCGGTATGTATTGCATTTATTTTACCGGTAACCTCATTTGATAAGCAAATTTATCTTGTGTTTATTCTGATAAGGTATTCATTGACAGGGCTGTCTGTGTATTCATATTGTAAATTTCTAAGTACTTTTACGTGTATGTTTGTAGTTGATAAAATTCTGGATACATAACAAAGCTACTTTGATACGACTAATATTATTCTGTGTTCGTTTGCTGCGCTATGGGTGTGGATTCGATTCATTGTCGAATAAGCAAAACTTTTACAAAATGTCAAAAGCGCAGCGCTTTTTAAATTTATTTCCCTTTATAATCGAGTCTGTAACCGTTGCGTTGATGATCTCTTTTACCGGCTGTATTTTTTTATCTTCTAATTAAACACCTTCTTATACTTATACATATTCACTGATATATGCTCTATAAGAATTCACAAACCACCTACAATAACATGAATTGTCCGTCCATAATACACCGCTATATCTCATAAAATAATAATACTAAGCAATTAATTAATAATTAAAAAATAAATCAAATAAATCAGTTTCACGTTGTATCTCGCACACAGCAGGGTAGGCAGAGGGAACCATGTGTTAAGACACTCCGTTCCCCATTTTCCACCGAGTTCTGGAGGCATTGCGTGTTGAGGCCTCAATTAATATTAATTAATTTAATAATTAGTTACTTAGAGTTTAAATTTAGTCTAACATATTCCCACATACATATCTACCTACCTATACCTCATATATATATACATATATAAAAACATCAAACGAAAGGCAATATTTGTGTTGAACACAACGGTATCTACATAGAAATCGTTACACGCGTCGTCGACCGATAAAAAGTCGATAGTACGCCGATGATACACTGATAAGCTGGCCAGTATTGCGAAATGGGGCGTGAAAAAATATTTTTAAACTATTTATTTAAATTACTAGTTTATGTGAAGGTAAAAAATAATATTTAAGTAGTGTTTAAGCACTTCGTTCTCTTTAAGATATTCCCGTTCCTCGATTTTCTGCTGAATTTTATAAGCCTTGCGTGTCGAGTGACGCAACTAAAAGCCGTGTTTTGTCTCGTTACCAGAGCGAGTAAATAAAAATATTAAATATTCAATTTATTCGATATTTGTTTTTTTTGTATATTTTTATTATTTATAAGTCGAGTTATTCATTTATAATTTTATAATTTTAAAGTGAAATAATGTACTAATTATTTTTTATTTGTTACAGGTAATTTTGTCTCATCAATTATTCAATAATAACATCTGAAGGTAATAAATACTTCATCAAACCTAGTAACCTTTTCGTGTTGGATAATCCATCTCTTATTATTTAGAAATTCTCTATGTATTAGAAAAGCTATGGGTCACATACGCTAACTGTTTCGATGTAACCCACCGTATCTGAGGTAAAAGTTACTGATAAATAAGTATGTAATAAGTACCTAGAGGCCATCAAATTGCCAAAAGTTCTAAAGAAACTAGGCCAAAATAAATAAAAAAATCTAAATAAATTAATAAATACATTAACAATTCATCTTTTAAGTACGTTCGTATTATGTATATTAACTGAATGTTGCCACACCGGTTTTCTAAATGTGAAAATGAGGGCAGCAAGTAAGTAACAGTAACGTTTCGCTGACGACCACATTGTAATTGCTATAAAAACATTGTATGTGTGAATTGCTCATACTTAATAAGATTATCAAATAAAAAATGTATAATGAAATACATTTTGTGACTGAGGCCATCGTGTACCGGTGGCACAGGAGTGAGCGCGACAGTTGTGGATTCGATTCCCTTCAAAATTCAGCAGAATAGTGAGGAAGGGAAGTAACTTAATTTAACTGTTCTTTTCTATATATTTCTCTAATTCTATAAATATTTTGCATTCTAACGTCTGTGTTGGACTCAAATCCAATCTATAGGTGTTGATTCAAATATCTCCGTTAAGGATCAAGTGTAAAATTAAAAAAAATAAAACAAAATACGTTCACTAATAAAAAAAAAACATATTTTTCATTAAACTTAACCAAATATACATACAAATAACAAAAACAGCCTAGTATTACAATATTAAAATAATTCAACAAAATCTTTTCCCAGAAAACGCATCTCGTATCAGAGCAGGTGTTGGCCCATCGCGTCCGGAAATACCGAAACAGTGGACTGCCCCAACCATATTTTATTCGTACATAAATTAAAGTGAGAAGTTTACGAAACATTTTAACATTCTTGCCGCGTTCCACACTTGCGGTCATTAGTTGTGAAGCAAGGCTGTGTATGTAACTTCGGTAAATATTGTAGCAACTACAGCCTTTGTTGTTTACATGGGTAATTCTATCGTTTAATTTTTAAAATTTAAAGGAAAAACTCTTCTCTCTTTTTCTCGCTTTTCTCTTGTGTTGAGACATTCCGTTATCCACTTTCGTCCTATTTTCACTGCATCTTATTTTATCTTTTTACCAGAAGGAAGCAAATGAAAATACTTTATTTCAACAAGTGGGAATCTAACCTAACATCGTCACGTAACAGCCAGATGCAATGCCGCTGCACCAAGTCGGTCTCATCTTTAAATATACAGGAGTTTTCAATATTCATAAGTAATAGAAACTGGTTTAACAACACGCGACAGATTGTGGGTTTGATTCCCACTCGAGAAAATGCAATATGTAATATATTCATTTCTTCGCTCTGGTATCGAGGGGCAAAGCGCGGAGGGAGGAAGCGGAGTATCTTAACACAATGCCCCCTTCGCCTCTACCTGTGAGATACAGCGAAGAGCTGAAAAAATAAAAATTAACCAAACTTCTACTGAACAGTAAACCAAACAAACAAACTTAATAGTAACCTTTCAATAAAGACATCCATAAATATGCATATAGGCAAGCTCATCTCATACTAAACAATGACAGCGCCAGCGACACGTGGACATTATAAATATTAGGATTTTAGTTTTCTCACGTCCGACTTCCCTCAATGACGGCTTTTACGATAAAAACTTGTTCAAACAATGCTTTTGTAACTATTAACATATAATTACGTCTGTGACATAATTTTAATGTATTTAAATAAATTATACTTATTATCTAATAGGTCGGTTATGGGATTTCGTACTAGATAAAAACTACTGTACGATTATTTTTTCAAAATCAAATATTATTTTAATATTTTGAAAATTGAGTAACGGAGCATCGTAACACTAGGTTCCCTCTGGCTGCCCTGCTACATCCAGGGTACAACTAAAAATAATATTTTAGGATATTAATTCATATAGTTATAATAAAACAAAACTATTGCGTTAAAGTGCGTGTCGAACTCGCCCACTGAGGGTTCCGTACAAGGAACATCAGGATTGTAGGTCAACGGGAAGTACGAACGGGAAATTAACAAACTTGAGTATGGACTTATTTTGTATGAAATTAAATAGTTGTAAGATGGTTATAGTTTTTATTTGTAATACGTTTAAATATTTTCCTTTTTTTTTTGGTCTTTTACCTCTGTTTGTGACGTTTGTCAACCACAAGCTTAGACGAAATGTGGCCGTGGGGTGGGCGGTGGTAATATGGTTCTGTTGATTCTGTCAGAAAATGGAGTGACCAATTACTAATTATTCTCTGCCCTCTTCAAAAAAAAAATATAATTATATATATTTTCACTTATTGTATATCGCTATACATTTTTGAATATTACCGTGATATTACTTGTATTTCTAAAATTGTACACATACACATAACCCTATACGTTCAACAAATTATTTATAAGCCTCAAAGGAGCTTTAGTTTTTTACTTAAAAAAACTCCACATATCTTTGAAAGAGATCGTCTTAATATTCAAGTCAGTGAGCAATTGAATATCTTGCACCCTTACCAAAGGGTCTTGGTGTATACGGACTGTTTACATTCGTGTCTAGGGTTAGGATACGGCGACTAAGTTTTTTTTTATTATATTTATCCATTAGGATATGTAAAAACAACCTTATGGTAAGTGCTTCGCTGTATTTAGCAATTTACATCTTTATTCTGTTTAACTTGATTTTGGTTATAATTTTATTAGGTACCTATACATAGGTGTATTTTATTTCTTAGCTTTACGGCGAATAGACAGAGGGATCCTAGTGTTCAGACACTCCGCTCAATTTTTAAAACATTGCGTATTCAGCGGCGGAATTTACACTGCGCTTTGCCTTGTTACTGGAGAAAAGGAGAAAAATAATTTATTACCTCTCGTGGGAATCGAACTAACAACCTTCGTATTTATAGTAGACGCCGTGCTCCTTCAGCACAAATTCTTAGTAAATTTGAACTAATTCTAAAACAACTTCACTTTCTAAGCTAAACATCCTGCAACACAGTATCCTGTTCAACAAAGTCCCTTCAGTGCCCCATTGTAACTGAGGGTTCACGTGAGAAATGCCACTACGTATAGGTACTGTACCTATAGTACGGCTTTATCACAAACTGTTCGATATCTCGAGTAAACATGGCTTTATAGCCTGTACAAGATCCGACATGAGTACAACACTATGTGTTAATTAAACTCTTCGTTTTATTTTGGAAATGATTTTGTTATTAAAATCTTATGTTATTTGGTTCTTACTTATAAGTACTTGCTCCTGTTTTGTGATGTATAAAAAATTAGATTAATGAAAAAGAATGTTAAAAATGTATTTGTTTTCATTTCATGCTGTATTCCGCTTATTGGATGGTAGATAGATGGAGCCTGATGTTAAGACACTACACATACCGCCCAATTTACCTGGTTAAGTGGCGATATTCAACGCCACATTTTCTAAAGTAATATCTCTGACCCATATCAGTTTTCACTAAAAGCACTGCACATATGATATTATCTAAAAATCCGTTGTTTCCACAAAAATCTAGAACTAGGTTCCTGTTACGACAAACAAAGTCTTTTAAGTCCATCGTATACACTTTTATCTCTGAGCTCGATAACTCCAGCTAACATGTACACAACATCGATTGCTCGGCAACTTTTGATTGTTCCTTCAAGGATTTTAGAATTAAAACTTTCTTGAAAGTACGTTTAAATCGTTGTAGCCCGTTGCTTATTTAGGACCATACCTAAAATAAATGTATATGTACTTTAAGTGAAATAAGAACATTTATGTATATTCAGGACGGATTCCATAGAAATTTTACCTTTTAAAGGGTTAATATCTGATGCTGTTTCATACTATTAGTTATAATTAAGATCTTTGTGATTTATTTGGGGTTGTGAATTAGTAAGTAACTTAATTTAACTGTTCTTTTCTATATACTTCTCTAATTCTATATATCTTTTTTAAATATTTTGCATTCTAACGTCTGTGTTGGACTCAAATCCAATGATTGGATTGGAATGATGGTGTTGATTCAGATATCTCCGTTAAGGATCAAGTGTAAAATTAAAAAAAAAAATAAAACAAAATACGTTCACTAATAAAAAAACATATATTTTTCATTTAACTTAACCAAATTTACATATAAATAACAAAAACAGTCTAGCATTACAATATTAAAATAATTCAACAAAATCTTTTCCCAGAAAACGCATCTCGTATCAGAGCAGGTGTTGGCCCATCGCGTCCGGAAATACCTAAACAGTGGACTGCCCCAACCATATTTTATTCGTACATAAATTAAAGTGAGAAGTTTACGAAACATTTTAACATTCTTGCCGCGTTCCACACTTGCGGTCATTAGTTGTGAAGCAAGGCTGTGTATGTAACTTCGGTAAATATTGTAGCAACTACAGCCTTTGTTGTTTACATGGGTAATTCTATCGTTTAATTTTTAAAATTTAAAGGAAAAACTCTTCTCTCTTTTTCTCGCTTTTCTCTTGTGTTGAGACATTCCGTTATCCACTTTCGTCCTATTTTCACTGCATCTTATTTTATCTTTTTACCAGAAGGAAGCAAATGAAAATACTTTATTTCAACAAGTGGGAATCTAACCTAACATCGTCACGTAACAGCCAGATGCAATGCCGCTGCACCAAGTCGGTCTCATCTTTAAATATACAGGAGTTTTCAATATTCATAAGTAATAGAAACTGGTTTAACAACACGCGACAGATTGTGGGTTTGATTCCCACTCGAGAAAATGCAATATGTAATATATTCATTTCTTCGCTCTGGTATCGAGGGGCAAAGCGCGGAGGGAGGAAGCGGAGTATCTTAACACAATGCCCCCTTCGCCTCTACCTGTGAGATACAGCGAAGAGCTGAAAAAATAAAAATTAACCAAACTTCTACTGAACAGTAAACCAAACAAACAAACTTAATAGTAACCTTTCAATAAAGACATCCATAAATATGCATATAGGCAAGCTCATCTCATACTAAACAATGACAGCGCCAGCGACACGTGGACATTATAAATATTAGGATTTTAGTTTTCTCACGTCCGACTTCCCTCAATGACGGCTTTTACGATAAAAACTTGTTCAAACAATGCTTTTGTAACTATTAACATATAATTACGTCTGTGACATAATTTTAATGTATTTAAATAAATTATACTTATTATCTAATAGGTCGGTTATGGGATTTCGTACTAGATAAAAACTACTGTACGATTATTTTTTCAAAATCAAATATTATTTTAATATTTTGAAAATTGAGTAACGGAGCATCGTAACACTAGGTTCCCTCTGGCTGCCCTGCTACATCCAGGGTACAACTAAAAATAATATTTTAGGATATTAATTCATATAGTTATAATAAAACAAAACTATTGCGTTAAAGTGCGTGTCGAACTCGCCCACTGAGGGTTCCGTACAAGGAACATCAGGATTGTAGGTCAACGGGAAGTACGAACGGGAAATTAACAAACTTGAGTATGGACTTATTTTGTATGAAATTAAATAGTTGTAAGATGGTTATAGTTTTTATTTGTAATACGTTTAAATATTTTCCTTTTTTTTTTGGTCTTTTACCTCTGTTTGTGACGTTTGTCAACCACAAGCTTAGACGAAATGTGGCCGTGGGGTGGGCGGTGGTAATATGGTTCTGTTGATTCTGTCAGAAAATGGAGTGACCAATTACTAATTATTCTCTGCCCTCCTTCAAAAAAAAAATATAATTATATATATTTTCACTTATTGTATATCGCTATACATTTTTGAATATTACCGTGATATTACTTGTATTTCTAAAATTGTACACATACACATAACCCTATACGTTCAACAAATTATTTATAAGCCTCAAAGGAGCTTTAGTTTTTTACTTAAAAAAACTCCACATATCTTTGAAAGAGATCGTCTTAATATTCAAGTCAGTGAGCAATTGAATATCTTGCACCCTTACCAAAGGGTCTTGGTGTATACGGACTGTTTACATTCGTGTCTAGGGTTAGGATACGGCGACTAAGTTTTTTTTTATTATATTTATCCATTAGGATATGTAAAAACAACCTTATGGTAAGTGCTTCGCTGTATTTAGCAATTTACATCTTTATTCTGTTTAACTTGATTTTGGTTATAATTTTATTAGGTACCTATACATAGGTGTATTTTATTTCTTAGCTTTACGGCGAATAGACAGAGGGATCCTAGTGTTCAGACACTCCGCTCAATTTTTAAAACATTGCGTATTCAGCGGCGGAATTTACACTGCGCTTTGCCTTGTTACTGGAGAAAAGGAGAAAAATAATTTATTACCTCTCGTGGGAATCGAACTAACAACCTTCGTATTTATAGTAGACGCCGTGCTCCTTCAGCACAAATTCTTAGTAAATTTGAACTAATTCTAAAACAACTTCACTTTCTAAGCTAAACATCCTGCAACACAGTATCCTGTTCAACAAAGTCCCTTCAGTGCCCCATTGTAACTGAGGGTTCACGTGAGAAATGCCACTACGTATAGGTACTGTACCTATAGTACGGCTTTATCACAAACTGTTCGATATCTCGAGTAAACATGGCTTTATAGCCTGTACAAGATCCGACATGAGTACAACACTATGTGTTAATTAAACTCTTCGTTTTATTTTGGAAATGATTTTGTTATTAAAATCTTATGTTATTTGGTTCTTACTTATAAGTACTTGCTCCTGTTTTGTGATGTATAAAAAATTAGATTAATGAAAAAGAATGTTAAAAATGTATTTGTTTTCATTTCATGCTGTATTCCGCTTATTGGATGGTAGATAGATGGAGCCTGATGTTAAGACACTACACATACCGCCCAATTTACCTGGTTAAGTGGCGATATTCAACGCCACATTTTCTAAAGTAATATCTCTGACCCATATCAGTTTTCACTAAAAGCACTGCACATATGATATTATCTAAAAATCCGTTGTTTCCACAAAAATCTAGAACTAGGTTCCTGTTACGACAAACAAAGTCTTTTAAGTCCATCGTATACACTTTTATCTCTGAGCTCGATAACTCCAGCTAACATGTACACAACATCGATTGCTCGGCAACTTTTGATTGTTCCTTCAAGGATTTTAGAATTAAAACTTTCTTGAAAGTACGTTTAAATCGTTGTAGACCGTTGCTTATTTAGGACCATACCTAAAATAAATGTATATGTACTTTAAGTGAAATAAGAACATTTATGTATATTCAGGACGGATTCCATAGAAATTTTACCTTTTAAAGGGTTAATATCTGATGCTGTTTCATACTATTAGTTATAATTAAGATCTTTGTGATTTATTTGGGGTTGTGAATTATGTTTTATAGAGGTAAAATGTATTCTAATTTTTAAGAACGTAACACGATTCTACAAGTGATTCTAGGCGAAATAAGAAAAAAGAGGAATGAACATGATTACCTATTTCAAAATCAAAATATAGTTAAAATAGATCATTAGTTCCTATCTAGTTCAGAATTCCAAATGTAAGTTATGCGGAGGTCCAACTAACTATATATTGTAAATTGGAAACAACCAAAGGCTATTTTAGCCGTTTCCCGCAACTAATTCCTTTGGGAGAAACCTTATATGTGAAACCTATCCTGAAAGTAGACCTATGAGAAATAGAGTCAATTCACTAATTTTATTAAAATTACTCCGTATTTCTCTTATTGTAAAGAAGGTAAAGAAAACTGAAATAATTAAAAAAAAACTCACTACGTTATGCCAAATGCTCTGTTTAAATAAACTAGCTAATTATTTTAATTAATTCCCATGTGTAATATTTAAACCTTTATCTATTATGAAGATTCAAATCAATTTTGCTACGACTCCTTCAATTTTTCCGATTAATTATGAAATAAATTTATAACGATTTACTTTTGCTTAGTTACACATATCAATATTAAAATATAACTTTTTGGATCAGTCAAAAGTTATTAATTTTAGTGTACACTATCAAATACCAAAACGGAAACCAAAGGTTATTATATGATTACGTAAGAGCAGCAATATCTTCACTAGATACCTCTAGGGACTTCTAACATACCTGTCAGTTAGCTTCTAGAAGTCAGATTGACAAATTGACCCCAAGCCCGCCTGGTCACACCCAAGGGGCTGCCCGTAAAGAATTGTTGCTTATTTTTCATGTTATATTTTTTTTTTCTAAATAAATAATGAGTCCATTGAGAGTGAGATCCATTATCTTATTTTTGTGTTTTGTTTTTATTGAATAATTAAAATTTTCGATTTTTAACTATCTTAAGAATAAAATCTAGATGAAACATCCTGAAAAGTAAAAATAATCTAAGTTGTTAATATATTTTCTCTTACGCTGTATGTTAAGTCGTAGGAGAGTGGACAGGGGGGAACCTATTGAAATGTTTAAGACAGTCCATTCCAAACGCGTCGCTTAATTTTTGACACATTGCGTATTGAGTGACGGAACTCAACGCTGCGCTTTGTCTTGTTAACAGATCAAGGAAATAAAAAAAGCTCAGCTCTGCTTAGTGGGAAACGAACCCACAACCATCGTGAATACAGTCTACTAAAATAGCATAAAAAATATCTCCCGCATGGAAATTATCTTTTTTTGCGTGAACAGGAGCAAAAATGGCTTGAATTTTATCCACATGTTAAATAATTCATTCGCGCACCATGTGCTTTATTGTTAATAAGACTGTCGTTTGAATGTGTTCCGAGACGGTTTTATAAAGCAGACCTTGCTATAATTTTAAATTCCTTTCTTTTTATTAAGAAGAAATGATATACAGTTAGGTATGTGGTTGTATTCTTGAAGAGTAGGTATAAGTAATTTAATTATGTAGAATCATATTGACGTTAGAAGTAACGACGACAGTACTAAACTGTATTTATAATTAATCGGAAAGTGGGGAACGGAGTGTTTTAACACTAGATTCGTTGCATTGTGCGTGTTTACAGTGTAAAGCTATAAAATAATAGTATTCAGTGTTGTAATCATGATATAATTAGGCTGTTATGGTACAAGTGTGCAACTTTAAACGCGACGGTAGTGGATTCGATTCTCACTAGGGGGTGATGAGATAATTTCATTTCCTCGCTCTGGTAACGAGGCAAATTCAACACGGAACGCCTCAAGGATTTTGCGTAAAGTGGTTAATGGAAGTTTCTCAATTAGGACCGGAGTGTCTTAGCATTACTCAGGTTCCCTCTGCGTATCCTACTATATGCGGGATACAGCGTTTAGCTTCACTAAAAAAAAATATAACAATATTTAAAGCAATCTTTTGGTTTCTAAATATAATAGGATATATAATAAAGCTGATGGCATTTCCAAATATGTTGTTCGGTTAATTTCGTTATTGAACCGTTGTTGGGGGCAGGACAACCCTACTGGTTACAAATAATTTTAACTATTAATTCTCTTACAAATGATACTGTACAGGCACGTTTTGATAATTACGTTCAATATACATTAGCACTGTAATTGGTGTTGGTTAATACATACATTTGTTTTGTATGTTATGGGGATTAGATTATTGTTATTGAATTCGGTCAATTAAAATTTAAATTATATTAAATGCTTTTTTTGAGGCCAGGGCGTGGCACAGGGGCATAGGCATGTGACTAAACGTGAAAGGTTGTGGGTTTGGTTCCCATTCGAGGAAATGATTTCAATTAATTTTTTCATCTCTTCGCGCTGATGTCGTTGTCGGAGCAAAAGCGCGACGTTGTGTTTCTCAACTCAAAAAAAAAATTGGATAGCAGAGTATCTTAACACTAGGCTCTCTCTACCTACCCAGCTACATGCGGGATACAGCGTGAAGTTAAAAGAGAATCGACGTCTCTGTGTGCCTATTCCATTTGATAATATTCAATTTTCTGTTTAAAAAATAGGATAACCTTTTATTTCCTGTTTAAAACTTGACACACGTCTACTTCGGTTAGACTGACGACGACGATCATATTTCCTTCTCTCAATAAAGCGATATGAGGGAATTCTGCAACTTGTAAATTATGCATGTGCCATATAAATATTTCAAATAAATTATAAGAAATAATAATCAAAATAATTTGAAACTGTTAACCCATATACGACAATACACGTTTAAACTCAATAGTTAAACATCTCATTGTACCCCCATTTCCTAATTCCCTGGACCTATTGTAATTGAATCTGTCTTGTATGAGGCTTGTATTGAGATTGTAGGTCTTCATTGACTTTAATTCTTTGATATTCTCGAATCTTAAAGACTTTAAGAATAGTAGTTAAGAAATAAATCATCTTTCACAAACCAAATCAATATAAATGTTTATTTTGGGAAAAATATACTGCTAAATCCATAAAATAGAAAACCAATAAAGACGATGTTGTTTACTACGTTTGTTATTAAAAGTTATTGTATAGTGAGTGTTAATATTAAGCTAATAGTCGTGGATTCGATTCTCGCTAAATTTGAGGAACAACCAGCATCAGTTTTGTTCGATATAAGCATATGGTGTAATTCGATCGACGATTCAACAGTGACCCATTTAAATCCCATGTTTGTTTAGCGTTTTCAGTGGTTTAGTATTTATTTGGAAATTTATGATTTTTTAAAACACCGGTTTCTTCAAAAAAAATCCACATACAGCCTGACTATTTTCTTGTACTATTTTTTTAGTTTTAAGTACGCTTTATTCCGCATATATGTACATATAGCACGGTAGGCAAAGAGAACCTAGTGTTGTAGACACTCCGTTCCCTACTTTCGAGTTGTAGAGGCGTTAAATGTTAAATGGCGGAACTCAACGCCGCTCTTTGGCTTCTTAACACAGCGAGGAAGTGAAAACAAAATATTTCATTTCCCCGAGTGAGAATAACAACCGTTGCGTTTTTCTTAAAATATTGTTTATAGTTTAAGTATATACTATCATATTATTATAGCTAGTTTTATTAAAGTAGGTTATTTCTACATACAAGACAGTCTGAACTAGGTTAATACATCTTAGTCAGGCTTCTAAGTAAGTTTAATATTAATTATCCGTAACTAAAGTAGAGGAACCTAAACATTTTAATTAAAATACTTTATAATTTGACAATGTATGGACTTTAGTAAGTTTACTTATATAACGATATAGCTATTCCTATTGAGGAATATGGGGTAGTAAATATACGTAGGTATATGTATCTATTAAATTAAATAATATTGTGATAAAATGGTCTCGTGGTTTTAATGTTGTGGGTTTAAGTATGTGGAAGCAGTAGACACAGGGAACCTAGTGTTAAGATTGAACGTTCTCAACGCACTGTCCCAATATTTGAGACATGTCACATGGCTTGTTGAGAGGCAGAATTTAACTGCCGCCCCGCTTTGTCTGTTGTTACTCATTCTCCTGAGTGGGAATCGAACCCACTTATGTAAAGAAAACATATATATATACATATATATATAAACATATTATAATCATTACTCTTCCTTGACCTAAAATTAATCACTTATCTTTTTTTAAACAAAGTAGTGTCAAAGGTCCCCATTAAAGTCGTAAGTCACGTAATAAATTGACAGATGCACTGACAGTCACGATGATTGCGACTCTGGAACGTGTCTGTTATTTTTTCGTCCGTATTTTTATCTTTCATATGTTTTAAAATGGACAATAGATTTATTTTTCTTAAATAAATTAATATATTATATGTTTAGTTCTACGCCTTTACCTTGTGGGGTAGCTAGAGTGTACGGGCCGCCAAACGCTACGATCTCTCCTCTTTCTTTCGCCTCTTCCACTGTCAACAACCTCTTTATTTATGACATCATGGGAGTTCCACATTCTTTTAACGGCCTCTCTGGAGTAGCATTGGCATTGTGTTCTCAACGAAGATCAAGTGATGTCTCCCCCTACTACTCTTCATAAATCTTTCGTGCCATTCTTTCATCAATCACTGTTTCTCTCGAATGAAATAATATATAAATATAAATATATTACTTTAATAAGCGTTATTTAAAATGTGACTGCCGTATTCATTATTTTCTAGAAACTTAATAAAATAAGAAAGGGTTTTTTTAGCATCACGCTGTATCACGCACATAGCAGGGTTACAAAGGAAACCTGAGAACCTAGTATATTAAGACACTCTTGAGTGTCGAGTGGTGGAACTAAACGCCGCGCTTTGCCTCGTTTCCAGAGCGAAGAAATTCAAATATTAAATATTTACTATACTCCTAGGAGTGGGAATCTAACTCACAATCGTCGCGCTTATAGTCTCTAAAAATACATAGAATTCATAAACTAAATAGGTAAACGCAAATAAGAAACATTATTTTTTTTACTTATTTTCAACTTACAAAAACTACAATAATTAAACTAGTACAGTATCTTATATTCCATTATTTTAAATCACCTGTGATTGTGTCGACGATGGGGCTATTAATTTGATAGAAAACCGACTGATTGGAGAAATCTAACCAATGTACTTTTTATGTTATCTTTATTACATAATAAATTGTAAACTTGCTTTGAGTGCCCTATACGATCGGGATTTAAATTCGGATTATGTTAATATCAACATTTGTTTAACCATACTTTCCTAAATTAAAATTAGTTTTATTATTTTTTAATATTGTTAAAGTTAGTTATAATAAATACAGTATGTTGTCCATTTGAGCCTATCGTGATGCTGTAGAGTAGAATACATACGATGGTTATGGGTTCGATTCTTCGATCTCAAGGAAAATCTAATATTTTCAATACCTCGCTCTGGTCAGAAAATCACAATTCTACCGTTTAATGTTAAGAAAATTGATCAGAAAGGGTACAACGGAGTGTCTTATCACTACGTTCCCTCGGTCTATAGTTCATATAGCATGAAGATAAAACAAATTAAGATACAGAGTATATAAAGTCTAAGACCATATTCTCCAGCTCTCCAGAATAAGAGACAATAGGCGTTAAGAAATTATGATAACTAACCATACTCTGTTGTGCTTATTTTACTTAGGTACTTGTATTTCTATTTAGATTATGAACATTACTATTCCCATTCAAAACTTACACCTACAATTCTAATCTAAGTTTGCTATCCTAATAATACATTTCAGGCTGCAGGAAAATTACATTTAGATCTAGATTTTATTACGTACTTTGTTATAATATAATTTATTACTGTTTGCCATACCAGAATAACCTGTTTGTAAATAACAAAGGAAAATATTACTATAAGAGTTGTTTACATTCGCTCGAACTGACAAATTTCTGGTAAATATAATTAAAATGCAGGTGAATTGGATACATGTTGCCATGTGTTTTTTTAATAGCATCATTAAAATCAAAAACATGTAAATCTATCCTTCCGTTTTTTAAAGTTATATTATATTATGTTAATTAAAATGTGTTATTAAAATTCAGTAGCGTTTGGCGCTCCGTTCTCTCTGACTACCCCGCAAGGGATAAAGCGTGAAGCTAAGTTAAGTTAAAATTCATTAATAAATTTTATATTTCATCGTTCTGTACTGTCCCTTGACTAGATCTGTTTTTTTCTTTCTCAGCTTTAAGCTGTATTCAGAGAGGCAGAGGGAAGTTGGGAACGTACTGCTAAGGCACTCCGTTCTCGTCAATATAATACATTCTGAAAAATCTGAAGGTATTGCTTGTTGATTGGTGGAACTCAACGCCGCGCTTTGCCTTGACTTCATAGCGAAGAAATGAAAATATTAAATATATATGTTTAAATCTTAAAATTATTCATTGTAAATAATTGCTTTATAGATTAATTAGTTAAATATATAAAACATAGTAATAAAATCCAAAATGAAAACTACTGGACTAGTTTAATATAGTGTTATTATTACTTTTGTTTAAATACGAGCATATATAGCAACATGTTTGCGTAATATATTTCATTATGAAAATAGTGTATTTCCGTTAAACTATATGAACTCAAAATAACACTAACAGTCAAGTTACTTCACTATAAGTCATAATACTTCACTCGATACAAATCTAAAACATAAATACGAGTCGAAATGGCTTTTCCAATAGTTGACTTCGATACGGTCTCACCCTCGAGTGAGCAAATGATTAACAAAAAATACTACTTGTTCGAAGCAATTATTGTATTAATAACGCAAGTACTACTTTAGTATTGCTTTTATGGAATAATTACAATTTAAATGGATTCGTTTGATTTATCATTGACTTTTAGTTGTAAGTACGTGGGAAAAAGGATTTGGAATTCATTAATAATATGAATAATGATAGATTAAATTGTTTGATTTTGTGATATTTAAATTTGAATTAATGAAACAATAAAAGGAGGTTCTCTATTCAGCATATATGTTTTTTTAATGTTTTAACTCGAATTTCTCCTTATTGAGTTTTTCATTTTGATACTTATTTATTCTTTGGCTAGAGTTTACCCCCAGAATTAGTACCATATAAATTTTAAGACAATTGGTTCAGCAATTTATGATATAAATGTCTCCTTCCACCACTTTCTGTTTATTTTGTACTCATATTTATTGATTTAAATTGTTACCAGAGCGAAAATGAAAATAATTAATTCACTACAATGGGGAATCGAACCCACTATCCTTGTTCTACGAAACACATCAAAACAATGGCGTCTCAGTTCCTCCAACAACTACATAATAATAGATAAATCAACCAACTCACAAGTAACCTACAATACAAATTCGCGAAATTTCCATCTCATTTGAGCTCATATTTTTGCCATAATTTATATCTATTCATCGGGAAAACTATGCTAAAAGGGAAAGCGGCGGACGTGTTTCCACGTTCTTTATTGTGCCGTTCACTTTAGATGGTATCGTGTCGTAGCAAATAAAAATTGTGTATTTCGTTACGAAAACGCGTGTTTAGTTAGGGACGATCGTAAATTATGTTCCCCAAGATGTGTACGTGAATAATTTTGTTAATGGAAACTAATGCTTGGTTGTAGACTTTTTATTTATAATAGATTCTTGTTTAATACTACTTTTTGTTTATTTTTCTTATTCTTATAACTTATTTATTAGTATAATATTATCATTCCATCATCCAATTTTCAAAAGTAAACTATCTTCAGGAGGCCAGTCGTGGCGCAGGGGCAGAAAGTGGGACTGTAAAACCGACTGGTTGTGGGTTCGATCCCCGCTCGAGGAGATGAAATATTTATTTAAATTTATATTTCCATTTCTTCGCTCTGGTTTCGAGGACAAAAGCGGCATTGAGTTCTCCTACTCAACACGCGATGCCTCCAGAATTCGGCAGAAAGTGGGGAACGGAGTGTCTTAACACTAGGTTGCCTCTACCTACCCTGCAGTGTGCGGGATACAGCGTGAAGCTGATTTTTTTTATTTATTTATTAGTTATTCTTTTAACTACTAGTCGTTGGTCAATGATTCGTCGTTTATTTGACTTTTATTTAAATATTCTTTTAGAATCAACGATTCGAGCTCGAGGCCCTCATGCCATATAATTTATTTTTAATTTTTCTTACTTTATATAGACAAAACACGGAGAATGGAGAGAAACGAGTATTTAATTTCCCTCTGCCCTCTACACGGTTAGAAATCGTTATGCGGGAAAACTTTAAGCTGCTTTCTGATAAACTTTATTTTATTTTAAGATCTAAACAAAATATGATTTTGCATAAAAAAAAAACAAGGAAAACAATCCATTCCTCAGACATCCTTCATCGAGCTCAATTGGTCCCGTCCTGTGGTTTCATTACAACCTTTTAAATCCCTTATTATTCCATTTAGAGTACATCTAACATGCAATAAAAATATATATAAAAAAAAAAAAACGTCGCGCAGGTAAGCGCAGATGCGTTCCACCGCTTTACGACGACTGCCGTCACCGAACAATGGCCACTTATTGTTTTATAGTGGCCATTGATGCCAACAAAGACCCGCACGGTCTGGAAGGGCATTTAGCTATGAAACGGGAAGTCACAACAATCATAGCTAAATTATTATATTTTATGGAACGTTTTGAATTGGGCGGTGCATGAAGAACGGAGTGTCTTTACTCTGAGTTCTCACTGCCTACCCTTCTGTTTGCAAGATACAGCATAAAACTTAAAAAAAACATTAATAATACATTTTAAGTGTATAATTATAGTTTCTTATTCTTACAAGTATAAATACTTGTTCCATAATATTCTTCACGTTGAAACAGTCATTCCTTATCATAAAAATGTAACATTTGTCGTCAATTTTTTCTCTCGTTTGCTCCTTCCAGATGTATGCTGAATACTTAATGTATTCAATCTCATTTGTAATTCATGTGAGTCACGTTATAGTAAATAGACAGTATCGATAATGAAAATATTTATTTGGTGATATATTATGATTGTAACATTATGTGTATTAAAACGCAATGTTTTGAATTCGGGTAGAAAGTGGCCCGCATAGTTTTAGTACCCATCTCTTAGGCTTTTCTACCCATTCTGCTATATGCGGGTACAGCCTGGAGATGGATAAATTTTTAAAAAGTGATTCCATAAAAAGTACGTTTGTCAATAAAACTTTCAAATACAACATCCTTTTATAAAAACCTTTAAGCGCTATTTGTGTTTAATGAAAAAAAAATCCGTGTCACAATTTTTCTATTTCCCATCAAACTCAAATACAACGTCCATTAAAAAAAATACATTAACATACATACATACATACATACATTGCAAAACGATACAAAATATCGCAATACACGAACACCACGACCATGTATGTAGACACGAGGTATATCAACGAATTCATCGTCAATCGTAACTGCATTTAGCTTCAAACGAAACTCCAATATTCCGATCTAAATTTCACCGTCGCCATTAATGCTGGATGTGTTCGCATTCAATTTGCAAGCTACAACCACTTATGGAGATCACTGGAATTTATCAACAAAGTAGTGAGAAAAATTTTTTATTCGAGTCACGGATGCCCTCGTATTGACGCCGGGAGTTGCGTCTCGGCGTCTCGAGGAAGTCCCTCGAGCGTACGAAATCTGTGGTGAATGTAACACTACACTTATCAGAGATGTGTAATGCAGATGGTAAGAGATTGCAATGCAGTTTAATTTGGTTTGGTTTGGTTAATATATTAAATAGATTGTTATGTTTAATAGCAAGCCGATTATATATAGGATTATAATATGAAAGTTGAATTTTAAGACGTTATTAATTGTTTTTAACAAAGAAATGTACCTAATAATTACAGATTACATTCGTTGTTTCGATGAAGACAAAAAAAGATACTATAAAATTGAACGTTATTGTCAAGTCCATACATACCAACATAACTCAACCTATCATTCTAATCAAATACAAAAATTGTGTTAAATACATTACCCTTCTATTGAAAACAATGGTTAAATTAGAAACTTGCAAATTTTTCAATTAAACATACCATACTCTTTGCCCTATACGTCGCGCGTCGTGAAAGCGGAGCCCGGCGCCACGACGCCGTCTCCAGACTAGCCAGCCTGTATTATGTTACGCGAAATATGTGACACAAACAACCACTTTCCATTTGAAAATAGACATCGGTTGTTTACAATAATAATATTATACGAGCTTCTAATATTATTAATGGTAGTGAAGAATAGATATGAGTAAGTATTGAAGCTTCGAAAGTAAGTAAAAAATCAGGTCAGATTTTTTGTATTTTTTTTTTTTGATAAATTCAAATATTAAATATTTGGGAATCTACCTAATTAATTAGATATACATCAAACAATATTCTCTAAATCGCACATATGGTATATATTCAATCAGTTAGGCTGAAAATGGAAGTGTCTTCAAACAAGTTGCGAGATTACGCATTGAGTGGCGGAACCCAACAGTGCGTTCATATCGAAAAAAAGAAAAGAAAATTTCGTTATCAACGTCACTGAAGCCTTCTATCAATTTAATCGGATCGTGTTCGCAAAATTCGAGACGACATTTTACAAAACTAAAAATAGCCCGCTTTACCGTAAATCCGATTTAACCCAGGAATAGATTGTCAATCCCCTGCATACTTCAATGCCTGTGCCGTGATTCTGGTATCTATTATGTGCTGGAGTGGCGAATGTCTGCGCTCAGCTTAAGGCTGATAGTTATGACGGCTTGATACCACAAAAACGTCACTAAACGATGTCACTGTCCCAAAGTTTGGACAGTGAAACCATTTTTTCGCTTTTAGTATCCAATAAATCTTGCTACAATGTCAAATTCATCAATCTTTAACTGATGGGAAAGTCAAATGTTGTGATTATGAAGGTCTCAATTTCAGGCAGAGGGAACCTAGTGTTAAGACATTCCGTTCCCCACTTTCTGCTGAATTCTGGAGGCATTGCGTGTTGAATGGCAGAACTCAACGCCGCGCTTAACCTCAACACCAGAGCGAAGAAATGGAAATATATATTTAAGTAAATATTTCATCTCCTCGAGTGGGGATCGAACCCACAACCAGTCGGTTTTACAGTCACACCTCGTGTCGCTGCGCCACGACATACATAAGATGTAATAAAAACAAATGAAATGAAAATTTAAAAACACAATTCTGATATATGATAGATAATTCTTAATTTTCTTAATTCTTTATGATAATTCTGAATTTTACTCAACTATTAAAGAACACGGATTTCGTCCACTCAATCCAGTACATGCATATGCTAACCTGCTGTCACCGTGTCGACCCGCTATCCATTACGTGGAGTGGCGACGTGTCTGAGCTGCACCCGAAGATCGATAGTTATGACGGTTTGATAGCCCGCACTTGAATATACGACCGTCAAGATATTTTCAGTGAATGGACAGTAATAAATCAACATGGGAACTTCCACGGACTCAATTCCTTTTCTATTAATAATTGATGAAAAGACTAACGTGCTGGCTCTGTTTTAAGGATATTTCATACATATTTCATAGGTATTTCAGAAGAGCGATATTCGCAAAAGATGTAATTAAGTTAATTGTCGAAGCATACAAATTTTAACAGTATTCTTGAGCAAGAGACGTTATAAAATCCGTTCTCGTTGAAGTTGCATTTGAATAGGTTCCAGCGTCACCAGCCTCGCCCTGTGAACGTCGAGGATCATTTAAATGTAGACCTATTTTTAGCTTCTCACATTTTATTCAATCTTATGTTAAAAGGAACAGCTTCCGTAAACAAAATAGTTGACGTCGACTTAATTCTTTAGGCAAAAAGTCTTCATTATTAACATGAAAGAAGATGTGAATTAGATTTGTGTTTTATATATTTAAGCATTACTATAAGCCTGAAATGATTCCTTTGCACTTAAACAACTTACCCTATTATAAAATATGTGTGTAGAAGTCAACTTCAATAAAAAGTATATTGTTTTTTTTTTTATTTTCACATATTTTTTAAAGTACCAATGCTAGGTCGATCGGTACGATCTAGGTTTTGACGATCTCTTAATCCTTAATATAAGGATATCTCGTATATAGGGTGAAAGAATTAACTTCGCACATATTAAAATTAGACTTCAAACTAAAGGTAGGTTCACTACCATCACGTGCACTTAGACACATCTTTCATAGCACGACAGGCAGGGAGAATATAATGTTAAAGCACTCTTTTCCAAATTTTTAAGACAATTGCTTATTAAATTCTATTCCGCCATATTTAAGATAAATCTTCAGTTCAGTTCAGTCAGATGCCGATGACTGCTCCACGACGGCCTCACAAACGCTTAATAATATTTGTTCAAATGGATCTATAATAAAAAAAAACAGTATCTCGTATGAATACATTCGGCGTACATCTACTAAAGGCTCATGTTTCCCCCATTCACGATCCGATATAATTTTCTTTTGCAAATCCACTCTTCGCGCTTGTCGTCCATGGCCTTGCACATTCATACGTGGCATTATTGAAAGGCGTCTTCCGAATGAGGAGGCTTTACAACTTTTTTGACATGCACAAAGAAATGGGATTCAATGGGAAACCTACTTAGGGAACGCTAAGAGAAGACTGCTTTCATCTACGAACGTATAAATATTTATTCGTTCGCAGGTGGGTGTTTTGTTATCTGATTTTCATTTCAGTGAGTATTCTACTTTAAAATTTTTGCTTATTTCGTTTGTAATGTAACGTTGGAATTAACATTTGCATACGTTTTTCGTAAATAAATTTAAGATTCGGCGAAAATCAGAACATACAATTTTGGTAATGTATTTGGTAGTGAGCGATAAAAAAATATTGGTCGATAAGAACGTATGGCTTAATTGGCATGAGTGTGGACGGTTTCCAATACGCGCGGGTTCGAGTCCCTCTACATTCATTTGGTTTTAGCTTGATGCTGTATCCCGCAAGTAGCAGCGTAGACAGATTGAGTCTAGTGTTAAGATACTCCGCTCCCCACTTTCCGCGAAATTCTGGAGAAGTTGGGTGTTGAGCGGCCGCGCTGTGCCTTGACGCCAGAGCGATTTCCTTAAGTAGGAATCACACGCGGTTTCACATACACACACTACATATTTTAATATATTTTTCTTTCATGAGCTTGCGATAACACTTTAAAAATATTAATCACTTATGTAAAAAATCTATATATATGATACTCTTCTTGACTAGCAGTTACATTCTACAGCAAAAATTTTGCAAATCGAAATACACAGCACGAACTTACAATTGATCACTACTACACAAGCGAGCCTACGTATTTAAAAAACCAACATTAAATATTTTAGAGCTGTCGTACGTAACTCGAATGTTTATATAGTAAAATATTCTAGTAACATTGTATTTCGTAGTCGTATAAATCACTTAAAGGCTCAAGGCAGACAATTACATGTACATTTCTTAGGAACAGCGCGGAGAATGTATGATATAAAGCAAATAAGGGTTTACGCTCAAAGTTTTGTAAGAATATCTTAAATCGCTTTATACGAAATAATATGCTTTATTTATTACTATTACACAGCGTATTATACATATGAGACCATTGTGACAGCCATCGTTGGGAGTTCGATTCCTACTCGACGGAATGATTTATTATATTATAGTAAGTAAAAGTGCGGCATTTAGTTATATCACTCAGAACGCAGTATTTCGAATTTCTGTAAAAGAGGAAAATAGTGTCTTAACAATAAGCTCTATCTGCCTATTCTGTTTTGTATGGCAAAAAGCGTGGAATTTATAGTAAATATAATATTCTTGTATACAATATTTGAAATTATAGGACACCATTAATAAGATGCTACTGATATCAACGTTATTTAGACTTTTTAGTTAAACAAAAAACTTTTATTCAATTTGGAACTAAACTTGCTTTATAAAAAAGAATATAGTAGAAGATAGAAAAGAAAAAGTAATTTTCAGAAGTTAAATTATAAATCTTAAAAAGTTAAAATGTTACTGTTAACCCTTAATGTCTTAAGATTCGTCTTCATCAATTAGAGAAATTATAACAGTGATTAATTAATAACGCGATCGCGCCCAATGTACCAATGGAGGTATTCCGGCTTTAACTTTGCTTTAAGCTAAATTAATGTTCACAGATGGTTCTAAGACTTTAGCAAAAACATAAATACCTATTGTTTTGTAAGGGATATTAGTAACTGGCGTATTTTGTTTTAGCTTATAGGCAAAGAGAACCTAGTGTTAAACACACGCCGTTCGATTTATAGCCTTATTTTACCGACATTGCGTATTGAATGTCGGCATTCACTCCACGCTTTGTCTTGTTACCAGAGCAAGGAATAAAAATAATTAATTCCTTCGAGTACGAACCCACAACCGCCGCATTTACAATTTCTTTGCAGTTTGAAATAAGCAGATTTAAAGAGAAGTATTTGATTTCCAATATCTTCCGATCGTATTTATCTTCGGACCCACCTCATCCACTAATATGACCATCTCCAAACAAACCCACAACACCAAACCAACCAAAAATCATGGATACGCGCCAATTGTCAGATTTGCGTAAAACTTTAAAATCCGAGCATCTGAACTTTCACAATTCAACTTTGGTATTAAATGTGCAAAGTTATTTAAAAAACCGTTTCAAGGGAATTTCAACTTTACTCCTCCATCATAAAAGTGAATTGGTGGGTATTTATGGTGTGGTTAAATGGAATCCTTGTTTTGACAACTCATTATCGCAGCGTCCCTAATTGGGCTGTTCGCTTGATCGCTGCGGATTCGCGTTCGGCGTATTCGTTCTATTTGTTGTTCGACAGTCGTTTACACAACTGATTGCGTGAGATGAGGTCGTGTTAAGTATTCGAAATGTGGACGAGAGATGGATTTACTTGGTGACTCCTTTTTTTTGTTGTGTGGTCGGCTTCGTGCTGTGTTCAGCGTGTTGAGACACTCCGTTCTCCACTTTCCGATATATTTTTGTATTTTTTGTGTGGCGGAACTCAACGCTGGGCGTTTTGTATTAGTTCCAGTGCGAAGAAATGTAAATATTAATAAATAATAATTTATTACTTTTTTGTTATAAGTTGATTTATTTAAAAGGTTCCCAGATTTTAGCTAAAGATGTGGTAGAGCTAAACTTAATCTTACTGCCTTCTAATATAAAAAAAACCCAATTCCGACACCCATAAATATATCTTAAATTAACATATTTCCATCCAATATTAAGAAGACCACAAAGAGGGTCTAATATAAGAGATATCTTCATAGCGTTTAATACAAACGAAACGTGGTACCGCGGGCGGTTGCCCAATCAGTTTCTAGAGGCAAATTAAATCTGTAATTTGGAAAATTGCTATCGAATATAAATAATAGCTCAGCTTAATTTCGGACGGAGAAACAATGTTTTTGATATATATCCACCTTGGAAATAATAAATAGAAACGAGGAGGCAATCTGGATTGGCCTAGGACGCCACCTGCTAGTGTTATTTATGTAACGTTTATTTCTTTTATTGAATAAATGATTTTCAATAAAAGCCTCCTTGTTTCGTATTATTAAGGTTTCTCGTCGATATATTTGTTGTAATGATAATTATTCTTTATATTCATTGCTTTATACATTATTTGTTTATTAATTTTTACATTATTTATTATAAGTTGGTTGTTCAGTACCAAACTTTTATGATTTTTTATATATCCTTAAAAAAGGCCATCAGCTCACCTAAAATTATATTTTATCTATATAATTAAAAATATTCTTTTAAAAAATTTAATCTACCTAAAAAAAAATTGTTAATCTTAACTTATCTCAATGCTACGTTAACATAAAACAGACCAACCAAGCCATTTTCTCTTTCTTCTTGAATATATCTCGTTTTATTATTACCGTCTCGTCGGCAGAGCAGGCCATGATTTGTGTAATCCAATTTAACTTCGCAATCAGTGGGCACAAATGAACTAACACGAAGGCAAACACAATCGATTATTTAAAACGTTTCAATTTTGATGACCGAATCGGAATCGGTGTGGAATCGATTTAATGACTGTTATTTTGGCAACGAAATCGTTGGTAAAAATTTACGGTTGTATAGTCTGTAGTTGTGTAGAGTGCAGGTAGTTTTTTTTTAAATATGGTTTTTTAATAGAGTATTTTTTTAGGTTCACGCTGTTTCCTGCGAAGTAGGCAATCGTATAGCAAAGTAGGCAAGGGGTATTAGTACTACGACACGTCACGTTTTGAATGGCGTAACTGAACGTCGTGCTTGGTCTTGGTACCAGAGCGAAGAAATTTAATTTCTTTATGTTTAAAAATAATAATTCATTCCTCCGAGTAGAAATTTCACCCACAGCTGTTGCGTTTACAACCATACACTTGTGTCCCTGTGCCGTTATGGCCTTGGGAGTATTTTTAACATTACAATTACGTTTTCTCTGATTGATTGTGGTTGCGGTCGTTTGTTTCATGAATAATTTGATAGATCAACTTTGGTGACAAGCCTCAGTAACCTGTAATATTTAAAATACTTAAAGTCGTCTTAGTGGTCACCAAATTGATTTTGTGATAATCTGAGGCGATCCAATTGCATTTGAACGAAAACAAAAAAAAGTACGCTGTGGCGTTGAGTTTCGCCGTTTAGGTGAAAAGCAAAGAGCCTAGTGTCTTAATATTTGGTTTCTGTCTTTGGTATAAAACGTGAAGTAAAAAAAGAATAAAGACGAACATACCTACCTACATCTGGGGGCACGGCAGTGCCCCCGCCAAGTCGAGCAAAAAACAGCGGCACGGCCGTACCATCCTTTTCTCGAAGCAATTCAGGCCATTTTCGACCCCCTATAACTTCGTTGTGGATAAAACAAGAAACCTGAATTTTCAGTAACTAATCAGGCATAATATAAACACGGTATATTTAAAATTTCAGTCAATTTGAACCAGTAGTTTAAGAATGACAACTTGTTAAAGTTTCTAAATTTTGTCACTCACTGACCGACTCACCGATCATCAAAAGTCCAAGGCACTTCTAGCAGACATAGAAGCTTCAAATTTGGAATACAAATCGAGTTTAGTGTCTTAATCATGGGAAAACTTAAATATTTTGTAATTTCAGTTCAGTTTTCCAAATACACCAACTGCATGAATAACTTTGTAATCCCATATAAATGTATAGGATTACAAGGTTACATTTGCAGTTAATGAATCATTATTACTGTATAATAGAAAATAATAAGTGTAGATAGGTACCAAAAAGTAGGACTCTACAAAAAGAAGTGAGATGCCATCAAAAACATCCTGTAAAAAACCCAAGTCTCGCAGCTCAGTCTTTCTACCGTAAAAAGTTATGAGATCCATGTAATACCAAGTCGGTTAATCTATTTAGTCTCTACTTAAAGGACCTTCTGTCTTAAGTTATTACAGTAGTTATTATCATGCCAATATTAAAAATATTTTACGTTTTAAACAAATAGATCGACTTGGACATCGCATGATTTGATTATTAGTATGTATCACACTACACAGCACGACGGGCCAGCAACCGAATTCCTCACCAGAGTCCTTCCGAATATGATGTCTATTACGTCTTTCGATAGGTTGTGTTTTCATGCGATGTCTAAGTCGATCTATTTGTTTAAAACGTAAAATATTTTTAATATTGGCATGATAATAACTACTGTAATAACTTAAGACAGAAGGTCCTTTAAGTAGAGACTAAATAGATTAACCGACTTGGTATTACATGGATCTCATAACTTTTTACGGTAGAAAGACTGAGCTGCGAGACTTGGGTTTTTTACAGGATGTTTTTGATGGCATTATTATTATAACAAGATTTGTATAAAATTCGTATCAATATTGTGAATATACACACTACAGTATAACTATTAATTTACAATATGCTTGCACAATTTTTGTAGGGAATGCTATTAACGAATGTTTTTCATACAAAATGACTCGGTGTCATCGTCGCGCTGCGCCTCGTCCGACGACAGACAGGAATAACAGCTTCTCTTTATTAATTAATAATTTAACTTACGTCCATGTATATCTGGATATAGATTTTTTAATTATCTCATATTATTGGCCAGTCGTGGCTCAAGAGCATATGTGTGCGGCTAGGCTGATTGTGGGTTCGATTCCCACTCAAGATAATGAAATATATAATATTTTCATTTCCTTTTGAGTTCCGTAATGCCTCTAGAATTAAGTGGAAAGTGAATACGAAAGTATCTTAATAGTAACGGAATGTCTTAACAATAGGTTCCCAGGTTTTTTCTGGCATGTGCGGGATACAGTGTGAATTAAAAGAATATATATTATTTATTGGTATTTAATACGACTTTATCTATTAATAAGGTTAATATGCCATTTTTTTTTGTTTTGCACTCTATATTTGGAAATTTACTTAATAGCAATTTGTTAAAATAAGCTGGTATTAGACTTAATTGTTTTAAATATGCCGAAATTTAAATCCGTTGCATTAGGAAAACTTATCTTTATATATCTTTTTAATCAAAGACATTTTTATCACTGAGCTGCCATGCTAGTATATCTAAAATATATATCAAAGTAAATAAATTAAATCAAATCAGTTTCATCAGCAGAGGAAACCTAGTGTTAAGACACACCGTTCCCCACTTTCCGCCGAGTTCTGGAGGCATTGCGTGTTGAGTGGCGGAACTCAACGCCGCGCTTTGCCTCGACACCAAATATAAATATAAGTAAATATTTTACACCGTATACCGTTTATTTTATACCGTAGCGTGTGGCGCTCCGTTCTCTCTGACTACCCCGCAAGGGATAAAGCGTGAAGCTAAGTTAAGTTAAGTTAAGTTAAATATTTTATCTCCTCGAGTGGGGATCGAACCCACAACCAGTCGATTTTACAGTCACACTCTGTGCCCCTGCGCCACGACTGGCCTTATATCGACGTAATATTCTATTTAACTATTAAAACTAAACTAAATATTTAGTATATTTTACAGTATAACTAGTAAAATAAGTTTGAACCACTTTATATTCTCGACATTGATTAAGACTACCTTCCCGTCTTGAAATAATGATAATTAAAAGAGGAAAATTAAGTTCGTTACAATGCAGTTATAATGGCCGGCTAGCGCCACATTTTACGTCCGCTACTAAGTTATTGCTCATAACGCTAGTTAATAGGTAAGTAGAGGGAAGTTCTGATTGCTTGGAATATTTAATATTTTGTTTAGTAGGTATAGTTGGATAAGGTTGGCACGGCAATGGCATTGTAATCAGCTTCACGCTGTGTCCCGCACACAGCAGGGTAGGCAGAAGGAACCTAGTGTTAAGACACTCCGTTCCCTACTTTCCGCCGAGTTCTGGATGCATAGCGCTTTGCTTTGAAACCAGAGTGAAGAAATGAAAATCTAAATGTAAATAAATATTTATTTTCCTCGTGTGGGGATAGAACCCACATCCAGTCGATTTTACAGTCACACTGTACCCTTGCGCCATGACTTCCATGGCATTGTTCCTTTAAATTCTTCGCTTTGATAAGAAGACAATGCGCGTCGTTGACTTAATATACGCAATATCTTACCTGTTAGGTATAAGCAGAATAGCGTGAAGCCTAAGAAAATAATTTAATTTTTTTTTCAAGTTGAATGGAATAAAAATTATCCAATATGCATGTAACATCTATATCTCTGTCAGTCATAATAACAAATAAGAAACCACAAAAAACATCCAAATTAAAAATAATCTCACACTAAAACAAACCTGAACACCGATAGGTATATAAAATTAAGAGTTTCCTCCCTTTGAAGTAATTCAAAGACATCTCAACGGTGACCAAGTGCTTTGTTCTTAACACGGTTGAAACGGATGCATGTCATAACGAATTAAATCTAAAGATCTAACTATATTAGATGGAACTCTACATCCGTTTAATGCGTTCTCTTAACTATATGCAGCTTCACGCATCTCTTGCGTGGGTGACATCACTAGCGTTCACCTGCGGTTTCGTCGCCGTAGTCTAATTAAAATAACTGAAACCTGTATTTGTAGACCGCTCTCAACTCATATATGAATCTTGAGATGTCGTTTTCATTATTAATGAATTGTATAACTGTGAATCGATACGGCATCTCAAAATCGATCTCAGACTTGAGAACGACTTATAAATACAGGCCTAAGAGTTGTGTGTGACACATAATACATACATTTTAAATGCGCAACGTAGCTATGACAGTACAGTTAAAAAACGATTAACGTGTTGTAATATGATATATAGTTTTTCTTTAAAAATGGGTTATCAAAACGAAAAATAATTTTGAAATCAAAGCAGTAGTTCCTGAGATTAACGCGTCAACCAAACAAACTCTTCAGCTTTATAACATTAGAAAAGAAGTATAGATATATACATTAGAATTTGGTACTGACGGTATAATTCCCTTAGATAAATTTCAAGCCTAATTAGATAAAAAAAATAAGTAACAGAGGAACGTTAAATAAAAAAATTTTTTTGAAAATATACAAATATATATTTACATCTCAAGGAAAACATAAAAAAAAAAACGTAAACATATATTTGCAAGAATAAAAAAAAGCAAGAAATGAAAGTGACTTCTCCATAATCGGCGACATCTTCCTTACAAGTATAAGCTACATACATAAAAGTCAAAGTTTAATTAGTCAAAGTATGGAGGAGGCTTTACGAGAATTCTTTTAACGAGATAATATAGTTAATTATTCAATTTTAAGCAGCGATATTAAATGGGCCGTGTTAATTAGATTTTCACATTGTAATAACAACAAAAGTTATACGTTGTGGTTATATTATAAAGATAGATACTTAGATTAGTAATATATCTAGATTTTAGAATATAATACATGTATAACATTTGCGCGGCGTTGAGTTCCGCCACTCAACGTTCAAATACATATTAGAGAACGGAGTGTTCTAATAATAGGTTTCCCTTGTCTACTCTCCTATGTGCGTGATACAGCGTGAAGCTGTAAAAAAAAATTATAACCCCTTCTAATGTAATAAATACGTTATTACTATTATTTTTTTTATTACGATAACGGCGACTGTGAAACGATTATATAGGTGTATATTTTGAATGTTGCAAATACACATGTCGTAAAAACTACTAAAAAAATATTATAAATTCTGAAAGAAATCCAAGTGCTTACATAGAGGCGTAGAGGTGACTGTAAATGTGACGGTTGTGGATTCGATTCCCACTAAAAGAGAAAGAATGATAGTATGCTATCACTAGATTTCCTTTACTTAGCTTGCTATTGCCAGGATACTGCGTGAAATTAAATAAACAAAATGTTAAAGAAGATATGCTATTCACAAAGCAGATATTTAAAAAAGCATGATTTAAAAAAAAATCTGAATTTACTTTAATTTAAATTAATTTTTAAATTTATATACTTTTAACAATTTTTAACTTCACAACAATAGAGACGCAGCTGCAACTTTCAATTCCAATTACTAAAGCAAAGGAAAGTAAAATTTTAAAAAATATACAAAGTAACACTTTTCAAAATTATTAAAAAATCTGTATCACCATGACATTACTTTTGAGACACTTTTTTAATATGATCGTCATTGTATTTGACCCCATTTTGACCCAGATAGCCCAAAGTTTGTAAAGCATTTAGGGCAAGAGGAAGCCGTATTGTGGCACTGACGACAGTAAGAATGGTCTTGATATAACAAAACGTAAGTTTTCCTTCTTAAAAGCAATTTTTCAAACGGCCATTTTGGAAATTGAAACTGGTTCGTAAATACTTTAATTTAAAATAAAATACAAGTTTTAAAAACGTCTTTATGGATTGTGAACTTAGTTTAATTAAACAAATAAATATTGCATTTATGATAAGGCAAGAATGCATAGCGGCACAGCGTCTAAACAGCGTAAATGAGACGGTAATGGAGTCCACTTTTATTAGTGACAATAAATGAATTTCATTTCCTTGCACTGGCAACAAGACAAAGCCCGGCGTTGAGATCCGCCACTCAACCTGTCATTACAGGTTTTTTTTTTAAATTGGGCTGTGCGGGGAAATGAAATTTTTAACGTTAGGTTACCGAGAAATTACGGCTATATGCATGTTATTTCTTACCTTGGCTAGGTGCCTCTGTTATATTTTGTAATGTTCGTCCCTGAGTAAATCTCCAACCATCGCTTTTGATCAAAAACATCTTGATTATACTTGATTATGGCAAAATGGTAAGGGATCAAATAAATAAATTTGTATCAAACATTCAATACCTTTATATAGACAAATATAATATTATTTTATTTTTTTTTGCTTCACCCTGCATTTGTCAGGGTAGGCAGAATGACGCTGAGAACTTAGTGTTAAGACACTCTCGTTCTCAACTTTCCACCATTCTAGTAGCGTTGCGTGTTGAGTGGTGGAAGTCAACGCTGCGCTTTGCCTCGTTACCGGAGAAAGGAAATAGAAATATTACATTTGACAGTGACAGTGACAGTGACAGTAGACGAGGCGAAAGAGGTATGCAGGGACCGTAGCGTTTGGCGCTCCGTTCTCTCTGACTACCTCGCTAGGGATAAAGCGCGAAGTTGATTAGATTAGATTAGATTTAAATATTTCATTTCCCCAAGTGGAAATCTAACCCACAGCTTGTACCTCTGCACCACGAGTACCATCATCAGCTTTGTTTTTTATGTGATACCCATACATACGAGTCTATGTATGTACCAATACAAAAAATACCCTATTCTGATTATATTGTGACCTTATTTCAATTCCAAAAGGATCTTAGCATTTAATTTTAGGTGCTGATAGTATGACGTCATATAATCCCCACTTTACTCCATACCAGGTTAATTGCAAATGAAAGTGTACTTTATGACGTACATAATAAGGTCTAATTATATATTAGCAGGGAGCATCCAAGTAAATTGCTGTAATAATTTTCTGTTAGGATTAATTGAAGATTAAACTGGTGGATGATATTCTATTTTCAGTTATATAGGGAGTGTGTGTGAGTATCCTTGCTTTATATATATTTCTTGCTAATTTTAACTGATTTTGGTAATCTTGATTGTTTAATATCTTTGTATTTTCTATATATACATACATGGTTTATATATTCACAATACTTCCTCAGGTAAGAGATTTTCCGTTTTCTAGTTCTAATTTACATAGCGGCATTGAAGTCTGCCACTCAACTCTCAACTCAACTAGATGTCCCGAAAATTGGAGGATGGAATATCTAAACACTACGTTCCCTGTGATCTTGTTATAGGCTGGATCCAACGGGAAGCTATTTTTATTGTTATTGTCTTTTTTCTACCTAGATAAAACAGAATTTTTCCACGCAACTCTAGAAATGACTGACAAAAAACCTATTATAAATATAATAAATGATTTTACTCAAATTGTTCATCCCAAGATCCAGAGGAAGGAACGGAATTACGTAAATTTCCAAAGTAATTAATCCACTCGCTAATTGACAGAATATCCGATTTAGGAATAGGCTTGATTTCACCCTTTTTAAGGAAAAAGGTACGTCGTCTTTTATATAAATATAAAGTTTGACCTTTGATTTTGTTTTGCTCCGTTAGCCGTTTAACTCTTCATAAAATATCAATAAAGCTTATTTTATGAAGCGTTATAACGGTAATTGAACGGGTTATAATTAATAGATAACTTGGGAGACGCAAGTTTTAAGATGTTTGTAATAAAAGTTGTCGATATATTTTTTTTATTTTTCTAGTAAGTTTAATTTCACGCTTCATCTCGCATAGAGCAGAGAGAATTTTCCGCTTTTCGCCAGAGTTCGTGACGTTGTTCGTCGTTGTTCAGTGGCAAATCTCAACACTTTATTTTGCGTACTACGGTTTATTAAGAACAAACACGATGTTCAGTTTCGCTACTCAAAGATACAAACTTTACTATAAGAGTCGATAAAGGAGTGTCTTGACGATAGATTTAGTGCCTTCCCTATGCGGGATACAGCGTCAAACTCGAAAACAAAAATAATTAGTTATTTTAGTAACAATTTATATACTGAAAACACAGTTACTATTTTCAGATAAAAATATATATATTCTTAATCAAAAAGCTATAAATCTAGCATGCTAAAGCTAAATCTCCCATACATTAGCCCATTAACATTATAAATTTGAATAAACGAGAAAAAAAAATCTAAACTGTTTCAATGACCTTTGAGTAAAAAATGGTTAGCATTTGCCGCGCATGTGTCGCAACCCTACTTACTAATAACCACAAGTTATATTTTAGTCAAAGTAGCGGCCGTGGAATTATGAACGTGTCAGTAATTTAAAAAGTAACAACTTCCTTTTCAAATTATACATTTATAATATTTTTATTTTATCTAAGGTCAAAATAGTGAGAAACTATGATAGGGAGTTTGGGTTGGTTGTCTGTCTAGGAAAATAAATAGTGTTTTATTTTTATTTTACACTGTATTCCAGGATCCTGGAACCTAGTGTTAACTGCTTCAGACACGGCGTTCCCATTGAAACACCTCCGTTTTCCACTTTCCACCGAATTCTCGAGGCATTGCGTATTGAGTGGTGGAAGTCAACGCCGCGTTGTGCCTCGTTACCAAAGCCAGGAAATGAAAATATTACCTATTGCATTTCCCTTAGTGGAAATTGAACTCACAGCCGTCGCGTTTATAATCAAATACTTGTGCGTTGTGTGAAACGACTTTGTGAAATGAATAATCATTTCAATTCTTTTCATTTTACAATTTTTTTAGACAAATCTCGTTAAAAAGTTCTGTAACTTAACAAGTATGTTTCAAAGCGGCACAGCATCTGGCTAAATACGACAGTCGCGGGTTCGATTCCAATTCGATGAATAGTCTTATTAATTAATCCATTTAAATATTTGATCAGATGCAATTTAAAGTGTTATTATACACTTAAGAAAAAGTATACTTAGAAAACGTTTAAAAAATTCAACATAGCGGAATATGAACCTGCGACTGTCTCGACTGACTGTCCGTCCAAGACTGTAATTGGAAAATTTTCAAAAAACGCAAGTTCAAATCTCGCTACGTTCCAATTTTCAAACGTTTTGGAAGTAACTACGAATAAAATTAATCACATTCGTTTAGTACACAATGAAGGCACAACGTTAGGAGAGGCGTTACAAATTTTTCTCATATTAAATCTAATATTAATGCATATTACACAATGTTCTTGAATAAATCATCAGACCACAGTGTGCGCTTGAAAATGTATTTAAATGAATCATATTTTTTTTCTTTTGTTGTTTATTATCAACATTACGATTTACGAGTTACACTACAATGCATAGAAAATTTGTACGACACGGTGTATGTTGTAAATTATACTTTAGTTATCACCTCGCTTTTAGTTTAACTTTTTTTTTGGCTTCATGTTTCATCATATATAACAGAGTGGGGAGAGGTGACCTGGGAACCTAGTGTTAACAGACTCCATTACCATTAACACTTCCATTGATCACTTTTCAAATTTTATTTCTGAGTTTCTCGCTCTAATAATAAGACAACACGTTGTTGAGTTCCGCCACTCAACACTATGATCCACGTAATATCTCGAAAATAGAACAGAGTATCTTAATACTAGGTTCACTCTGCCTCCCCTACTATATGCAGGATAAAACGTGAACCTATAAAAAGAAAACTTACAAACATCTCGTTTAATCACGCCCTCTCCAAGGTCACTGCCACAGTATCATTGAAACGAATGAATTAATATTAATCTATGCACACACCATTTACAAATACAATACATTATTAACATATAGACTGAGATCCCAGGGTCCCAGCCTACGTCATTTGAGCACGCCTCAATTTTATATATATTATATATGGGACTAATTCAAGACCGCTTATAAGCATCCAGACTAGTCCGAGGTTTAATCATCCTCCCAGACAGAAATATTTTTAATGACCTTTGTTTGGCGCTACCTCTGAACCCACTTTCAAGTTAGTACGCATAGAGTTTAACTATATATATTAGACTAATTAATCTTCAAAATTTCATCTTTGTTGAAATGACGTGGGTCTGGAGGCCCTGGGATCATGGGCTAATATTGATCGTTATCGATTTATACAAAAAAACCTTGCATAATACACAATCCATACAACTCTATTTAAATAGAGGTATAATAAATAATATTTCGTAGTTTCAACGTGCTGCCTCTTAACTTTTTGTTTTGAAACATTACTCATCCGTAGCCCACGGCCCAACGGCAGCATAGCAGCTGTGAATGGCTTGGATTATTTAATTCTTTGTTTCCGTTCATACATTTGTAAAAGCTTTTAAAATTACCGTAATTAAAACTCGTTCGTTATGGAGTTACGGTGGAAAGATTTTTTTTTAATAATATGTAATCAATAGTTGAACTGGCTAACGGTAATTAATGCGTACGTAGTATATTTTTTAAATTCCTACAAAATTGTTTTTCTATTTAAAAAATTATATATCCCGCAACTTCGTAATGTCTGATGCTCTCCACTAGTCTGTTTAGCCAAACAAGTGAAGTGAGGCCAGTCGTGGCGCAGCGCCACGAGGTGTGACTGTAAAACCGACTGGGTGTGGTTTCGATCCCCACTCGAGGAGATGAAATATTTACTTCAATGTATATTTCCATTTCTTCGCTCTGGTGTCGAGGTTAAGCGCGGTGTTGAGTTCTGCCACTCAACACACAATGCCTCCAGAATTCGGCAGAAAGTGGGGAACGGAGTGTCTTAACACTAGGTTCCCTCTGCCTACCCTGCTGTGTGCGGGATACAGCGTGAAGCTGATTATGATTGACTCCCACAAATTTAAAATGCATAAAATCATTGCTATTATTACGAAAAGAACAGCTATTACATCTAAATGATAATCCCAACATACACCTGCGCATCAATCACGTGGCCATAGTAGGTGAACCAAAAAAAACATCCTGCCCGTTCCAGAGCTTGCCTCACATAAACAAACCTCAAAAATATTAATTACTCTTTGTTAAACACTAGATACAAAATAAACGACCTCTTTCCCTCGGCCGCTGGATCTAAACAAAACAAAAAGTAATACGACCCGAAAAATCCATACAGTGTTAATTAAAAAACAGTTTGGATCCTCTCTTGGTTTGGCAGAGCCTCAATTCGAGCATTTATTTTGAATCTGGAGAATCAGAATAAGGCTTAAGCCCCGATAACCTCCCTTCAAAGTGAAATTTGTGGTGAGAACGCTCGTTCGTACTGTGTAAATCTTTTAAAGCTTTTAATTACGATAAGTCTGGGTTCGCCTCGGGCTTGCCTACATCAATCTGTTTAATGCGGAGAGATGCCTACCTGTTCGGAAACAAAACGAGACGAAACATTTTTCCGCGTCATTCATCACGTTCACGGCCCAAATCTATGGAAGGATTCAATGTCTGTGGCGCCCAGGTTTAAACCTTCTACTAAATTGAACTTTTCGATCGAAAACTCGATGTAACCTATATGCATATTTCTTACTTACAATGTAACTTGAAAAAATTAAATCAGCTTCACGTTGTTGTTCTGCACATAACAAGGTAGGCAGAGGGAATCTAGTGTTAAAACACTCCGTTCCGCTTCTTTTCTAAATTCTGGAGGCATTGCGTATTGAATGGCGGAACTCAACGCTGCGCTTTGCATCAGAAGAGGGGGTGGAAATATACATTTTAATAAATATTTCGTTTCCTCGAGTGAAGATCAAACCCACAACCGTCGCGTTACAGCCACAGCCCTGCGCCACGACGATCTCAATTATCTACATTGTGACTTTAATAGCATAATACGAGATTAAATAACATTTTATTCTGCACAAAAAAAAATTGTTAAAAGAGTATAAACGACGCGAATATAACCCAGTCGAGGGTAATGAAGATGAGGAAGCGGCTACATACATTAAGAATAGCTAATTGCGTTTTCCGACGGCACTTTATGCAAGCTTGTGATTAAAGAGGCGGCGTGTCGCAGCGAAGGTGCCCCTAAAAATAAATTCAAAGAGTGAATATTTAAATAGGGCGGCCAATGCGGCCTCACGCTCTCAAGACACTACCCGGTGGATTTTAGTGGCACGCCACACCACTCCGCCGCTCTTAAATTAGCCGGACTTTTTGAAATGGCTGGTTAAATTTTAAATTAGATTAAGCCTGAGGCCACGTCGTGACACCGCAAAGAATATGAATGATGACTTGGGCTATTTGGGCCAGTGTAAAGTGACCTACAGTTAGTTTCTTGTAGGTTTGGTCTTGCGATGCATTGTGTTGACCACAATTAGGAATTTAAAGCAATTTCTTAGTTCCTGCCGATATAATTGAGTCTGTATGTGAATGTTCTGAGGTGCCGTTACGCATAGTGATGCAATCGTAACGGCATTCCGCGACGCATTTCCTGGTTACGATTCCCAGGTACCATAGGAATGCTTTACATCCGCTGTTTTACCAGACACTAGATATGTAGTATGTTTGTAATTCAATTTTTGTACTGAGAAAATGCTTTTAAGATATTTCTGTTATTTTTTTTTAAGTCTATACTTCGCAGAATTACAAGTCAATTGAACGGATGTATGTCCCGTTAGTTTTTTTTAAAGCAATAACTTTTTTTAAACATTTTCTATTACAATTATTATATATAACATATTGTGAAGGTAAAAAATGGCTTTGGATAAAAATCATAACCAAATTGTATGAAACAAAATCTTCATTATCATCTTCGTGTATATTTTAAATTTAGATATATTGCATTAAATTCTCATATATTATGTAAATTTTCTCGATTATAAGAGCATTTTAAGAGCATGTGTCGTGTATAATTGGATTATTATAATAAACATCTAGATGTATTTTGTTATACATTTTGTAGATATTCAGCACGGTTGAACCTAGTTGTAAACCTATCGCTACTTTACTTTTTTTTATTTAAGAGATTTCCATTGTTAGATGGCAGAACTCAACACCGCGTTTTATCTATCAAGACTCAATTTCTTTCATATTTTCAAACGATTCTCGTTTGATTGAATACACTTATTGATCTCTTTGTAAATTACAATCAAAACATAAAAAACAATACATCAATACGCATCGACCAGCATAGAATCTGCAATCTCAACGATACATACATCACTAATCATTATAAAATCTTATTAGCTGTGCGACCGTTCCGTATCTCCTTTCCTCAGCATCCCGTTGGTTTAATTCGTCCATTAACCGCCCGTATACCAGATTACATACTTCCGTTGGTGGTATTATGAAGAGACACTAATACCAATTACGTTATGGAGACGTACAAAGGGGACTTTTACTTGTTATGACTATCTTTTGTCAGTGGATTCGCTTACGTCATCCTTTTGAGTGGTTTGGAGTAGAAAAATTGTTTATTTAATTTTAGTGTGACACTTTTTAAGCTTCACGCTGTATCCCGCAAACAGGATAGGCAGAGGGAACCTGGGACCCTAGTATTAATATATTCGGTTCTTAGTGAAGACAATTCCGATCACTGATTTCCGATCACCAAATTCTGGAGGTATAGCGTTATCTCTTCGATTGAGTCGCGGAACTCAACGCCGCGTTTTATCTCGTTGTCAGAACGAGAAAATGAAAATAATACCTAAATATTTAATTTCCTCGAGCGAGTATCGAACCCACAACTTGTTGCGTTTACAATCGCAGGTCTGGCCTTGTTTTTGTTAATTAATGAACTAATAGTAATTTTAATACAAAATGCTACATACATCAACAAAACTTACACACCACAAACCAGCTTATCCAACCGTAAGTACCAGGGGTGCATAACAAAACAGAAGGACAACACTCAGCTTAGTTAATCAAGCCGTTGCTTATCCATACTAGTATTTATACGTTGCGACATTACTCGCTTACCCACCAGATCCCGGGATGGTGGAATTGACCAGGATTTATACGGGACAAGTTATCAAGATCTTTAGCTTTGATGGTCACTTAAGTTGGTATTTCTGATAATAATATGATACTAACGCATTTTAATAGTTATTTGTCGTATTTTCACTTGTTTTTGTTAACTATGACACTTCTGTTGCTCATTTTCCTCCGAATTCTGAAAGCATCGCGTGTTGAGTGGTGGAACTTAACGCCGCACTGTGCTTCCTTATCAGATCGAGGACATAACAATGAGAATATTAAATTAAATATATACTAATATCATAAATGAAACCAATAGTGAACAACATTTACTTTATTTTTATTTAATTTAGCAAAATTATATTTCACACTAAGGTACTATCGTGCAGTACAACACGCAACGCTTTTAGAATTCGGAAAGAAAGAAGATATTTCTTTCTTTACGAATTCTAAATAACATACAATGCAATCTATAAAAGAATATTTAAATACACGGAAGACTGAGTCAATCATTTGAACTTAAAAATTTAAAATCTTATTATATTCTTAACGATGATCTATCCATTTTTTATTGCCTACCTAATATGTACTGCGGAGGCATTGACGAGGTGATACATAAAAATGATATCACCGTCTAATTTATTGGCTTGTTATATATACATTGTAGTTATTTTAATACAGGTAATATGTAATGTTGTTATTCCGTCGAAGATGTTATGGTGTTTTTGTGAGTGTAGGTTCAAATTAGCTTAATTTTTTTTTATGTATAAACTAGTAATGACGTATTGACCTCGCGCAGTGGCAAAGCGAGAGGTTCGATCTCCGCTCGGAGGAGTGAAATATTTATTACGTTTAGTTCCTCGTTTTGGTAAGAAGATAAAACACGGCTTTGAGTTCCGCTACTCAACACGCATTGCCTATAGAATGAAACTGGTGAATGGAAGTGTTTTAATGGAAACACTGTCTTAACGCTACGTTTCCAGGTTCCCTTTAATGTTTAGCCTTTACTTTACTTCTTGTCATATTTAAGACTTAGCTTCAGTATCGTGTTAAAACATTTTTACTAAGTAGTCATATCAAATCGAAATGACCTCGTCAAACCTCATGCCATCAAACGTCAACGACTAAACATAAAAAAAAAAACTAGCGCCAGCCGTCTACCATCACGCACATTTATGAATCATTACCCCATCATATTATTTTAGTTGCCATTTACAAACTTATTTAAGCCGTCACGCAACCAAAAAAAGCCCTTGTTTACTACAAAATTCTTCGAAACGACCATTAAATTTACAAGTCATTCGCAGTTAATTATCTGTGAAATTGGTGTTGCCATCTGCATGTTGATTGCACGCAATCACCGCAAACGAATGGGGCAACACTGAGTCACCTGTTGGCCAGGAATCCCCGGAGAGACGTTAGATACGGCCGGTTGACGAAGGAAAGTTAATCGAATCATCTCGAAATTAGCAAATCTAACAAGGGTCGTTGTTATACAACTATTCTGGAATACGATACTTGGTTTATATATTTAGTTTTGTGACCTGTGTCTTGGTGGCTGTGGTTACATCTAATATTTGCAGGTTCGAATCTGATAATTATATTTAGATGTTATATTTGCGAATTACGTTAATTAGGGACAAGTCAAAAACAATATGGTTATGAAATTTCGCTTCAGACTTTATATAATAATGGTTTTTTTTCCGTATTGTCAGCTTTGTCAGTTTATATTAGTAAACGGAGATAGATATGTCAACACCTTATTGATTGTCAACGCAACTGTTGTTGAAGTTCGATTCGACTTAACGCAGCGTCCGATAAAAAAAATGTCAAATGGTAAATTCAAGAACGTCTTTTCTCAAATTCTGATCTGAAAATCTCAATATACATTTATAAAAACTAAAAAAGTATAACCCAGCAAATCCGAAAAAACATTAAACAATATAAAGCTAAATCCAAAAGAGCCTTTAGAAAATACCTATCAAAGATCTCTACTATTGTAAGGCCTATAATACGGCCATTTCGCATTGTCACCTTGTCCTTTTAAATAGTTGCGACGCATTGCGAAACTCATTATGCATCCTTTTGTAACGCGGTAGGCGGCGTAATCTAGATAATTCCCTCGTATTCTCACGCGCGGATATTGTAGGAGAAATGAAAAGGTTGTTCAACTTGAGCTGGTCTTTTTAAGAGGTTTTTTTTGTGTTACTTTGGAGGGTAGGTGAAGATTTGTTTTGGTATGTTTAGTAATTTCGTAACTTTTTTTTTAGTGTCACGTTGTATCCCGTATTTAGTAGGGTAGGCAGCAGAGGGAATGAAGGAAACTAGTATTGAGACACTTTGTTCCCCATAATATAATATATAAAAAAATTCAATTAAAACATTTACCTAAAAATTAATTAATTTTTTTGTCAACTGCTATCTGAAATTTTAATATCTCGTAATTAATATATTTTCTTGAAAAGTTATTTACGTTCCACGTTGTCTTTTCTAACGCGTACATCATGGTAACCAAATAGAATCTATTGTTGACAGATTCTGTTCTCCACTTTCTAAATAATTTTACGTAATTACGTATTGAGCGGCACTTCATCTTGTTACTAGAGCCGCCAAATGAAAATTATTTATTGCCTCGGTCAGGAACCAAACCCACTACGCCACGACGGCCTCATTACAAATGTGGAAAATTTTATAAGACATATTAAAATTATATCATTACAGTGGCTCTATTTATAAAAAGCTGATGACATCATACTCTACACTACAATATACATAAGCATTCCTAGCGGCTATGATTCAATCATCGCCACCTACAATGCAATGCTAGTTGACGAGATTATTTTACACTGTTCGTACCTAAAATATATATTTTTGCTTCGTACTGTATCCGGTACATAACAGGGTAGGCATATAGGAACCTGGGAACCTAATGTTAAGATAGTAAATAAAATGCAGATATTTTATGCAAATAATTTACAAAGGATTATGATATGATTGATATGATTATGAAGATTTTATTGTAAATTTTCCTTTTTTTATACAGTGAAAACCAATATAAATAGCATATACCTATTTTAAAAAACGTAACGTTACGTTACATTAGAGGCTGTCCTGGCGTAGTGGCATTAGATCTGACAGAAAACTTAACGATTGTGGGTTCGATTCCCTGTTTGGGGACTGAGTTATAATCATTTCCTTGTTCTAGTAACAAGACCAACCGCGACTGCTGGTCTATACCACTCAACACGCAATGTCTCGAAAATTGGGCATTATGTGGGGAACCAAGTTCCCTCTGCTTATCCTCCTATATGCGGGATACAGCGTAAAACTATAGAAAAGCGTAAAGCAAATACATACATTTGATAAGGACACACGTAGAGCCTTTGTTTTATGTTATTCAATGATGATGTAATCGTATTTTATATTGTTACAGATACCTACAGCGGGGATGACAATCGTCTTTTCGATTGGACAACTTTGTCGGTAAGTTTTTGTTTGGCCTTTTTTCTATTACATAAGCCAATTCAACGACATCTCACACTTTTTAGCTAACATTATATTAGTACGTATGTGAATGGGTGGTCCTATAAGAAATTGTATTCATGGGTTTGATTCCCACTTGGAATTTATATTTTGGTTTAGTTAGTCCGACAAAATATTTCTCCACTGAACACGTAATATCTTTTTTTAAAACAGTTTTACCATAAAATCAATTTTACCATACATTCTAATAGTCTAATACCGGAATTGCTTGTCGAGTTACGACGATTCTCATATGGTTAATGTTCAATAAATAAAAAAATGTTTATAAAGAATCAACATTAATAGGTATGAAGATTTCACCAGCTCGACAGCTGCTGGGTTCGATTTTCGAAGGAGATTGTCCACCGACGAACCAACCAGAAGCAACGCGAAGCACATAATGCTTGCTATTCCTTAGACATAACATAACATCTCCCTTTTCCACGTAATGTGACTGTAACACACGCATAAACCCCACGTTCCAAAAAACCGCGTTCCAAAAAATCTATTAAGTTAAATTTATTTATAATGAATGTTTATTTTTATGTATGTAGATTTAGATTATAGTGTTAGATTAAGTTAGTAAGTGGCAACTGAAATGAATAACTGGACTTTCTTAAGCAGATATTGTATAAATATATAGATATATATATGTAATAACATAAGTCTAGTTCTAAGTAATAAGCACAGAATTTTTTTAAAAGAAATGTAAAAATAACAAAAGATACGGACCCATAAGTCTGTAGTGTAAGTAAGAATTAAAATAAAAAAAAAATCCGTGAACACTCCCTATTAATTACCGGTGCGAAAGATAAAATTTTGTTGCTACAGCACTACACGGATTTATTTCGCTTAAAACATTCTATTTCGTTTTTGCGTTTGATTGAAAACACTTTATCCCGCTTGTGAACGACAATATTTGGATATCCGTTCTAACTTCACATTCGTTTACAGCCAAATTGGTTGTTCCATGTAAAATGTATGGTAGCCGTACTATTATTACTGGACGTGATCAGTGCTGTGGCTTGGTATTTAAATTCACTAAAAATAACTTGAAGTAATAAAAGTAGTTATTTACCAATAGCTTTCATAAAAATAAAAAATATATAATTTATAGTAAATTTGAGGCCAGTCGTGGCGCAGTGGCACGAGGTTTGACTGTAAAACCGACTGGTTGTGGGTTCGATCCCCACTCGAGGAGATGAAATATTTACTTAAATTTATATTTCCATTTCTTCACTCTGGTGTCGAGGTTAAGCGCGGCGTTGAGTTCTGCCACTTAACACGCAATGCCTCCAGAATTCGGCAGAAAGTGGGGAGCAGAGTGTCTTAACACTAGGTTCCCTCTGCCTACCCTGCTGTGCGCGAGATACAGCGTGAAGCTGATTTTTTTTTTAAATATAATTTATAGTAAATTTTCTAATAAGTGCAGGGAGACATCGTGTGACTTTAAAATGATTATGTTCAAATTGTTGTCGCTTCTACGGCGTTGAGTTCTGCCACTCAACACGCAGAATTCGGAAGAAAATGGGGGAACAGAGTGTGTTAACACTAGGTTCCCTCTGCCTACCCTGCTGTGTGCGGGATACAGCGTGAAGCTGTTCTCGCTTCTTCGCTCTGCGGGATAAAGCCTGAAATTAAAAAGTTATAAAAAACACAATTTTTAGTAATATTTTAGCAAATCTCCTGTATTCCGATGCTGTTTTGCTCGAGGTATGCCAATCTTAGATGTACATAAAACGACAGCAACGTTTCTCGTTATCGGCGCGGCACGGCGCAAACGGCGTGGAAAATCGACGTAGTCCCGTGTCGGCCTCCATTACCGGTATTAGACTATTGGTGTACGGAGATCGCTATCAGTTGGCCCTGCCAAAGGTTTCTTTCTATCTATAAGATTGAATACGACGATGATAAGAAAATAGAGGGTAAATTATGTTATGTTGAGATGTTATTTAGTTTTGGATGGTGCTTTTTATATTTTTGGTGTTGAATTTTATTTTGTTTGTAATAATAAATATTTATTTTTTTAGACAAGGGTACAGCGTTAAGGGTTAGGTAGGGAGTAGATGGAACCTAATGTTAAGACACTTTATTCCCAACCTTTCCAATTTTTGGAGCATTGAATATTGAGTGGCGGAAATCAACGCCGCGCTTTGTCATGTTATTAGAGTAAATGAAAATAGTAATTCATTCATGTTTACACTTGGCCGCTATGCCTCTGCGGCCTCAAATTCAGAGCTTAGCTACATTTAAAAAGATTATTAATCTACTTGTATTTTATAAAACCCGTTGTTCTAGTGTAGAGTGGCGCTACCGGACACAGCCCTTTTGTACGTACACAATATACATACGTAAACTGTATAATCGAAAATGCTTTTATTACCATTTTTGAGCAAAAATAGATTTAAATTTATTTAAATTCAATTTAGCAAATCATTCATATTAATAAAACAGTATAAAATAACCATATATTATTGTATTAAACTTTACATAATTGTATAGTGTTTACTTTGTTAAACTAACAACATTTTACAGTATGCAGTAATTTAATTTATTATAAATATTAATTTTGAGGCTGTCATGCCGCAGCAGCACAGTGTCTGATTGTAGACAGGATGGTTGTGGGTTTGATTTCCACTCGAAGAAATGATTTCCTTTCCTCGGCCTGATAATATGGTCTGGTCGAAAATTGAGCGGAAAGTGGGGAACGGAGTGTTTTACCAATAGGCTTCCTTTGCCTACCAGGCTAGATGCGGGATATCGACTGTTTCTAGATTTTTCTTTGGATTTTCTTTACAAATAAATATACAAAGTTAGTTTTGTTCTCAATGAAGATTTTGTTTAAATTAGATATTCTTTCTATAACACTGGAATCGTCTTTAATAAAAATATTTTTACTTTTATGTTTAAGCACACAACATATGAATATAAAAAGATTATATTTACTCTGAATATGAAAAATGTTGCAGATTACTTTAGCTTATACCTAATTTTAATACATTAGCCTTTATTAGCATATTCACCCACGCCCTTAAGACGTAAATTGGAAAAATTCCAGGTTCTTCCGTTTGAATGGTTATTTCAAAAAAAGAATTCTCAGTACTCCTTTACATTGTCCAACCTATCTTAATACTAAATTTCAACTTTTTAATTATAGTACTTTGGACAACCGTTGTCTGTCAATTATTCGACAGCGGGAAAGTTTTGTATTTATATATATACTAGCGGACCCGGACGCGGCTTCGCCCGCTTGTACTATACGAATGTTTATTAGATATATTTATGAAATTGTTTTTGAAAATATCTAATTTGAATGAAAAAAATTATAAGTAAACGTAATCATATTAAAATATTTATAAAAAAATTAAACAAAACCATTAATTCATCATTATTAATATCATCAAAGTAAAATAAATATTTAAAAGAATTAAAATTAAATGTGTTGTGCTATGTTTTCTGCAAGTGCATGTGGTTATTTACATAATACTTAAATACAATAAAAAATATTATATTTTTTGTCTCTGTCTGTCTTTCTATTTCCCCGAGCTAATGTCCAGAATAACTGAACTGATTTTTATTAAACTTTCAGTGATCGATTTTACTGATTTACCCGGGAAAAATCTTTTTACACGTTTTCCTTGCGCGCGTACATAGATACTATATGAAATACCTAACTAAAGTCCTTTCTACATTAAATATGATAAGTTTTGCGAGCAATATCAAATAAAATCCCAAAAAACTAAAACCATATTTTATTAAGTGTATAACAACGCAATAGATAACCATCCAAGATGAAATAACCAACAATTCTTTCCTTAAATAATAAGTACTTAAATAATATTATGCCGCTGCCGCACAGGGCCGCAACTTACACCACACCAAGAAATTTATGAAAATCTAACTATACTACTACTCGAATAAGCGAAGAACCAAAGAAAAGTATAAATTAATTATAATTACATAAAAAATAACAGTAGTTCGAAAATGTATGAAAATTTACAAAACTGTCAACGTCATCTGCCCGTTCGCGTCGGTCATACTATGCCGCTCGTAGGCTAGGTCATTTCAAATCAGTGACATCTCCTTAATTATTTATTAGAATGTTATACAGTAAACTATATTTTAATCCAGATGAAATGTTAAAAGTGACTATTATATTCATTTTCATAAGGATCAATATCAAATTATAGAAAATACATACAACAAAAACCCGATAAATATAAATCAGAGATAAACATGGTATATGTAAAGCGGACTTTTTTAAACATGTAAAACATTGTTTTTATGTATCTCATAAGGTTGAGTCAGCGCACGCCATGTATGCGTTAAGCTCATTTTGGGTGACTTTTTCTTATAACAAACAAACTTTGCAAACCGTTGCTTAGCAACGGTCAGTTGTTATTAACATGGCGGAATAAATTGCCTGTCAAACTAAAAAGTATTTTAATATATTAGTATATATCGACAATATTACAAATATGAGAAAAAAAAGTAACCTATGTTCATCCGAAGACCCTTAAGTATCTTTTTATGAATATTTTATCACAATTGAATTAGCGGTTTGGCCCTAATTGCGTAACAGACAGACAGACAGACAGAGTTACTTTCGAATTTATAATATAGGTATGGATTGTCTTAAATTGAGAAAAAAATAGGTTCAAACTTATATATACCAATATAGTCCAGTTCAATTTTATGTAATAAAATGCGCTACCTGAAAAGCGACACATCTATTAACTAAGAAAACTTTTCGAACAGATACCTATAGTTTCCCGTTCACAATACGAGCGTCTAAAGAATAACGCCGTAATCAAACTTTACAAGAAACTTCCATCTCTTAAATGTTATATTATATACGTTTCCTCATACATAAGTACATAGGAACTTTGTATCTCTATTTCCTGATAGAATTCGTTCACCAAACGTATCCGTTGGGGGAGTTTTACCATTGTTTGTGATATCTCGACCAGAAATTATTGAGTTAAATTCGTCCGGAACCAATTCGCGGAGATGTAACGATATAAGCCGGCCGCTTTGTTCATCATTCGTTTCATCTTTATTGTTCCAACAAAAACATTTATTGCGTTGGTTGCTATTTTCTTTTTTTTTTTTTTTTTGCGAAAGGCACTTTTCCAAGCTCCGATTTCCGTTTTAATAGATCGTTTTTGATCTGTAATTACGGATTTTTTTTATTGCTTTTCTTTCTTTTCAATTGTTGTGTATTGATCTCTGTAATGTGGTGACTCGGTGAGATTTTGCTCGAGTACGCTTGTGGTTGTGAAATCAGATCTCAGTAGGGAAATTCTTATTTTTAAAATGTTGGTTGCCTTTAAAAAAAAACGTGACACAATTCTACTCACTAATATACTGTATCCCACACACAGCAGGGTCGGCAGAAGGAACCTAGCCTTAAGACACTCCGTTCCAGACTTTCCGCCGAATCAAGGAGGCACTGCGTGTTGAGTGGTGGAACACAACGCAGCGGATAAAATGCGTTCGCGTAACCAAAACTAAAAAATGGAAATGTAATAATAATAATAATAATAACAAAAATGGAAAAATAAATATTTAATTTCCTCGAAGATTGATTGAATCCCCCAATCCAACCCGCAATCCAAAGCACCAAACTCTTCAGCTTTATAATATTACTATAGATTTCTTTACACACCCGGCTCAAGAGAGCAACGTTCGACTGACATTTTACAACGAAAAGTTCGCGCCGATGTAATCTAATAGCAGATTGAATTTCGTAACTTTTACACCGAATGACTTTAACAGAAAAAGCTTATTGCCTAATCATTATTTTTTATCTTTAATTAAGCAATGAACAATAAAAGTGCACATGTTGACCTTAAAATTATTTTCTATTTAATATTTTTTTTTTATATATTTTCTAAATTTCAAATATTATTACATACGTATTTTGAAAATGTTAACTGACTCAGACAATAGATAATAATTATCGTTAGCATCATCATCATCATCAACATCTTCATGTCAGCCTTTTCACGTCCACTACTACCACCCCAATAGTGTCCACAGAAAAAAAAATTGTCACAAAAACACACCCTATGAAAATCGAACTCACAACCTAAAAATCAAATTTAACTATCAACACGCGACTATATAGTGTACTGTAAAAGCTCAACTGTTACCTCACTCGGTGCGCATGCGCTTGCGTGCCTCATATCTATGAGATCTCACGCCAGCTTACTTTGTTATATACGGTAAGCGCGGGCCAGTAATTAGCCCTATAAACACTACTGCGTTTTGAAATTTGTAGATTACGATGTTTTTGTACCTATTTGTTTGCTTTGTAAGGGAAATACACGGTGGAATAAATGAATTGATTGTTATATAGGGTAATTGCAATAAATTTTTACATTAACATTTTTATATTCCTTTACGGACATATACATGTACAATATTTTTTTATATATTTAAAGTGTTATTTGACAGAAAAGAAAGAAAAATACTTTTTAGGAAACGTAAAAAAATTTGAACGTAATGGGATTTGAGCTAAGCGCCCTGATTACTGAGCAGAGAACGTATGGTTTAGTAGTCAAAGTGCTAGGTCGGTTTCCAAAGGGTGCGGGTTCAAGTCCCGCAAAGTAAAATTTTTACACATTATCAATAAAAAATATATTTTAACTAACAAAAAAAGAGTAAAAACCGATAATCCAACTAATCTCAACTTACAACTTCGCACATATAAGTTTTAGTTTAGTTATCTTTCTAAGCCATAAGACCTCAAAGTCTCTTCAAAACTTCGACTGTCTAGCATTTGATATCAGTAAAACAAGTTCGAAGGTCCTCTACGTAATCTTAATCGTGTGATATCGTAAGATACTTTTGTCGCAGGATTTATCTTGAGACTGGGTAGCGTTGACTTCAGTCGCGTCACGTCCGTGAAACTTCTTTTGGCGGACTTGGAAAGTTCGGTAACTATCAAACCTCAGGATCGCATCCGCTCTCATGTTAAGATGTGAGGAGGGAGATAGAGGAAGTATTTTTTGTTTGTATCTTCACGTTGTATCCCGCATATTCCAGGGTAGGCGGAAGGAATCTTGTGTCAAAACACTCCGTTCTTCATTTTCTGGCAGTTGGAGATTATGTACTAAGTTGCGGATACAATACAGTATTCGTGTTCCAGACGATACAATAAAGAACAAGAATACAAAATTTAATTGATTTATGGATCACTTTTTATGTTTATAAAGCTATTATTATTTGAAAATCAGCTTCACGCTGTATCCCGCACACAGCAGGGCAGGCAGAGGGAACCTAGTGATAAGACATTCCGTTCCCCACCTTCGCCGAGTTCCGGAGGCATTGCGGGTTGAGTGGCGGAACTCAACGCCGCGCTTTGCCTCGACACCAGAGCGAAGAAATGAAAATATAAATGTAAATTTATACTACATTTCCTCGAGTGGGGATCGAACCCAAAACCAGTCGATTTTACAATCACACTTTGTGCCGCTGTGCCACCACTGGCCTCAGGTTATTATTATTTAATTATCTAATGTGTGTATGCCTTGAAAAAGTTTTTTTTAAATCTCACGGAATCGAACCCACAACCATCCCATTAAATAATTCTCAACTGCACTATAACGGCGTCAAAAATACTTGTACAGCAAAATTAATGGTAATAGTAAATTTAAACTGCTGTTTAAAAGTTTTAATTACCATTCACATTTATTTCAGTGTGAAACTCAGTTTTAAACTAGAGTTTTAAAAGCTGGAGCAGGCGAAAAATCTATATTTTTCGTACGTTAATTCAGAAAATTTACTTCTATTTAATATACGATGCATCTTGAATATATTGAAAATATAAAATATGCGAACAAAATTGAACATTTAAAATATTATTTTATTTGGATGTAGGTAACTAACTTGGCTATTTTATACGATGGTTGTGCGTTAAAATGTTATGTTTTTTTTAGTTTCACGCTGTATTCCGCACATACCAGAGGCTTTTCGTATTGAGTTGCGGAACTCAACGCCGCTCTTTGCCTCGTTATGAGAGCGTGGAAATGACAATATTAAATATTAAATTTCTTGAATGGATATCGAACTCACATTGAAGTTTACAGGCGCACGCTTGTGCCCCTGTGCCACGACTGGCTTATAATAATATTTTTAAACTCATTTGCGAATATAAATTTTTTATCTATTTTCATACTAGTAAAGCCTTATTTATTCCTTTTAAAAGCTTAGCAAAACAAAGTTAAATTTTTTAAAAGCTCATATTATTGAATAACCAATTTAAAACTATTTGTTTGGAGCAGAGCAGTTTTAAATCAAATATTACGCGAATTTACATAACAACAGACAGTAGCCAATTTAATGAACTGACGTCATACAAACGGAATGAACTTTGTTGTTTCTCAACATTCATATTTTGTTGTGTATTTTAGGTAGTTGCAGGTTCAAAATGTTCTTGTTAATTTTATTACGTATAAATGATCTGTCACTATGGTCTATTCCTAAAAAACCTTGTTTTGTAATATTTTGCTTTTTATTTAGTACAGCGTAAATAATAAAAAATAACCTCTGGCCATATTTAGAAAAATTTAAGGAACATTTTTAATTACATATACTTAAAATAGTTTAAAAAAAATTAAGATATAATTTCATAAAAAAGATTACGTTTTTGTCATAGCAGGGTAAAAAGAACCTAGAGTTAAACACTTCGCTCTTTACTTCTCGCCCAATTGTTCAAAACATTACATATTGTTTGGCGAAACTCAACACCGCACTCTATCTAAATTATAACTTATCATATAAAAATGTAATCCAATGAAATAATGAACCCCAATGATTAATACTTCGCTGTCTTTTTAATGAAAAATGCCCCGCCCTAAGCTGGCACTAACATTCGCTTGATAGATGACGTCTCGACGGCGACACAACTTTCTTGCAGAACCAAGCGCTAATATTACTATAGAATGTCTTGTCAAGAATTCCAGAATTTCTATATTTTATATCGTATTTTGATAAAAATAATGATTGAATAGGACAATTTTTATCACTGGGGCTACATTAAAACTTCGAACGAGATGATTGTATTGTTTTTTTTTCAGCTTTACCTTGTATCTCACATATAGAAGGCAAGGCACTGGTTGTAGATTCGATCCTTAATTTTCAATTGGTATTTAATTATTTTCATTCCTCTGTTCTAGTAGGAGAAAAAGCGGCGTTAAGTTCCACTACTCAACATGCAGTATCCCATATCGCCAAAATGTTTTTCCAGTTTAATTATTTTAAGTCTATATACTTTGTTGCGTTGGATTCCTTTGACCAACATATCTGGTCTTGGGTGAACAGTGGAATATAAGTTATGTATCATATAAAACTGCATTTTTTCGAACTTTTAATAAATAAATATGAAGGACTAAATTAAAATCCTCCTATTACACGTCTCCAATGTGTAAGTACTGAATGCAATCAACAAAAGCTTTACGTTGTATTCCGCATGTAGCAGGATAGGCAGAGGGCTAGAGTTAAGACACTCCACACCCCACTTTCTATCGATTTTTAGAGGCATTGCGGTTGTGTGGTGAACTTAACGCCGTCCTTTGTCGCTAAATCAGAGCGAAAAAATAAAAATCTTAAATATTGCACTTCCTCGAGAGAGAATCAAACCCAGAACCTATTGCGTTTACAGTCATAAGTTGTTGCCACTGCGCCACTACTGGCTATGTACTAAGAAATAAAAACATTACTTATATAAAATATCCAGATAGTGCAACAACAAATATATACATTATAATTAAAACTCGCCTCTCAAAGCCACGTCAGCTATATCCTTTTGATTGATGACGTCGCGTCGCGCGGCGCACGTCGCACTATCCTTGCATAAGTGATGTGGGTTCCTTAACGTAATTATGTGCAGCGAAATATATTGCTGATAGCTGAGATGGATTATGGGGTTACGAGGGTAGACGTGTACTTACCGAAGTCATGGTTTGTTTCTCCATGTATTTATAAGGGGATATGTATATGTTTCTTGGTGGCTTCACGTTTTATCCCGCTTAAAGCAGAATAGGTAGAGGGAACCTAGTGTTAGGACACTCCGTTCTCTATTTTCCGACTAGCTTTTGAGACATTACGTAATATGGGTATATGAATAATTATTAAGTAGCTATAAAATAAGGCTGATAAGGACTCCAGTTTTGGAAATTTGAAATATAATATTTAAAACTAATGCAAAATAGTTTTTTTTTAATTTCATATTACAGTAAACTATAATTAAATAAACGGCTTTCATAAATGCTTTTTAGAAAACGTATACGTGGAATAACACTTTAAAAATGAAACAAGAAATTTATGAAGATTTTTTTTTATTTATAAAATCAGTACATAATAATTTAATTTAGAATACATTTCACTGGCTACAATATCGTGATAATCATAATAAACAACATACATACAATTATCCACAACTCTATAGAAATGCGTGAATTCAAAAGGTATACAAATGACGCGCCAGCGAAGCATCATTGAAAGGTTTTCACAAAATAATATAAGGACAAAAGAGCGAACGCCTATGCCGTTTTGATTAATAAGTGCCGTTGACATTCTAATTAACCCGGCTAAAAGTCAGCCTCTTTTGTTTTACTCCCTAAATGGGATGCTCAAATACCATCGCTGATACAGGACTACGATAGGAATTGGGGGTTACAGGAAAATATATAAGTAGCTAAATATCTAAATGTCGGCCAGTCATGGCGCAGGGGCACAAAGTGTGAGTTTAAAACCTACTGGTTGTGGGTTCGATCCCCACTCGAGGAGATGAAATATTTACATTTCTTCGCTCTGGTGTCGAGGCAAAGTGTGGCGTTGAGTTCTGCCACTCAACACGATCAATACCTCCAGAATCCGGCAGAAAGTGGGTTACGGAGTGTCTTAACACTAGGTCCCCTCTGCCTACCCTGCTGTGTGGGATGCGGCGTGAAGCTGATTTATTTATTTTATCTAAATATCTATATATTTTCCTGTAACTTAATAAAAATTGATTATACGTATAAAATAAATTCAATTTAATGTAAATATGTTTAATTGTTAATTTCAAATTTCTCGGGTATTCCACACTTCGGGACAACAAAATATTGTTGTGTCTCAGTGTTATATGTCAGTCAAGTCGATGTTCCTTTTCTTTTCAACTATTATTTTCCTAACAACTTCGAAGATAGAGCCCAAAGAAAATTATATATCCAAATTATAACATTAACGTTCTACTCGGAAATAAAAAAAACTACATATATCTCGTATACGTACGTACGTACGTATTTATAATGTAATCTCGCCTATACTTTATACAGTCAACAACCACAAGTCAACAACGCCATTAAAATTTAATCAATCCCATACCAATACTGGCAAAATGAATGCCATACAGCCTACCGACACATACATACAAACATACATACAATATATCAAAACACGCCACATATCGGAAAAAGTGTCAAAGGCAGCCCTAGCAAAAATCTTTTTAAAGCTTATATCTTTTATACCTTCATCTGTTCGATGAATCGTCTCTTACATTGAGCTTTGCAGTGAACATACAGCTTTTTCAGTATTAGTCAATACCGTATATGGTTTTTTATGAAGAACCAAGTGTTCATAATTAACAGTCACGCCTGTTGAAATTTAATTGGTTTTTTATATCGACATTGATGGTTTTTTCACCTTTTACAACGTTTACAGTACCAGGATCTTCTCATTAGTGCGTCTGAGTTTTGTTTTTAACCCTCTACTCAAATAATGGCGTGTTTTGAGTTTAATGTATCTGTGTATGTATGTTTTTGCATGGTTAGCTGTGGCATCGTAGCTCCCAAACGGATGAACCGATTTGGATTTAGTTTTTGTTCATTGATTTTTATAGAAATTTAAATGATTTATACATTCAATTATGAACAACTTATTTTCATAATTCTGAGAATGTGCAAGCACTACGTGGCTGCTTGAGAGGATGTAATTTTTTTTAACCAACAAATAAACAAACTCTTCCGCTTTATTAATATACATATACGTCAATAATATATCAAAATATAAATCGAATTAAAATACTAATATATAATTCCTCAGTCTATGTTTAAAACGAGAGAATACGAAGTGATTTGTCACTAATCTCTCTAACTCCGCCTTAAGACTCCATCCGCTCGACAAAAGCGTGAATACCTTGGATTAATTTCAAAACCATATCCATACATTCGTATTAACTGGGTCACTAGATCCCAGATTTATTTCTCACTTCATACTTCACTGGATTTAATCGCAACGCAAAGACGTAGCTTAATAACGTTTATTCGTAACGTTTGTAATGTAAATTTACATATTAAAACAAAAGCTACGGTGGAAAGCAAAGGTTTAAACTCTTAAACAATGCCCCGGCTGTATAGAGACGCCTAACCCCGTTTCCCGGGGTAAAAATATTTTTAAGCTGGCAACACCATTAGTGCAACGTTTTTCAGCGTTTAATTTAAATTTTTACTTCTATCTCTACGGTAATATTGCGATTTCAAAGTTTTGCGTGTATTTTTTTAGTGTTGTCATTTCGTGATATTACCACTTAGGTGGGTTACACTAATTTCTAGAATGGTTTAAAATAAACTTTGATTGTTTTTATGAAGATCATTTAAAAGATGTTATTTTTGTATTTAGTTTTTATGTTGAATTATCTGTTATTATTTTCTTACGAAGCAAAATGGTGTCGAATGAAATGAGCAAATAGTTGTACACATACATTACACATTCTTAATGCCAAAGATATCTATGACCGCAAGTTTATTTACCCTACAACCATCCTCGACAAAATGACTCTTCAACACAAAATAAATCTAATTCGACCCGGTAGTTCTTGAGATTAGCGCGTTGAACCCAACAGACTTTAGATTTTTGAAATTAGTATATATATAATAATAATAATAATAATAATAATATAATACTTTATTGCACAAATAAGAACACGAATAAAATATAGTACATTATAGCAACGATTAACAAGTGTGCAATGGCGGCCTTATCACTAAAAGCGATCTCTTACAGGCAACCAAAAGAAAAGGTAAAGATTAAGTTTATAAAGAAAGCAGAAAGGTGCAAAAAGTACCAATATATAGTGAATACGAAATTGTTTTAAGCATATATACATACTACATACATAAATACATACATACATACATACATGCATACATGCATACATACATACATACTTACATACATACATACATACATACATATATACATACATACATACAACAGTTAAAAATAAATACATATACACTTATATAATTTATTTCTCAATAACAACTTTTGAAGTATGTGCCATTTTGGTTATTTTTTCTATAAATTTATAGCTTTACATTTAAGGCTAACTAGATCTAACCTAAATGGCTAGAAAACCATTTAGATATCTTTAAGTTTTTAATCTGCATAATTTTTATATCTAAATTGTCCCTCTTAAAGTTCGTTTTTAAATAAATGGTAAGATTATACTATATATTTTTTATTCGTAAATATTGAGTTAGCAAATTAGACACGATGTTTTAAACCAGTGTCACGTCCACATTTTTTATCTGTAAATCATTTTGACAGTTGACGTTATATTTTTTAAATAAACATGACGTATGACGTAATTTACATTTGACAGGTGGGGAATACAAAGTAGGTAAACGGAATAAAACACTTGGCTTCGTTTTAAGTCGTCGAATATTTAAATATGTATGTACATATGTACTTGGTACAAACGTAATGCCTGTTTGTCTAAAGACGACAGTTTTGAGTTCAAATCCAGTGGGGGCAATACATTTATTTGTAATTTTAGTTCTCCCGATTTGCGAAGTTCTTAAAAAGAAATCACCGGGTACATCTAAATACCAAGTTCATCTGTCTGCTTACTTGCAGTTTAATAGTTAAAAAACCGTATTCTGTTTTTATTACTAAATTTTATATACATTTTCATAAATATGTAGAAAAACATAATAAACATTTATCGGCATATATTGGATAGCGTCCTTGGATAAGTTTATTTAATTTATATTTTACGCTACATACGAGTGTCACTGTTGACGGTTCTAACTATCAATTCTATTTTTATTAAAAAAATGCATTCATAAGTTAAATTAAATAAAATATCGTTTCAAGACTGTTTCTATAAAACTATATTTTAGCGTCACGCTGTATCTCACATATACCAGGGCAGACAAAGGGAACCTAGAGTTAAGTATCGTTTTAACTTAATTTTTCGAGACATTTACGTGTTAAATGTCGGAACTAACTACTCTATGCTTTGTGTTGTTAGAGCAAGGAGATGAAAATATATTTTACTCCCAAGAAGAAATCGAAACAGCATTATCGATACCATACATCCATCAAACACGACAATTTCATTATATACAAAGTCGAGTCACGTCGAAAAAGTGTTAAACTCTGTATAGCACTATGACGTCACATGACGAATGCACTTACGTACTTCAGTTTTAAACGTAAAATATTGGTCAAACGAGAAATATTTCAAATATTTATACTGTAATGGAGATACAGTGAAGCTATGACAATGTATCTTTATTTTAAAGACAGATAGACCAATGCGGCCGTTGCGAGAAAGTATGATTATTTTTTTTTATTTATTATTATTTATTATGAGGCCAGTCATAGCACATTGGCACAATGTGATTGTAGACGCGACGAGATTGTGGGTTCGATTCCCGTTGGCGGAAATGAAATATTTAATATTTCATTTCTTACCTCTGGTGTCTGGGCAAAGCGCGGCTTGTATTGTATGCGGGATACAGAGTGAAAAAAAATTATGCTTAGACCTCATTGTCACTGTTCGACTGTACTATTCAAAAGCGTAGTACGAAGAGTCTTGACACTACGTTACACCTGCTAAAAAGCTAATAAAGCTATAAAATATGTTAATGTTATTAGTGAAAGTAGTTTTTTAAGAAACCAAAATTTCAAATGCCATTATGAAATTTGGAACGTATCTTAAATTAAAGCGTAGGTCGTAGTTTCGAATCTTGTTAGATTCAGTGGTACATATTTTTATTATAATTGATTTATATATTAATTAATTAGACATTGTAGTGGGTTAAAATTCGTCTCATGTCACTCCTGTCTGTGTTATGAAAAACGGAGTGCCTTAGCTCTGTATTTTCTTTCAGAATAATTATGAGATTATACGTATTCATAATATTAAATTATAATTACGTGCTTTCTTTTGGACGGGGTGTGTTAACACTAAGCTTATTAATATTTTTTTAACTAAAAAAAAATATCCTAGAGATCTTAAAAAAAAAACAAACAAAATAAAAAATACATTTAAAATACACGGTACGGTACACCCATACAATTTGTTGAGATTATTTTTGGTTCTTTACTGCGGGGCTCGAACTAAGGCTGCTACTGATTGACAATATCCGATTTCCTACACGGCATGTCAGAAGACGTTTTTAACCTATTTATATTGGGGATAAGCGCAATTGCATGAAGTTTTCGTATATAATTATTTATATATGTATTTTTTATTTATTAGGTACTATTTTTTAGGCGTTATGGAGGAGTAGTTAGGAGGTGCTTTTTGGAATACAGTGATCGTCCTCAAGTCTCATTTGGGGGAATATTCATATTTATTGTATACGATAGTGAATATCTAGAAAGTTAAAATAAAGTGTTAAGTTCCGTTACCCAACACGTTACGCATATGTACTGAAATTGGCAAGCATCGAAACATTAAAATATTAACTAAGATCTTATCCCAATAAAAAAACATAAAAAAAAACTAATTAAATATCGATATTTTCGAAATATAAATTAGCTATAGTCTATGAACAATGTTTTAGTAAAATTAATGATAAAACTATAGCTTCTAGTAGTTAGATTTTTACAAGAAGGCTCTCTCTTGATTAAAGATAAAAGGCTTGTAGCCTTTACTACTGACCATATTATTAACAGGTCACCGGCCCCATTGACACTCCGGCGAAAGACATCTTCTAAATAACATCAAGTAAGAAGTGCCATTGTGGTATAGTTGTTAAATTCTGAATTTATACGACGGTTGTAGTTTCTTTTCTTTTATAGTTCACGTTTTATTACGCATGTCATAGGGTGAGGTCGTCGTGGCGCAGTGGCACAAAGCTTAAACCGACGGTTGTAGATTCGATTCCCACTCGGGGTATGTAATATTTAATATTTTCATTTCCTCGCTCTGGTAACAAGGCTCGGTTATTAAGGTGTTGAGTCCTTTCACTAAACACTGCATTAAAATCGATAAAAATAAAAAAAAGCTTTGTCTTGTGTTCTATTAAATTAAAACATACACCAATAGCTGGATTTTCTCATATATATTTTATGTACAGACGGTGATCAGTTAGAATTTTATTATAAGTATAGATATTTTTATCTGACTAAACAAAATACGATACAAATCAAATCTATCGAGTTACCAACAAGCGTAAAAATAAAAGAAAATAGAAAATAAATAATAGTAAATCGTACATAATAGCTAGTTATATATTGGTTGAATTGGAGCAAACAAAATTAGACTTATTGTTCGTTCGCCACATTACAACTATCTCGGGGCCCGCCTTTCGCTTGCTTCCTCAGCGGTTTCCTGTTACGCTTTTGGTATAAGATGAGACCGTTGGCGTTTTATATGAAATTATTGATAATATAACTATTTTAACTTAACCTTGTATAAAAATATAGTAAAGTAGAGATGGAGAACCTAGTGTCAAGACACTCCGCTTACCGATTTCCGCAATCTTCAAGGCATATCGTACTGGTGGCGGTATTCAGCACCGCGTCCATCTTGCTAGAGCAAGGATTTATTCATTCTCGAACCACTACGCCACGATGGATTTAAATAAATAATAAGTATTAATAATTATGTATAACATTTTATCGCGCGAAATAACGTCAAGCCACTTAAATTATTGAAATTGTAATAATTTATTTCCGTGATTTCGATTTTAAAAGCGTTCATATAACCTGAAATGTATAATTTTATATTTGACTTTACATATTGTGGTATTTAAATTATTTTTAAATCCATATGACTATACCACATATATGTAAGTCGTACAGCGGCTTAGCATGTGGCTGTCAACACGGCGGTTGAGAGTTCGACTCTTAACAAGACAAAGCGCAGCGTTGAGTTTCGCAACCCAATATGTTGTTTTTAACATTTGAATGCGGTAAATGGAGAACGGAGTGACTTAACACTGGATTTCTTTTTCCTACTCTATCTACTACATGCTTTTATATATCTTTTTCTTTCAGCTTCACATTTTTTCCTGCATGCACTCCGTTCCTCACACGCCGCCCAATTGACATCACGTAGAGTGGCTTTCTTCGTCCTTCATTTTTTACCATAAAAATATATATACAAAAATATAAACTTCAGAAACTCTCTCGTAAATAGAAACTCGATACACCTATATAGATAAGTATAAATTCAATTTAAATATTCTAATTAAACCTTTCACTACTGGCCAACAACACAATGCCTTACAAACTGACATTTAAGTTATCTCGATAATAAATCAGTCAGTCATCTGCTATGCCTTGAAACAAGATTGCCGTCCCGAAATAACGCGATTAACCGAATGAAAGGGCCGAAAAGCAAATGTGATTACAGCGTTGACTAAAGAAATAAGTAATATTTCTTACGAGGCTGGCCTCCGTCTCTTCTTTCTTTTTGTGCTTATTGGCTAGATGTTTCTATGGATGAATGTATGGATGTAGCTGTCGTAGCATAGTTGTGGTGTGAACGTCATGTACGGGTCGTGGGTTCGATTTGAATTCAAGTTTTCTAAAATATTTAGATTTTTTTTCGCTGTGTGTTTGGGAAATCCGACTCGAGCGAATATCTTTTTTATTTTTATTCCTATTTTTAGCTTCAAGCTGTATCCACACACACATAGAAGGTAGGTAGAAGGAATCTTCTTCTTATTCTTGTACTGAAAGTAGGAAACTGCGTTACTTAAACACGCGTCTATTCGCTTAAACACGCATTACCCTATTTGCCCCTTAATTTTCGAGACATTATGTGTTGAGTGGCGTAGCTCCACGCCGATCTTCTCCATAACGGAGTCCGTTATAGACCGTTAATATTTATTCGAGCTTTTGATTCACCGAAAATTAAGAGATTAGGGCAGCACAGAATCGATTATTAAAGAGATCATATCCAGCAGTTGCAACTATAAAATCGAAGCGACGATAACTATTTCTATACCTATAGGAAGGACAAAATAAAAAAAAATACTCATTAGATAATCTTATATGAAGTGCTGATAACGAAACAGAGTAGAACTAGAGGCATACTTGATCAAGCGTACGTTCTTAGAGTGTTAAGCCGAGCTAATATAAAATGCTTGTGTAGACCAGTACCTATACTTGAGTGTATATTAAATTAAAATGTCACTGTCTCCTGCACGCTGTAGTAAGTTCATATAAGATATTGTTTATATACGAGTGAGTTAAAGATGTAAGCTTTATTTATTTACGTTAAGAATAAGGAAAAATTTAAATAAAAGCGATAGCGTCTGACTGCAATCGCGATGGTGTGGGTTCGATCACCATACGAAAGAATAAGTTGTTTTCATTTTCCTGTATTGGTAGAATTGCAGCGTTGAGTTCTGTTTGTCAACACACAATGCCTCGAACGAAGAAGTTGCTACGTTCATACTCTATAATATGTTTTAAATAGTTTCATTCATCATTTGTGGCGCAGGGGTACAAAATGTTAGCGTAAACGGTTGTAGCTTTAGTCCCCACTAGAGGAATTGAAATATTTATTTAAATGTATATTTCCATTTCTTCGCTCTAGCGAGGCAAAGCGCGGCGTTGAGTTCCGCTACTCAACACGCAATGCCTCCAAAATTCGGTGGAAAATGTTCACTCCGTTTTTGAGTGTCTTAACATTAGGTTCTCTCTACCTACTTTGCCAGGCTAAGCTGATTTATTATTATTTTTTGTTTGACAATTTAAAAATGTAAAAATCATAAAATCATTATTATTTTATGATAAAATTAAGTATTTTGTAATAAAACAGATGAAACTGTACCGTTTCCAGCAGAAAACTGATAAATCGTCGTCTACAAAGTTGTCACCCCAGGGACGTCACAGTTAGCGATAGCAAACAGCGCAAGTTTATATTTAATCTCGGTCAAACATCTGAAATGGTACTCATTTAAACTGCCTCAAGAAAAACTCTCATGAATCTGCTTATTTTCAAAGTGCTACGTAAATCACTTTAACTTTTATATTGTTGTGTGTGAATATAACCTAAAAAAAATAAGGCAAATTTTTTATCTTATTTTATTTCTCATCATATAACTACTATTAACCTGGCATCAAGACAGTCGAGGCTGTCGTAGCGTATAGTCACAAGCATGTGACTAGTCGCGACGGTTGCAGGTTCGATTCACACTTGGTGGCATAAAATTGTTAATATTTAGATTTCCTCCCCCTCAAAAAAAAATCTTCAACCGATCAAAATAAACGAAAGAAACTTTTGGGTCTATATTTTCCATCTTTCAACGCATAAAAACTATACCACTGGTGTTACTATACTATACCACTGGATTTCTACACCTCATATCCTTTTATCAAATAAAACTGAAAGTGCATAATTAAACATGCAAATGCATTCCTTTGATCTCAACAAACTTAGGATACAAAACTATTTCCCAAGCCTCTTTACTACATCGGAACAAAAACTGGGTCGTCCCATTACCATACTTGATTGAGCAAGATTTTATTGATAATGATTACATTCTGGAACGCGAAAGGTTCATAAAATTTCTGCAGAATTAATATTTGAAGAAATGGTCTGGTATTTGATTGAAATAACTTTCTTTTGAACATTTATTTTGAAGTTTAAGTTAAATATTCAAGCTTCACGCTGTATCCCGCATACATGGATAGGCAGAAAATACCTAGTGGCAAGAGACCTTGCTTTCTACTCGACTTACTACACTTTGCGTTTTACCAAATCTCTAATAAAAACTATTTTTTTTTTTTGTGATGGGTTCGGATCTATAAACATTAAATTTATAGACGCTCCTCCACGTCGCTACAGTGACCTCAAGCTAAATATTCAAATTGTGCAAATATTTACGATAAAAACTGAAATGGTCACAAAATTTGAAAAGTACCAAAAACTCACAGAAATAATATTTGATATTCATGAGTGATCGTGAATTCTCAATTGAATAATCAAATTGGCTTTGCATGCTGAACGAAATTATAATAAAGTGGAAAAAAAATGGGAAAAAAATGGTTTAGACGAGCACAATTTAGAAAATATATATTTTTTATTTTACATTTGGCATGTCACTGTCGAAATGCGAGAATTTTAAATAGTTGCTGTTTAATAGCTACACGCTGTAACCTGCATATAGAGTAAGGCTGAAGGAACCTACTGTACTTACACTCTGTTCCCTATTTTCTGCTTAATTTTCAAGACATTACGTATTGAGTGGAACCCAACGACGTTTTATTTACTAGATTGAATATATGGAAATAAAAATTCTTCCAATTGAGAATAGTCAAACTGATTACAGTCAAACGCTGTCCTACGATGATCATATTAACAAATACAAATATAATACGTATAGTATTTTACGACTTTAAAAAATTTCAAACAAAATTCCACACAAAAATGAAACAAACAACATAAAACACAAAACAATTGCTACCAATAATAAACTTCATATAAATTTAATTAATGAATCCGATAATAAAGCTGAAGTTACGAATATATATGAATCAATGTAAAGGAATGAATGGATAAGAAAGCGGATGCAGAGTGCGCAGCTCTCAACACTTATATCGCATGACTGGTTGTTCTACGGTACAGTGATTTGCAAAACGATAGATCCAATGATTCATTCGTCTGAATCAACTGAACTAACAAAGGATAAATTTAAACGGAAAGAATAATATTGAGATTGTATTGGCATGGGTGTTCGTTGTGATTAAAAATGTAAAAAAGCAGTATGTATATGTGTGTGTGTGTGTTATAAATACAATTCATATTTGTTAAATCAATGTTGAATTTCAATCCTGTATGATATTGCTTATTATTAGTATCTATTTTTTTTCCAAGGAAATTTTAAGAAACTTATGTATATTATGTTTCCTCGTAACTTTAATAAAAGCAAAAAAACAAACTGGCAGTAATACCTTGGCGGGGGACGACGAACATCCGAATTTTAATTACTTATTATTTTTAAGAGGGTTGGCGTATCGCTGTCATTTTGTCAATGATATCCAACTCTTGCCAAGACTCGGGATCTGGCCGCTTATTATCACAATTCCTCTAAATTGCCGTCTAAGAGGCAAACGACAGGCCAACTAACGTCTCAGATGCGAAGATATCGTCATTTGCATAAAATGAATTCCGTACAGCATGAAGGGCGTCGTTTCAAGATATTGCCAACAAGAAGCCATTATTCTGATATATTTTAACTTATTCAGCATAATGTTTAGCAAAAATTAAATTAATATCTGTATAATGTAGCTTCTAACTTATGTAGCAGGTTAGGCAGAGAGAAACCTAATATAAAGGCACTCCGCTCTCCATTTTACGCCCTATTATCAAGACATTGTGCGGTGAATAACTGAACTCTTCGCCGTGCTTTGTTATTATTTCGCACCATTATTAAAATTAACTCATTCTGCAAAGTAGGAATAGAACCCACAACCGTCGCGCTTACAATCAAACGTTGTGCTTCTGCGCAACAATGACCTCCAACAGCCTGTATGAATAATAACCTCGTAAATTATATTTTCCTTCTTTCCATATTCTAATAACGTAATTTCATATTGTATTTCTTATGTTATTATTAACATAATATAATTTGCTACACAACGAATAGGTATAAAAGCGTGGTCGCGATAAATTAATCGCGTGGTCGGAATCTCGCTAAGCAAAAACATTACTCCCTACACTTTAGTCGGTCGCTGTTAATCTGAGAATAATGGCTTCGGAGATTTATTGGTAACTTGATAAAAAGAAACCCAATGTTCGCTATTGGCGGCAAAATCTGATAGTAATTAAAACTGAGCGTCCTACGTCTACCTGCGACTGCATATACTTATAAATACTAATTAGAAAAGAAATTCTTTCCAACATTTGGAACTTGCCGCCTTGGAACTTCGACGGTACTGTCGCACGTTTAATTGGGAACCCTGGAGAAATTCACTTTGTTAAGAAATTTGTTTTAGCGAACAAACTGAGATTGTGGAACTTAGTTTCCATCTTCGAACGTGCATTTTCCCCGTATTATCTAACCTTAACTGAATACATTGCTGTAATTAAAATTTACAAAGACATATGTATACGTGAAAACGTTGCCGATGAGCTAAGCTCGTGCGTAAACGCGTGGGACTCCAAATTCAATCAAAACTGAACGAATTGAATACAGAATTGATAAAGCCCGCCCTAAAATGGATCATTAATTTTATCTAGGCTTCACTGTTACAGCAAGGATTTGAGATAATCTCCCGAAGATGTGATTGCGTATGGGGATACGAGCGATCCAGTAAATATTACTGACGTACAATATCTACTTTGCTTGATTATATTATTTCACGTTTCAGTTGAAATTCGGTTTCGATAAGTCACTTAATGGTGGGTACTTCTTTATGTCTTTAATGTTTTTTTTACATACTTTCAGGAAGGTTCTTAAATTTTGTTTTATGTTAATACTTTTGAATGCTATTAATTGATGCAAACTTAATATCCCTGAAATATCAGAGTAGACAGAGGGAACCTAGTGTAAAGATCCTAAGTTCCCTAGGAAGAATAAAGAGGAAATAAATGACACCTTTTGTTTTTTCGCTAGAAAGGAAATGATTCCTCCATATGGAAATCGAAACCACAACCGTCGCACTTACTATCAGACGCTGTGCCGCTGCGCAACGACGGTTTTAAATAAAAATCAGTTGACGCAATACAGCTAAAGTTTATTAACTAATCCGATAGCGCTACACACAAGTGTTGTACACACAAGGAAGTCTCTAGCCTCTAGGCGCGTTAATTAAGCAAGAATGTATGTTACGTTTACTGTATTTGGGGCACTCCGCAAACTTTCAAGTCAAAATCCGAAAACTTACTTGGAAATTTGTTTTGCGTCTTCACGGATCTTCATTAGGTTTACGACGACGAGTCCAAACTTATTACGTATGTTTGACTGGAGTGTTAGTGTTGCGGTGCCGTGACACTTCTAATCTGGCTATGTTCGAATTTCTACTAATTTCGCGTCTTGTACAGCCCGAATCGGACCAATTATAAAGCCGGGTCGTCTCAAATTTGGAGCAATTAGATGAGCCAACGAACTGTGTCGCTCTCACTCGGTTTTGTCGGCAATATAATTTATTAGGGAGGCTCAAAGTTGCCTGTTCCAACCCTTAAAGACTCGAGTGAAATTTGATTACGGATTCTCTAAACGTGTCCCCTCGCCGCACTTCAATTTTAAACGGATGAGTCCGTTCGCAGCTTAAGCCGATACATCGGATACATCATCTGTGTACTTGACTACTGACAGAACATTCATTGGTTACAAACATGATTTGACTTTATCACTTTAATCTACATTATAGATGGATAGTCAAATGATTTAATAATCTATGATCTTATTTAATTTAATTAAATCACGATTATCATGTAGGCATGTACATGAAAACCGTAGGTCCTTTAAATGTTTGTATGTCCTTACATTTTATGGTACCTTTAGAATCACTTATTAAAGACGCTCTATAGGAATTGTTTTTATCCTTTGAAATTCGATGAAGCCATTATAAAATACAGGCTATAATATAATAGTATATTTAGTACGTAGTAAGAACAGGTCGTGCTATATTTTCTACAATAAATTTGAACACATATCCTGATAGTCAATCTGATTATCCAAAATCATCCAAGACACCACCACCAAATCTAAATATGTAATCCATAACATTAATATGTTATAATATATTATCTACCTATTTAAATTTACTATATATTATATTGTTATAAAACTTCGTAATAGTTCTCGGAGTGAAACGGAAAAGCGCAACATAGGGTCGAGTTAAAATGTCGTTTGTATCACTCATCGTAATTTAATGACAATGTCCGCTACACGAGCACGCTATACAAAGTTTAGAGTTGTCATTTATACATACATATTAGTGTATAAGGGTATATATAGATATATATGTATGTCTTAGATACAAGAATATATCAATAAACGTAAGATATTGTCAAGTTTATTTTCTATTTTTAGCCTTAAATGGTGTTACACACCGATATGCGGGATACATTAACATATTATTTTATACCTATAATATAAACAATACATTACACCACAGTGTGGAAAATGAACTCGCAATCATCGTCGTCTTTATTTAAGTCCTTATAATGAAATATATTATATGTAAGTGTTTTATATAATAATTATATATAAATTAAAGTGAGGAACAGAAGTATCTTAACATTAAGTTCCCAGGTTCCACTTTACCTACCCTGCTATGTGCAGGATACTAAATGAATTTCAACATAAATAATACAATTATAGATAGTTAGATATATAACATTGATAAGGTATATAGAAAATTGTTTCCCAGAGCTTAAACTATTCCAATAATAGAGATATAGAAAGCTCGAGATTCCGTCTTGAAAAGACATTCTTCTCTCGAATCAATTAAATTCTTTGTCGTACCTTTCCCTTTATTTTCTTAAATCGCCAGGGAGGTACATCAAAAAGCCTTTACTGGAAAGGGCCAATTAAAGGTTTTGATATTGATTCAACGAATTTTAGACGCTCTCGTAGACTTTATTGACGTTGGCCATCGATGCCGATTGCCGTTTGAAGTCACAATGTTTCCACGGTTTATACTTTGTGAAGAATAAAAATTAATTCGTATATTAATGAGTATGTAATACTATATGCTGATATAAACGATAATTATAATGTAATAATTGAATGTATACTTGAATGTGCTTTTAATTTATTGAATTTATTACTTTTGATATCAATTAGGGCTTTAAGTTAATAATTTCTCTTTTACTGGTTAACTACACACGATTTTAGGTTGTGACAACTCACCTTTTGTTATATTATAATAGAATACCGTACTCTGAGTACTTTAACTTACGAGATGTATTCAAGTCAAACGAAAATGGTAATAAATCATAGCTATTTAGAACTGACAACGTTTTGTGTAGATATTTAGATTAGAAAGCGTTCGAGATGAAAACTGCCTTCTTGACTTTTGGGACAGATACATATCTTGAAGTTACCTAATAAATCATGAAAATTACTCGCAAACGAACCTCTACCTAATCAATTAATCACCAGGGATTGGCTGCTCGTGTAGTCTCGGTAATAGGGTCTCGGCGACCCGAGGAAGGGTTGATTTATGTGAAAATAATACTCACGCCAAGATTTTATGTTTTATAAAAGTAAAAACCACTTGAAAAGTTTCCAATTGCCTCTCAAGAAATTCGTCTTCCGTTTCCTAAGTGCAAAGCTCGTAACTAAATGTGGATTAAATAGCTCCAGCTGAATCAGTTTTTCGTAAGTTTCGTTGCGCAAAGTTTCACAATTGCAAACCGAGCCGTTATACTCCGTAGTGTGTCGCAAATCACTGTCTTTCGCTTCCACTATCAACTTTTTCGTTTGCACGGTAAGTGCTAACTTGAAGTTATTGACGCTACCACTAAATCAGGCGAGTTTACGAGTTATCTCACGAGGACTCCATCACGTCCCGGATTTCCGGAACCCTGACGTTACAATCTATTCAGGGTAACCTCTATAAAGAACCTTTGGCCTTGTTGCGTCATCAATGTTGTTTAGCACTCATAAGTTACCAACAATGGACCATTATGTTTTTGCTCTGACTAAAAGTCGCAGACCCTTGTATGATACAAAAAATAAATAGTTAACCCAATTCCATTTCATACAGCCCTCAAAATGTTGTTCACGGCTTATTGTTCAAGCATATTGGCCGTTCCTGCTTTTGCAGTTCGTTAAATAAATAGGATTTTTCACCAGATATCGCATTTTTTTACAATTGCTCCTCAAAAATTTAAGTGCTCTGAATATCATCAACTGGGAAGCTTTCACGTTTGTATTTGCATACCGTCTTGGGACCTTCAATCGTTGCAAAATAATTTAGATACAAGTCACGTAATTGTGCTACAAATTTCAGCGAACGGAAATCTGAGGTAATTGCAGAGAAAAGTGTTTGAACATTGTTGTACTTTATTATATATTTTTTTTTATATTCAGACTGGAAACCTAGAGTTAAGTTACTTTGTTCCCATTAAGACACATCTGTTTATTACTTTCCGCCGAATTCTGGAAGCGTTGCGTGTTGAGTGGTACACATGAATGGTACACAGACATAAGAGATCACTCTGTCTTTGAGAAAAAATGTATGTGATACCGGAAAACGAATCTGAGCCTCCTAGATGAGGGCCAGGTATCCAACCTAGTGGCTAGGACCATATCGTAAATAAAGAATGAGAGAATCTTGGCCCATGAAGGGTTGTATCTTATACCTAAAACATTAATTTTATATTTTAACTTGTTTGATTTCATACAGCAATAAAAAAATGTAAAACATGACAAATTTAATTAAATTAACCTATGATTTATTTAAATTTACCAACAAAAATACTAAGTCTTATCCAAACGAACTTTATATATTTTCCTCGAAGATCAAATGGTGTAAAAGTATCATGGCAATTTATGTTAACGGCACTTAAAGGCGAACTTCGGTAAGCGGTGCGTGCCTTAGCGCGGTGGCGGTTTAAATTTTTATCAAATTTATTCGCAAAATTGTTTTACGTCGCTATTAGAGACTGTCAAAGCTAATTCATTTATGATGGATTTGCTGAACACCTGCTGATATGCCCATGTTTGAATGCCCATAAAACCTGGAGGATCTTAATGGATTTTGTTTGTTTTTTTTTCAGTGTCGCGCTGTATCTATGTATGTAAATTAGGGGGAGCCCAGTGTTAGGAAACCAGTTTCTGCTACATATTACAAGAATGAAGGAAGAAATAAGAATATTAAATATTTCATTTCCTCGACTAGGAATCGAACCCACGACCTATTCAAGTCATTTGTGTGACCCTGCGCCACGACTGGACTCGACTCGACTTAAAAATATCATACAAATCATAAGTAGCCGAATGGGGATTTACCTATAATAAGCCAGACATTTCACAGTATTTGCGATACTAAATTTTATCGTCACCCTATCCCTGGCAGACAAGCGGCGTAATCCTCTTACGTACGAACGAGATATTAAGCTATAATTATAGTGCCCCGCCACACCTTACTAACCTTTTTATTACTTATAATATTATTAAATTATTTTACTTTGGTGTCGTTTGGATGGTAATATGGATTGCCGTTTGAAGTTATGGGGTTTCGTTACGGCGTACAATGAGTTTTTGCGAGAGCTGATTTGAGAATTTTTTTAAATTAATTTAGTTAGGTATTTTTCCTTTGCAGTAATGCTACCTGGGGATCGTCATGTTGAATATATTATTATAAGTATATTATAAGTTAGCTTAGTGAAATAATTTAATATTAATTTAAGATTTATTAGGTCAGTTTCACGCTTTATATCGCAGAGTGCAGGGTAGCCAGGGGGAATCTAATGTTAAGGCACTCCGTTTTCCACTTTCCGCCATATTCTCAAGGTTTATTGTTGACTGGCGGAACTCAACGCCGTGCTTTACCTTATTACCAGAGCGAAGTTAAGAAATAAAAATATTAAATATTTCATTCCCCCAAGAGGCCACAGCTATAAATATATAACTAAAAAAAACCTAAAACATTACCTCCCATCAATATCATCGAAAGAATATCCACAAATCGAATAAGAGAACGAAAAATGTCATCCACATGAACATCACACGCCTATAGCCCAGCTAAAATCCTCCGGCGCGTATAATACGATTCGCAAACACATCTGGCAAATACGTATTATAATTTCACCAATTGTAAATATAGCTTTCAATTCGTGCCCAATATTCCGCTAGCGTCATACGTTTTCGAATTATTGTTTTTTTTCTCCACGCCCCGCTATTACATTCTTCACGTAGACTTCTGGCATCCGCGAGTTTCTTGTATACATACAAACAGATATTGTTAAAAACAGGGCAAGTGTGAGACCTGCCTATGACGGGTTCCGTATCAATTTCACGATTGGTGGTAAGGTGGTAACTAACTACAAATTTTGTAGTGGTTTTCTTTATACAATTAACAATTTTGAAATTTGTTCCTTTATTATTACTGTAAGTTATCACTTATTGTCAAATTTCATAAATCTAGATCGGGAGTACGTCGTTGAGCCCAATATTTTTAAGAATTGTTGAGAAAAATAGCCTTAACAGATGGGCAGGTATGTAAGGGTTCCTTTTTCTCTTTTAAGGTAAGGAACCCTAAAATGTAACATTCCCTGAGGCACACTTCGATTGTCTGAACGTTTTTGATGGAGTGTCTTTACGCAGTCCGTATTCTATTATTTTTATGTCGCTAGGTATGTTTACTTATTTTTATTATTATTCAGTTAGTAACTGTATGATCAGAAACTAGGGGTAGCAACCCGGGATCCCGGGATTTTTAAATCCCGGGATATCGAACCAAATATAGGTCTTTAAAATCCCGGTTTTAATTTTACAAGAAACCGGGATTTTCGATATTTTCGGATTTTAGAAAATATACATTTAAGATTACCATTTATTTAAGATATACCATGGTACATAACATACATCGGCAAAAGTAAGCGATGAGTTTGTCTCAAAATCCGGCATTTTACGATATTAACTGAGTTTGACCGACCCGACTAACGAACGTACGAATACTGTATTTTCTCATTGGGCGTCGTTGTTGCGCGTTTTTCTTGCACGTCGGTGTTGCACGCTTTTCTTGCCCCTCGATGTTCCAGGTGTCATTATTGTTTTTCGTTAATATGATATATATGTTATAATTAACTTCACGCTTTATCCCTAGCGGGGTAGTCAGAACGGAGCGCCAAACGCTACGGTCTCTACATACCTCTTTCGCCTCGTCTATTGTCATGAATCTCTTTATACATGCCCTCCGGGCGGTCCTCATGCTTTTTACGTGACTTTCCTCCAGTATCTTTGATACTGTTTTCGAAGGTCAACCGAGATCTCCTCCTACCTCTCTTACCGCTCACTTTTCCATTACAAATCTTTTTTGCCATTCTTTCATCACTCATTCGTTCGACGTGCCCAAACCAGCTGAGCACGCTCTTCTTCATTCTCACCGTGACATCCTCGCTAGTACCTGCCATTCTGTGTGCCTCTTCATTGCAAATTCGATCCGCTAAGCTGACTCTGCATATCCTACGAAGAGATCGCATCTCCACGGCGCTCATCTTTCTTTAATTCTTCTTCTGTAATACCCACGTTTCGCTGCCGTATAACAGAGTCGGTCGGCATTGTGTACAGCCAAAAGCGCAGTTGTGCTGACGTTTCGCCATCTCATCAATGCAACCAAGGCTCCGTTAACCTTGTTACCGGCAGCAATACGCCTTTTCACATCCATCTCGCATCTTTCATCTCTACTGAACATACTCCCCAAGTATACTACTTCATTCACTTGTTCTAATATCTTTCCATTTACACTGATCTTGCATTCTGTCCTTTTTTAATCTCTTTCAAAAATCAGAACCTTTGTCTTATTCGCATTGAGGCTTAGACCATTATATTCACACCCTTCTTTCAGAGTTGGTGACCAATGCCTGCAATTCGCATTCTATTGATGCAATAACCACTGCATCATCTGCGTACAATTCACATTCAGGTCACCTATTTTTACTCTCATATCACTTTGTTTCACTCCTTGGAGACAGCTATCCAAATACAAATTGAACACCCAAGCTGACATGGCGCAACCTCATTTAACACCCGATCGGATGTCAAACCAGGGCGACATGCCAGCTCCTACTCGCACGCAGGCTGGTTGATCTCTGTAAAGAGACTTTACCTGCAACAAAGGTCCGCTAACATTGTACCGGAGTAGTATCTCCCATAATTTCGCTCTGTCAAACACCTTTTCCAAGTCCACAAAAGTACAGAAAACTTTTTGGTTAACGGCCAAAAATTTTTCCGTGATCATGCAGAGGGAAAAGATCTGATCCATACACCCTCTTCTAGGTCTAAAGCCTCCTTGGGCCTCCCACAATAGCCTTTCAGATCTCTCTTGCATTCATCTTGCTCGCTAAAACTTGAGTATAACATATAAACTTTACTATCTAAGCTAATCTGATAGCCCTATGGCTTGCGCAGTCTATCTGTGAACCTTTGCCTTTATACAAAGGCACGATGACCGCATCTCGCCAATCGTCTGGGACCTCTCCTGATTTCCAGCATAAATTGCACAAAAACCAGAACAAGTCCAAGACGCGTGGCCCACCATTTTTGTTCATCTCGGCAGTAACTCCATCTGCTCCCGCTGACTTACCCCATTACAGACTTCGTATTGCACTCTCAACTTTTTTACACTGATTCCGCCATCAGCTACATCTACTCAGAGTTTTACTGTTACTTGAGACTAAGGCGTCATCACATTCATACATCTCCGCTGCAAAAACGTTGCAAAATATATGTTGTTAAATAATAAGCCTATAAGATATTTTTCGTAGAAAATTATTATATTTTTTTTTATAGTATATTTGATAAATATTATTACTAAAGTGATTTATTATTAAACTGTTTATTATAATTAAAAATTGTTTTATTGAGTAAATATAATTTATTTTCTACTTCCCTAAAAATACCCCCCTAACTTAACTCTAAAAATAAGAAGAGACTTGAAAAATTACTAATTTTGGTACAAAAAAACTAAAATGTCGAAAATATCGAAAAAACCGGGATCCCGGGATTTTTCTGAAGTCGATATCGAAAATCCCGGTTTTGCTTGAATGGCCCGATATTGCGACCCCTATCAGAAACGTAATAATGCTTGCGTCGTTCTAGATCGTTCTCCTTTTCATTTATTAAGATGTAAATTGTGTAATTAAGCTAAATGTTATTAATACAATAAAAAAATAATACTTTCATCATGTTGTACAACATATAAAAGTACTTCACTCTTGTTTGCATATAATTCCTACGAATATTTTCTACGTTAAAACAAAAAAGATATGTCATACTTAAAAATTTTATATAAGTTATAAACGATATCTTATATTAACAAACTCTAAAATAACATCAAACGTAAAATACAAACTATATTCAATTGATATGAATAGAAATATATAAGAAAGTTCTTTTAACCCACATACTTGGACCAGTATTTCATAAAATTTAGGTTCGAAGAGCTTTCGAATAAGCTTTGTATTGCATTTAATGACTGACCTCTCTTAACTTAGAAGGCTAACTAGTGGGATCAATTCCTATTCGCTAAAGTTTTCATCTCAATTTTACATTCATGGAACATATTTTATTTCTATATAATACTTAGATCTAGCTCAATGGAGCCTCAAAGCTTTTGAAATATTTCTATAGCGTATTACAGTACAAATGTGGTTAAGTTGTTGAATATTTTTAACGACAAATCTCAATAAGTCCAGTTGCGACTTGGCCTATATATTATTTATTTTATTAAAAATATTTAATACGATTTATATAAAATTTATTATTATTTTTAGCTTAACGCTGTATGTCTTTCATATAATAGGATAGCGAAACACATAGTGTGAAGACACTCCGTTCCTTTCTCTTTCCAATTTCTCTATTGAGTGGCTAAATTGAACGCCGCTAGTTACTATACATCAACAGTTTTAAATGCAACCTATATTTAATCTAAAAATACTTTTTCAACTCTTACTCATTTTAATTAAATCGTATTATACGTAGATGTATAAAGTAAAAACAAATAGCCTATTAAATTGTAAAAATAGTCGCGCTCAGAGCTGGATACGGAGCAGTCATGTGCCAAATTTCAATTCGTTGGCATAGGTACTAGAGCAGACGACAATTCTACACTGAAGTAACTTGTCCTTAAAACGATTTAATTTTTTAATAAATGTATATTCTATGAATTTTATATTTTTTCATTTTTTTTCTCTATAAGTAGAAGCTATCGCTAAGCAGTGAGTGAGACAGCGTCAGAACCCAATCGTTGTTTTCCCAATCTGGCAAGACGAAGCGCGGCGTTGAATTTCGCGGTGGAGTACTGAGTGTCATGACATTATTCTCTCTATTTACTTGACCATAAGGACGAAGCGTAGCTAAAAACAAGAACAGAAGATAAACTTTGATTTATAAACTTAAAATCAATATAAAACAGAATATCGTCTATCCAAGCCCCACAAAAGAGGACAGTGGACACCAAAAAGTAAAGCCAGAAATGTCTATTTAAATTTTTATACCATTCAATAACATATGCAATCTCAGTTTGAGATACGTTGAATCGTTCGTATCTTCTAGGTACATGAGAGGTAACTGTGTTTTCATAGCCGTGTTGTATGTAAATGTAATATTGTGAGTTTCACATTATTGACATTCTTTCGCTCTGTGCTATAAATAACTATGAATATTTTGTCATATGTATGAACGTAATATTTTTTTCTTTATGCTTCTTCCCCCGTGCTGGGACTTTGTGCTAGGACATTCTGTTCTTCACTCTCTGTCCAACTTTGGAAACTTGCGAGTGGCGGAAGTAAACGCCGTGTTTTGTCTCCTACAACGGAGAAACGAAAATAAATATTATTATTTTCTCGAAAGGGCTTCGAATACAGCCGACTCGTGTATAGACACTGTACAATACATCACGACGAAATCGACGATGACTGATTTTGACAGAACGAATTGTACAGAATTTGAATCCATAACTATCACATAAAAGTCACTGCGACAGCGTGAACTTAGTTTCAATCATATCAAATTGATATAACACTTTTACACACATTTTTTTAAAATATAACAAACAATATAAAGCAAACAGCAAACATAAACAAAAAATCATTCACACGATTTGATATAGGCAGGCTATATATGGAAAATAAAAAAAGCTCATTCACAAATATATTTTTCCACGAATAATTACTCGCATAACACCGGCTGTGGCCTGACAGCGTGCCACCTTTTTTCCAAACACGAAATATTTACAATACCAATATTTCAAGCTTCAAATATATATCACAAAGGCTGTAAATCATACATCAGAAAGCGTATCGTCAATCTCGATGCGAAATTTACCTTTCGATTGCAGTCTGTCGGATGAAATAGTTCGACCTATATACGATTGTCTTTTTTTTTTTTTAGTAAATTCCCGTTTTTTCCCGCATTTTTCCGCAGGATAGGCAGGGTATGTAAAAATAAAAATCTAAATAAATCAGCTTCACGCTGTATCCCGCACACAGCAGGGTAGGCAGAGGGAACCTAGTGTTAAGATACTCCGTTCCCCACTTTCTGCCGATTTCTGCAGGCATTGCGTGTTGAGTGACGAGAACTCAACGCCGCGCTTAACCTCGACACCAGAGCGAAGAAATGGAAATATAAATTTAAGTAAATATTTCATCTCCTCGAGTGGGGATCGAACCCACAACCAGTCGGTTTTACAGTCACACCTCGTGCCACTGCGCCACCACTGGAGGCAGGGTATGCAGTGTTAAGATATTTTGTTCCTTAATTTCCGTTAAATTTGATGTTCGAGACATTGCGCGTTGAGTGGCGGAAATTAACGCCACACGTCGTCTACTGGAGCGGAAAAATGAATATATATATATTTTTATAGTTACTAACCGGAGTGAGGAACGAAAAAATAACCGTTGCGTTTACATCAAATATACGACTACTATTAAAAATAACTTGAGTTTTAGTGGATGTTGGTGGTGCTGTGGAGTTTTATACGGAGACTACAGCTTCAATCTTTTTAATATTAATATTGTAAGACAAACGTCTACTTCTAAAATCGCTACGAATGCATATTAACATTTAGAGAAAAGCCCTTTCCTGTAACCTTAATGATTGTTTGTTCGTAACCTACTCAGGGGGCTGAACTATTTTTTTTGATAGCTATGGCAAGACGAAACCCGGCGTTGAAATCCACTACTCAACATAAAGTGTATCCAATTCGAGTTAATAACGAGAACGCATTTCGTTTTTCGTTATCAACCTAAATGCTCATGGTACATGCTTATAAACAGAGGAATTCTAATATTTAAAATATGGCATATATATTTAAAGAGTGTCTTATCTCTATGTTAGTCTGCTTAGATATATATTAAGAAATAGTAACATGGGCCATCATTTTAGAACAAAATTAGATTGAACGTGTCTATATACTAATTAATTTTCTACACTATGGCATTTTCGTCATATTTCGTCATATCTCCCAAATTCTATTATAAATTGTTAATATAAACTAACATTCTACTAATGTAGAGTACTTTTGAACGTTATTTAATCCCTTATTACGTACACTGAACTTCATACTTTATATTAAATTATTATAATGAGCTTTGTATCGCTGTGGAACGTATTTTAATGAATATTTCTATTTGCGTGGGTCGCAGGTTTGATTACAGCTTGGAGTAATTAGACCAAATATAATTTATAATAATGTTAACGTAACTAAAACGAAGGAAACGTATTTCTTATAGGCACTATTTTAAAATGTGTAATTTTTACATTCGATTATTTATTCTACATAGTTGATTTTTATTTATTAGCTATTCTTACTCAATTAATGAATTTCTGCGCTAAAGAAGGAATTATCGTGAAAATAATTTTGATAGAGGCCTAAAGGCATAACTTTAGACTGTAAAGGCGACAGTTGTGAATTCAATTCCCACAGGTGGGAACAAAATTTTTATTTTTTTTCAATCTTATAGCAACACAAATAACGGCGTTAAGTACTCCTATTTAAATCGCAATCTCGAAAATTTGACAGAAAAAGTAAAGGAATGTACTAACAGTAGCTTTTTCCGTTTTTTTAAGCATTCAGATATGCATTAATGCTATGGGAAGCTTTAGATATATATTATTTTTTTCTTATAATTTATATTATAATCACTCATTAATATTTGATCGTACAACTTCCCAGTCCATACAAAGCAGTATCAACTACACTTTAACAGTATCTTCCATTCCAAACAACCATCATAACGTAATACGTACCTACTATACCACACGATAAAAAACTTCAATTACACGACAGCATGTATGAATGGCATTTAATTTATATCTTTAGTTACTTTCTGCTTAAGAAAAACCGTACCAACTGGTTCGTTGTAGGTAATTTAGAGATGAATCACCGTCCAGGTGCGTGTGCGACGCTCCGTCTGGTATAGTGGTGTAACCAGTTTTAAGAGACGAAAGCTGCAGGCGAAAAGCTTTATATTATAAAATATTATAGTATAATGGACAGTATGTATATATACATGTGATCAAAATTGGGTAATTTTGTGTAAAATGATCAGTATTTTTATTGTTTTAGTAAATAAAAATGTATTAGGTTAGGTTAATAGTTTCATTTCTTAAAAAGATTGTCTCATTTATTAAAAAAAATGCATTTTCACGTTTTTTCTCACTTTCCGCCTATTTTGGAGACGTTCGAATAAATTGGCCGGAGATCACGTAAAAGCATGAGGACCCCTCGTAGGGCATGTTTGAAGGGGTTGATGACAGTAAACGAGGTGAAAGAGGTATGCAGAGACCGTACCGTTGGCGTTTCGACATCTAAGGCTGCTCCGCTAGTTATGAAGCGTGAATCCAAATAAAAGCTTATAACTTGGAGACCAGATATATCTGTATGGGTATACAGATACTTACATCTGGTACGGTGTACAGATCAAGATAACATAAAGAATGATGTGTGTCATCTACCCGCGTGGTCGCGTTGTCGCGTACACGGAATGCTTTGTTTTTACTACACTTTTTAATCCAATGTTACATACGAGTACAACGATGCGGCTGCGACGTGTGGAATTTGTATGTATTTTTGTATAGAAGTCTATTCTTCTTTCTGTTACATCTATATGTAACATGCGTTTAATGAGTTTGGTAGAATGTATGAGATTGCTGACTTATCTTCTATTATTTTATCATTATGTATTATAATATATATGTAAGGTAATGTGGCACAATGGATTGGATCGTCTCTAACTGTGGGTTGGGTTCAATTTCTACTCTGGGGAAAATAAGAATACAGTGTGAAACTAAAAATAATATACTTTCGGTATTTTTTTTTAAATAGGTATATAGACTAATACGTAATACACTCGTCCCCATTTTTTAACTAACTAACTAAATCAGCTTCACGCTGTATCCCGCACACAGTAGGGTAGGCAGAGGGAACCTAATGTTAAGACACTCCGTTCCCCACTTGCTGCCGAATTCTGGAGGCATTGCGTGTTGAGTGGCAGGACTCAACGCAGCGCTTAGCCTCGATACCAGAGCGAAGAAATGTAAATATAAATTTAGTAAATATTTCATCTCCTCGAGTGGGGATCGAACCCACAACCAGTCGGTATTACAGTCACACTTCGTGCCACTGCGCCACGACTGGCCTCATTTTTTTAACTAATTCTTGTATAATTTATAGTTTGCAAAATTCAAACACTTTCAAAATCTATATTGCATATTATAAAATAAAAACAACAAGTATCCCCACGTTCGTTTTATAAATGAATGCGAATATTATCTAAAGTATTCAAGACGATTCATTCAATTAAAGCAAAAAACCATTCCGCGCGCGCTCATTGACAGCTCAGCTGTATGTCGCGTCCGTTCCGAGTCCCGACCGCCAACATGCTCGTGTGCTGGTTAACTAAATGTACACCTGACGCGTGTGTTTTACTTTTTCTGTGTTATTATTATATTTTGTACCAATTTTATTTTTCTTTTTATTTTTTTTTTAGTTTCACACTGTATCCCCCATGTAGGGGTAGTGGGTAGCGCGAGTAGTATTTGCACCCACAACCTGTCGCCTTTACAGTCACATGTTTGTGCACTTGCGCCACGATAACAATAATATGTATTTTTTGGCTTCAATTTTTTTTCTTCGTATACCATTGTGGATTGTATCCGGGTAAAACGGGTGATGCTGAAGGTAAGAGACAACTTTGTGTAGAGACACTCCGTTCTGCACTCTCCAAGTTGGAATTTATTGCGCAACCATCGCGTTTACAGCCAAACGTCGCCCCACTGCGACGCGACGGCCACTATAATATAACATGATTTTCACCCTTTTGTATGAAATGGGCAGAGATAATGTTTTACTAATTCAGTTTACGAATCATAAATGTTACCTATTATTATATGTTGGCCAGTCATGGCGCTGGTTGTGGGTTCGATCCGTACTCGAGGAGATGAAATATTTACTTAAATTTATAATTCCATTTCTTCGCTCTGGTGTCTAAGCGCGGCGTTGAGTTCTGCCACTTATTCTTAACATACTTAATAATACGATTGAGTTACAGTCAAAAAAAATATTCATTTTGGAATATTATTTATGCTGATTAGACGAAACAGGCTGTTTAGTTAACTCAAGGCTCAATATCTGGTGGTGACTAATATGCGTGGGTTTGACTTTGAGCTCTAAATTGCTGTACAATCTTAATCTCTTCATAATATTAGCAAAATGTTAATAATTTAAGAATATTAATATAATTTGTACAAACCAATTGCTAAATGTTTTTTCTTCTCATAAAAAATCTTACAAATATTTTTTCTTTTGAAAATTTTGTATATATTTATCTGTTTCTTTATATAATAAGCATTTACACAGTGTTCGCAATGTAGGCTTAGGACAGCAATCAACTTACCATGTTTTTGGATTTTTTTTCATAGGTGCTCCGCGTGATGTTACTTCCTAATAATTGAATATTGGTGACGGACTTATATATCGGTTAACTATATAAGAAGGCAATATATGTATATTTATATATATTATTCATTCTAAAAAAAGCTGTCACGTAATAGTGAGATTCGTCCAAGTAGGTTTCATACCAATTTTATAATTGTAGGTCAACAGGAAGTACCTCTATAGATTTTGATATCGCGGTGTATTTCATCTCTATATATAATAAGACAGTAAAAATATTTTGTCTGTACATTTAGTCATTTTGACTGAAATGGATAGAGGGACACTTAAAAAGAATAATAGAAAGCAAAAAGATTTTTTTTTAATTTCTTGTCTGTCTGTCTGTCGACATATTTCTGTCCGCATTTTTCTCTGAAAGTACTGAACCGATTTACTTGAAAATTTCACCAATTGCTTTGTTTTAACTCAATTTAAGTACTAAAGTTTGGTTCATCAAAATCGGTTCATTAAAAAAAAAGTTATCGTCATTTGAATGAACTCAAGGCATTAGCTTGCCTGCGAATATTATATAGCAATCGCGCTGGTATGACCCTGGCTAAAGAATGACGTTCGAAACGTCTGGGTTATATGACTGTTGATAAAAATATATATTTTTGAAGCACTATTATATAATATTTTATACAATATAGTAAACAAGTAGTGGAGATTACCTTCATAAATCATAACAGTTAAGTTTAAGTCGTAATTAATTCAACACAGAGATAAAGAACGATCTTCAAAGAAATATCAAGTAAATACAAAGATTTTTTGGTTGGTTCGTTCATATAATATATGTAACTAATTTAAAAACTGTACAGGAGTTAATATGCAATTATTACAGTTATTTTATAAAGAATATTATGAATCCTTCAATTCAATAATTTAACATTTAAGGCTGTTTCTGAATGAGTAAATTAAATTATTCACTGACATTTAACAGAGTATATTATATAGGTAAAAAGAACATAAAGTTACAAAAATATATACGTGTAATAAATAAAGCTTTATGTATATTTTATAAATATCAAATATCAAAAATGGTCGTATTTTTTTATTTAAAACAATCAAAAAATCTTTGACGATAATGTCGTAAAAAAATCATATTTGAAGTCATTATAGTTGTCAATCAATTGTGCATATTAAATCAATAATCATGTATTTTAATCGGGCGAAGCCAGGGGCAAGCCGCTTACACAATAAGGCAGGAAGGAATCATAAATACTCGTATATTTTGATTGCGTTGACTTAAAAGTTTCTTTTTCTCTATTGGTTTTTTCTGTGAACCTGGATATTTGATATAAATTTCAGCTTGACATCTCCACGTGTTTTTGAGAAAAATAGACTTGACAGAAGAACAGCAAAGTGTTCCTATAAAGTCTTTTTTTACATACAAAACTGCAAAAAAAACACAAATCTCTTCTTTATAATATTAGTATGGATAACTATGACAATCTTAGGAACTAGCAAAAAGGAACCTTGCATCCGGCACAGCAATAAAGATGGCCTTGATGCTTTAAACATACAGACATACGAAATTGAATATTTCATTTAGTGAGATATAGCGATAGCGCGTCTACTGTCTACTTCGTACTGCATATGTCAACGGGTGTACGCCTGTTTACTATTTGCCTTGGGAATATGACACTTATATTAAAAACTATTCTGCGCCATTTTGAGGCCACCGTGTGATTGTAAAAGCGATGGTTGTTGGTTCGATCCTGATTCAGGGGAACGATTATATTCAAACAATTTTCCTTTCACCGTTCTGATACTTGCCTTTTTACATACATACATATGTGCACTTAAAACGAAATTATAACATATTTTATATATAAACTAGCGGGCGCGCGCAGCTTCGCCCGCTTATTTGCACCCTTATGGAGTGAATTCAAAAAACCCATGAAACACGTGTTCAATGAAATATTTTCAAGACTCTAAATTTCAAATTTTATAAAAATCGGTGCCGATTTAATTTTTTTTCTATACAAACTTTCAACCCCTATTTCATCCCTTTAGGGTTAAAATTCTTCAAAATCCCTTCTTAGTGGATGTCCAGATTGTGAAAATAAACATTTGTTCAAATTTCACGTTTCTACCTTCAACGGTTACAGCTGTGCGTGCGTCTTACCTCAGTCAGTCAGGTCACTGACACATGTCCTTTTATATATATAGATATCGAATAATTGAATTACAATAGATTTATTCATCATCTATTAGTTAACAAAACAAAAACATAACAAGCTTATTAGATCAATAAACATTTACTGTTATACACAACCAAATATTGTTTGTGAAACAATAAAAATGTAAAAGTTTCATTATTGAATTAATGATTACTACAAACGTTGTAGTTGGCTGGATTGAATCCATGTAGCGATGTTTCAACTACAGTTGTACTAGTAGTTGTACCATGTTTTGATTAATAGAATCTTATCTAGTGGATTGGACTGGACTAAATGTAACTAAATGTTTGCTTGTTTTCTTTCAAGATTGTTTTTCTATAAAAAATTGATGTTCGAGGTCCGTTTTTTTAAGTTTGTTCATAAAAAATTATGATTTTCCGAAGTAAGATGTGTGTGTTCAGTTTCTATTTGTACTTTGATAAATCCTCAAGAAATTATTATACTATATCTTCAAGAACCTATTTTTGATTTTTTTTATACACAAGTTATTAAAATGAAATTTTCATACATTGACTTTAGTATAAAACTTGACATGTTATTCAACACTTGTTTAGAGTTTTTTTTAACTAAAATTATTCTATCCTTTAATACAAATTGAAAAATCTAATAATAACTCATATTATAATAAGATTTATCTAAACACAACATAACATATTCCACATATTGTACCCAAATAATGACAATTTAGAATATATTCCATACAAATATATATGTTAATATACATTCTAACGTTCAAATAACCAACTCGAGAACAATAAACAGAAGTTTCGAAGGGCCGCTTTAAAGGGCCAAGTAATTATGGGTCATCATTGACGCCCCAACTTTGGACCAAGTTCCCTAACAATACCCTTTGCGTGTGAAACGAAACTTAATACTTTGCAAGAATGTGCGGTCGCCCCTTCTCCCTTATGTTATTGGTTTTAAATGTGAATATAAAAAGATAGATGTGGCAAATAAATTGGTTATTTAATTGTAATGTAAAGGCGCAGCATTAAGTTCCGCAATGTTTTGAATAATGGATGAAAATTGAGGAAGAGACGCGTGTGTTTTAAATCAAAGCCCTCTGCTAAATGCGAGATATAGTTGAAACTAAAAAAAATCGACATGCTTTATTTATGCTACACCTATTTAAAATGTTATTGCATATATTAATACATATTTATAAGGTCAATATAAGAATAAATAATCATGTCATGGTGCAGGGGCACAAGAGTGCGACTGTACGTGAACGTGACAGGTTATGGGTTCAATTCCCACTCGAAGAAATGAAATATTCTAGTGACTTTTACATCTCTTCGTACTAAATCAAATGAAATCCTCGCTAAGACAACGACGAAATAGCGCGACGTGGAGTTCCGTCACTCAATTCTTCCAGAATTCGTCGGAAAGTGGAGAACGGAACAACTCAATGGGAACGGAGTGTCTTAACACTTGATTCCCAAGTTTTCTCTGCCCATCCTACGTGCTATATGCGAGATAAAGCGTGAAAAAGTTGGAAAAATATATAATTAATAATTATAAGTACTTTGCAACTTACACTTTGTTAATTATAACAAAGCAAATTTCAATTCATAAAAGCTACCGTAGCTCTAAACTTGTATGAGCTGGTATCCCGTGAAACAAGTTTCAGTTAATTCGACGCCACTTCCAATACTCCTGCCAAGGGCTTTCCACACAAGTACTTAACTATATTTGGAAGTTATTTCGTTACTTTGTTGTTCGAGAGCCGCATTGTAGATGGCCCATTTCGTTTCTAATGAAATTTGCAGAATTAAAAGTCACTACATTCTATTAGTGATAACTAATGGAAGACTAATTGGAAGGTACGGAGTTTTTGTTAGGTATTATTGGTAAGTTCTGATTTTATGGTTAGGGAAGAACAGAGAATACGTGAAGTTTAGTGTTTAATGTCGTCATATCCTTATCGACTATTATTTATTTATTCCATATCTCTCTTTTATTCTTTGTCTAATGGTAATTAGTTACTTATTTGGTGTAAATTGATAAGCTTGTACATTTTCAATAAAAAAAAAAATTGGATCCTTTAATAAAAAAATTCAACTCATTAAACTTAACTTTTTTGCAATTTAATTTGGAAAAAAGTTAAAAATCACAGAACCAAAATACAACAAAAAAGCGATAAATCAGTACATAACTGTAATTTTGCACGAATAAACAGTTCTTAGATTATTTGCAAAACTATATTTCTATACTAGAATAACTGAGTTTATTTAAAATGCGAGGTGAAAATTTGAATTTAAATCTAGGGACGAATACTGTATTTATTTTATCCATACAGTTCCTTGCTCCGGTACAGGAGACCTAGTTCCATGTAGGTTAATGTTTCAACTCATTCAACATACGCTGGTAATATTAATTAAAGTATAAAAAATATTCGAAAAAACTGCGGTCATGTAATAATTTGTAGTTAAAAAACTTGTGTGAAGATTTTCAGTTAAATATTTGAAATTTATACATTTTTTGGTTTGATAGTGAGTGTACTCTCCACTTTTTTTGAGACAGAATTGATATATTATCTGAATATGAGGCCGTTGTAGCGCTGTGAGACAACATCAGACCGCGTTGGTTGTAGAATCAATTCCTACTCCTTGTCCAGCTCCAGCAAAAAAAGTGCGGCGTCACTTAACATGCAATGTTTCTAAAATTTAAGGGGAAATGGGAAAAGGAGTGTCTTAACACTAGGTTTTCTTTTGCTGCCCTGCTATATTCGGTACAAAGGGTAAAGCTGGATGAAATGTTGTTAGCCCTATCATTAGTTATCATTAGTACAAACAAAAATAACTCGCAATGTAAAAGAGTGATTCAGCATCCCTAACCCACTCCTCTATTACGTTACGGGAAACGCACGAAAAAATTAACTTTCTTTTCCTTTGGATGATGATGCAAAAAAAAATGTATGTTTTTTATGATTTGTTGTTATTTGTAAAAACTTTTTTCTTAGACTCAGTTCTTCCTTAAATACTTTTGTTTCTATTTATATGTTTGTAATATATTTTTAATTTTTTATGGTATTTTAGCAAAAAAAAAACAAGTTCACGGTTATCTTCGCATATCAGAATAATCAGAAAGAACTCATCGTCAAAATATTTTATTTATTTTCCGCCTTAATTCGAGATATTGTGTGTCGAGTGGCGAAAGTCAACGCCTAGCTATGCCTAATCATCACGTTAGCCATCCCACTGTGCCACAATGGCCTCAAAAGTAATAAAAATATTTTATATAAAAAATAAAGAACAAACAAAAATATATTCCATTACCCCGAATGAGAACCGAACCCACACCGTTGCGTTTATAGTCGTAAGGCTTTTTTCCTGCGCTACTCTTAGACAAAAAATATCTTTTGTGAAATATTTTGATTTGTTTTATTATTAGGTGTTAATTAAATATTTAGTTATTATCACTTTGTCTACATTGTTTGTCAAGTATTTATTATAAATAATAATAAATATATTTCTCTTTCCAGATTTATGATTTCTTTCGATCTACAAGCAAAGTAGATAAGGTTATTGAAGATATGTAAGGTATGTTGAACTACATATATATTTTAACGAGGCCGCCGTAGTGCGATCATTTTGGGTTTGATTCGTACTCGAGAGAATCAATTATTATTATTTTTCATTTCCTCGCTCTGATAACGAGACAAAGCGCGGCGTTAAGTTTCTTTATTACAAAAATAACTCTGCGCCACTCAATACATATTGCCATCGAATGAATTAATAATTCGGCAGAAATTGGGAATCGGGAGTATCTTAGTGGGAACAGTGTATCTCACCAAGTTCCCTGTTTCCCTCTGCTTCCTGTGCTATGTGCGGGATACAGCGTGAAACTAAAAAAAATGTTATAACAAGCTATTATTATGTCTACTTGTAGCTATGGAATAAAATTCGCCCAACTGGTTATAATTGTATCATCAGGGAGCTTTGCAGTTAGATGCAGCTTAGGTTGTAATGTGCTATCATCGATCTGATATCTAGCGATGCAGCCAGGACCTGAATGGTGGAACTTTTCAGAACTTACTGGTAAACCTCTCTACTCGAGTTGAGGCTCATGTAATTTATACCTCCGACCATTTACAGAAATGCTTGTAATGCTTGGTACGAAAAGCGTGTTTTTTCATATATTTTTCATTCATATACTTCTATGTTATAAGCCTATTAGAGTAATAAAATATTATAGTCAGCTTAAAGTTAAAACTATAATAATTTCTAATTCTAAAACAACGATCCTTAGATTATATAACAATAATCCTCTTTTATTTTCTCCACTTATTAAGAATTAAATATTAATCCCTCAAACTTTGTACTTTATATTTTCTTTATCAAAAAAATCAATGTATTATATATAACATATTTAATATAAAAAAAATATTAAACTCCCAAATTCTCAAAGGTCAAGCCATTGAAACGATAACGAAAAAAGTATAACTGCCGAAAGATTTAAAGAAAAAAGGTGTATTCAATCGGAATTCGGAGTCCTTTCGAGGAACACTCGGCATAATGCTGTCCATTCGTATATTTTGTCCGGCACTCAGAATAAATATTATTGATATAAAACGTACCTACATTTATTTGAATATTATTTAAGCAGATTCATGGAATATAAAAGATAAGTAATGGCAAGTATTTGTGGTGCTAGACTGTTGACGTTCAATTCCCACTCAGGGGCACATTAAAAATTAAAAAAAAATGTTTTTGTTGTTGCACATTTTGTTATACTTTCTCTTATATACTTCTTTCTCTACATCTACGTTTATCAATACCTTTATTCATGAATTCCAAAGGTTCTCTAATTCATACTGAATGTCAACTAAACTCTACCCCAGTTTTAACTTAGTATACTGAAATTTTGACTTCGTGTAGACAAATTCGATTTTTTAATAATTTGGTAGTAGGAATATATGTAATATACTCGTATGTAATATATTAAACGTCCGTTCCTGATTGACACACATAGAAAACTATTGGACTTAAAAATTTTAAACTTGTCATGTACGTGGTATATAATAGGTAATGTGTAATAGTGAGTGGAGGGAGAACTCAAAGAGAAGGGCAAAAGGTAGGACTTCTCAAATTGCTGCGGACAAAGAGAAATAACGGAATTTTCCATTTTAGGTCTTAAAGTCTACACAAACCATGTTACGGACAAAGACTAGCATATACTAAAACTTATAACATAAAAGTACTCTTGCATATTCATAAATATGCATATAAATGCTAGAAAACTCAGCAAGCTATACGTGAAGTGGTATCGCTGCGGGGCTTTAATTAATGACTATCTGGTAAGGGCTTATGAATAAACCTTGCTAAGTGTAACTGAAGGATGTCAGTTTACATACGATGCTAAGCTTATTAAATCTCGTTAAATGCTGGCGATAGGATTATTTTATATCTCATTGACTACGTTTATGTCAATTTGTTATTTTCTACCTTTGGTTGAAAGTGGACTCTTTTGGTATGATATTTTTTAGAGTAAATTCAAGTGTTGTTTACATTTTGCGTTTTATGTATGGAAGTAGAAGAGGCTAGTAAAGAGATTCTTTAATTTTTCATTTCTTTTTCATGATACGGCTCATACTCTGTTTCCGCTTCAAAAGTTTTTTCAAACTATCACATCTTACTATGTATAATTTATCAATATTTAATTTAATATTCAAAACGAAACATGGCTATACGTTATTTTATATAGTCAGCCTTAAATTAATATATAATACCTCTAAAATAAAAAAAAATCATTTAGAATCAAAACCAATACAGAAAAATAACTAACAAAAGTAAATAGGAGCGCGTGCGCGTGCGCAGTATAAGAGCATCGCATTCGCGCCGGCCGGCGGCCGTGAGCGAGCCTAATGCGCGGTGCATTTAATATGCTACTCACGCATTCTAGACTTATTATTGTTTTGCTTACATTTCAGATTATACTTATTTAAAAAAGGTAAAGAGTGAAAGTTTATCGTGGTCTCGGTTGTGGGTTCGATTTCCCACTTGGTGGAATGATATCATTATTTTACTGCAAAAAGTGCTATATGAATACTTCTCTTTTTAACTACATTAAATTGAATCCCTATTGGGGTAGCCAGAAAGAACGGAACGCTAAACGCCATGGTCTCTGCATACCTCTCTCATCAACCATTTTACAAATGCGTGTTCTCCAATGTTAACCGAGTTCTCCATAACTGAGCACGTTCTTCTTTATTCTCACTTTCGCTAGTACATACCATTCTGTATTAGATACTGTGTGTATCAATCAACTAATCAATCTTAGAGCCTTATTTTACTATTTTTTTTTTTGCTTCACTTGATTTTTTGTATCCCGCACACAGCAGGGTAGGCAGAGGGAACTTAGTGTTAAGACACTACGTTCCCCACTTTCTGCCGATTTGGCAGATGAGGCATTGCGTGTTGAGTGGCAGAACTCAACGCGGTGCTTTGCCTCGACACCAGAGCGAAGAAATGAAAATACAAATTTATGTAAATACTTCATCTCCTCAAGTGGGTATCGAACCCATAACCAGTCCATTTTACAGTCACATTCTGTGCCCCTGCGCCACGACTGGCCTCAACTGGTATATTTAATTTAATATTTTAAATAGATAAAATAAAAATCTATATAAATAAACCGTTATTTTTATCTGTTACAACGTTTTGAGTAGACGACTAATACATGCAGCACAACTACGACGTCTGAATAGAAATGAATGGCTTTTGTTTATGATGTAATTTGATATAATGTATGGAAAATGTATTTATAATATTATAATAATGTTACTATTAGTAGTTTCATAGTAACTATATGAGATGATCTAAACACTATCGTAGCGAAGAGAGATTATGTTTGATTATATTCACGGCGGTCGTGAGTTCGATTCTTATTCGAAGGAATCGTATTCATATATAAGCATATTTGATATAATAGAATTCAAATATAAGCATATTTGAATTGTGTTCGTTTCTCATATTATCGTATAAATTGCGCTATTAAGTTCTGATACGATGTCTCTATCTAAACATGTTCTTTCACTGGATTCTTTCGGCCTTCCATATGCAAAGACTAGTCGGCTCGCAACTCTTTTTTTAGTGGATTTTTAAACCTAAAACGGAAATCCCTTTTTTTTACATTCCCGTAGGATTTTTGTGAAATCCTCTCATAGTGCACTCTCTAGCCTACATCCATGCCAAATTTCAAGATTCTAAATACTTCTGTCTGTACGTTATCTGTCAATCACTTAGTAACAGAAGATTTTTTATATATAAATATAAAAATCTTAAAATTACAGTAATTTCACAAATTGCAAACTTTTGAGTTAGGTCACACTCATAGTTCGGGTACGATATATCAATCGGGACTTTAGTTTCATTAATAATATTCGTATCTCACCTTGTATAAGTCAACAAGACTGATTACTTACCCACATTCGAGTGCAATATGCACTGTTTTACACCGGCACGTGGGTGAGGTGCATTGCTAATTTTACTTTCTTTGACATGTTTATGATGAATGACTTATAATTTTATTTCTAGCGTTTGCAAGTTTATTTGGACAAACTTCAAAATGTAGGAATTGAAAATCTTAGTGGTAAGAAACTCTGTTCCTCATTTTCTGCCGAATTCTCGTGGCATTGGATATTGAGTGGCGGATCTTAATGCTGTGCTCTATATTTTTATTAGAATGAGAAAATTAAATAAAAATACTTAATTATTTGAATCTTTTCTAAATCATTCCATTAAATAACCTACAAAACAATCACAACTAACTAAAAATGCAAATAAGTCAGTAAATGTAAATATAACCGTAACCATCCACGGTATCAATACATCTTATCGTGCAGCACTGGCATATATCAGGGCCTCCATAAAAGGCTAGTCCGATAGTCGTCCAGATAAATTTTATTTATTCCTTCCATTTGCTTATCGTGGGAGAACATTTTTGATTTTAATATAAAGGGAATGAAACTACTGTCGGGTTTTAATACACCTGCTTCTAAAAGGATTATGCACATTGTATGAAATGGAAGGCTTAGGGGAGAAGAGATAGCGGATTTAAAGATCGTTTTTTTTTTTAGATGAACTTGATAAATCAAATATAGAGTTATATTAAAATGCCAGTAAATATTTTGGTAAATTTTAAAATCGTTTTTATACATATACTAGCGACCCGCTCGCGGCTTCGCCCGCTTAACTACGGAATTATTCATGTAATGTACCTATGTTTGCAAAACACTTAAGATTACTAATGTGAAAATTATTTAAACCTTAATTCAACCCGTGTTTTCGTAGTTCCAATAAGGATGTTTCAATTGTTTGAAAAAACTCACTTAAACAAATGACACAAACAATAGAAAACTTTGACGAAAGAAATTATAAACAACAGACTACCTACTATTATCTTACCCAAAAATACTTAAACGAAAGATGTAACCAAGTATGTCGCGTTGAAATACATTATAATTATTGGATAACCCCAAAATACGTGCAATCGCTTCTAAATTAACTTTGCTATAAAGCCAGGTGCAGTATTGAAGCATTCTCTGGCCCATCTCCGTAGTAGCTCCGAACGACATCTGGGCGTTGACACAGTATGAAATTGGAAGGATTATCAAATGCCATCTAGGAGATCAACTCACTCAGGAGAGACTCTCGGTTTCCTGAGGGAGGCCCATCTTAAACGACCAAGGTTCAATGCAAGGCTCATGAGTCGGATTTGGAGGAGAATAGAAAGTCCCTCGGAAGTAGTTTTACGTCTGACCTCGGGCGGCCGGGTATGCCACGGAGTGCTGCCCCTTAGGTGCAGGTGATACATTGGCGCAGCGGAATGCGTTGGACGCGAGACGACCAATGTGGTACACATTTCCAGGCTTTCTATTTTTATGTTGCGATGATGCGTGGTGTTCCTCACTTAGTATGGCGCCTGCGTCACTCGACGGAGGATGAGGTTCTGGACCACCTGCAGGATTTCTCGTTGAGTGATACTCGCTAGGGCGTTGTGATGTCATCAGTGTATAGTGCGTAGAGAGCAGGTGATAAAATGCTGCCCTGGGGAACAACGGCAGCGATCGAGTCGCTGCTAGACCTTGAACTCTCAACTCTCACGCAAAATGACCTGTCACTGAGGCAGGGAGGCAAAGACATACGTGATGTGCTGGGGGGTGCCGGCTCTGAGCACTTAATGAAGTATGCCCGGGTGCCAACGCGGTCGGATACGCGCGCTACGTCGAAGAAGACTACTATTGCACTCTCCTTTTGGTTAATCACTGTTGCGGCGTAGTATAACCAGAGTGGTTTACCCGCTTGCCAAACTGCTCGCTTCGTGGGTGGATGTGCGACTGGAGAAGTGAGAGGAATAACGTCCCGAACAGCTTGGCGACCGCGCTAAGGAGGGTTATAGATCGGTATCCCACAGGCTGCGGGCTCTTCCCAGCCTTGGGCAACATGATGAGCAGGCCTTCCTTTCATGCCCGGGGGAAAGAAGCCAGGCGGGTGCGGCGGATCCATTTTTATAAGCAAAAGGTTGCGGGTCGCAGGGGGACGCGTGGTGGGCGGCGAGTCGTTACACTGCAAGAATTTTTTAGTACCGTAATTTTAAATCTGTGCTACTAATCTTCTAAATAACTTATTGAAATGAAAAATAGTAAACAACATTTTAATCTATATGAAATGGCCAAAAGGTAACTATTATACTTATATATATACTGAAAGTAAGGGTTAAACATGAGTCGATATAGCTTTTCTCTAAAACTATTTGTAATTTCGAAATATTGTAAAGAGCAAAGTTTATCTTTGTTTAACGTAGAAAATTAAGAACTTATTTAAAAGGATAAGGATTAATATCATTATGGACACACAATAAGAAAATATATTTAAATTACCGTCTAATTTCCGTCTCCTCTACGCTTTCATTAGTAAGACTTAAACGATTTTTATTTGCATTTCTTGTTCTACGACCTATGAATGACTTTTTCGTGGCATAATTAAATTAAAAAAGGAAATGTTTAAAAAGGTAAAAAATAATAATAAAAGAACAGAAGAAGAGTAAACAAAATAAACAACAGGATACTTAAACGAAAGAAATGATAAACAAAAGACTACCTACCATTCTATTAATTAAAAAAGGTGAAACTAAATATATCGCGCTCAAATAATATATTAAACTCTAATTATCCAATACGTACAATCGCATCTAAATCTACTTCGCTACAGAGGCAGGCGGGGAGAAGGGCGCGGCGGACGCGTCGCGGGGCGCGGGGGGACGCATGGCGCGTGGCGAGCCGTTTCGCAGCAAGGATTTTTTGATATTGTAACAACTTCTAAAGTACTTATTAAAATGAAAAACAGTAAAAGACAGTTTTGATCTCCATTAAATGGCCAACGTAACTTATATACTTATTTATATGCTGAGAGTAAGGTAATAAGTGAAACTTGCGCCAAAACTGCGGTTTATAGCTGGCGTGATGTGTCAATAATTAAATGCGTTTTTCTCTAAAACTATTCGTAATTTCAAATTAGTGTAAAGAGCAAATTTTATCTTCGTTTTACGTAGAAAATTAATAAAGTATTTAAAAGGATAAGGATTGATACCATTATGGACAAACATCCCTCACAATAAAAAATATATTCAAATTACTATTTTTAGACAGAAATATACTCACTGTATGTTATCCTTAGAAGATACAAATATGCTGTCGCTGACTTTTTTGTAGATCTTATTAAGAGGAATAATACTCTTGTACATTATTTTCATGTAGGACTTACCATTAAAGCAGCGCATGCGTGAAAGTGTCTCAACGGGTAGGACCTTATGCACATTTATCATATTTATGTCAAATTACAATAAAATATACATATAATAAACGATATATAAACCTTCCCTGAGAAATACTCTACCTAATGGTGAAAACCGCATCAAAATCCGTTGGGTGGTTTAGAAGAAGATCGCTTAGAAAGGCCAGACAGAGACGAAATGCGTTCTTATTTTATAAGATATAGAGATAAAAGAATTTGTTCAAAATGTTGGTTTATACAATACCGTTTGCACCCCTTTTACAGGAGCAGCATTTAGGGCAAAATATTTTAAACCCATACCAAAAAAAACACTTTTTCATTTTTGACAAAATCTCTTTTGTTGCAAAAACTGTGCTGCTGTAAAAAGTGGTGATAACAAAAACACCAAAGTTTTTGCTTCTTAGAAAATTAATTTCTTATTCGAAAATAAAATGTTGAAATCGTAAGAATGTCGGGTACATTGTGAATAATTGACAGTAGTCCATAGTCACATAGTTAAGTAGAGATCTGTTTATATTTATTTACTAGACAGATAAAATTTTATTACAAAATTAAAATAAAAAAATACGTTTAAATTATATAAAAAAATTACAAATAACAAAAACAAAATCAAATTTCATTTCTAAGTAAACTTTGATTTTCATAATATTTTAAACAATAATATTTAATATTTTATCCGCCATCTCTCGCAAATTGCTCCCACAAATCCTCTCAACCTCTCGAAGGTAAGGAAATAGCAAACTTTCACGATCTCACGACCGGCGCGAGCGCATTCTATTTAAATACCCAGTACTTGCCTACGGACCGACATTAGCGGTGTTAATATTTCATGAAGAACTTTAATTTTAAATTCAAAGTAGGTTTATACACTTTAAATTATATGTTTTTCTAAAATTAAATATTGTCATCGATTTTAAGTTATAGAATTTAATTTATGCGTTAATCATACACCATCATCATCCGTATAAAACAAAAGTAAATCCACGGAGAGCAGCACCGCCAGAGATCATAAAATGAATAGAATAGTTCATCAATTAAAAAAATATATCAGTGAGTTAGAAAAAAAATCACTGTGTGAAAATTTAATTTATTACATAAATATTTTTGTACTTGTGACAAGCAGCTTTACGCTCGTTCCCGAATAACAGAGTAAGCAAAGTGAATATAGTGTAAGGGGTGAAAATAGTTCATTCCCCCGAGTGAGAATCGAACTCACAATCCTTATTCATTCTCGTTACTGCTCATATAAGTAGCGCAATTTAAACGCTTTTACTTAACAAAAGCATATTTCACATAACAACGTAAATTATAAGACCGCATTCACGAAAATAATATACTCTGAATAACGTCGAACATTCTATAATACATTATAATATAAGGTAATATTAAATTTATTAAGTTACAGGTAACATAACGTTCTTTGTCGATAAACTTTATCGATAACCGCAAATTCGATGCTCTCAACCACAACTCTATATAACGTGATAACGCAAATCGTATACCAGCTACATTAATCGTATGCAAAAAGTATATAATATTAAACATAAATTGTGGCAAACCAGTAATTATAGACGGCTTTATGATTTCTGTTTGTGTTATTAATAATTTTGTATAGTACTTGTATTTGGAGGGTGGTTTCCAAATGACAAATCCGTGCGCTTTATTTTAAAAACGGCAAATGACGGCAAAAGTCGGAAGCTAATTTTGATTTAATATCAATTAAACTCTTCTACTCAACACGCAATGCCTCCAGAATCCGGCAGAAAGTGGGGAACGGAGTGTCTTAACACTAGGTTCCCTCTGCCTACCCTGCTGTGTGCGGGATACAGCGTGAAGCTAATTAATTTTTTTTTTTTAACTCTGAATGCCGTCTGTGAGTACAATTGGTTGTACATTTTTGTATACAAATATATTATACAAGATTTTTCTGCTAGTATTCTTAAAAAATAGGTTATCATTTTGATATGTATGTATATACTATATACGATAATGTTGAAATTGTATAATATTCATGTCATGATGATTTATTTAGACTTACTTCAAAGCACGTGTGTTAAATTTCTTAAGTGTTTTTTTCTTATCTAAAAATATCTCGAATACTACAAACATTATCGGTATGATCTTTTTTCATTTATATATTTATTTTCAACTAAGGAAACAGTCAAAATTTCATCAGAATAAGTTTAGTGTTTTTTGAATCGTGGATTTCACCAAAAATCAAATCAAGTCAGCTTCACGCTGTATCCCGCGCACAGCAGGGAAAGCAGAGGGAACCTAGTGTTAAGACACTCCGTTCTCTACTTCCTGCCGAATTCTGGAGGTATTGCGTGTTGAGTGGCAGAACTCAACGCCGCGCTTAGCCTCGACACCTGAGCGAAGAAATGGAAAAATAAATTTAAGTAAATATTTCATCTCTTCGAGTGAGGATCGAACCCACAACCAGTCGGTTTTACAGTCACACTTCGTGCCGCTGCGCCACGACTGGCCTTAAAGTAATAATATTTTAATTTCAATTATTAAATTCTACTTCACACTTCCAAATTGAATTCCTCGAATAGAATTACATAAATATTGCCTAATACTGTTCAAAACTATATCCATTTCCGCTTGTACAAATTGATTTCTCCATATGAATCTGCATAATTGTTCAATGAAGGACGAATGATTGATTAACTTGGCAACCAGCGACACCCGCCCACTAGGCAAGAATTGTGTATGCGTTGGCAACACTCGATCTTGGTATACATACATTTGTGGTAGTACCAAGGTGACTTTGTGTATTGTTGTTTTCTAAATATCTAAGGAATATTTCAAGAATATATTTATGGCGAATTTGGATTTTCGTATTACTTTGAAGTAGTCTTAAATCGCTTACAGAACTCCTTTAGTTTCTTGCTCTATTTGTATCGGAGCAAGGAAATGACAATATTGAATAATTCAATCGTTCTATTGAAAATCGAACCCACAATTATCACATTTACAATCACACGTTTGTGCCACTGCGTCACGACGGCCATATTCTCGAAAAGTATATTTGTGGAAATACTAAGATGACTTTTAAACTATCTAAGGAGTATACAACAAACAATATTGTTTTGGTGAATTTATGATGTTTTTCAACGTGTCTATTAAGTAAAATTTTGTTACGGTATTAAATCAAATTAATACTTATATTTATTTGATTAATCTTAAAAAGCAAAACAAATAATACATTTCACCCAACTTTCCCATATCTCAAGGCATATATTTAAAAGGGCATAAATAAATAAATCGTTAATTTAAACTCGTGTCCAAATCATAGCCTACTTTAGACCAAACCTGTCTATCGATTAATCGCATTGGAAAATTACGCAAACGAATCTATTCAGTTTGATTGAGGCCAGTATGTACGACGAGAATTGCCCCAATTGCCTTTGAAGATCAAGGTCTATTAAGCATTGTTCGATTTTACCATGTACTTCAGATGGATAGGACATATTTGAAGGTGTCTTCAAAATGATTAGCAGATCTATCACTAAGTGGTTATAACTACAAAACTTTAAGTTTCAACGTTCAAATAATTAAATGAAATATTTTAAAAGTGTAAGTTTTAGGCCGTCGTTGCGCAGAGACACACCATTTCACTGTAAACACGAACGTTGTTGGTACCACTGACTCTCGGAGAATGAGTTATACTTACTCGTATTTCTCGCTTTTTCATTAACACAAAGTCTAGCGTTGAGTATCGCCACGAAACCTGTAATATGTCGAAAATTGGGCGGAAAGCGACATCAAATGTCACAACGCCGCCTATTTGAATTTATCTAACGTTAGTACAATTCTACACCGTACTATTAGTATTCCAGTCATTAATACGTAAACAGAATGTCACGTCAAACAATTTGCACAAACTGTTGCGCAAACGAGTGACGAAAGTAGTTTGATTTGCATACATTGTTGTAATTCTAACATTTCTAGCTCTCAACCAAGATAAAGCTGTCATGGCGCAGTTGTAAAATGTCATAATGAGAGTGGTGTGTCCCCAAGTCACTAGTTGAAATATTTTTTTTTTAGCTTTACCTTGCTTTCTTTACATCGCAAGGTAGACAGAGGGAACCTAGTGTTAAGACGTTCCATTCAACGCTTTACACCTAATTTTCGAGATCTTGAATAGCGGAACTCGACACCGCGTTTGTTTTGTTACCTGACCGGAGAAATTACTACAAAAGCCAACTGTTAGATTTACAGTCGCTTTAAGATCGCTAAGGTTTTAACATCTAATTGAAGCCAAGGCAGTTTCAAATTTTGTTAAAACTCAAAGAATGTTTACTAAATACTAAGATTAGTATAGAGTGTTAAATTTATAAGGTTTCAGCGTTAAACGAAGCCCGATTAGTGCGATATTGTCTATTTATGTTGAAATTTCGACAAAATTTGTTAGGTTAGCCAACTTCGCCACACTACTGCAAAGTGTTGTAACTTTAAAAAATAAAAAAATAAAAAAAATTGCTTCACGCTGTATCCCGCACACAGCAGGGTAGGCAGAGGGAACCTAGTGTTAAGACACTCCGTTCCCCACTTTCTCCCACTCGAGGAGATGAAATATTTACTTAAATTTATATTTCCATTTCTTCGCTCTGGTGTCGAGGTTAAGCGCGGCGTTGAGTTCTGCCACTCAACACGCAATGCCTCCAGAATTCGGCAGAAAGTGGGGAACGGAGTTGTAACTTTAGGTGTAGAATAAAAACGGCTAAGTGCGAATTGGACCTGCGCACAAAGGGTTTCCTACCATTATCTATAAAAACGGCAGAAAACAACAACAACAAAAAGAATAGGCACAAATACATCATCTCTACAAAATTTTGACTATCTTACTATTTCTACTATTATCGGGACCCTATTACTAGTCTTGTAAAGCGCGACGTTGAGTTTCTCCACTTAACACGTAATGCCTCCAAAAGGCGGGAAGTGGGGAACGGAGTGTCTTAACACTAGGTTTCCTCTGCCTACCCTGCTGTATGCGGGATACAGCGTGAAGCTGATTTTTTAATTAAATTGAAGAATGCATAACCTTTTTTATTTTACTCAGAGTGATAAACAGAGACATGCCTCCGTATCGTATCTGCATGCAACATAAAAGTAAATAAATAAAAACAACAAGGTTATAGTTTAACTTGGGATTCCCTCCGCATACTCTGCTATATGCGGGATACAGCGTGTTGCTATAAAAAAAATAAAAACAATAAGTTTATATGGCGACAGCCAACCGAGCGATTTCACGGTCGGTGTGTACGCGTCCGTAGCGGTGGCTCGGTGCCAATTTACATGTTTTTTTTTAATAACTTATATATAGTGTGGAAACAACTTTTATTACTATTACATGTGAAAGTTATTTTTTATTTATTGAGTAGGAGTGACTACCAATGACGGTGGATTGAATTTGCTTCGACAAAAATCAATATGTTTCTCTATTGTATTTTTTTAATTTAAATTTAAAAGGGTTCTTAAGTAACCCACTGATTTACATTCGAGAGAATCGATTATATTCTTCTCCTTGTTCTGTTAAGAAGATAAAGCGCGGCGTTGAGTTCCACCACTCACTAACACATTTTTAGTCGATGCTTTGCGAGAAGAAAGCTATAAGATTTTTTTTTTTTACATTTAAGTACCTGATCTATTGCCCTTCTATAAGCACAATGGGCTCTAGGTCGCAAAATAGAACGTCGTTATTTGACTAGCAACACTGTAAAATGTCTATTTTTTTAGCCTCTAAGAACGAAAGAACCTATTGTGATAATATTCGATCTTCTACTTTCCACAATTTGAAATATTGCGTATTAAGTGACGATACTCAACACCGTTTATGTAAGATATATTATAATATCATAAGAAGGTGAGGGTAATGCGATTTAACGGCAAACCGCATAGCCATTACCTTCTTAGATGAGTATTTTTTAGGCTTCACGCTGTTCCCCTAGCGAGATAGCCAGAGAGAAAGAGACGCCTACCTAAAGCTACGATCTTTTCGCATAAACTTTACGACCCAACCTAAAGAACTGATAGCCTTACAGCTTGCACAATCTACCTGATATATACAGTGAACCTTTTCCTTAGATGAACCGTCCTAGCAAAAACAATATATAAATTAATTTATTCATAAAACTATTAAGGAGTCTCTCTATAAGTCGGGATAGATAAGCACAGAAATTATTTCTTACGTTATTCTTAACTAAGTGTGTGAGTTTACTATATTTGGCGTTGCTTAGAGCTTTTGCGATATGGATTATCGCGAGTGACCTTTCCTGGCATCTAATGTCAAATAAAGGTTAAGTCATCATCGCTCGTACAATACATTAGTTTCTTGTTAGGAATGTAGCTTTAATTATATTTTTGTATTACTTTCGGATATTGGAATTCCGATTTAATAAGACTTACTTTAGCTTCACGCTGTATCTCGCTCGCATACAACGTGATAGAATGAGGGAACTTAAGACACACCGTTCCCCAAGCATTAGTCACAACGCAACCGTACTGCACGGTCCTGAAACCAGTATTAACCTTACCAACTAGGTGCATGGCTCCGTTCAGCTACCGTTACCGTTATACCAGATTGTTCTTTCCACAGATCTGCAAATTGTGTAACCACCAATCTTTAGGCGTGTCCCCACAAAACTATGATATTAAACTTTTCAAGGGCGGATCAATAAATCAGTTAAAAGTCGTCAACAATTGATGATTCCTCTAGTGCTGTAAATGCTCATGGGTTGTGATAATCACATAATATCAAATGACTTGCTCTATTTTTTGATCTTAATATTTAATAAAATAAAAACCAACCAAAGCAGAACCATCGTTTTTACAGTCAGATGCTTTGCCGTTGCGCTTCAGTTCGGACTTACAATGTGCTCACAAAATATGAAATTGTTCATACAAATCTTCCAATCTAAACTCCACTTAAAGATAACATTTTCAAATATCACTGCACTCATAGCGCATATAAAATCGGCCGTATCGCAATAAAAATGTATGTAAATTGCAGCATGAACAAGATGCATTCCTCTCGTAAAACCTGGTAGCACAATAACTGGTGGAAGTCTGCCAAACGTCATAAATGCTGGATGCAGTGGCAGCGTCTATTTGATTTAACTACTTTATTATTAAGTGGACATCGTTTATGTCGTCTCATCAAGCTTCCGGAGGAGTTCTCGTTCGAGCTGAAGGCGTTTGCAGTTAATTGGAAGAAAAGATAGTTTTGTGGATTATTTTCTTGATATATATTTAAAATCCTTTCAATTTTTACCTTGATTAAAGTAATAACTACATACACACTTTTTTAGCACAGTGTTGTTCAATACTTAGTAAAGAAAGAAGGCTTTTTTACAAACTTATAAAGAAATTAACGTAGCGTAGAATGCTTAGTAATCAGAGCGCCTGGACACACGGACAAAAACGCGGGTTCAAGTCCCGTTGCTATGTTCACAAAGTGTGTCTGTAAACGCAATTGATTGTAGATTACTTAGCTCTGGTGTCAAGACAAGCGCGACGTTGAGTATCGCCAGTTAACACAATATGCCTACAGAATTCGGCGGAAATTGAGAAACGGAATGTCTTAACACTAACTTCCCTCGGCCTACCCTGCTGTGTGCGGTATACAGCGTGAAGTTGTTTTTATTGTGTAATTGTTATTATATTATATTCAATCGCATCAGCTGAGCATTATCATAAATAAAGAACTTTGAAACTTTGTAAATTACAGCATCAGAAAGTTGAGCTTTACGCTCATTTCCGAGAACTACGTCTATTCCATACATAGTTTATCTGGACGAAGTCTTGCGCTGCCCTTAACTTCATAGTATATTATGTTTTCTTTCGAAGCAAAATTTCCAATTACTACTTAGACAAATATTTTATTTCTATAAAAATATTCTTTTAAAATTCTGAACCAATATAGAAATACATACTTATATGCTTCTTTTATGTAAACTTGCTTTAAATAATCTTACCTAAAATTATATTTAATTGATTTAAGATTTATTTTCGCCGCAATAGACAGAATATGTATAGAGGCAAGTCATGGCGCAGGGACAAAAACGTACGACTGTAACGTGATCGTAGTGGGTTCAAAGATCAAGTTCCTACTTGAAGAAATTAACTAATTCATTATTGTCTTTTTCTCGCTGTGGTAACGAGGCAACACGTAATGCCTCGCGGAAAGTGGGCAACAGAAGTGCTCTAATGAGAACAGAGTGTCTTGACACTAGATCCCCGTGTTCCCTTTGCCTACTCTACTATGTGCAGGATCGCTGTATCCGTGAAGCTAAAAAAAACAAGATATATAAAAAAATATAACTGTGAAGTTATACAAATAAACAAAACGACATTAGAATACATCGATTATCTCGTTAGCACGTGGGCATCACTATCGCAGCTGATTTACAGTGACGTTCGTCGTGAGTTATCGATATCGACTCGCGTTTCTCGATTGCATCGGGTTTTGTTGTAATGGCGTGAATATTTTAGCTTATTATTTGCATTTTAATATCGATATCGAATTCATGGAATATTTTATTATTTGTGATATATTTTGTTTTTTGTGTTCACTCAAATTTGTTTATGGAAAACCCAATTTTTTATCATATCATAAATTAAGTACGTATTTTTTTTAGTTTTTGCGAGTGTGAGGCATTTATTTACATGTAATAATATTAAATCTTTTCAAAAAAATCATTTCGAAAAAGGAGGCGTCGTGGCGCAGGGACTACAAGCGTGCTACTGTAAACGTAACGATTGTGGGTTTGATTCTGTCTCAGTGAAATTAAATATTTAATGTTTTAATTTGAATTGAATTCCGCCAATCAACAATCACAATACCTCTAAAATTCTGCTAAAAGTGGGGAGCGGAGTGTCGCAGCTCTGAGCTCATTCTGTCTAACCTTCTACATGCGGGATAAAGCATGAAGCTAAAAAAAAAGTAATACTAAATAAAAAGATAGATAAGATAGAGAAGATACATTTATGGATATTAAATGTATCTAATCCATAAAATGTACACTTCCATTTTAATCTCAATTAACAAATAAAAGCGTAATACTGAGTAGAATAATAATAACTTAGATTACTTGCTTTGAAAGTGTATATTAGCAGTCTTAATAAAATAAACAGTAGCCCGTACCGAGTACTATCTGAGCGAAACCAGACGCAGGTGAGATTATGTAATGAACTCAACGCTGTATAGAGTAAGAATAACATGTAGACTGTTATTTATATGTGGAAAAGCTTGGGATTCTTCTTTAAATACTTTTATTTTTGTAAATATGTAAGAAATTCTGAATTCTGATATTGTTGCGAGATCAATTTTGGTTTTTTTTTTTTAAATTTCTATATGTAAATGAAAGATTTAATATTTACCCGTGGAGTAAAAAATGTAGTGTAATTTAGTGTATTGTTGTTTTAATAATTTAATTAATTTTAATAAACTTTCTACTTAGTATTTAAAAAATATTTACATATCGGAAACAAAAGTGTCTTAACTCTAGGTTCCCAGGTTCCCTCTGGGTACTCTAGTGTGTTCAGAATACAGTATGAAAATACCTATATCACTTCTATTGTGGTTTGCATCTCTATCATAAACGTACCTGTAGTAATGCAGGAGTTTGAACATGTAAAGTGAGTGCATTTCATAGCGTGAGTGTTACTATTAGCAAAGCGATTTGTGTACTTACGAGAACATAAAAATGTATGACGTTGTTATTTTTCACTTATATCAGCAATTTTATAACTTAATAGAAAACAAAAACTATAGCACTAGCCATTTGTTTTAATATTTATCCTATATTCCCCCCAGAGCAGAGTACGCTGAAGGAACCTAGGAACCTAATGTCACGACACTCCGTCCCTCAATTTTCGCCGAATTCTGGAGGCATTGCGTATTGAGTGGCAGAACTTAACGCTGCGTTTTTGTATCGCTGCCGGAGCAATGACAAGAGAACATTAAATAATTCACTATCACGTGTGAGAATCGTAGGCACAACCTGTCGCGTTTGTGTAGGACGGGTCCTACACATGATCTCCTGCGATACGAGTACTATATATATTACTTCCATGTTAGAGGCCAGCCGTATTTGATGCGGCGCATATTAAAAGCATCTATTCAAAATTCCCTTTTATGGGGAAGTGATGATCCAAAAAAGCACTTTTAGTATTTATTGTAAAGAATTAATGGGCGAAACATTAAAACAAAATTTCATAACAGATAAAAGGTAAACCCTTTCCATACAATTTCGTGCGTTCTATAAACTGCACTTACATTAAACAAATACAAAAACAAGCTTTGAAAAGTCAAAATAAGTTTAAAAAAAATCTCCAAAAAACGCAGTGCATTGAAAAAGCCCTAATGCGCGTAAAAGGGGTTTACTTTTATCTTAGACGTCGAAACAATATTAACAAGACGCTTTATATTATGCCATCCTGCCTGTCAAAACTACATGCACAACGAATCTTTACTTAAAAATAGTTACCTAGTATAAAATTTCTGGGTTCGATTCCTACTCAAAGGAGTATTTTTTTTGTTCTTTGCGTCACTCTGCTGAGAAGGTCAAGCACGACGTTGAGTTCCGCAGCTCTACACGCAATGTTTCGAAAACTGATTGAGAAACGGAATAATAATAATACAAAAAACACATTAAAATCACTCTAATACGCGCAAAAGGCACCTAAACTTCCATCTTAGATGCCGTAATAACATAAGCAAGACTCGATCTGCATATTGTCATCGAGTATCTCGCTATTATCCCGTACCAGCTGTCAAAACCGTTCACGACGACGCTCGCTGAATGTATAACGATATTTTGACGTGGCTGCGGCCTCTGCACCAGACAGCGGGGAATACGGAACGTACGGGATGGGTGGGTATATGCATAAAATTTTGAAACCACCGAGTTTTAAATGGCGTATGATATAAGCTATAATACCAGAGGATAGAGTTCAGATAATAGAATGACTGAATGATCCAAAAGAAACAAAGGCAGGCTCTCGTTTTAAAAGAGATGGAAAATGTAAAAGGCTATAAAAGGAATATGCAAGGCGTATGCAAATTACGCTTTGTCTGATGTGAAATGTTAATAAACTCATATAGAAATGCTTCTAAATTATGCCCGGGGTGTTTTGTGCGTGGAGTTCGTACTCGATTTTGAGATATAGGTTCAATATAAATAAACTACTTATTTTGGTTTTAATATCTACGATAATTTGACATATCATATACCAAATATATTTGGTATCATATACCAAAAATTTAGTAGAGGTCAGGGGCACAAAGTGTAACTGTAAAATCGATTAGTTATGGGTTCGATTCCCACTCGGGGAAGTGAAATATTTATTTACCTACCTTGCTGTGTGCGGGATACAGCGTGAAGCTGATTTTTATAATTTTACATATTTTGTTAGTAAAGATGGATATTTGTTTGAGATTACTATGCAGTTTAATAATATAAGCATATTTTTTGTAATTCCAAGGTATTTCTAGAATAGACAAAGTGGTCCCGGGCGGTGCGTGGGAAATGTAGTGCCTCAAATCTAAAATGCGTTTTGAGTGACGGTGAACTCAACGCCGCGCTTTTACTGGGGTATTTTTTAAAATATTTTCCTAGAAAATGACAATAATTCATACCTCCGAGTAGTAGTCGAACCCACAACCGTCCCGCTTCCAATCAGACACTGTGACACAGTGCCACGACGACCACAAAGAAATTAAATTTAAAACTTACATTTATATATCTATTTACGAGAAATTTTTAATTGTTTTAATTGAATGTGATATTATTTTAGCCAATCCGTTCTGAACGATAGTCCCGCCGGATATTGGAGCGTCGTGTCGGCGTGTAAATTAAAAATTCCGAAAGAGACTGTATTATGTTTTCATGTTTATTTTGTGCACTAAGCTACGTTCTAAGAGAAAACAACGAATGAAATAGGTAACTTACCGTTCTTTATAGTCAAAGCTATCTTCACTCATTATCTCGATGAAAATATTTTAGATAAAACCTTTTATAGTTTTACTTGCGGCGTTGTAAAAACGAAATTACAATATTTTGCTGTGGTTTAATTTTTTCGTAAAAACAAAATATGAAGCTCCAAAGACAATGCGATATTTGTGGGTTTACTTTACTTGGGGAAATGAATTGCTTTTATCTTCCTTTACTGGCAAGACGAAGCGCGGCGTTGATTTTCTTCACCTAACCTGTATTCTGCTTCAGTAGATGCTCTGTCACGATCACTATTCTAATATAATCTAAGAATTGAAATGGCTTACTCAGCCACAAAACTCCGTTCTCCCTTTACCGTTAATTTAAACCATCTGAACATGTCACGTTAAACGTGAGAGTTGTGGGTTCGATACCTACTTGTGGAAATGAGAACTTTCATGATTATTATGATATTTTCAATTTTAGGTTTCGTAAATATCACTCATAATAGGATAGACAGAGAAAACTTAGTGTTGAGGTACTTCATTCTCGACTTTCCACCCAAATTTGAAACATTTCGCTTCGAGTGGTGCCTTTAATTTACGTTTGGTTAATTTTGGTCACCAAAGCAGAAAAACCCACAACCACAAAGCTCGATATCTAAATAAATATATCGGACAGACATCAAGAAACATAGCATATATTTATATTGTAATACCATTACAAATTCTTGTACGCTATCCACGGCTCTTGGCAAGTAATATTTCACCGTCAGCCGTGCTAGTGCTTCTATTTATTCTGGTACTACGTAGCTCGCAAGCCCGCGGTGGCCGGCGCCCTAATGTCCGAACTATTGATATGGTAAAGCTACACTACATGTATAGTGTAATACGTATATATTGAAATATTGTGGGACTTGAAATATTTTTGGATGAAAATGAATGGTATTTTTTAGTGATACTGGAATTCTCATATTTTTAGTTGATTGTTTTTTGCTTTTGTTTGACATTGATGCTTAAATCTATTTTTGTAATATAGTTCACTTCACCTACTTTTTTTGACCTTTTTGACACACAAAAAATGTCATCCACACCATCTGGATACATGGCACTCCACTACTATGCAATTTCGTAGGAACTTCCTTCCACGCGTCACACAACTGTGAAAGTGGGCCTACCTGCGTCGGTGTTTCCAGGTAGATACGATATAGGTTTTCCTTCAAAAAGCGCGTCTATTTCCACCTTAAAGGCCAGCAACGCACCTGTATCTCTTCTGGTGTTGGTGTCATGGGCGGCGGTGACTTGTCATCAGGTGACCAGTATTAGTTGTGACTGGTGGTGACTCGTTTGCCTTGTCTTTTCCATAAAAAAAAACTACTAGTTGACTGACTGACTGCATATAGTTGGTTAAGGTAATAATTGACGTAATATTATATAACCTATGACCTCACTTGATAAATGGACTATCAAATACAAAAACAATTAATTATTTCGAACAGTAGTCTATGAGATTAGGCTTAACTTAACTAACTACAGCTCTGTAATATTAGTAAAAATCTGCTTCAGGTTGTATCCCGCACATAGCAGGGTGGGCAAAGGAAACCTAGTGTTAAGACACTCCGTTTCCCACTTTCTGCCGAATTCTGGAGGTATTGCGTGTTGAGTGGCAGAGCTCAACGCCGCGCTTTGCCTCGACACCAGAGCGAAGAAATGAAAATATAAATTTAAGTAAATATTTCATATCCTCGAGTGGGGATTGAAGCCACAACCAGTCGTTTTCCAATAACACTTCATGCCATTGCCCCACGACAGGATTCAACATAGTAATATTAGTAAAGAAGTACAAATGTAAGAAAATCAACCACAACGAAACTAGCATCTTAAATTTCTTAATAAAAACGTTCATAAGCTTAGCTAGTAAAACGGTCTTTTCCCCTTAAATAGAATAGCAAAGTGAAATAAAATGATATCCATTACAGATTTTATCTGGCACTATTATCCTTTATCCTTTGGCTGTATCTTGAGAGAGGAGAATGCCTCAGCTTTAACTATAAACCGTTTCGTAAAGATGTCTTCGGCTCCATTAGACAGCATCCAGCTTTGTCTGGGTGCCTTTGTTCGAACCAATTAGTAGTGAGTTAGAATACCTTGCTTCTACTATTATTGCTTAATAGATTATGGCTTACCCGACTCCTTTGCTTTATCTTAAGCTTGGCTGGAATTTGAAATTCACTTGTCTATTTCTCTGGTCGTAAGTAATACTTATTACTTAGAAGTCACTTTTAATTGAATAGTAGAATAGAATGTTTATTATTATTAAAATTTGTGTAGTGGATTAAAAATGTTTATTATTTTGCCTCACGTTGTGTCCCGCTCATAGCAAAGTAGGCTAGGGGAACTTATTGTAAAACCTTTTCCATTACGTCACGTCACTTCTATTACTTATTTTCCGCTGAATTCTGAAATGTCTCGTGATAGGCATCAACGCCGCGCTTTGTCTCGTTACAAGAGCAAGAAAATGAAAATATTAATTATTGCATTTCCTCGAGTAAGAATCGAACTCAAAATCAGTCGCGCTTACAGACACACGCTTATGCCTCTACGCCACGACTGGCCTTAATTTTTTTTATTCTGGTAGACAAAGTACGGCGTAGAGTTTAATCACTCATCAGTCATCATGCATTACCTCAAGAATTAGACGGTTGGGGAACGAAGTGTCTTAATACTAAGTTTCTCCTGATTATCCTGCTTTGCGAGAAAATGCGGGAAGTTGCTTGTATTATATTTAGTGACGTGACGGACAAGGAACTCATTGCTGTTCTATATTCAAATAAACCAATAAAAGAAACAAATATTCCGTTAGGGGAAATGGTTGTAGCATTCTTGGAATCATGCTAAAGTTCCGCTTATATTGAGCATCTGTGCTTAAGATACTAAGTTGTTTTCTTAAAACTTTTCTATCTATTGGTTCAATAAAACAAAACGAAACAGTATAATATCGTTACTTTATAACTTATTAAGACCTTTTCATGAAAATTGGGTAAAAGATAGGGAACGTAGTGTCTTAACTAGGTTCCCTTAACCTACACTGCTGCGTGAGAAAAAGCGTTTAGCAGCATAATTTTCATATAATAACTTATAATAAATTACATACATACAATTGTGTTTCGTCTTTAAACCATATTCTCAGTACAGATCATTTTTCACGTCTCCCGTTGACTCACGTATGCGTGTGAAGCGAAACGTATTCATGCGTAAGATTACGAGAGAAGTGATTAGCCTAACTGCGGTATTAATAGCTCATTTGGTTGATATTTGGTCGCTTGTCTCGTACACGGTTGGCTGGTTGAGTGTTTATAACGAAATTTTATTATGAAACGTTTCTCATATGAATGAACATGGTAACTTTCAATTCGATGGTTTTACTTTGTAGAGTCGCTTTAAGATTTTTGTTGAAGGGAATTAATTATGTTTGTGTATTTGTTTGATGGGACAAAGGTTAAAAGTTGAAATTTCGAAGCCTTCATGGCGCAGTAGGACGCGTCTGACTGAGCTGTGGGTTCGATTTTCACTCGTGTGAATGATTACTTATTGAAATTATTGTCATTTTCCAGCTCTACTTAGTAGACTAGAAAGTCAACGCCGCGGTTTGTGATCATCTCAGAGCGAAGAAGTAAAAATATTGAATAATTCTAATGAGAATCGAGCCCATCATCAATATTATAAAAGTACTACAAATTGATTACAATTTTGATATTATTTTATATCAAAATTGTAGTCAATTTGTAGCTTTTTTCATTCATAGATCTAATAATTTGTTTAAAGAAGAAATAAATATTTCCGCAGAAACTTTATGTTTATAAAAAAATGCGAAATAACACAAATTACGTTAAAGCAAAATTCATAACATTCCTTACAAAAAGATTTATTCAGTATTTGTAATTATTCGCATGCGAAACTGAGCCTTCCTTTGTGACTCTCAACTAGGATATTCTAGCATTAAACAAAGCATTTCTGAGCTTGCCTAATTAGACTTGAAATTCTAAGAACTTCTGGTACACGACTTCAAGGTGACCAAAAGAGACTTATTATTGTCATACATATTCATACATGTTACAGACATACATAATGTATATGAGGCCAGTCGTGGCGCAAGGGCACAATGGTTGTGGGTTCGATTCTCGCTAGAGAAAATGAATATTTGAATTTTTTTCACTCTGTTAACGAGGCAAAGCGCGGTGTTGAACTCCGCCACTCAATGTTTTCAGAATTCGATGGAAAGTAGGAGTAGGAGTAGTTTTTTTTAAATTGTTATATAATTATTAGTTTAGTATTAGTGCTGTTTATATAGCAGTGTGAAAAAGAAATAAAAAAAATATCGTTATTGTTCAAAGAGTTTAATTTCTTTTCTAAAATTGCGCATTTATGTATTCTATATACTACATAAATTATGTATTTATGTTGCAGCATCTCTAAAGATGTATGTAATAGCATCTCTAAAGATCTTGTTGACTTTATTTAACTTAGTCTCAACTTCATGTTAATATAATAATGTTGTTGAATCTAAACCTAGTATTTTCAAAGTAATGAGCTGAAACATTTGCTTTTCATGACAAAATATATTTAGAAGAAATCTAATTATATTGTTCACGATCTTGTAAAAACGAGAAAGAAATTCATAATATTTTTTTAAATATAATATTAAAATCTTTTATATTTTTTAAAGTATTTTATGATGAAATGTTGTTAAAGTGACGAAAGGTGGTAAAAAGGTATTTATAAGTTAACATGCTGTATTCCGGTCAATAAAGGGTAGATAGAGGGAACCTAGTGCTAAAACCAGTTATCACTCGGCATTTAACGCCGCTCTTTATGTTGTAACCAAAACAAGGAAATAAATCCCGAAGTGAGAATAAAACCCATAACGTGTCGTTTTTACAGACAGTATCAACGACGACTACATCGATAGTTTTTCTAGCGTGATAAAGAATAGTGACGCGTTATTTTTTAGACGCACATACTCTCAAGTAATAAGATATGAAAAATATGTCACAAAATTACGTACAAAAAAAATGCATTTAGTGAAGAACTGTAAATCTAGTTCATACACTATTAAAAGCCTGGACCAGTAGCGTGTATGCGTCGCTACCGAACTGAACAAAAAGGTGCGGACACGTCCGAACTCCACGTGAGTTATAGTCGCCTGGTACCGCTGCGTGATATTTTTAACGAAACTCATAAATGAAATTTATGTTAAGGACATTTATGTATGTACAGTACTGTATGTACGTTGTAGGTAGGTACCTATATAATAAAGTTGGAAATGTTTTTTTTATTTATATAGTGACTTTAGCTGTTACAAGCGGATGCGCTCGTGTGGTCAAATGAAGTGATTTAGACTTGTGTCATGACACATTGTGCCCTTAAGTGCTCATAGTATCTCTGACCTTAAGTACAGCGTCTTACATCAAAACAATCAACGCGATGTATATAGCTTACAGCGTAGTTGGCGTATAACGCTAACATATTACATGTAGGTTCTTCCATTTAAGTGTGGAATAAAACTTAAAAAAAAAATGTTAAAAATACATGTAAACTCTGTTAACGGCCGCAAACCTAGGCTTGAGTCCCGCGGGGGGTGCCCTTGCCGCCGATGACGTCATACAGCCATGTAATGTTCATGATTGAATGTATTAATCTGTTGGCAAATGCTAATAAAAGTATTACAGGTGGTAATAAAAACTTCTAAATTCTTAAACAAATATATTTCACATTCAAAACCAAAAAAATAAACAATAAAAAGAAACATTCTTTCACATTTTACAAAGTGTAAAACTACGTTAGAATAACACAAAATAAAACTAAAACACACGTATCAAATGTTTAAAGTCATCAGTTTAGTGTTTTAGCAGCATTTGAGACTGTGGCATGGCGCTCCTAGTTGGAATTACAGCTTCAACAATACAATATAGCTGGGTGATCCCAGAGGAACGAACGTATTGTCTCTCGCTACCCTGCCATTGAATTAGGGGAAAATAAAAATAGTAAAGATATAGGTATCGTATGAGATTTAGTTTCTTTTTATATGAAGTTTTGGATAGTTATAGATTTTGAAGAGATAAATAAATAAATAAATCAACTTCACGCTGTATCCCGCACACAGCAGGGTAGGCAGAGGGAACCTAGTGTTAAGACGCTCCATTCCCCGCTTTCTGCCGAATTATGGAAGCATTGCGTGTTAAGTGGCAGAACTCAACGCCGCGCTTGTCCTCGACACCATAGTGAAGAAAATGGAAATATAAATTTAAGTAAATATTTCATCTCCTCGAGTGGGGATCGAACCCACAACCAGTCGGTTTTACAGTCACACTTTGTGCCCCTGCGCTACGGCTGGCCTATGAAGAGATAATTTTTATGAAATATTGTTTAGCTTGTATTTGTATTTTTATTTGTAGTTTATTTCATACAAAATAAGTATATGAGCTCATAAACCTAATTTGTCTAGTTTGATAAATTATACTTTCCGATGACCTACAATCCTGAAGTTGGTACTTAACTCTCGATACGAATTCGCGTTCCTTTTATTGACAAACGGTCAAAGTCCAATAAAAAAAATAAAAAAAGAACAAGCTTAATGTTTAAAATATAAATAAACATTTAGTGGAAAAGAGAACAAACGGAGTGTCTTAACAATAGGTTTCCTCTGCCTGCTATATACGAATATAGCGTACGAATGCGGAATATAACAAGAGACTGAAAAAAAAACATAATATTTAATTTTTATTACATAAATAAACATTTAACCATATAATTTTAAATTATATTGTTTAACTAAGATCTCGTCATATTCCACTTTGCCCCGAAGCTACTGTCATGTACATTCTTGTCATATATTGTACTAAACGGGCTAAAGGGCAAACAGAATGCTTTTATATGAATAAATCTATTTAAAACAGTACAAAATATAGAAAATGAAACTTATATTTCCAGTATTATTGTAATTTAAGAAGTTATTGTGGGCGTTTTATTTTGTTTTATGTGTTTTATTAATGTATCTGTTTTTGAAGTATAAAGACATTGTTATCAATTTTACTCCGTGTTGACTTCGTGGATGAGGAAGATTTTTTCGTTTGAAATACTTTTTCGGAATATATATATTTTTTAATATTAATAATATTTTTATTTACGGAATTATCGCAAGCAACACAGAGATGTTTGACCTATATTTAACGGTAAATGGCATAATTTTTCAAATTCGACTCATTCGAAAAAATTGTGAAATTCAAAACTTAATTTTATTTGGTCAATGAAAAGAACAAGAGAGTCCTGTTGTAATTTTTTATCTGTCCAAGCTCGAAATATAGTACGTGTTACAAAGAAGCCGCATAATATAAAATATTATCTACAGACGGCCCTTAGTTCTTCCATAATTTTAACGACATTTTGGCTTCAGAAATAAAATAAATTTAAAATTTTTGAATACTAACATTGTCTTGAATCGAAATTGAACCCATTATCGTCGCGTGTTATTCTTATCCCATCACAGTTATCAATAAATATAATATTCAATAAATAACAATAAATTTCAATAGTTTTTCTCAAATCCAACCAAAAATGTACCCTTGTAATAAATAGCCAGACATATTCACGTCAGCTACAAAGCTCCGGTTTTAGTTTGCTGCTATCGAGCTTACAAAGTGAACTCGATATTAACAAATATCCTTTGATTTGTAAATGCGTTATTTGAAACACTTTGTTTAGATTAATCGTATTGTATTGTGGAGTTTGATGAACGAACTTCAAATGAGAGGCCAGTCATGGCGCAGCGGCACGAAGTGGGACTGTAAAACCGACTGATTGTGGGTTCGATCCCCACTCGAGGAGATGAAATATTAACTTAAACCATTTCTTCGCTCTGGTGTCGAGGTTGAGCGCGGCGTTAAGTTCTGCCACTCAACACGCAATGCCTCCAGAATTCTGCAGAAAGTGGGGAACGGAGTGTCTTAACGCTAGGTTCCCCCTACCTACCCAGCTTTGTGCCTACCCAGCTGTGTGCGGGATACAACGTGAAACTGATTTAATTAATTTTTTTAACCTCAAATGTTTTTGTAACGCATATCGGTTTTTTTTTAATTAAATATAATCGATTATTTCAATTATATAAATCATTAAAACACATTTATGTACACATACTCTTACTATTAATTTATAATTTATACCGAGGCTTAAAAATGTACTTCAAAATCTTACAAATATTATGTATGTATACGATCCGGTTACACCCCTTGGCGAAGTCGTATTCAACATATCACATCAAGTCAAAGACTGCTTTGGTACCTCCTATCAATAAAATAATGTAATTTTGGATAAAAAGCCTTAAAGGCTCGGCTATTGAGCTATACAATGGTAAAATAAACACTTAGTTGAGTTCCACCACTCAACACGAAAATATCCCGAACATTTGACGGAAAGTGGGAAACGGAGTATTTAGACACTAAGTCATATCCGTCTACTCGGCTTTGCGGGAAATATCAAGAAGCTTAAAACTCAATATTACGATTTGTAACAATTTTTACATTACTTATTTAGAAAACGTATAAAAATCTGAACGTAGCGGGACTCGAACCCGCGCCTCCTGGTAACCGACCTGGTCGGTTATAAGTATTTTTCTTTCCTAAGTGTGGATTAACACTTTAAACATGTTAAAAAAAAATATATTTTCCTATATCAAAATGGTGGTCTGAGAAAAGCCAGGCAACATGAATAATAAAACTGATCTTCGCTATTAAATATTCACATTTATCGTGCCAATTTGACACAATGTTTTATTTATTATTTTGTTTTTTGTTACAGAGGACTGATGTTGAAGCGTTTCTGTCAATGGTGAGTTAAAAGGAAACATATTTTTTGTAATTGTAGTAAATGTATGGTAAATATTATAGTTTTAGCTTTGAAATGTGAATTAAAAATGCTTAGGTACTAGTCCTTCTAAAAAATCTATTTACACTCAAATTACATTTTCGATATTATCTACTACTCACTGCCGCCAATAAAATTGGAAACATAAAAACGCACTAAATTCGCGCATATTTTAATATTAGGAAATTATTTATTAGAAAAGATTTTGGTTTTACGACTCCTCAGAATGTCAGCGAGGGCCAACTCATAAAGCGGAATTGTCAATATAGTGACATCTGTCCGTGGACCGTCCCAAACAATCGCTCAAAGCAAATTACAAATCTTCCACGTTAGAGTGAAGGGAGGGTTCCATAAAGGACGACATTCCTCAGGATAAAATCCCGTCTTTATAGCATCCCGAAAACCTATCGGAACGCCCAAACTCCGAAATCTACACCTAATTATTCGACGCAATCCCATTCGTTGTAACGCGAAAAGTTTTTGTATCTTTTGAAATTTATCAATTACAAAGGACTACGCCATTCCCGAGCAGTCTAAAGTGGGACGTAAAATAAAATAGGTTGCTTTGTTTCTTTATATCAAAGTTTTGAAAACGCTGCTTAGGCCCATTCGAGTTTATACTGCTTCTTGCGAGAGCGCGGCCTTTTCGGTGATTTCTTTTATTAATTCTCGTCTTGGTCACGCGCCGAGGTAGGCTGAATAATAAACTGTGAAACAAAGGGAATGGAAGGAAGTTCGGAATAATATTTACGCTGGACCCTCGACCGACGGAAACCGAACGTCGGGTGTAAATTCGCCGGTTTTTCCCCGGTTTTTTTAACAGTTTTCAGAATTTCCCTTCCAACTCGCTTACAGGAGTTAGGAGTTTTGGGTCTTGACACGACTAAATCTTTCTATTGTTCCTGTTTAAAATTTATTATAATGTATAACAATGTAAATTACAATGAAAGTGGTGGAATGATACAAGATTTTAGTGCTTTTAAAAATTGTATTTGAAAAAAAATTACAATTTAGGTCCTTTTATGTAAGAGTTATATGTACGACTTGAGTTAATGAAAATATTTGGTTACTGAAACTATTTTTAAAAACAAAACCAATTATTTAGGTAATATTGTTTTTTTTTTTAGAACATTACGTCGAAATAACTCAGTTTTTCTGCTAAACTAGCATAATAAAAACAATACAAAACAAAATTAATTAAAAAACATAAAAAAACTTTTTTAGAAAACGTATAAAAGTTTGTACGTGGAGGCGACTCTTGGAAAAAGCTTAACACCTTGCGCCTGCGAAAGTATTTTTCTTTCTCAAAACACTTTAAAAAAGAAAAAGATATGTATTTTTCAAAGATGTATTCCAATATAAGATAACAACAACGAACGCACACAAATAACTGAAAGACATTCTCGACACTCGATGTTTGTCAGTACTCGATCCCATCCCACCCCTTATTTACTCTCTCTTAAAAACTCATCCTCCACTAAAGAGAATCATCAGACATCTAGGAAAGCGTCGAGCGACACTAAAAACATTGCTTATAACATATTCATATTATTTCAGTGTTTCAAGCATCTTCTAATAGGGTGCGTAACGAGGCATATTCTTGAACTTAAATGAAAGTGTAAAGTGTCCCCTTTTAATTATTTTCAAGTACCAAAGTTGTTTTTAGGTTTTAATGTTATAAAAGAAACGATATTAAAATGTCGTCATTAAGGAAGTTTAAGGTTAGTTTTTATACTCGTTTTTTATGGCAGTGATCCAGAAACCACACTCTTCATCCTTTTCTCAATTCAACACCGCCTCTTATAATATTTCGTTTCTTCTAGTAACAATCGAACCTACAACCGCCGGAAATACAATCCAACGCTGCGCCATAACGGGCTTTATTGCCAGGACCAAAATGTCTTTTTTCAATATGAGAAACAAAGGGAATGGAAGGCCATTGTGGCATGTGTTGGTTGTGGATTCGAGATATTAATTACTTACTTTACCCTCTTTTAGGGAACTACGATACAGAAGCAAGTTCCGCGCAATGATTAGATTTGGTGCGAAAGGAGAGAACAAAGTGCCATGACACTAATTTACCTCTGCCCATTCAGCTATACTTTATTTATACCAAATTAAAACTGTTAATCTAAAATTAACTTAACACGACAAACGCTCGTATCTAATTTTTGGTTAACACCACTACGTACAAAATGCACATGTTATCGCTTGATGAATGGAGGACCACCGTCCAGATAACCGCGATAGGGGAACTAATCTGTCTGAGTAATTTACGTAACACGTATAATTAGAGTTATCAACCCTCCGTGTGGTCTATTTAATTTAATGTTTAATTTAAAATCTTGGGTTCAATACAATTGTAGCTTAAGTTTTTAGCGATTAAGGAAGCCTTTTTGTACTTCGTTATATGTTTCTTTTAATGTGATATTATGGGTTTAATTTGGTGTACAATAAAGGGTATTTTACATACTACTACAATTTGCGTGTGTTAAGATATTCGAACCCTTGATTCCGTAATATGTAGGTGTCTAGCTCTTTTTTTCGCTTTACGCTGTATTTCTCATGTAACAGGATAGGCACAGCTTAGTGTTAAGACATTACGTTCCACACTTTTAGCTGATTTATTCAGGCATTGCGTGCTGAGTGGTGGATTACAACATCGCGCTTTTCCTTGACACCAAAGCAAAAAAAATTAAATATTTCATATCCTCGAGTGAGAATCGAACCTAGACACTTTCGCGTTTACATTCACTCGCTTTGTGCTCTTGCGCCACTTCTGATCTCTAATAAAACAGCTTTGTCAAATCGATTATTTCCATAATACGTGTAACGTCAGCTTAAACTTTATCAGCTTCACGATGTATCCCATACACTGCAGGCTGGGCAGAAGGAACCTCGTGTTAAGAGACTCCGTTCACCACTTTCTGCCGCATTCTGAAGGCATTGCGTATTGAGTGGCAGAACTCAACGCCGCACTTTGCCTCGACACCAGAGCGAAGAACTGGAGTGGGGATTGAACCCACAACCAGTCGGTTTTACAGTCACACTTTGTGCCCCTGTGCCGCGACTGGCCACTAAACTTTATATAGACTCGAATTCGTATGACTTTGAGCTCAGAACGCTTTGATGGTTTTGAACTACAAATTTGATACTTTTTCTAAATCTTTAGTGTAAAATAACAGTTTGAAATTAAAATAATGTTAAAAAAAAGAAATTTCATTGTTGGTAATGTTATACTTACAAAAATAATATGAACAAAAGTTAATTTAACTAAATTTCTAAACAAGCAGTAAATGAGCACGGGTTGCATTCGACACTTCACCAGGATTCTCATTACATTGACTAAACGCCTTTAACGAAGTGTCTTTGCGAAGTTAAATTCGTAACTCTGTCAGTACTACTGTTGTCAATTCCATTATTTACTTTTTTTTTTAATTTCACCTGTATCTCGCAAATAGCAGGGTAGGCAGAGGAAACCTGGGAACCTAGCTTTAAGACACTTTCGTTCTTCATTTTTTGCCGAATACTCGACGCAATGTGTGTTAATGATGGAACTCAAGGCACGCTTTGCCTCGTTACTCGAGCCAGAAAAATATAAAAAAATATAAAATATTCCGTTTCTCCGAGTGAGAATAGAATCCACAACCGTCGCGTTAAGTCACACGCTTGTGCTACTGCGCCAAGACGGCCTCAAATTTATCTATTTGTTTTATATTTTTTTCTCATGCCGTAACTCTCTTATAACAAGGTAGGCAAAAGGAGATGTTTCGTTGTTGTTGAATGGTGGAACTGAACGCCGCGCTTCGTCTTGTTACCACGGCGAGAAAATGAAAATAATAGATTCCCAATTTCGCTGCGCACGAAGTCATCAGTAGTTTTATATATAAAGGAACACGAGTACAGCGAATTTATCAACCATGACAAGATTTACAAAAACCAGTTAAAATTATCCTTTTTGGAGCACAATTTTAAATTTCATAGTAAAACCTTTTAGCGATGTAAAAATAATAATTTATTTATCCTATTAATCCTTTATAGTTTGAGTAACGAAGTTTCGATGGTTTTTTATTACAATGTTAACTACAATTGTTTGTTTTTTTTTTAAAAACGATAGTGGGTTCGAAACATGTTTAATTCCCTGCATACAGCGGGATAGGTAGAGTTCCCTCTACCTAGTGCTAAAGCACTCCGTTCTATACTACTTTCGGTCCAATTTTCAATACGAGTGACGTAACTCAACGCCGCGCTTTGTTATTTTATCGAGCGAGGAAATGAAACAATTAATTACTCCGAGAGGGAATCAAAGTCAAAACCGTCGCCTTTACAGGCAGACGATAGTGGCAAATGCTGTTTAATCAATTCTTAGAATACAAAACATTTTCGGATGTATAAACTAAGTGTTACTTTGATATTTTTTTTTCTTCTACAGCCACACTTTCATTGTATTTTTCAGTGATTGTACTCACCAGATGTATACAACCAATACAGGTTGAGTTGTTCAACGCAGTTTACACAACCACAATAGAAAATTATATAAAGTTTCCTATATATTGTAAACCTCTGGATACCGTATGTTCCCCTTCCCTCCTATGTTCCCCGCGTACACTACTTTCAGTTTACTCGCAGTATTGTTAACTTTTATAGGATAAATACGAAACTCTTAACTGGGATAAAAATAGTAATTACTGTTTGTCGAACCGCTCATTCCACTTCTGTATCACGTTGATTTAAAATCGATACTACGTAGAAACAAGACATTAAATATTCAAGAAATGCACAGTTTTTTGTTGTTTTATTTTTTTTTTACGTAGGAAGGCATCTAAAGTTATTTCTTTCTCTATATTTATCCTCCAATCCGTTTTTTCTGAAACATTTTCTTATAAGCTTATAAAAATTTTACAAACGCTTTGGCTGTGAAATTGAAAGACACCATTTTTTCTCTGTTTCACTTTTTTAAATTAATTTTGTGCATAATGCGATTAAAATAATTTACATCTTTAGAAAACACAGCGTTGAGTTCCGCCACTCAACACGCAGGCTCTCGAAAATGGCGCAAAGTGATGAACGACGTGTCTCAATACTTGGTCCCCTCTACCTACCCAGCTTTACTTAGGGTACAGCGTAAAGCGAAAAATAATAGAAAAATATTGGTAAGCACGCAATCGAACGCAGTAGACAAATACAAATAATAACCACGTTTATTAAAATATATTTAATAAAAGTTTAAACTTTGCATTTTTTCTAATCATTTGTAAGGTTAGGCTATTTCACAAATGGACGTGAGCCATTATTTGGGAAGTCCCGAATAGTCGATAAAAACATCCTCATCCCCTCATTAAGAGCCCTTTACATTTTCCTGGATGTCTCCTCACCACAATGGTCGTAACTAACGTCAAACGGATCACCGTTTAAATTAAGCTTAAGAGTTTAAGGCGATAGTACAGAGTACCTAATGGATAGAATTGAATATTCATCAGGATAGATTGGAAAAACAATTGGAGATCTCAGTGATTTGTCAGTGCTCTGTGGCTAGCAAGTATTTATTATTTGACCGATTAAATGAATTCTAGTTAGCTCGAAACTTATATTTTACTTTAGTTGTTTTACTAGACAGATTCATAAAAGGCCGTGCCTTTTTTTGATTATGTTTTTTTTTTGTATGAACTCATTCTTTTTATTTACATACCTTAAACTTAAAAAGGGCTTGAGGCGAGTGGTGGCGCAGCGGCACGAAGTGTGACTGTAAAATCGACTGGTTGTGGGCTCGATCCCCACTGGAGGAGATGAAATATTTACTTATTTCCATTTCTTTGCTCTGGTCTCGAGGCTAAGCGCGGCGTTGAGTTCTGCCACTCAACACACAATGCCTCCACAATTTGGCGGAAAGTAAGAAACGGAGTGTCGTTAAGGCACTCCGTTTCTATATAATCTAAGGCAGCCTTTCACTGCCTTACTATTAATATTTAATTATTAGGTATATTATTTGGAATAAGGAGTTGAAGTTTCAGTATTTAACGACGTCTTCATGTGCTTTAAAAGATTTTTATTAAAATAAAATTAACATACCAAATTACAAATTTAAGGCTGTCGGGGCGCAGCTGAACAAGCGTGTGACTGTAAGCGCAAAGGTCGTGGTTCGATTTGCACTCAGGCAAAGGATTATTTAATATTTTTATTTTCTAGCTCTAGTAATAAGGAAAAGCGCAGCGTTGAGTTCCACCACTCAACAAGCATTATCTCGAGAGTTCGGTAGTAAGTGGAGAACACCAGGTTCCCTCTGCCTACCCTGCTGTGTGCTGGATACAGCATGAAGCTGGAAAAAAAAACTTAAAAAGATAAAATATGTAGATATATATCTCTTAAAACTAGAAGAATCTGATAATTATAACTGACAAAATATATAAATTGTAACATTTATATATTATTACTTTCCTTATTTAGTACATATTCAAAATATCGTTGAAAAAACAACGCTACACTTAAATATCTGAATGGCGCAATCTTCTTTTTACGTATAAGAATAAAAAAGGGAATAAAATACAAATTCTTTTTGTCAAATGAAACATTTACGTAATTGCGTTCTGAAAATAACCTTTCCTCGAATAGAAATATTATGCAAAATAAGCATTGTAAAACGGTTGTATGTATTAAATATTGTAAAATAGTGCAATTGTAATAGATATTAAAATAACATTAAATAAATTATATGGAAATTGATAATCCATATATCAAGACTCTTAGGAATTAAATACCTAGAAATAATTATATACATATAATACGCAGCATACGCAGAATAGGCAAAAGCTTCAGAAACGTGACAGGTTGTGGGTTCGATTCCCATTAGAGGAAATAAAATATTTTCATTTTCTCAGTCTGGTGAGGTCTCTGGCGTTGTGTTCCGCCACTCACCAAACAATGCCTCCAGGATTCGACGGAGTGTTGAGGACGGAAGTGTCTTAATTAAAACTGAGTGTAAATCAGCTTCACGCTGTATCCCGCACACAGCAGGGTAGGCACAGGGAACCTAGTGTTAAGACACTCCGTTCCCCACTTTCTGCCGATTCTTCTGGAGGCATTGCGTGTTGAGTGGCAGAACTCAACGCCGCGCTTAACCTCGACACCAGAGCAAAGAAATGGAAATATAAATTTAAGTAAATATTTCATCTCCTCGAGTGGGGATCGAACCCACAACCAGTCGGTTTTGCAGTCACACCTCGTGCCGCTGCGCCACGACCGGCCTCTTAGTTAGAGTGTAAACTTAACACTAGATTCCCAGGTTCCAACTTATCTTGCTATATGTGTTAAAGCGTGAAGCATCAAAAAACATAGTATATATGTGTGTAATACGATACTTGCTATTTACGTTGAATGTTTTTGACCGATCTACCGTGCAGCTCCACTTTGTAGGACTCCGGGGAACACGCATCTGTCAAATTGTTGCCCCCCTTGTACTCGACCCTCCTTTGCATTTGATAGTGCATCCCTTCTAACTTCCTTCTATATTACTTAAAATGAAATTTAAGATTTACTGTTACATTTTTTTCTCTTACTTAAGAGTATTTAGCAAAAAAATTGTATTCTTATATACTTGTCTTTATTACAAAGATTGTAGATCCTAGAAGCCAATATATTCATTAGAGTAGTAGATTCTGAATACTTACTCAATTCTACGACGTTTAAATTACCAAAAAAACTTAATAACTAGATACTGAGTCATATCTACATAAAAAAAAATAAACTGACATCAAATCCCATATCTCAAAAACTAAGTAGAAAATGTACTTGATTTAAATTAAAAACATTAATCTCGTAACATACCAACATATGTACGATGTATATAACATTTAAAAAATTTAGCACTCTTGCTTAAAAGCCTTCTTATTCTTTTAAACCGCTTAAAAGCTGTTTTAAAATCTAAAAAAAAATACCTAAAGTTTCTACGAAAACGCTCTACAAGTGTCTTGCATGTTATTCCTATGCAAAGCTAACGTAACGATAGCGTCAGTGTTTCCTTTACACGTCTAATATTGCAATTTAAATATTTAAGCCTGCATTCCCCCTTGCTTCGCGAGCCATCTTATATGACTTATATGCAAAAAAAATATAGTCTTTAAAAGTAAGTTTCACTATCTTTTTTTTATTATTATTTTTAACAAGACAATGCGCGTCGCTGAGTTCCGCCATTCTACACACAATGTTTCGAAAATTTTGTGGTGCTTAGGGTAACGGAGTTTCTTAACACTATGTTCCTTTGCCTACTCTGCCTTATGCGGTATTCACCGTGAATTTTACTATACATCTAATGTGGTAAATAAGAATAGGTAGATCTAAAAAACATATAGCTAGTTTTTCCTTCAAGCCATTTCGTATTCAATATAACACAGAGCACATACCTACTATAAAGCAATCACCTTTTTCCGACAAAGTCGGTTTAATATATTTTGTGTAAACTACGTATACTCTAGGGGATGGAGTGCAAGGGGTCGTCTGCATCCTCTTTTATTTTGGACCCTGGGGTGCGATACGCCGTTATTACGTGCACGTTGCGTGATTGACTACTGGTATTTTTTTTTGTTATTTAAGTTTACTTATTTATTTATATATTTCTTAGTTTTTAGTGAATTTTTCACTGTGGCTTAAAAAAGTAAGCTTTATAAAGAATTATATTAATTTTTCTTGAAAAAAATCTGAAATTGCCGAAAAAGCTTTTAAATCTGAAATAATGTCATAGAGGCCAGTCGTGGCGCAGTGGCACGAGGTGTGACTGTAAAATCGACTGGTTCGATCCCCACTCGAGGAGATGAAATATCTACTTAAATTTATATTTCCATTTCTTTCGCTCTGGTGTCGAGGTTAAGCGCGGCGTTGAGTTCTGCCACTCAACACGCAATGCCTCCAGAATTCGGCAGAAAGTGGCGAACAGAGTGTCTTAACACTAGGTTCCCTCTGCCTACCCTGCTGTGTGTGGGATACAGCGTGAAGCTGATTTAATTTTAATTTATGACATATCATAATTACTAAGCCAAACATTCTAAATAAACACTTTATTTTTTTTATTATGTAAATAAAAGAATAAGATATATGGTAAGTGTTGACGCGAAGATTGTGGATTCAATTTACAAAATTAAACTGAGTAGAAAGAACCATTTTTATTTATTTTTTTGGAAACAAATTACAAGACAAAACCGCAGTCGAGCTCCGCTACACAATACCTACGTAATATCTCGAAAATTAGGCAAAAATAGAGAACAGAGTGTCTTAACTCTAGGTTCCTTCTGCCTACCTTGCTACAAGCGCGATACAGCGTGTAAATAAATAGAATAACCGCAAAAAACCGACTAAATTACTACAAAAAACAATAAATAGACACTATATCGCCAGAACATTTTGCCTAACCACTTTTACATATAGCTACACAGCCCATATTTGATCGAAGTCCCGTATTTATTTAGCCGTTGAACGGGAAACCTAAGACGGGGGAGGCGTGGCCCGTTTGAAGTACATTCTTTTAAACTTACCCTCTTTTATTTGGAGCCAGCATTGAGTTTGTAAAGGATTTTCTCATCTGTGAATTTCATTGGTGAAAAAGAGATACATTCTGTATAATTGATTTTATTTTTGTAATTTTGTATGCCCGCGTCACTATTGTATAGTACCCACCAGCCAATAGTGACGCGGGCATAGATTATTAATAACGTTTTTTTTTTAGCTTTACTATGTGTCCCGTATGGACGAGCATAGGCAAAAGGATCCTAGTGCTAAAACACCCCGCTCCCCACTTTCTGCAAGTTTTTAGGCATTGCGTGTGGAGTGGCGGAACTCAACGCCGCGCTTTACCTCGACATCGGAGCGCAGAAATAAAACAACGCCACGACTGGCTATTTTTACGATGCTAAAGGGAAAATAGTTATCGTGTATACACTGCCTAAATAATTTCTGTCTTCTCTTCGAAATCGATTTCGCTTTACACGTCACAACCACCGTTCAAAATCGAAGTTCCCACGCTCTAATACACTTAAGTAAATTCTGCCACAAATAATATTATGTCAAACACCAATTTAATCGTACGTATAGTTTAGATAACGCATCAGGCAAGGTCTTTGATCGCGTTGTTATTGTAAAATCAACACGTGCATACACGCAGCCCTATAAAGTAAACATTACACTGTAAACAACCTAGTAGTCTGCGGTGTATCAAACGGTATATGTAGTTAATTGAATGAACCCAAAACGTCAGCTTAATCTTTGGTCACATAATAAAAATGAAGGTGGACTTCCCTTTTTCAGCTTTACGCTTAGTATATTCTGCACATAGCAGGGAAGGCAGGAACATTTGGGAACCTAAAGTTAAGGCACTCCGTTCCCACTTAGCCTTCCGTTCCACACTTTCACACGGTGTTGGCCAAATTGAAACTTATTTGAAAATGCAATGATTATAGGTTAAAAAAAGTTAAAGCCATTTGAAGCAATATTTGTACTTATAGGTTAGGTTTGTACCAAACCTGGCACAAAGAAAAAAATAAATGACATATATTTTGTATTATCTATAACTATCTCTCTAGTAGAGAATAAACATCTCAGAATTCCATGGATTCACCATGCGGGTGTCCAAGTTCCAAGGAGAGGAGCTCAGAGCAATCCCTGGTACGTGCGATCCAAGTGTAAACTTAAGAAATTAAACTTCTACTAAAAAAAATATAGAAATCCAAAAAAATACAGATTGTCTGTATACATGATGATTACGGCTTCAAATCACAAAAAAAACTGTCACTGACATGACTTCCATATTTATATTACATTTAAAGAGTTCTAATATATAACAAATACGTATATTGCATACGTAACACAATATTAAAGTAAAATTAAACCAGTCCAGCTGTGAAATAATATGAACATGCAAATTCTACGTTATAATCGGAAATCCCCTAACAACAACGTTTTAGTAACTAGAGAGTAGAGGCACAGTAAATGTACCATTGCCTGGAAACATAATGTTAGGTTATTGAACTTAATATGAATGCAGCTAGCTATACATCTACATACATATTCATATATACTGCCTCTAATTAAATATGCGATTGATATAAGTGGTAAGTGATAAAGAATGCGGCGTTGAGTTCCGTCCATCTATACACAATATCTCGAATTCCAGAAAAAATGGAGTACGGAGTGTAACGTAAGGTTCTCTGCATACTCTGCTATAGAAATGGCATAGCAAAAAGGTATTTAAATATTTATTTATTTTTACTTTTTCCTGTAATTGAAACGATATGATTGTAGTTCTGTCTAAGTGTTGCTTTTAATAGAACTCCAAAGAAGCGCCTATTAAATTTGTAAAAGCTAGTATTGCATACTTAAATCGTTATTTTAATACAAAAAAATATATATTAACCTTCCTCAAATAGATGCAAACCCCGCTACGACTTACAATATTAAAATATATCAAAAGTAAACTATCTTCAAAGCTTGCTCAACAACTGCTCAGCAGAATTATTAGTAAACCATATTTTTATTAGGTCAATAGCTGCGCACAAACATAAAGCAGATGGGAGCTGTGCGTCTGATTGGACTCACATAAAGCCATCACAATCAATCCATTCATACGTATTCGCCCTAAATACAACAAATGCTTTATTATTATATGAATAATATTTCCACGGGTTACATTGAACGGAAATGTTGTTTTATCAATTGTAATAGCTGGAGTGTGTGTGTTTTGTATGATTTTTGTAATTGCTGTCTTTTTGTGTGGGTTGACCGATTTTAATTAAACTTTTAATATAATGCAATCAAATAATCAGCTTCACGCTGTATCCCGCACACAGCAGGATAGGCAGAGGGAACCTAGTGTTAAGACACTCCGTTCCACACTTTCTGCCGAATTCTGGAGGCATTGCGTGTTGAGTGGCAGAACTCAACGCCGCGCTTAATCTCGACACCAGAGCGAAGAAAAGCGAAGAAAATATAAATTTAAGTAAATATTTCATCTCCTCGAGTGGGGATCGAACCCACAACCAGTCGGTTTTACAGTCACACCTCGTGCCGCTGCGCCACGACTGGCTTGACTTAATGAAATGCAGCCTCATTTTATGAAAGTTTATTTATAATACTAGATCAGTGGCACAAGCATGTGACTGTTAACGCGACGTTTATGGTTTCGATCTCCACTCGTGGGACTTAATTGTTTAATATTTTGATTTTCGCGCTCTAGTTGGTAAAAAATTAAATCACGGCGTTGAGTTACTCAACACGCAATGCCTCGAGAATCGGCGGAAAGTGGGGAACAGAGTGTCTGAATATTAAGTTTTCTCTGCCTGTTATTATAAAAAAAATAGGTTAGCATTTTATTAAATATTTTTGTAATTCAAATATGTATATAAAAAAAGTTATATACAAATAATATTAATTAGAGCCAAATATTTGATACAGACTTTCTAAGGTTTTATAGAGCTTTCCAGTTTTATTTTGGAATTGAAACTGAAATTGAATTAATAACTTGTCCTACAATTTCTCAATAGCTTAATTAAAAGCTGTTTTCATTTCACTTGTTTGTTTTTACTATTTTATATAAAAAAAAGTAATTTTAACTCTTAATATACATATGTTTGAGGTTGTTTTAGCGCAGTGCTTGATCGGCAAAGAAATAGGTTCGATGCCCACTAGGGGAAATTATTATATTTTGAATTATTAGGAAAAGGATGCTCCGTTTCCCACCTTTACCACTACGTTCCTTATGTTTCACCCGCTATATTCTGGAACCAGAGTCAAGCTAAAAAAAAGTATGTAATAAAAACTGGGAAATGTGAAGAGAAACATCACTAATTCATCTGCATATTCTCTTTCAAGGTACACCTTTGTACATTTTCCAATGAAAAGAAACAACTACTTAAGCCGATTAAAATGTTAACAGTTGTTCCATAGTTGCTCTGATAGCATGCATTCATAACAGATTGTTATTCATACAATTGCGATACGATAAAATTTACGATCAATTTATTCCAGCACAATGGTAGGCTATGTGGGTTAACTTTCGCTGCGGGCTATACATACAAGTTAGGTCGATGTCGGTTCAATCTTTGTTATAATAGGAACTAATTACGCAAAAATAAGCTTATATTTTTTGTGCTTCACTCTATATCCCTCATATAGCGGTTTAGGCAGATGGAACCTAGTGTTCTCCACTTACCACCGAACTTTCGAAATAATGCGTGTTGAGTGGTGGAACTCAACGCTGCGCTTTTCCTTATTACTAGGGCTAAAAAATAAAAATGTTAAATAATTCTTTGCCTGAGTGCAAATCGAACCACGACCTTTGCGTTTACAGTCATACGTTTGTTCCACTGCACCCCGACAGCCTTAAACTTGCAATTTGGTATGTTAATTTTAATTTGAAAAGAATAAAATTTTCTTTTAAAGCTCACGAAGACGTCATTAAATACTGCAACTTCAACTCCTTATTATACTAAATAATATACCTAATAATTAAAAACTAGTAGTAAGGTAGCAAAAGGCTGCCTTAGATTATCCCCTACGTTGACTATAGCTACAAAAAAATTGATAAGACATACATTTCATAATTTAGAAGAAATATTTATTCATAAAAAAAAAAATTGAAATGAGTTATCTCTATAAAACTCAAAAAATCTATGCAATTGCAAATAAAATAAAACCAAAGAATCTACATTATAATTATAATCTATACAGATAATTTTATATTGACTAAATACTAATAACTTTATTAACGAACAGAGGGCAGCTATTAACATAACGTAATAAATACATGGTCCTGGCCAAATTCCAATCACTATGTAGCGGACCATTCATCAAGGACAAATGTTTCCAATGGAGTGAAAAAGATTTTCTTTCTGCATCGCCATTGCACTCTCTCCCCCCCCCTCCCCCCTTCTCCCCACGCAACACTGCCCCGTACGAGATTAAACTGTCAATTCGGGTATCTTTTTATCGGTCGATATAAAGACAGTTGCACAACTGGTTCTGAGACTGATAGAAAAATATTAGAAATATATCATTTTAATTTGCTTTATAAAGAAATATTTTTTGTTCTTGTGGCCATGGTTTAGTTTAAGTTGTTAAGAAAGTGTTTAAAAAATATTTAAATTGCAAATGCAAATGTTACTTGATTAGTTCTGTTAGTTATGCTTAGCCTTCTCTCACAGTGAGGGCGCAAGGGTACAAGCATGCGATTATAAAACGACGGTTGTGTGTTCGATTACCACTTGAGGAAATGAAATATTTAATATTTTCATTTCCTCACTCTGGTAACGAGGCAGCATTGAGTTCAGTCAGTCACTGGGAACGTAGTGTTAACGTAAAACTGGGTTCACAGATTCCCTCTGCTTATGATATATCGTGAAGCTAAAAAAAATAAGAAAAGATCTCCCAGCCTAAAAGGTAACCTGTAAATAAAGTAGTTAAATCTCACTTCATTCTCCATACATAAATGTTTCCAATATAAATAATCGAAATTGAATCTAAAAACTGTATTTGTTATAAGAATAAGAAACGATTATCTCTTTCCAATTAAATACAGATATCAACATAGCCATCTAAGGATCGAAACCATTTACGAAATTACACTCTACTATTACATTATTGCTATAGTATAGGACTATTTACTAATACTAAACTCATACATTCGGTCCTCAGCTTTAGCCCTTCGTTACGGGTAAGCGAGTCGTAATTTAGGGAACGCAGCTGCCTTCTGTAATGTTGATCGTATTGCGATTGAACACTTGCCTTTTTAGTGCAATTACATATTTTTTCCCCCTTTTTTTACGTATCCCTTGTTTTTTGTACAAAAAAATCCCGGGATTAGCCATTGATATATTACTATTCTTAATTTTTTTGCTTTTAATCATGATCAAGGCTTTGTCCTCCACCTCATTTTTTTGTTATCATTTTCCAGGACTACGAAATATAGTGATTTTTAGTGGATTTTTTACCCGGTTAAGAAACTAATCAGTTATATACATACTTTATCCAGCTGAAAATATACACAAAAACGATCAATAGTTTTCTAATTCCCAATAAAAAAATAACGTAGACGACTCCGTTTAAACAACTTTCCCATTTAAAGTGAACTTTAATTAAAACTAAGAGTATAAAAAAAGCAAGCGGCCGCAACTGATAAGAACCTTAATCTCGTATTAAGCAATAGCTTAACTACGGCAGCCAGTTTTTAGTTTACACAAATTCTGACGTAATCTCCTTTGGGATGAAGTGTTTGTAAGAAAGGATTTACGTCTTAGAGTGGTGGATTCGCCTAGATCAGTATGTTAGTTGAATATCTATGTTGTAAATAAATCTTAAAATTATATTTGATAAAGATTTTATTGTGTCTGGTGTGTTATTCACTGGATCTGAAGAGTCACGGGTTCATATAAAATTCCAAAGAAACTTTAGTTATTTAACTTAAATTTTTGATTTAAAATAAGAATAACATATTGCTAGGTCTTCTTATAAAATTTTTGCTGATGTGTGATAGTAACTTTTTTACGTATATACGAAATTCGTCATGGAAAAAATATAGATTATTAACGAATTAAACATGTTAAAAAAAAACACAATATCAATTTCCAAGACAAATTTCAGCTTTCATGAATAAATTTGTCTAAATTCAATATAATTTCACCTAAAATTCAATTGCAAAGTGCATCTAGCAGTAATTTAACATTACTTATTCATGTTAAATCGCGTATGGTATGACATTGCTTCCCTAAAGGGCTATACCCTCTTTCTATAACCCTTATTTGAGTGACTAGTTCAATGCGAATGCGTTTTTGTGGTTCTTAAGCACAACTGTGTGCGGTAAAATTGTTTACTGTCTAAAAGTTTTTGTCTTTTAAAATTAATAAAATCAGTATAGCGGTTTTTGTGATTTACGCTATTTAATAATATTTTATATTTTTAATTACGGAGTGAAATTAAATTTCTAAAATATTGTGGAATAATTGTCCAAATTTATTTACACTTAAGAAGATATACAAAAAGAATAATTTTACACACTCACAGAAGGAAAGAAAGAATTTTAAAGAAATAGTAAAAGAAACAGATAAGCGAAACAGATACGTATAAGCAAGAAGATAAGGCTTAAAATTGAATACAAGCAATGAGTACAATATTTAAAACAAGTGAACGTCGCAAGCGATAGTAGCCGACTCCTTACTCGTAGCTAGCAAGCAGGCTACGTCACGCACAGCAAAAAAACTCGAAACAAGTTTGTCATGCGAATGCGCTGCGTGCGGATGAATTATAATAAATATAAATATTAACAATTTAGTTTTAAGTAAATTTGAAAATAGAATGTAGTGTAAGTATATAATATTAATATCGAATGAAATAGAAGTTTACATGTATTATTATTATTATTAATTAATTTTGTTAAAAGATAATATTCACTACAGTACTCCCCCCCAGAGACCTGGTTAAGGGCGATAGTAGTCTGGAAATCTAACTCTTCTTCCGCTTCGTGTCCGCTTTTCAAGTTTCTGCTCCACATCAGACTGAGAGATTGCCTTTGGTGCAGTAACTGGTCGGTTTAATACAGGAACGGCCTCTCGCGTAACATATGCGGGCTTGAGCCTGTCCACACTCACGTTGTTAGGCTTACCACATATGTTTATCTTAAAATATTTAGGCGTCCTTTTAAGAACCTTGTACGGGCCTGCATATGGTGGTTCCAGTGGCTTGCGGACGTGGTCCTGCCGTAAAAAAACATGTGTCGAGTCTGCAAGGTCGGCCGGCATATGAAAAGGACCTGTCCTATGCCATGACGTGGGCTTCGGCGAGAGTCGTGCCATACTAGCACGAAGACGAGTAACCAGATTTGTGATATCACCTGTCTTGTAATCTTCAGAGGGTGCAAGAAATTGTCCTGGAAGACGAAGGGGCTCCCCGTAGACCAGCTCAGCTGCTGAAGCCTGAATGTCGTCCTTCCAGGCGCTACGGATGCCCAGCAGCACTAACGGAAGTGCTTCCGTCCAGGTTGAAGAGGGATGGCACATGATAGCTGCTTTCAGCTGCCGATGGAGTCTCTCGATCAAGCCGTTGGAAGCTGGGTGATATGAAGTGGTTCTAAAATGATGTGCACCAATCATGGCTGATAGTGCCTTGAAGAGATGCGACTCGAATTGACGTCCCCTATCAGTTGTAATTCGAAGAGGGCAACCAAATCTTGCTATCCAACCAGAGAGAAGGGCGGCAGCACAGGAATCAGCTGTGATGTCTTTGAGTGGGTATGCCTCAGGCCATCGTGTGAAACGATCGATGACTGTAAGGCAATACCTGAAATCAGACGAAATGGTTAAAGGTCCGACGATGTCGAGGTGGATGTGTGCAAACCTCGACGTAGGAGTTGGGATTGAGGATAAGGGAGCAAGGGTATGACGGTGAACTTTGCTCTTTTGACAAAGTATACACTCTCGTGTCCACTCTCTACAGTCCTTGCGAATCCCTGGCCATACGAATCTCTGTGTTACCAGTCGCACTGTAGCTGTCCTACCAGGATGGCTTAAGCTGTGTAACGTTTCGAAAAATTGTCGGCGAAATTTCTCAGTAATGAACGGGCGTGGAGAAGACATTGATACGTCACAGTATATCTTCTGGTTAGAGTCTGGCAAGTCTACCTTAACCAGTTTTAACGATGAGCCTTTTTGAAGCAGACCTAGCAGTTCAGGATCAGTATCTTGAGCAAGTGCCAGAGCCTGGTAATCAATAGAACGACTCACCTCTTCCAGTCGTGACAGTGTATCAGCCACTACGTTCAAACGTCCTGGTAAGTATTGAATGCTGGTTGTAAACTGTGAAATATAGTCAAAGTATCGATACTGACGCGGTGAGCATTTCTCCCTATTAATGTTGAATGCATAGGTGAGAGGTTTATGATCAGTGTGAATCACAAAGTTTCTAGCCTCAACCATGTGTCGAAAATATTTAATGGCTTCATAAATAGCTAATAGCTCTCGGTCGTAAGGACTATATTTCTTTTGCGCAGATGTTAGTTTTTTAGAAAAGAAACCAAGAGGTTGCCATACGTTGTTGACACGTTGCTGAAGTACTGCTCCAATACCGACATCAGATGCATCAGTGGCAATAGCTAGCTCTGCAGATGAATCTGGATGAGCTAATAACGTGGCTTGAGATAAACAAGCCTTACATTTATCAAAAGCTTCCATCATCTCAGGTGTCATTGTGATCGGCCTAGCTCCTTTCATCTTGGGTCCTAAAAGCGCAGAGTCTAATGGTGCTTGAATGTTTGCGGCGCCGGGAATAAAACGACGATAAAAGTTAAACATACCAAGGAAACGTCTTAATTCTTTAGCAGTTTTAGGCACGCTGCACTCCTGTATGCTCTTTACGTTCGTTTCTAAAGGTTGAGTCCCAGAACCTGACACTAGGTAACCAAGAAATTTTACCTGTCGCTGCCCGAAGACACATTTGGATGTGTTTATCAAAACACCATACTCCTTGAGCCTGGTGAAGAGTAGTCTGATATGGCGCTGATGTTGCTCTTCAGAACTGGAAAATACCAAAATGTCGTCTAAGTAACCAAAACAAAACTCATCAAAGTCACGTAGTACTTCGTCCATGAACCTTTGAAAGGTTTGTGCTGCATTGCGCAGTCCGAAGGTCATGTACGGGAACTCAAAAAGTCCAAAAGGAGTTGTAATGGCTGTTTTGTGGATATCATCGACGTGTACCGGTATCTGATTGTACGCCTTAACCAAGTCGATAGTCGAAAATACTGAACAACCAGAGAGTTGATAGGAAAAATCTTGAATATGGCGAATAGGATACCTGTCAGGTACTGTGCGAGCATTGAGTGCTCTATAATCACCACATGGTCTCCATCCGTCGTCCTTCTTCTTAACTAAGTGCAGAGCAGAAGACCACGAACTGTTAGACGAGCGGGCAGTTCCCTGTGAGAGCATATCATCAAATTCTTTTTTGGCCGCTTTCAGTCTAACTGGGTCTAAACGACGAGGTCTACTGGTAACTGGTGGTCCGGGAATGGTTTTGATGTAATGTACAGTATTATGCTTAGGAAGGGAAGACGTACCTGATGGTCTCGTTACCTCTGGAAACTCATGAAGCAGCTGATGGTATTTTGATTCTCCCGAGATGGCTTTGACTGACGCAAGGTCATCGGAGATATTTTCTTTTAGTGCTTGCACTGATAGTGTAGTTGTTCCATCGACGAGGCGCTGATATCTGCAATCTACAAGAAGATTATAAAATATCAGAAAATCTACGCCGATAATCGGTTTCGAAACATCAGCGATGGTAAATTTCCAGGTGAAAGTACGTCGCAGTCCTAGGTCCAAGTGTAATAATGTAGGACCATAAGTGTGAATGACTGTACCGTTGGCTGCCATAAGTTCATACTTCGTCTTGGTACAGGGCGCTTTGGTAGCCAACCGTGGAAAAACGCAGAGATCAGAACCAGTATCTATGAGGAAAAGCATTTTTGAAATACGGTCGGTAATAAAAAGACGGCCTGTAGGTAAAGGGCAGACGTTGGCCGCTACTTCCGGCTGCCCAGAGAGTTTTCCGACTCTCCGTAAGTACATGGCTGTACACATTTCTTTGCGTTGGAACCAAATTTAAAATGGTACCAACATTTTTGGTGGGAAGTTAACTTCCGACGATGCCTGGAATGGCTCCGGGAACGCTCTCTGAACTTGAATGGTATCGAATTGTGACGTACCTGGGTCGAGAGTTCAGATACCTGCTTGGTCAGGAGTTGGATCTGCTTGGCCATTTCTTCCAACATGGAGGGTGCAGGGGGTGTGGCCATCGCAGACGTGCTTGCGACTTGTGGTGATGAGGGTGCTATTTCGTGCACCTTGTCTGCCAGGTCAGCTAATTTTTCTATAGGTAGATCAGGCTGCGAAGCTATAACAGTTTGAATATTTTGCGGTAATCTACTAGACCATAATGTTTTTAAAAAATCTTTGGGGACAGACAAACCCGCAAGATCTTGTATATATCGCAGAAACTGCGATGGCTTGCGATCACCTAGCTGCTCATGCCTTAGCAACTGCATCACCTTCTTTTCTTGAGACGCAGATAATCTTTTAATTAGCTGCATTTTAAGAGTGATGTATTTATCCGTCTCGGGAGGAGAAATTATAATATCCTTCACCTCGACAGCAAATTGATTATCCAACTGAGCGGCAACGTAATAAAATTTTGTAGCATCACTTGTTATATTAGATAAAGCAAACTGACCTTCAATTTGTGAAAACCAAAGGGCTGGTTCTTCCGGCCAGAATGGTGGAATACGCACGCCAATCCTACAAACGTTGGATGTAGTCGCGTCCTCCATCGTGTACTAGAGGTCACCTTGCAAAGGTCGTCAATATGGCCTCTTGCCGTTTTTAATCTTCTTGCCAGCAGAAAACGTAGATATTTAATGTAGTGTTCACTAATTTCGGGGTCACCAATATAGCGGTTTTTGTGATTTACGCTATTTAATAATATTTTATATTTTTAATTACGGAGTGAAATTAAATTTCTAAAATATTGTGGAATAATTGTCCAAATTTATTTACACTTAAGAAGATATACAAAAAGAATAATTTTACACACTCACAGAAGGAAAGAAAGAATTTTAAAGAAATAGTAAAAGAAACAGATAAGCGAAACAGATACGTATAAGCAAGAAGATAAGGCTTAAAATTGAATACAAGCAATGAGTACAATATTTAAAACAAGTGAACGTCGCAAGCGATAGTAGCCGACTCCTTACTCGTAGCTAGCAAGCAGGCTACGTCACGCACAGCAAAAAAACTCGAAACAAGTTTGTCATGCGAATGCGCTGCGTGCGGATGAATTATAATAAATATAAATATTAACAATTTAGTTTTAAGTAAATTTGAAAATAGAATGTAGTGTAAGTATATAATATTAATATCGAATGAAATAGAAGTTTACATGTATTATTATTATTATTAATTAATTTTGTTAAAAGATAATATTCACTACATCAGCTTCGCGCTGTATCCCGCATACAGCAGGGCAGGCAGAGGGAACCTAGTGTTAAGACACTCCGTTCCACACTTTCTTCCGAATTCTGGATTTCCGATTCATTGCGTGTTGCGTGGCAGAACTCAACGCCGCGCTTAGCCTCGACACCAGAGCGAAGAAATGGAAATTTAAATTTAAGTAAATATTTCATCTCCTCGAGTGGGGATCGAACCCACAACCAGTCGGTTTTACAGTCACACTTCGTGCCGCTGTGCCACGACTGTCCTCTATTTTTTGTTTTTTTAGGTTTTTATCTTTTACTGTTACATATTTGTTGACCTATATTTTAGGAAACTTTTATAAACAAAAAAAAAAAGCTTGACGCCCTTTCGCACTTAGCAGGAGAGATGGAGGGAACCTTGTGTATAGACACTCCGTTTTTTACTTTCCTTCCAATTTTTTATGTATTGTGTTGTAGAGTGGCGGAAGTCGATGTCGAAAACAATATTAAATACATTCACTACCCCGATTGAAGCTCAAATCCACAATCATCGCTCTTACAGTCAGTCGGTATCCCGCTCAACCATTCACGTCTCAAATTTAATAAAATAATATACTAATTTAGCATATACGAAATATTAAAAAAGAATACTTGTTTATTGTTATTGTGTTTTATCTTTACGATATCTTCAGGGTCAGATAGAGGGAGCCTAGTGTTAAAACACTCCCTTTTGTTTTGTTACCAGATCAAGAAAATTAAAATAATTCTTCTACAGTCAAACGCTACCACTTTTACAGCCAACCAACTTTCTAGCTTTTATAACCGACCTCTTTGACCACAACCAATCCATAGCTCTATAATGATAACTTTCATACAATTCTGCATGTCAATTCCTCACAAATGTACAATCGAAGTGTTGAGTCCACAACTCTATAGTACGAGTATAGAGCCGTGTAGGAGCACATTGTATGAGGATAGCGTGTATTTCAATGCATTTTGTATTAGCCTTTGTGAGCTATTGACAGGGCTGTATTTATATTAAATAAGTTATGTTGTCCTTTTCGGTGTTTTAATAAATAAATAGTGTGATACGATTGTTTCATTTTCGGGTTATGTTTAAATATTAAATAGTACCAGTATTATACACTGTGGTGGCGCAGTGGTATAAAGTCAGATGTAGAGACGAAAGTTTCAGTTCCCATGTCATCTCAGTTCATCATCATCTCTGATGACAAGACAAAGCGAGACGTTGAGTTCGACCGCTCACAACTGAATGTCTCGATCGTAAAGACACTCTATTGAATACCTTGTTGAGTGGCGAAACTCAACGCCGCGTTTTCTCGCGCCGAAACGACAAAATGAAAATATTTTATTGATTCGAGTGGAAATTGAAGACACAACTGTCGCGTTTACAGTTAGACATAATATCATAGCGAATGGATAAAAGGTTAAATAATGGTTTATACTATAAATTGATTTGACTTATATGACTGGAAGGTATAGGCTTTGCTTTCAAATTCTGGTGAGGAAATGTTTATTTTTAATATTGGTGGATTTTTTCCCCAGCCTGATTTGAATGCAGCTTTGAGTTTTATCGGTCACAAAAATGCTAGATATGCGTATAGATTATGATTTTTCTTAATCCAAGTTACCAAATTATTTTAAAAAATATTTCTTGCCTGTTCTTCTTAGGAGAAACTCTTTTGGTAGCCTGTGTTATAGGACTGACAACACTGACACAACTAATATATGATTGAAAAATGCTTGTAACGGTCTAATTTAATAAAGAATATTTTGATTTTATATTTCTATTCTCGAATATACTCTATTTTGAGGAAATGAAACATTTATTTAAATTTATATTTCCACTTCTTCGCTCCGGTGTCGACGCAAAGCGCGGCGTTAGTTCCGCCACTCAACACGGAGACACCTCCAGAATTCGCCGCAAATTAGTGAACGGAGTGCCTTAACACTAGGTTCCCTCTGCTTTGTGCGGGATACAGCGTGAAGCTGATTTTTATTTATTTATTTTGTATAAAATATACCTATAGCTATACAAAACAACATCAACATTATTAAAATTGTATACTCATATACCTAAACCCTTACGGTAGGTAAGAGTTTGTTCATCCCTTTAGAGGTGGTATGTCATATAATCCCCTGTGTTTCAACCCCATGGTACTCGGGGAATTTGAAATTACTATTATTAACGGCACTGTGGACATTGTAGAATATAACACATTTTTTTTCAAATTTACAGTCATGGGTTCTATTCCAGGTTGATAAATTAATGAATTCTTAAAAAGTCTTGTAAGATAATTACAGATATATTTAAAATATTGAACGAACACAGCGACTAGTATTGATTAAAATTGCTTCGAAAAAAGAGCTGAATATGATAATATGATGATATAATAAAACATTTATAGATTATATTATTCTTTTCTACGAAATTCTCTATATATACAAAACAAAAATACATTAGCAAAAACACAATGGCTAATAGTGATAGATTTATTTACATCTGCCAACCCCGCCACGTGGACAATCGCGTGATAAAAGCATCGATTTCACACGACTCCCCCGGGATCTGGTCCCACTAATATTGATCAATACACGAACTGCGTGTATTGTTAGTTACAGTTAACAAAATTCCTTTGCCGTAAATTTTTTGTACATTTAGAAGTTTATAACTTATTTTTTTAGATTTTTGGCAATGAAGTTGGATTCTGCCATAAATGCAATGTATTTCAATGTATCTAATCTCTACATATATATTTTTTTTTTAGATTGTACATTTTTTTTATTGTAAAACAAAGGATTATTAAAAAACAAATTTTATACTTCTGTCAGTCCCACTATCACAGAGAACGTGACGTCTGTCGCTACAATGGCATCAATTTCACACTTCTCTTGGGATTATCGATCGATACAACCACGTGTGGAGTTACCACTATTGTTATTCTACTTTTGTTATTGTACATGAGGGTGTCGTAATACGTCGATGCCTTTAGAAATCAAATTCACACGATTCATCTCCTCTTTATTTCATTTTGTTGCTATTTTTTTGCTGAATCCTATAGTATATTTTGTATTATGCTACATACGATTCATACGCAATTTAGAGGAAAAAATACATATTGTTAGAACAAAATAAGTTCACGTGCGGATGTTAAATTATTTTATATTAAGTTTATATGGCAGGCGTTTTATTTTATTTTTCTAATTTATATTATTTATGTACCTTGTGTACTTTCAGTGGTATAGCATATTGTCTTGTTCTTCCCACCCATCTTAGACTGCTTAATAACTTAATAAAAAAAAACTTATACTCAAAAAGACGAATTTAAAGCTAAAGTCAAGGCCATCCTGGATAAAGTTATGATATACCCATACAAACCACTATATACACTATAATACATAAAATTTTTTTTTATTTTCTAGTGTTATAGAAAGTTATTCAATATATATGGATGAGTCCATCCTGGTCTCTTATTATAAATATAAAATAACATATTTAAATAATATTATAAACTTTAGTAAAGAAGAACATTGCATTCCTTATCTATGTATGTGATAACGTCATTCACATAACATGTAATATAAACATTTTATACCAAATATGAAAAAAAACACACTAATTGTTACCAAGTTATTTCATAACAAAGTAAACAACTTAAAAGCATAATAAATAACTCTAAGTAAGTTTCAATAATCGTCCATACGATATACTGTATCGGTAAATATAGTTACATTACAAAAAAGGAGTATGTTTACAGAAGCTTTCCATTACACGCCGAGTTTATATATCGCTGAGTGCAACACAAATATAGCTGTTAATGGATATGTTTCTTAAACTTAATAGTTGCAAAGTTAAAATATATTGAATTATATAATGTAAAGCTTTCAAATAAACTATACCAACAGTTTCAATGTAATGTGTATATTATTATATATACGCGATTAATCCAGTTCAAATCTAGAAATAGTGTGGCATTGAGTTCCACCTGCACTGCAAGAAAAATGGCAGAAAAAAGCGGTAAACTGCAAAAAATTGCTCTGCGGTCAGAGTTGCCAGATTTTATCTTGGAGAAAAACAAGTCTTTTATCTCTGGAATTGTTAGTAACTTATTAAAAAGATAAATACCAGAGCGAAGAAATGAAAACTTTAAATATTTCATTTCCTCGAACGGGAATCGAACCCCCAGCCTGTCGCCTTCACCTTCACAGTCTTGTGCTTCGACTGGCCTCGCATATATACCTACATACATATCTTCAATGATACATAAAATCTAGCTCCGATCCGTGTGAGTGTATCTATTCATTATCATTACAAACTCCCTTTGGCGCTCCAAGCCCTCTATTTACGAGGACCTAAAACATAAATAACCGATCTCATCCGATAATCTTCAAATAGCCATATAAAAATAAAGCGGTAATCGCCGATACGACAATTTAGTTAAGCGATGGAAAAAACTAAGGAATTTCATTTCGAAAATGGCAATCTAGATTGTTTTGCGAAATAATTAAATATTTGTATAAACAGGTATGTTGTATATATACTTATATATGTATGCCATATTCATAGTCTTACTCTATATCATATTATCTATAAAGATACAGCGTCCGCCTGGAAGCGTGACGGTTATGGGTTCAATTCCATTTGGTGGAACGAATGTTGTCATTTCCTCGCTCTGGTAAAAAAACAAAACGTGGCATTGAGTTCCGCCATGTAACACTGCAATGTCTCAAAAATTGGACGATCTTAATACTAGGTTACCTCAACCCTGTTATAGGCTCCCGCCTACAACATAAAAAAATATTGTAAATAAAACTTAATCTATTTATAAAATAATAAACTTGAAATTTGGTGAACAAAAATTGATAACCGATTTATATGTACAGACGGGAGGGTCGTCTAATGTGATCGCAGTAACGCCATTGTATGGACGGGTTTTTGTGGTGATAATCGAATAATAAATGCGCCCTTCTAGCTTCTGATGGCGGGTCCTTGCTGTTGCTATAGTTAGAACTGTATATTGAAAGCGGAAAGTCATGTTGTGTATTAAATTTATATTATACTAGTGGGCGCGCGCAGCTTCGCCTGCTTATTTGCACCCTTAGGGGTGAATTCTAAAAAAACCACAAAACACGTGTTCAATAAAATATTTTTAACAGTCTGAATTTAATTTTTTATAAAAATCGGTGGCGATTTAAAGATTTTTCCATATAAACCTTCCATCCCTTATTTGAAACCTTAGGGGGTGAATTCTAAAAAACCATGAAACACGTGTTCAATGAAATTTATTTAAGAGTCTTAATTTCAAATTTTATAAAAATCGGTGCCGATTTAAAAAAAAATTCATACGCACTTTCAACCCCTATTTGATCCCTTTAGGGTTAAAATTTTTAAAATCCCTTCTTAGTGGATGTCCAGATTGTGAAAATAAACATCTGTCCAAATTTCACGTTTCTACGCACTGCGGTTACGGCTGTGCGTGCGTCTTACCTCAGTCAGTAAGGTACATGTCCTTTTATATATATAGATGAGATGATGAAAAATTGAGTTATAATCTAGATCTAACTATATTACTATACTTAAGGTCAAGAACAACTGATTCCAATTGAAAAAAAAAAACAGTTTGCAATTGATAGTTCATTTGTCAAGTAAGACTATAGACTATTACATACCGCCGGAACCATTAGAAGCAAAGTAAAAACAGCAATGAATAAACGGGCTCGAGTGTTAGGAATTCCGGTAGCATGATGGACAATACATTTTTTTTATTTTAAGAAGCGGGCAACGTCAGAGGTATAGTTAGTTTTAGCTTAAAGTAAATCTATATTGTATTGACTATTATGACGCTATGGGACAGCTTCTGACTGGGCCCTCTACTCGCACTTAAAAGAATAAACTTATTTCGTTTCGTAATACGGAATACGGGTCGAGTCTTACCATCCAACACGAAATGTCTGAAATTCAAGCATATCGTGGAAAACATAAAAAAATTCTCTTTATTCTTATCAAAACAAAAAAAATACTACCGCTAAGTATATTTGAGGTCGTCGTTTTGTGGAGCAGGGGCACAGTAGTGTTACTGTAATTCGGTAAAAAGAGAGAACGGAAGTGATTTTAATGAGAAAAGGGTGTTTTAATACTGGAATCCCAGGTTCCCTCAACCAACTTTGCTGTATTCGAGATACAGCGTAAAGCTAAAATAAAATATATTACTTCTATAATACAAATTATTATTCAATAAATTATTCATCCAAAATAAGCACAAGTAGGGTTGAAGATCGTGAACACTTGCGATATAATAAAAAACGGCACTAATGTTAAATAATCCAAATAATTTCCTATAGACCCGATAGTTTCTTTGTGTAAACATATTGCTTTAAATGGAATCTTTCATTGTTGTTAGCAGGTTATAAGAATATGAGTTTTCTTGATGATTTCTGATATGTTCGTGTCTATTCAAACGTATTCGATTAATTATTTCGTGTTATCCGGTAAAGAATCGTATGATATTATATAATAGAATTAATAAATTAATTAATTTTTTTAAACGCTGAATAGAAAATTTAGCTTTGAGTGTCTATGATAATATTAAGTTACATTTAACAAAATTATACGTAAAAATCGTAATTTAAACATTTCATATATTCACTAATAGCCAAGCTCACCAAGCTCGCCTTCTAAATATGTTGTAAAGTGCGGCGTTAAGCTCCGCAATTTCACACCCAATGTATCGAAAATTAAAGTAAAAGCGAGGAACAGTATCTTTTAAGTAAAATTATTAGTAATTAAAAAAATAATATTGAGGCCGGTCGTGGCGCAGCGGCACGAGGTGTGACTGCAAAACCGACTGGTTGTGGGTTCGATCCCCACTCGAGGAGATGAAATATTTACTTAAATTTATATTTCCATTTCTTCGCTCTGGTGTCGAGGTTAAGCGCGGCGTTGAGTTCTGCCACTCAACACGCAATCCCTCTAGAATCCGGCAGAAAGTGGGGAACGGAGTGTCTTAACACTAGGTTCCCTCTGCCTACCCTGCTGTGTGCGGGATACAGCGTGAAGCTAATTTAATTTAATTTAATTTTTTTAAAAAAATTAAAACTAAAAAAAATGCTTGATTTCAAAATGACTCTGAAGTAGGTATCATTAATATATTCTACAATTACTATCCAACCCACACTCAACGTACACGTGTTGAACAAATTTTCAAATTAAATTAAAATGTGATATATAATATATAAATTGCAAGAAAAAAAAAACTAGAACAAGATTTTATAAAATGTCACTAATTAGATAATTATTTTGAGCAACATAATATTTTATATCCGGTGCTGGTTCACAAAGACCGACGCCCCAATTCGTCAGCTAACAATACGTCAAAATAGGTCGTACGTAGATACTTTTAAATATAATTACGAAAAAATCTAGATTTTTTTTTTTAACTCTTATTTTTTTTTATTTCACGCATTAGTCAAACAGAATGTGAATGTGTTTGAGCCTAACCGTATCGTACGATGTAGGTCGAGCATTAATTTTTTTTTCTCATGATTAAAATAAATGGAAACAGCATATGTATTGTATTTTACTGTATTGTATTGTTGTTTATGTTTTTTTTTTATCTGCCTCCGATATTTACGATTGTTGGTATTTACCCACGTTTTTTTTTTTAATTTTTCTTAATAATGGCGGATGAAAAAGATCTTTTCATACTTATAATGTGTATGTAGAGATCAATTGACCTCGAAATAAATTTTGTTTTTTTTTGCATTTTTATTAAATTCGACTAAATATAATTATATGTATATTGTCTCCAGGTACAAGTAATATAGGTGTGTGTAATTTTTTAGCTCTTCTATGTATCCTGGGTATTGCAGGGTATGCAGAAGCTAAGTTTGACACGAACTTGAAACGAAATTTTTTGAGACCATTGTGGATTCGCTTCGCGTTCCCCCAAGTGGGAACCGAACCCACAATTGTTGCGCTTACAGTGACTACTTTGTGTTGTTACGTCACGACAGCCGGACGTCGGTAATTATTCATATTAAATCAATTTCTAATAATAAAAAAATTTAGAAAATGTTTAAGTGGTCAATTAAATTAGCTTAGGATTAGCAACATTTACATCAAAATAATCAATGTTAAAAAAAAATGTAAATAGATGAAAATATATAAGAATAGGCCTAAATAGCTCAGTGACATAACATATACGTTGAAAAAACTAACTACATACTATCTAAATAACCAAATACTACTAAAGACAAATTAAATTGAACAATAAAATAACATACTTCATTTTCGTTTTTACCTCCATTATAATATATTCGAAAGCTATAAATCTTTTTGAACAGCATTTCAAATGAAAAACCTCAGCTGACATTGCAGCTTGTGAAACCATCCAGCTTATTTCGGCCAAGACTTGAGCGATACGTCTATCAGCGTTTCGTTGCCTTTGAAATTCCACGATATTTTAATGACCACTATTGGTCCACTTTTACTTTTTAATTTTATTTTTATTCCTTTCTAGAAACTTCTGCGCTTGAGCTTTGATTGGTTTTTTTTATTTACAACTTGAATGGTAAATAGAGCGCGGTGTTTACTTCCAATGAGTTTTTAATTTACCTTTTTACCGCTTTTATATAATTTTTCTAATTTTAAAACTTGGCTTATTAGTTCTGCGCTGTTTCTGTACCAAAAGGAAAAAACCTTACAATTTGTTTAATCTTTTATTTTTCTTCATTTCAAAGACATTGCGTGCTATAAATTACTTGGCCCAACGACGCGTTTTGTCATTTTTATAGCTTCACGCTGTATCCCGCGCAAAGCAGGGTAGGTAGGGAACCTGGGACCCTAGGATTAAGACACTGCACTTTCTATCGAATTCTCAAATGCTTCGAGTGCATTTGGAATAGCAAAACTCAACGCTGCGCTTTCCAGAGCTTGTGGCCCTGCGCCACGACAGGTCCACGGCCTTTTTCTATTCACTAGAAAAATGGTTCCATATAGATGCAGTGGGACAGCGTACTGAACACAAGTCGTGTCTTCAATTTCCACTCAGAGGGATTATTTTCTTATCACGAATCGTGACGTTGACTTCGGCTACACAACACACAAAGCAGAGAACAGAGTGTCTCAACACTACACCTCCATTTGCCTACCCTCAAACGGAATGAAAAACGTAAACCTGAATAAAATATAACATTAACTAAAAACAGACGTACTTGTCACACACACCCTATAATGCAATCGCTGAAAATATATTTGTGTTTAATTAGTAGTACTATAATGAACAATACTCTGTAGCGTTTTGTCCAATATATCTTGAACTTTGTCGCTGGTGTGTGTTTGTTTTAGCCAGTCCCAATTTTAGATTGGACGTATATCACAATGAATATTTCTATCGTTGAGTATCTATTAGCTGTCAGCGACAGAGGCACCTGCTTATACTTTGTTAATTGAATTCCCATTCATATAAGGGGATGATTTATATTCTTTTGTTTTGATAGATATTTTTTGATATACCTTTTGCTATCTCGTTTGTGGATTTTAAAATTTACCAATTGAATTATGTATACTTAAATTACTTTTTGTGTTGTTTATACAATTTTTTTTTGTTTCACCTGTATCTCGTATATAGCAGGATAAGCAATGAGATAGATTGTCTTTCTTTCTTGTCTCTCTTTCTTAACACCCAGCTTCGAGACATTGTGAGTTAAGTTTCGTACTATCATAGAAAGAAAAAACCTTCTTTTATAATTTTAGTCGTATATTTATGTGAATATTACACCGTATTGTAAATTTCGATTTAATTTTCAATATGCGATCTTTAAAAGTCCTATTTGGAAAATATATACATTATTAATCTATCTGCAAACGCGACGGTTGTAGGTTCGGACTCCACTAGGGGTATTACGTTATTTTCTTTTTCGTTCTGGTAAACGAAATACGGCGTTAAATTGCGCCAATTGATCTCAAATTAGGTTGAAATGTGACGAGCAAAGTGTTCTAACGCTAAGTTTTTTCTGCTCATCGTACATGCGAGATAAAGCGTGAAGTTAAAAAAAACTAATTTTGTTATCCCGATTACAATAAATAAAAAAATCTCGTTCGATTATCTCATTATAATACGTCCTTCTTAACACCTACTTAGTTTTATAATTTCATTTTAATGTGAGAACCATATTGATAACGTCACACACTTAGATAATGTAATCCTTGACTCAATGAATGAATCGTGTCTTTAAGGGAAGCATTATCAAACGTTTGATATTTAATATAATAGATTTACTTTTATATCTGTACATTATAAAGCTGAAGAGTTTGTTTGGTTAAATGAGTTATTCTCAGGAACTGTTGGTTGAATTTGAAACATTTTTTTCTCTTGGATAGTCCATTTATCGAGGAAGGCTAAAGACTACATTACATCTCGGTATATAGTTTCAATATAGTCGCGGCCGAAGTTTCTTTATTATTCTCCATTTTGCCACGAGGTGCGAAGCCGAAGCTAGCAACACTATAAAAGTGTCTAATTATTGTGGCTATTTACTTATAATTGTCGTTCATCTCGCAAGTTCAATTTAATTAATATTAAACTGGCATCAGCTATTTGAAAAGTTTTTAGTATTTGTATATTTTTTTAATTATTTTATATTTATGAAATATAGAGATGATTACTTTATAGGGGTAATTAGGGAGAACCTATAAAGATAACTTTTTTTCACCTGTAAGAGATCTAACCTTGATGTCTTGTTTTTTCTCTCTTTTATCTAAAATATTTCCAGGATTGGCACACCCAGGCACCGCCGCAATTTTCGAGACACAAGCGTGTTAAGTTTAACTCAACGCCGCATTATGTTGAAATAGATGAATAACGAAAACAAAAAGAATAGCCATACTTCTTTAAATTCCCACCTAATATTATAAGGTTACTAGCACGTCGACTTCTCTGCCACCAAGTAAAACAGAACGCGGCTTTCATAAACATTAAATACATTAATCATTTAGAAATTCCGTACAAACGTTCGATCCAAGTTTCGAGTTTCGCTAACGACTCTGCGAGAGACTCGCTGCCCAGTCCATTATTTTCTGAAGGGAATTCTATTTTTCATTTTCGCTTCGCTCTCCGGCCATAAAAGCTGACGTATGATTAAAGTTCTTCGTTTGGATATTGGTGAAAGGAGGTTATTTCTTTTAGTTTTGTTTAATTTTAGGGGGTTAGGTAGATTATCTCCTGAAAATCGTTTATTGAGTTTTTTAACAAAATTTTATTTAAAATATTAATCTTTTGATCTATCTCATTACCATTGGAGCTGAGGCGTCACATAATGATTGGGGTTCGTAGCCCCATCCGGTTCTTAAGATCGGCCAAGACTTGTTGGACTGTTTCTGCCAATAAACATTGCAATACATCTTTCGTCACAAACTACTTACATACAAGCTATTACATTTCAAACATAAAACACAACTCTAAAGAAAGTTTTTCTGCAGCACAACCAAATTTATTACACATACCTACAGAAGAAAACATTTGAAACGATATAAACATTATCAAAGGCCTACACTAACCCAGGAAGCATTTTACAGGCGCTACACCGACGGCTATAAACCACTGTCGTTCGGTCTGTTATGTGCCTTTGGAAACCAACGGTCCCAGCCCCATAAATTTTTCATGAACCGCCCATTCCTTCGCGCTGGAGTGGCGATTGAAAAAATGCGATTCGCGATATTGCCACGCGATTGGTCGGAATGTGTGAAGAAAGGGAACTATTATTATATTATTTACTGACCGCTGGTGGATTTGAATTTTAAATTAGGCTTTATTATTGTACGGTGGCTGCTTTTTTTTGTGTTGTTTGGTTTTTTTGTATGGGGATAGATGTTTTGGTGATGAAAGGGATATTTTTTAAATGTACATAAAATGTACATCCTTTTACATTTGTTTATTATACATATTAGTTAGTTTAAAATAATTAATATGAGAAAGTGTAAATAATACTTTAAAATATTTAAAAAGTAAAATAGTGCACTAAAAAAAGAAACATATTAAGAAACTTATAAAAGTTAAAACGTAGCAGGACTCGAACCCGCGCCTCTTTGAAAACTATTTTACGTGCCTTAAAATTTCATTTTATTTGCATTTGTAAAAAAAGAAGAATCTAGCTTACTATCTTGGTTATCTATAACGGGCGGAAATAAGAAAGGAAAGAGCATACAACATATAATGCATTAAATAAAAAACAATTAGATAAGTACTTCGTCACATTAAATATGACATACTAATGGTTTTTTTTTTCTTTTACAGGTAAGAAAATACTCGAATTACAAAATAAATAACCAAAGCAAAGGCGCAGTGATTATGGTACTAATAATCAATTAAGGTAGATTCTCCTTTTTCTGCTTCACGCTGTATCCCGCAGATAGCACGGTACACAGAGGGAGCCTAGTGTTAAGACACTCCGTTCACAACTTTCCGCTGAATTCTGGAGGCATTGCGTGTTGAGTGGCGGAATACAACACAGCGCTTTTACCTGGAAACCAGAGCAAGGAAATGAAACTATTAAATAATTCATTTCTCGAACCCAAAACATACTGCATTTACAGTCACACTTTGTGCCCTTGCGCCACGACTGGCCTCAATCAACGTAGGTGACATATACCAAAAAGCCGTCGTGACGGATTGACATTATTTATTTTTATTTTCTTGGTCTAATGAAGCGTTGAGTTCTACATCTCAACTAGGATCGTCTCGAATTTAAACGGAGAGCGAAAGATGGAATTTTTTACCACTGTATTCTCTCTGCCTACCTTGCTATATTCGATATATAGCACGAAAAAAAACTACATTATAAATAAATACCTACATAAATATTTAGATCAAAGTAACTTTATTTAAGATAAACTAAATTTATTTAAGATAAGCTCTAAATCTAAATATAAAGATAACATAATTGGAATACCGTAAACTACATACAAACAAACCCCTTCCATCTTATTATACTCGTATGTGTTGGAGATATAACGTTACAGCGCATCCATTCTATTTCGTCTAAATCCCAGGATTTCAGTATCTTGCGTCAAACTTCGGATTCACCAAATCAAACTGTAATGACCCGGAATAAAATACTATTTGCCGTTTTCGCTACCAAATTTGTTTTATAAAGGAAATAGATATTTATTAAGCTATTCATTTAATTGAATACCCGCTTTCGACATTAGTTCTACTGTTTTTGAACCTAAACAATTGTCAGTTTTGTTTAGTGATAAAATTTTTTGCCTATATAAGAATTGTTGAAGTTAATTAATTAATTAATAAAACGACGTACTCGTATGTGTATTATATTGTTATATTTATGAAAGGCCTTATAGCAAATTATTCTCATGTAGATGAAATTTTATAACAATATTAATATTTTGTATTAAATAGATAAATACATTTATTGACTTACGTGGATGTAGACTATGGTATCTCAAAATAGGTCCAATGTTCATATTTTGTAAGTAGATTATAGATTTACTTACAAAATATATTTTAATCCAATCATAATAAAAAAAAATACTACAAGTTTTTTCTAAAATAGAACAGAAAAAGTAATGCTACAGCTTCATTTTCTAAAAGTAAGAACATGCTGAGGAATATATCAACCAATTTCCTTCCAAAGAACCATCTTACTCTTCCAGAGACACTCTCAAAGCCAATATCAGAACTGTAATTCGTTAAAAGAACTCTATTTAACATAATCTGGAGCGACGTCCGAATATAAATTAACAGTAGACACCTGCACTCGCCTCCGCGTCCGGAACAGTAATGAAATGAAAGAAATTGCAAAGATTCAAGTGCTAAGATTGGTCTGTCTACAGATGCCGTCTTCAATTAAGGTGGCATTATTCGCTGTCTTTATTGTTTACAGACTTTGGAACTAGAAGTTTGTTCGTGTAATAGTTGTTGAAGCTGGATTTTATTGTTTTTCTTTTTGTTAAAATTTTGTTATTTTTTGTAATATATTTTTATATTCGAAAAATATTTAAGTGATCTTAGATTACAAGTAAAAGTTGGACGTGAGAAGAGAACACTAGGTTTCTTCTGCGTACCTAATACCTATCAAATTTTATACATATTTATCATTAGTATGTGTATATTACTAGAACAATCTTTAATTTTCTTCTCTCCTTTGATTTTAGAGTATTCTATAAAAATGGAACCACTGCAGTTGGCAAAGTTAAGACAGAGAATCTTAACTGAATTACAAAACCGTCTTATTCTAATCCAAAATATTAAGACTTTACCCTTCACAATTAACACAAAGTATTTAAGTTCCATTCATCAAAACAATGATCGATCAACATCCAAAGCCGAACGGTCCTAAACCATTTTAGCCCGTTTTGCTGATGCAAATTGCTGATTGATATCAAGCTACAGCCCAACATTTGTGACGTACCATTTATAAGATGAAGGCAGTATTATAATTTATATTAGCATCGAAATCAATTCCACTATGTCCACTTGCGTAGTTGAATTGAATAATCAATGGGCATGCAAATGAGCGGCAACAGGCTGTACCCTGTTTTTGGACCCTGCCTCAGATTGCAACTGCTAACAAACGGAATATTTAAATGAGGATTTATGATTAAGAAGAGTAGTTACAGATTTTTTTTTAATTACGTTAATGTATATAAGTATTCGTATTGTATATAAAGACAACTTGTAGCCCGCAGCTTCGTTGGCCTTTAAAATGTAAATTTTGTTTTATCTCATTCCCGTAGAAAATTCGGATAATCTTATTTTAGTGCTCATCTAACACTCCAAAAACCTACATACCAAATTTCAGCGTTCTACGCCGTGTAGTTTGATTGTGCGTTGTTTATCAGTCACTCAGTTACGGAACAGTTTTATGTAGATTATATATGTATCTAACTTCACATAATCTAGCACAGAGACCAAAACCTTAGAAGCCATCTGATATATTGAACATTTTCTTTGGTACATTTTTTTGCAAGGGAAATAATAAAAATGACTATTTTATTTGCAAGAAGCAATACTCGCAAAGCCGCTTGTAAAACTTTATAGGGAAGCCGATTCTGAATATTTTATTCATTACAGGAGGAAAAGTTTACTCGGCGTGTCCTTTAAAATTTTTATAAAAACATTTTTCACTAATGAAGATTTTATGCAAAGGCATCTATCTATCTATCTATCTATATATCTATCTACAAACGAGAAGTGCGATTCAATTGTTTTAACTTTTTTTCATTAACAATGGCCAGCGGACCTCGCTCTAATTGAAACAAAACCATTATTAGCTGGACCCAACGAGAAAAACGACGTCTATTTCCTCCGGGCGCTTACAATAAACCTGTTAGTGCTCCTCCGTGGAGATTAAAACCATTTCCGAGCGGGTTTTGAGTGAGATTACGAGTTGACAAGTGGTTGAGTATTGTTGAGATTTGATCCCCGCGCTTGCTGGCCGGTTACTCCTTTAAGCCTGCACCTGGATCCCTCGGCCGCTTATAGAACAATCAGGCTGTAATGGATGCAAGTATAAAAGGCTCGTTTGAAGTTCTTTTATGAAGTTTAAATGGTTCTTCTCTTTTGATTTTTTTGTAATGATTGTATTTATTTGCTGGTGCTTTCTAATATTTTATATGTATATATATAATATTTGTATATATACCAAAGCGCGGCGAGTTCCGCCGAAATATTCTAATGGGAGCGTATCTTAACACTAGTTTCCCAGTTCCCTCTGCCTATCCTGCTATATGCGGGATACAACGTGAAGCTTACTTATTCGAAACGATGTGTTCTTTCCTCCACACTTCACACTTCAACATAGATATGACAGAGAATAGGATAGAGCGCTATAACTTAACAATGAAAACATCTGTATCTATAATATAATATATAAAAATGTCTTCAGTTACTGAGTGACTGACACACAAAACAATTGGGGCTTAAAAACTTAAAATTTATCATGGTCGTCGGTTAAGGAGTATCGGGCAACAAGAGATTTCTAGTTTCTTAAAATTTTGTTTTTATTTTATTTTACGTAACTTAAAATCAAAATCTTAAATAATAATACAATATAAGCGATTAAGCTGAATCTATTATCGTCTAACTATGTGCTATCGCTTAAATTCCGTGTATACGCGCGCCATTCACATTCTAATTGAGAACTATATCGAATTTGCAGACTATAATTATTTATTTAATTAATATTAATTTGGTAATTATATTATTGTTAATCAATATATTGGATTAATTATAAATATGTAAACACAGTTATTTATATACATTTACCTATAGTTTTTGGATAATTAATATTTATTTAAGCTGATATTTTAGCTTACGTTTAGATAGATTGATTTAAATCACTTATTCTCAACCAGTGGTCCGCAGAAGCTTAAATATGGTCCGCGAACGATTTTAATTTTATGACTGAGGATGGTGGGAGGAAGTTTCTGTTTGATTATCACAGTTAATTTTTATTATACCTACATGCATAGTCGTCCCTGCTACCAAGAATGATATAAAAGTAGTCCTTGATCAAGAAAAGGTTGGGAACCTCTGATTTAGATGAATATATAATACATGATTTTGGACGAACTCACACATTTTGTTTGAAGAAAAAAAAATGATGTTTTACGTCCTTCCTAGCAGGATCCGGTTCTAATTTTGCGGTACAGAACCTATAAAAACTTTCTATATCTAAAATTGACGCTAGCTAATTTAATTTAAATATAATATGAAATATGAAGCAATATTTTTTTTATAAATATATAATGATATATATTTTTTTTATATTATAATATTTGTTCTAAAAAATGATTGTACAGTTTATAATTCGAAATATATATTTTAATAAAATGACCAATGATGATCTTCAATATCACTGCAAAAGGTATAACTCAGGTTTATCATTAAATTATTAATCACTTAAAGTAGCCGATGTTATAACGATATCTCTTAAGTTAAGAGGGTACTAGAAAAATATCAACCAAGTTGATTTCCTCGGGCATCCATAATTCAGGAGCGTAAAGCGCCGACCGGAAGAACTGTTACTGCCGCTTCCTTTTACGTTCGGCTGCTCTCCAAGATGTTTGGGGTTACGCAGTGGAATCGTATGGTTCTTTTTATACTTGAATACAAGTATAGAAAGAGTGTTTCATTTAAAATTTTAAGTATTTTTTTTATTTGCTTTTTATAATTGAAAATTGCTTTAATTGTATTTTTAAGTACAGCGCTGAATTCCGCCCCTCAATATGCTATGTCTTGAAAAGTGCACGTAAAGCGGGAAACAGAGTGTCTTATCATTAGATTCCCTCTACGTATAATGCTACATTAAGTCATATTAGTGACCTAATTATTGTTAAATTGTTCAATTGTGATTCTACGTCACTACTTTACTTTTTTGTCTACTACTTTATTTTATGTTTAAGTAAGAATTTAAAAAAATCTTTTATTATTTTATTAGAAACTAGTTCGATACTTGTTTGATTTTCAAGAAATATTTAGAATGCTAGTAGCTCTCGAAAATCCGTTCTCCAAATCCCCAGCAGTAGTTAAGCTAGATAACTCATAGTTAAATTGTATCTCGAATCTCGAAACTAGTATGTATTTGTAAATAATATCACCGTGAAATGGATGAATTGCAAATATGTCGGGAATTTCGTGGGACTTCCGCCCACCGAAGTTATGCGTTACTTTGTGGTATTTGTTCAGCTGTAACCGACGAATTTTCAACTCCGTATTTTTGTAAGTAGGTCAATATTACGACGAAAACACTCGACGAAAATCATAGTTTATGACATGCAGTTAAATCTATTTGTCAGGTTTAAGTTGTGGATAATAATAGTCTTTTACAAGTTAAATAAAAGTTCATTGTAATATGATAATAATACATAGTAAACGTATTGTGAAACATATTTATAGGTAAGTATTATTAAATAAGAAAAATATATCTTACTTCATAGATAATAGGGATTATGCTACTTCTATAATAAAATATTTTTATCTTTTTGTTTTATCTCATGATTTTGATAATGTTCATTGTTGAATATCTAAAGCTGTCAAATTTAGGCAATATTAGGGAATATTTCACTTTCCGACCAATTCTGGATGCATTGTTTATTGAGTGACGGTCATCAACGCCTCGCGCTTTGCCTCTTAACTGGAGCGAAAAAATGAACATATTAAATATTTCATTCCCCCGAATGGTAATCGAAATCACAACCGTTGAGCTTACAATCACACCCTTGTGTCACCGGACTACGACAACTACAAACAAAGACAAATAATATATGTATTTTTTATGCCATCATTAAGATCATTTTTTTCATTATAAACGCTGAATCACATAAAAAATATCGTTCCAAACAACTATAACTCACTACTAAACCAGTTTTCAGCGACTAGTCAGTTGTCATCCCCGTCGCCAATAGTTTTCTGAAAGAGAACAATAGCTCCAACGTCCGCCTCCATCCATTATTTACTTAAACAATTTATCTTTCTTAAGACTAAGGTTTTTATAGTGTATTTGAATAGTTTTATCTGCAATGCTAAAAGTCGATTTATGGTACATTTGATTTCATTTAATTCTCTTTTACTTTAAATTAAATTAAATAAACTATACTTGTGTTTACTGAATTATTGTGAAACACATCATTCAATTTAGATACCTTCATGACGCAATTGGACATTGATTCACTGTAAACGCAACGGTTGTGGGTTTGATCCCAAAGTTGTATCAATTGTTTTTACTTGCTCGTTCTAGAACACAAGGCGCGGTTTTGAGTTCCGCCACTCTACACGCAATGACTCAAAACTTGGGAGGTGCGTCAGCAACGGATGATCTTAACACTAGATTCCCTCTATTTACTCTTATATTTACGGAATACAGCAAGAAGATTAAAAGTATTTGACTAGTTAAGAAAAGTAAGAAAATTAATATATTTAAATGGAACTCCTTAAATCTAGATCCTCCTAGAACCCTAGATCTTGGATCGTAAATCTAGGAAAATCTATACATCAACATCTGCATGGTGAAACTATGAAATAGGAAATATATTTAAAATACTACCTAAAAATTTTCCATAGTGAAAATTGAACTATTGAATAAGATATAATACCTCCTTATTATATATTATTTGCGGCGTTGATTTCCTCAAAGTGGGGAACGGAGTGTCTTAACACTAGGTTCCCTCTGCCTACCCTACCCTACCTGCTGTGTGAGGGATACAGGGTGAAGCTGACCTCCTAATATTTTCCGAAAACAATATCAATATACGTATAACCTATATTAGATCATATCAGCCATAATCAATTAAGTAGATACCAACAAGTATACCTACATAAGCTACAGGCTATAAACGTGCAAATCTTGGCTGAATGCAAACACGGCGAGCCTGCGGGCGAGCAAACATTTGACCTTCTATTATTGACCCCACACCTTTCTGATATGGGCCAAGGGTGTAATGTATACCTATGAGTTACCTATTAACCTATACCGCCGTTATTTGGCGTTATTTGATGGGGGTTAGCAAATATAAGCATAGTGTTTGTTTGTGCAAATGGCGTTTTGATTGATTGTAAATTAATTTTTTTCGGGCTATTTTTTAGGCGCAACGGTACAGCTAGTGACTTCAAATGCAACGGTTGTGGATTTTATTCCCATTTGGGGAACTCAATTTATTTAATAATTTCATTTTCTCCCTCTGGTCGCTAATACCTCAACTCGACAAAGCGTGGCGTTGAATTCCGCCCTGACAACATGCAATGTCTCGAAAATTCGGCGTATAGTAAGGAACAGAGTGTCTTCTGTTAACGCTAAGTTCTCTCTATCTACGCTGCTTTATGCAGGATACAGCGTGGAGCAACAAAAATGTCTTAAATTTTATTAAACGTTACTCGAGACATATGTACACATGCATGTATTACTTGTATTACATTCTCTTTTTTTACTCAGATGTTGATAATAAATAAGATTTGTTTGTATCTGAACCTAAAATTGGAACAATTTAATGTCAGTTAAACCAAAACCAACATCTGAGAGTACGACTGGAAGAACAATATCTATTAAGTAATGGTTGATATAAAACGAATTTCAGCAAATGCTTTTAAAAAGTAAATTAATCAAACTATACTTACAACTCAGGAGTTTTGTGTTTTATAAGTCGTACCGTTCTCGTTTACTAGTACGTCCAAGTAAGAAACTCCATACAGCATTTGTGAGCATTTTTAAACCGATTAACCACATGCTGGTCTACAGAGAAATGTAACTCAAAAGTTTCGAGCGCAAGTTTCTTAATTTCTTCACTTATATTGAGAGTACGTATTTCGCCAAGTTAAACGTTTCAGCTTTGAGGGAAATAAAATTTGGAAGAAATTCTCAACCCAAATTTAAAACTTAACAAGAGCTATATACTATGAAAACTAACCGGTAACAACTGTTGTCCGAAACAACTTGGTTCGAGTTGAAATATTGTATATATGATGAGTTGCTTTTTCTGAAATTTTAGATGTGGAATTAAATGCTTTTTGCTCTTTTATATGATACTACCTTATTGCTAAATTAACAATATCTTATAAAGAAGTAGAATCTGTTTTTGTAAGGTAGGAGGCAGCTATAACTAAAAATACAAAAAACAACATCATATAATAAATATTCCAAGGATCCATACAACAAACAAGATTTTTTGACGTTTTATAGATTATTACGGAACACTTCATGCCTGTGCTTTTTTAGTTTAATGCTTTTCCGGCTTTTAATTAAGTAGGCAGAGAGAGAGAGAGAGAATAAATGTTTCAATGTAAAAAATATAAAAATTAGCACAAGCCAGTCGTGACGCAGGGGCACAAGCACGACATTGTGAGCTCGATTCGGACTCCGAGAATTGAATTAATTAATATTTTTATTACCTCGCTTTGGTCACATGTCAAAGCCCGGCGTTGAGTTCAGCAATTAACACGCAATACCTTGAGACTTTAGTAGAACGTAGGAACATGGAGTAAGACACTAACACAACATATTTCCTATGTCTTCCCTACTATATGCTAAATAAAATTCTATCTATTTTGTAGCCTTAAGCTTTATCTCTCGTACAGCGGGATACGCACAAAAAATATAATGCACTCTTGCTTTCACCCTCACGAATTTGAAACACTGCAACTTCATCGAAAAAAGAGAAAGTGAGGAACGGATTGTCTTAACACTAGGTTCCCTCTGTCTACCCTGCTGTGTGCGGGATACAGCGTGAAGCTGATTTTAACTTCAACTAAAAATAGCCTGCCATCATAATAATTGTATTTCGTAACATTAACATGTTTAAGTGGATACGTACGGTCGGTACTCGTAGTATCTAAGTTCGCAACTCCAAAGTTGGAGATGCTCATGATTCAGAATGTACTGTAAGCTGTTGAAAGCTCAGCATTTAGGATGACCACAGAACTTTGTTCGTTAACACAAGGTGAGGTGCTTGCACAACCTATCAATAATTAAAACCGACTTTGCTTCACGTTTCATGTAAGAAAATCTGTTTACTGGAATAGGGATACTATTTCACAATGTAATATTATTAGTAACAAAACAATATACAATTACTTATTAATAAATCTATTAGGGTAACTGTAGATCCACGGGGAGTTGCAGCACAGTGCGTTTTATTTCCACTCGGCGAAATAATTTTTTTTTATTTACTAGCTCTCGTAACAAGAAAAATGCACCGTTGCTGCCGTCCACCACTCGCTGAGATTAAAAATCTCAAAAAATTCTCGGACAGTGAAGAACGAAGTGTCTTAACACTATATTTTCTCTCGCGCTTTACGAGAGATAAAGCGTAAGGCTGAAAAAAATTGAGATAGGGGAATGTACTTGAGATAGTTTTTTTTCGGCTTCACGCTGTACCCCGCCCATGGCGCCCATGTATTAATTTCTTATTAATAATAAATTTCTTAAACACTAGTTACCTATTATTAAAAGAAGAATAAAACACTTATATAAGAGTCTTTACATCAAAACCGTCGCTTGTTCCAGGTGTCAATATGTAATCACGTAGTATAAAACTCCCGTGTCTTTTACGAGGTGCTGTAGTGCTAGCATTTTATGTGCGACGCGTAATTGAAAAGCATTGAATAGTTTTATGTCGGCACTCTAATAAAATACTGTTTTAATAGCGGGTGTATGATTTTTTCTCGCCCAGGTTTTTTTTTTGGGTATTTTTTTATAAATTTGTGATGTATATTACAGTTCAGCACTCGGGAAAATTAATTATTTTCATTTCATCGCTTTGACAAAAAGCAAAATTGGAACTGGTGAGTTCCGCCCTCAACACGCAATGTCTCGAAAATTAGGGGGAAAGCTTAAAAGGGAGTGTCTTAACACTCAGTAGGTACCCTCTGTTACCCTGGTATACGTGAAGCTAACCTAAAAAAATCTAAACATATATTGCTTAATCAAATAGAAAACCGAAATCCTCTAATACAATCATTAAATTCGCCACAAATGTCTACCGACGTGTATAGCTTTTCAAATACAGCGTGTATATACAGTATTAAGGAATCAAGATAATAATTTAATTAAGATCTACCAATTTGTTTAACCTTATAGGTTTATTAGTTTCCAATGTGAGGGATCAAGTTTCAGATCGTCATGCGATACGTAGCTCGGAGGGACCAAGGGTTGACTTTAATAAGGGATATAGCGGAAAGATTTAGTTAAGATGTCATTTTGAAAATTTCGAATAAGTTTTTCGTATTTGTTTTATTATATTTTAATATAAAATTAGCTAATTTGTAAGGAAGTTATAATGTTTGGAACGGAAACTAAAAAACCATTCAGCATAATTTTGTCTGTTTGTATCTATCTGTTAGTAATCTGTTAGTAAGCAACGCCTCCAGAACTCGGCGGAAAGTGGGGAACGGAGTGTCTTAACACTAGATTCCCTCTGCCTACCCTGCTGTGTGCGGAATACAGCGTGAAGCTGATTGATTTATTTTTAATATATATTTTTTGTCATTTATAAAACTTAAACGTTCAAAAAATTAATATTGCGTAACAAAAATAAAATTAATGAAGATTGAGCCTAGACTGTACCTATTCACATACCTCTTTTATTTAGCGGTATAGACATAGAAAATCTAGTATTAAAACCGCTCCCAGCTTCTCTTAAAACTCAAAAACTTTAGTATATTAGTTTTCAATGCCAGCGATGGAATTGCAGATCGTCACACGATACGAAGGGACCAAGGGTTGACTTTAATGAGGGATATCGCGAGAAAGATTTAGTTAGGATGCCATTTTAGGGATTTGGCCTCGTAATAAGTATCGTGTGTCTGTGTAATGGCAAGATTAGGATTTTATTGTATTTATATATTATACTAACTGATCCGGTAGACGTTGTTCTGCTCGGAAAAGAAGAAGCACTATTTTAAAGGTTTTATGTATTTCTTGATTTATAATAATTAAGCTCGTCTACTACAGATGCCTATCGGGTTGAACTATATTTTTTTTAATATACAGTTGCCCATTTAAATATACACATTAAAATAAATCAATCTGATTCAAATTTTCTTTTATACAAACTTAGTTCTAACAATTACGAACGTGCGGAAAAAAAGGAATTACCTATATAATTTAGCGCAGTTGTTCAAAAAACATGCACGTACACACTCTTCAACAATTTATTTACTTTAATGGAGAACGGAGTGTCTTAGCCGGACTCTAACTCCCACTTACTTCCCATCGTCCCACGCATAACTGGAAAGTATTTAACGAGAATACCTATACAAAAATCTCATGGTTCTTCACTATTTGCAGTAAGCTAATACAGTAAAGTAAAAGTAAAATAGTAATAAAGCAAGAAAATATGTTATAAAAGTAATAAAACAAGAAAAAAATGTTAAATTTGAAATTATAACTATACCATCATACAAACCACAATGGAAATACAGGTATTTTTATTAAAAAATCCAAACTTAACAAACACTAACGAGAAAAACCGTATCCAAAAACAAAGTTTAACAGTATTAGTATAGATAAATAATTAATACAACACTTCGGAGTAAGCTGCACGAACTATAACTAACTATGATAAAGTTCCGCAACAGTAACTAAGTTACGCCGGTATACGACAATATAACGATGACGTTATTATTTATAATGCGGTCCCCCGTCTGCTGGTACGTTTTAATTAATATCTAAGCACATCTCAAACAATGGCTTATATTGATTATCTGTGTTAAAAGAAATATTTTCTTTTGTGGTTTTTAAATATTCCGACTTCAAAGAAATTAGTTAGTTTAACATGTATATGAATGTTATACCTATTGTTGGAATTAGAATTTGAATATATCTGTTTTGGCTTATTAGCACACTCGAAAGCTAATATACATATTGAGTTTATACTTTTTGATTTAAATTTAAATATAGTGATCAGATCAGATATGATATGTATTTTCTCAATTTATTTTGAAAAAGTAGAAACGTAAAACTAAAATTATAACCAAAACTTAAGAAGAGATTGTCTTATAGGATAGAAATTTAAAAAATCGTCCTCCGGTGGCCTGGCCTGATATTATTAAGTGGTAAAATTGATTTGTTTAAACGCGCCAATCTCAGAAACTACTTATTCATATTGAAAAAAAAAACCTCATGTTGGATATTCTATTCACCGAGGAAAGCTGTAGGCTATATTAATTGCGATCAGAATCATTTAACCAAGGGCCCAACCACGGTACGCTAGTGTACATATATAAATTAAAATGACCTTAAGCGATATTGAACCCACAAACATCGCACACGATCAGACTGCACAAACTACAATAATTACAGATATAACAAATCCAATTTTCTAAACAACAAATATACATTATTTTGATCACAACACACAAAACAGACACTAAATAAGTTATTTAAACATGTCTAAACTGGGTCAAAGCCAATTTCAGCGCCACTACATAATAGATGGATTACGTTTTGGCAACTGTTTTCCTAGATTCCCAGGTAGGTTAAGCCGCGGGTCGGGCGAGGTAAGCCTTGCCAACGTATATTTGTTCTTATACATTGTAGGAAATTTGATTGCAGTCACGATTTATTATTTTTGATTAGTTTTAGCCCATAACGTAAAATCTATTTTTTTCCAGGTTTTTTTTTGGGATTCTTGGTAAATTCTCCTGCGTGTCAAATTTCAGCGTTCTACTCCGTGTAGTTTCGTTTGTGCGCTGTCTGATTATTACTCGGTTACGGAAGAGTTTTAGTTAAGGAAGTTTTAGTTTTATATAGATCTGTTAAATTATCGATCGATCGATCTACCATTTAATTATCTTCGACCGACTTCAAAAAAGAGGAGATACTATAGTTGATGTCGTTATTTTTGAAATTTATGTCAGCCAAAGCAAAAATAACCTTAATTGATAACTATTCGGTGTATATTTACAAAAGAAAATATATATAAATCATTTCTTTTACTGTTTATTCTTTTACAAAACAAAAATACTTTTAAAAATAATAATATTCGTTTTTATATTGTATTTTATTTAGTTAACAAAAAGCTCTACTTCACTTTTCACACAAAAGCTCACTATTTCAGTAACCAACGAAACCCAAGACGCTTATAGTAAAAATAAATTACAAAAAGAAAAAGGGGCCAGTCGTGGCGCAGTGGCACAAAATGTGACTGTAAAATCGACTAGTTGTGGGTTCGATCCCCACTCGAGGAAATGAAATATTTATTTTTTGATTTCTACGCTTTATCGAGACCAAGCGAGGCGTAGAGTTGTTCGCCATTCGACACTCAACGCTAACTTCCCTCTACCTACCCTGCTGTGTGCGGGATACATACAGCGCGAAGCAAATATTTAAGTTATAAAAGCTCTCTAAACGTTTTTTTGAATCTTCACGCTATATCCACCATTTAACGGGGTAGACAGTTCGAACCTAGTGATAAAATAATCCGTTCTCCACTTTCAGCCGATTTTTTAAAGCATTTCGTGTTGAGTGGCACCTTTGTACCAGAGCGAAAAAATACAAATGTTAATAAATTTTAATTAATTCTCCGGAGTGAGAACAAACCCACAAAGGTCACGTTCACAATCAATCGCTTGTGCCACTGCGTTACAACGGCCTCGAGCCTTTTTAAACTTGGAAAACTTAAATTCACATTAGTCAATCTCATACAAGGGTCTAACCAACGCAGTTAATCAAGTGGGTCGCTACCAATTTATTTCTTAGCGCATTTTATAGGTCGTTTAATGAAAGTCAATAGAAAGGGAATATTTCCCCATTTCAATACACAGTGAAATGAGGCCGTCATACCGGCACAACGTCTGACTAAAGCGTGACTACTGTGGATTCGATTTCCATTCAGAGGAAAAAATATTTCTATTTCCTGCGATAGTAACAAGATGCGACGTTGGTTTCCGCCATTAAACTGTCTGGAAAAATCTGTGTGTGGACTAGGTTCCCTCTGCCTACTTTGCTATATGCGGGATATAGCGTGAAGCTAAAAAAAAATATACTCAGTGCTTTAAATTTATACCCATCTTGATACTGCGCTTTCACCAACGTATTTTAAATTATCGAGGACTTTTGGGGGTATCAAAAAGAAATTATAAGGATATCAGAGAGTCGTGTGGACGGTATTACGTTAATAGTGTAAGGGATTTACTTTTGTGGCAGTTTGGCTTTTGCTTTTTTTTATCTTTCTCTTCTATATGTCGTTATTTAGATGGGCAGTTTAGATATGAAGTAATCTTTTATGATATAATATATTTATATTTGGTTTATAGTTATACACAGTACACAGTACATGTCATGTCCTATTTTTTTTTAATAATTCGAGGCACATCCCAAAAATTATACGAAACGATAAGAAAAAAATATTGAAAAATAATTACTAAAATAATATGTTTTTTTTTAACGAACACATTTGTTAAAAAGAATATTATTTTAGTAACTATATCTAAATAAAAGATTTTGTAGAAATTATAATAATTAAAAATATTACACATCATTTTGAACAATTTTAGTTTCAAGTACTAACGCAACGTTAGGTTCCTAACGGTTTTGCTTGTTGTTTTAAAAAGCATTTATACGATAAAAAATATTCTGCCATTAAAAAAGATTTATGAAAAAATTTATGAGCCCGTTGTAGTCCAACGGCTCAGTTACCCTAAAAGTATGTATATAATTAAAGACTTAATATATATATTTTAGTAATATGCTTTTCTAAATTCACTATAAGGAGGATATAATACTATAACTGGAAAAACAAAAAAAATAACATTATTAATAATTCAACTATACATTTATTATAATATTAATAATATTATCCTTACAACAAATATTCGAATTCTATGAAAATTTAATTTCGCGAAATAATCGTCGGGTTATCAAATTTACTAGCGACATTGTTTTGCACGCCATTACCTACACGTTATTAAACAAATTGAATATTAATTAATTATGAATTACTATTAATTACATCAATATAAGCCATTTAAGCTTCAGTTATTATATTAACTTGCTTATCGTTTAATAGATTACATTATGTATTTATTATTCGTATCGATCGTACGGATTATGTCTGGCCACGTGGTTGTTAAGAGCTTTAGAAGTTGGGAATACATATCTGATCGCCGTCCAGGTTGTATGAATCAACAGATGTATGAATTTTTATACGTTTCAAACAAAAAGGTTGACTAATTGGCCTATATGTAAGTCATTTTATAATATTAGTGTAAGCCAAACTTCTATTAAATTGCGTAAGTGTTACATACACTGTGTATATGTTTGACCACAAATTTTTCGGAAATTATTGGATTTTTTTTATAAAAAATTGAAATATTTCAATATAGGAACAATCGAAGTTTTATGAACACCGGTTCAGCAGTTTGAAAGATATGGGTCCACATATAATGAATGAAACTGACACACAAAACCATCACGTAACAACTACAAAATCTTATATAACACAAAACAACGCGTATATCAGCTTTTATATACGAAAAGCGAGCGAAAATATTAACAATAGAGCACAATAAATATAAGTTCACCCGACAGTGTTACCAGATAATGCATTTTCTAATGCAAGGTACATGAATAAGGAACATTCAATAAATCCAACGCTGGCTCTACGTTGGGCCAAGGCTTTGCAAGTATTTGAAAACATTTATCGTTCGGCTTTAGTGTAAATGTTTAAAGTATTCATTTAGTTCACTTGTAATATACCCCTATAGTGTGTAGTGTAGTAGTAGTTATAAGAATTAAGAAGATTCTTAAAGTTAGTCCGTCGTGACCCAAAGTCTGACTGAACGCGACGTTTTGGATTCGATTCACACTCAAAGGAAGTTATAATTTTCATTTCATTGCTCCGGTAACAAAGCTCTGATGACTTAAATAAATAATTTCATGAAACAAACTTAATAAATTTAATGAATTTTCCGTAATTACAATTACATAACAACAAACTAAATATTCTATCTTTTTAATATTAAAGAATACTTGGAAATATTGTTTTATATAAAATAAAAGATATAATATTATATATACCCGATACTAATTATGATTAATTAAGCTTTTAATAAATAACATCAATTTGCTAGAATACTGGCAAATTGGTAATAAAATAACTAGTTTTTTAAACTTGTCATGTATCACAACAGAATACTAACCAATTATTAAAAAACCTATCTTCAGTTCACATATCCCGAATGAGCCACAAAGGGATGTACCGCACACATTATATCCAACAATTCAAGACCTTTGGTAGTATAAGCAAGGATAACGCCAGTTCAAGAGTCAGCCAACAGAAAATACGTTCTATGTACTGGAGTACGTAAAATGTACGAGACGTTGGGATTTTCACGTACTCTTGGCGAGGTTTCAAAGGAGTTAAAAGTTCTCGAGTTATGGCCGGGACGGTAATCGAATATGTGTATTGGGAGACTTGTTTTAGACTATTTGTTTAGCGTTTGTTATTCATCAGTTTTAGACTAATCCTAATTCAATTTCAGTGTTTATTTAGATAGCATAATATTTCTAAAATAAAGTTATTTTATATGAATTTCTCTTGTATATCATGATTTAAAAATGATATCTTTTTTTATTTTTTTCCGATCGTAAAAACCAAAGAAAGAACAAATTATGAAAGAAATTTCAATCAGGCTCTAATTGAGACGAATGCGAATTACTGCGCATTTTCAATAGAATAATTTAACATCGTGTCCTCGATTTCTGAAAGCCGCAGACAACAGAAAACCGTTTTACGTTCAACTTTTGCCTTCTTTCACTTTAAAAGTAATGACCATTTCACGTCGGCTGAAAGTTACGCTATTTGATTAAGCAGATCACGATATAGATCTAGATAAACGGCAGGAAATTAAACTGTCACGGCGCCGAAAGCGTGTTTTATTTATGTAAACTAGTTAAAAAGACGTTGGCCGTTTCAGGTCGATAGGCGTCACGTCTGTCCACAAGAAATACAATGGGATTCGTCATACAAATTATGTTCACATTTTGTTACATTAGCCAGTATTGGCTTCTTAATAAGTGGCGTAACTCAACGTCGCACTTCCTATAATCAGAAAGGTGAATCAAATATTATGATTATGATTATAAAATATACTTTGAGGAATTTTCTGATACAATCATTATCTTCGTAGTTTTACTGAACTTATTTTTTAGTAATAAACATCGTATTCTACAGCAAAAAGAATCTCTAATATCTATCAAATATATTTCGCAATACATTTGCCACTCGGAACATGCCACCAGCAGCTATGAAGTCCGCTCTAAGCCCCCATCGTTATAAGGTTCTCCGTGGTCATTAATAACGGCGTCGTTTATATTGTTCAGAGCCTGGACGTGCATCGCCACGCTACATTAACATGCAATTTCATCGGATGCAATCAAGACGATTAATGAATTTCTTGCCGAAGGTTGTGGAAGTTGTTCATATTTATTATGGAGATTTATATTTATTTGTTATAGTTGTTTATATTTATTAGAGAGAATATAAAGTACTGGCGAGGATGTTAGGTGAGAATGAAGAAGAATGTGCTCATGTGGTTTGGGTACATGAGACGAGAGAATGAGTGACAAAGACGGCAAAAAAGATTAATGAAGCAAAAGCGTGGTTTATGGTGGTAGGAGAGATCGTTAGGGATACAATATGAGGATTACAAAATCTTGCAATCTTTCTTTTTTTTTTGTTTTATCTATTTCACGTAATTTTGAATATTAGATAGAACAACTTAGTGACAAGTTCCTGTGTCTTCTTTATAATATTTCTTTTAATTCATAGTTATAGTATAGACATAATAATAAAATTATAACATTTATATGTACTCGTATATTTTATATCAATTCATAATAAAAACGAGTTATTCTTCCTATGACAACCTACATACCAGAATACTCGCGTATCTCAGAGTATGAAGCAGATCCAAGTGCATTTTATCGACATTCCCGCCTTTCGTGTGAGAGGTGAAAAATCGTTTCACATAAAATTTCCCTACTACGAACACTTACATTGGCGCAGTGGAAGTGTTTGATTGGCAACTCGATGGTTCTGAGTTCGATGCGCACTTGAATCTATTCTTTTTGTTTTCCTGCTTTGGCAAGACAGAGTGTGACCTTGAGTTTCACCACACAATAACAGAATTTTTCGGCCGTATTAACACATAGTTGACCATGCCATCGCTGCTTTGCGGAAAAAGGCGTGAAGCTGATTTTATATAAAAACTGACATATAATCCTTCAAAATATAAACTATGCCTATATATATATATATAACTACAGTTCATCCGGTTATCTGTTTGTTCGTGCGTCACTACATTGGTTAGGCGAATCGTAATTGGATTTTCACTTAAGCCATGTTTCATCGAATCGGCTCAATGGAAGGGGAGAGCTCTGGTGTGTATGTAATCAAAATTTATTAAATGGACATATAGATTGTATATTATAGATACTAGGTCTATACTAGTGTTAATTCTTTTATGAATGATTGATCTGGTTTAACAGAAATGTACTAGTATGTCGTATTATATTTAACATTATATTTTGATGAAAAATAACAAAGACATAGATTTTTATGAGCTCATTACGTTTATCAGAGGCCTGTCGTAGCACATGGGCACAAAGTGTTTCAGAGTTAGGCGGAAAATGAGGAACGGAACGTCTTAACACTAGGTTCCCTCTTCCTACCCTGCTGTGTACGGGATACACCGTGAACACGTTGTCCACCATAGCCAAGAAATCAAAATAATATATTCCCCGTGTGGGTATTGAACCCTCAATTGTCACGTTTGCAGTCAAACGCTACCACGACAGCTTCAACACTATTTATTTATTTATTTTTTTTAAGTGTTTTCATTGTAACAAGAATTCATAATCTTTTTTTGACTTCACGCTACACCCTTTATATAACAGTGTTGGCAAAAGGAACTTTATGTTAAAACGCTCCGTTTCTCACTTTCCGAGACATTGTGTCTTGAATGGCGGAATGCAAGGCCGCGCTTTGTCTTCATACTAAACCGGAGAAATTAAGCACAAATATTAATAACCATCTATTTATTTCAATATCAAAACACAGACGTACCTACATTATATATAATAATGTCTTAACAGTAGCGTTGGCTGAATGGCAATTTTGTCCGATGCCGAAATGATCCGCAATCAATTGGACAAAGGGAAGGAATGGGCGAAGTTATTCCTAGCCGTAGACGGCAATTTATCACAACAATCGTTTGTTTCCTTCTATTGTTTATATTATTTTGCTACCAGGAAAAGACATTTGGAGGTAAAATATACATATAGTTATGGTATGTTTATATTTAGCCATCGTAGTGGAGTGGGTATTGGAGTGGTGTGGGTAATGGAGATAGTTGTAGGTTCAATTCTCATTCGGGAGAATTAATGATTCTTTTGTACTCTTTATGACAGTGTGTCATTGAATTTGGTCACCCAAAACACAGTGTTTCGAAGTCAGGCGGAAAGAGAAGAACGTAGTGTCATCATTTAGCCCCACGTTCATGTCCAGTTATTTTCAGTATAAAGTGTGACGCTAAAAAAAGTTGTATATTATTATTATATAACGTAGAGTCGCCAGCTTAAGATTTTCCAAAGTTTTGTATTTACGCACCGGAAGTTGAACTGATAGTCACTACATACTATCAAATTTATCTTATATATAAAACCAAGTTTTACTATAATCTACGCTATTTATCAAATATATCAATTGTCCATAAATCCTTGCATAAACAACTATTCCTCAAACAAGTTTCGCTATAAAATAAAATGAACCGTATCATAAATCGCAATCAAAAGCACTTTAAATTTGTTTTATGTGAAAATTGGTTTCTAACATTACGTATGTACTCGTATAACACGAAGGAAAATCAAGCTCAGTAAATACTGTATACAAAGTTGGCTTTACTCCAGCTTCGTATAAATATTATTTACACCTTGACACGTTAATGCGATGTGTAATATAATTTAGGAATATTTAAAATTTTATGTGCATAAGCAGTTGATTAGCCTATTAAAGTTGAATGATGGTTGTAAGATATGAGGAAGTGACTCGATTTCATTTCCAAGCTTAAGTTTTAATTTTATGATAGTTTATATATTTTTCTTTATTAATTTTGTATGCGGCGTTGAATTCCGCCACTCTACATTCAATGTCTCGAAATTAGGGCAGCGCATAGGGAACGACGTGTCTTCACACTAGTTTCCCTCTGCCAACCCTGTTTTTTGCGGGACACAGCGCGCAGCAGATTTTTTTGGTATTTGTAAAAAGAGCTTACCATCCAATTAAAAAGTTTAATATAAGCTTAAACTTATTAAATCCACATACAAAACTTACTATCGAAAAATGTATTCATCAAAATGACATACATATATACAAATGCAATACAGGAAATACTCGCAAATTGTAGTGACAATTTTAATACGGAAGACTGACGCAGTGCTTTAACACGTTCCGTTATACCTACCTACAAATATGTCTGTATGAAAATAGTGTGATAAGAAAAATGTGACTGTAAACGCGACGGTCGAGGGTTTGATTCCTACTTGCACTCAAGAGAATGATTATATTTCAGTTTTTTAACCTTTCGGCTCTCGTAATCAATGCGCAGCGTTGAGCTCCGCAACTCATAATATGAAAGGAAAAATGTGATTTGAAACGTTGACAGTTGTGAGAAAAAGCCGGATAAGCACGAGTCGAGCTCGTCCGCAGCGATTTCCGTACAAAAATTGGAGGTCTCAAGCTTAGCTTAACCAGAGCCATTTCATCTGATATCTCACTTGAACTAGCGGCTTTAATACCAACTTTTTCCACCCGTTTTAAGGCCATTATTATTTAGGATTTAACCACAAATGTATAGTTTTTCCTGAACTAGTACAGACAGACAGACTGACATTCCCACGGACAACAACGTGATCAGTTAATCATATTTTTTTTATTTTCCACTCTGGTAGTCTGGTAATAAAAATCTGGTATTCCGTGCAATGTTTCGAAAATGGGAATGTCTTACCACTAGGTTCCCTCTACCAACTCTGCTATGCAAGAAACAATATAAAACCGAAATTATATGAAAACAGTTAAAATTTCCATAGCAATAATATCAAAACTGGAGCTTGTTAAGTGAAATTTATTGACAATAATACTAACGATATGTATACCTATTGTACTGTAGTCAATAGATTGTTAGTCTAATTAATATCATGTATTAAATTTGTTGTACATCAGGATACCGGGTACCGGGTAGGAATAATGAACCGCAGTGTTTACTGTTGCTATTTCACGCTGAATTGCTATTTCGTGTGTTGTGTTAGTGGTAACATCTTGAGGTCACGGGGCTTAATAATATAATATAATATATAAATAAGGTGTCTACTGTTTTGAATTAAAATTCTATTCGATAAAGCACTTATTACTATACTATTATTAAAACGTCAATTACTATAATTGAACCTAAAAAAACCTTTAAAAATTTTACATAGCGCTGCTTTATTATCAAAATCTAAAAAAATATTACACTTTTCTAATCTTAACACATTTCTTTAAATAGTCAACATTTTATCTATTTTATTAGCTTAAACTATTTTATTCCAAGGGTCTAACCCAATCAAAAAGATAGCTGTAAAATGTCGTATCTACATTGAATATATGAATTTAAATTTAATTCATTAAAGGAACGGGTCAGTCGATACCGAAGATTTATAGGCGGCGGCATATCGGACTAGATATCGTTAATTAAAACTATCGGAGAGATTTATAAATACCTGACACGATGTATGTAATTGCATTTCACTTTTAGAAAAATCTGACTGTGATCGCGACAAGTTGTGGGTTTGATTCCCAGTCGAGAAAATGAAATATTTAATGTTTTCATTTTCTTAGCTCTGATTACGAGGCAAAGTGCCGCTTTGAGTACCACAACTCAACACGCAATGCTTCTAGTATTCAACGGAAATTTTTATGGTTTCGGAATGTCTTAACTGTCACTGTCACTAGATTCCTAAATTCCCTCTACCTACCCTGTTATGTGCGGAATACTGCGTGTAACAAAAAAAAATCATACTGTATTCCAAATTTTTTGATCGCTCATTTACTGTTAACATAAGTTAGGTTGAGTTCCGCCAATCAGCGCCCAATGTCTTGAGCGGAAAAAGGCGAACAGACACTCCATTTAACCCTAAACTAAAAAAATATAATATTAAACAAATAGTATAACAAGGTCTAGGAATATAATACTGTTTCCTATATATGTATAGGCAATATCATTTTTTTATTACCAATACAAAAATCTATGCCGATCCGTTTCTAAAAACGTAGGAAATTACGAAAAAGGCGACTACACTTTGAGACATGAATATTCACAGGGAATCACACTGTCGTAAAATAATTTACTGCAAGTTGATATTTGAAAGAGTGGTTTAAAGTTCGCCCCTTAAAGTTGCTATATGAACGGCAGGGTTTTTGCCGAGACCGATACAGTGGTTGATTCTTTTTTACTCGCGAGTGCGACGCCCTAACGACTTCCTCGCAAACGCGCATCGAAATGCAACGATTCCGAAACATGTGCAAATAACCCTACGCCGTGTCGCTTACTCGCACCCTCGCTTTGTGCGGAGGGTTCGAACAAAACATCCCGATTGTTCCAATACTAAAGAAAATACTACTGGCCGTGTGAAAAATGAATATTTTTTTCCAGTTCAACGTTCAACGTTAGCGCACAAAATTTTGACGCCACAAAACATTGGCTGTTCAAAATTTTATAGCGGACTTCCGGACTGCAAAATGCGGCCAAATTTTTAAAATTTGGAACCAATTTCTAAAGTTACGTTAGTAAACTCGTTTAAAATGGTAGTACGCCTGCTGGACAGCTTTCCATGAAAAATTACCGGGTGAATAGAGACGGCTAACCGCTGCCTTTAGTTCAGTTTGGGCGCAGGCGAAGTCACAGCACGACCTGGTCATTTCCTCAGAACGCCGTTCAATTTACCGGAACGCATCTGCCGGCTAAATAGCTTGGCTTGTGCTACTGGCATCAAACGGGTGACTCCTAATAAACGACTGGTCGAAATGGCCGGTCGTTTCCGCTTATTTTTAAGTGAACGAGTAAAACAATTCAGAAAGGCATTTAGTTTGATCAAAGGGTACTAATTGTCCAGAGTGGGTACTCCACTGGAAGTGGTTTTATTGTGCGCGGGGAAAATGGGAAGGCGAGCAATTTGGCGGTCTGACCGCAAGAGCGCATGTTTATTAGAGACATGGACCTCTCAGCCCCCGATTTGCATAACGGTCTCTGTCGTAATTAGAAACCATCTCGGACGTCCCTCCTTTGTTCCGTCAAGTCTGCAGGGTGAAGGCGATCGCCTTGTATTTATCCGCTCGAGGATAAGCTGCATAATCTGTATTAGAGGACTTCTTGACGCATTTCCATTCCTCGCAGTGCAATGTCAAAGTGTATTGCAGTTACATTAATTACTTTCTTTGAATATTTAGTGTTGTAACTGCTTTGAAGAAATGCGAACATGTATTTATTATTTTATTACAAATGATGTTCAAGATTATTCTTTATAAAAATTACCTCTTCAGTAATATGTGAATTTAACTAAATATTCTTTACTTCCTAAAAAGTTTATAAAAGTGCAAACATAAAGAGGCCAGCATCTAAAATACTTTGGCAGTATTGGTGTTGCAAAGATATCAGCTCAGAAATAACTCTCAGTATATCAGAGCAAGTCGCTACAGCGTATCTCATTACAGGAGGCGTGTTTACGAGGCGGTTGTTACGCGGATAATAGCGCTAAACCGATACCCTTATTTACTGCAAATTGCGTTGCTGCTGGATGTGGAACAGGCCAAAATATCTGTTTACTCTTGATGACTTTCATTTTGCTGATGGCGGCCGAAAAAACTGGACGGAAATTCTTAATTTAATTTGTATCGTTTATTCGTTTCGATTTGCCGATTTCAATTCGATAAAGGATGTAATTTTTCAATAAATATGTTAAGGGTATAAAGTTTTATATTGCCGTTGCCTTTTTGTTCTTTCGATAGTTAAATTAAAATACATTTAGGCATACTGAATTTATATTTTGTATATTTAATAGAGTTTATTAAACTGCTCTTTGGTTTAGTTTGGTAAAACACATTAATCTCAGAAACTACTCGTTGGAATTGAAAAAATCTTATATTATATAGTCCGATTATCTGAGAACTTCGTAAATTTCGTATTGACCCACTGTACCTGCGGTCAGTGTAACTCGGGCAGTCTCAGACACTCTCGGGTACTTCGAAGGTGTCATGTGTCATACACAAATCTTACTTGTTTCCCCTTAACCACACCAACAAAGCCGCAGGTAAACTACATTGTTCACACATAGTTATTAGAAGTAATAAGAATACTTCACGGTCCTCCTTGATGTCCCTAAAACGACTCGACGTGAGCAAATAACATACTCGTATACTCTAAAATAGTTTACCTCGTCAAAATGATTAATGAAGGTCGCCGTGGCTCGGTGGCACACAGGTATAAACGTGACGGCTATGAGTTCGATTTCAACTCGAGAGAATGAGTATATGAAAATATTTAAATTGTAAATATTTTCATGTATAATTTTTGAAAATTCCGAAAAGTTTTAGCGAAATTATGTTTAAATAATGTTGCCATAAGAATGAAATTCTTATTTATAATACCATTTTGAATAAGAATAAGCTGTATCTAGGTTATTGTGGATATTTTCAAGAAATTTTCATTTATAGTAGAAATAAGCAATTACTGATATTGTTTCTCTTTTGTTCGCAGGATACAATAAGGAGTTCACGGAAGCATTGCAGCACGAGTTTCAGAATAACTACGGTTAGTAAAAACATTCCTATAGCAGCCCATTAAAATGACGAATACTAACCCAGTTAATTAGCTGCGGTGACTTTCGTTCCTTTAATTAAATTAAAATCAAAACTTCAACATCATAAAAATGCTTTGCTTTGCCAAAAAATGAAAATTTTGTTTGATCGTTTTTTGTTGCTTTTGAAATATTCTCTGTATTTATCAATACAATTATTTTGTACGTAGGTACGTTATTTTGGTTTATTATTTTTTTAAAAAAATCAGCTTCACGCTGTATCCCGCACACGGCAGGGTAGGCATAGGGAAGCTAGTGTTAAGACACTCCGTTCCCCTCTTACCGCCGAATTTTGGAGGCATTGCGTGTTGAATGGCGGAACTCTACGCCGCGCTTTGCCTCGACACCAGAGCGAAGAAATAGAAATATACATTTAAATAAATATTTCATTTTCTCGAGTGGTAATCGAACCCACAACCAGTCGCATCACAGTTTGCATCCCCTGCGCGACTATTTTCTTTAAGTAACAACATTCAATTAGACGTATGTCACGTATTTTTTTCCTCATGTATGACATACATCTGCAACAATACAAAAAAATATCCACCATGTATTGGAGTCGATCGTTCGAAGCGGTCATTCACAGCTCTTTTATCACTCTTTGTCCTAATTGCGCCTCTCTGCGGGTTCCTCTAACGAACTTTACAAATGGCTACTGTTTTTGAGCCATCTCTTTATACTCACATTGTGTGACATATTGAAATTTTTTTTTATATACAAGTATTAATAGTTAGGCGTCGTGGTGTGTGATTGTTAACGCGACGGCTGTAGGTTCGATTCCCATTCGAGAAAATGAAATATTTAATATGTTCATGTCTTCGCTCTGGTAACTAGGCAAAGCATGGCGATGAGTTCCGCCACTCAACACAACACAAATTCGCCGAAAAGTGGAAAACGGAGTTTTACAGAATACCCTTTCCCTTCCCTGCTATATGCGGGAGGCGTGAAACTTGCATTCACAGTTATAATATTAATATAATATATATATATATATATATATATATATATATATATATATATATATATATATATATATATATGTGTATATATATATATATATAAATGTGCGTAAAAACCATTTCACAAAATAATATTATCTTGTAAACCCTATTCTCGAGCCTACCTACACCGAAACCAGAATACGACCGCCCAACATAAAGACAAAATTACCGCTATAACATTTTCGTCGACTGTTACCAATTACAAGTAACTACGAGAAAACTAATTGGCTAGCGTTCCGCTCAGAGAGGAATGGTTGGGGCGAAAAAAAAAAATAAAAATAAAAATAAGGGCCGCCCTCAGAGGCGGACGGAATATTGAAATCGCCGAGAAACAACTCATTACTCATAATTAGTTCGCGTAATTTAATTCGCCCGAGGTGATGTAGCTGTGCGGGTTGTAATTTCGCGTTTTTTGTGGCTATTTTCACGCTGTATCCCGCACACAGCAGGATAAGCAGAGGGAAGTTATTTTTGAGACGCTCCGTTCCCTATTTTCCCCATTGTGTTGAGTGGCGGAACTCAACGCCGCGCTTTACCTAAACACCAGAGCGAAGAAATGAAAATGTTAAATATTGAATTTCCTTGAGCGGGAGTCGAACCGACAACCAGTTGCATTTACAGTCACACGCTTGTGCCGCTGCGCCACGACTGGCCTCAATTTCGCTTAATTACTCCAATGAATTATTGGTGCCACAAGTAGTTCTCTCCGAGCGGTGCACAGACATCGAGCTGTGGGTAATAAGTTCCGATATTTTATGCATGGCTGGAGCAATGAATGAGGTTCTTTAATGATCAATACGGTTGGCAGTTAATTTATTTTTTCATTGAACGCCATAATTTTCAGCTGTGATTTCTAGAAATTACTATTGGGAATAAAACTCTCTGTCTGTATATTTTGAGACATATTTTATAAAAAAAAAAAAATCAGCTTCACGCTGTATCCCGCACACAGCAGGGTAGGCGGTAGAAGTAGGAGGGAGCCTAGTGTTAAGACACTGCGTTCTCCACTTTCTGCCGAATTCTGGAGGCATTACGTGTTGAGTGGCAGAACTCAACGCCGAGCTTAACCTCGACACCAGAGCGAAGAAATGGAAATATAAATTTAAGTAAATATTTCATCTCCTCGAGTGGGGATCGAACCCACAACCAGCCGGTTTTACAGTCACTACTCATGCCGCTGCGCCACGACTGGCCTCATCATATCACATATTTTATATTGAACGTTAGTTAGTTTACCTAGCGTATAAATCATATTGAGGAATTAAGCCTTGATCCCCAGTGTAAATACGCTACGCCTCATTTACCAAAGGCAGTCTAAACAAACATAAGATGACGCGATATATTTGCGGCGGGACGCCCGAACACGCCTGCAAAACTTCGATCCGAGTTGATCAGCCTGGAACATAACGAAGCGTTAATGGCTACGTAATGTGACAGCTAATTTCCTGGAAGAAACGCCCCACCTTGGTTTTTATTGTCTCTATCAAAAGTCTTGTCACGATCTCCACCCGGACCCCCTCCACCCGTTCTCCACAAGGAGGCACTCATCAAGCCGAAAACTTGCGAATTAAAACGTGCTTAGATTTCTAGTGTAAAAGTTTGCGCCATGAGTTTACGGCTAGTGACTTTTAAACATAGTGAGATAATGTTTTGGGATCTATTTTTATTTACGGGGCTTTTTAAAGATTATATAAGATATTAAATAAAGAATATTAATCAATTATTAAGTGACCATCAATATAAACCACTTGTGCATGTGGCTGAAAGGCTGTATAGTGAACTATCAGGCTCACAATCCCACCAAGTGATTTCAGACCCTCTCGTCCACTCAGCAGTGCCGGGAACACTGGTCAAGTTCACTCGGCGTCTGCAGTCTAAACAGAATCTATCTGAACTAATTGGCTTTGGACCGGCTACACCGCAGTTGCGCTCCACAAGATTAGAAGTAGGTACACTCAAGAACACTACAAGTTTCAAAGATCACATCGCCGGTTTGAATTCCATTATTATAGATCTTTATTTGTAATTGTACACGGTCGAAATGTATTTTAGTAAACTGAAATATATTTCTGAACTACTGTACAGCATCATTATTCTCCATTTTACGTAAAATGGCTGGTAAACGGTGTTACATCCGCGCAGATGAAAGAGTAATTTTGATAAATCATTTTTCATTTTTAGCCGAACAAAATGTTTCGCGTCGCTTATAAGCTATTGGCGTTCGTTAATTTGACGTATAAGTAAATTTGGAATCGTCCATCAATAACGGTTAGGACGTTAAAACAGTCATTTTTCATTTGGAACGCAATATTTCAAAGTAGAATTGTACAAGAACGCACAGTCAGGGGTCGCTTCCAAAATAAAAAAAGCAACGCACCACCGAGGATCTGGCAAACATTCGAGTCGACTACGAATTTCACCCCCACTTATACATTTATTGCGGCTTTTATTCGTCGACAGGGACCTACGCGCACAACCGACATAGCAATGGTTACGTGAATGAAAATTTGCTCTTCTAATACCGTTCTCCCAATGAAACTGTAGATCAACTTCCAAGCCATTTATTCGCAAATCGAGTTATTGCACCTCTCGTAGATCGCTTTACACAGGTCATTTGTGGGAATCCAAATATCTAAATGTTAGATAAAAAGATTTATGGCTCACTTTGAATTTTGCTCACGTCTCTGCGTTTCAGGGGACTTATGCAATTGAGATACTCCATCATATCGACTGTCACTCTTCATTTTGCAACAGCTTTTTAAAATTATGTTCGATAACTGTAAAAAATATAATTCGCAAATTCTTTTGCATTATCAAGTCGTTTTTACCAATAATTATTTCCATAATTTATAGCTTTAAGCCTTATTGGTTTTGCCAGATTCATTAAGCACTTGCAGTTTGTGGGTCGTCTGTGTTTTCAAATTACACATATGTACGTGTCTGCGGAGTTTTAATATTCAGCATACCCGAATCCTGTGTGGAGAACAGGACAGTCAGATTGTCATGTTTATCACGGCGGCGCGGCGTCGCTTTGCAAACGTTGTTTAATAAAACTTCAAGTTTCTCTTGTGTTTCCGCGGCGCAGTGTAATTTATTTTGTATTTAAACTCTTGTCCCATTAGAGCGTTTGTTTTCATAAAAGCAAATCGAGTTATACATGTAACGCGGCGAGACCGCACTGTTAACCATTTATTTCCTTGCGTATAGAGTGTCAGTTGTAGTGCTGTTCACAGTTCGTGTTGCCAAGAACCAAAAGGCTATAATGGTTTGTAAATATTTATTTATGATAACTAGTATTATGAACGAGTGTCTTGACACTAGGCTCTTTCTTTTGCAATGTTAAAGGTATATTTCAGGAAGTTGAATGAAAAGAAATGATTTTATGGTGTTATTATATATTATTTATAATTTCATGGCCTTCTTTTGAAGGCTTTCCTTTTGGAAATGACTAAATTAAATAAAGCCCTAGATTAAAATTGAAAAATAATAAATATATGTGAAACCTAATCATGCCTCATTACCTTATTACCATTATAAACTAAATATGTACGACACAATGATAAAATATTCTAAATATGACACAACAAAATGGCATTTCTCACATATTGTGGAAAATTTAAACGAGCATCGTGCTAATAATCTGACCTGTGTTACGGATGACGTAAGCTCATTATCGAAATTTATTATTGTTAAAATCAAATTCTATGCTCATTTTTATAGTCACCCGTGTCCCAATAGAAACGCAACTATTGGGACAGACAAAGGGAACCTACTGTTAAGACACTGCATTATCTTGTCCCCCAACTTCTTATTATTTTGGAGACATAAGTTAGATGACGAAACTCAATGTCGCATTCTTTTATCAAACTACACAACACCATCCATCGAAGCCACTACCCTTACGAAACTATCTATAACTATTAGCTGTTCCACATCGAAAACAATTTTATTATTTCGTTACCTACATACATACCCGTATATCGTGCACGGCGCTTATTAAATCCGTTCTTGTACGCACGCTATCCTTACGTGACGTACTAATTGCGGGCGGGCCTCGAAATAATATTGGACTTATTATAACGAGTGGGAATTAATTTCGCTGAGTACTTAATTAAAAACCAACGGCGGGTAGAAGTGGCTAATCGTTGTTAACCGATTTCAAATAGGAGGTTGTCGATTTGGCTGTTTGTTATTTACGTATTTAGAAAACGTATAAAAATTTTAACGTTGCGGGAATCGAATCCGCGCCTCCTGGAAACTAAACAGGCGCTCTGACTACTAAGCCATACGTTCAGATTAGTTAAAATATTTATACGTTTTCTAAATACGTATTTTCCTTTCCGAAATATGGAATAACACTTTAAAAATATTAAAAATGTTTGTTATTTCTTTTCTTGGTTGGCACTGGATCCAAAAATAGGGAATTTTAAATAGTGAAAACTAAATAAGTAACTAAATAAGTATATATGAATAATTTTGTTTTTTTTTTATTATTTTGAAATAGTCAAAATATAATGTTCTACTTTTGAGTTTTTTTTTAAATAACTGTAATATTTTAGAATTAAGTCAGTTCGTATATGGAATTATCATTATAAAAAGATAAGCTATTTTTATTAATTTATTTTTATAATTATTTATGGAATTTAATGAATACTGGTACTCAAAATAACGCCTAAATTTAAACTAAGCATAATGAAATTTTGTTAATTCAACATTTTATAACGTAAGATCAACGTTATAAAATGTTGAATTAGCAGCAATTTTTATTTTAAAAATACCTTTTTTGGCTTTTTTAATATATTCAATTAGCTATAAATTGCTTTGACGTGTTATCTAAGAAGGCGCGAGCTTAAATCCCGCTGCGTCCGGATTTTTATAGCCATAATTTTTTAATTTATTTTGTGTCTCTGAGACATTAACAGTATGAAATATTTCTCACACATATTTCACAATACGCAGGATAAAATAAATTCACTTATTTTTAATATATATGTATATATAGATAGCACTTTGAGTCGTACGTACGACGTAGCGTCAACAACTAAATGCGTTACTAGTAGTGTCATTTACAAATATAATATTTAAATTCTATTTTGAGCAAGTGATGTAAACGCAACGATTGTGGGTTTGTTCCCTACTCGAGGGAATGGATTATTATTCAAGAATATTTTCGTTTCTTTGCTCTGGTACCAGACATCACGCGATGCCTCAAAAATTTGGCGGAGAATGAGGAACAGAGGATCTTAACGCTAGGTTCCCTCTCCTTACCCTGTTATATGCGGGATACAGAGTGAAGCTGAAAAAAAAATAAATATAAAATTTTCATACTTAAAAAACATTAGATACTACTTAAGTAACATATTATTCAAATATTCACGCGAAAAGCGACACATACCTACAACAAAAACGCGCTCCCGCCTCCCGTACTCGCGCTGTGTGCGCGGAGCGTAAAGAAAATGGCTGCTTACTTACTACAAGTATACTTACTATACGAAAATACAGTTTATTTGCAACAAACATTTGTTGTATAGCGCTAAGTTTGGTCTGTCGTTTGAAATTTTCGAAATTTAACGTCCACGTTGCAGGGAAATTCAAGAATTTTAGGATAACATATGGGTTACATTAAAGTTTAAGAGCTAAAATCCTAGCTGTGGTATATACGTTTCTCTCATATGAAATTTTGACACTGTATTTTTAGGATTTGAATTTTGAAAATGCTTTTTGAGTGGGCAGTTTATTTTTATGGTACGTTTTTGTATAATATAAAAAGGTTTTGGTTGTTGTGTTAGAGAAAATCTTTATAAAGTTTTAAAGTTTCTTGTATCCTATTATTTCTAGATGTAACCTTACATAGTGTTATTTATTTGATTGTGTTATATCTTTATTAACGTTAACTATTTAATATTAATATAAATCAAAGTAATAGTTATCTTGAATTTGGCTAGGAAGCGGAGGAAAACGTGAAACTGTTTTCGAAAATCATAACATTTATTATAGACGATTTCGCCCGCTTGAACTACACAGTTATTTTTTACTAATCTTTTTAATAATTAAAAACGGTTTCAGTTACGTCGACACATAAAAACTTAATTTCAGCCAATTCTATAAAACAGTTATTTTGTAACAATTTTGTCAAACAAAATATTTTACGTTTATCTAATAATAGGTTTTCTCCAATATATCTCCTAAGTACAAACAGCGATCAGTTACAATTTTATTATAAGCACCTAAATATAGATTTGATTTATAATCTAATATTTATATATTTACCCTTTAGTAACCCTTGTTTAGCTTTAGCGTGGCGCGTCTAGTAGGAAAAAGCCATTTTTTTAATGTGCCACGATCTGCCACGCTCACGCGAGGGGTGTTGCCATCAAATTGTTTTTTTAATGACCACGATCTTATCATATTTGTTTTTTATCATATAATAGTGGTACTGTGGATTGGTATAACGTTTGTGCCATAATAATAGTCATTTACCAATACTCGAAATGAAGTAACATATAAATTGGGGTTAAGTGTATTATAATGATTTACGAAAGTATAGCGGGATCAGTTGTTTAAATATGTTTTTTTTTTTATTTAATAATGAAAGGGTAATTTTATTTAATATCATTTTTGATTCCTTGCTCCGGTATTGAGGCGAAACGCGGCGATGAGTTCCGCCACTCATGGGAAACGGAAATGTTAATGGGGAACGCAGTGCCTGGTTCCCTCCGCCTGTAGCCCGCTATGTGCGGGATATAGCGTGAAGATAAAAAATCTAAAATTACAAAGTTCTGTTATATTCGTATCTAGTTTAATTGTATTACTTTTTTTGTATGGCAGGCAGAGACACTCTGTGCTCCACTGCCCTCTTTCATTGAACTTAGAGATGGAAAACCAAGTACCCTTTGTCTGACTGTACCAGCATATAACTGTTTCTTCAATAAAAACATAGAAAAATATAAAATAAAAAATACCTTAAGCCGGGATCGAATCCACAACTATCGCGAGCTAAACCACTATTGCATCACAAATTATTTTCAAATCCCATCATTCCGATTTCTCTAAACCAAAATTGATTCTCACGTCTCTATAAAGGCTTTATCTGAGACATAAAATAGCTATAAATCAAAGTAATGACCCCCGTCGTCTAACCCCGCACGGTGTACTGACATTTCCACACTTTTCTGTATTTTATCGATGGCTATAATGAATGCCGCCCGTGCCTTGACTCTCGACTCTCGACACGTCGATGCTTTCTTAATTCCACCTTTTGACTTTATTTTATTAAATGGCCGTTTATGCGTTTCGAATGGTGTTGTGAAGATAAATTTTGTTTTTGTATGACATGTAATTATCTATCGTTGTATATAAAAAATGTGGTGGTTTAGGATTTTTTTTTATAAATTATGAAAATGTTTCTTTTTTAGCTTTACACTGTATGCCTCATTTGGCAGGATAGGCAGAAAGAAATCCTAGTGTTGATACACTCCTTTCTTCATTCAAGACGATTTTATTCCCCACTCTTCGCTGCATTCTTAAGGCAATGCGTGTTGAGTGGTGAAACACAACGCCGCGCCTTGTGTCGTGGCAGTGCGAGTAAATAAAAATATTATCTAAATATTTTACTCCCCCGAGTGGGATTAGAAACCACAACCGTCGCGTTTACAGTTTCACGCTTGTGCTCCTGCACCATAACGGCCTCAATAAATTTAATATGAACCAACAAGACCATCTTAATTCGGTTTCCCGGTTCGTAAAGACAAAGCCCGTTTTTATATGGCAAACTTTTACTTGCAGTATTTCGAATTCAGATAGAAAGCGGACAGAATATCCTGACACTACATCTCTCTACTAACACTACCTTGCTGGAGCGTGACATGCTATAACCTAATAATAATAATAATAATAATACTTTATTGCACAAATAGTAATAAAACATACAGTTCATAACAGTAATTAAAAGATACACAAATGTGCAATGGCGGCCTTATCACTAAAAGCAATTTCTTATATATAAATACATGCAAATCTTTGAAAAACACCAATATACTGTGTGGAACCCAAAACAAGATAATAAATAAAAAAGACATTTCCTATACATAATAAATAAGCAGTAATATGAAATGGACTTTCCAATCCAATTGTTTGCGTGAGCGAAACAAATTAAATATTACGTTTCTCCCAATAGGTACATCGGTGGAGCGATTAGGGCCGGGTGTGGCGGCAATTATAGACGCATTCTGTATGATTTACACCGAAGCTTACACTATCGTAATATAGTTCTACATATATATTTTTTCTTTGTGCTTTTATTGGTTTGTGTGACCACTTGAAGCAATAATCTAATTATATTAAAATTGAAATATTTTTTAGCTTCACAATGTCAGTATCACATAGAAGTGAAGGCTGCGGAGACCTAGTGTTAAGTCTCTCCGTTCTTAACGCACCGCCCAATATTTCAGACACCGTGTATTGAGTGATGGAACTCGACGCTGTGCTTTGTTTTGTTCCAAGAGAGAGCAAATGAATAAAAATCGAAACTCGTACAGTCAGAAGCTATGCCTCTGCGCCACGACGACTTCCAGCTGAAAGACTTAACGCTAAAATAAAATTTCCTGTCATCAAATTATTTTACTTTACGATAAAACTAAATATAAACAAGGAGCTAAAAGTGTAACGCGAAATTTTCACAGAACCTAACAATCTTAGATATTAAGAAGTTTAAACTTTTAAATTTAAATCTCAACAAGATTAAAACTTAAATTTAATAAGTCCAAAAGAGATTTAGCTAACTAGTATTGTTTAATACTAAAACATTCATAATTAGCGAAAGCAAGGGTCCGGACGGCGGCAATTTATAGGCGTCTCGTCGCATTTGCAGACGTTTTCTCTCTCCGAAGTCCTCGAGCGTTTTGTGTAGCAAAGCGAAAAGCAAACTGATGTTCGTTGGAGAACAAACGCCCGTTGTCTGCCTCTTCTTTGTGTCTATACATTCTTTGAATAGACTATGTGTACACGTGGATTTTACATTCGAGAATTTTGATTTTTCAATTTTTGTATTATAAAACGTTTCCATTTTTTTTTGTTGTTTTTTTTAGTTTCACACTGTATCCCGCATGTATCAGGATGGGAGGAGTTAGTTTTAAGACATTGCGTTTCCAATTTTCCGTTGAATTTGCAAGACATTATGTGTTGAGTGGGGAAACGTCACGCCGCGATTCGCCTTGTTACCAGGGCGAGGAAAAAATTAAAATATTAAATAATTCATTCCTCCGAGTCGGAATCGAACCCACAACCCTCAAACCCTCACATTCTTGTGTCACTGCACCACGAAGGCCTCTATAAAATATGATTAAATCGTATCTACAATACCTTGGCAATTAAGAATGTCCAGTTATTGCAAAGATAAATAATAAAATAATATTTCTTAAAAGATTATTACATGTCACACGTCAGCCAGTTTCATGACAACGGCTTTATTAAAAAAAAATCAATATGTTGAAAATAATTGCGACGCAGCTTGACCCATATGCTTGAAAGACGTCAGTATTATGTGAATTGAATAAATGAAAGAAAAATGCATTAAAGTTTTGAAGTTAAATTACAGGACATAGTTTCTTTAAAAAGCTTTGGAGTTTCACGCATTTTCACGCAAGACAAATAGAATAAAGTGATAAGACATGTTTCTGTAATATGATGAGAAAGTGTCTCAAATAAAGCCTTCTCTCATATGTAAGCTAATTTAAAAAAAGAACACATTTTTAAATGAAAGTAGTAACATTTAAGATATTTTTGAAAAAACTCCTCGTCTCCACACAAAATAAAATATAACCGTACACTAGCGTAATTATAAATAACATCACAACTTCCGTTCAACAGCACTGCACTGCACTGCACTGCACTGCACTGTTCCTACCGGAAACGTCCGATGCATTTGAACGCATTTCACCAAGTTATTTGGTGTGCGGAACTACGACCGCGTCTGGTCCAGTCGCCTATTATTCATTTTATATTCTAAGGATATAATGGCTATTTACTTTTGTTAATATAATATAATTTTATCCTATGTTAGAGTGTTTTATTCATACATGTAAGTACATAAGCCTGACTAAGCTGCTAAAGAGATTGTAGGTTTATAGTATCTATTTGTTCTGTCACCTTATATTTAGAGTATACTTATTCTATATTCCTTGGCTTTCAATATTAGATCGTATATTTAAGTAATATTTTTTAGTACTTCTTTAAGCCACAACAATTATAACATTTAATCAAAATATGTAAAAGCTGCATTCCATTCATTCATAATTTAACATGAGAGAAATTTTTCTCACACCCTTTTGTTTTAGCTTCACGCTGTATGCATAGCAGGCAAAGGGAACCTAGTGTTAAGACTCTGTTTCGAAGATTAAAGATGAAGAATCGAACCCATAATCATTGCACTTACAGTCACCAACTTGTGCCCCTGCGCCACGAAAGCCTCAACCTAATCTAATGAAATAACATTTCTTAACTTCACTAAACCTTAAACTCCTTTGAACATCTCATTTATTAGTAAGGCACTTTGAAATATTTTAAGATAGATGTATAAATAATTTGGAAGTTTTAAGTGGACCGAAAATTATGCATTTATGAGTTCTCGTACTCGATCAGTTGTCGATTCAATTAAGTTTTTACAACCATACTAAAAAAAATGAAAACTTCCATTAAAGTACCTATTTATTTTTTGACGTTAAAGAAAAGCTGAATAAAAGAAAACCATTCTACCCAATTTCACTAACTGCATCCGGAAATGCATACATTCCGTTATTTGTTGTACAGACCAGTTCCGTTTCGCGTATTGTTCTACTGGCCACGACCCACGACCTACGGAACTCCACCCTATTGTGAGGCAGTTTCGACCCATAAAGATCCAAGCCTTACAAGTCCATGTGTGCGTGTAATTTATGCATTTAACCGGGAAAAGAGGAAAGAAGCTGTTTTTTAGCGTAGTCTTTTTAGTTAAGGCATTTTCTTTGTGAACTGCTTGGCGATAATATGCTTAAATAGATTGTTTTTCATTTATACATGTTAGGCATTTGTTTTCTTTTTGGTTTTAATAAAAAAATTTTGACATTAGTTAAATGTAAATGTAAATTTAATTTTATTATCATTTTACTCTGTAGCGGAGTCTTGTGTAGTTTAGAATAAATATCTGCTTTTTTGAGAAATTTAATTTTGGATTAAATATCTGTAGGTTAGACATCTGTTATCAAATTCATGAGATGTAGAATTCAAGTCTATAATATATATAAAGCAGTAAATAAAATGTCTGCTATAAACGTTGCTCAGATTCAAAGTACTTTTAATCTTACACATGAATGTCTACATAGAAATGCTTACGCGAAAACTTGAGATGCATATTTCGAGATAGCGCAAGATGCGACTGTATAGGAATGGCACCAGCGTTCCATATTTCGTATATTTTCTTTTTTATAAAGTAAAAATCTATGACTTAATACTATCATAAATATATATATCTGATAAGTGATAGGTTATGGGTTTGAATTACATTCGTTTGTTACCCATATTTGCAATATGAATATTAATTTATAATATTTATTTCACTAGATTATTTAGATAAATAACGGCGTTAAGTTACGCTATCAAATAACTTTTAATTTATTAGTAAGTGAAGAAATTATTAACGTTTACATAAAGATACTATGTAGGTATAAATAAATGTTTATACTGGAACTAAGAATTTAATCACCTAGAAAGCACCCCAAAACTACTCGGATGTTAAACAATTCACATAGCGTCAGTGACACATGGCCCGTGTACCGTATAGTACGGCCGTTCCCGCGAATCTTCCTAAATAATTCTGACACTACTGACGCCCCCGCTGCCCATCCCCCGATGTCCAGAAACTAGACGTACCCATAATGGGGACAAAACCGCTAATGTATCTCCTAAACTGCACCTTTTTATGCTAACGAGGGACCTATGACCACTATTGTGCGGAACAAATGATACATTTTACATAAAAATATCCTTTTATGAAGCGTAGGGGTATTTTTTTTTGAAAGGACATCATATTGTCGTTTCTTTTAACGTGGTTGGTTGTGGTCAGGTTTGTATGAATTATGTGATATAATAGAAGGTTGTTAAGAGATCAAAACTTGGAAAGGCAGTTTAATGATATATTATTGTAAACTTGACTATTTTGGTAGTGAAAAGAGTTTAATGAAAATCTTGCTAGTACTTTAGGGAGATTTACGGTATTCATTTTTTTACATCATAAATGTTAAGTGCTCTAAAAGAGGAGTGGTTCAATTAGGGGTTAGTTTTATTGCAAAAATGTAAAATAGGAGATAATAAATTATTTAATATACTTATGCAATATCCACCAACCTAAATAACCTAACCGATATATTATTTAAACGATTGAAAGCAAAATGATTCAATAATAACTTTGATATGCTTTAGTTTAAAATTATAATTATTAATTCTCTCATTAAACATTTCTCGTTAAAATATGCTACTTGCCAACTGGACGCATAGTACTTCAAACTACGAAACGGATTTTCAAAGGGAAGCCGCGAGCACACTAGTATTAACAATACATTTTTTTAAATTATAATTAATCAACAAAACCCAAATAACATCACTACAAAAAAAACGCTAAAACGAATATATTGGCCAGTCGTGGCGCAGCGGCACGAGGTGTGACTATAAAACCGACTGGTTGTGGGTTCGATCCCCACTCGAGGAGATGAAATATTTACTTAAATTTATATTTCCATTTCTTCGCTCTGGTGTCGAGGTAAAGCGCGGCGTTGAGTTCTGCTACTCAACACGCAATGCCTCCAGAATTCGGCAGAAAGTGGGAGTGTCTTAGCACTAGGTTCCCTCTGCCTACTCTGCTGCTTGCGGGATACAGCGTGAAGCTGATTTTAACTAATATAACAAAAATGTAATTGCCGACAAAGGGCCTAACTAAAATAATAAATTACTCTCACATATCAAGCAATTTAGCAGACAGTACGAGGCACGGGAAGCGAAGGGAAGGGAAGGGAAGACGTTGACTTTTCAATTAAGCTGGATCCGATTCCGACAAGTTCGATTAATCAATCGCAGCGTTTCCGAATCGATGGTGATGGCGAGGGCTTTGGGAATGTGGCGTGTACGCGCCAATTACCAGATAATGCTTTTTGATGTTAACATGTTTGTATTTATTTGTAGGTATAATATGTGTTTTGTGTAGGTTAGAGGTACAGTGAGTGAATGTTTATTATGAAATCTTGGGAGGTTTGGGATTGTTTTGGGGGATTTAACTCTTATTTTGGGTAGATTAAAAATTAAGATATATAGATCATTAATATACAGATATGATTTTATTAGCTAGAGGCGTTCGTGGTGTAATGGTACAGCATCTGACTATAAATGCGATAATTGTAGGTTCGATTTGGCGGCGTTGTATTCTGCAATTCGACACACATTGTTTTAAAATTCGAGATGTTTGAAGTATGGAGTGTTTTGAAATTAGGTTCTCTCAATAGGTTGTCTAATAGTAGGAGTAATAAGATTTATGAAGTTCTTGATTCTGACAAACGCGTCCCCCTGGTTGTGTAAAAAAGTAAGATAACGATCAATTTCCTTTCACCAGTTATAACCTACTCAAAGACATTCAATCTTAAACAAATTTAGATAAAACTTACAAATAAATATACGTCAAAATGCAAAACTATTATAATAACAAATTCTTGTAATTACTATAAATATATAATGTTTAGTTCAAGTATAACAATGCCTGTCACCGTTAATACCAAGCTTACTAATATATTCTATGAAAAAAAAAAAAAACATTTTCTATTTCTTTTCCACATTCTATTTCTCTCCGTTCAAGACTCTAATCAACAAAGTAGTTCAGTATCAACCTGTCGTGCGTCAGTATTTGCGGTGGTCGGATTGTCGGTCGCATTCGCCCGTTGCGTTCACTGCTGTGGCTACCGATGATTAGCAAAGGCTGTGGCCCGTTGCGCTTGCGGTATACATTGTAAATGTTTTATATTAGAACATTTGAAACTAATTGTTAGAGATTTCTATACTTATAATAAATAATACATTATGTACAGTGGGATTAAATTATTTGTTTATTTCTTAGTAGTACTCGTTTGACTATTTTTCCGTTCTCTCCGACTATCTCGCTAGGTATACAGCGTGAAGCTATGTTAAGTTAAGTTACTTCTTTGACAGTGTGGATATGGTTGGGACGATATTAAAATACACTTATTTTCTTAGCTCCACGCTGTATACCGCATAAAGCTGGGTAGTCAGAGGCAGAAGCAGCTTCACCTTATCAAAGCTAAGAAATGTAAATAATTAATTCTTCGAACGACTATCAAACCCACAACTACTATAGAACTATACTTAGCTCAGTGGTCAGAGCACCTAGTCGGTTTCCAGGAGTCCCGTTACGTTTAAACGTTTATACGTTTTCTAAATTAGTATTTTTCTTTTCTAGATGTGGATTAACACTTTAAAAATGTTAAAAATAGTATAGAACTACTATGGAATACAAAAAAAATAGTTGAAACAATAACTATTCTATTATACTTATTTAGACCTGCAACCTCATAATCGTCAGATCAGCCCTCAAAACGCCTGCGGCGCGATGCAGAAGCGATTAGATTAATAACCACCGCAGAGCAAGCCCGTAGCCGACAACGCGACGGTTTTATAAGGACAATGTTATTTGTGAATTTTAAGTGATACGATTATTTTATTTTTAGAAATGTAAAATATTATTTATATTTTACTTATTTATTTAGAAAACGTATAAAAATTTTGAACGTAGCGGGACTCGAACCCGCGCCTCCTGGCGTAGCGGAATTTTGTAAAAATCTCCCTACAGAGATGCTGACAACATAAATAAAATGTAACAAGCGTATAAAAATTTCGACACCTGATGAGAACGTATGGCTTAGTGGTCAGAGCGCCTGGTCGGTTCCAGGAGGCACGGGTTCGAGTCCCGCTACGTTCAAAATTTTTATAGGTTTTCTAAATAAGTATTTTTCTTTCCTAAGTTTGGAATAACACTTAAAAAAAGTTAAAAATATATTTTACTTTCTTTTACGATACACAATTTAAATTTAAAGTTAGTATTTAAATAGATTTTTTTTCTATCTTTTACTTTAATAAGTTCTGTCTTCGACTGACCGACCTACTTACTGCTTATGTATGACGCGGAAATAATCTGTGAGGCCGTCGTGGCTTAGGGGCATATGTAACTGTAAGCGCAACGATCGCGGTCCCGAGTCCCGCTCAAGGGTATTAATAATTTTGTTTTTCTCGCTCTGATAACAAGACAAAGAGTCGAAGGTCCGCCACTCAACATGCTATGGCAGAAAAAACGGGGGAAACGTGGGGAAAGGAGTGTCTAAGCTAGATTTCATCTGCCTAACCCTGTTATGCGAAATATCGCTGTATTCCGCATAGCAAGTTATGACTACTTGTTATCTTTGTTACTATACAATACATCGGATAATTATAACCGTCGTAGCGCAGAGGCACAGGGCGTTCGACTGTAAACGGGACGGTTGTGAGCTCGATTCCCACTTGAGGGAATTAATTATTTTCATTTCCTTGCTCTGGTAACAAGACAAAGCACCAGTTTTCCACCACTCCAACACACTATGCCTCAAAAAAGGAGAAAGGAAGTGTCTTAATGGAGAATAGAGTTTCTTACCAATGTTCCATCTGCATTCCCTGTTATATCCAGAACACAGCCTCCAGCTAAAAAAAAAACAATATGCCAGTAGTGTCAATTCATAACGAAAATCATGCGGACAAACTTCCAAATAAGCTTTATAAGCTTTAATATGTATATATTTTTCTATAAAACAACCTCTACTTTAAAATACTAATACACTTCAGATTTATTATAATCTAATCGCAAAATCAGTCTTAAACGTGCACTAAAATGAAACAGCAATGGTCGGTACATCACAAGGCTCGGGGCAGGACGCGACTGCGGTTGCGGTCAATTGCAATATACACGATTAAATTAATAGCTGCCAGTGCTGAACGCTTTTAGGATACCGATACCGATGCTTCTAAAACTATATATTGGTCGAAATTTATTTTGATTACACGCTCTCGATTAGTTGGAGCTCTGTGTTACATATACGAGTATGTGATTGTGTTTCGGATAGCGTTTTCGGTATGATATGGATGGGAGCGACATTCTCGAAAATGAGATTTTGTTAGTTTATTAGATATATTGTCGAATAGGATACCACTCATCACTGTATCAGCTCACTTGTGTAGCTGGATAGGCAGGGGAAGTCTAGTGTTAGGACACTCCGCTCCCCCTTTTCGCTGAATTCTGGAGGCATTACGTACGTGTTTATTGGTTGACTAATTTGCATATAATATAACAATATGTTATATTATATGCAAACTGTTGCAGGCGAAGCCGCACGTGGGATGCTAGTTAGATATATAGATTTTACCTACAATGAAATACAAGAAAGGAAGGAAGAAATCGCAACCAGATGTAGATATATTTCTTACTACAAACAAGATAGCTAGACTAGAAGGACGTCGTTATATTAACAAGTGGCAGACCATTTATATGATTGTAATGTAAATTCATTTATATGTAGCGCTAGTCTTCGCATATTATTACGATTTATAAAATACTGAACTGGAAATACAGTAAATTTAGTTTATATATAAAAAGAATAAAAATATGAAAAGATCGTGAAATAATTACATGAATCTTAAATTTAGCTAATTTAAAATAATATAGAAATTTTATTACTTTCCCTATAAATGTAATATGAATGGGAACTCATTCATCAAAAAGATAGATGCTTAAGAGGTGTTTTAACTTTACGCTCTATCCCGCTTTTTCCCCACGTACCGTCTAATTTTTGAGACAATGCGTGTTGAATGATGGAACGAAAACCAAACGAAAACGAGAAAACGAACCCCCACTATCCAGTCCGCAACGAGGGCCTCAATAAATGGTATTTTTGATAATTATATATTTTTTTATATTAGAAAATTTATTTACATATGTAAAATATGACTTAAGATCATAAAATTTTCTAGTTTATTGAACTGAAATATCTTTTATGTTAAGATGTAACTATTGTATAATCTGCGGCTTACAAAAGGCTAACTATGAAAGGATGCTCAATTAACCACCGGCTGTACTCACTGGCTCTGATTGTGATTAAATTTTGTACATTGATTTACCTTAGAGGTAATTTAAAGCTCCATAACCAAGACTTAAAAGTCTTACAGGACTTTACTGTAAACGTGACGGTTGTGGGTTCGATTCCTACTCTGAAGGAAATATTTCATAGTATCATTTCTTCGCTCTAGTAACAAGTCAAGGCGTGGCGTTGAGCCTCAAGAATTCGGCAAAAAATGGGGAACGGCGTGTTTTAACACCCAGATTCTCTCTGCCTATTCAGCTCTACGTACGGACACAGCTTAAAAACTTCTTAGTGACGTAAAATCTTGTGTTACTGTAAACGTGATGGTATAAATAGGTTGGATTCCCACGCGGCTGATATCTATTTTATAGGTACATACATACCTTTATGTAGAAAAGCGATAAGGTGATGAGAATATTCGTAAAATAGATTTAATACTCACCCATAGGATCGTCTTCATTGATAACAACAGTCCCGAAGCTGAATTTCTTAAACTTTCCTTAATAACCAACGGCCAAAATTATATAAAAAAATATATAAGCAGAGCCGCAAAATTATATCAGTTATATACAAAACAAACAATTAATTTGGCTACACACACACACGCATGTACATACATATAAATACAAACACATACATCGACTAAATAGCTATTTACTGTAACAGTGCATTTGACAGCAGTCAGAATCACGACATCAGGATAATCGATAGATAAAATTTCAGGGTAATTTCCAGGATTAGTGATGCTCTTTAATCATCAATGATGTCTGTTGGAACTATTTCGACTAACTATTCCATTTCAGATTAGTTCGTGTAATGTTTTTAGTGTTTGTTTGTCGAATGTTAGGTAAAATTAATCTAGTGTCAGTAATGAATTAGTATATATAGTAGCGTTTATTGGCGGAATTCAACGCCGCGCTTTGTCTTGACAGAGTGGAAAAATTAAAATAATTCATTTAACGATTGTAGGTCTCAGACAGATGACCCATTGCGCTACAATGGCATCTAATTTTATATCAAATATTATCGAACTATAATGTCTTTTTCTAATTGGTAACACAAAAAGTACTGGTAAAATAAAAAAAAAGAACAAAATAATAACAGTTCCTCACTCAGTGACTAACTTCAAAAAAATATATATACCAAAACCCATAAAGATATTTCTTTTACACGCCTCATTCTCATCACAACTCACATAAACCCAAGCCATCAAAAACCAGTAAACCGTTAAAGAATATGAAATAGCTTTACAAATCAAATTGTCGTTTAGATCCAATCTGCATACGCTAATACATCAGTGACATACGATAGGTAGTGTGAGAATTGACCAGACATTCTTTTAAGATTATCTTGACAAATTGTTTTAGTGACCCTTACAGCTATTGAATTAAGGCTTATTAATGACTTAGAAATTGCATATATACAAGTTTTTGATTGGAAGGCTATAAATTTCTTGGTGATTTTGTAACTCGTTTTATTATGAAACTTAATATTCACACGAGTTTCTCACTATCGCATAAGAATATTTGTAATGTTTATGATAATGGTCTGTGGAATTTTCAAGCTGAATTAGGTTATGTAGTAATTATTGATATTATTGTGATTATTTAATATGAATAATTATTTCATTTTTTGTTTTAATACACAAAGCGTGGTGTTGACATCCGCCAATCATTACGCAATGTATAGACTCTTGTGGAAGTGGAGAACGGAGTGTGTTGACACTTGATTCTCTCTGCGTATCTAACAATTAATTGAAATTTAATAATAGATTTTTTTTAAAAAAGGAAATTAGCACCTATCAAGCTAATCACCACGATGATGCTCCCCACAATTTATAAACATATATAATAAAGTGTTTTAACATGCACTAACGATTCACCTAATATAAAACATAACTGGTTCAAAATTGGGTCAATCCCGGAGGGCACGAATGGGTTTGGCACAAAACACGCCAGCCCTTATCGCCACGACAAATGTGCGTGTTTAAGGCCGCAATGAATTACATCAACAACGGACGTAAATCAGCTGATCACATCATAACGCTGTGTCGTGTTTCCACCAAGTGTGCCAGAATATTATATATTAGGTATATGTTGGTATATTTTATATATATACAAAAAGGTTAACTTTGTTAGATATATCTGAATATATATTTTGGAACGTTAAATATTATGTTTTAGTATACTTTTGTTAAAGGTTTTTGGTAGTCTTATGTCATATCACGTTAGTTCTAGATATATTTTCAGTTCTAAAGAAAGAATTCGTCTAAAACGGTGGTACTGTACCGGTGCCGAGCCCATGGTGTTGCAGGATGAGCATAATAATAAGCTTTATTTGACGAAAATTTATTTAACAGATTGTTATTTTGATTGTTGATAAAAACAGACTCTATAATAACGTTATTTTATTACTATTAGGTAGTTTAATTGAATTTCACCATACCGTACCATAGATTGTAGATACTTAACTATATATGAAATTTCATCTCAATCTTCGTTAAGAAGATTGCTTTTAAAGAGTTTCGGGATAAGATCGGATGTGCTGAGAGGTGCAAAGGTCAATGAGGTTCGTGACCTTGTATTGTTATCACTCCACAACACTCAAAATCGCCCGTTGTCGTTCGAAAGTGTTACTTAGAAATAATTTTAGAATATATATTTTATAAGATTTTTGAGTGTTACGACGTTTTTTTGAAGATATTTTTCTTTGTGCAAAGTTTTTTTGTTTAGATTATTGTATAGACTGGTCTGCACTTATAAAAATTAAAAAAAAAAACATTTTAATTGCCACTACAAAAATCTTGAATATATCTATTCTTTGCTATTCTTACATAAACCTTCCCACCTAAAATGTATTCTGTAGGATACAGCGCAAATCTTAAAAAAAAAAGAATTCCTTCTAATAGACATAAAAAAACAATAGGATTAATAAAGCAAATATACCAAAAAAATTACCCTCCAAACATCCCGAAACCATATCTACTCATATCTACTACCATTAAGATAAAATCAGCAATTCACAAAATGTCCATCGGAGCCCACACAACGGACTTTCGGCGGATTAATTAGAATTCCGCGCCCGTGAATTGAATGGTGTTTCATCCGATAATAGTCTGTTATGATCCTAAAGCATGTAATATTCGAATGTGATTTACGATGTGCAGAATTGAAATGCCTGTAGTGTTGTGTGTATTGTGGTAAAACAAACAGCTAGTGATGTGATGATGTGCCTTTGATTTTCGTTCATTTCGTTCGTTTCGTTCGTTTCGTTTTGACGTTGGTTTAAGAATACTGTCCGAATGTTACCTCAGTCTATCTTACACTTAGAGCAAATCTCGCTTAAGAGCTAACTTAGGTTAGCTCTTAAGCGGGATTTGTTTTTTTTGATTGCTCTAACTTGGTTAGCCAAGGACAACACCACATAGCACGCAATGTGTCAAAGAGTAATAATGTTACCGTAGCGTTTGGCGCTCCGTTCTCTCTGACTACCCCGCAAGGGATAAAGCGTGAAGCTAAGTAATAATGTAGTGTCTTGACACTCGGTTATATGCGTACTCACCTAAAGCCTGGCCTATACTGTGGACTGCGGAGCGAAGCAGTTTCAAGAGTAAACTGCATAGATCCTTGTATTTCTACCAGTAAATAGCCGGGTGGAAAGGACTCAGCGAGCGGGTAGAGTTGAAATGAACTCGCTCACTTCTGGGGAGCGGAACGAAATAATTAGAAAATACAAAACTCTTTGTTGGTGGAAATGTAAACGTATTTTCCATGGAGTCCATTTCGCCTAAGCATTACTCGTTCATTTCGCTTTCGCGCTGAAAACCGGGCTTAAATGTGGGATACAACATAAAATAAGTATATTTTCGTAGCACCACCCGAGCCTTCACATTCGCATTCTACATACTAAAAATACCATCGAAACACCTGTAAAAATTATATAGTAGAACATTTTAAAAGTAATGGTTACACATAAAACAATATACCCTGTATTTACAACCTAATAAAAATATTAAATACGTACAAAACGCGATATCCATATATACGGAACAATATTTTCTTTGATATTACTCTATAAAGTGAACCATCTTAACTCCAATGTCTGTATATAACTTGATATACTTCGTGTAATAATCGTTATGCGAATGTACTGTAGTGGGCTGAAGTGGTTATGTCTAAGTTGGCCCATATACTAGTGCTCAAATGTAAATATACTATAAATTATAAGATATAAATGATTCAATAATATAAATAATTTGAGGCTGTCGCAGCGGCACAGCTACTATAAACGGGACGGGGGTTTGATTCTCATTCGGGAAAATTGAAATGATTTTTTTAATTATTTTTGTTGTTTTTTTCAATGAAATTTCATTTTCTCTATTATGACGATATGACGTGTGTGTGTTTCGAAAAGTTAGTTAGTTGGGGGAAGTGTGGGGAATAGTGTCTTAATATTAGGTGCTACTCTGCCTACCCATATGTGGGATACAGCGTAAATCTATAATAAAACATAGACAATTTTGAAAAGCAAAATCATAATAAAAGCTAGATTTTTAAAAGATAGACGACCAAAATTAGTTTTATTTCACAATTAGTTTCTACACAAACTTCACATTCAACGGCAAAAGTATAAGACAGTTCTTATACTTTTACTGCCGTTCTTTGCCTACAACGCATAGTTCAATTTATTTCTTATAATATTTTTTGATAACGGTAAAATCGGGATAATTTAATAAAAAAAAATTGTTCAAATTAAATTTAAAAAATGTAATCATATTTTATTGTACGACATTATTAAATAAGTCACGGCCGTAGCTGTATACTGCTGCAAATGTTAGATCGTAAATGATATAACGTAAAGTATATATGAACTTTATTATTCCTACCGTCTCTTTATGACGCGTATAAATCTTAATCGATGCAAGCGATTGCAACTGTAAGAAAATCGAACCATTTTATGACTTACAAATGTTTTTAAATCGCGGCGTTGAGTTACACAATCAACAAACAAGGTTTCAAATTCGAACGAAAAGCGAAGGAAATAGTGCTGTAGCCCTGGTATGAGGGATAAAGCGTGAAGATGAAAAAAAAACCGTAACCGTAGTCCTTTGATATAAATTGAATCGTTACTGTAGCAACATACATTAATAGAAATATCGGCAGTATTTATTTTATCGTGTTATGCATCTCCATACTATGCAAAGTCGGCAGAGTTCCATACTTTTCTTCTAAGTATAAACTGTATCAGTTATATTACGGTACACAACGCTGCACTTTATCTAACTTAATAATTGGGAATTCGAACTCACAACCATAGTGTGTACATTCAACACGTCCTAATTACGCCACTATAGCATTAACATAACATGTAATTTATTAAGGTAATATTCTTACAAATTAACAATTTCAACATAGAAAATTCCCCACTTTCGTATTCTATTAGAAATTCCTAGGCATGTTTGCAATCTTAACCGTGCAGTGAAGGTGCACTTAGGTACCCTTATCTTCTTTTAGAAGATTTTGCGTTGCCCTGCATTAATAGCATAAAACTACCCATGGCTAATAAACGTATTTCAGTATTTTTGTTTAGTTTTTTGTTTGTGGCTCGTTATTTAAACTCAAATGTTCAATATAAAGCTAAATTAGCAGTTGGGGCTTATCCAATTCCTAGCGATAAAAAATTCTATTAGTCCAAGATGGCTGTCATTTTATTCCATATTTAACTTAAAATTCGTGCAATTGACTATATAATAATTTGTATATTTTTGTTTAATTAAGTTTTTTCATAATTTTCTATTTAAAGCGTATATTTCATGGTAATTTTTATTTCCATACGACTAACATGAAAATAAATTTAGAAATAAATTTTCTTACTTAAATCCTGCTGTAGTACCTACTTCCTATAAATATTATAAATGTGAAAGTTTGTCAGGATGGATGTTGTTCCACTTTTGCGCTAAAACTAGATTATTTAGACGAAACCTTACAGTAATAGGTATACCTACACATCAGAATAACACATAGGCTATATTTTATGAAAATATGTTGTATAGTTGAGGTATAATATAATAAGTTAAAGCTAGCGAGGCAGCAGGTTCGTTGTTAGTTTAAAAATAAACATGAATATACTAAAAAAGATTCATTTTAGAAGCCCAAGATACTGTGGCTTTTAATGTATAAATGACGAACCCCGGCCGCCATCAAGCGAATGCAGCTGGCGAGAATGTTTCCTATACAGCTTCGCTAATAATGGCGCAACGAATTATCGTTAGCGTCCCGTACTCATTCTAATAAGTAACAAACACAGAATGAACTCCAAACAAACGTTATACGGTTTACATTTGAACGTCAACACGCAGACGTGACTTCTAAAATACCAAGACCACTGCCCTGTCACTCGCAGGAAGCAACGCACGATGCTGATATTAAAATAAACCCTAGGAAGCATATCATTTTGAGATCCTCGGCAGTTCCAGCCAATGGATATCCAGAAAATATTATTTTATTTTCATTATAACGTGAAAATTCAAAATGATGCGCTGTCAGTGCCACAAGCCAGTTAAATCAGACCGCAAATCTATGCCTATTGTAACCTTTTACTATTTGCAATTTAAAATAAACAGCCACAGCCGCAATGGATTTATGCAAACGTCGAATATACTGTGTTTTTTTTATAGATAAATAGAATTATTTTATAAATTTATTTATGGTGCTGACGAATTATTATCAGGTTTTTTTACTAGTTTGTAAATGTTTCATTTTATTGTCAGTTAGCTTTTGCACCTAGTACTATATGTAGTAAGAATCTTTTGATAAATGAAATTAAATGATATTTAATGGAACTATATAAAAAATGAATTGTCAAAACATGTAAACTTATTTACTTTACAAATCACTTTAAAATATATGCACATCTATACCTTAATATATAAAAATACATATATTTAATACAAAACAAACTCAAATACGATCCAGGCTCTAAGAATCGAGTGTTCCTTTTGAAACCCAACACGGCCGTATCCATCATCGCGAGATGCATTAGTGATTCAATATAGGCGTTCCAGCGCACTCCTCGGCTGCGCTTATCAGCGCCACCACGCGGCAAATCCCTCCTCTGAACGCTATTTATTCCTCATATTCCTCGCGTACTCGGCTTATTGCCCTGTTATCGGGAGTGGATAAATTACTTTATTACAATCTCCCAGGAACCCTTTGGCGGGAGCGCGGGTGCCGCCATTTCGCCACTTGATAGAATTTCCCGCAAAATTCTTATTACAGTGCCATCGTTTTCAAGTGTATTGGGATTATGCAAAATATAGTAAATAAGTTTATAGATTCTATGAGTTTTCGCTGTAAACTATGTAAATGTTATATTCAGATATCGGGCGGGATGATTAGACTTCAGATTTTAGCATACTAAAATATTTTCATTTTGATGGTTATTACTATTTTCAATTTTCTTCAATCAATAAATTTACATAGATATATGATCAAAATTTAAAGAATGTATAAGTGTATTAAAACCACGTAATGTTATAATTTTCTTGCACAAAGAAAAAATATTTATATTAAAAACATAGTTTCGAATATTTCCTGGCCCAATTAAAAAAAAACATGCATTCCCGTTATTTAAATTCCTTCGTATTTTAAAGCCTTTGCAAATATACAGTAAATTGGAGAAGTCACGACGCCAATTTTTTTTTGACATTATGCATTTTCAGACTCTATGTAAATATAATTATTAATAATTAAGTGCCTCCTTTTTTTATCTTTGGATAAATAGTCACAATGCTTATTGCTACAAATACATTTTCTGTTGAAATATTTTCTTAAAACCTCATAACTCAAACTCATCTCTATTAATAACGCAATTTGTTGATGTGGATGACGAAGTGTGTATAATAAATAAATACAATATATAACAAACAGCTTCACGCCGTAGCAGGGTAGACAAAGGGAACCTAGGGGTAAGACACGTCGATCACCACTAACCGTAAAATTTTCGAAGCAATGCGTATTGAGTGATCACAACGAGAACAATTAATAATGAAAACCCCTTAGTGGGAATCGAACCCACAACCATCGCTGTAGCGCGATGCTTGTGCGTCATGAGGGCCTTTAATTAATCAATAATGTTTTAAAATTACAACTATATATTATTGAGGCCAGTCGTGGCGCAGAGGCACAAAGTGTGACTATAAAACCGACTGGTTGTGCGTTCGATCCCCACTAGAGGAAGTGAAATATTTACTTTCATGTATATTTTCATTTCTTCGCTCTGGTGTCGAGGCAAGGCGCGGCGTTGAGTTCTACCACTCAGCACGCAATGCCTTCAGAATTCGGCGGAAAATAGGGAACAATGTCTTAAAACTAGGTTCCCTCTGCCTACCCTACTGTGTGCGGGATACAGCGTGAAGCTATATAATTATAAAACAGCGAGATCACTAATCTTTTAATACCTTTTAAGCAGTTTGCTTAGATAACAAATTCCAAATACAACAGATAGTGTACTAGTTTTAATATCCGGTTGTAGGTTGAAAGTTGGGCTAGGTTTAATCACAAGCCGGTCGCTCCTTAGAGATCAAAGAGCAAGTAATTGAGCTGGCGATTTGCGCTCCATATATCAACGGACGTCAATCACTCGGTTTAATATACTGGTCAATATATCTTGATGTATTGTTTCGAATATAATTGTTGTAAGATTAATTGTGTTGTTAACTTATTATTAAAATCAAATCAGCTTCACGCTGTATCCCGCACATAGCAGGGTAGGCAGAGGGAACCTAGTGTTAAGACACTCCGTTCATCACTTTCTGCCGAATTCTGGAGGCATTGCGTGTTGAGTGGCAGAACTCAATGCCGCGCTTAACCTCGACACCAGAGCGAAGAAATCGAAATATAAATTTAAGTAAATATTTCACCTCCTCGAGTGGGGATCGAACCCACAACCAGTCGGTTTTACAGTCACACCTCGTGCCGCTGCGCCACGACCGGCCTTATTTTCCACTTTGCTTCAAATATTTAATTCTAAAACACAATTTAAAAAATATATATTTAAATAAATATATTAAATACCCTCAAATTACAACACAACCCTATTAAAATCATCATTCTCTAATTATATGATAATTGAACCAATCAGCTGAACACAACAACATTCACAATCGCAATATCTACACTCTCACCGTTACATTAAATTATATTTGGCTCCCAAATACCTTATCGACGTTAAACACCGCCTACAAAATACAACGTTATTCCCTCAAATGGACACCCCAATTAATTATTACTCTAAAAACCCTTTTAACCCTGTTCCAGCAAACGTAACGCCAGAGTGGTCATCTATCTTTATAAGTAAGGGCTGCATTAGTGGGCTGCGGGCCTTCATTAGAACTAATCTACTTAGTAACAGAAACAGTGATCGTTATGGCTGCGGCAACTATATAATAGTGTATCCATACTTCCAGAGTAATGCGGAATCTTAATGATTTTGGTTGTAAATTATATTTTTGTAACAATATGGATAAACTGTTTATTGTAACGGCTTTTGATATTATTAATAAATCAGCTTCACGCTGTATCCCGCACACAGCAGGGTAGGCAGAGGGAACCTAGTATTAAGACACTCCATTCCCCACTTTCTGCCGAATTCTGGAGGCATTGCGTGTTGAGTGGCAGCACTTATCGCTACGGTTTGCCTCGACACCAGAGCGAAGAAATGGAAATATAAATTTAAATAAATATTTCATCTCCTCATTCGAGTGGGGATCGAACCCACAACCAGTCTTTATAATAATATTATTTTGAAGTCTTTATTAGGCAACCCGACTATGAAATCATGTAAAAATGTAAATTTTTGATATAAAGATACTTAATTTGAATTTTTCATGAGAATATAGATTTCGTCATCCTCTTTTCTTTCTGGGACGATATAACGTAGTCCTTAACTTTATTTTGACAAGCTTTCGAAACAAAAGCAATAAAAAACAATAAATTCTAGGAAAGCAGTTGTAAATACTATAAAATCGTACGCCATTAGTCTAACGGGTCAATTTGAATAACCTTAAAGTTTCGAATGTTCTAGAAGAACATGAACATCAACGTTGAAACTCAGTACTAAGTTTATAGGTTTAAAACTTCAATTCGCATTTACATAAATACAGCTTTGTATCCCGGATTGTAATAGACAGCCGTTTACTTGATGTTGCTTGTTTGCTCGTTGCAAACTTTGGTCTCTGTCGGATCTACCTATTGATTGGGGGAACTTTTTATGATATTGTATTTTCGTTATCAAAATTTTGGTAAATATTTATTAAATTCGATACGGAGTTGCATATTTTTATTAAAAATCCGCATATTAAAATACTACCTGGCGTGACGCAGTGAGACGTGTCTAAATTACGCCCCCTATTGCACGCAACGGTTGTGGGCTTAAACCGCATGGGCCATGTTTATATTAAAAATATATTATATATTTTTTATGCGTTCTCTTTTTAAACGTGCTGCGTTTGATATTATAATGAGTAAAGTTTATTTATTATATATACGCCAATGGGTATATGCAAGAATTAACAACTAGGCCTTCTTTATTCTTCTTTTTTTGCTACGGGGAAAAAATATCATAGTCAAGATGGTGTAAACTCAAATAATACTTCCGCTGAAACTTTACCAGTTGAATGGAGAACCAAGGTATAATTGGCTCTCTTGTAGAATATCCAAATGGTACATTGCCTTTTAGATAGAGGAGGAGTGGTAAATCCCAATCCCTTCCTATCCCTGCTTCGCCTCGACAAATTAGATTTAACTTTATAAATTTTTATATGAATAAGACAACAATATTAAGTCTTCAGATTTAAACATATTTTTATTACCCTTTTACCTACTTTTAACATAGATAGAGAAATTGATAGAGAAATATATTATTGCGATTTATACACGCCCCAATTCTTCGTATAGCGGAGCCCCGTCGGCCGTCATTAACGACGTCGATCTATCTCGACGGCGTTCCCTTCGGCGGTGTTGGGCCATTTTAATAGGATAATATTTTAGTGCGTGGCTACAAACTACAGCTAAAACAAACATTGTATGTCATTCTTTCATTTCGTATTCATTTCTTTCATTTCGTATTCATTTCTTTCATTTCACAGCATCCCGCATAAAGCGGGGTAGTTAGAGGGAGGTTGCCTCTAACTACACCGCCCCCCCCCCCCTTTTTCCCCAATTTTCGAAATATTGGCTGTTGAGTAGTGAATCTCAACGCCGCGCTACATCTTGTTACCAGAACCAAGAATTGAAAATATATGTATTTCATATTGTAATGAATTATTGCGTTGTCGCTGCGTCACGACAGCCTATCAAATTATAATGTACATAGGTAATATGTAACATATTAAATATTATGAAAATGATTTGTCAATATTTGTTTAGGAATGTGTGTTAATTATTTGGATAGTTTTATTGAAATAGGTCGTTTAATATTTGTTTAGTATGTGGTACAGTATGTAGCTTACCGCACGCTGAAGGGTAGGCAGGGGGGCACAATTTTCAACAGTAATACTAAAAGGGATTAGATTAGGCAGTTGTGGCGGAGTAGCACAGCATTTGACTGTTAAAGATTCGATTTCCACTCAGTGGAATGAATTTCATTTGGTTGCTCGTTTGCTTGAAAGAAAAAAAAACCCTTGTAACACTAAATTGCCTCAGCCTACTCTCCAAAATGCAATGAAATATAAATTTAAGTAAATATTTCATCTCCTCGAGTGGGGATCGAACCCACAACCAGTCGATTTACAGTCACACTTTGTGCCGCTGCGCCACGACTGGCCTTAAAATAAGAATCTGTAAACAGATTTTTCACAAAAAGCTTTATTATTTCAAAACCATATTCGTTATTTATGCAAAATTAACATGCAACATATATTATACTCTATGTATTTATCCTGTTTATATTTTAATTTATTCTGTGTATGAATGGATTATAGTAATTACAAATCGGGCTATTAATTATTATCAATTTAAATCTTACGAAATTAGTGTCACGCGTCGCAGTAAATTCATATGTATATATATATATATATATATATATATATATATATATATATATATATATATATATATATATATATATATATATATATATATATATAATAATTGAAATGGATAAAGAAGAAAAATATTTTAATGAATTATGAAATTTCTCGTTTATTATTAGGCCTTTGTGAAAAAACAAACTTTCATTACAAAAAATATGTCGCTTTTATCAAGGCTCAGGTTCTCGAGTTAGATATGGATAGAAAACGGATTGTCTTATTTATAGATACTCTCTGAATACCTTGTTAAACAATAATTAACATTTTTGAAGTGTTACTCTACAATTAGAAAAAGCAGTATTGAGGAGAGCATATTTAATTCTCGTTAGGTCAAAATATTTGTACACATTACAAAATATAATTTTATTTACTCTATTTTTAGAAGGTTAAATAAAAATTGATTATAGAAACACAGATCAAACGTACAACAGAATTATACAACCGAATGCATGTTTCGCTTAACGGCCGTGAACAAGATCACTCGACATAATTAACGTCTACACTGAGTTATTTACGCTCCCACATGTCTCGATGAGGCCGGGGAAGGTGCCGGGGACGGGGGACGGGGACCGGGGTGCCTCACCGATTGACACGTTGAAATATTTGTAAATGTACTAACAATGTGCTAAATGTGAATTCGAATCCTAATTAGGGTGGATTTGAATACATAATATGTGATGACATTTTATCACCTACTTAGATATTTGCTTGGTGTAAGGGCAAAACGCAGCAGTACCTTTTGACATGCAGCGCGCATTGCTTATAGGTTGACACTTTCTTCCAGTTATCTCTCTCTAAGAAATAGAGATAACTTACCCACCCGAATTCATTTAGTTAATTTGCGTAAGTCAACGCCACGCTTTGTGTTACCCGAGAAGAAAAATTTGATTAATATATGCAACAAAGGTTCATCATCAGTGAAGATATATATGTGTGTGTTTCGACCTCCCGTATATTTTCTATAGTCAACTTGGCATTTAAGAAGTTATTAGTGATCGACGCTTTAATTACAACGAATAAAGGATCACCTTCAAAATCTATAGAATACGTAAATTTATAACATTTTACTTATAATTACAAACATATAATACATTATATTTATTAATATTATTGAGCAAACAAGTTTGTTTAATTTTAACTACTGGTCTGATTTGAAAAAAAAACTTTTTTGGTGTTCCATTCTAGAATCTAGATAATATCATTCAGAAGGCTATAGACCTTATTACATCACGTTAACAGTATCGATGTATCCAACTGTTCCTACGATCAGAGTTACCTTCCACACTTACAATATTTCAAATGGGTCATTCACAACTCTTACTTATTTCTATTTGTCCACGCAAGCAAAGCCGGAGACAAGACTAGTATTCGTATACAAAACTAGCTTAAACCTACTTAAATCTTGTTTTATTTGTCTGTTATTTACATTATATACATACATATGTATACGCCATTAAATGCATTCGTTCCACATAACGGCGAGGGACAAGATACTCGACATAATTAAACGTCTACATTGAGTTATTTACGCGATCGTATGTCTCCTATTCGAATGGATGCGAATTTAACTCGTTATACTAATCGATATGTCAAAATATGACCAGTAAAAGAAATCGATTATTCTTAATTAAAATTTTTAAGTTCGCACTTCGTTCCCAATTTTCCGGGGAATTCCGGAGGCATTTCGTGTTGAGTGGGGAACGAAAGGTCCTAACACTAGGTTCCCTCTGCCTACTCTGCTGTGTACGGGATACAGCGTGAAGCTGATTTTATTTTGAAGTTTATATATTGAGGGATACAATTACGAGTTTATTTATTTATTTAAAACGACAAGTTGCGAGTTGCAAATATATAATTCAGTTACCTAGAACGCTGGAAACTGCTTCCTTCAATTCTGTTAATACAATATGCATTTATCTTTAGATATATAAAAGGTAAAAAATCAGAAATGTTTTACATATTTAGGTTAATTTTATATAGTGCTTGTTTCATATTTGCATATTTTAAAACAAAACACGCTTAAAGAAAGTCAAATCACTAATTTAAATTTTTTAGTAAACATAATTTTTATAGTTCCTTCTTAATACCTACAAACATTACAATACCAAAGTTTTTAAAGGAAAACGAGATTATTAAGCAAATAATAGTTAAAATCGCGTTACCTCATTTTATTACATTGTTTTTGCGGTTTTTAAACCATTTTTATTGCGTTTTGCAGTTTAAACATTATTTTCCTAGGTATTATAACGAGATGAGTTTAAATATTTTAAGAAATTTAAAATAGTAATGGCCGTGGAATAAAAACATAGAATCAACAAAGTCAACGTTGCATTGTAACTAAATTGCCACGAATATATATCACACAGCTTATCTGTATGCGTTACAGACTTTTAACTCGCGACAAAAGCTGTAATATGGTCTTGCTTTAAGGATATCTTATTTTCAGTTACGCTATGACATGTTGTTATATTAATTGTGTGGTGCATTTGGAGTTGGCACATGTCTGCTGGCTGTGAGTTCAAATACTGACTTGGTAAACTAAAATGGTATACCTAAATTAATAATTTATTTAAGGGCAGTGGTGGCGCTGGGTCACAAGTATGCGACTGTCAAAGCGATAGGTTGTGGGTGCGACTCGAGGAAATGAAACATTTAATGTTTTCATTTCTTCGTTAAGGTAACAAGACAAGTTGCGTCGTTGGGTTCCGCATCTCAACACGTAATGCTTCCAGAATTCGGCGGAAAGTGGAAAACGGAAGTTTGGTAATGGTAAGGGAGCGTTTTAGGTTAGGCTAGGTTCCCAGGTTCCTTATGCCTACTCTGCTTTGTATGGGATAAAGGGAAAATGAAATATATTGTGTTTTTCTTCATAATTTGGTTAAATTTAATGACATTGAATAAGCACTTTCACTCAACACGCAAGGGTTCTTTATGTATGTAAAAGAGAAGTCATAAAACAGAATAAAACTTTATTCTCTCTCCGCTCTCACTTCTCCTAAATATTTTCTGCTTATTCATATTATGTTTCTTTTCTTTCTTATAATAATATTAAATTTCAATTTGAACATTAACAAAGTTTCAAAACAACAAAGTATCGACCCCGCAACTTACAATAACACACTGTCGACTACAAATATAAAATACGCAACGTTTCCACGGCGCAGCAAACACCAGTTTTAATTAAAAACGTATCGTTAGAACTTAGTAACTCTAACTAGTAAGCAACAAATTAACTTAGTTCCCGTGCAGTCCGAGGTTTATTTTTCATTTCTGTCAAAGTAAACGTGCATTCATGCCGGTAAAGAAACAAGCTTCAAAGCAAACACACGCTAGGTCGCTCATGCCCCGTGCCTCCTCTATTTGATTTAGCGTTTTTAGGGTTCCGTATCTTAAAAGACAGATAGATAGAAACGACACCAGGAACGATACTAGGATCACTTTGTGGGGCATCTATCTTTCTGTCAGTCTGTGAAGACTCTTTTTCTCAAGAACGCCCTGAGGTATCTAGCTGGAATTAATATTAAATGCTCTGGACTACAGTCTCTTAGAGCACAAAAAAAATAAACGTTTAAGTCAATGCAATCAGACTATTTAGCCTCTTATGCTTAATTTTTGCATATTATTACGCAGAAAACCATTACAAATTTATATTTGTCGTTCATTTCCTACAAACTGAGCGCATATGCCCGCAAATTTAACCTTGTAAAATTTTATAAATTTTACATCCCTTTGACTTTTAATCATAAAATTAAAATGGAATCCTCTGTCCTTGAATCCAACTCGCACTTGACGGATTTTTTTAAGGTTTTTAATCACCAACATTTTCGTGACTGCATCACTTAGGTACATGCGGGGCACGAACGAACCGAGCCTACATTTCATTATAATTTCAAGCTATTGTTATCCGGACCGTTAAGTTTTATTTTCATTACCGGCGTACACGCTACAATATGCAGTATCCAAACAACATAATTTATTTTATATGAATTGAATAATATCGATTTCCGTTAACCAAATTTTTGTTTAACGATCTGGCAACATTAAAATAGCGGCGTAACGGTGACGGCCCCATTTGGTTACAATGTTTGCGGTAACTTGATTACACTGTTTGATGCTATTGCGTCTGCGTTTTATGATGATAATCTAGGATTATAATATTATTCTGTGTGAGCTTTTGATTTGTTATTCTTTTTGTAAAGTTCCATTAATGTTTGATGACATTACAGGAATTAATTTCGCCCTTTACTCATACTCTCTAGCTTTTTTTAGCTTTAAGCCTACGTAAAGCAGTTTAAAAAGAACTTGGGATTAAGACACTCCAATTCACGCTTTAACTTTTATTATTATACGTAAAATTATGTATGTATATTTGAGACCAGTCGTGGCGCAGCGGCACGAAGTGTGACTGTAAAACCGACTGGTTGTGGGTTCGATCCCCACTGGAGGAGATGAAATATTTATTTAAATTTATATTTTCATTTCTTCGCTCTGGTGTCGAGGCAAAGCGCAGCGCTAAATTCCGCCACTCAACACGCAGTTCCTCCGGAAATCAGCGGAAAGTATGGAAGTGAGGAGTGTCTTAAAACCAGGTTCCCTCTGCCTACCCTGCTGTGTGCGGGATACAGCGTGAAGCTGATTTCTTAATTTTTTTTATATTTGGTACATAAAATATATATTCTATAGGTCATATTAAATCATAAATCTATTCATCCAATGCTCTCCTCACTTTATATACAATGTCGATTTTTTCTGTTTACTTTGTAATTATGCACATATACAGAAAGACAATATATAAAGACAATATAGTTAATTTTCACATAAAACTTTTAATATCACTATAGATTGTAGATCCACATTTTATATAGAATAAATAGAATTAATATAAACAAATAACCGATCTATATAAAAAAATCACACATACATACACATCCACGAAAATAATCATAAACAAGTCCAATAAAATCCAAATTATCTCCTGAAAGGTCAATATCTGAGGGAAGCCAAAAAAGCACTTACGCAAGTAAATTACAACGCTAGGCCCGATATTAACACTAGGAAGCCCAAAAAAAGATCGTCCCGGCGATCGATCAGACGGCTACGTCTAACTACTGCTTAATGTAATGTACCGTGATCGATCACACGCTGACATCTGAATCCATTAAACCCTGTCACGGTCATGTCTAATTGATCGCGAGAATTGAAAATTGCAAAAAACGCTAGCTGGGTGGTATGAATCGTTTCGACTTGTTGGTAATTCTGTAGGTGCTTTAAGAATAGTTTTGTTTTAGGTTCACGCTGTATCCCGCATATAGCAGTATTGGTAGAAGAAATTTTGTGTGACACTTCGCTCATCATGAATCGCATGATGGTGCTTTAGTAAGAATTGAACTTACAATCGTCGCGGCTACAGACAGACGCTGTATCGATGTGCCACGAGGGTTTGTTATCTTCTCTACATTTTTCTGTCAAAGAAGATGAGATGATATCTGTGTTATATTTGTCACAACTCTTCACTGTTCACAATACAACAATAATGCTGTTCCCAAATCTCCTTTTATTTCTAAGCGGTATATCTTTTTTTCTATAACGTTCTTTCAAATCATGGTTGAGCCCAAAACAAATACTCATAATATTGTTATCACAGCTATAGAAACCATCATAACTTCTTAACATTTTTAAACTAAACCACATTATTTATTGGTATTAACGAACTTATCTGACTGATCTGATCTTAATTTAAAGCTTAATACATTTCAATCTTTTAAGTAAACATCAAAAATTAAAATTAAATGCTAACAACTTATAAAATCATCCCAATGATATCTATTAGTTGAACCCTAAAACCACTCCAGTCATGATGGAGTGTTTTAATCTGTTATATACGTTATCTGTCGACCGTAACGCAGAAGGGTGCGCGTCTGACCATACATTATACGTGGAAATTGTTAGGTATATATTATAGGTATAATAATATGTATATAGATACAGTGGATACAAAATTGAATTGAGTTGAGTAGAGTTGAGTTTCATCATATTCCGTTTTAAAATAGGATTAAAACTTTCCCTAATTCCGGTTTTTTTATACGTCAAAACATGTTTCATATTTATTAAATACAATATATAATACAACATGTATGGAATTAATGTCTATTGAATGTGATGCAGGATAGCTGCCAGTTAATGTAATAAAATTATATATTATACCATTGACTTTGAAAACAGCAACTGTTGAGTTTCTTGCCGGCTCTTCTCAGCAGAACTGCTTTCCGAACCGGTGGTAGCTTTTCTTTTGTTATATGTTCATTCGACGATTCAAAAGTGCTTATAAGATTTAATTTGAATAAAGAATATTTTGAATTTTCATTTAATACCTAAAGAAATCTGGCAAGTTAGTAAAATATTTATAAGGAATACTGTTTTTCCCTCATTATATGTATGTTCAACCCATAAACGTTTTACAACAGCGTTGCGTCTTTCAATATTTAAATTTTAAATCTTTGAGAGGTAAAATCAACATTATTACTTGATATAGTTTTGCTCGCTTTGTAAACTCGAAAACGCTTTAAATCGTTGTCGTCTTCTCTACAGTCTAATTTATAAATTTTTGGTATTCCGCTGCTTTAAGGGGCAAGGAATTTAATTCGACTAGCAGTTGAAACTCGGATTGCTCAAGAATTGAAATGTTTCAAATAACAACGCCCGTTTTGTGAATGATAAAGTATGAAAAATAAAATAATTGCAATAAACAAGCTTTACAGTTTTGATTTTGTTTTGTGATGAATAAATAATTTGGATTTGTTATTTTTTTTTTTGGAATGCTGTACAGGATATAACGTGATAGAAATCGAAATGAGGCAAGCATGAACGGCTAGGAAAATTGTGCCGTACTTTTAACATATTGCGGTACATATTTGATGTTTATTGTTTAATTGGGACACCATATTTTACTTTTTTATCTATCTCAGATGTTTTAGCTACACTTTTAGTTATATATAAAAAAAAGAAGTTTGAAATGATATTTAATTTTAAAAAAATATTTAGAATTCCAATACAAAATTACGGATTAAACGACTACTTTTATTTTTCAAATTCCTTAGTTATGCCACATTGTTAACTTCTACGAATTCGGGACTACCACTACCTACTTTAATAGTATAGAGCTGAAAAAATTGTTTGATTGATTACACTTATGTCAAGAAATACTACTCTGAATTGAAAAATTCTTTCAGTTTTGTTGTTTAGTCCTCTTATCGAGAATCTCTTATTCTATGTAACATTACTTCGGGCACAGAATGTCATTTATGATTCACAGCTCTTGCCTCCCATTTGACCAGGCGAGCGAAGCCGCATGTAAATACTAGTTAAATATAAATTGAACATTTACAGTGTACATGATAGGTACATACGGCCAGGCGCATAGACCGCAAGCGCGATTCCTCGCTGCGGTCGCGCCGTCGCAGACACCCCACGCTATCCACCCGTGTGCTGTGCTACCTATGTTAGGAATTATTAAACACTATTATATTCATATTGTACTGTTCATTGAATATGCTGTAATGGGATTTAAATATGCCATGTACCACGATGGGTTGATGTCTAAACTGAATTGAAATTTGAATATTAAAACGTTATGTTTTCAGATTAGTTTTAAGGCTGTTGAGGTTGTGGTACCGTTGGCACGGAACTGAGTGGTCGTAGGTTCAATTTGTATCGAAAAATATGCAAGTTTTTTAATTAGTACCTTATACCCGTAATTAAACTACGTGAAGAATTATTTAACCACGTTGTATATTTTTATAGAATAAGACAATTCAATGCTAGCGAGATATGTAGTCTCTGACATTATACTAATAACGTTAATATTTCTATTTTACTCAATTTGTCAACATAATAAAAAAAACCAACTAATCACAATAAAGTACAACAGAACAAAAAAAATTAAACATAAAATCTCCTATTTGATAGCAACTCTAATGATCGTCTATAATCCGATAGTAATCCCTCAGCCATATCTTACCGCTACAATGGCGCGTGATTGCGGCTTGCACCCGCATAAATCACACCCGTTAGCGCTTGCCGCAAGAAACTGAGAGAACGGGGTTAAATGTTTCTAGCTGTTGAGAAATATACTTTGGAACTAACTTTTGTCGGCCAAGTGGTCAAATGAAAATAAGAGTTGTGTATGACATATGTGTCATGACACTTCCTCAGTATCCGAGGTAACTCTAAGCGGTACATTGAAAGGATTAATTTGATGTGATATATGCTATTGAGGCCGTCGTGGCGAAGAGGCACAAGCAGGCGATTGTAACGCCACGGTTGTAGGTTCTTAGTTCTGTAGGTAAATATTTTATGTTCTCAATTTTTTGCAAGGCAAAACGCGGCGTTGAGTTTAGCTTCTCAAAAGAGAATTCCGCGGAAAGTGGGGAATCGTTCCCCACTTTAGTGTCTTTATGGGAACGCAGTGTCTTCACACTATAATCCTAGGTCCCCTCTGCCAACTCTGCTACGTGTATATGGATACAGCGTGAAGCAAAAAAAAAACTATAATCTTCCTCGATAAATAGTCTATCCAACAGACAAAGAAATTTTCAATTCAAAATAAAAATAATTAATTTTAAATATAAAAAGCTATTTTTAAAGATTCATTAATTTCACGAATATAAGTAATAATTTCACTAAATAAATTGTGATAGTCCGAAGTACGTTTAATTAGTAATAATAAAAAAAATATATAATACTGATTATAATTAATTATAATAATATATTTTTTCCTGCTGTTTATAATATATGAATAGCATATTCTATTTTTATAATTCTCCTATTCAGCAAGATAAAGTTTAACGGCACTATGTTATGTATGCATTGTTAAAAATCCGACAAAAAACGGCAAACAGAGTGTCTTGACACTTTCTTTATCTCGACTTTATCACTATACACAGGACAAAGGGTGCAACTAAAAAAAATAATAATACAACAATAGGAATAGAACACCGCTCGTGACTTGTACTCAAGTATAATTCAAAACGGATTGGCTCCAAGTAATCTAAGATAATGCATTAGGAACTCCCAAAGCTGCAGGCCGCGTTTGTTTTATCTGCATTTGATCGATTGAGGGTTGTTTGCTATGTTTTATATGGAATATTTGTTAATATTGTGATTAAAATTTTAAATTTATGCTTAAAAGTTTGTAATTTCTATTCTTAATGTCGTAAAAACGGTGTTTTTTTAATATATATGCCAAGAAGTAGAAGAAAAAATAGAAGAAGAAGCCAGTTTTTATTAAAAACGTTCAATGTATATGGAACTCGTGTTTATAATAAATATCTACTAATATTATCCTATATTTACTATAACAATATTGATATTTGCTCTGAACTGAGCCGGAGAGCTCTTAAGTGGCTTCAAGTAGTCTTTTATTCTTTGATACGTCGAGGAGCGAAAGGCTTGTCTTGTTGACATTGTGCCTTTCGACAAGACCAAACAAAAATCTATGTATATAACATACAATAAAATAACAAAACTGTCCGTACGTACGTGAAGATTGCTTAGACGTGACGCATTAAAGTGTTGTTCTTTTAGAAATAATTTAAAAATAACTTACACTTGCTTGTTATATTGAACTCGAAAAACGAGATAAATGTGTTGTAAATTGATTTGAACTAGTCTCCTACAGTGAATTTACATATAAACGCTGTGAGAAGTCCCAAATGGTACCATCCAGACCACCAAAAGCTAAACCATTGTTTCCAATAAGATGACACCATGATTCTAACTAAATTTAAGTAACGGGGATATTAAAACTGTTCTATTCAGAGTGTGGGTGGTCCGGCCACCCGCTCGCTTATCGATAACAGCTAACATTTTCGATATGGATATTATACATTTGTCTATATTATCGTGTTAATTATCTTAAATTCTCTCTATATAAAGCTAGTATTGTTCTAAAAAAGTAACGCTACTGATAAATTAAATGCAAGTGATTTCGTAACAGAGGAGGATTGTGTCGAATTATATCACTTTTCTATTTCGCCCTTATGAACATTCCTTATATTGCATATTTATTTATTTTTTTTTATGTTTTTTTCTTTTTCTTTAGCTTCACGCTGTATCCCTCAGCAGGGTAGGCAGAGGAAACCTAGTGCTAAGACACTCCGTTCCCCACTTTCTGCCAAATTCTGGAGGCATTGCTTGTTGAGTAACAGAACTCAACGCCGCTCTAAGCCTCGACACCAGAGCGAAGAAATGGAAATATAAATTTAAGTAAATATTTCATCTCCTCGAGTGAGAATCGAACCCACAACCAGTCGGTTTTACAGTCACACTTCATGCCGCTGCGCCACGACCGGCCTCATAAATCATAAATTATTTAAAATCAATATATTGCATAAAATTAAACACTCATCTGCCTACAGTATCTAATATTAAAAATAATGTATGTACGTCTTAATATACAATTATATGGGTTAAATACAAATGACTGGCACTCAATGTAAAAAATATTCGAAAAGTGATTACAACACAGTATAAAATAGTAGAAGCCGATAAGAAGCTAATTAATACTGACAACTTCAAATAAGCAACCGCAGCTTATCACAATATAAATAAACAAACAGAACATAAATAAAGAGACGTGTCCAATTTTATCTTAATAGTAAATTTTAATTCAACTACAACTCTACAAGTATCGGTATCAGCACTATTTGTCTCGAGACAATCGATAATTTATAATCTATTCAATTCGAGTTTCAATTGAAGCACGTACAAGTATCGATTATAGCCCGCATCGATAGCGCGGTTCCCGGGGCATTTTCTTGGGAAGTATCTTAATTATGGCTAATTGCAAGAAAAGCTCCCCCATTAGACCCCTCCAAAGAGTAAACGAATTAACAGACACGTACAACGAAGAGGCGGTAAATTCTCTTAAAACAGCGCCCGGTTCAGGTGCGAAAAGCCAGCCATTAAGTGAAATTTATTAAAACGTTTTTTAACAAAAAAAAATGTTATGCAGCTTTATCCGAAATCTAAAAAGCATCGTGTTTCGCGGATTAAATACAGTGTTGTTATTTTTTGTATGTTTATTGTATATATATTAAAAGCTTTTATTAGAGGTATGGATGGATAGTTCCTTAGTATTGCTTTTTGCGTTAATGCTTCTTCCATTTTACCTTAGAGTATTAACTAAAAAAAAATAATAGTAAACAGAAGAACGCAGTTTTAAAAAAGAAGGCAAGACGTGGCAGAGGGGCACAAGTGTGCAATTGTAAAACCGACAGGTTGTGAGTTCAATTTGCACTTGAGGAAATATTTAATATTTTAGTTTCTTAACTCTGATAACCAGGCAAACCGCGGCGTTAACTTCCGCCACTCAATATCCAATGCCTCTAGGATACGGCCGGAAGTATAAAGTATATCAACTGTAGGTTCCAAGGTTCCCTCTCCCTAACCCGCTATGTGCAGGATACAACGATAAGCTGAAAAAAAACACTAATAGCAACTGGTTTGTGTTCTAGAATTACTTATAAAACTAACAAAAGTTGAATTTTGTATATACAACATCGATAGGTTAAAATGTTTTATAGAATAGTTTATTTAATCTTAATGTTTGAATAACACTTAAATATTATAAAATAACAAGTAGTAGGTTATTTCACTTTTAATTTCGCCTCTTCTGGTTTTTAAACGGGTCATGCGGTTACCTAACCCAGTCATTAGCGGTAACTACACGTCTTTTATAACAAAGACTGTTTTATATAAAAAAAGTATGAAGAAAGTTTTGTATCGTAAAGACCACAGTTTCTTTATATTATTATATAGTACAGTGTATTGCTACTATAAGAAAAAAGTGGGCCATATTAATAATAAGAAAATATTTTTAATAAAAGATTTACCAAAACAAAAAAAATCTTTTTTTTATATTTTTAGCTATTACTTAATAAATATAACATCTTTTGATAATACTAACACCTAACATTTATAGTTTCCAATTGTATTTTTTCATACTAGTTTTTAAAATTTTATTATTATTGAACATTTAATTTAAATAAAATATAGAAATTCCAAAAAACATTCTCTATCTTGGGAAAAATTTCCCTTACTTTTTTTTAATACTAAAAGAAAACATACCAACGAAATCACTTGGAGTCCATTAAATACCCATAGAATATACAAAACAAGCTATAGCCGAGTTACTCTAAGCGGGCTGCATGTTCAGAATAATTGAACGCACTACGCTATTAACCGGTAATATGAGCGCTGTGTAGTGTAGTGTAGTGTAGTGTAGTGGTCAGCATTGCGAAGGCAATTTTGCAAATTATCTATCGACGAAGTAAATAAAGGAAGTCTTTTAAATGTTAACTTATTTTTTTTTTGTTTGATTGAATTATATTTCATGTAATATATTAGTTTTATAATAAAAAGCATAAGCTATTGTCACGTTCCGCGTGAACCGACCACGCGAGCTTGAGCGCAGAAAAAGCGACGGAGAAGACCGATCGGTTTAAGCGTTCGACTTGTGACGTCCATCCAATCATTGTTATTTGGAATTAATGTTTAAAATTTAGCAAAAAAATATTTTAATTAACAAGTGAAAATAAATGTTTATTTATCGAAAAAAATTAAACTTTCAGTTGATTTCTTCTTTGTATTATACAAAATAATAGTAATTCAATCATAATAATTCATTTCAATTCATAAAAGTTTGCAATTTTTTATAAATATTTTCTTATGACTACAGCCAATATGCAGTATTTTTTTTAATAATTTATATATATTTCATCCTTACTATGCTTCCTTACTTAGAGAGCAAAAAAATATTACCATGTCTAACTTCAAAGTCTGTGTAGTAGACTTTGAAGTTTATAATTACAGTATAGACATAGTAATATTTTTTCTGCATTTTATATTTGTTTTTTAAATATATTTTTCAATTCGCTATTCTAAATTTCAATTTCCAATAGGATACATTTATAATAGGTAAAAAAATATATACTTACCTTTTTTGAAATAAAATAAAAAAAAGGCTCTTTCATAATTACAATCTGGAAAATTCATAAAGTTTGTTGCGTCATCACAGGAATATTTTGTGAGTAGACAGGAACATTACGTGGGCGCGGTAACTCCGTAAACAAATATGCTATTATAAACTTGTAAGGTCAAAATTAAGCTTGTAAATTAAAATGTATTACTTTATATACACAGATTCTAAGTTTTATATAAGAGAAAATAATTCTGTTTCTGTTTCTTAAATTATTTACAAAATCATTAAATACCTGACAGTTGGCGGTTTCCTAGTATTAAAGGAATTATTTCACAGCATTATTTTTTATTTTATTTTGAGGCCGGTCGTGGCGCAGCGGCACGGGGTGTGACTGCAAAACCGACTGGTTGTGGGTTCGATCCCCACTCGAGGAGATGAAATATTTACTTAAATTTATATTTCCATTTCTTCGCTCTGGTGTCGAGATTAAGCGCGGCGTTGAGTTCTGCCACTCAACACGCAATGCCTCCAGATTTCGGCAGAAAGTGGGGAACGGAGTGTCTTAACACTAGGTTCCCTCTGCCTACCCTGCTGTGTGCGGGATATAGCGTGAAGCTAATTTAATTTAATTTTTAATTTATTTTAGACTGAAATAATTCTTATGTAAAGAATTTTATTATTTTAACTAACTTTTAGATCGACCTTACGTTTATATTCACCGAATGCCTATTACTTTCATTAAATCCGAACATTAGCCTTTTATGTAAAATCAAATTACAAAGCAAAACATATATTTTTAATTGTTTAAAAAACATACATAAATAATTTTGAACTTCTTTAATAACCTTTAAAAGTATTCCATATATTCCTACGATCGTTTCCAGCTACATCTTAATAATCTGTGCCACAACTTTACAGGGAAAATTAAACGCGCGAAAATAGAAAACTTTCCAGTGGTTTTGATGAATTGCTCTGTTGTGAGTTTGAAAGAATGTCAGCACTTACGCGAAAAAAGTTTTGAGAAATAACCATTTTCATTTACAAACTTCAAGCATATTGTGATAAATATTTTTAAACGGCAAAAAATGTAAAAAAGCGGGTGGGTGTTCAGAAAATGAGGTAATATTGTTGATAAGCTATTTACATATTACTTAAAGTTTTCGTAGCTTTTATAAATATTTGAAATTATTTAAAAACAAATACATTATATATATACCGCTTATTTCTTTACATTCGCAATTATAGCATAGTTATTTTTGTTGCCTAACATGAACAAAGTATCAATAAAAATAACCATACAACAAAGATAGCTTAAAGCTATCCAAGTGGTTCGTATGTATAAATGGGGATACCATTACGTTCACGAGCTGTAAAATCTGATAATATTTTAATTAGAGCATTCCGAATATAAATGTTAATCGGAAATTAAATCCCTCCCATACTACTATCAGGACGTTATCTGACCTCTAATTTACTCCCAGAATATGTATGCATCTAGTCTGAATTAGCATTTTATCTCTTAGTCAATTTAATATTCATATATACGGTGCAAGCGCATAGTGTTGCACGAATTAATTATAACCCGGCCGGGTTTAATAAACCGTCGGTGTGTGTATCGCGATGTCCTTGAAAACGCTATTACACTGGCAGGGTTATAACAGTTAAAAGATAAGGAAAGTCTCATTTTAAATTGTCCGAGCATTTTGAATTTCAACACGACGACGCTGTTCATAATATTGATAAGCCTCCATTAGGCATAGAAAGTGCTAAATTAAGAACGTTTAGTTTGAATTACTTCGTAAACTATATACAACGACATCCATTTGTTTTGTTACCTGGTACTGTTAATGGGCTACAACTTTCATTATTAAATTTTATCTTCGCAATTGTTAGGCGGTACTAGCTATCTAAGTGTTTTATGTTCAAATAAATGAAATCGTTAATGTATTTTGTAGGTATTGCGTTATAGGCATTTGTATTAACTAGAGAGTCAATTCTAAATGTTGCCATAGCAACGTGTGTGCCCCTTTATAAAAATTAAATGTTTAATGCTACCTATCCCACAGGATAGGTCAAAAATATACACCTAATGAATATATTACCATTGATTTGTCTGATTTGCATAAAAGAATAAAATAAATCTAAAACTGTTTTAATATCTGCACAAAATATCTCTATTAATATTTGAACCTGAGGCCGGTTGTGGCGCAGCGGCACGAAGTGTGACTGTAAAACCGACTGGTTGGGGGTTCGATCCTCAGTCGAGGAGATGAAATATTTACTTTTATATTTCCATTTCTTCGCTCTGGTATCGAGGTTAAGCACGGCGTTGAATTCTGCCACTCAACACGCAATGCCTCCAGAATTCGGCAGAATGTGGGGAACAGAGTGTCTTAACACTAGGTTCCCTCTGCCTTCCCTGCTGCGTGCGGGATACAGCGTGAAGCTGATTTATTTTTTATTTTAATAATTGAACCTATAAATGATTTAACGTACTTTTGGAAAAAAATCAACCATTTAAATTTACCTTGATCCCGCATAATCTTAAAGCAACGAACAAAATCCCCCAAATCCATAGCAAACTTAAGTACCTGAACGAAAACGGTAAATATTAATTTTAAATCGCACGTAGCTCAGAAAAGAGTGAGGCCGAATACCTCACCCAAACTTAGTATTACCATACTTAATGCAAGTTTTAGGACACTATCATGATTTATGCATTTGATTAAATTGTATGCTTAATTGAATTTAATGGTTTAGGATCTAATCCCATTTGACTAAATACGACCAAAGAATTTTCTGCATGTGCTACTAAGTGCAGAAGATGCTAAAAAAAACAATATATTAAAAAAATGGCTCTTTGAAATTAGAGAGTAGATTAAAATAGAAAATAAATAAAAAACAACAAAAAAAAAGCCACTCATCCCATCAAATATAAATCCATCTGGCAACACCAACCTGACATCGAACGTTGGCAACCACTAAATAACCAAATTCTAGCAAATATAACCGCCGTACCCGGCATTGTCTTTGTGGAATTCGGCCATTAATAACATTAACAATGCGGTTACCCATCGGCCCGGTAATTGAACGCGTCGGTCCATCTGTTATCTTACCTTAGCCCTAATGAAATTGCCTGTGTACTAATTAATTGTATTTAGACTCATCTAGTTTGGACCAAAATTATCTAAGCGTCAGTTCCAAAAGTTAACTTTTAGTTTCTAGGGCGTGTGAGATCTCTTCGGATGTTAGTCTTAACGTATAAAAAATATTCCGCGTGTCTTATTTCGTACAGTGTTGAAAATAAAGAGTTTCATAATACATTAAATTGTGCTAGGGATAAGGTGCTGTTGCGGAACTTAACGTCGCTCTTTACGTTACCGTCGGACGGCCGCAAGCTTAGGCTTAAGTTCCACAAAGGATTCTTCTGACGCAGCCACGTTGTGCATACTCCACATATTGAGAGATTAATAGAATGCCTTCGTCCCTCCAAACACGGTGTTGACGTAAAAGGCAGTAAAGCCAATAAGCATATTAAAAAAATCACATTTAGAATTTGAACCCACACTTAAGACATTCATTCATCTAAGATTTGATCTCGTAATATTCACATGGCTTAAAAACTCTGTAGGTAACAATGAGAAGGAAATATAAATTTAAATTCGTCTTATTAAGATAAAATTCCGAAAGAAACCACCTAAAATATAGTAAACAAGAAGCTCAACTAGAATAATCTTTTAATGAAAACTTTACTATAAAATACGGCATTACGCCGTCCTATCTGATGTAGCTCTCTTTAAAGGTTCAAGTTGCTCTACGAATTCTACGAATAATCTAGAATATGTAGGTCATTTATTGAAATTGGTTGCAATAAATATCGATGCTTATCGCAGGCCGTTGGCTTAAACTTGTTATGTTCATTTAAATGGTCAACTAATAAAAGAGAGAAAAATTTCATAACAGAAAAACGAAAATCGCACGATTTTTTTTTGTCAAGTTTTATCTTTTAGAGTAAGAAATTTATGTTTCCTGTTTTCCCCTAATAGGACTCGAAACGCGTTTGCGGTCAGACGCTCTACCACTGCACTACCCGTACCATACTACCTCTAAAAAAGCTATAATTATTTGAAGTTATTTTGAAATTTTTGACATTTAAAAGTGATTAAGAAAGAAAAATACGTTCTCTAAATAAATATTTTGGAGTTTTTTAACAGGCTGTTTTGAGACACATTTCTTTCATGTTGGATAAAAAAATAAAAAAATAAAATATAAATTATTATTGAAATATCAGAAAACAAAGAGAATATGTTTTCCTTAATTATAATTAAAAGATTTTCTTAATTATTATTCCTTAATTCTTTTCGTATGATAAAGTAAAAAAGTATTTTACAATTTCAGTAGGTATTGACGCTCGACAACACATTCACTAAATTGTCTCCAAGTTGTAATCATTTGAAAACGTTAAGCCCAAAATGTATTTGGGTTTTCGTGTACAGAGCAATAAAACGAGATTAATTCAATTGGATTACTTTTGAGAGGAATATACAAATATAATTTATTCTGTTTTAATTTAAAATATTTTAAAAGTAGGTTATATTGGACATATTCGCAACTTTTTTGTATGAAATTTGCAAAATGATGGAGAATAAAATGTACGTTACAATTTTCTGCTTTTAATTCCAAATTATTATTAAAATGCACTGTATTCGTTGATTTTGTTTATTTTTATTAAATTCTAAATGTCGCTCATGATTTAAACCTGCTTCTGTCATACCTTAAAATTTGGACTATATCCAGAGGCGCGAATTTATTCAAAACGGAATTTTTCCATATAACTAAAACATATTTTTTTATAGATAAATAAAAATAAAATAAATAAATCAGCTTCACGCTGTATCCCGCACACAGCAGGGTAGGCAGAGGGAACCTAGTGTTAAGACACTCCTTTCTCCACTTTCTGCCGAATTCTGGAGGTACTGCGTGTTGAGTGGCAGAACTCAACGCCGCGCTTAACCTCGACACCAGAGCGAAGAAAATGGAAATAAATTTAAGTAAATATTTCATCTCCTCGAGTGGGGATCGAACCCACAACCAGTCGGGGTTTTTATAGATATGTATTTTTAATAAGTTATTTAAATAAAACATTATTTGTGTTATCTTTAACTTAAAACGTAAAATCACCAAACAAACACAAAATGGCCAGATTAAATAAAACCACTTTGAATGAATAAAATGTGTAATTCGTGTATAATTTCCGCCTGGAACCATAATTCCTCTTATTTGCGCGCTGCATCTTCTTTAACAAATGTGCCTCGGTTTTTTCCCAAAGAAACTCAACGGGTCATTTCGCTTCGGGCGTTTTGTTGAAATACTATATAGCTGTTATTACTCTTTTTGCCATCCTAATAAAGATTACACTCGCTTGCGGCAAAAATTTTATTTGCAAACCAAGATCCACCTTCCCTATGATTTCCCTAAGGTCAAAGTCAAATATTTTAAAAAAATCACGTTCGCTGTTACAAAATAAGTTTAACTCTAAAAAATTACTTCTCCTTAGAAGCATCATTTTGTTAAGTTTTTATATTTTATATAATGATAAACCTTGGAAAGTATTCTGAAAAATATATCCATAAATTAAATTATTTTAGGTTTAATATTTTCAGTATTTTCAATGAACATTTTGTCTGATGACTTTGATGATATTTATTTTGATATTTTTATAACTTTACCATACATCCCGTATGTAACAGGGTAGGCAGAGAGAAAATAGTGTTAAGACACTCTGTCCAATTTTCGAAACATTATTCGAGAGTAGAGAAAATATAAGTTTAATATTTTCAGGACATTCAATTGCCATAATAATTTTGTCTTATTTTTGCTCGAACATAGCAATCAGACAATCATAAACAGAATTCAATAAAAATAAGAATATAATTTAATATACGCGTGAAAATTAAAAATGATTTTTTGCTTAACTCTATATACAGAGTGTTTTTGTCAGCACCACTTTAAATGAAACCACAGTTTTAACTTCTCTATAAAAGCCTAATATTAATTACAATTATTTTTTTTCCAAAAATTAAAAAGTGTTTTTTCAAACCAAATAAATTATAAAATTACCGTTGTAAAATAAAACACCATTTTTCAAGAACGCACGCAGGCTTAAACTATTAATATTATAATAACTATTAATGGGAAACCGCCGCAAACGCCTCATTCCGAAATAGAGTCGTAGATATTGGCGGCAAAGTTCCAAGTTGTTTAACCTATAGTAGTATTTTTGTAGTAGTAGTATGTGTTTACGTTATTGATATCTATACGTAACTGCGTCACACGAAATACAGATATGGATAAACATCGTGAAATGAAAAAAAATCCTACGTCTAAACTGTTGAGGTATCTAAATTATTTTTTTAGGTGTGGGTTTAAAATATTTTACCCTATATGGTGATCCCGTAAAAGGAGCGCTGACGCTTCCACCACTCTATATAAAGTTGGTTAGTTTCGTTATAATATGAAACACTATAGTGCTTTAACTCGTTTATACTGGAGAGTATTAGCATTTATGCGGTTTGGAAAATTAGGTGCTTGTACCCGTCATTAGATTTTCCGATGAACACGCGTCAGCCGGCTGTTTGACGTTTATAGATAATTTAAATGTAACGCATTTTGTATAATAGTAGCTCTAAACAGACATGGTGAATAACAAATAACCTAAATAATTATTTTATAGTTAAATAACTCAAAACAACTACCTACCAACAAGTATCAAAATATTTTATGTATTGATTAAAAAAAATAAATCAGGTTCACGCTGTATCCCGCACAGAGCAGTGTAGGCAGAGGGAACTTAGTGTTAAGACACTCCGTTCCACACTTTCCGCTGATTTCTGGATGAACTGCGTATTGAGTGGTGGAATTCAGCGCTTTGCCTCGACACCAGAGCGAAGACATGAAAATATAAATGTGAATAAATATTTCACTTCCTCGAGTGGGGATCGAACCCACAACCAGTCGATTTTACAGTAACACTGGCCTCTAAGTATTAATAAATTGCGAATATTTAAATTTAGAATGTCAAAATTAATATTTCACTTAGAAGAAAGAAACAATAAATGTAGCAAGAGCGAGTACCGAAGCGAAAACAATATCCTCATCAATCAACCAATTGGCAAATTCATTTATTATCTTTTAATTCTAATCAATTATTTCCAATCAAAGCTTTCAATTTATCAAAAAAGCTGTTATACCGTTATAATATATATTATTTACAGTTTCATGTTTTATCCCGCATATATCAATGTAACCTAATGTTTAAACACTCTGTTCTCCACCTACCCACAAAATTCGAGGCGCAATTCGTTGTGTAAAGAATGGCGGAAATCAGCGCCGCACATTCTCTCTAAAAAAATCATAAATATTAAATGTTACTTTATTTATAAGTAACAAGTTACAAAAAGTTTATTTTTTATATATATAAAAACTCAAATTTAAAAACCTATCTGACTTTTGTATAAAATGATAGATAGGACGCTCAATAAAATCATTCAACAAACAGACTTCGACCCACAGCGATTGATGAAATTGACACAACTGTCGAACTGGAACAGTCATTGAATGTCATCGAGTCAAGTGTAGGCTATCTGCAATACGGATGCATGTCCACAATTATATCCTATACAGTATATACATTTTAAAGCTTTGGAGGCTGTCATGGCATAGTGCGTGACTATAAACGCAGCAGTTGTGGGTTCAATTCGGGGGAATAAATGATTTAATATTACATTTTCTTGCTGTGGTAACAAAGGGCGGTGTTGATTTCCGCCACTCAACACGAAAATTCCGCGGAAAATGGGGAACATAGTGTCTCAACACTAGGTTCCCTCCCTCTACCTGCTCTGCTATGTACGAAATAAAGAAAGAAGCTAAATAAATAAATATTTCGAAGCGATGCTTTTAGCTCAGAAGGAAGCCATTATAATACTGTGAATAAGTAAACAGAAATGGTTAATGCGTTGAGCATAATTTAAGGCCATCATCTACCTTGCGTGTGGCACTGCAATCTACATATATACAACTATAATGTAAGAAACTTCAAAGTGTACAAGAGAATATATCTGTGTAGAATATTTCCATTTAAAATATATAACACCCGGTTGCTTATAAGTATTTACATTGATTTTGCATATTTCGATATATCTCAGGAACTAGAACTCTTTAATTTTTTTTTTCGTCCACTCTTACATATTGATTAATATCGTTTACTACTGGATATGTACTTGCCATCTAACTATCAGACTTAGACAAAATCCTAATAGCAAAGGATTTGAACCAAAATTGCAGTATTTAAAAAAATGTCTAAAAATCCCATATGTATTTTATAAAAAAATTGTATACATCATTAAGATTTCTTTACAAAAACATTCACTCATACATGATGAAACACGCCGCGCTATACGTTCAGTAGACAGCCGACTTTAGATGGCAATTTGCAATGAAAGGACGCCATCAACCCACTTAACCTAGTCCGCATATCATTTGACCCACATACATACATGTAACTCTCGGGAAATACACTTTTATATGCGTAGTCCACATAGAAAATAGTAATTAATCGTTGTTTTTAGCAATATTATATGTTTTAAAAGTTTGTGAAATATTTTTAGTGTATATTAGCAAAAATTATACGTATTATTTATGTATATATATTTTTTATATTCTTAAAGTGTTATTCTATACTTAAGGAAGAATAAAAATTTTTTATAAACCCTTCCGATTCACTTCGTATCATTACTAGTCATGATTTTCAATGCTCTTTTAGCAGGTTGCTCCTTTCCTACCGAATGGAAGGAAGCAATAGTTATAGGCATTCGCAAGCCCAAAAAACCCGCCAACCTTCCCTCCAGCTACAGACCCATCAGTCTTATTAGCAGTTTAGGGAAAATCTACGAGAGAATCGTTCTCAGTAGATTAAAGGAAATAGTCGAGGCAAAACAACTGTTCATCAACGAACAGTTCGGTTTTAGATCCCACCACTCGTCCATACACCAAGTTCACCGGCTTACCGAACATATCGCGAAATATAACGTCCGTAGATCGATTCGTAGCGACACGGCGGCCATTTTCTTAGACATCGCCAAAGCCTTCGACAAGGTCTGGCACAACGGCCTGCTCTTCAAGCTCCGTCGTATGGCTCTGCCAGACTCTCTCGTTCACATCATTCGGGAATACCTGTCGAATCGCACGTTCCGATATAGATTAGAAGGGACCCTATCGTCCCCTAGACCCGTTCGCGCCGGAGTCCCGCAAGGCTCCACTCTTTCACCGTTGCTATACGCGCTTTACACTAGCGACATTCCGCGTACCGATAAAGTAGAACTTGCGATGTATGCCGACGACACCGCCCTTTACACCACGGATCGCTCCGCTTGGATCCTAGCCGAAAGACTGCAACGAGCTGCCGACGCCCTAGGCGATTGGTTCAGCAAGTGGCGGTTCGAGGTTAACCCGGAGAAAAGCGTAGCCGTCCTCTTCCCTCGTAAGCGTTACGAGACCGTCTCGACTATTTATCTGCAAGGCAAACCGATCCCCTGGGAATCCAAGGTCAAATACCTAGGCGTCGTACTAGATTCGAAACTCTCCTTCCGGCCGCACATCACGTATGTCAGGAACAAAGCCACATACGTCATGAACAGGCTGTATCCGCTCATCTGCAAGCGGAGTAAAATGTCACTTCGCAACAAGCTGACATTGTACAAAACTTGCATCCGTCCCGTCATGACCTATGCTTGTGTCGTGTTTGCACACACCAAGATAGACCTCCTTCAGAGGGTTCAAAATAAGTTCCTACGAATGGCATCCGGATGCCCATGGTACGTATGCAACGTTGACCTACACAAAGATTTCGAGCTAGAATCGCTCAAGGAATTCTGCAAGCGCCTGGCCAAGCGCTACTACGAGCGTGCAGATTCCCACTCCAACCCACTCATTGTCGAAGCGTGTAAGTACGCTCCTCACCCACATCCACGCCTTCGACGCCCTCGAAGCGTGCTTCTGGACCCCGACGATCCCATCACTGCTGCCAACGCCCAATACATTGGGAGGATCCACTCCTCAGTCCCACGTCCCACTCTCCGCCGCCGTAAGAGGCGGCGAGGCCAGTCATATCTAACGGCACGCCCGCGCCTCGGCGCGGCGGGGCCCAATGGACGAAACCCACCATGATTAGCGTACGCGGGGCATTCCCCCGCGATCGCCATCACTTCACGAGCGTCCATCAAAGCTCGTAATTCTTATCTTCAGGGGCGAGCTACACTCGCCCCTCCCAGCCCGGTGACGCTGTCAAGACCATTCCAGGTCAACAGCATTTAAGTCCATTCGAAAAAAAAAAAAAAAAAAAAAAAATTTTTTATAAAACTTATAGCTTATATCTATTTGAAAGTAGCGGAATTTGAAACCGCACCTCTTGGAAATCTATCTTAGAATTTTGAAATAGAAGGATGTTTTTTAAATTCACATAAGTAAAGATAAAGTATTGATGAGTAAACTATTTTCTCCTTTCCAATACAAAAGTAAGGCAGTGTAGAGCCCCATCTAAACACGCTAAACAACAAAACCTAAGCTAAGCTTTACGATTCCTGACTTTCTTTACGATATCAAAAGTATTATAGGTAATTTAAAGCGACTAACCCTTATTTAGTTGTAAATTTAAACGATCAATTATAATTTGTTTAACAGCTTTATCTACTCTAATATAAAAATAAAAATATTTTTTTATACAAATTTTAATTTATCGGATAAAGATTTTCACGAAACCCTTTTTTGTTTGCATTAATAATGAAGTAAACTGCATTAAATCAACTTTGAACGGAGTTCAGAACAAATGTTTGCTTTATCTGTTAATATTGTGTTACTTATTTTTGAATATTGTATTTTGACAGCTTGTATGTTTGGCATAAATGTTTAAATATACATTTTATGTAATATTAAGAATATTAGTATTTTTCAATGGGTCTTCTCGAGTCATTCTAAGTGCCCGAAGTAATTCTGACCGCAATTGCAATAGGATATATTGAGACGATCAACCCGATGTAATTTAACCTATAGCTTCCTTTGAGAAATAACTATCGAACATAAAAAAAATTAAAGAAGGACCATTAATGCCTTAGACTAGCGCGTTCCACCACAGCAAGTCTGTGGCCAGTCGTGGCGCAGGGAAATAAGGTGTCTCTGCAAAACGACAAGTAGTGGGTTCGATTCCCACTCAAGGAAATGAGAATAAATATTTAATATTTTCATCTGCTTCAGCTCTGGTGTCGAGGTAAAGCGCGGCATTGAGTGCCACCACTCAACGCGCAACGTCTTCAGAATTTTAATATAACAAAACACTAGGTTCCCTCTGTCTATCTGAAAAAGAAGTACCAACGAAAATCAAACCTGCTACCTTCAAAGTCATAATACAAAGTCATCTTAAGTACTGAGTAATGTGGTATATTAGCCTGAAATAATCCTTCAACGTAAAGTACACCAATGGCACCGTAGGAAAGCTTCTAAGAAGCGCCATTAAAGCCGTCTGCCGCTAATTCAGTAGGATAAAGCGTAATTTATCACAATTATTGAGCTTTATATAGAGGTGGCGAGGTTGAGACTTTTAGAATACACTTTTCTGTACTAAAATAATGTGCGAAAAGGGAAAGATTTCCTGGATATAATGTTTACTAAATAAATATAAATGGAATTTACATATGTTTTATAAAATGTGAAACATGTGTCAGATGAGAGTAGAGAGGGAGAACCAGTACCAATCGTAATTGAGGCTGTCGTGGCGCAGGGGAACAAGCGTGCAACATGACGATTTTAGGTTCGATTTCACGTGGGGATTTAAAATATTTAATGTGTTCATTTCCTCGCTCTGGTAACTCTGGTAAGGTAACTGGTAATTGTGCGCCATTGAGTTTTGTCAATCAAAACGCAATGCTTCAAGTTTTCCGTCGAAAGAGGGGAACGAAAGCGTCTAAATGCTAACTAAATGAACCTAGTACTAAGACACTCCGTTCCCCATTTTCTACCAAATTCTGAAGGCATTGCGTGTTGAGTGGCAGAACTCAACGCCGCGCTTAGCCTAGACACCAGAGCGAAGAAACGGAAATATAAATTTAAGTAAATATTTCATCTCCTCGAGTGGGGATCGAACCCACAACCAGTCGGTTTTAATGTCACACTTCGTGCCGCTGCGCCACGACTGGCCTCAATGTAAAAAAAAAACATATGTAAATTATCATAGAATATACATAAAGACAGCCTTAGTTACACTAGATGCAACATAATCTCAATTTTCCTTACAAATTTTATATACAAAATTATTATCCCAATACATCTTAGACTGCAAAAGCTATCGCCGGCGTGCTTTATGGTAAATAGTATATACTAGTAAAGGCATGACCAGCGCGCCTCGGGGGACGCCGTCTCGGCGTAGTCTTACAAACAATATTCCTTCACCTCACGTAGTGTATCGTGACTTGTAAATTAGAATAACATACTATAGTGTAGTGTAGTATAGCTTTATAAGGATATGCATCTCTTGGTTTTATCTAATAGATTACCTTTAAAAATAGTTTAATAATGCATTTTTCAAAGTTAATCTGAATCTTTTTTTAAATTTAACTTAAAAATGTGTGAGTTCTTTCTATAGATTATTATATATGATATTGTTACTTATCACTCAATATTATGAATGGCTATACCCACTTTGACAGTCAAAGCGTGTCGGTGAGTCCCACCACTCGACACCCAGTGTCAAAAATTGGGCGGTGCTTGGGAAACGGAGTGTTTTAACGCTATTTTACCTTTGTGTATGTGAAGTCCCTCTGTATATGTGAAGAGAAGAGAAGTGCAAAAGAATATTTATATTTTTACATTTACTGATCTCATTTCAATAAACAAAAAATATACAATATAAAACAAAATATACTGTTATCTTATAATATTTTAACGCAGAAAATGTAAAATTGTATATAAAAACAGACAAAAAGATAATATATTGACTTAACTCCCTAGACAGTTTAATATAAGTTCAGTATAAATAACAAATTCACGGCACACTCCGATCTCACGGTGTGAATGAAGAAAAGACCTGGCTCTCTAGAGAACGTCCGATGTCTTGGTATAAAGCTGAACCAGGTATATTATTCTTGGATTCCGTGGTTTTTTTATTACAAAAATAAGCTGTAAAATATTTAATAAATAAAAGTATTTTGTATGAATATATATATGGTTTGTTATTCTATTTCGTGTGATAGGAGGATCACTGTAAAGTGTCTTAAATGTAATTACATCAAGTATTCGGCGGAAATTGTGGATGAAGATGTATCTTAATGGAAACGAAGTGTCTTTATACTAGGTTCCCAGGTTCCCTCTGCCTACCCTGCTATGTGCGGGATACAGTGTGAAGCTAATATTTATAATCGATAAAATAAAAAAGAACTTTAACACCAAAGTTTTTTAAAAGCTAAACATTGGAAATTTATAAAGCCTTATTAATTAGAAAGGGAAAGGTGAAAAGTTGTTATCGTGTATTCAGGAAGGCACAATGTAAATATACAGCAAATTATTATCTATGATCAAAATGCAAGTCTTGTTTTTAACAAGCAGGGGCTGTCGCCCTAACACTTGGTAATCACTTAAGACCCTTCACAAAAGAGTAGATACGTGAAAATGCAAATATAGATAGAAGGTAAGTATAGCAATAAGAATATAGAAAAATCCATTTTTTATATGAACTTTTATATATATAAATATGAACTGACATTAAGATTGAAGTAAAATTAATTAGCTTAAGAATAATTAAATCAGCAAGATTTTTCCTAAAATATCGTCTGAAAAAATAATTAGTATTAGTATTTCATTTAATGAAATTGGTATCGAAAAGGTCGGAGGTGGTACATCTTTTTCAATACTGTGAATTCAAATCTTCTGTCACAATATTTTTATTTGGGAAATAAATTGAAACTTGAGTGTTTTTTTAACTAAAAATTAAAATAAATTAGCTTCACGCTATATCCCGCACACAGCAGGGTAGGCAGAGGGAACCTAGTGTTAAGACACTCCGTTCCCCACTTTCTGCCGAATTCTGGAGGCATTGCGTGTTGAGTGGCAGAACTCAACGCCGCGCTTAACCTCGGCACCAGAGCGAAGAAATGGAAATATAAATTTAAGTAAATATTTCATCTCCTCGAGTGGGGATCGAACCCACAACCAGTCGGTTTTGCAGTCACACCTCGTGCCGCTGCGCCACGACCGACGAATTCTTAAAAAAAATTGCAAATTAATCTATTTTCAACTATAACAAAAACATAAGCATTGTTAAAATGTAAGTAAGTGGATCGGAACACCCGAAAGTCCGCATTATTCCACGCGACCAACCATGCCTCTTGAGGGTGCAATGCCCCGGGTCCGGCACTCGACAACTATCAACAAAAGTGTCCAACTTTTCTTCGAGAGTTTCGAGTTACAATCAACGCGAAACAACTCCGAAAGAGGGATAAATACAATTAAAAGTTACCAAATTTTAAATGTTCCAAGTGTTCCTTTCGTACATTTTCGTCTTCAAATCAAGGAGCTGTTCCGGAAAGGTGTCTTTGAAATAAGCTTAATAACTATTTTACTTCGTTTTAACCTGAAATTGATATTTACTTCGACTTCATTCAGTACGTAGGTATAGAATAGACATGTAAAATTAAATTATTGCTTATACAATTGCAATATTTATTAAATTAAATAACTTTACATATATATATATATTTAATAACGTGGCGTTGAACTTCGCTATTCATCATCATCATACAATATCCCCTTGTCTACTCTGCCATGCGGGAAAAAGCATGAAGCTGCCTTTTTAATAATAATGTAATAATATGAACCCTTGTAAGCGTCGCAAAACCGTGTTCTAAAATACGTTATTAAAACCCTTTATATTGAAGAAGAAAATGCTTAATAGTTTAGCTGCATAATTGCATAATAAAGTACCCACCCCCAAGGTACACACACTTCACCATTTCTTATCGAATAAGCTCCTTATAGAATTTTCTTCTAAAGAATTTTGTGATAAAGCACCTAAGCTCACTTTTATTAGAACAAATGATATTAACATTTTGGTGCCGAACTAGCAGGTGAATAACGTAAAATATTATTTCGTTTAAGTCAATGAGTCTGTAGAAAACCTTTAGAGGCCATTATACGCGCGACGTACGCAATTGAATGAATGAAGTATATTTGTGTAATAATACTTTTTTTTTCGATCATGAGGTTATTGCTGTTAGCCCTATTGGCGACACCGGGGAGAGGGAAGAGGGTACTCTGTCCCTGAAGCAATGCAAGCACTATGTGGCTGCCTGTGAGGAATCGACGGCTGTAAGGGCGCCCCCTGCGGGGCACAATAAATAATATTTAAAAAAAAAAGCTTTATTTTATATGAATCTCGAACGTACATCACGTTTAGCTACGCTATAAAGATCAAATGCGTCGTAATAAATTATAACCGTTTTCCACTAAGCTCAAAATGAAGTAGAATAAACGTAGGATCGTATAAAAGTTCGACTTGACGTCATGTAATTTGCCTTTGAAATACTAAAACAAGCACTATAACTTTGTTATGAGTTTTTCACTGGAGTTATAGTTGACTTGCACCCTCGGGTATAAACTTGGCAGACAATAGACAATCTGCGCGCACGCACAAACTTTCAGCGCTAAAGGCCCTTTGTTCCGAACAAAATGGCATTCTTACTCATACAACACTACACTGTTGCTTATCCCTTGGGGTAGAATACGAGCTGAAAGGCTATTTTCTCGGTGGAATAATGCTTTTTAACACTTTAGAACTGGACAAAAGCTTCTTATTATAAAGCTAAACTCTGCGGCGGGGCGTAATCTATTTTCTATATAAACTGAAGGTAGCCTTGCAAAATCCTAGAACATAAAACGATATCGACAGTGTAATCGCATTCGCTTATAAATTACGGCTCAGGGGCGCCGCTAAGGGCAATTTCACTAGGCTCCTTATCTCGTGCCCTAGTACTTGTACCGCGTGACGCGAAGTTATTTACGCGCGTGCCGCCCCTAAGCCCCTATTTATTCTCAGAAATGTATCTGAAAATTAGGGATCACATCCAACCGGGACTCGGGGTTAATTTGCAGTATTCTCGCGGCGAAAACGTGGATGACGATAAAGTAAGAACAATGTTGATACGTCACGTGATTCCGTGATTACGTTCAGATATTTCCGCTTTGTTTCACGTGGGTAATAGGTTATTACGACGGTGAAAGTAGGTATAGCAGTCTAATAACAAAACAGTTTCCCCCATTCCGTTGGAGCTGAGACGGGAAAAATATATCTCGTTTTTGCGTTCGCTCGAATTAAGATTGCGTTGACGTAAAATATTACTACTATATAACTCCGACGGCGCGTCCTGTTACGAACCTAAAAACTTATATAAAATATGATGTTACTTTATGGTTCAAGCACACATAGGTACATTCCAGTTGGGCGTCACTGAAAATATATCAAGGAATTAAACACGTAGAATAAAAATATTGAAATAGTAAAAACACACAAAAACTGGGTATATTTCGTAACCCATTCGTTATAGTTTATATCATTACCTATAAGTAAGGTCATAAAAAACTCCAACGGTTCGACGTGCCCGGAGGGCAGCCCGGAACTTATTTTATACGACGCTGGAGTTGCCCAGGGAGTTTTTAGCGTATTAGGTTTGCCGGTTTCACGAATAACCGTAAAAAAGGCTTACATTTTTTTTTCACTCTTGAGGTCAAAAATCTCGTAGAATAGTAAAAAATATTTGGTTATTTATCCGCTTATATTTTTAATACATCTTCGTTTTATTTCGTCCTTGAAATGCAATTTTATTCCTTCAGCAATATTTTTTAAGTCTATAATGATTATGATTACAGTAGAGACTCTCACCAAACCATCTGACAATATTAATTTTGTCACGAAAGTTAAAAAAATTATAAATAAAGTTCATTACGAAGTAAATTCCTGTCGCACCGTTGTTTTAAAAAATGTGCCGTCTGTAACGAGAGCGGCGCAATTAGCGTTCCTTTAAAAAATAATGAGTCTTGCTCTGATCCAGGAAATTTCATTGCTTTCCATTATTTTTGCCCGTTTACAGCAGTACCGGGGAGAGCCTTAATATTGAAAGAAATAGATCTGCCGCCATATTTGTGGTTTAAATAGCCAAATCATTTTAATATAGCTTTTCATTGGTATCAAAGAACCGTACTTTACTCTTCTCAGTTAACAGGAAACGAAAAAATTATGTATAACAAAATAAATTAATGATACTTGATACGGATGAAATAAAAATACCACGGTGTTGTTTTTCATAAAAATAATTCACAGTTGCTCTGTGATTTTGCTAAAATAAATAAAATATTACGAACCGAACTTTAAATTTTTATATATATTTTTTGTTGTTCAAGCTAGTAAATGTTTGAGCACGTGTCCTCCGACTTTTGCCGAGAACAAGATAAAATGGAGTTGCAATTTTGTCAGACAAACGAACAGAATGTAGCGTATTGACAAAGTGTTCCTCCGGGCGGAATCTCTGTTTAGAACGTCCTGATATCGACGTGTGCCGCTCACACGCGCCTCTGATACTATTATAGACTTAATGAACATGTGTGCAGTATTAACACAAACGCTGAAATACTAACAAAATCTTCTTAAACGTTTCGTCACTCTGTTTTAGGAGTTCATCAATAAATACTTCTCTTTTTTTTGTATCCGATGATCAATTAAATTACTGAGTAAGGCAGAAAACTGAAGTAAGGCAAAAAAATTCCTCTTACGACTGTTGTCCATCACACGATGCCTAAAACGTGACAAATGTGACTGACTAACAGACACTTTTTGGCGATCAACGTTAACGCTACAAGAATTCGGCGGCAATCTTGCAATTTTTCTTGCAAATTTCCGCTCCAGTAAAGGCAAAGGCGAGTTTTAGCGAAACTAGCATCGTCATTACCAGCTTTTTGTTTCGCATTTGTAAATACCGCCCGTTGGTAAAATACCAGAGCGTTGTGACATCACAAATTACTTTTGGGGGAAATTTTGCGCGTTCGGAGTCGTTACGGCCGCGCCCGGTCGGCGGCCGGCCACAAACAAACCGACTACTAAAAGTTTCTGACAGAAAGTTGTTTGGTGAAATTCAACAGCGTCACTTTGCACTACACAATGGTGTTCAAACGTTTTCTGCTGTAAGCGGCTTATTTTAACTTTGTCCAGTCGGAATTGTTAAAAATGACAATAATATAAACATGTGAATGGTTTGAGGTCGGTCCTGGTGCAGGGAGACCAGAGGGTGACCGTAAACGTGACTCGTTATGGATTCGATCCCCACTCGAGGAAATGAAATATTTATTTAAATTTTAATTTCCATTTATTCGCTCTGGTGTTGAGGCAAAGCGTCGCGTTGAGATCCGCGGAATACAGCCTGAAGCTGAATAAAGAGGAAATTTATATAAATAGTAATGCACCGGCCGCTCTTTTTCTTCAATATATGGTACAAGTAGGTAATACTGCTGGCTGAGAACGAGTTAAACTTTTCTAATTACACATGCGTGTTTATACAATAATAAAACAATAAAAAGTTGAATAGCGACAACTAGTGGGTATTATCAAGTTCTCTCAGAATGCGCCTATAACGTTGTTTACTTTGATTCAAACATAAGAACTTTTCTTTAATTAACATTTCCAGAGCGGTTAATTAGTTTCAGACACACGCGCCTCGATAGATGCAGATTTGCTTTAAACTTGTACAAATTAAATACAATATTGTGTATTATTGTATCTGATTTGTTCAAGTATTTACAATGTGTATACAATTTTGTATATATTAAGTTATATTAATTATTTATCTTTACGGAAACTTTGAAGCCCTAGTAGTTGCCTTAGAAGAGAAAAATAATAAATCATTTAGGTCTTTATTTTCTGCCCAATCCAAGGTACCCAAACCATTTCCTTATGTAATATTATCGGTAAACCTGTATTTAAAATTTTTACATATAACAAATAGTCAGGTCAAAAACATCACAATGACTCAAAATCTTTCAGATCTTTTAATATTTATGAAATGTGCTTTACGCTGTATCCCGCATATAACAGGACAGGCAGAGGGAACCTAGTATTAGGACACTCCGCGGAACTCAACGCCGGGCTTTTACCTTGTTGCCAGGACATAGAAATTAAAATATTAAAAAACAATAATTCATTTTCCCGAGTGGGGATAGCACTCACAACGGTCGCGTTAAAGTCACACCTTCGTGCCCTTACGCCACGACGTCCTCAATTTTATTTTACACAAACTAATAGCATCTAATATGATACAAAAATAGAGCAATTCAAATTGAATAAACAGACAGAAATACAAACGGAACAAAAGTTTCAATAGAACTTAGAAATAACAGGTAATGCTCCTTGGTTTGCTCAAGCGGAATTAAGGCGGTGTAGGCAAATGAAATTGTTATAAACCTACACTCTAACTGCATAATCGTAGGCTGTATGGGAAACGGCACGTGGTAACCATGTGTTAAATATAGGTGAGACTGCTTGGCTGCCGTGGTGTGCTTTGAAAGGGAATTGTTGCGTTTGCATTGTAATTGAAGTAAATAACTTTTTCTATTTTAAAAATAGGTATGAATGATTGTTGTTTTTTTTTTTTAATTATGTGTTGTTGGCAAAACCCAATATAAATTTTCTTAAGGCTGTTAAGTTAAATATTAATACCTGTATAAGTATATTATATAAGATTCATTTTAAAATCAAGTAAATATGTATTATATATTTGCTGCACGGATGTTGATTACCGCCACCCGCATAATCTCCAAAATTAGACGGAAAGTGGGTAACGGAGTGCCCTAACATTAGGTTCCCTCTGCGTGGTCTGTATAAATGATTCAACAAGATAACCAAATAATAAATACATTTACAAGAAAAAAAATAGTGTAATTATTCATAGTAAATATTTGACGAAACCCAATAAAAACTGTGTTATTTTTCACGATATCCAATTTCGACATTGAAATTGAATACCGGCCATTGGCCTTCATCAACGGAACGACGTCCTCGTCCTCAACTAAAGAAAACTAATACACGACGATTTGAATGTTCTAAATGAAAATTAGTCTGAAAGGTAATTAGTTTAGTTTCTAGACAATAGGTTTCAGCTGCTTTGAAATACAAACATAATATGTAAATAACGAAATATATTTTGACTATTGCTTAAATATGCAAATTTAATTTAAATTTTTATTATGTACATTCAGTCGTAAAATATTATTCAGTGTTACTCAAATAGCATTGATAAATTTTGTTTACATTTTATTAAAAATATTTAATAACGACGGTATAACATGACTATTTAATTTTATTTATTTTTCGGCAGCTTCATTTTTTTTCTCGCATAGCGGTAAGGCAGAAGGAGTCTAATATAAAACTACTAACTATATTTCGCGCCTTCCACTTAATTTTCGTGGCATATCTGTCTATGCCACGAAAATAAAAAAGTATAAAAAATAAGAAGTATAAAAATTCTACAAAAAACAACCAAATTGGAAAAATACAGTCATCATTTAAATAAAGTATCGCATAAAACCCTCGGCAAATTATCTATCTTCAAAGGCAAAATTATATACCAGCTACGTAGGCATTGACAATTGAAATTGAAGTGTAATTTACGATCGAAACTATCGAGCAGGTACCGTCGCGTCGTCGTGACGCAGTGTTGCAGCGTCAGACTAGAATGGTGACAGTTGTGGGTTCGATCCCTAACTCGGAATAATCTCATTTCTTTACTTTAGTAAGGACAAAGCGCGGCATTGAGTTACGCTACTTATTAAACTATGTTTGTAAATTGAGTGGAATGTGATAAAACTATTAATAAGTTATCAATTTCTACTATTAATAAGCCATTCCGTAACCTGTAATATGCAGGTAACTAAAAAAGCAATAGAGTACAAGAGCACTCTTTAATGTGGGTATTATGTTTTTTCCAGATGGCGCCACTCCCATTGCTCGTCGCGAGACGCCTCAGTTACATCACGTACAACGCGTTTGTGGTAAGTTCCTACCTAAATGTTAATTAAATTGCAATATAAGGGTTGTCTTTGAAACAATGAATGAAATCATTGTTTTTAATATATGTGGAGGATTTATATTTGAAGTTCGAAATCTAAAGAGCGAGGGTGAGTGGTAAGAGAGGCAGAGAGAGGACCTCCGTGAGCTTCGAGAACAATATCGAAGCTACTGGAGGAAGGTCGTGTAAAAACCATGAAGGCCCCTTGGATGGCATGTTTGCAGAGGTTGATGGCAGTAGATGAGGCGAAAGAGATATGCCGAGACTGTAGCGTTTGGCGCTCCGTTCTTTCTGGCTACACCGCTAGGCATAGGGATTTAAACAAAAAAGCAATGTTAAGTAATATGACCATTTTCTTTATAAAATTAGACAAAGCGAAGGATTCAATTATGGCAATGTCCTAAAAAATCTTGGTACATGAATTATCACAACATTTTCTCTAAATCTTGACACCGTGACGACCTTACCTATCTGTAATGAAATTTCAAAATAAAAATATTAATCCTATCACAAGGAAATTTAATTTGTAATTGATACTTATTTAACTAACAGACTGAGTGGTTATCACGTTAAAAGCTGTTAAAAAGTTAATGTAACGATAGACTTGTTAATTAATAATTTTGAATACATATTTATTACGTACAAAACAAAATACGAAACGATTTTACGTAAATAATTACTTCTTGTTTACTTATTTCATTAATTTAAATGTAAATATTGGTAAAGCATACACAAAAATATTGATATTAAAAATAGTGCACGAAATTGAGTAGAAGAATTGAGAGGAGGTAAAAAACCGAAGCACAGTGTTGAGTTCCACCACTCTCCTCCACTGTCTCGAAAAGTGGACGGAAAGTTTTTACGTTGAAACGTGTCTTAACACTATGGGAAACTGCGTGAAGCTATACAAAAATACTAAGAAAGAGTAAATTCATCAATTCCATATATAAATAAATATCTATATAAAAATTAGAGAATCAACCTCACAATTCGTCTCACATAATTAAATCGACACGGCGCTGCGTGGACGCCTACCTATACACTGAATTTGTCTATTAACGACGACAAATCACGCGAACAATTAACAATTGCGATAACCGTCTGCATTCAGGTACCGGTACCGGTACCGGTAGCGGCGCCAGTACCGGTATCTACATAATGCCACTCATTTTACCCACGTTTGTCCACGCCAAATGAAGCGCGGAAATCCAGTTTCCACGTCCACCCTAACTTGGCCCCCATCTTGCTGACCACTAGGGTAATATAAATACCATCTATATGTGGACGGTGGCAGAGCAAATATGCGGAAACGTGCCGCCTGTAATAACGCGTGAAACTGTGGTTGTTCACTCTGATCGCTTTGTATTTCACGATCAATGCGTATATCGTTTAAAATTGATTTTATATATTTTTTTTTACTATGAATAGTGTTTAAAATGGCCGGCCTGCGTTTTTAATTTATGGCATGTGTTTTTTTATATACATATTTTTTCTTTTCACGATAAACGTAAGTTGATTATTAATTATAGATAGGGAAAAATAATGCTTGATTGCAAATTAATGCTTGATTATTAATTATATCTATGATAAGAGTCAAATATTATAATTTAATAAAAAAAATAGATATCTATCTATATTATTTATATCAAATTAATTTCATTCCTATCTACTTTATTATTTTAATAATTTATTAATACAAATTAAATATTTATAAAATACATTACGTATTCTACAAAAAAACATTAACATCACCCCAAAACGAGCACTGTTAATCCACTTAAGAAATATTAAAAAAAAATAGAAGCAAAGTGCAATATTCCAAGGAGCGAGGTTAACAAAAAAATTAAGAGATTCATAAAATATAAATATTTCCTTACGTAAATAAACGTGGCAGCCGAGTTGAAACGCTGTTATGCCCTCAGTCCGGATGCCGGACCCCGCCTAATTTCCGAAATTTGTAATTCCACCGTCGCGTCTGTCCATTCAGAGACCGTTTCTCGTACTTTTAATCAGAAAGCCACTAAATTTAAGCTAATTTAAATAACGGCTGGATGTCTGAAAAAGGATTGAATACTTAAATATCAAGCAGTACATGTATATGTGTGTACTTAGTACCTAAATCAAATTAAATTGAGTTTGCATTATGTATATTATCTCAATCAGTTTGTTTTAATGATTTTTCTAATATTTTTTAGTTATGCTGGAATAGTCTAGATTTCTCATTGAGACAGAGGCATAGCTAAAAAATATTAAAATTATAAATATAATTAAAATTAAATTGGAAATCTGAACTATCGCGATTCCAGCATGTTAAAGTGGCTGTCACATTGACGTAATTAGTACCATAGGTATATAATTATTTTACAAAACGTAATCACGAAATAATCAGTTTCCGACATGAATTATAAATATAAATATTTTTATAAAAACAAAAACCCCCGACTGCATAAAACTAAAAAAAAATAAACAAGTCCAATAGTTTATTAGGATTAACATTCGGGACCTCTTTAAATTATGCGGGGTTCCTGGTAAAGATTTTATTGATTGAAGAATTACTTATAGGTGTAGGTACACCTACATACATACATACAAGATACGCGCGAAAAACATAACCCTTCCTTAGCAGTCGGGAAAAAATCAATTAAAACGGTCCATGAATATTCCGCTTGTAAAAAAGTACTCTTTCATATTAAAATTACTGTCTTAATTTCACTTATGATCCTTTTCCTTTGCTCGAGTTTTTTTTATCCTTTCTCTGTGGCTACAATTATGTGATTTGCATAGCTATCACACCCTGCGGTATTTCACGCTACGCCATAAACGCCGACCGACTTTATTTTTATGCCTTTTTTGCGGTGTACCCTACAAAAACGTGATTGCTCTCTCATGGAATTATCATATAAATAAATAAACGTGTTTTTATTAAAATATATTTTTTAATTTAAAACAAAAAAGACACCTTCGTTGCACGTATCAGGCATAAAATATTACGTTTTTTTTTATATATATAAAAAAAGTCTAGCGATAGAATAAAAGTTTTGTAGATATTTCTTAATTGAATCCATCAAACTATGAAAACGAAAAAAGGCACGATATACGCGAGATTCACCGACCATCGACGTTGCATTCATCCGATGCAAACCTATACGATAGCTACACGATTTACCAAAAAAAAAAAAAAAAACAGCGAAGCATTTCCAAAACAAGACAAAATCTGTGCACAACGCGTCGAATATAGCCGTTTATTGGATTTTAGCGGAAATTTCACCGGGACAGCGCAAAACGAACAGCACTGTTTGCGAATGACCTGCATATCGAGTTTTGATTATGATTTGTACCGGGAAAGCCGGGACGCCCGACGCTACGATTCAATGGCTGTAACACATGCATTAATACTACATTGTTTTTTCCCTATCTTGATTTTGAGGAACAAAGTTTATTGTTCGGAAAAGATTCGGCGCTAAGTTACAATTGTATAACTATAGTGAAAACTCATATCCATTTCTTTGATGTACAGTTGCTGTGGCATAAATCAAAAGATAAACTTCGTAACTTGCTCCAGCCCCCGTCTGTTTGTTACTATTCCACTATAACATGCAACCCGAGCACGCTCCTCTCAATATGAAAGCTTAATTTAATTCTTAATTATCATTATAAAGTTTCATTCTAAATAACTAAATATACTTGAGAGCTACAATGAAATAAAATCCTGTCATGCATTTTAATGTTGTTTCATTCGACAAAGAGACTGTTGATGTTGCATCTAGGAGAAATCGCATCGTAACAGAATTAAACTACGCGAAACTCCAGCTGAATCACAGTCCCGCTCGGATCTCGCTGCTAATTGTCGCAAAGGGGAAACGTAATAAAAGTGCTCGTCTTTGAAGCAAAGAAGCTGCCTCGGGCACCTCGACGAAGCGAATTTTAATAAATTAAAACTGCGCAAAATTCCCATTCCAATAGCATTCCGTTTTACTTTTTGCGACGAGCCCTCACTCTTACATCGATTTCATCTTATTTTATAACAGAGTGGCTATCAATTCACCTAATATATTGCTGCCTCGCATCAAAAACATCGCCGCTTTGAGAAAATTCAAATGGATGCATTTCAATTTTCAGTTAAAGTTTCTTTAAGAAATAACGGTGGACGGCTTAATATTTTATATGAGAATGTTTTTAAAATTCGATGACTCTAATATGAACATCACAGAAAGGAGTAATGTAAGAAAATATTAAGATTTGATCATATCTTACTACTGTGTGTCTGTCTATGTCAAACTCGAGTAAAGTTAAGTTCATAGGGAATATAGATGATATATTGATATAATTGATTTGTATATTACGTCCAAATAGTCTAGGATAATTCAACTTGTATGATTTTTGCGCAATACTGCTATAATGCAGTGTGGTTCGCTCGTCTTTTTACGTAGGTATAAGATTTTTTTCGTAATTTTACAGATTAATGTCAATTAAAAAACTAAATGAACAACAATTAAAAATTCTTCTTATCTATACTTGTAATTATATCGTAACTGACCTGTGCCTGTACATGGAAAATATATATAAAAAAAATATTGGCCATTTATCAATACACCCAATAGAACCCAAAAATTTTTTTTTTTTAAATTGTCTGTTTGCCTGTGCCTAATCTCAGAAACGCCTTAACCGATTTAAATAAAATAATTATATCAATTTAAAATACTTCGTTCGACATAAGGCCAGTCGTGGTGCAGAGGCACGAAGTGTGACTGTAAAACCGACTGGTTGTGGGTTCGATTCCCACTTGAGGAGATGAAATATTTACTTAAATTTATATTTCCATTTCTTCGCTCTGGTGTCAAGGCTAAGCGCGGCGTTGAGTTCTGCCACTCAACACGCAATGCCTAAAGAATTCGGCAGAAAGTGGGGAACTGAGTGTCTTAACACAAGGTTTTCCCTCTGCTTACCCTGCTGTGTGCGGGATACAGCGTGAAGCTGATTTGATTTTGACATAATTGCTAAGACAGTTATTTTATACAACTATTGCTTTTTAATTTTCAACATTTTGATGTTTAATATTATTTGTAAAATTATTATTTAGATGATAATAGATAAAAATTTTGAGATTTAGATTCAGAATTGAAATTTATCGCCTACCTAAATAGATGTAAAATAACTAAACATTTTTCAAAAGACTTAAAATTCGATTTATTTAGTACATAACAGTATAGATAATCATACCAAAATAGTTCATATTTTTTATCATACATATACACTTAAATAAATATTTGTATAGATCAAGCGGGCAAAGCCGCGACGGGGCCACTAGTATTAGAATATATTTGTATCGACATTTTTTAATAATAAAATTCTGAATATATAGATACCTAACGAAGCTCAATTATAATAATGAAAGCATAAAATATTTTCTACAGGATAAAATTCAATTACATATTTTTTGTTATTATATTTGTGTAAGGAATTTCATATAACTAACTATATTATGAAAGTTTATGTGAAAATATTTTTTTTTCAGGTTTTCCTGATATGCCTGGAACTCTTAGCGGGACGAGGTGCGTCTGCTCTTGCCAACTGTCCAGGAGGCTGCAGCTGTAACGATGACACGCTTGTAGTGGTCTGTGAAGAGAGCCGCCTCGATGTTCTTCCTATTGCCCTCAACCCTTCTATACAACGACTCATCATTCGCAATAATAAAATCAAAACTATCGACGCCTCTATGCAATTTTACGCTGAACTCCAACACCTAGATTTATCCCAGAACCATCTTGTAAATATACCAGAAAGAAGTTTCTCCTATCAAAGAAAACTGCAAGAACTGCATCTTAACCACAATAAAATATCGTCAGTCTCTAACAGCACATTTCAGGGACTAAATTCCCTAACTGTGCTCAATTTGAAACGGAATTTCTTAGAAGAACTAACCAATGGGGTGTTTGCAACATTGCCAAGGCTAGAGGAGTTAAATTTAGGACAAAATAGGATATCTAGGATAGAACCTAAAGCTTTCGCTGGACTGTCAGCGTTGAGGATTCTGTACTTAGATGATAATCAGTTAAGCTCAGTGCCTACAACATCATTTAGTCTTTTAGGAAGTTTAGCCGAGTTACACGTGGGGTTAAACGCTTTTTCATTTCTGCCTGACGACGCTTTTGCCGGTCTCAACCGATTGTCAGTGCTGGATTTGAATGGAGCAGGACTCTCAAATATAAGCGATAACGCGTTTAGGGGTCTCCCAGGATTAAGGAGTCTTAACCTATTCGGGAACAGATTGAGCATAGTGCCCACGCAGCAACTATCAAGCTTAACTAGATTAGAAGAATTGTACATAGGGCAAAATGATTTCATTGTTTTAGAAAGCCATTCCTTTAAAGGGTTGAAAAATTTAAAATTCTTAGATGTAACCGGTGCGACTCAACTGGAGCGCATCGAAAAAGGTGCTTTCGAAGATAACATCAATTTAGAAAATATAGTGCTAACAAACAATAAGAAACTCTCTGTTATAGAGGATTGCACTCTATTGGGCCTACCAAAGCTACGACATGTATCACTGAGAGACAATGCCTTGACAACACTTAGTGAAAGCGTTTTTATTGGAAAGGAATTGAAGCAACTCGATTTAACTGACAATCCAATATTCTGCGACTGCCAACTGCTGTGGCTCCAGCAGTTATTAAATGACAAAAGCAATTTCACCCAAATCCAATGTGCCAACCCGGAACATTTAAAAGATAAATACTTAAAAACATTGAATGCTGACGACTTGGGTTGCGTGTTACACGACACGCGACAACAAACAATCATTTGCATCATTGTAGTCGCCTGCGTTGCCGTTGCCGTCGCGACCTTACTGTTGATCTTATACAGAAACCGTAAAAACATGCAAGAGAAGCTGAAAGACTATAAGTGGAACAAGGGGCGCAAGAACTTGGAGTATCACAAGCCGATATCCACCGAGGAGGACTGTATAGTGCGCGGCATCCACCCGTCGCACTACCCGCACGCGCCGCACGCACCGCACGCGCCCGGCCTCAGGCCCATCCCGGTGACGGAGCTGTAGCTAGAGCTTTACGCCTCGCCGAGCGTGTTCTTCATGTCGGGCCAGAACTCCGCGCGACGGCCTCAGCGCTCGGGAGGCGGCGGCACCATGCCCGCCAACGGCTTCACGTACATCGGCAACCACCAGCCCCTCACCCTCAACAACGGCGCGCCGGCGCTCAACAACGGCTCTCTCCGCTCGCTGCCGGAGAAGAAGAACAACGCTATATGCCATCCGGAGAACTTCCAGCGTAATGAGACGCGCTACTCTCGCAAGCAGGAAAACGGGTACTTGCGTTCTGAAACCGTGATAGGGTTCCCGCGTGATCGGGATAGAGACAGAGAGCGGGAATACGAACGGGGAGTTCCCGATTACAGCGAGCCCGAGTACTCAATTATACCTGAAAGCGGCTACGAGGAATTCCCCCGCTCCTGCAGCCATAACACCTTCAACTGTTGAGTGTTGAGTGTTAGTGCGTGAAGTGATGCGAACTCTTTCCACTTGTGATCTTGTAATTCTAGCAATAAATCTTCATTCCATTATGATTTCCTACGAACGATCCGTAAAGGATGAAGTGCCGGTCGGTGTGTGCGACCGGTGGACTATCCTATATCGTATTCGACATAAGAGAGTACCTTATTTGTAAATTATAAATTAAGTAGTTATGGATCTATTTTTCAATGGGAGGTGTTGAAAGTTTGACTTTCAAAGGTTGACTCGTATCATCGTACTTTATAAAAGTTAATAGTTTTAGTGTCCGCTTTGATCCGTTGCCGAGTTGTGCTACATTGATTAATCGATTCTAACGTCGCAATGTAAGTTAAAACCGATTAAATACATTCGGACAATCTGTCAAATGTCACAACTATATAATCGATCGAAGGACAACAATCATACAGTAATTATTTTGTTAGTCTAACAACGAAACGACCATACTTATATGATGATGCGAAACGACCGATTCGTACAATGTACAGGCTAGTCGCGATAAGTTTTAACGAGGGAGTTACACCATGTGATTTTCGACCAGTGCGAGATAGTGCTGCCAGTTCAGTGTAAACTACCAACATTCGAGTATTCTAAAATAGTTTTAAGTACATATAGGTACCAAAATATACAAATAGACAATTCACCATAATAACCTGTTTCATATGTATTATAATAAATATTAATAAAATTAGAAATTGATAATTAAATAATATGTAAAATAGTAATTATATAATATCACAATATTATTACAACTGGCAGCACATTGGTGGAGTTTGTATTTGATTTTGTACAAAAACCATTCCATATGAAATCTTATTATCTTATTTTACTATTAGGTGACTAATTAATTAAGCGTGCGTTAAATAAGACACCAATGTAAGAGGAAATATTTAGTAATAACGAATGTAAATATATTTATATTAAAATTGAGATATTTATAAAATTTATTACGATTTTGCTCTTCTAAAATTAATTATCATGAAATAACTTCGGTACCCGATATCGATCACATTGTTTACGGACTGACATCCTTTATAACGTACTAGGGCCGGGCTTAGGGGAGAAGAATACTACTTGATGCCCTAAGGCTTTCACGAGTGTATAGATCTGCCGTCTCCATAATTACCATCAAAAATTGTTTTTTATTATTTTACCATTTTAGATCTTTACAACAGTATGGATCTCCCTCTCGTTTCCGTAATAATCTTAAAAATATTTTATTTTTATTTTTTATTAGCCAGAAATGTTAAAACAGATGAAATTACTCTTTCCGAAAAGATATTAATGAACAATTCTGTAAAGCATATTTATTTTAACAAGATCCTTTTAGGAATTTTTTAACTTCCTAGTTGTTACCATCAATTATTTTAATGAACCTGTCGGTTTGTCAAATATTATAAAGCTTTGCTATTCAAATTTTTCTTTAGTATAAAACAAAAAGATGTTTATTAAATATAATTCCGAATGAATATTTCACTTTTACGTTTCATTATTCTCTCTTTCTACACACCGGCCCTAACACATACTATCACTATTTATAATATAAAATTCGTATTATAGATATGACGCACTTTTCCAAATCTACACTTTAAATTTATGCTCAATTGATTTCTCCCCTTCGTGTTTGAGTTTTAGTTACTTAAGAAATTCAAAAGCAATAAAATACATAAATGTTTTATTCAAACAGTATTCTATTGAAATTAGAGAAATATATTTAATTGTAGATTTTCGAAATGTGAGCACTAAGTTTATATTTATACCTTGTAGCTTTCACACTGGTTAAGCGATTACGAATGATTGCTGAATCGATATTGTTATTGTAAGAAATCGATTTTTCTATTATTATTTTTTTTTTTAAATCGATTTATAGTGTTGTTCGTAATCGTTTACGCTCATTTTAACATCTGTCATTCAAGTTATGTCGACGTATTGATAATTAATATTCAATATATAAATAAAAATCATAATCCATAAGGTTCACTTTATATTAAAAAATGCATATAAAATAAATATACAAATAAAATGGCAGCACTCGCGTAAATTTCATAATTATGTCGAAGGTACAAATGGAAAGTAGAGCATTGTTAGTTTTGTTTTTTAATTTGTTATTTTTGTTTATACATAAAAGTTATAATAAGTTATTATAGAATCCATTACTGAAGCTTCAAACAGAGGGGCTGCTTGAAAAGAGAGCAAACTACAAAATAAAATATTCTGATTTCATATTTAAAAATGCTTTCATTTAAAAAAATATTATTAAAAAACCTTTTATTCTTACCTCTACTTTCCATGTTGCATAAAAAAAACATTACAAGCCAGCCAAAAATTTTCTGTTCTGTTTTACGCTTGACTTTCACAGATACAAATTTTATCTCAAGTTTCAAACGAAAGTTCAAATAAGTTAAACTTTATGAAATTAACAAAAACAAAAATCAAAGACCAAGCTGAGAACATTCCAGAAAACTTTACAACTTTATACCCGTGACCATTACCTGTTTATTTAATCCTTTCATAATATTTCGATATTTGATTATGGAGAAATTAAAGACTAAAATGGCATACGTTTAGTGCCTAGTGAATGCCTAAAATGTATACAAAACAATGAATACATATGAATAATTGTGATTAGAGTTCTCACATTATAGATCATCAGTCATTTCTGTACTTTATTGTAGTAACCTACATACAAACTTGATAAATATAACATACCTCAAATGTAATGTATTTTATTTACCCTTTTTAACCCTTTTCACGAAATAAGAAAAATATTACTTATGTCAGAATTATGGAATTAAATATTATATTTTTGTAAGTGACAATTTATTTTAATTCTTGTCATTTAAAAATTAAACATTAGCTTTTTTACAATCTGTTCTCTTCTAAAGTAATAATAAAAGACTTATTTCCTTATAAAAATTACCCCATAAGTATACATAGCAGCGTTGCCAGATATTATCTCTTGTAAAAGCAGGATTTTTAAATGTTTTAAGTATAAAAGCGCGACTCTTTAACCAGCAGTTTTATTACTTATCCATTTAATGTGTAATAGATAGCAGAATCAAATATTTTTTAATTGAAAAAAGTCGCTGTACTTATAACATTAACTTGCGTTTAGTTTCTTCTGTACCTAAGGCAGTTAAGTCTTCAGAGTATACATATATTTATCTTAAAAATAATTAATAATTTAATAAATATTCACGAAAAACGGGACAATACATGTCCCGCACCGCACATCTAATTTTTCGCTATAAAATCGGGACACGTCCCTTACATCTAGAAAGTCGCATAGGTACAGTAAATTATGAATTATAGATAATTTCAGTGCCCTCCATCACGTCCAACGTGATTCGCAAAAATGCAAGCTATGGCTAGCTAATAATGAACTTATATACATGAGGAAATAGAAAGTTGTGTCATGACGTGTGACACTAACTGCAGTTACAGGCCTATAAGCCTTCCTCAATAAATGGACTAATATAAAATAGATATACCTACAATATAATAGATAAAAAAATGTTTCAATTCAAATCAATTTCTGAGATTACAGTATATATAACCAAACAAACTCTTTAATTTAAAAATACTAGTATAGACTGAGGCCTTTGAGGACAAGTTGGACGATGTAACACTTTTTTCATCTAAATTCTATTATATTACAATATTAAAGTCAAATAATGCCGGTTAGCTTTACATTAATACAGGTGTTCGTATGTAAAGCTTTATTTTTGTTACCATTTGACGGTTTTAATAGTAAAGATCGCAGATTTTCAGTTTCAGAAGTTCCGATTTTGCCCCTTAAATTAAAAAATGTCCAGAGGCATGATACCGGTCTCATGACCTATGCTTGTGTCGTATTAGCACGCACCAAGACTCCTTTAGAGGGTCCAAAACAAATTCCTCCAAATGGCATCCAGATGCCCATGGTACGTACCAACGTGGACCTACGTAAAGATTACGAATTAGAATCGTTAAAGAAATTCTGCAAACGCCTAACCAAGCGCTACTACAAAAGTGCAGACTCCCACTCCAACCCACTTATTGAGAAGCGTGTAAGTACGCTCCTCACCCACACCCGCTTTTTAGACGCCCTCGCGTCCGATTACCGCTGCCCAGTACATAGGCAGGATTCATTCCTCAGTCTCACGACATACTCTCCGCCGCTGTAAGAGACGACGAAGCCAGCCCTAACTCACGGCACGTCGGCGCCTTTGCGCGACAGGGCCCAGTGGTTGAAATTCTCAACAATCACCGTATGCAGGCCATTCCCCCGCGATCGTTAACTCTTCACGCGCGTCCATCAAAGCTGGTACTTTTTTTTCAGGGGCGACCTACTCTAGCCATTCCCCGCCCGGTGACGCTCTCAAGACTAGTTATTTTTGTTAATAAATCACAAAAAAATTCGAGAGGCTACTTGCTTTAGATAGAAACTAAACCAAACAGTTATTGTTATAAATACAGTGACGTTTTTCCATTAAAAAAATATTTTATGACACAATAAATGAATAAAGAATAAAAACTACTGGTTTTTTACTTAAAACGTTTTAAAATCCCGCTTTTCCCCAAGATATAATGTGGCAACGCCGAGTGGGAAATAACAATCTACATAGAAATTTCTCCACCTTCTCCCTGAGAAATAAACGAAATGCATTTAGTAAAACAAATTCAAATTAGTAAAATTTATCAGTATTATAATTATACTAGGTAAATATAATAATTTAAAAATATACAGAAATTAATTGTTAAACCTATTAAATTTCCATTTTCTGAGAACTTCTGTTATTGGAGCCTTTGAACAACTGCCATTCTAAATTATTTCTACATATTTTGTTATCTATTTCGTTATTAATTCATTTATTTTTTCTTTTTTAAGTAAAAACTAATGAAAAGAAATACACCTGATACAATCTATATCTATACTTATAATAAATCTGTAGAAAAGTCGTTTCTGTACATTGAAAATATTTAAAAAAAAATTAGCCAGGGTGTTAAAGGATAATTAACAGAATCCATTTCCAACATTTTTGGAATTTTTGTCTGTTTGTCTGTTTGAATGTTTGTCTGTTTGTCTGTTTATGTGAACACGTATCACGTAAAAAGCACACAATAAATTTAAGCAACTTTTATACATAAAAATTACAAATAAATCAAGGTAGGTTTTAGTGTTTATTTCATTGTAATCGCTTCACTCTATCAAAAGATTTAAGTAGAAAGTATTTAAGTTTTCAAGACGTTAATAATTGAGATAGTAAAAAATTGATACAAGTAACGCTATCTATTGACAAAAATAGTAGGTACTAACGAATCTTGATACTCTCTTTCATACACGTAACGTTAAATAGATGACGCTGTGCATAATTTTATAAAAATATAGTTTGGAAAGATTACCGCTACACAGTGGCGTAGTGAGGGGGGGGCAAGGGGGGTCTTCTTGCCCCGGGCGCTACTCACATAGGGGCGCCAAACGGTCCGAAAAACTTTTTAACTTAAATTTTATTTAAATACCTCAAATTAAATACAGGCGAAAGAAAACCGTTTTGTAAATTGCCTTAGCAAGAAATAAATTATTATTTTTTATATTATTTAAAAAAAATATTTAAAATATGTAAAAATCGCGACAATTAAAGATTTTATATGTTTCTAGAATACCAATTGACGCATATAATAATGCGCGTTGGCGTGGCCATAGTAAAGTGTAGGTATGCCACTAAAAGTATAAATATTGTCACAAAGACATGGTAGTGTGCGTAATATTTTATTTATTGCTTTAATGTACCTTATAAGCATTACCATTGAAAAATATTAGCATTCTGTACTTCTTCTACATGTAAATTAAAAAAACCTTCTAAATGCAAAAGGGGAATCAAGGATAAAATGTAAAATCTGATTTAGAGTTAGATCCAGATTCAGGTTGTACACCTACTGCTTCTAAACTTTTATGTATTGACACAACACAACAAATACAAGACTCTGAAGATGGTCCAAGTACATTACAAATGCTAAATCTGTGTTTACATCTGATGAAAAGCCTAAAAAATACATCAGAATGACTTGTTGTAATTCCGGACGTTCTGAATTACAAGGATGAGACTTATTTAAAATTTAGCAACAATTGTCCTATAATATCGGACCAACTTCTAAGAGAAATGAATATTTTTGAACCTAGCACATATCAAAACAAAGTCAGTTTAAATGTAGTAATAACATCGACGAATCACCTAATGCCAACATGTTGGTTTTCTCGACGAGTCGGTAATGAAAAGAAGGGAACTGAAGTTAACCGATCTTGGTTATTATATTTACCAAAAAATAATGCCGCTATTGCTTTTGTTGCTTACTATTTAGTACACCAAATTTCACCACACAATCATCTTTCCTAACATCTGCTGATTTTACTAAATGATAAGAAAAAGATAAATTCATTAGCCATGAAAGTCCAAATCCCCCAAAATTACTTACAGCTTGGAAAGAGACATAACGTAGATTAACAAGTAAAACGGAAATTAAAGTAGCGCACATTCAGAAAAAAAAGAACGATAGCGAAATATATTGCAAAGAATATTAGCTTGCATGAGTTATTTAATTATGCAAAATCTTCCTCTGCGTGGCCATGTTGAAAAACTAGCACTTAAAGATGGTACAAACATAGGAAACCTGCTATCTTTGACCAGACTTGTAGCTCAGTTCGATCCGCGACTAGGAAATCATGAACATGCCACAGAAATTCCAAAAACTATCTTATATTTATCACCACAGATTCGAAATGAATTCATTCAACTTCTGGTATCTACAGTTCGACTTCAAGTATCAAAAGATAACAAAAGAAATAATGAAATTTCGCTTGATTCAACTCCAGATAAATTTGGACATTTGTTCACTATGAGAGATCTCATAGTGAACAAATGTCCCCAATCATTAGGTACATAGAGGTTGATTTTATCAATAAAAAAGTTTCTATAAAAGAATCTTTTTTGAGTTTTATCGGCATACATGCCAAAAAGCAGGATTGATCAAAAATACGATTTTAGATAAATTAATTTCCCATGAAATTTCACTTACAAACTGCAGATCACAATGTTACGATAATGCTGCCGTGATGGCAGGTCACACATCTGGCGTTCAACAAAGAATAATAGAAAAAAATCATAAAGCATTGTTTGTAAATTGTGATAATCATTCATTGAATTTGGTAGGAGTTACTGCAGCTAAATAAGAGCCAATTGTTGTTACATTTTAATAATTGAAAACATTTATCTCTTTTTGTCATGTTTAACGTTGCGATGGGAGTTATTAAAAAATGCTGTAACAAAATCTGTCAAACGTGAATCTGAAACACGATGGAGTGTCAGAATACAAGCGGTTAGCGTTATCGTCGATAGGCTAGAATAAATAGTAGATCTATTATAAAAAAATAACAGATGACTACAGGTGACACCAGAAGTGAATTTTCAATTCTGTTGCAAAATATACAAAATTTTAGTTTCATAATTTTGGTTAATTTCTGGTATGAAATCTTAAGGAGAATAGATCGTGTGCAACTCAGATTACAAGACCTTAAAATGAATTTTAGATAAGCGTTTCATGATTTTGAACTAGCCTAAATTCGAGAAAATCTCTGTAAAAAATATCTATTGCCTCAATAGAAAAGGCGAAGTCTATTTGTAAAAGATAGGATATTAATACAACACGTGTATGAAGACGCCGTAAAATGCATGGAGAATAGCCGTAAAGGCTAGAGATGTTGGTATTTCTGCAGAAAGTTAAATTTCCCGTGTTATGAAAAGCGTCCTTGAGTGTATTCAACAAGGAATATGTACCCGATTTACGCGATTAAGTGACCTTAATTTCAAATTTGGATTTCTACTAGACATTGAAAATTTATTAAACAAGGATAATGTTGATAACGACCTTGAAAAAGTTGTAAAGATTTGAGTGAATTTTACAATACAGATTTCAATGGAATAGAACTCTTTATCGAAATATGTGACTGCAAAATGTTACTCCCCAGTAGAAAAGAAAGTGAACCTAAAACCCCATTAGATTTGCTTACTTTTATAATCTCGTAAGGAGAAGATGTTTTTCCAAATCTGAGAGTGGCACTGCAAGTTCTTCTGACTATCTCAGTATCAATTGCTATCTACGATCAACGATGGATCGCCTAAGTAAGCTCGCATTTTTAAGTGTGAAAAGAGAAAAAATTGAAATGATTAACTTTGATGATATTATTGATTAAAACTTAAACTACAGGATTATTGATTTAATAAGCAGAATTGATCGACAACTATAATGACTTCTAATATGATTTTTTACGACATTATCGTCAAAGAATTTTTGATTGATTTAAATAAAAAAATACGACCATTGTTGATATTTGATATTTATAAAATATACATTTATTAGCTAAATGTACAATTGGTAAATATGTAGTTATTACAGTGTACAAGTAGAAAGGATGTTTTAAGATTTTGATACTTGATATTTCTTTCAAGATCAAATCGTTCTTTATCTCTATGTTGAATTAATTACGACTTTAACTTAACTGTTATGATTTATAAAGGTAATTACCACTAACAATTCAATTTTGTTTACTTTATTGTATAAAATATTATATGATAGTGCTTCAAAAATATATATTTTTATCAATAGTCATATAACCAAGATGTTACGAATGTCTTTAGCCAGGAATCTTACCAGCGCGATTGCTATATAACATTCGCAGGCAAACCAATGCCTTGAGTTCATTCAAATGACGATATTTTTTTTTTAATGAACCGATTTTGATGAAAACACTTTAATAGTTAAGTTGAGTTAATACAAAGCAATTGGTGAAACTTTTAAGTAAATCGGTTCAGTACTTTCAGAGAAAAATGTGACCATACATATCGACAGACAGACAGACAGACAAGAAATTCAAAAAAAATATTTTTGATTTCTATTATTTTTTTGAAGTGTCCCTATATCCATTTCAGTCAAAATTACTAAATGTACAGATAAAATATTTTTATTGTTTTAATAATAAAGAGATGAACTTATAAGGTTTTCACCTGGGGGGCGCTAAAAAAATATTTTGCCCCGGGCGCAAGTTAAGCTCGCTACGCCACTGCCGCTACACTCTATCAAAAAATAATGTACTTAAAGTTTTAAAGATATTTGAAAAAAAAAGAAACATACGCAATGATATTTATTGACTACATATCATAATGAATGTTGATAACGCATAAAACATATTGTTGAGTTATTATTTGCTAATCGTTAATTACGTCATGTAAGTGTAATCTATACTTATAATAAATTTAACATAAACATAGCAGTATTTTTCTAACAATGTTCGAATGGTTACAGTTCAATTGTAAGTCCAAAAAAATGACTTTATAAACGTCTTATTCATTTGACTGTTGATATATTTACGTATTTATAAAGTACAATTGTTCATAGTACTAACTACAAAGTAAACTAAATTGAATTGTTGGTGAAGATTACCTTCGTAACAGTCTAGCTTAATTCCTAATTATTTAACACAGTGATTTATCACTTAAATTTTTATCACTTTAATTCTTTAGAATTACTTAATATTCAAAGAAATATTTTGAATAGGTTCTTCAGTCCTTTCGTTCGTTTATGTTATTAATATTTTTTTAAGAAACGTATAAAATAATTAACTTTTGGGAGCAACCTCTAAAAAATTATGTCTCAAGAAAAAAATGCTCTGACACTGTTTATAAAAATATCCCGCGGTGTTATTTTATAACTTACAAGCGACACGTACCGACATTGCACTATTGCACCTGTATGTTGCATGTATGTATGTGCCAAGGGTAGTTTAGGGTACATACCTCAAAATTCTTATAAGATAACTTTGTTGTTTGTCCGTCTGTCCGTCTGTGAAGACTATTTTGTACAAGATCGGTTAAAGGTTAGATACCTCAATGCTCAATTCTATATTCCCTTAGAGCACAAAAAATCTATCTTCTAAATTATCGCAATCAAATGACGATGAAATATGAGGGTTTATGCTTCGTTTTTTGTCGCATTTTCTATAATAACCATAAGGTACTTCCCGTTGATATACAATTACGAAATTTGTTAAGAAGTTAAAATTTACGGTACGTATAAAGGAAAATTCCAAAATTATTTTTCAAAAATTGAATACTTATTGTATTTGTGTCACAGAAAAAACCATTAGGTACAATTTTTTATCTGTACTTAATTTGATACAAAATGACAACTTTATTAGTTATCCTTTTGGTGTATCTCCATTCATGAAACTGGTACGAAACTCTCGGGACATGAGAACGACTTGAACTTGACCGAAAATGTTGATTATTTTATAGATTATATAAAAATGCCTAAAAACGTGCTTTCTATGTATATTCTGTATACCAATTATATATTTAACTAATAATATATGTTACTAATTTAAAAACTGTACAGGAGCTAAATAAGTTATTTTACAAATAATATCGTGAATACTTATCCAAATCAATTAATTAATAGTTAAGGCTGTTTGTAATATCTATATTTCTTAAATGAATAATCATATAATTCAAGCGGGCAAAGCCGCGAGCAGGCCGCTAGTTATAAATAAATATCCATATCTATATTTTTTTAAAATTAAATTCAGAGCCATCTGTGAAGCTTAAAGAAAAATACATTCTTAGTAGGAACATTCAACTAACATGCAATCATCATAGACAGCGGTAAAAATTTTGCTTATAACTATCGTGGCGCAGCAGTAAAGAATTTCGATTTTTTCCTTTTAGCGTCGCACAGAGTAGGCAAAGAGATAAAGGGAATCTTGTATTAAGACACTCCGTTCTCTATTTTCCGAAAAACATTGGTCGCATTGTGTGTTGAATGACGGTATTTAACGACGTGCTTTGCCTCAACACCAGAGTGAAGTAAATGACAATATTAAATATTTCATTCCCTCGAAAATATGCAAACGAACCCACAACCCGTCGCGTTTACAATCACACTTTTGTGTCCTCGTACTCGTACCACGCCTTTAATTATATTTTTTTTCAGATGATTTCTATTTCAATGAATAAAGTTATTTCTTTTACTGATCGTCTCCTTCATATATTCTCCCCCCATTCTGCAAACGTGACGTAATATTTTAAAATGTATTGGTAGGAAGTATTTTGTGTGCTCAACAAAAGTAAAGTAGAAAGTAGTAAAGTTAGCTGATTACAATCGATTCTTTTTGACCAAGATTTATCTTTTGCTTTGTATATATGATATTATCAATCCTTTCTGTATATAATCAAATCAATCTATAAAAAAGGTTTGACTAACATTATTAAAATACAATCGCTATTTTCAAAAAGTGTCAAATTATAAAACGATTATATATTTTTATGTAAAAAAATTAATAAAATTAGCAATTTTTATATATTAATACTCAAGTGATTGATATATAATATAAATTGCATGTCGTGATATAAATCAAAAAAATTGTTACCTTATACACACATAAAATAAAAAAAATATGCAGTTCATTAAATTATTTATTTTAAATAATATGCAACATCAATTCTTTACAAAAGTTCAGCCTTTTACGGGGAGTTGCCGAAGCTGTGTACTGCTGAGCGGACAGACATGATTGGTAAAAACAAAGTAAATAAATAGAAAAAAAGGAATTCATTAGGCTGGCTGGAATATTATGAGTTAGTATCACATATGCTGTTCAGAACTTCTCTTCCTCAAGACCATGTTTGAAGAACATCATGATGGGAGTTGATACTCCATCAATATCCCTGTATTCCAACATGGCAACCATGCCGTCACAGTCCATGGACTCGCCAGTGAAGAACTGCAGCTCCTTAAACCTTCCGAGTATGTCCTTCATTGCTTTGTTCATGTTAGTTTTGAATACATCTACTTGATCAGGTGCCTTCTCTTCCAATTTTGCTATTAATCTGAAATGCAAGAAGTGTTATATTTCACATTATAATTTCTTGAAACATTAAATTAAATTCACATCCTGACTTTTATAAATAAATAATTTATATTATTATAAATAGTTAATATAATCAATTAAGGCTAGTGCAGCATAAGATTTGATGGTTTGTTGATGCTCTGCTATATGCAGGAAGTTAAAAATACATATTTAAAACTTCAAATGAACATTTGCTAAGAATATAAATAGCAATTTAAGCTAAATATACCCTATGTGTTAAACCTATTGTTGAGGAAATCTGTCACAACACTTTTAAACTGATTTTTGAGACATTTATGGTAGAACTTAGTTTCATTGTTTTGTTACCAGAGCATAAAATCAAAAATAATTTACTCCTCTGGGTGGAAAATGAACCCACAACCCTCCCATTTCCTTAAATGCTGTTTTAATATTTTGTCCAAATATGTATAAATTTTAGACTAAACATAAAACAGCATGCCACAGCTATTGCCAAGTAGTCAACCGTGTTAGTAAAAGCATGTTTTTAAACAATGCACCAGACATGTCATCTCCATTTCATGAACACTCACTATAAAAATGAGTGTTTTTTCACTAAAGTTATTTGTTCTTGCATCAAACGCTCCATAGATCAACATTGTATATTGATCTCTGGTATTAGATGATGCAACTGAATGTTAGTAATTAAATTATCATGTAAAATAAAGCAAAAAAAGCAGCATCTGTTCTCTATTGTCTGGCTGAATTTAAATCTTTGGACTCTTAAGTTTAGTAGTAGTGTAGTGAATATTATCTTTTAACAAAATTAATTAATAATAATAATAATAATACATGTAAATTCCTATTTCATTCGATATTAATATTATATACTTACACTACATTCTATTTTCAAATTTACTTAAAACTAAATTGTTAATATTTATATTTATTATAATTCATCCGCACGCAGCGCATTCGCATGACAAACTTGTTTCGAGTTTTTTTGCTGTGCGTGACGTAGCCTGCTTGCTAGCTACGAGTAAAGAGTTGGCTACTATCGCTTGCGACGTTCACTTGTTTTAAATATTGTACTCCTTGCTTGTATTCAATTTTAAGCCTTATCTTCTTGCTAATACGTATCTGTTTCGTTTATCTATTTCTTTTAGTATTTCTTTAAATTTCTTTATTTCCTTCTGTGAGTGTGTAAAATTATTTTCTTTGTATATCTTCTTAAGTGTTAATAAATTTGGACAATTATTCCACAAAATTTTGGAAATTTAATTTCACTCCATAATTAAAAATATAAAATATTATTAAATAGCGTATTTCACAAAAACCGCTATATTGGTGAACCCGAAATTAGTGAGCACTACATTAAATATCTACGTTTTCTGCTGGCGAGAAGATTAAAAACGGCAAGAGGCCATTTTGACGACCTTTGCAAGGTGACCTCTAGTACACGATGGAGGACGCGACTACATCCAACGTTTGTAGGATTGGCGTGCGTATTCCACCATTCTGGCCGGAAGAACCAGCCCTTTGGTTTTCACAAATTGAAGGTCAGTTTGCTTTATCTAATATAACAAGTGATGCTACAAAATTTTATTACGTTGCCGCTCAGTTGGACAATCAATTTGCTGTCGAGGTGAAGGATATAATAATTTCTCCTCCCGAGACGGATAAATACGTCACTCTTAAAACGCAGCTGATTAAAAGATTATCTGCGTCTCAAGAAAAGAAGGTGATGCAGTTGCTGAGGCATGAGCAGCTAGGTGATCGCAAACCATCGCAGTTTCTGCGATACATACAAGATCTTGCGGGTTTGTCTGTTCCCAAAGATTTTTTAAAAACATTATGGTCAAGTAGATTACCACAAAATATTCAAACTGTTATAGCTTCGCAGCCTGATCTACCTATAGAAAAATTAGCTGACCTGGCAGACAAGGTGCACGAAATAGCACCCTCATCACCACAAGTCGCAAGCACGTCTGCGATGGCCACACCCCCTGCACCCTCCATGTTGGAAGAAATGGCCAAGCAGATCCAACTCCTGACCAAGCAGGTATCTGAACTCTCGACCCAGGTACGTCATAATTCGGTACCATCAAAATTCAGAGAGCGTTCCCGGAGCCATTCCAGGCATCGTCGGAAGTTAACTTCCCACCAAAAATGTTGGTACCATTTTAAATTTGGTTCCAACGCAAAAAAATGTGTACAGCCATGTACTTACGGAGAGTCGGAAAACTCTCTGGGCAGCCGGAAGTAGCGGCCAACGTCTGCCCTTTACCTACAGGCCGTCTTTTTATTACCGACCGTATTTCAAAAATGCTTTTCCTCATAGATACTGGTTCTGATCTCTGCGTTTTTCCACGGTTGGCTACCAAGGCGCCCTGTACCAAGACGAAGTATGAACTTATGGCAGCCAACGGTACAGTCATTCATACTTACGGTCCTACATTATTGCACTTGGACCTAGGACTGAGACGTACTTTCACCTGGAAATTTACCATCGCTGATGTTTCGAAACCGATTATCGGCGTAGATTTTTTGATATTTTACAATCTTCTTGTAGATTGCAGATATCAGCGCCTCGTCGATGGAACTACTACTCTATCAGTGCAAGCACTAAAAGAAAATATCTCCGATGACCTTGCATCAGTCAAAGCCATCTCGGGAGAATCAAAATACCATCAGCTGCTTCATGAGTTTCCAGAGGTAACGAGACCATCAGGTACGTCTTCCCTACCTAAGCATAATACTGTACATTACATCAAAACCATTCCCGGACCACCAGTTACCAGCAGACCTCGTCGTTTAGACCCAGTTAGACTGAAAGCGGCCAAAAAAGAATTTGATGATATGCTCTCACAGGGAACTGCCCGCTCGTCTAACAGTTCGTGGTCTTCTGCTCTGCACTTAGTTAAGAAGAAGGACGACGGATGGAGACCATGTGGTGATTATAGAGCACTCAATGCTCGCACAGTTCCTGACAAGTATCCTATACGCCACATCCAAGATTTTTCCTACCAACTCTCTGGTTGTTCAGTATTTTCAACTATCGACTTGGTTAAGGCGTACAATCAGATACCGGTACACGTCGATGATATCCACAAAACAGCCATTACAACTCCTTTTGGACTTTTTGAGTTCCCGTACATGACCTTCGGACTGCGCAATGCAGCACAAACCTTTCAAAGGTTCATGGACGAAGTACTACGTGACTTTGATGAGTTTTGTTTTGGTTATTTAGACGACATTCTGGTATTTTCCAGTTCTGAAGAGCAACATCAGCGCCATATCAGACTACTCTTCACCAGGCTCAAGGAGTATGGTGTTTTGATAAACACATCCAAATGTGTCTTCGGGCAGCGACAGGTAAAATTTCTTGGTTACCTAGTGTCAGGTTCTGGGACTCAACCTTTAGAAACGAACGTAAAGAGCATACAGGAGTGCAGCGTGCCTAAAACTGCTAAGGAATTACGACGTTTCCTTGGTATGTTCAACTTTTATCGTCGTTTTATTCCCGGCGCCGCAAACATTCAAGCACCATTAGACTCTGCGCTTTTAGGACCCAAGATGAAAGGAGCTAGGCCGATCACAATGACACCTGAGATGATGGAAGCTTTTGATAAATGTAAGACTTGTTTATCTCAAGCCACGTTATTGGCTCATCCAGATTCATCTGCAGAGCTAGCTATTGCCACTGATGCATCTGATGTCGGTATCGGAGCAGTTCTTCAACAACGTGTCAACAACGTATGGCAACCTCTTGGTTTCTTTTCTAAGAAATTAACATCTGCACAAAAGAAGTATAGTCCTTACGACCGAGAGCTTTTAGCTATTTATGAAGCCATTAAATATTTTCGACACATGGTTGAGGCTAGAAACTTTGTGATTCACACTGATCATAAACCTCTCACCTATGCATTCAACATTAATAGGGAGAAATGCTCACCGCGCCAATATCGGTACTTTGACTATATTTCACAATTCACAACCAGCATTCAATACTTACCAGGACGTTTGAACGTAGTGGCCGATACACTGTCACGACTGGAAGAGGTGAGTCGTTCTATTGATTACCAGGCTCTGGCATTTGCTCAAGATACTGATCCTGAACTGCTAGGTCTGCTTCAAAAAGGCTCATCGTTAAAACTGGTTAAGGTAGACTTGCCAGATTCTAACCAGAAGATCTACTGTGACGTATCAATGTCTTCTCCACGCCCGTTCATTACTGAGAAATTTCGCCGACAAGTTTTCGAAACGTTACACAGCTTGAGCCATCCTGGTAGGACAGCTACAGTGCGGCTGGTAACACAGAGATTCGTATGGCCAGGGATTCGCAAGGACTGTAGAGAGTGGACACGTGAGTGTATACTTTGTCAAAAGAGCAAAGTTCACCGTCATACCCTTGCTCCCTTATCCTCAATCCCAACTCCTACGTCGAGGTTTGCACACATTCACCTCGACATCGTCGGACCTTTAACCATTTCGTCTGATTTCAGGTATTGCCTTACAGTCATCGATCGTTTCACACGATGGCCTGAGGCATACCCACTCAAAGACATCACAGCTGATTCCTGTGCTGCCGCCCTTCTCTCTGGTTGGATAGCAAGATTTGGTTGCCCTCTTCGAATTACAACCGATAGGGGACGTCAATTCGAGTCGCATCTCTTCAAGGCACTCTCAGCCATGATTGGTGCACATCATTTTAGAACCACTTCATATCACCCAGCTTCCAACGGCTTGATCGAGAGACTCCATCGGCAGCTAAAAGCAGCTATCATGTGCCATCCCTCTTCAACCTGGACGGAAGCACTTCCGTTAGTGCTGCTGGGCATCCGTAGCGCCTGGAAGGACGACATTCAGGCTTCAGCAGCTGAGCTGGTCTACGGGGAGCCCCTTCGTCTTCCAGGACAATTTCTCGCACCCTCTGAAGATTACAAGACAGGTGATATCACAAATCTGGTTACTCGTCTTCGTGCTAGTATGGCACGACTCTCGCCGAAGCCCACGTCATGGCATAGGACAGGTCCTTTTCATATGCCGGCCGACCTTGCAGACTCGACACATGTTTTTTTACGGCAGGACCACGTCCGCAAGCCACTGGAACCACCATATGCAGGCCCGTACAAGGTTCTTAAAAGGACGCCTAAATATTTTCAGATAAACATATGTGGTAAGCCTAACAACGTGAGTGTGGACAGGCTCAAGCCCGCATATGTTACGCGAGAGGCCGTTCCTGTATCAAACAGACCAGTTACTGCACCAAAGGCAATCTCTCAACCTGATGTGGAGCAGAAACTTGAAAAGCGGACACGAAGCGGAAGAAGAGTTAGATTTCCAGACTACTATCGCCCTTAACCAGGTCTCTGGGGGGGAGTACTGTAGTGAATATTATCTTTTAACAAAATTAATTAATAATAATAATAATAATACATGTAAATTCCTATTTCATTCGATATTAATATTATATACTTACACTACATTCTATTTTCAAATTTACTTAAAACTAAATTGTTAATATTTATATTTATTATAATTCATCCGCACGCAGCGCATTCGCATGACAAACTTGTTTCGAGTTTTTTTGCTGTGCGTGACGTAGCCTGCTTGCTAGCTACGAGTAAAGAGTTGGCTACTATCGCTTGCGACGTTCACTTGTTTTAAATATTGTACTCCTTGCTTGTATTCAATTTTAAGCCTTATCTTCTTGCTAATACGTATCTGTTTCGTTTATCTATTTCTTTTAGTATTTCTTTAAATTTCTTTATTTCCTTCTGTGAGTGTGTAAAATTATTTTCTTTGTATATCTTCTTAAGTGTTAATAAATTTGGACAATTATTCCACAAAATTTTGGAAATTTAATTTCACTCCATAATTAAAAATATAAAATATTATTAAATAGCGTATTTCACAAAAACCGCTATAGTAGAATTCAATGCCATGTTTTGTCTAACCATAGCCATGAAATGAAGCAACAACCATAATATTTTAGGACAGACACTCCATTGTGCCTCAATGATCATTCTATTAATTAATTCTAGATCAAATTTAGATTTGAATTTGATCAGTCATAAGGTGAAAGTACAGTAATGATGATATATGTTTTATGTGATACCATATGTGTACTAATTTCACTTATACCTAAAAAGAGCTAATCAAAATTAATTTAAATAAAAATTCGAAGGCTATCATAGGTAAAAATATCTTTTCATATCATAATTTAAATGAAAACTAAAAAAAACCATTACATAAAAAATTACACATATAAGGTCATAATTTAATTTAAAGTGATATTTTCGTAATCCATAGGGATTAATAGTAATCAGGTGCTTCTTCCACCAAATATCTTTAGCTGTCGTGTAATGAACGTGATAATGAAAATTTGACATTGATAAAGGCCACAGCCCAAACATAGATAACAATTTCGTAAACATAATTCTAGAAATAAGAGAAATAACAGAATTTAAATACCAATTAAGCCAAGTTGGAAGTAAGCTCACTGCATATTGCGGCACAAAAGAAGTGGAGTTAATGAATCACCATGCTTTGATGTTAGTCATTCACTTATAATAACTGTTAACTTGGAATCTCAACGCTAAAAACACTTGGCACTCACTTTTTCATGTAGTCTTTAAGGTATAATGTGAAGGATTTCTTGTCACCAAAGGCGTAGCTCTCAACGAGCCTGTGGTTGAGGACTATATCAACACCACTCTCGGCGTTAGTGTCGGTGCCCTCGTCCGCCTCTTCAGCTGACGGATTGAATCCATCGATTTTTACCTCGCCCTGGACCCTGGTTTCCAATTTACCGGTGACTTCGTAGATAACTTCGTCAATCAGTTTCATTTTGTATGTGTCCGAGAACATCTCGTCACCTGAAAAGATAACATGTTGGATAATAATTTACACAATTTCTTCAATGCTTTATAATGTAAAAAAAGTCGATGTGGCACTTTAATGAATAAATCCGATGAGACAAGTCCCGTAAATGTCAAACTCACAACAATGATACACAATAAAATATAAAAATAATAACACGAAATAGTCACTATTAAAGTGTTAAATCAATTTACCGGTAATAATATCCTTATAAATTCTCATTTTGTAGGATTACGGGCGATTAAAATAATAAAAACCGAAACTACGGCTCCTAGCCCCAGGAACTAAACCGGAAAGGGCTTTGAAAGAAAGAAAAGACATGATTATGGCAGTACTGAGGAATGCTGCCATACATAAATCCTATTTAATTTTTGGATATGGTGATTTGTAAATTCATAAAATAAGATAAATGCACGGTAATGTATTTCAATATAAGTAAGTCCCGTTAACTGGTTTTACTTAATAATTAAAATAAGATGTGTAAAAAAATATTTATGGTTTTCAAATATATAATTTCTGAGATGTAAATATAATAAACCTAGATATAAATGTAGAATAAATAAATATACATTTTGTAGATGATATAGTTGATTACATTTTAATTTATTATAGTACATCTATTTATTTTATATATTTTTAAAACAACTACGTTGTTATTATTTGAATCTAAAATGTTTATCAAATTTTATTTTTTTCTAAACGTTAATATGACATGAATCGAATAAGCAGTGACGTTTACATATTGTCATTACTACGGAAGTAGATGGCGCACGGAAATATTTTTATAGTACAAAGATGGAAGTGTTCCTTTATAATTCTACAGTATGTAGATTATGTGGCGAAGAAAATGACAACGGAACATTATTATATTCTAATGAAGAAAATAATCAAAACTTAAGTGAAATAATAAACACCTACTTACCTTTGAAGGTATACTAATTTTTCAATAAATTGTGATTGTTTTGACTTCTCATTTTGACAAAATGGCCGACCTTTTATTTAAAATTATATCATTTTTCCATCTTTATTTTTATCGCTTGAATTATTTAGATAAAATTAAAGATTAAAAAATCTCACTAAATTTCTTTGACTATTTAGTTACGTTAGTTAATTAAAATTAATACTGTTGTTACGGACTTATTATTACAATAATACGTGAAATGTATATTTTAAGAATTGATAGATGGTCGCGCCACAATTTGACGTGAAAATTTTATAAAAATAAAATAAAGAATTTTTGTAAAAATATAAATGAAAATCTAAAAGGTCTTAACATTTTACAATAAATAATTAGTGTTTTGATCCAACTTAGGTTAGAAATTTTAATTCCTGTTGGTTTTTAGGTATCAGATGATGGAGAACTTCCTCGTACTATTTGTCCTGGTTGTACTATTCAATTAGAAGCCACTGTTGAATTCTTAAATCTAATAATAAATGGTCAAGTAAGTGTTAATCTTTGTGTTCTGATTGTTTACGAAATTTTGTTGAAAAATACTAAAAGATTTATAAAATAGTTTATTTTTATTTAAATAAAATTTAATTTCCAGAAAATTATAAGAGAGTTGTATCAACGAGAAAAAGAGTATAAGAAAAATATATTAAATTCGTCCACAACAGAAGCGCCAGAAGTTATATCTGAGAAAATTATTTATGAGAGTAAGTTGATTAAATGTGATAAAAATTATTTCAAATAATTGTAAGTAAAATAATAAAATCTTACTAATGTGTTACTTTTTAAGTCATAAATTAATACTGGATTGTATAACTATAATAAATAAACCATCACAAATTACCTAATGCTCTTACTAACTTATTAAGTTTTCTTAAACATTGAGGGTCAAATTGATTATAAAGAATATAACTTATTTTTTTTTAGTCAATACAAGTGATGGAGTATATCATGTAGAACATCCAATATCACTTCAAGTTGCTGGACTTGAAAAACCCAAGCGGAAAAGAGGCAGGCCCCCAAAGAAAGCCAAAAGTCCAGAAGATGTGGTGCAAGAAGCTGTTGCCAAAGAAAAAGAAGAAATTAAAACAAAATCTGTCAGTAAAGATGAAGAAGAACCTTCTGGAAAGAGAAGGCGGAAAGCTCCAACTAGATTTAAAGAAGCTGTTCAGGTATTACTATTATTGTAGGGAAATTTATATACATATACACAATATTAACAATGGTGTGGGGATATTTTTTTTCAAATTAAAATTATTTAAAGATAAATTTATAGCACAATTTCAGCCTTTGGCTTTACTATTACTGCGTAGCAAGGCTAATTTTCCCACTCTGATAACAAGATAAGTGTGACTCCAAATACTAGGTTCCCTCTGTCTAGCGTGCCCTTAAAAGAAAACTTAAATATAATCATTCCCCCTGAGTAGGGATAAAACCCACAACCACTGTGTTACATTACACTCAAGAGCCTGTCCCATTGCATTGCAATTATATATGTATAGTAATTAGTGTTCCTGGTATAACTTTTAAAGCTTTTATGAAATGTAAATATATGTCAAATAATAATATTTAAATGTTTCTCTTATCCAGGGTATAGAACTAGAAAAAATATTTCTTGAAGAAGGTATGATAGACATGGAAGAAACTGACCATGATAAGAAACCTGACATTGAATCATTACAAAAGCCAAAAGCAACTGTGCCCCAAGAACCTGAAGTGATAGGGCATATGGAAGAGTCTGGTGAACTTGTTGTAGTCGTTAAAGGAAAGGGGAGGGGAAGGCCTAAAGGTAAGCGATATTTGTGTTTTTTAAATTAATTAAATTGTATATAGATTAAATACAAATAATATATGTAAATTTTGCAATGTTATATTTTTTGTAGGGTGATTTGTATGTATGTTTGTATTTTTCTTTACTTAATTAATTTATAATAAGAAGCTGAAGGTGAAACAAAAAAAAATATTATTATTAAAATGAATATTACAAAACAAAAATTACTTTAATTACATTTATATTTTCATTTCTTCGCTCTGATGTTGAAGCAAAAGTGTTACTTTTAAAGACAAATTAATACTGGATTTTGTATAACTGTAATAAATATTGTTTATTTACTTACATTTATATTTTCATTTCTTCGCTCTGATGTCGAGGCGAATTGCGGCTTTGAGTTCCGCCACTCAACACGCAATGCCTCCAGAACTCGGCGGAAAGTGGAGAATCGTGTGTCTTAACACTAGGTTCCCTCTGCCTACCCTGATGTTTGCAGGATACAGTGTGAATCTGATTTTTTTTTTATTGTTTGTGCCTCAATTCTTAGTACATTTTTTTTCAGCATTATGTTTTATGCACAGACAGAAAGAATCTAATGTTCTTAATTTTCCACCCAACTTTCAAAGGGTTGCACATTGATTTGTGGAACTCAACACCTCACTTTGTCTACTAGAGAAAGGATGTTAAAATAATATCCTGCCCCTTCACCATAATTCAACAAGAATATTGGAAGATGACTATTTCTAAACCAAACCCACAACATCTACTACTATGTCTACAGTCAAGCAAACGCCTTTTATATGAATTTAATTATTATTATTATTAATTGCCAGGTCGCATGCGTCAAACACGTGAACAGTGCGCTATTTGCGGTATGGAGTTCTCATCCGTCGGCCGTTATATGTCCCACATAGCACAGCATGGGCCAGTGCAGTTTGTATGCGGGTGTGGGGAAGTGTTCCCCACTCGCCTTCAGTTTGAGGACCACCAGGAGGACACGGGACATACGGGACGCAGTGTACGATCCTGCGTCGCTCCTAGAGCTGAGGATGACAGTGTAAGTACTGTGCTGAACCTAATATAGTAGTATAAGAATAGTTGAGGCCAGTCCTGGCGCAGGGGCACAAAGTGCGACTGTAAAATCGTCTGGTTGTGAGTTCAACCCCCATTCGAGGAAGTGAAATATTTATTTACATTTATATTGTAATTTCTTCGCTCTGGTGTCGAGGCAGAGCGCGGCGTTGAGTTCCGCCACACAACACGCAATGCCTCCAGAACTCGGCGGAAAGTGGTTATTGGAGTGTCTGAACACAAACAATTTTATCCATATTCTAGACAACCTGGTCTATACATAATTTTCGATATAGAGTTTATGCCTAAACAATGTTATTTATCAATATATTTAATTCCAGTCACAATCAACTGAAACACAGAACGCAGAAGTTTCAGAAGTGTCAGAAAATTCACAGTCTAGTCAAGAGATACCACATTCAGAAAGAGAGTCAGTAATTACTAAAATACCGGAATTGAGTGACCTGAATGAAGACCCACTGAAAGGAGATGATGATCACCAAGACACTGTTGATGTTATCACTGAAGATGCTACTAGTATTGGTGAGTTCGTTTTTGTGCGGATCAATAGTTTTGACACTTGATGAATTAAATGCATTTATAAAATTTATGTGTTCATTTATTATTGTAAACATTTTTCATAAAATGTGGATACTTAATTATCTTAGATAACTAAGTATCCACATTTATTTTTATTTCTAATGTTTTAATTCTCGAGGAATTGCATGTTAACATGCATGTTGTTGGCGGATATGAACGCCGCGCTGTGTCCTTTTTGGTAACGGGAACGATTAACGAACTTCAAATCGTGTTCATAGTAAAATTTTTAAAACTATATATGTATATAAATTATGTATGTGTTATATTTCGTTTTAGCTAGCGTCAGTATTAAAGCTCCCAACGATATTGAAGAACAAGTGCAAACGAAAAAGGGTAAAGTAAAATTAAAATGCAACTACTGTGATAAGTTATTTAGCAATCGTCAAAATAAATCGTTACATGTAAAGGTATGTATATAAGTATTTTTATACATAATGGAAGTGTCAGCACCACTTTAAATGAAACCACAGTTATAACTACTCTATAAAAGCCTAATACTATTAAAAAAAATCTCAAAAACTAAAAAGTTTTTCAAACAAAATAAATAATAAAATTATTGATGTAATATAAAACGCAATTTGTCAAGAATGACGCACACACACACATAAACCTATCAAAGGGAAACCGCCGCATACGCCTCATTCCGAAATAGAGTCGTAGGTATTGGCCAAAGTTCAAAAAATGCTTAACCTTTAGTAGTATTTTTGTAGTAGTGTTTACGTTATTGGTATCAATGCGTAATTTTGCGTCACACGAAATGCGAGTATGGATAAACATCGTGAAATGGAAAAAAAAATCTTACGTCTTAACTGTTGAGGTATCTTGATGATTTTTTTTAGGTATGGGCTTAAAATATTTTACCCTATATTCTGTTTCCGTAAAAGGAGCGCTGACACTTCCATCCTGTATATTTCCTTAGTGAGTTATGAGCTTAGAATATTATATTATTTTTTATTAAAAACCTTTTAAGTTTTTAAATGTAGTAAGTGGTGTTATACGGTGGACTACTCATTGCCACTCGTGAAGTTATTAAGTTATAATTAAATCTGAGGCATGACAACTCTGCTGTACACATATTTACGCAACAATTGCTATATAGATTCTTTGTAAGGAATTTAAATTTCGCATATAGTAGTTGTCGTATTTGATTGTATGTTTAACGTTTCAGGCAGTACATCTGGGTGAGAAACCGTTTGTATGTAACGAGTGCGGCGCCCGCTTCGCCTACCCGCAGTCGCTGGCCGTGCACCGCGTGGCGCACCGGCGCACGCGCGCGCCCCGCCCCTACGCCTGCGACCTGTGTGGGAAGGTAGTATTGACATTATTAACAATTTAAAGTTATTACATTTATTGAGGCCAATCTTGGCGCACAAAATGTGACTGCAAAATCGACTGGTTGTGGGTTCGGTGGATCTTACACCCACATTTATATTTTCATTTCTTCGCTCTGGTGTAGAGACAAAGCGCGTCGTTGAGTTCCGCCACTCAACACGCAATGCCTCCAGAACTCGGCGGAAAGTGGGCAAAGGAGTGTCTTAACACTAGGTTCTCTCTGCCTACCCTGCTGCTACAGCGTGAAGCTGATTTTTTTAAAAGTTATTACAGTATGGTCGACGAGTCGTTTCTGCCCTGATGTAATCTGTAGATGGCTGCGCATATTCAACTTTAGGATTAAATTTACTTTCCATTATTTGACTACAAAAAAAAGTACGTTCAGAATGAACCTAACTTCTGCTCATAAATCTATATTAACTTTACGTGTATTTTCCAGGTCCTCAACCACCCGTCCTCAGTGGTATACCACAAGCAAGCGGAACACGCCGCCCAGCGCTACGTGTGCGGCACCTGTGGAAAGCACTTTAGACACAAACAACTGTTACAACGACACCAGCTTGTGCATTCACAGGCGAGACCGTTTACGTGCAAGGTACGATTTTGTTAAATATAAATACTTTTTAGAAAACATATGAAAATTTTCACGTAGCAGGAATTGAATCCGCGCCTCTTTACCGTTCAAGTGCTTGAGTATTGCTATGTTCAATGTTTTTTTTTTCTTGAGAGAGAGAGAACTAAGTATTAAGACACTCAGCTCCCTATTTTCCGCCGAATCCTTCCCTAATGAGTGGCTCAACTCAACGCCGTGCTTTCCCTTGACACCAGACGAGCGAATAATTAAAATATATATTATATATAAATGAATATACATATTTACATTACAGATATGCAACTCAACGTTCAAAACGAAGGCCAACATGCTGAACCATCAGTTATTACATACAGGCGTGAAGAAGTTCTCCTGCGATATATGCAAACAACGCTTCGCCCATAAAACTAGTCTCACGCTGCATATGAGATGGCATACTGGTATTCTTATATTATTATACATTTTACTTAATACAAAAGATAAATGTTAGATATCGGATATAAAGATAGATAGAGGTATAAATAGTACTAGAAAAATATAAAAAAAAATATTGTAATTTATAAAAATGTCTACTAAACATCATTTTAGTAGTGTAAAAAATTGCGAAATTCTAACCTGCACAAGATTAGAATATGTACACAGTTGATCCAGTCAAAGAGTTTCATTTAAAAATTAATAAATTTACATTAATTATTCTCTATTGCCATATTAGTTTCTATTTTATTATTTAAAAAAACAGGGGTAAAGCCGTTCTCTTGCTACGTATGCGGCAAGAGCTTCAGTCAAAAGGGCAACCTGTCGGAACATCAACGTATCCATACGGGGGAAAAACCGTACCAGTGCGAGGAGTGCCCGAGACGCTTCACGACCTCGTCCCAGCACCGCCTGCACGCGCGCCGGCACACCGCGCGCCACGCGCACGCACAGGGGCAAGGGCAACCTGGGGAGAGACTACAGTGCAATAAGTGTGGCAAACGGTTAGTTTTTGTGTTTTACTCTCTGGCTGTAATCGCGACGGTCGTAGATTCGATTACCATTTGGTAAATTGAAGTATTTTCTTTTTCCCGTTTTCGCCACTCAACACAAAAATTTGGTTATATGTGTCGGGAAACGTCGTGTCATAACACTAATTTCTCTCTTATAATATAATTTCTCTCTTACACATATGCGAGATACAGCGTATAAGCTAAAAACGTACTCTTAACGTGTAATTTAAATATGTTAACGTTTTTGTTATTTTAATTTTAATTTGTTCTCGCAGTATGGCGTCTCGTCACCTGTTGTTGATGCACTATCGCCGCGACGAGTGTACGGCACGCCTCAAGCGAACAGAGAGGAAGGTAAATGTCCCTATATTTTTTATATTATATGTATACTGAGATCACTTAAGACGATTTCCCACGGAATAATACTGTTTTATAGTAATCTATTTTTCTTAATTCTTCATATATGATCTATATATTCATTTAGTTTGATTATGCCAGCCCACGCCACACTTATTATATAATATGTCACTATTTTAAACAAATAAGTATTCTTATTCTAATATAGGCTGGGAGACCTTAGTGTTTCTTTTATTTATGTAGGGTTTTTAGCTTATTTATATCGTTTTTATAACATAAGAATTATCTTCACATTCATTTTGTAAATGGTTACTTAGAATTAGGGTAAGGTCTAAGCGAGTATTACAAGTGCTCTAGATTTACTAGTGTAGATAACTTATATAGTTATATGAAATACATAGTTGTATTTAACTCACTAATAGACTCCTATCAGGGGCCTGCTAAATGCTTTCGGTTTTGCAATTGAAACATTTGAAACATAAAAAATATTGTGTTTTTATAGTAACAATAACGTATTTTTTCATTATTAAAATACAATTTAATATTTTTATGATTTTTAAAGTGTTATTCCACACGTATGAAAGAAACATACTTATTTAGAAAACGTATAAAAATTAATGTACAGTACGGTCAACGAGTCGTGGCCGCCCCGAAGTTAAGCTTTCTGAACTTTTGTATATTGTCTATTCAGTAAAAAGATAATAAAAAGTAAGAAAAAATCTAAAATTAAATCTTGATTGCGGTTAAGTGTGGTTGTGAACCATGTATAGCTAACTTCAGAGCGGAGAGCATAACATGTTACGACTCGTCGACACGTTATTGTTTCTCAAATAAAGTTTTTTTTCTAAAATTTTATAGCAACCACAAAAACAGATGAGTCTCTTAGTAACGGACAAACCACAACAGTCTGTAGATGAAGGAGAAAAAATAGAACTCACAGAAGAAACAGAGAACGGAACAGAGGAAAGAGTGATCTACGTAGCATACGATGCAAATGATGCAGATGCACCTGCATTTCATATATTGGATCCTGAACAGGTATTTAATGGGATTATTTCATATTTGCTACATAATTCTGACCGTAAGTAGTGGAAATAGTGGAATGTTTGTTTTTTTAGAAAGGGGTTGAAAGTTTTGAGGAATATATTATATATTCAAAATAACATATTCCTTAAACCTTAAGTGTAACTGCACACTTATTAAAGAAAGAAAAACTAAGTTTAAATAGAAATTAAAAAAAAATTAAAAATATGCAATCAAATAAAGAATATAAGATTTTAATTTTATTGTATATTCTTCATTTCTTATTTATTCATTTCTTTTTTCTTTCATCTTCATTTCTTCAATAGCTTTGACCATCCTGAAGTTAACCTTTCTGAACTTTTCCGCATTTTGCTCTAGTGAAGAAATATCAAATGCAATAAAAATCCTAAAATATATTCTCTACAAGCCATCTACAGTTAACGTCGGGGCAACGACCACGATACTTTAAGAGGATCTAATTAATTATATATAATACATTAACATCTCACAGGCTGTTAACATAGAAGAGACCAAAGTACTAACAACATGCGAGCTCTACTCTGGACCCTCGCTTCTCGTGCCGCAGGAAATTGAAGAGCTGAAGGTGGAAATGACCGAGGAGTTGGAGGAAGAGACTGACATCGAGGGTCCATTGGTGTTGGAGGGAGAGAATATACCAGTAAGTTTATTTTTTTAGTTTCACGCTAAATCCCGTATATAGCAAAGTAGACAGAGGTAACTATAGTGGAAAAATAGTGTTAAGACACTCTGTTACTGACTTTCCGCCCGAAGTTATTAGTGTGAAGAAGACATGAAAATAGTTCATTTCTCGAAGTGGAAATCGGACACACAACCGTGCACCTGCAAACTTACACCGCTGCGCCACTTATCCGGATTTATTATTACAGAAGTTTGGAACTAAGTGAGATTCCCTTAATGTTGAAAGGAGAAAATATGCATATAGGTGTATATTAGGTATAGTAAAAATATGATCAACTCGATCTATTGGTTAAACGATTTAGATAATCAAGTGTATTAGGAAATAATAAATACGTATGTTGTATGTCTTGTAGTGAGTCAGTCAGTCAGAGTCACTATAAGAATCTGTGAATGACCAAATCAATAATCATATATTTTATTACTCCTAACCTCAAGGTTGTCTGGAAGAAATCGCTAATTAGCGATAAGACCACCTTTTGTGCTTCACACAATGTTATGTGCATTTTGTAAGTTGTGAATTTGCTTGCTTTTAATTTGTGGTGTACAATAAAGTATATATAAATAAATAAATAAATAAATATTCTTTATTAATAGTGCACCCCTATCCCGAGGATGAATCGATTCTCTGTTGTTATATAACAGAGGATTAATTGAACCATCAAATATTTAATTTTTCTTAAATAAGAAATTCGTCAATAGTGAATATATTTCAAAATAATGAACATTTTTAATTAAAAAAAATTGTGGCAGGTGACTGACGAAGCAGGCAACCCATTACACTTCACAATGCAGGACGGCACCAGACTGGCCATCACCTCCATTGATGGCAAAACTTTACAGGTTAACCGATTTTTTACATATTTTTTTAAAGTTAAAAATATAAATAATAAAATAACAAATATATTTTTCATTATTTTATTTTTTCTAATAAAAATGTATCATGCAGATGTCATAAAATGATTGTGGTTTCAAATGGAGGAATAATTTTGTTTCTTTAATTCGATTAAAGAGGGCCGACGTGGGGCAGTAATATTTTTAATTCCTTGCACTTATAAACGAGGCAAAATGCGGTGTTGAATTTCATCACTCAATACACAATGTCTCGTGAACACCGGCGGTGCGTGGTGGTGGTGCAACGAAATGTCTCAACCATGCCAATAAAGATAAAAAATTAAACAAAAAATAACCTTGTACATTTTTTATATTTTTATAGTTATATGTATAACATGTATTGGCAGTATAATTATAATTTTATTTAGTTCCCCGACGCATATAGCAGGGAACTAAAGTAACTTCTGTTACGACACTCCATTCTATGATTTTCGATCAATTTTCGAGACATGCATAGAGCATGTTAAGAGGCAGGCAACGCCACGTTTCGTTATATGTAATAATTATATGAGATAATTTATTGATTCCCTGCAGGTGATCACACAAGATGGCCAGACTATACCAGTAGAAATAAATGGATACAATAATGAAGAGGTATGCACTAAGAAACTATGTATTTTTATTACATAATCTATATTAGTTAAAATATTGAAGTATACTAAAAAAAACCAAATCAGCTTCACGCTGTTTCCGGTACACAGCAGGGTAGGCAGAGGGAACCTAGTGTTAAGACACTCCGTTCCCCACTTTCCGTAGAATTCTCGAGGAAAAAATAGAAATATAAATTTTAATAAATAATACATCTCCTCGACTGGGGATCGAACCCACAACCAGTCGATTTTACAGCCACAATTTGTGCCCATGCGCCACGACTGTCCTTGAAGAAGTATACTTTGCAGTAATAATTGTTATAATTATTATCGTATGCATATAAGCGTAGTAGGCGAAATAAATAATATGGTAGATCTACTGTTACTGAGATCAATTCAATTTTATGATATTAATATAGATATATAGACTTTTGAAAAGCAACCGAGGCCGTCGTAGCGCAGGATTACAAGACAAATGTAGGTTTGATTACCATTCGGACTGACGAATTATTCAATATTTTCATTTCCTTACTCTGGTCCACTACTCAACAATACTTCAAGAATTTGGCGGAAAGTGGGTAACGAGAGCGAAGTGTCTTAACACTAGGTTTCCTCTGTTTACCTTGCTGTTGGCGGGGTATTGCGTGAAACAAAAAAATACTTGTACGATTATTTTATTACATTGATTTTATTATACAATTTCCATTTATATTTTAGAAAACATATTTTTTTAAATAAATAAGTTGTAAACGCACATATCAGAATTCTGACTTAACTTGTTAAGAACAGAGGGCTTGGATCTTTTTTCCAAGAGGCGCGGTTTCGAATCCCAACTTCAAATTTTTAAACGCTTTGTAAAATATTTTTATTTACTTCATTTAGAAAAAGAACTTAAAATATTAAATTATGTTGTATATTACAGGATACAGAAGAAGTGATAGCGTCGAATATAAAGAACGTTGAAGAAACGTCGCCCGTTACACATTATTATACTATTGTTTAGATGTCCATAATTATATTGCCGTAAAGAAGTCTTGACTGGTAACGCGCTGGTAGTGAGTTCGATTTCCACTTGGTGAATTGATTATTTTTACTTTTTTCGAATTAAAGGAAGGAGCGTCATTTGCCATACAAAAATATTTTATTACAATATGTATGTTACTTTTAAAGCGTAATTTAAAGTCGAATAATATTCCTATTGCATTTTATTAATATAAACCATTCCGTCATATAACACCTAATGTTCTAGACATTAGTACAAATTGGAACGGAGTGTCTTAACACTAGGTTCCCTCTGCCTACCCTGCTGTATGCGGGAAAAACCTCATTGAATAATCTCATTTTGTCATAAAAATTGATCGTGTTTTTTTTATTATTTTAAGTATTAGTACATTGATAAATTAATATTTTATAGATTAAAAAACATCGCAACTTATTTAATTTTGCTACTAAAATAATATGCATATTATGATTGTCACAAATAATGATATTTGAGTTGAAAGAACTGATCTTAATTTAATTAATACGAAGTAACGTAATTATTTTAGTCAATCAGGTTTCTTTAGCTTTTTTAGCTGTTATACGGGATGGAGAGTAAAGCTGTAAAACTAAGTTACTAAAGTAATTATATATCGTTAATAAAAAATGGTTGTTAATACAAGCTGAGAAAAAAAAGCTTTTCCAATTACATGCCGAAACGACTTATTCGTTTGTGGATTTCTTTTAGATTTACAAAAAAAAAAAGAATAATTTTAAAATAATGATTAGAATTTATAGTTTCAAAATTATTATTAGTGAAATTGTAGAAGTTACTTAGTATTGCTCATATAAGACTTTTGGGGTTATGCAATATGTATATAATAATAAAAATAATGATTAAATGATATTTCGTCCTTAATTACTAATAAATGATTAAATTTAGACTTTTAAGTATTTAGTTTGATTTTTATTATTTTTAATCCAATATTTTGAATTACAAGTAGAATGTTTAATTAAATGTGCAATTCACATTTCCGCATGTAAAATTATGACTGAAACTGATTAGTTTTTTATAATATGGTTTTTCCACCGTACTGGATATATAATGAACGGCGTTAGGCTCCGCCAGTCAGCAGCAAAAGAAAATGTAATAGTTAATTAATATGTTTAATTTAAATATCAACGTTTTTTAAGTCCTCAATTTACATTCATAATATGGAACTAGTATACTGCCTCGACAATATTCACCATTGCAACGAAAAAAAATTTTTTTATATAAATTATTAATAATTGCTAATATTTTAAGATCCAATGTTTTATATAATTATTATGGTCGTTACCAATATTAATAAATATAATATAATTTAATACTGTTAAGTATTATGTGTTTATGTTAAGAATGAATGTAATATGTAAGCTAAATAAGTATCGAGTGTTGAGAAATGATTGTCTGCTGATTACATTTTATTAGCATTTTAAATACTATTTATATTAAAAAGTGTTTTAGTTTATAATAATTAATCAATTATAAAAAAAATGTGTTACTCGAAATGATACTTTTAAAATGAAGATTTTTTTGTTTTAATATATAGGGCCGTTTGCTTGCAAATGTTTGGTATTTTCTTATCGATGCTTTTTTTAAATATCACAATTAAATATATATATATTTTAATAAGAATGAAAAATCCTTAAAAAAAAGTGTGTTCGATAAGATATACTTCTGCTCATTTTAATTGAAGTGAATATATATAAGATGCCTCGTTATATAATTGGTATGTAAATGATTATTTAAAATATAAATTTAACTCAAATCATGTCGTAAGAATTTTATTTTCCTACATCCTCTTAGCTACATAGTTGATATTTAATTAATAAAATCTGGGTTTATCTATATAAATAATACCTATGTATAAAGAGTAATTTCGATATATTTTAATGATATTGAATTATTATTGTTAGACGGCCTAGTTACACGGAAGACATTGCGAAATATGGCATACAGTACATACTAATCATTTTAAAAAAAGTTCTGTATTGAAAAAGGGGGACTGGGGGCGTTGTGTACGCAAGAGCATCGGCACACGAAGGTGCGGCGCGGGCTCATAGAAAAAAAAACGAAATACAACAATAATTACTTAAAGAAGCAATGCCCCTACCGCCGCCACCATCCTTCTCTTCGACGGCGGTTCGCAAACAAGTAGTCTAGACAAGTTTAATGATTTAGTGTATACAAAAATATATTTTAAGAACAAATCTTCAAAAAATTGAATATTTTACGTGGAGATTTGGTGTATTCTTAGCTAATTTCTTTTCAAAAATATTCGTAATTAAACTATTTTTTTTTGCTGTTTTTAATTAAATAAGTACATACTTAAAGTTTTTAATAATAAAACGTGCTTATAATTTAGGTGTGCGATCGTTGTTTGTGTAGCTACACAAACATCGATCGCAAAAAAAGTTTATAAAAATAAGATCATTGATCGAGCGAGCTTTTGTTTTGTGTTATAATAATGTTATAGGTCGACATCCCATTGCTTAAATCTGTAGGGATCAGTAATTCTAATTAAACTTATATTTAAGAATAATACATGATAGTAGAATAGATTACACTAGGGGTGCCTAAAAGAATCCTGCTGCAATCAACGTTAATTAACGTTTTTCGTAACTCGATTTTGGAAAAAATTGCACTCATATGTTTTTTATGTGAATCGCACATCATTTGAAAGAAAATTGCATAAGGAATTGGATAAACAATGGTTGCCAGCTTTCAGTCTGCCGCAAGCCCAGGGTTGTCTGGTTTAAACAGGCCACTTAAAGTTAATATTTGCACTCTTGTGTTTTTTTAATGAATTATATATCAAATTAAAGCTTATTTTTTTCTCATCACTAAAACACATGGTTGCCTGGAAAATAACTGCGGCAAGCCAAGGTTGCCATCATTTAAAATATTTTATTCCAATTCCGTTGTGCTACTGTACGATGTGCGTACTGCCTTCTTCTACTCCCTGGTCTTCGACGGCGAAGCGGTTCTGCATTCGCACTGGACTCGCGAACCCGCTCCGCGGCCTCCTTCAATGCCATAACCGATTCACAGAAGGAGACCGTGGCAGACCAGTTCCTCTCACTATCCAGCATGGCTCTCACCACGCTGGATAATGAGAGGTCTCTACACACTACGGCCATCAGGGTGTGCCGTTGCGGTGCCCAAGCAGGACATTCGGCCAGAGTATGATGGGAGGAGTCCACGGCCGCATTGCATTCGTAGCATGCAGGTGACACTTCTCGACGTACAATTTGGTGCAGGTATTTTCCAAAGTAACTATGCCCCGTCAGTACCTGCATCAATCTGAATGTCAAAACCCCAAGCTCCTTTGTACCCATTGATCTAAATGGGGGCGAATAGCCTCTACTGTTGGTATGCCTGCGGCCGGGTACTCCAGGTCTAGTTTCCATCGTTGGATCAGTGCTTCGTCTGCTCTTCTCCTGATCCGCATGACATCCTCCGATGATGGTCGTTCACTTCGCGACCGCCCACTTGTGCGGGATGTGTGCACTCTAGCAAGTACTTCAGCCTGCAACTCCCAAGGTGGCTCACCTGCCAGGAGAGTAGCCGCCGTGCATGACACCGTACGGTAAGCCCTAACCACTCTCACTGCTATGACCCGCTGCGCTTTTCGCACTTGGACCTTGTTACGAGCAGTGAGAGAGTCCGCCCACACGGGTGCACCGTATAGTGCCATGGATCTCAACACGCCAACATAAAGTTGTCGGCATGGAGAATCTGGCCCTTCGATATTAGGCAGCAGCCTGCCAAGGGCTTCTGCGGTGCTTACTAACATCGGCACAAGTTGGGCGAAGTGTGACGCAAATGACCATCGACCATCGACGATTAGACCCAAATATTTCATTGTAGCCCGCACCTCCACCTCTTGCCCTTGAATGCGTATGGTAGCCCCACGAGGAGGTCCTTTACGTGGGCTATGGAACAGTAGTGCCTCGGTCTTGGAACTTGAAATTTTCAGGCCCAGCGCTTCAATACAGTCGATAACGCGGTGAATACCGACTTCAGCCAAACGTGCCGTCTCATTATAATTTATCCCCCGGGTGGTGACGAGCGTGTCATCAGCATAACATATGACGCTCATCTCGGGAGACAAGCGACAGCGCAGGAGCCAATCATACCCAAGGCCGGTGTCGGGCCTAAAACTGATCCCTGTGGAACCCCGCAACTAACTCTTCGACGGCCTATTTGCCCGTCTTCACCCGTCCATATCAGCACTCTGTCCTGAAGGTAGTCATTTTATAGCCGCCGGAGATAGAGAGGCACGCCATGGTAACGGAGCGTCTCTCGTATAGTCTCGAACGGCAGGCTATTAAACGCATTGACCACGTCTAGCGATACGGCTAGGAGAACGTCTCCCTCTGCCATCGCAATGGATGATCGAGTCTTCAGGGCGTTCAGAGCGTCGATTGTTGAACGACCGGTCCTGAACCCGAACTGGTCTGCAAAAAGACCCGGTCTTAACTCTTCTAGTAATGAGTTGGAGAAAGACCGGAGATAGGGTCTCTGTTAGTGGGGTACTACTAACTCGCAATTTCTTTCACGCAGCGAGGTAGGGGATCCCCATGGATCTCTGTTTAGACCCGTCAGTAACTCCAGACGTGCTTGACGCTTTGCTAGTCTAATGGCGATACGCAGAGCTGTCTTTTTCTCTCTGTATGCACTGTTCAGTTGATCTTCGAGAACAACATCGAAACCGTTTCTCCTTCTGCATCTCGTAAATGCCCGTCGGGCCTTGTTACATGCCACCCGTAGAGCTGCAATTTCGGGCGTCCACCAGTATGCTTGACGATGCAATGGACCTCGCCGGGCTCTTGGCATAGCTGCATCACATATCGTCATTATGGTATCACGCATTCGATTCGATGATTCCTCGATGCTTGAGCGAGTGACCTCCATCGTATCCGTAGTGCACCAATTCGCCACAATAGCCGCCTCCTTGACTAATTCTACGTTGAGCCGACTAAGAGCCCATCTCGGGAATCTTCGAAATGCACTACTAGGCCGGGCAACTAGAACTGGTTGTGTGGTGAACTCGAACCTAACGTATCGATGGTCCGATAAAGTTCCCACCTCTGTCTCAACCTTCTAATTTGCCACGTTATGTGCGACAGATGATGTGGCAAATGAGATATCCACCACAGAACCACCGTTGTGTCGCACGCAAGTCCACGCTCTTCCCACGTTGAGAAGGGATAGCCCTGAAAGTAGCGCCCATACTTGGACCGCTTCCCCCTTGCTATTTGAAGTGGGGTTCCCCCATGCTCGGGACTTAGCTTTGAAGTCACCGAGGACTAAGACTTTCCACGGCGACAGTCGGCTGATTACGGCTCTGACGGAGTCCAGAAAAATCTCGAATTCCGCCAGACTGCGGTTCGAGGAAAAGTATAATCCCACGATTGCATACTCTCGCCACTCTGCCACAACATAGCCCGAACCCCTTTCTAAAGCTCCGAGGGACGGATCGGAAATATTTCCAATCCAGCGAGTATTATTAGGGACGACGTACGGCTCACATACTACGGCAATATCAATGCGCCACTCCATCATGGATTGCCTCATTAGGTCCTGTGCTCCATAATTTGCATAAATTGTATTGGATGCCTATCCATTACGACATGACACTATCCTCCTGGCCCTGGCAGCCACCGTCCTCATGAGAGACCTCAATGCCAAAAGACTCTGTTCCTTTAATAGGCGGTGGTCGACATTCTGCACTACCCATAATGTGCCCAGCTGGTATTTTCGTATCAGTGCATACCATGCACCGTGGTTCGGCTCGACACGTGTGGAATTTATGTCCCTCACAGCCACAACGGAACCAAAGATGCTCCCTGACAACTGCTGAGGGACATCTAGGCCTGGTGTGACCCAACGACAGGCATTTGAAGCAGCGCATAGGTCGCTCTTCAAGTACCTGGACCTTAGCCGAGCTCCACCCCACCAAGATCCGTCCCTTATCCACAATGGTTTTTGCTGAGTCGCACAGGCATCGTACCACAGCTGACATCATTCGTCTGGGGCCAAGGAGTAACTCGGAAACAGTAATGGTGTTGACCGGCAACAGCCAGTATTTGCAACGGCAGTTATCAATTTTTCTTTAGTTACTGAATCATCCAGACCGACTAATCTCAAGGAAGCGTGTTTGTGGGGCCTAGTGACTACAGCCACCCCCTCTAAAACCACTCTTAGCCGCTCAGCTAACATATCGGCCTGTTCCGACGAATGTGCAGCCGATAGCTCTAGCAGCCGGGCGCCTGACATTGCCTGGCGCACTGTTAAGCCCTCAGTGATGCCCAGCTGCACTAAATTAACGCCCTGCTGCGTCCTTTCCAGGGCCTGGGCATAAGAGACCCCTTTAGCGACAGCCTCTGTCGTTAAAGTGATCATAACCGCCATGGTCTTCGGTTGCTTAGCAACTTTAGGTCTGCGTGGCAGCCTCTTCGCAATTGTTAGCGTCTTTGTCTACAGAGGAGTTGTAGCGGATTTTTTACCCTTCCTAACCACAGCAGTCCAAGATTCACTCTCCTCTTCCATGTGCTCGGCAACAGTGACCTGAGATATGTTGCAGGTCCCAGAGTCTGACTGTGGGCCAGCTAGTGGCACATCTACTCTAACTATAGGTGCTTGATTACGCCCTGTAGTCTTTTTGCGCTTTTGCCTATGCTTCACTTTGATTCTTTCGTTGTTGCTATCGGTCTTTGGCGTCGATCATGAGCTAGAGGGGGACGCAAGGGTCTAACCGGCAATAGGCGGTCTTCAATATCGGCAAAGCGGGCATCAATCATAGTTCCCACAGACCTAACTATACTGCGCTTTAGTGCCTCAAGCGCATCTTTATCGACATTGACTGCCGACGCTTGCACCGGCTGTGTCGATTTTTGAGCATTGGCAAGTGCCAACCTCAAATTCTGTACATCCTTGCTGTGGTCCTGTAATTCGGATCTGAGTGTACTTACCTCCACAGTGAGACTCCGATTTTCCTCACGTACAAGACGTAATTCGTCTCTCTCGGTACGAGAAACAAGTGCTTCGATAATTTCGGTGAAGGCTGCTGCTGCTTCCTTAAGTTTACGCACGTATGTGCCTTTAAGGTGGCCCGACTTTGTAGCTACCTCTAGTATGGAAGCCGCCCGTTTCCCAGCGTACGTGCGTAGCTCCTCAGCTGAACACACTGAAGTATCTTTTCTACTGTCTTCCTCCAAGACGCTATCCGCATCAGATATCTGGGCAGATCTGTCTGCTGTGCCCAGTCCAATAGATTCCTCTCGAAATCGTATTCTTCTTCGCGTGCTTTTTCCACGCGCTGCCTCTGTTCTTTACGAGCGCGTGCTGAACCAGTGCCACGAGTTTTTGGAGGCCGACCTCTTCTGGCCGTATGGCATTTAGCACCCGGTATTGCCTCGATATCTGAACAAGAATCGTTTTTAGCAGTCTGTCGCTTACGCCGCATATGCTGCACTACTCCTGAATCCGAAGTGGACTCTATCACTCCTATGTCACCTTCATTAGTTGCTTTATTTTAAAATTTTTGAATCTCCATTAAGTTCCCACGAATATGGGGGAAAAAACAGTCCATCCTAGCAGTGTCCCCTGTACTTGGATAAGCCTAATACGCCTTAGGTGTCGGCCGGTACCCTGGCGGGACCAGCAGTAGCGGCTGATCATCCCATCAGCCACGAACCCCTCGCGCTGCTTCGCCACTTGGGTTGGGGTAATTTTTTATAGAGGTTTTCTTCCTCGCAGCCCAGCCAATTAAGGCAAGACCCTCGGTTCCACTCAAGATTACGAGACATGACCGCAACCATGAGTGGAGTTCCGATATTATCGGCGCTCGTACATACCTCGCCGTACCTACGTGGAGGTAGTGTAAGTACACACCACGCACGCCCGTCCTAGTTCCTCCCACTGTGTCCTCTGCTAATCAGAGGAACACGCGTAGAAACGCCGTCGCGTCGGATTATTCGCCGGTGAGCAATCATTACCCTTGGAAGAATCCTCTAGGCAATAATTACCCGCCGCCCAGGGAGCACCGGCACGCTACACTGCTCGTCCCTCCGAATGGCAAACACATTCGAAAGGGGCCAGCAGCAAGCGAGCACACGAGGAGGTTATCCGACTCCGCTCCCCTAGTGTAATCTATTCTACTATCATTCTTAAATATAAGTTTCACTAGAATTACTGATCCCTACAGATTTAAGCAATGGGATCTTAGGCCATTCGTATTGCTGTCGGTAACAGACTTAACGGTACCTTAGATGCATTGACGAGACCGTGAAATAACAAAATATTTGGAATGCTGACGACCGACGCTTGATACGGCAGCGAAACGTAGGTGTTGCAGAAGAAGAATGGAAGAAACGTAAGATATGTAACATTATTAAATCTAGCTTTGTAAAATGTCCCAAATTGTATGGGTTGCCGAAAATACACAATAAGACTAAACTGACTGTATCTTCAATAGTTAGCCAAATCGGTACGCCGAGGTATAAACTGGCTCAATATGTCAAGGACTCTTACCATTGTGGGCTAAAAGATCACGTGTTTGTGGGCTAAAAGATCTTAAGTTAGCTAACAAAGAAACCATACTCACTACTTTAGTGAATCTTACCACCGTCCTACACATTTTTTTACCACTGGTAAGTCTTTTTTTCAAAGAGCCCACCAACTCTGCGACGTTAAACACCTAGGGGACGAGCTTTGATAGGTGAAGAATGCCTTTCATCAAAGCAAGATGCCTACTCCCAGCGTTATCAGAAGACGCCCAATAGAAAGACAACCGAGACTTCTACCGTCTGTAAAACACCTTTTGATACAGACAGGATTGCAACATTTTAAGAAAAATCCATTAAAATTATATTTAAGTCGAACAAGAAAGTAAATCGTAAAACGTAATTTTCCTCTGTAGTATGTAGACCTATAAAAACTAGATAGTAAATGAGATTTATCCATATATTGTTCAAAAAAGGGAAAACATCGGTATTGGGGGAACGAACACATCTCCGATGTCAAGAATGGCCATGTACCAAAGTCAGCTGCGTATAGGTAAAGAGCGGATAAACCTAACCATAACATCAGGTCTTATAAATCACAAAACCTCGCTAGGGAGAACAGATAAATACAGGAGGTAGGTCAGGAAAAAACATAACGAACCCCCGCATGGCATTTATAAAGAGATTGACGAGTGGTAACAGTGGATAAAGTAAAACATACAGAGAGTAAGGCTTTTGGCGGTCCGTTCTCTCTGACTACCCCGCTAGGGATAAAGTGAGATGTAAAAAATAAAGAATAATGAAAAAAATAAATAAAAACAACTAAAGAATATCAATAGAAATCGTTAAATTTAAGATATATCTTATTAACACTAAATATAAAATTTAAGTTGAAGTAGCTTATTTTTGTACTGTTCTATATGCGAAAAACAGTAATAATATTTATAACGTTTCCATTACACTGAAAGTTAATGCCACGGAAGTGATATACCAAGAAGAATCAAATTCAAGAAGAATATTTCAAAAGAATAGAATCCGAGAAAAATTCACTAACAAAAAGGTACTACGTAAATTTTTAGTCATAGCTGGTTTAAACATTAAAAATTCATCACACGATCCATCTGTGAGTTAACCTATTAGAAATATGTCTAAGATTCAGGACTACAGCCTGAAATCAGACCCATTCGTCTATTCTAAAAGCCAATAATCATTGTCTTCAGCTACTTCTCTTTCAGCGTCATTGCCATCTTTTACCATTTTACTAGCAATGGCGTCGCAATCAATGATGTTTTTACATCAAACACTTTGGAATTTTATCAAAAACTCATTGAAAGTACATGAAAGGTGCTGGTTACAGATTTGTTCAAAATGTCAATATAAGTATATATTAACGATTGCCGAAACATTTTTAATCTAAAACTAGTAAATAAAGATATCAATGATGATTGATGTGCTAAAATTAGGAGAATCCAATTTAAGGCTTATTTCTAAATTGTTAAAGCATCCGTGGCGGCAGTTGCACCCTCGGAAATTAAAGCTCTGCATGCTAACATTATTATAACCCAAAATAAACAGTTAGATAACTTATTTTCATGGCAATATTTAAAACAAAAGCTAGCTCGCGCAATGACCTTATTTTTATAAACTTTTTTGCTATCGATTTTTGTGTAGCTACACCTAAATTATAAGCACGTTTTATTATAAAAAACTTTAAGAATGAACTTATTTCATTAAAAATAAAAAAAAAAAATAGTTTAATTACGAATATTTTTGAAAAGAAATTAGCTAAGAATACACCATTCTCCACGTAAAATATTCAATTTTTTGAAGATTTTTTCTTAAAATATATTTTTGTATACACCATAAATAAATCATTTAACTTGTCTAGACTGCTTGTTTCTTATTCTGTTAATATTTAAAATGATATTCATCTTCTTAAAATAATTTACTATTAATGAGTAAGCACAAGGAAATTGAAATTTAAGTGTTTCGGAGAAATGGCATTTCACTTTATCATCCCACCATTTATCGTGCTTTTTACTAAAACCTCATTTTCATTAACCACATATTTCTGTCGCTGCTTTTCTCATATAATTCTTAAATATAATGGCAGAGTATACTTCATCATTTTCGTTTTCTGTTTCAAAGATGTCTAATATTTTGGAAGTACTATAAGACTAAGTACCTTTTTGATCGATGGATCTAAAAACTTACAGGTTCTTATGCGATAATTCCACTCCAAGTTTGGACGTCTCGTACCTCAAAATGAAACAGACTCCTTATTCTAGCGACGACTACATATTGGTCTGTTCCCAGGATAGCATCCTAAGCAACAATTTAACCTTAAATATACAAACCGCTAGGAATAAGTTAATCATATTTTTCACGGTGAGAATTTAGTAGAACGTTCGAATGGATTGGTGATAAAGAAATAGCAAAAAGATTAATGAAAAAAAAGTGAACGGTAACAAAGATAGATGGAGACCTCGGTTGACCTTCGAAAACAGCATCAAAGATACTGAAGGAGGAAAATCACGTCAAAAGCATGAGGACGCCGCCAGGTGGCATGTATGAAAAGTTGATGATAGTGGACGAAAAAGGTATATAGAGACCGTAGCGTTTGGCGTTCCGTTCTCTCTAAATTAGTATTTCATTTCAATTTTGTTGTAGAGAATCATTGTTGGTACCGCAGCATCATTTTCCTTCAGTTGCTTATCATTATTCTACACTAAGTGTCGTTGTCCGTATTAAAACGGATAGTTCATAGATGCCACTTCAATAAACGTGCATTATTATGTCCAAGCTTATATCTCACAGCAATATTTCAGCTTTACACGCTGGTTTTAAGACATAATTTTTGCTTAAAAATAACAATTTTAGGAGAACTGCGAAGTAGGAGTATATTTTTCACGATCATAAACTTCAAATGCAATTTTCTCAACTAGTACATATTGACAGATTACGATAAAAAATTATAAAAAAAATGGTTGTACTTATAGAACTTTTCAGATGCAGTCACATGTTATATATTTTTTATGCGTCGATGCACACGCAATGTCTCCAGAATTCGGCGGAAGTGTCTTAATGGGAACGGAGTGTTTTATCACTAGGTTCCTTCTGCCTTCCCTACTATGTGCGATTAAAAAAAAACGATATATACCAAAGAGTAAGATACAAAATAAAACAACAACACATAATATGAAATTCAATATTATTTCGTTATGCTTTTTAATAATACAATATATTTGCGTACCATACACTATCGGTAGTATATAATAATTGATGACCCAATCATTGAACAATGAATAATGACATCCATCAATTATCGTTTAACATTGTTTTTTTAATAAATAGCTGTATACAAAAAAAAGGAAAAACAATTATTTACATAAGGCAGTACGGATACCACGCGAGTGTGCCTCGACTTACTTTAGCTATACAAGCGGTACAAAAACAACGTAATTATTAGTCAAACGAACGCTCTCTTCTCTATCACACTCACTCTCTCTCTCCTCCATTTAATCATAATCACTAGGTTACATTTAACGAGTAAGCAAAGATTAGTTTTGTGAATTTGTTATTTAATTACGACCATTGTTTACTTTCTCGGCGACTCGCGCACGTCACGATATTTTGACGTCCGTCACGCATTCATTCGCTTATAAATCTGATTTGGCGCCAAAATGTATAATAAGCTTTACGATACGCGTACGACACTTGAGTATATAAAACTGTTTAAAATTGAGTATTACAACAAAATGGCAGTGAATATGACGCGACGGCGTCAAAATTGAGCCCGTCGCGGCCGCGCGAGTCGTCGAAACAAATCATCTAGAAGTGGTTTCGAATGGTGGCCATCATTTTACTAGTAGATATGGCAGACACGCTCACACGACTGTACAAATCATACATTTCACACACAAAAACAATGAATGAACTTATTCAACTCAACAAGCAAAATGAGACGAAAGTAATCTTTATAAAACGAAAAAGAAGATAATACAATCAAATGTCAATTGTAATTATAATAATCATATTAATTAAAAAAAGAGGGGAAAAGTTTAAAATACGTATCTGAACACTCGTGTGAGTTCTACAACACGACTGGCCACTACTTAAAAAACACAGTTCCTCTCGAAAGTGACAAACCCATTGCTTACATTAAAAACACTTTGAATATTCAGCCTATATCACATTTGATCTGTAGAAAAAAATAACACTTTCGAAAAAAACCGCAGAAACTAAACCAGAATATCGACGCGGCCAACCACACACAAGGGGCCACACATAAGTTACGTCACACGACCTTCTCGACTTTTGACTGCCTTCCCCGTCCTTTTTATATCCACAGCTGGTTATATTTATGAGAACATCCTACTTAGTGAACCATCATCTTTCTTTACTCACACTTATTATATTAAAATAGCAATTTGAAATGTCAACAAATGATGCCACACTTCGTCGACCCCCTCTCGACCCCTGTAAGCGCGTGACGTAACGTAGTGATGTCCCCACAGACGCATACATTATTAAAGCCAGCGTTTACTTAAGCAATGATACGCTAAAACACGTTAAAATTGAAGAGACGCCGTGAAGCCGAGTTATAATAATAACGATATCTAAACCACAGGGCCGCGTCGTCCACTCTAACACGCCCATCTGTCTTTTCATAATATTTTTTTTAAATATAATCAGCGCTCATAAGAGACTATGTAAATGCAGTCAACAACTTTATAAAATAAAACCTTACGGCCGATATTGGAGCTCGCTACAAGCGTTACATGTAAGGCGTGACTGCCGGCGACTAGATATCGTGTGCAATATTCCCGCCAATAACGCATCGGCTGTGTCACGCGACGCCGTGTCGACCAATCAGGAGGCGGCGTGGCGTGACGTGGGGCGGCGGACGCTTGTGATTGGCCAGCGCCTATATGACGAGCGCCATGTCCTTCTTGCTGGGGAGCTGCACCTTCTTGCCTTGCCATAGCGAGTTGTGTATCGTGAACGCGTCGATGGTCACCGTCAAGTGCTTGGTGTGCACTTGCGAGAAGCATTTACTGCCTGAGTTATATCTGAAAGGAAATTGACAATAATATTAGTTAATATATATAAATGTTTGAAAATTTATTCTTTTTATTCTAATCAGCTTCACGCTGTATCCCGCGCACAGCAGGGTAGGCAGGGAACCTAGTGTTAAGACACTCCGGTCCACGCCGAATTTTGGAGGTACTGCGTTTTGAGTGGCGGAATTCAACGCTGGGCTTTCGCCTCGATACCAGAGCGAAGAAATGAAAATATAAATATTTTATTTCCTCGAGTGGGGATCGTACCAACAACCAGTCGCTTTTACAGTCACACCTTGAGCTCCTTCCTGAGCTACGACTGGCTTATTTTTTACATTCAAATTTGTAAATAATATATAGTCCGAATATCAAAGGGAAATCAACCCACAACGTTTGATTATTCAATATGTCGGACATTTCCTAACTGTATCACGATAGATAATATAAATGGATAGCGTAAAAAACAAATCGTATATACTACTAACAATATTCCAGTATAGACAGAACCTGTTTATATAAAAGATTTTCCATCTAAAATCATTGGCTAAAAACCACAATAGTTGAAATTTAGCCTTAGAAAAATAAAATAAAAATACCAAATACTCACTTGAAAAACTTATCGAACATCCGATCATTCACATGCTTAGGGCCAGTCCCGTACAATTTGGCCACCGTATCCGTGTCCGGACAGTAACTGTACAACGCTCTGAACTGACATCCCGCATCTCTGAAGAGTACTAAGAAATGTTTGCTTTCAGATCGTGCTATTTCCTCTAAAACTCGTCGTTTAGCCTCCGCGTTGACCGCACCGGGGAACACGCAGTACTCGACCGCGTTCAGCATTATACCTCTGTTGGACTTTGTCGTCGGCTGCTTGTACAATCTTGGACCTAGGTTCGAGTAAAAGTTAATAATTGACTCTACATATGTCGTTACAGTACGATCGACGAGGCATAATCTCAAGTAAGTTTTTCTGAACTTTTGCGCACATCAGGAGGAAAATAATTAAAAATAAGAAGAATTCTAAACCCAAATCTGTGCAACCATCTACAGTTACCTTTGTCGAACGTACTGTAAATTTGTGTAATAATAAAAAAAAAGTGTCGTGTCAATAAAACTATCTATTGAATCATTCTTCATCTAATTTTATACTCCTAAGTTTTAATTTGAATAAATCTAATTGTGTACAATTAACATATTTCAAGTTTACTTTAAGTTAAAATCTACAATAATCAATTATAAAACGTGTAAACTAAACCTATTATGGATTATGATGCATTGTAAAATGTAGTGGCGTGATAGTGTTAATATCTGTGATAAGCGTATGTTAAGCGACGAGGAGCGGAGTGTTAGGTCACAGAACAAAATGCTCTCAAGTCAAACCATGCCTTAACATAACAATCGGTATTGGCATGACATCGCTAACTCTGACGTGACGGTGGCGTGCCGGAGTGACGTGACGTGTGTATGCAAGTTAACGCAGTCATTAATTACTGTAGTAACGTTAATTTGAAACCTTTGCGTCGTTCTCGGTAAGCTTTAACAGGTAAATTAAAAGTCTTGTTAAATAAATTACTATAAAAAAATATGTCGACCGTCATCAATCATTAGAATAAGAAACTACCAAATTATCTACATAAAAAAATCTAAAATACGCTCCCTTCCTACGTTTTTCATTTAAATTTTTAACGACTAAAAGAACCCAAGACACTTCGACAACAACATAATAACTATATGTCACGTATGTTACCATGAATAGAAGACTCACCAGAATAATCCATGATGGAGGAGTGCGTGGAGGACACGTCGGAGCTGTCGTCGTGGCGGCGCTTGCCGATGGCGCCGGGCAGCGCGCCGGGCAGCGAGCCGGGCCCCGACGCGGGCGACGCGAGCGCGCGCAGGCCCGGCGACGCGGCGCGGCGCGGCGGCGTGGCGCGCCCCAGCCCCGAGTCTGTGCACGCACACACAGTAGTACCAACCCCCGAACGCTTACTTATTTATATGTAACAAGCTCTTAGCTTTTGGCTTTCAAGCGTTTGACAGCTGCCATTAAATCTCATAAAAGTGGTACCACACACCACACCTAATCAATATATTTTTTATTTGAAATTAATATATGTAAAAAGCTCATAACTGTTAGCTTTTTGGCTTTAAAGCGCGATTGACAGCTGTCAGTGTGAAATGACATTTAGTCTGGTAAGACACAGTAAAATGAAGCCCATTACCCTATATACAAGTGTATCAAACTACCAAGGTGCCAGCGATACAGTGGGGTTTTTTTGCTTACTAGAAAACTTTTCAAGCCTTTTAAGTTAAGTATTATAATAATTCAGATTTGCAAAGCATTCTAAATTTAGGCATATTATTTGCTACCCATATTTATAAAACAAGCTTTTTTATACATTTTGCAAATTTATTTAGATATCGTAGAGATGTCTAGTACAAACTATTAAGAATGAAAGCCCATAAAGAACATTATAAGAATTTCAGAAACTCCGTACTTACAGCAATTTCCTTGAAATGATAAAATACATAAAGACAGATGAGTGAACATTTTCAAATAAAATATTTAAAAAATAAAGCACAGTAAAAGCTATAGAAGTTGAAAAACAATAAATAAAAAGTATAAAAAAAACAAATTTATAATCAAATATAAGTACTTTTAAATTAGTATGAGTTTAAAGAAAGGTTGTAACCTATTAACGAAGAACTATGTATACAAAAAAGTAAAATAATTTAAAAGTATGCATAAATTCGGGCAACATTTTCAAAGTGACTTACCAGTGCTTAGATTTCATATGTTTATAAACGATAATTTAAAGTAAGTACTATGTTAACACAGTTTGTGTATTTGCTTCAGTGATATTATAATAAATTATTTAGTAAAAAAAAAATAGGATAGTAGATAGAATTGATTTGAAATTTATCAAAGTACCAAATGTTAATTTCCCAGTTAGTATGTAGACTAGCATATTATTAAAATTAGCTTTACTTTAAAAATACTTTGGCAATACCTATATATTATATATATATATTAATTTAAAAATAATTGGATATTCTAATAAATTAAAGACAATTCACTGTAAAAATTGGAAAAAATAAAATTTCTAAATATACAATATAAGCGTCCGGGAACAATGCAAGCCGATCGCAAAATAAACTTTGTAGGCATCAACTTACAAAAAGCAATGTTTCTCATTTTTTAATTATACAATACAAATTTAACTAAATCTAATTTAAAACTGTTATTCTGTAACTAAATTTTCTATAAAAGACATATAATGATGTTAAGCAAAAAAAGATGTAAGAAATGTTTAATATTTTCAATATAAAATATGTTTTAACAATAATAACCATTTAATGTAAATTAATAACTAGTAATATAAAAAAACTGTAAACACAGTCATTGTTTATGTATTTATAATTTGCTTTATAAGTGTGCATTCCGCTTAAAACATACATAATCTGTATTATTAATTAATCGATCTTTCAAATCGATATTGACCGTCACTATTCGAATAATAGTTAGCATAAATTTGAATCGACATAGAGGCGCAACGATGTCATACCAACACCAATATAGAAATGATAAACAAATGCATGCAAGATAAGATAAATAAACATACCTTAAACAGACCACAACCGTACATAGATACAAAGGATAACCTAACAAATAAGGTGTGTGCACAGCACTACGGGGTCGCAGAAGGGGGATGTTTATACTATAGGATTTCTTTTAATATTTACGCCACAAAAATGAAGAGGCTTAGGAAAATTATTTAACATTGTCTTTGTCATCGATATATAAATCGATAATATATATGGATCATCGATAATTATATGTTATTATAATATTGTTTTTTAATAAATAACAACGCATTTGTAATTTATTGTAACCATGCATATTTAAATAATTAGAATATAAAAAAGAATATTAATCAATTGATTTCATTATTTTACTCCACTTTTGCATATATTTCAAACATCCCCCTGCGCGCTGCAACGAAAAATAGAACCCAACGCACCAAAAGCAGGCCCGGCTACCGTGAGAAGCCTGTACTGTGTGTAACAAACGTGTCTTACCGCACAGGTTCATAAGAGAGCTAGATTTCCTCCCCGCCTTAAAGTTATTCTGGTAAGTGGAATATTTAGACCTTCCACGAGTTGACTGTGGTTCGTCATTCACGCGCTCTGAAATGTATCCCGCTAGTGTTAGCACGCGCGCGCACGCACGCATGCACGCACGCGCCCACGCACGCACGCACGCATGCATACACGCTCGCATGCACACATGCGTCGGTCAGTCGGCTCCATCGGATAAACGCACATAGCAAACAAAAGTAACGACTCGCGGATACATATCGACCATTCAACTTTACATAATATAATGATGCTGTTACTGGAACCAATTTTAATGCGCGGAAGGTCTAGGGTATTGTAAATTGGAGAAAGCTATTGAAACACCTCCGTCGTTTTAGTTTTGGTTTGCAAACTAAATACGGCCAAAAAGGAATATATCAAGCGTAATTTTGCATTGGAGTGTATCTAGCCAATCTATGCAATGCTGGAATAGTACACATATAATATAAAATAATTCATTAAATATTAAAATATAAATAATAGAGGTCCAAGCGTCTACAAATAAAAATAAAAAAGCGTCTTTACCGACTAGGGTACTGAGCCATATGACCATCCTCAAACGTGTATCATTCGTACACAAAAAATTCAAAAGTATTATTCAATATGGTGCTGCAAATCATTTGCAAAACACTGTATCAACAACAATTTGAGGACCCAAAAATATATATCTATATGTTTGTCTCAAATTATGATACGTGTATAATATATCATGTTTTAATAAAAACTTATAAGTATAGCATTATAATATAAGAAATACCAATATTGTTGAGTTCTCAATTAATAACAACATTTTTTTAATCATCTCGTTACGTTACGTATTTATTTTATTTATAAATAAGGAAAAAACGAAACGAGGTGACAATAATAATTGTACGAATCTATAAGTAAATGATCATATTATTATCATCGCTGAAACGGTTATAGTAAAAAAAAACGAAAGAAATAAAAATAGAAATAACTTCTTTAATGCAAGTTCAATAAAAAAATACAAATAGATTCGTAAAACAGCAAAGCGCTCATTGTTAGTAGCGACAGCAACAGAGCCCGTGGGGTCAAAAAATCGAAACGATTAATCGCATCGTAATCGTATCGAATCTAAAATTTGGCTTACCGTGACCTTAAATAAAACAAACCTATAGTGCTTTGTTTATAAAATGATTGTCGATATGATTACGAATAGTCTTTGAAAATATAAAGACTTTTTATGATAGTTAGATATTGGGATTTATTGATAAGAAAAGAGTATTTATTAAGTGGAAAACACCAAAAAAATATCATAAGTATTAAAATGTACTTTTTTATGGATGAACACAAAGACAATTCTATTCTATAATAACATAACGAGACTTTTTTGGAGAAAAGAAAGGAAAAATAAAGAAAATAGGTATAAAATGACTAGGATGGGACAACTAAGGATAGGAACCGGTGCTTACCTCTCGATGTCTTGCAAGAGCCACGACGTCCTAGCGCGCCGCTTGAAGCACTACTCGGTGACATACCACCGCGGTCGTCTACTGGCGAATCTGTAATTATTTAATTTGTTTATGATTTATTTGGGGAGATTTTAGCGTATGATGCACAGTTGGAAAATTATTAATTATTTTAAAGTATGACGTAATGAATGAGAATGTTGACTAACTTGTATCCTTTAAACCTCCACTGAAATTATTAAATCATAACAAATAGCATAGAAACAGACTTATAACGATGTAAGAACTCATGCAAAAAAGTGCTAATTACTATACAAAACAATACAATTTAAATGAGAAAGAGAAACAAAATAAAAAAAAACAACCCGAGCGTACCTCTATACAAAGCGGCGCGCTCAGCGAGATTGTCCTGCGAGCCACGGTAGTAGTCGCGCCGCATCGTGCCTGCGTACATCACTAGCTTTACGTATACGTATACTGTCATATTATTGCCATGATTTATGTTTTTTTATTCACAGGATTTTGGGCATGAATATTTTTATAATATTTAGACTTAACAATAACCACAGTATACGTATATTTCGCAACACAAAAATTAGCCGCAAATTAAAAAAAACATTACAGTGCTTATAAATATTTAAATTTTAGAAATAAATGAAGAAAAAAAAAAGCTTATAGAGGAATAAAAAAATCGAATAAATTGCCAGAACGTGTTACTAAACAACAACTTAGCCACAATAAACAACAACTCACACAACAATTAAATAATTTAAAGAAATCAAGAAAAAAAATGTGCACATTATCTGTCATCTTAATAAAAAAAAACAAACCAGTAAGATTAGTCGAGGACGGCTGTTTGCTAATGACTCCATCCTGCAAGGGTAAAGTCCCGCTGTCCACGTGTATGGTCTTGGGGCGGGCTCGTGAGTGTTTCGCGCGGAGGCGGGGCGCGGGGGTGGCGGGGGCTGTCCCGCCGCGGGATATGGTGTCGAGGAACTCGGATTTGTCTAACACTTTCCCCTGTTGAGGAGTATGTTAGATAGTTTAGTATTTTTTTTATTATACAGCTATAACTGTTGAAATGTTTTTTTAAATAAATTCTTTAAAAAAAAATGTTAAGGCATTTACTATTAAAGTACTTTACTGGAAACAGTTGTTTCAATTCAAGTCCTATTCTTGTGACTTTCTAACATTTATAATACAGGAAAATAATAAAAAATATCGTTTAATATATCAATTACCATAGCCATCAAATAATCACATCATAATAACATCAAATTTACTTCATTATTTTTATATTATCACAGTATATACTTGGTATCTTTTACTCACTGAATGTTTAATATAATAATAGATAAACAGAGTTGACAGATGCAATATAGTGTTAAGACACTCCATTTCTCATTCCTTACTTAATTTCGAGACAATGTGTTTTGAGTGACGGACCTTATCGACGCGTTTTTTACCTGGTACGCCGCGACTGTCTCAATTTAAAACTAAAAAAATACTTTATTTGTATAACAGATTTGGCACAGAAAAATAAATATGTCAGAGACGTCCTTTTCGACAAGTGATGCCTGTATATTATTCCTATCTTGCGCGGCGTTAAGAGTCTCATTCTGCATGCAACGTTTCGAAAATTCAGAAGTGCGCAAGGGAACAGAGTGTTTTAACACAACATTCCCTCTACTGACCTCCCTCTCGGCCTCCTCGATGGCCTTCTTGAGCTTGTACTGCGCCAGGATGGCCTGGCGGCGGCGCGCCTGCTCCTCCTTGCGCGCGGCGCGCACCTCGGCGTCGTGCTCGTCGCGCGCGCGCCGCGCCGCCGCCGCCGCGTCCGCGCGCGCGCGCGCCTCGTCCGCGCGCTGGCGCCGCTGCAGCGACAGCAGCATTATACGCTCCTTCTTACGTTCCATCTCTTCGGCCGAGTTCTGCAAATATTATGTGGCGACATGTTACATTTTCTTATTTACGGGCATACTAATGCTCTCAACTGTGAGATTGATCTGGAGCACGAACTTAAGATGCTATTTTAATAATCTATGAATGAAAATGGCGTCTCAACATCGATCTCAGTATTGAGAGCGGTTATAAAATAAATACAAGCCCTAGTGTTACAACTCACTATATATAGCGTGGTGAAAATCAACGCCGCGCTGTCCTCCAGAGTGAAATAGTGAAAAATTGATATCCCCAAGTGGGAAACAAACTCATAGCCATTTAGAGCCAGACGCTGACCAACTGCACCACGATAAAATTTATATAGCTACGTTAAATCATTTTATTTTTTTTCTCATACAAAGAAATGTACTTAAAAATTCTCCAATGTATATCTTTACAATTTTTAACTGATTTTAAGATAAACGTGATGTATATATTATTAGGCTTCCAAATATGTGCGCTAAACTTTTGTATGTGTATGTATGCCCAAAAATTTCTCAGAAACTAAGAATCATATCGAAATAATCCTTTTTGATTTAAGTCAAGTTTCATCAAATTCAGTTCAATAGTTTTGAAATATTACTATCCAGTCATTTTTAGATGTATGATATATAAATTATCTACAAATTGTATTCATTGAACGTTTTTTAAATTCTGTCAATAACAAATTGGTATTACTAACATTTGTAATATAAATGAAAATAAATTCAAATTACTACATACAACTTTACTTTAACATTAACACATATCATAAAGTATTGTAAAGCAAATTCTAGCACATTATAAAAAAATAAAAAAATTAATACTTACAGGATCTAATTTCGATTCTCCAATAATCAACGCGGCAGGTTCAGCACTGGGAGGACGAATACGTTCCCTAACCGGCGACGTCCTCCTTATTTCTCTGGGTTCCTCCCTTCTTTCTTCTCTTCTTTCATCCCTCCTCTCATCCCTCCTTTCCTCCCTTTCCTCGCGGACGGGTTCACTCCACGTGTTCTCTGGACTTCTATCGGGACTAGCATATTCAGCTCTTTCCTTTCTTGGAGACCCGCGTTTCGCCCTTAACGGAGGTTTCGGCCGTTTCGGTTGTTCATTATCGAACGATATATAAAAGCCCTTCTCATTAGGTTCCGCCTCTACTTGCTGGAAGGAGTTGGCTAAAGAGGGCCTCGTTGGGGACGGGATTCGATAAGTTCTTGTACCGGAGGAGATATTCAATCTGTTGATTCCTTGTCTTAGAGCATCGTCCTCGGCATTTCCTATGAAAGATATATTTTGCGGCTCCATGTCGTCAGGGGGAGGGGCAGAAGTAGGGACCGGTAGGGAACCTTGTCGCTGTGGCGTACGACGAGGACTTGCTGGCGGCGGCGACTGAGACGCGTATTGATTAGCATTAATCACTGTATAACTCAAATGATTCTGTGTATCGCGTGCATTCTCCGTACCATTTTGATAACGATCGTTATTGTAATGCACTTGGAAGGGTTTGTTTCTTTCGTGGAGCACAAAGCCTTGGGGTGTCCAGTTACGTTCGGGAGGGGGTTGGGGTGAAGGTGATTTCCAAGTTCTTTGGGCGGGCTCGGGCGGCTGCTGGAACTGTTGTTGCTGATTGTTCTGTTGGTGTAACTGAAATTATACAAGAATTCTTTATTTATTTTATTATATGCATGTGCATGTTATTGTTTTTTAACGGGACTGATTTGGACGAAAACAATTGCTTCGAAATGCAAATTTTGCAACACTTTCATCCATGCATGGCTCCGTGTAATCTCTGAACAAAGTCATATACTTATACACATGGCTAAATTATTATACCCCAAAAAGCAAAAATCTTGAGTGATCATCAAAGAAAAAAAATATATCATACGTGAAAACCTACCTGCCACCCTCTTAATTCTGCATTCTCCTGTTGCATTTGAGCATGTTGAGCCCACGTACGTCTTTGAGGCTGAACTGGCGTCTCATGCAAATAGAACTGCCTACTGAACTCCTGATCAATATCCCTATATTGGAACTGGAAATTTTGATTCTGCGTGTTTTGTACGTTCTGTACATTTTGTACATTCTGGTCGTAATTGTAAAAGTCCCTCGGTATATGTGGCGTCGAACCAAACGTGTTGTTCGCCCTCGACACGTTGTGCTGTGAGCTGAATTGACTGTGCTGGAAGGAAAGTGGGGAGGCGTGAACGTGCTTGCTTTGTTGCTTACTTGTGATTTTTGAGTCAAGAGACAGACAAGCTGTGCTTTTTTTATTATATGTAAAAGTTATATAAAAATATTAAAAGCTTTGGTCGAATAACGCGTATTATTATAGTATTGTCATTCTACTTACTTAGTATTATTAATTGACTTTCAAGAATATTTAAACTAAGTGTGGATGCTTTAAAACATCGGATTTGATAGATAGCTTAAGACGACAAAAGCTGTTACCGCGCCATACTTATAATATAATAACTAGCACTAACCAACTGTGGAATGTTTTGTTGAAACTGTTGAAATGGAGACGGAGGTGCCTGTTGGAACAACTGTTTAGCTTGTTGCTGCTGCTGCTGTAGCTGCTGCTGCTCTCTTAATTGCTGTTGCTGCTGTTGTTGTAGCTGTTGTTCTCTTAGTTGCTGTTGTTGCAGCTGCTGTTGTTGCTCCTTTAATTGTTGTTGTTGCTGCTGCTGTAACTGCTGTTGTTGCTCTCTCAGTTGCTGCTGCTGCTGCTGTAACTGCTGCTGCAGCTGCTGGTTTTGCTGTTGCTGTTGTAGTTGGCTCTGCTGACTGGCGAGACGCGCGATATCACTCTGTATGTCCTGCAGGCTGCAGTTCATTCTGCAAATATTAGTAACTGGCTTTTGCGCAGGCTTCATTTGTCTACATCAAGGCGAAACAAAAGAAAAAATAGACATAGATAATGTAAGATGAAAATAAACACAAAAAAGTAATGGACGCAATTATTAATATAACATGCAACTTACTTTGCAATAGATTGCTGATACTGCTCAAGAGCCACGTTGTCGGCAGTTTGATTGGGCGCCTCGACAACCATTTCCTACATGATTTAATACAACATATATTATTAATAATAAATTTGATATTATTTTATTTATTGTTAATATATGATAAACTTATAACTTTTATAAAAACTTGAATTATAAATGGATATTTTTTTTTGTTACTTTACTTTTTTTTGACGCAAATGCTTTTTTTTAAACTTAGGGCTTTTTATTTTATCAACAACATTATAATGGACATAGCAGTCATGCAAAGGTACAAAAAGATTGAGATTTTTTATTTTGTAGTATAATTAAAAAAATATATAATATTTGATGTACAGCATGTTTGTCAACAAATAAAGCATACAATATTACGTGTAATCAACGTGCATTTTAATTACTAAGTCATGCAGCTACAAACACAATAACAACATTAACTTATACATTAAGTTTTTACGGCTATTAGATGAAATTAAATTTGAGAAACTAAAATTACTTGTTTGTTTTTAACTTCACGTTGTATTCTAATTATAGCAGAGTAAACAGAGAGAACCCTGTTTTCTCTATTTTTGGTTTCCGCTTAAATTCGAGTGGTATAAAGTATTTTATTTACCTTGTTTTTAAAAACAGCACTAATATATATTAAACGCACAAGACAATGGCGAAGCTGAGGCCAGAAAATGATTCTCTAATATAATTTATAAAAAAAATCAATTATAAATTGCATTTTAAAATTTAATAAATTGCATATAGAAGCTTTCAAAAATACGTAACTTATTTATATAAGGTTGTAACCTTGATACAAAATTGTTATGTATAAATAGGTTACGCAATATAGAGAGGGACACGAGACTATCATATGATGTTTCATTAATGACGTCATCACTATCATTCAGTTTAATTGACAAATGTAACATACTGAAGCATTTTTTGTGTTAAATATCAATTTAAAATGATTATCCTTATCAACTCTAATTCGTCTATAATCTTACCTGTTGCTGGTCGCTAGCTCCGTCGTCGGGCGTGGAGCGCGGCTTACCCTGCAACCGCCACCACGCAACGACATGCTTTAGTCTATACCACTGTACTGTGCTTCGTATTAGCAAATCAATAAAGAACACTGATTAACCGGACTTTTTGTTGTGGCTATATGCCATACAATTCGTATATGTTATAATAGAATAGATAAAAAAAATTTTTAATCATTAAAAAAACTACGAGAATATATAGTTTTTGAAGTCTGATTGTTGAAGTACTGTAAATCTGCTCGCAATGACGCATCTGCATCATCCTATTGCTAGTCCGGATAATCGGGTCTTTACTGTACTCATTAACACTAAAACGTGTATTTTTGTTGCTTTTAATACGTGATGTCACATCTATCACTACTCTATTCTGTGAGTAGTCATTAAGTGTATATTATCAATTGATTATGTTAAATTTCGACAAATTGCATACATGCTGCATGTGTTTCAACGTGCTATAAGTTACAAAGTGGTTTACGTTTGAAGTGAAGTTTCGATTATATGAATTTATGTCATGGGACGTTCTGCGCCGCAAAATATTTATGAATTTATTACTATTTATGTATACAAACAATATAACAATATATAAGCTGCCTTATTCTACAACGAACGATTTGCTATATAAGCGAAATTTTATATATTTACTGTGTAGGCGTATCAAAAATATGTAAATAGAAAATTGTTTTACGAATGATTTAGAAAATAAATTCGCAATAAGTATAATATCTGAACATTTTTTTTAAATGAAAGCTGATTAAGCATGAATCTATTCTGTACAATAAAAATACTTTGTAAATGACACAAATATGTATATAACGATGTAATTTGAAACTAAATTAATAAAAATCATCTTCACTTTCGGGCACTCACCAAAGAGGCCAACTGGTATTGCAAAAATGTATCCTAACAAAATAGAAAAATATATTTTACGTCTGTTTGTAGTTTAGGGTGAGTAAACACACAGTTATTACACAATTGACAATAATTTGCAATAGAGCAAAATTTCATAAATGGTATTATAATTTGTAAATGGACTATATACTATGTAGTGTACTTTTATGAAATTCAACTCATTGTAAATAAACATACATATACCTTACTGTAAATAATTTCAAACTTTATATAGATAAAAACATACATACAAATATTTCACACCTAGCTACTACACTGCCCGCAACCTTCAACACCACATCCCAAAACACACTTAGTAACAAAATCTGCATACATTCAAATACTGACATTTATCAGAATATAATATCCTGAACATATTTAATTTTTCATCAAAAAATATCTAAACATATATTTATTTTAACCAATAAGTGTATTATTACGTATTTTGTATTAAATTGGAAATGTTGTGGAAGTTCTAAATCATTGCATGTCATAAATTTAGCCTTTTTCCTATATCAACAGTGTTTTTATAAAAAAAGACATGCCACATAAATAATAAAAACAAAATTAAATTAATTAATCGATTAATTTATCTAATGTAGAAATACGAAAAATTGTGACATAGACTTAGGGCTCCACACATATTTTATTAAAAATTGCTTTGTGAGAAAAAATCGTAAATAAAATAAAATTCCAATATCACAGATTCAACATTATAGTCTAATAAAAAAAATACAAACTTGTCAGAAAACACAACCCCTAGTTCAAAACATATTTAAAAAAATATCCTCACAAAACAACTCAATTTTCAAAACAAAACAAAAACGAAAAATACCCATAAAGGTGTTACAGTAACACATTAAACTCACCCGCGTTACGGCTTGTAAAAACGCCTGCTGTCCCAACTGTTGTCTCTGACGATTGACCGCTAGTTCCATCCGCCTCTTATCCTGTTCTATACGACGCCTCTTCTCTTCTAATTTCAGCCTTATATTATTTAACTGCGCGGCCATCGCCTGGCCTCCAGTGGGCGACGAGTCTTCTAAAGCTTCGGTGACGTCATCGCCGTCTTTAAAACACTTATAATTTAATATACCGTAGTTTTAATTAGACATTAATGAAATAAGAACGCGGTTCAGTAAAGATTTTGTAACGCTCTATACAAACCCCATGTTATATACAGTCCCATATTAAATTCTAAAAAATATCAAATTTTATATAAACAATATATCTACATATATATAAAAATCAACTAGGCAACTAATAAGAAAGAGACGAACGTATAAACATAAAGAATAAAGTATAACACATAAATTTAAAAAGCATTACTTGGATGGTCGTGCTGTAGGAAGTGTTGTTGCCACGTGGTCGTGTTCGGAGCGGGAGTACTGAAGGAAGTTTTTCGCCGTTCGCCTTCGCCGGCGCCTATGAATTAAGTAAAGAAGTGTAATTTTATTATGATAATTTTATTCAATATAGGGGCCGTTCAAGTATTACGTAAGCACTGTAGGGGGGCGGGGGGGGTCTTGGGTTTGCTTATTTTTGACCTTTTCAATGAAATATTTTTAAGAAGATTGCTTATTTTTGATGACATAGGGGAGGCGGGGTCAATAATTGCAAAAAAAACTGCTTACGTAATACTTGAACGGCCCCATATTAGAATAGTGAGTATTATGAAAACAAGTAATATAAATTAAAATTTCGATGGTCCCTAGATAAAGTATCGAAAATGAAAAAATCACGAATGCCTTTATTGCTCTTTTGAAGTACTAACTAGTCTAGTTTTAATATTATTATTTTTTTCAAAATTTCAAACAAATATGCATATTTATTTATGCTTATTTTTAAAGTATGTAATCAAAAACTACCCCTGTTTATAGTTTAAAAAAGCAATAAAAGATATTTACAATTTTTCACTTTCGATTCTTTACTTAGGGATTCGAATCGATTTAGATAAAAGGTTTTGTCATGTATCAATCAATAATTGAATATCTATTTGACACCTAAATTGATAAATTATTCGTGTTCAAAATAATTTCAAGAGTTAATCTTATAAATTAATTTACATATTACGTGTCATCACAATTTTTCCCTGAGTGGGAATCGACCCCATGATCAATTTCAACTCCATCGTCCTAAATACAACATTTTTAAACGAGTAGAAAGTGAAAACAGACTCATTGTGTCACTAACATGATGGTATTTTTCTAATATTGTTTTACTATATTTTAAGCTTTATCAAAAATAAGTTACTGAAACAAAATTTCGAAACATATCCCCTCTTATCGTAACATCATCACAATAATCACATACTTAATTCAAAAATACCAAAAAAATACTTAAATCAATAATTAAGAACAATAAACAAACCTTGTTGATCTCCATTACTCCTTATTTTACTTAAATCCGCAAAACTCGTTTTAGTGACATCACCGTCGGGCGCGTCACGTTCGTTCAAATAGAACCCGTCACCACCGCCTTTGTGGGTTAGGCCAAGACCAAAACTCTCGGGCACTTGCGGGGCGGAGTGTTGTCTCTCTATTTTGTGTACGCGCTCCTCTTGCCCGCCATTTTGATAGTCACCGTGGAAGAATTGTATTGAACCTCGTATGTCTTGACGGGAGGAGCGGAGTGGCGGGTTGTGGTCTAATGGACCTGTTAAAGAATATTTTTTTAGTTACTTACTTTAATTTCCTTTCCATTTATTGCAATGTTTTCTAAACATTGTGTGTTAAGTAATGAAAGAAAATTAAAATAATTCATTATCGCGAGTGGGAATCAAACCCACAAGCGTAGCGTTTAGTCAGACGTCGTGTCCTTTCACGCCACGTAGGCTTTAAAGGAATGTTTGATATTTTAACAGAGAGTATACAATAATTAAAAAAAAAACAATACAAAAATTGTCTTAATATTTTAAAAGTCAGTTTACTAAACTCACCAGCTGGTGCAGATATCTTCCTAACATTAGCTACCGTAGCCAACTCCTTCTCCGGATTTCTTCCAGCAAAGTGCAACCTGTCCTGTGACCCCCCAAAGTTCTCCACCGTCAGCTGACTATCGTCCGTGATGGAGGACCGTCGGGAGCGTCGTCCTGCGAAGCTACTTTCTCTGGTGTCCGCCCAATTTGAAGGTCGACCGGCGGCTGTTACGTTTTCTGGATACACTGTAAACGAATATTTTTTTGTAAAATATTAATTTGTTACTTATTTTTCTGAGTGGTTTTTTACAGATTAAAGTAAGTATTAGTAAAAGCTCAATATGCGGGTAATTCTGTGGTATAAATTCCGTCGTTTTATACATACACGTACTTTTATTATAATATTAAGAAGAGAAAATGAAGAATAAAAAAAATAGGTATTAAGGAATTAGTAATAAGATCACCATACAACTATATACAGTATAGTCGACGAGTCGTGGTCGCCCCGAAGTTAGATATAGATAGCTGCGCAGATTTGAATTAAGGCTCTTTCTCACTTTTGATCACTTTCTTCCCGAGTGAACAATGCGCAAAAGTTCAAAATGCCTAGCTTTAGGGCGGCCACGATCTTTACCATCCTGTAAGGCAAGCCTTACGCCTTGTTTTTCTACAAGAGTGCAACTCCCAAGAATAATAATAAAGGAATATATCATAAACATGTCACTATATACCAAATTAAATAACATAAAAGGCTACATACAATCATCATCTCTCCTAGCCATAGCGGAGAGGGTAGTGATCGCTTTCCGGCTATGCACAACAAATTCTTCTCTTTGAGGGCTACAACTTCTTCTTTCCGGGGTCGAACATGAAGACCGACTTGCGGGACCGCGAGCACGCATACCACATGCTGATGGCGACCGAGATACTGTATAAATGAATTTGATATTATTATTTGATATGATATATAAATGCTACAACAATATATATATTGGAAGTTTCATAAGTATAAATTATCATTTTAATAAATAAAAAAAAAATAGATCAAAAAACATTTTTGAATAATAACTAATCTCTAAAAAAACGGACTTATAGTGAAAAATTAATTATCTACGGGAATTAAATTTTAAATATACTACAATAATTATTAAATCGTAAAACGTTACATCAAAGATATAAGATCAGATCGACACAATAAAAAACCGCACTAATGGCAACAACAAAACACAAAATCGAAACTACCAAGCATAATAGCTAAGAAAAATAAAATTTAAGTGACAACTATTGAAACAAACTAACTACACTTACCAAAATTATCGAGGCTATCTAAAAATTGATAACAAAATCAATATAAAAATAAAGAAAATTATACTATAATAAAAATAAAACATGTCTTAATGTCCACAGTATATTATTTTTATAATAAATGAAATTTAAATGTATTTCTGGGAGTCCTGGGGACATAACGTCAACGACTCCATGCCTGTGGTCTAAAAGCGTTATAATTGCGTAAAGCATTAGACATGCGAAGCATTAAATGCGGCCAATCATTATTAGAAAGCAGTTTTGTAAGCGAATAAAAATTAAAAATATAAGCTTATATTTAAGATAAAAAAAATAAAAAAGCTAAAAATATCTATCATATATAAGTAATTTAAAATGTCGCAGCTACTATTGTTTATTTGAATATATTCGTTTTACAATTGTACACTCACACAACACACACATGGTTTTTTTGTGATGAATAAATTATAGAGAAGGCAAAGTTCTATATTTTCAAATGTATTACTGTATTTTTTGCATTATATTTGAGTTTTTACTGAAAAATGCCTTGGTGCCTGAGCGAAGAAATATAAATAAATAAAATCATAAAAAATAATAATTCAATTCCTCGAGTGGGGATCGAACTCACAATCGTCGCGTTACCTTGGACCCATGCGTCACATGGCCTTACCAACAGTTAACAAATGACAAAATCTAAACCACATATTTGATATGAATATATTTAATGAGTAAACAACAGTTTAGGCCGTTGCCTTCCCCGCGAGGTGTACCTGCGAAGGGCGGCGGCGCGGCGGCGTGCGCGGGCGACGCGCGCAGCTCGGGGATGGGCGCGGGCGGCGGCGGCGGCAGGCAGCGCCTGTGCCGCACGCCGTGCGCGTTGCTCTCCGCGCCCGCGCGCGCTACACAACACCACCCTTACGTGCCAGCACTGCTCATTGGGTCGCACCACTCGCACCCTCACTTTTGTGTATCTCACTATTCTCAATGTGGAACAGTCACGCATACGTGCAACCATGACCAATGAGTCAAGCCTCCTCTACTTATTATTGTTTAATTTGTGTATATTACAATTTAGAATTTGGAAAAGTAATTTTGGTATATTTAAAAATAGAACAGCCAATTAGTATAAAATAATCACAATCAGTGAATCAAGCTCATCATTCGATTAATTAATAAATTGGGTACAGATTATATAATAAAATTATATACTCACCACCACACAGTAAACACATATAAATCATAAAAATGATAAAAAATGAATGAATACACATTGGATAGTAAAAAGAAATTTGCTTCATTTCATTGTAATACAATATAAGCCCCATCATTGACTAAACAATATATTGGCGTTACAAAAGCGTTACTCGACCGCGTCCAGGTAAACTATGCAAGTATTAGTGGGCATAGGACCTTTTGATATTATGACCACATACTCCCGTCTTTCTAGCATGCAATATTGGCAACATGTTAATATGGGAATAAGTACGACAGCCTCTTGCACTTACCACTGCCTGGATATTTCACTGACTTCACCGGATGGACTTCCAACATATTGAAAAGGTCTGCTAACATTGCTATTAAGTTTTGTCGCATTGATCTGGAACATAATAAAAAATTTTTTTTAATCTTCACGTTTCGTTTCCCGCGTAACGCTCAATTTTCGAAAAAAATTAAAAAAAAATTAATCCCTCGGGAGGATTCAAACGTATTACAGACCGTGGCATTACATAGAGGCGCTGTGCCGCAGGACCGCCAAAGCCTTATCGATTTTTTTTGTGGAATTTGTATCAATATAAAAGCAATTAATATACTGGTATTTATTACATCAATGTTTATATACAAGAATATGATTTGTATATAATTTGCATTAATTTATTCACATACCATAATGACAACACACAGAATGCCATATTTGAAATATATGTTTACATATTATATTTTTATTATATTAATATAACCTAGCTGGTTTTTTTTAAGTTTCACAAATATAAATAATTACTATATAAAAAAATTACATGTTTCATACAAATATTATTCAAACAAAAATTCATATAGATTTTCTGTTTACCTAACACTCAAGCGAAATAAAAGAAAATAAAACTTACCCTCTCATATAAGTAACATCCTCGGGCATCATATGGAACACGTTATGCGGCAGTACACTAGTACAGAAGTCATACACCAGCATCAGGTTGTGAAGGCAGTCCTGTATGGACGCCATGCGGCCGACGCGGACGGCGGCGCGCGGGAGCGAGTCGGGGCAGTAGAAGGATATGAGGGCGGCGAGGGCGGTGCCGTCGCAGAGCTCTTGGAGATTCTTTACTGGTGGCACTTGGGGTGAGTTCTCCTGGAATTGATATATTAAAGGTTAAGTGTAACTTAGTTATTGTTTTCAAAAGGCTAAACATAAAATTTCGCTCAGGGGCTTGGGTTGTATACAGATATCCAATAGTATAGAGTATTTTTTAAAGAGTGTATTTTTTGTAGATATCTTTTTGCCGAAGTATTTTGTTAAAACCATTCTAAAACTCAATAACAGTCAATTAAACTATATTAGATAAAAACGGACATTTTTTTTTTTTATTTTTTTTAAATAAAGATTAATTTTTAATTATAATATGAACTGACATTTATGCATACAGCATAGTTCAAAAACATTCAATATTAATTTTATTTTTTTTAAACTAATTAAACTGATGTTAAAAGTTGCCTCCTGTAAAATAAATTTTGAAAATTAATAAGGGGAAAAAAGTTCATACTACAGCCATATATTTCTTTAATCGTAGCCGTAAAGCCGTAATCGTTATATATTCAAGTAAAAAAATGGCAATATATTTCTTGCCACTTTCATCTTATCATTAACATTCAACAGAAAAGGTGTGAGATGTGAAAACTAGTGATCATAAAATACTTTATAAATTGATGTTTAAACGAAAAAATGTGTTTTGTGAGAGTATCGATTTCATATCAATGTTAATATGAAAACACGTAAGAAATTATCATATTCTTTTACTTATTAAGCACTCTTCAGATCAGAGAGATACTTTGTGTGAAATAAATGTTGTTATAGGCAAATAATATGTGTATATATCAAACAAGGTAAAATTCACAATTTGTTTATATGGACTATGTAACGCTGTTCCGCGTTTTATCATTCCCGAAGAAATTTCGAAAAATCCTCTTTTAGTGTTTCTATCCACTCCCTAATGAAGTTATATACTAAATTTTAGCTTACTCGGTAATGTAGTTTTGACTGTGTTTATTTATCTGTCAATCACAGAGTCAAAAATTCAAAAAAAAAATATGTATATGTTGCTATCAAAAATATTTATTTACATATTTTTATACAAATTGAATAAATGAAAATAAAAATAAAATAAAATGTGGAATCTTTATTTCCCACTCCACTCACCTCAGCCTTATTAAGTGCAGCGCACGCAGCATTTATCCAGCAAAGTAAACCGTCCTCATGGGGTATATTGGACCCCATGGGCAAGGGCTGACTCGTGCCGAAGCGTTGCGCCGCCGCCGAAATGCGGTCCAGGGTCACCACTTCCCGCGCGTACAGCGCCATCACAGCTTCTATCACAGCTAAATGAGCACTCTGGAAATATAATATAAGGACTATTATTATTTATTTCAAATGTTTAGTTGTTGACAACTTTATGTAATAAAAAATATCTAATATTCTTTGAATATGTTTTTCATTTAACTTCATATTTATTTATTTATTACACAGAGGGGTGCCAAAGAGGTATATCTCTACCTCTTCATACATGCTCTATTATTATTGGTCTATATAACAAATGGATGGCACAGATATTGCCTACTGAGCTGTTTAGATATTTGGAAATATCTAGAAAACTTAGCAGACTTAAAAATGTCTTTAAAACATGTGGAAAATGAAGAAATTTCCAAGTAAAGAGTTACAAAGAATAAAATTAAGAATTAAATAAGGAAACTGTCAATTCCAATCAAGCTGATGAGACATATATGCATTCTGTTCTCTTCAACCGCCCACAAACATGAAGTCACAATCTAAAGCCAGGTTATAAATAAATCGAAAATCAATTTGCTATAGCATCATCAATCACGTGAACGGTACTGAAAACTTAATCCAATAAATGAGATGGCATATGTGGTACAAATGTAACTGTTTGTTTACAAAGTAGCGCTATGTAGCCTATCTCCTAGTTGGCGTATAGTTGGCCCGAATTGCCTTGAATCACTTGTGTCACACGTGCGCCTACGAATACGAAGGCAAAATTGAATAAGATAAACGCAGACAGTATTGCATATAAATGTAAAGGTCAAATATATTTTGAAATTGCCACGTGGGTTTTGAGTTGGTTTTTTGTAAACTAATCTTTGAATTTAACTATCACACAAATATAATATGCGAGAAAATTCAATTTCATTCAATTCGAAAATTCAAACGAAATAATAAAACGTAGACGACTACACTAGTACATCATATTTTATTTCTAAACAAAATGTCTTTATTGTTAGAAATTAGTGTAGATCTCTGAATTTCACTATGTGATATTAAATATTATCTCAAAATAAATCAGCTTTTAGAAGCACCAAAAAATAAACAAAACAAATACCATTTTCAAGGGATTCGTCTGTATAAGCACAGTCTCCGTGAGCGCGCAGTCGGGCGGGTCGGGCACTTGGACGCCCTTCCGCGCCAACGTCTGCAGTATGTTCCAGTGGTTCAGGTTGTGGTAGTTGGGGTCCGAGTACATATTGGCCAACGCGAGGCAGTACAGCTCCGCGTTGGCCAGCCCGCCTACTATGGGCGGTTTTAGGTGCTCCTGGTCCTGGAATTAGAGAGAATAAAAGTATTTAGTAGAGTCCAATTAGGTCTCACATTGATGTATTTAGGAACTTTCTTATTAAACTTGATTATTGAATGTAAATTCGAACGTTTTAATTTAGAATATTTCCGATTCTCTAAAATATATCAAAAGTGATTCTTCACTAGTTTCTCTATTTCTGCTCCGATTCATTAATTATTTAATATACTAATCCGTTGCATTTATGAATGCAACGGATTAGGGGCCGTTCAAGTATTACGTAAGCACTGTAGGGGGGCGGGGGGGTCTTGGATTTGCTTATTTTTGACGTTTTCAATGAAATATTTGTAAGAGGATTGCTTATTTTTGATGACATAGGGGAGGGGGGGGTCAATAATTGCAAAAAAACTGCTTACGTAATACTTGAACGGCCCCTTAGTATATTGCATTCATAAGAATGCAACGGATTAGTATATTAAATAATTAATCTACAAACTTCATTAAAATAAATAATTCTTTTACAAACTTATTTTATTATTCGCTTATAAAATATAGAATGCTAGGCTTAACTATCAATTTAAGATAGCCACGTACAATTACGATACCGTTAACGGCATATAGATGCTTTTTGCAGATACAGTCGTGGGTGGGTATTAAGCCAGGCTTAGCAAATTGATTTAATCTTGAAATTAGAATTTAACCTATGGAACATTGCAACTTTGTCAATATCAGAAGCACAGATTTACTATAACTTGAATGTAGAGTTGTTAGAGTTGGTACAGTTTGTGAGTTAATAAAAGCATAAAATTTAAAAAAAGTAATAACCATAACTTATAAAAGAAAAATATATCTACTCAATGGAAATAGTAATGAATATAAAAATAGGTTTGAAGAAATCACCAAACTCATTTTAACGATGCAAGTTTCTAATAACCGGCAAGACAAGCTTAACAAATCGATAATAAAAAGTATAAACAGTCCTAAAACAAGTTATAACCCCAAAAAAAAAAATTAAAGTGATATAACATAATCAGCATAGGCGTGTAACGGTGTGATAATTCGTAAGGTGTGACCCGATGTTGCGTCACAGACTTAGGAGCGCTGCCTGACCTTGCTGATCGGGTGCGGTCGGGCATGCCGTGACATTTATAAAAACAAATGTTGGTTTTATTTAAACATCCTACTATTGTATGCTTACTAGCTAAATGTACTGACACTAACGAACATCTTTTATATTCCTCTAACTCTAACACATCCCGTAAAAAATTCAGAGAGCCATTCTTAGAGAATATACCTAAGATTTTGAGAATAGAGAAATTATTAAAGAGAATATACCGCAGTGGTTGTGGGTTCAGTTTCCATTGGGGAAACGAAATTATTCACAATTGCCCGCTCTGGTAAGACAAAGTGCGGCATTAAACTTCGCCACACAATACATAATATTTCGAATTCCACCTAATAACAAAGAACAATTTCTCTGCTGCGTAGATATAAAAAAAAACGAATCAGAAATAAGGAATACAGACAAAATATTTATATCAATATTTTCAATTAATTTTCTAGTTCGATTTTCTTTAAACAATTTGAAATTAAACCACAAAATCGATAATATCAAAAATAAAACAAGTTATATCGATTACGAGTTACAGAACGCTGACCTAGTGCGACAAAAACAACATACGATGACGAACGACGAGGCGAGTGGGTAGGTATTCAAAGGCAGCAGTTACAACATCACATTAACATCTCATTGACCATGACGTGCTAAATTCTATCGTGTGAATATTGGAGATTGCCTATAAAAACCTACTTCGCAGCTCTCACTTTTGCTCTCAAACGATTCAATTTATTTTCCAATCTGTATTATGTATACAAATTGGTATGTTTTATTTAGATTATTTGCTCTTTTAAATGCACCTTCAGTGTAATCTTATTTTCCACGCTGTAGAAGACAAACCGCGGCGTTCAGTCGCGCTACTTAAATAAATTGGAAACTCTGTTGTAGAAACCCATCTTAACACTAGGTGTAGCCGTGCAAGCCGGTTATTTTCTTATTTATACGTAATAAAATATAAAAAAAAATTCTATACGTCGTGAGTGGTGGAACCTAACATTCGGTTTTTTAATATCAAACCAGGATAACTTAATTTTTTTGTCAGCTACACCCGTGTAACGCCGAAAATACAGCTATTACCCCATATACACATACATAGCAGAGAAGGCAGGACGAACCGAGTGTAAAGACACTCCGTTTTCATTGAGACACTTCCGCTCCCACTTTCCGTCGAATTCTGAAGACATTGTATTGAATGGAACGGTTTGCCCCATTATTTGTATGTATAAGCAAAATATTTTGCCAGTTCTTTGTATATTTATAACATCTCGAATGAAGCAAAATCTAAGCAGATTAAATCCTGCTACGCTTTACATAAATAATGTTATGTTACATCGTCGCTGTGAAAAATGTTGTCTCTAGTAGATTTTCACAAATTTTCTATACTCAAACGTTTGAAATAATGAACATAAGGCTTTAAGCTAGGTTTTAACCCGTAAAAAAAGCTATTATTTTGCAATTGCTTTTTACTTTTATATGATTATTTTTATGTAATAATGTCAAAATGTGATTTCTGTTAAAAAATATTATTATTACAGTAAACAATTACTAGGTAATAACTTAAATACCGTACAAAGAAATTCAAGTCACTAATAACTTCGCTACGTATCTACGTACTTTTATATCCTCAGATTATAGGAGTGTATAGGATATGTCTTTTGATGAGTAATCAAAATAGAGGCCAGTAGTAGCGCAGGGGCACAAAGAGTGACTGTAAAACCACCCACTGGTTGTGGGTCCGATCCCCACTCGAAAAGATGAAATATTTATTTAAATTTATATTTCCATTTCTTCGCTATGGTGTCAAGGCAAAGCGCGGTGTTGAGTTCTGCCATTCAACACGCAATGCCTCCAGAATTCTATAAAAAGTGGGGAACGGAGTGTCTTAACACTGGATTCCCACTGCCTACCCTGCCTACCCCTGTGAGGGATACAGCGTGAAGCTAATTAATTAATTAATTTATTCATCAAAATAGTTCCCTCATTTAAAACGCATCACCTAAATAGAGATAAATCCAAATAAATCCACACAATTAAAATACCGTAAAGGCAATTTACAATAATAGCTCTATCCCCGTCGCCGACCGCATTAGTCTTCGGTTGAGGAACAATTTGTGTACTTAAAATAAACAAATAGTATTTTAAACAAACTCCAGTGTTATATTGTACGCGTCGAGAACATTAAAAGACACTGCTACGATGATTGATTGTTTGTTTGTATATAAAATGATTTCTATGTTATTCTTTCTTAGCATTCTCTTTGAATATTAAACACTTTATCACTTTACTCATTATAGGACCGTTAGTCTCAGATATTAAAGTTTTATTGGGTATTCTATCTTAAATCGCTGCTATGAATCATACTTGATTGCCCTTCGGGAATATTAAACGATCTTTCAGCTAGGTGTTGCTGTAACCTACCAAACCGGATCTCGGGCCCCGCGTGGCTAGTTTGATGGTCAAGAATATTCCAGAGAATAATAATATATATATATATATATATTTAAAATTACCATTACTTCTTATTAATTTATTAACTTTTAGTATAGTAATTTTATTATTCGAATACATTTAGTTATAATATAAAAGGTATACAAACCGTTTCTTCACTAATTATATATACTTTTTTTATGGAAAAGCTATCATTATCATTTATAATTGTGATTCCAAAGTAATGTTACCACTCCTAATTAAAAAAACACCTTTTTTTAGTCAAGGCACACCTTTACAATATAAAAATACTCACGTTTCTATTACACACACACATATACAGTAACACATCACATGCCACAAACAATTAAGTGACACGACATGAGTGCGACAAAAAAAAAACGCGCGGACGGACAAAAAACGCAACAAAAGCGCGGAACGACAAATTGCAGACGGCGGCTGCGGGCCGGGGGTCAAGGAGAAAGGCGACGTGATTTTTCCACTGAGATCTTCTTTCACGATGCTCATTTGAGTTTCAGTTTTATTAAATGAGAAAAGTTACAAAAGTTGAAGTTGTAGTCTTGGAATTTAACTTTGTACATATTGTGTGTTTATCTAGCGTGTTGTTGTATTGAATGTTAATTAAAAAGGCATTGATAATTAAGATTAATAAATTTGCATATTTCACATTTTTAGTATGAATAGAATAAGATTTAGAATATAGAGGAGCTATTTGGTGTTAGGGACACAAGCGACTGTAAACGCGACAGGTTGTGGGGGTTTATTGTCTATCAGGGGAATGAAATACTTAATATTTTCATTTCCTCGCCCTTCCGCTCCTCCGTTCCCCACTTTCCGCCAAAATTCGGCGGAAAGTGGGGAACGGAAGTGTCTTAATGGGAGCGGAGTGTCCTAACACTAGGTTTCTAGGTTCTCTCTGCCTGTACGGCAGCGGTGCGGTTATTTGCAGGATACAGCGTAAAGTAAAGCTTTCCAACAATGTACGAGTATTCAAACTTAATACGGTATTTTACGAATAATGGAGTGATTCAATAGGAAAGTTTACGATGACATTCGCGTAGATCACATAAATTAAGAAAAATAAAAGGCTATACTGTATTACAATGTTACTACTACATATAAGTATTACTCTAAAAAATATATAGCATACGAAAACACGGAGATTCACTTTATTAAATTAAAAATAAACAAAGGTGAAATTCAAAAGTGATATAATTATATGCACATAATATAAAATATATATACTTACATATATGAGAGACACGAGAGGAAATAATTAAAAATGAATATGATGAATCACAAATAAGTAAAAGGTTTTCAACTAAATTGTGGTTGAGTCAATAAGAACAGTGATATTGCGCTGTTGACTCATATTAAATGTGTAGGTAACTGTCATTGATCGTGGGAATCATTTTGATAACCAAATTTAGTGGGTTATCCTTTGCTTTGTTTGATTTTTTGATAAAACAATATGTATGATTGTTTAATTCTCGGAAATAACATGTTTTTATAATGTAGACAAAGCGCGGCGTTGAGTTCCGCTACACTCACTAAAATGTCTCAAAAATTGGGCGAAAGGTTGGGAAACGCAGTGCTTGAAAACGAAATTGCCTACCTTGCTAAACGCGCAAAAACCAGAGGCTTAGAAAAAAATATTTACTAATTAAACTGAATCTATTTAAGCTACAGATCAATAACCTCCAGTTAAACAGTATCTCGTTTATTTAAAATACGACACGCTGAAGAGGCGTAACAATAATAATAAATGTGTTAATGTTAAAATAGGTAAATAGTTACTTTCAAGAACCCGTTCACCATATTTTATTTATGGTTATTAATCTGTTTCTTAATGATCCTAACGCTTAGAAGAGATGTATTTGTTTTTTCATCTTGAGGCTGTATTCCGTATGGAGCAGGGTAGATAGAGGGAGCTTGTGTTAAAAAAATCCGTTCTCCACTTTCCGCCAAAATCTGAAGGCACTGCGAGTACGAGTGCAGAACTCAATGCGTTGTTGCTTCGACACCAGAGCGAAGAAGCGAAAATATTATTAATATTTAATTTCCACGAGCGGAAATCGAACCCACAACCTATCGCGCCCACAGTCACACGCTTGTGCCCTTGCCCCACGATTGGCCTGGCCACAAATATATATATTAGAAATATATTTAAAACAAACTTAAAATTTAGAGGATATATTGTAACAACGAAAAGAACAAAAGATCGGCGTTTCCCAAAGGCGGAAACGGCAGTGACTATTTTTACGGAACGCTAGTTCTATATTTGCCGTGATGAATGTCTACCTGCGTTCCAATATCGACCTTATACGCATCGCGATCTGGAAAGGAAAGTGAGGTTGAAACGACCTCGTGGCAAATAAAAGTTTGTAGGGACTTCCCACATTATACTCATTAGATGCTATTTCCATCAAAAACAGTCCAGAGTGAGCGCCAGTGTTGCAGAACAACACGCCACGCACTTTAGTCTTTATACCATATCAAAGAACAGTTAGACATGTATCGACTTTTCTTTAGCTATAAATAAACAGTGCTTCATTTATCAAATGTCTATAAGAGTATTATTTTTGATTTGATATAATAAGAACATATCTCTTTCATAGTAATTTAGGTCTTATAATGGGCTATTGTTAAAGTTAAACAAACGATTGTGAATATTTTAGATGATACATTGAAGCAAAACTATTGTATAATAAATAACACGTAAACATAATATTAGTTGTAACTCTTCGCCGCACAGATAGGTTTCATCTTAATAGAATAGGGTTAAATTAATAATTAATAAATAGATGATTGATAATTAGTCTTGTAAAATAAATACAAACACTAATTTATAAACCGAAAAATTATATACTTTTATATTTTATTAAATTTTTATCTTAATAACAGAAAAGGGAATTGATTTTTTTTAATATCTCTGAGAGGGAATCGAGTCCACAAAGAAATACGATGATGATAATTATGATGTTGCAGTATATGACAATATAAATTATTAATATTAAAATGTGACATGCTTATCATACGTTTTTCTATAATTTGATTGCAGATCTATTTATAATGGTTACCCTATATTTCAAGAATTTGTTAATATATTTAGCATGTAACGTTTTCCTGTTACTAAAATAATTATTCATATAATATTATATTTATTTGACAGTTCTTTATAGCCATATATAGGCTATATGAGTACACATTATAAAAGGACTAAATAATTTGTGCCGTTTTAAAGGTTCAAGCATCTCGTATCGACTTATAGAGCATTATATAGAATTGGTATAAAGGTAAGAACTTTAATGTTAAGAAACTGCGAACTTTTATAATTGTTGATATATTCATAATAATGAAAAATTACTAATTTTCCATTAGATAAGAGTTTTGTTATATTTACAAACAAAACTCAATTATAAATATTGTGCACCAGATACTGTTTACAAGATTACATAATACCTTGCATGTAAAATTTCTATCGAGAATTTTGTTCCAAATATAATACCTTATATAAATCTAACATCTATAAAACTGTGTAAGCATGTTAGAAGTTAAAATTTTGCTTCTTTGTCAAATATACAACTTTTATATCAGATACCTCAAAAAGCTACTACAAAAAAAATCAAATCTAATTCGAATATAAATAATTTCATAACACCGCTTACACGTAACACGCCTAACGGTACTTCCCAAATGGCAGTCCCACATATTTCTCACTAACCACTAAAAACTAAACTCAATAATTTGGTCACTACCACTCCCACGAGCGTTCGACTGAGCTCGCGTGCTCGCCAGCCCCATATAACTGGATGGATCAATACAGCTAGCTTGCATGAACTTTGCGAGTCCAAGGACGGTGAAACAGATGAACAGATGTTTTACCTATAAAAATAGCCTGGCTAATATCATCCACCTGCTTCTTAAGAGACAGATGGCAAGGTGGATAAAGGATAATACAATTTGTTTTTGCCTTGTATACCATTAAATTTTAAAATATTCTGAGTAATTAAATTTACATTCTTTTTAAACAGCAGGGTAGGCAGAAAGCATCTACTATTAAGATACTCCGTGCTTCGCTTCTCGTTCTATAACTTGAGACATTATGTATTGAGTGGCAGAGTTCAATGCCACTCTTTGTTTTCCCAAAGCGGAGAAAAGAGAATAGTTTCTTCCCTGGAGCGGAGATCGAATCCAATCACCGCGTTTGATTTAAGTTATGACGTTGTCCCACGATTACGCCACGATATCATCCATAACATAAAACCTATTATATATTATAACTACATGATTTAAAGCCCGTCGTGGCGCAGAGGCACAAAATGTGACTGTAAAATCGACTGGTTGTGGGTTCGATCCCCACTTGAGGAAGTGAAATATTTATTTACATTGATATTTTCATTTCGTCGCTCTCGTGTCGAGGCAAAGCGCGGCGTTAAGTTCCGCCACACAGCACACAATGCCTCCAGAATTCGGCGGAAAGTGCGGAACGGAGTGCTTTCACATTAGGTTCCCTCTGTCTACCCTGCTGTGTGCGAGATACAGCGTGAAGCTGATTTAATTTAATTTTAACTTCATTATTTCAAAATATGTTACATGTATTTTTTTTTCAATTTGTGAAAAAACATAGGAAACGTTAGAAGAGAAGTTCTTTATGACATTAGAGTGTGTGTAACTTAATACGCTTAGCTAATCTGTTTAGCGTTGCATTCTTCCGTTTCCGGATACAACTGCAATGAACATACTGAAACATCATGTACTAAAAGACAGCTCTCTATATTAATAGATAGATATATCATTTGAAACTTTCTCTTTAACATACGAGTTATGTATGTGTTTCTTTTATATTATGAAGGAAAATTAGTCCATAGTTTACTAAAAATCTCTGCTTGTCTAGATATCATCAATTTACATCACTTTAAATTCGGTTAGGGTGGAAGAGAGCATCACATTTAAGCCTACATTAGAGTTGCATGTCACAGGCACTGTTCCGAGCTCCTCACTCTGAGAGAATCCATAGAATACTTAATAGTTTGTTCTCTAAATAAAATAATATATTACATATCGTTTCACTAAAGGAAGTGGTATTAAAAATATACACGACCCACAACACCAATTCTAATAATTCTAGCCATCTGTCACCATTATTCACATAATATATTAAAAATAGCTTAACCAATACAGTAAGACAGCCTGACTGGCACCTGCTTAGTACAAAATACAACAACAAAAAAACTCATTCAAATATTGTAAAAACAATTAAACTGCTAAGAAACATAACCGGTCGAACCACACTGTTGAATCACAATGCATTTCTTCCGAATCCATTACATTGTGTGGGCAGTAATAGCCACAATTACAAAACATATTGTCTTTGATGTAACTTGTACTGTTAATAAATATCGTGCTATCTATACTAATATTATAAAGCTAAAGAGTTTGTTTGATTGGACGTCCTAATCTCAGAAACTACTGATATAAATTTGTTTTCTTTTTATGTTAGAAAATTTATTTATCAAGGAAGGCTGTATGTTATATCACGTTATTCGTTTCGTTGTATGTGGGCTACATCCCACAGAACTTGCGATCGGAGTTGAGCATTTAATGTCATATACGACTCTTAGTTATTTCCAATTAACCATGAACGCTGAATCGCCGGAAAACGTTAGTTAAATGATAAGACATAAGTAGGAGACGCTATCACAGAGCACACAGTAGTAGTGGGTTCAGATGAAATTTAAAAATATATTTTCAAAAAGTAATAATTTTGCTCTCGCTATAATAAAAATATTAGGCTTTTTTTTATCTCTGAAAATGCACAAAATGCTTGAAGACAAGAGAATGCCTATAAGAATACATTTTTTATTTAAAATAAATGGATTCTGTTTTAAAAACATTTTGTCAGTTAGCATAATAGGCGTGCGTTGAAGATGCTCACCTCGGTAGAGTATACAATAACTACTTTCTGTTTTACATAAATATTTACTTACTTTATTGTTGATAAACCGTTCTTATATGTTCCATTGAAGTATTCATAAAAGTTTTTTTATAGATATTTTTTACTGTTCCCTGCACTTTCGGTACTGTGTAATATGTGTTATATAATATATTATTACATTCCAATTAGGCAAAACTAAAGATACGCTTTTACATGTTTTTATATGCTTCTTATTTTACAATAAATATTCATATTATCGAAGGAATAAAAAGTATATATTAGAAAATATTTATATTTTATTTGCTACTCATAATACAGTTAACAATAAGATTAAAATTAATAAATTATTTAGTATTTTAAGTTTTTAAGTATATAACAATTTTGTGAAAACCCACCTCATGATCCCTGTAAAACGGCTCCTGAAGGTTATCCGGTACCCGGTTATTGAATGCCTTCGACAACAGCCATTTAATCGACGCTCGCTGCTTTGACTGGAACAAACAAATGGTCATTTAGTACTCAAGTAGGTATTTAAATGTTCATTTAGTACTTAAATACGTAAGATTTTTCCTGAGGGTAGGCAGAGAGAACTTAGTCTCAAGACACTCTGTTCCCTGCTTGTTGCACGAATTTGATATAAATCATATCCTCGAGTGAGAATCGAACCCACAAACATCACGTTTACATTCAGACCCATTTCGCCATTTTAAAAAATATTTTAATTTTTTTATATATTTATAATTCTAAAGAATACGGTTGATGCTTCATAGCATATGAAAAGTAATGAACATCGCTCAGCTCATTAGTTACAATAAAAAATTGTATAAAATTGGAAAGGAAGCTCACTACCTAGTGGAACACCTCTAAGTGTTATGAATGTACTTAATTAATATTGTTAATATATTTTCTTTTATCTTTTTGTTAATATAACATACTTTACTACAAATGAGAATTGCTCTTTAAGCCACGATTACATTCAGTTTATTAATTCAATTACAAAATCTAACTATTATTTAAGTAAGTCAGTTTTGTTGTTTTAGTTTTAGGTAAATTTGTAGGATAGAAAGCATCAGAATAAAAGCGACGTTGAGTTGCGCTACTCAAAATTTTGAACAATTGTTTCAAAATATGAAATGAAATCTACAACCGTTTACAGCTAACTTCAGGGCAGCCACGACTTGTTGACCGTACTGTACATATCGTATAATCTTGCAATTGAATTCATTGATAAAGTGCAAAAACGAAGACGTAAAAAAAACACATTTTGAAATGAGTTTACAAAGGCTTGAATGGCTATAGAGGCGGCTGCGACCGTCGATTGCGACTATTATTGTTAACCGCTATATTATGGTAACGTCCGCTTATTGTGCACTGCGAACAGTTGACTGCCCTAACAGTTGATGGTGTCATTTTCATTAGAAATATACTATGTATATAAAATTATACATAAATACTATGTAATAGGCGCTATACGCTGTGGTATAGGAATAGGAATCTAGTGAGGTGAACAGAGGCAAAGGAACCCCCAACTGTCTCTACGTACGTCTCTCGCCTCGTCCTGTGATCTACCTCTTCATACGTATAATTTTCTTTCAATAATTCTCAATAATAATAATAATAATAAGGTTATTTCTGACACAATACTTTTGCAAAAAGTTAAGTTTATATTTAGGTCAATATCAATAGAGCACCTACTATCTTTTAAAAACATATTTGTTGTATTACATCATACTCATAATAATATTTCTATTTACAATACGAATTAGTTGTTAAAACATTTAACAATAAATCGATAAAAGGATAACAAATTTAAATGTAAATTATATTTGTGTTTTATATTATAAAAATTACAACTTCAATCTGGTTGCCATTTATAAATAACTAATGCACGATTAAGTTCTTATCGAATATAAACATAGAATATAAATATACATATAATAATATTGTATAAACATTTTATCAATTATAATTTTATTGCATTCCTTAGCGTTATCAAAATATATTGACCAATGCCCTAGTAAGTGCATATACCTATAAGTTACAGTACATTTTAGAAGACAGTTGATGAAAGTTTATAATTTTTAATGAAATTTTACTTTCTTTTTATTATTTATAGCGTTTACTTATTCGTCTAATTATTATTATCATTATAAATGATAATTCTTTTTTTTTTCATTTATTTTTCGCTCTGGTGGCGAGGCAAAGCGCGGCGTTGAGTTCGCCACTCACGCGCACGCAATGCCTCCAGAATTCGGACGAATATGGGGAACGGAGTGTCTTAACACTAGGTTCCCCCTGCCTACCCTGCTGTGTGCGGGATACAGCGAGAAGCTAAGTTATTTATATTTTTTATAAATGATAATTCTATTTCTAATAATTATAAATTATATTAAATAAAAATCCTTGTTATACACTATTTAAATCCGATAATATTAGTTTTGTATAGCAATAACTTATTATTGAGATAATTGTAAGTAAATGTAAAAAAAATATTTAGGCAAAAAAATATAAAATTAAACGATTTCTAATTAAAATAATAAAGTTTCTAAAATATTAAATAAGATTTACTTAAAAAAAATATATTTTTATCTTTATTCCACCTACGTACGAGTTTATTAGATAACCAATGAAACTGTATTTAATAATACGCGTGCCGTAGCATGCGCTATTTAAAAATAGGTCGCCGAGACACTCCCGAATAGGAAACCACTTGGACGCTCCCGATCAAAGAATATCATAAACAACTGACATTACACTGCATTAAATCAAAAGCCGGAAGAATATCGATAAGAATATTTAAACTTTGAGAAGTTTTACTATCATAATATTATAAATTTGAAGTATTTGTTTTGCTGAACTCTCTCATCTCGGATTTGGAATGAAAAAATATATTTGTGTTAGATACAATGAGCGGTCGATAAAGGCTACGAGGTATAACTTATGTGCTATATTTTTAAACATTTTTAAAGTGTTATTCCACACTTAGGAAAGAAAAATACTTATTTAGAAAACATATAAAAATTTGAACGTAGCGGGATTTGAACCTGCGCCTCTTGGAAACCTAAACGTATGGTTTAGTGGTCAGAGCCGACCGACCAGGCGGTCGGTTTCCAAGATACGCGGGTTCGAGTCCCGTTTGAACGTAGTTCAAATTTTTATACGTTTTCGAAATAAATATTTATGTGCTATATATTTAAAAAAAAATAACAAGTTAGAATTCTTACATAAATAAATTATGTATTACGGTGTTCATTACCGCCATCTACAGACAATGTGGTGTTCTCCACTTTATTATGTTTCAACTAGTCTCTACCTGGCTAGCCTGTTATATGATAGATATATAGAAAAAATAAACAATAATATGAATAAATAGTTAAATGATTCTATTAAAACTACTATAGCAGAAGATGATTTCTAGGACATCAATCGAAATATCGATTAAATATAATAGAATTGGTAACACAGCATTAAAACAGAAACGAATTAAGTTATAATAAGTAACGGTGCTGCCTATTGAGGCCGAGAAATCCAGTTCGATTTTTCTTTATAATGTAGATTGATAAAAATATTTAAATTACTGTCACGCCCGTTAGACTACTTAATGTTAATTGTGAAAATATTGAACGGTGATAGCGCAATACGCGGTTATGTAGTGTGGTCGCTTTATAAAATATATATATTTATATAAAGATTTGCGAAAAATTCATTCAAAAGTTGAGAGTCGTCGTGGTGCCGTGGGATAGCGCTCAATGAACAACGCGACAGCGTATGAAACAAACGCTATTTATTATTTTTTTAAGCTATATTTCTATTTTTTTAAGCTTCACGCTATATCCCGCATACAGTGGGATAGGCAGAAAAACAGGCCTAAGAATTAAATTAATTGAATTTCCACGGCATTTTCACGGCAAATTCATCTCAAAACAACAAAAAATATTAAATATATTAAGATGTACCAAGTGTAAAATATGGATAGACTGTCCGTACGTATGTTACTTTCATCCATGTTATAATTTATAACATATATACTAAGTAGAGCGGTTAGGCCACTCTCTACACTGAATTCGTACTAGTTAATTGCTGGATAATTAGCGGAATTGCCACCAAACATTCGAATTTCACTCTCTCTTACAACATATTTGTGAACAATCGTAAGTATTAAGTAGCGGAAACGACAATAAACTTATAAATATATTATATCTTGTACTTGAGGCCGGTCGTGGCGCAGAGACACAAAGTGTGACTGTAAAATCGACTGGTTGTGGGTTCGATCCCCACTCGAGGAAGTGAAATATTTATTTACATTTAAATTTTCATTTTTTCGCTCTGGTGTCGAGGCAAAGCGCGGCGTTGAGTTTCGTCACTCAGCACGCAATGCCTCCAGAATTCGGCGGAAAGTGGGGAACGGAGTGTCTTAACAGTAGGTTCCCTCTGCATACACTGCTGTGTGCGGGATACAGCGTGAAGCTGAGAAAAAAAATCTTGTACGTATTTCCTAATAATATTATTGTTTAAGGGATTTATTTAATATCGACTATTTGTATTTTTTATATATACATTTAACTTCTTGAAAATAGTAATTAAAAATAATAATCTTACATTTACGTTACTTTAATTTACTAAACTTGATAATATTAACTACTACTTTTCTAAGCACAACAAAAGTTTTACTATATTATAGTTTAGTTAGTATACTAAAAACCAGTTCTTGATAAATTAAAACCACTGAAAGCACTATTCGCTCTCATCAACAAAAGATTTACCCCAACACTGACCGTGGAACAAAGAATAAAGCGACAGCTCACGGAGATATCGAGTTTCTCTACCTTATAAAGATGGGTCGCCGTATGCGCCACAGTGAGTGACTCTTACAACAAACCATCTAAGTATTAAATTCTACTAAGTATAAATGTATATAATAATATAAATTATGATGTTTTAAATACAAACTATTATGGCAATGGGACTTTTCACACTGACAAATTCATTTAATGCTATAACTAAATCATCAAAACAATTCGTCACCGATATTACTTCCATTATCTCGATAGGTTGTGAATCGAAACAATCGAGTCGAGCTAAAGTCATTATCGATTTAAATCCAACGGAGCGGTCGAGATGTGGAAAGGTGCGTTGGCACCTGCAGCCCACGCAAGCGAGCGCCTACGCCGCCTACGGGCGCGTCGAGATACAATTTAGTTGCCAGAGAGATTTTACTTCCTGTATAGAACCTTATTGCGAGAAACTAATGACCTTTTCTAATAACTATCACTATTTAAAACGTACGTAGATTACTTAGTATAGCCAAAATAGGTACAAAATTTTTAGCTAAATACAATTTGGAGAGTCAACAAACAAATAACCTTGATTTAAGGTCACGAAATTCTTCATAAGTCGAGACCGGATAAAATTTTCAGATGATTGACAAAGAAAGACACTAAACAAGAATTCATCGTCCCAAATATGGGGGTCGTCCCAAATGTATGGCGACTGGCAAGGCGAAAAAAATGTTTTATTGACCATCGACGCTATTGACTGTATGTAGTAGATATATTTATGAATTCTTGCTATAGGTACTTGAAAGTAATCCATATTGTATTAAATAACCGGTTAAGTGCGAGTCGGATTCGCATATTGAGGCTTCCGTACCAACGTCAAGATTGTATTTCAACTGAGCAAAGGAATTTACTTAAGTTGATAAATTTAAGGATGCGGGCAAATACACTCATTTTGTATGTAATGAACTAAAATCTTAAAATTTTGAAAGGCGTCTTGAAGTGATCTTGAAAAGATTTTTCCTTTCTAAATAAATTTAAAAACATGTTTGCATGCTTTTATAACTTGTCACGTCGTTTAAAGATAATTTCTTATTAAAATTATTAAAAAAAGAAAACTTTATAAAACTCAAGGCTATAGAATAGAATCAATGTAAAACCAAACAGCTTTCGCAGTTAGTGGAACTAATGATAGTACAATTAACATTGTAATGCAGGAAATGAGACGATCGACTCTTAGTCATTCAAAGATCACAGTACCGTATTAAGGTAAAACAGATTAAATTTAATAAGAATCATTATTAAAGTATATCAATACAAGTATATATAAATATAACAAATAAAAATGTTAGTATGTCAAAGCGTCTAATGTAATACGTAGACATAAGTAAGCCGATGAAGTCATAAGTAAATAACGCACTATAAATATAAAACCCACGCAACCTCAGACGTAGATTTACTTAATGGCACAGTAATCGCTGTACAAAAACATGATGGTATTAGAAAAACAATTATAAAAACTAACATTGTAGCGATTATTAACGAATCGCTTACAAAATTCCTAATCGGTTGTAAAAAAGGAACAATAAGTCAATAAAAAAATGTTGCTCATATATAGCATGTGCCTAACGAGTTGGGAGACGATATGTGCAGATATAGATAGATAAACATATTAATAAAATGACAGGTTTCGTACTCTTGTACCACAAACAATTTTAAAAATATTGTATGTAAACATACGAGTATATATATATATATTAGCTCAATGAAATTATCATTAAATAAAATTATTGTGAATGAAAAGAACTTTTAACTACATGTTGTTATTGATTATTTTTAAATGCATCCATCAGCTAGTACTGCCCGTAATAGCTGATATGAATGCGCAAAATACGCAAAATCCTACAATAAAAAATACATACATTTATAGAACACTTAAAAAAAAAAACAAAAACCAAAAATATATATCAATCGCAAATAATCTATAAAAGTCATCAATATCAAAGATCTATTTTGACGTTGATCCAGAAGCTTGTTCTACATGTTTGACGTATCTGATAACAACTATTATCCATCTCATCACCAATTATAATATATTCCAGTGGTTTCTCCGCATTTTTCAGTTTTCACGAACACAGTAACGATAACACCTACTACAAACACGATTCATTATTTATTTTCTTGGTTTCAGATATCTACCATCTACCGCGCGACCCAGATGGAAGCTGCAGACACGATCTCGGTGAAAGTGAGAGATGTTTCCTCGTCGTGCCATCGCTGGTACAGAGCTAGCATTCAATATTGATATTTCGTAATAGCTTTTATAAGTAATAATGAGCATGCTGGTCGAACGGGCGACACCCATGGTACACTTAGCGGAGGCCAGTCGGTTACATCATAACTTAAAGTTCTAATGCAAATAAAACTAATGAATAATGGACAAGAAGTAAACGTCAATACATTCTTTGCTTGAGTAATGTAGCGCAGTAATTTGTGTGTATAAAGAATATTAATATATATATATATATATATATATATATATATATATATATATATATATATATATTTAAATTAGAAGACGACGATACCGTCTACTTGATAAAAGTAAAAAATATAGTTGAAAATTTAAATCTTCAACTAACACTAAACATTATAGAGAAAAAACATATATTTTTTTCACTTTGCAAATAGTGTAAACTTCAAATAAATTAAGTGGTTGAGTGTAGGAAAACTTATACGGCTATAGCTTTCATGCCAAATAAAAAACGATTTTTTACTGTCGAGAATTATTTATTTAGAGGTAGTGTTTATCATTAACAAGGTGAAAAATTATATAAGTTTATTTACATAGGTATTTGTATAGCAAATTTAATTGGACAAATATTCATGTATGAGAATATTATTTTACATAATTATCTTTCGTGGGAGATCGTCATTACACCTGTTTGTTGTAGAAGCCTAAAATAAACATAATATTCTCAAATACCAATACAAATATGCTAATAATTTAGTAACGGTAAAGATTGCCTACTTACTTGGTTTAATTCGATTCTTTAACTAGAAATTTAATAAGCTTTAATGACAAACAACAAGATTTATAATAAACGTTGTGTGTAGATACTATAGACAATAAATTGGGTTGTCGTTACTAAATTTATACTAAAAATGTTACTTAAAATATCTTTCTATAGTCTCTAAACCATAATGAAGAAAAAAAGAAATCACAGTGTCGAAGATAAAGTACCGTATAGTATAGTTCCTTATAGTTAGGGCTTAAGAGTGCAGCGCTTTAGATTTCCCACGGAGGTTGCATCGCACAATCGCCTACAAGTGCTATTTGAACATTGAATTTACACGGCATCTAGGCTCGGCCAGTCTTACACAAGAATCTGTTGATATGTATCTACATTGCCGTACCCGTACCCGTATATTATTCGCAACATTTTTATACAAAGTAATGATGATAAAATATTGTGTTGTGATGATAATAAAGTTTCTACTAATTTACAATAAAATGCGTGAAAAAATGTATATTTATAAGAATTTATTTTTATTCATTGCTCATATTTGAATTTATTATATAACTTTGGGTAAAGTGTGGAGTAAATTTTCAGTAAGATCTCTCTCGATCTCTCTCTCTCTCTTTCGCTCTCTCCCTGTATCGTGTCGTCATCGTATTAAATTTCTTATATGATGATATATACAATATATATAAAGTGGAGAACGGAGTGTCTTAACACTAGGTTCTCTCTGGCTACCCTGCTGTGTGCGGGATACAGCGTGAAGCTGATGATATATACGATACAATATAACAATAAAAAAACACCGCAAATAACTTATGCATGGTACTGTCACAACAGTTAATATTTTACCATTTCAATTCACGTTAGATTCAAAATGGGCACTCGACTTGAGTAATGGAGAGGGGTTCATTGATCAATGTTTGGTTTCTCTGTGTAATAATTGAAAGTCATACTTAGCAAAACGGCGGTACCATTAGTCATAGTTACATTAGTGCTCTCTAAAAGGAATCGTCTAGTATTCATCTGTCAACTTTTTCTTTATATACTAAGCTATATATTTTTATTTTTTAATCTATTTGACAGTCATCGGTCATTGACTTTGTTGGTGCTCTGATGATTTTGTTGAGGATCTGCTTTTGTTTTTTTTTATTTTGCTTATATTTTTTCAACTTCAGTAAGGTTCGAAAGACAATTTGGGTGCTGCCTTCACTTACTATGCAATAAAGTAGATTCGATTAAATTATACCTAGATGAAGACATTGTTTCAATTGAACTTAGAACTTGTGACTACAATGTAATATGCGTGTTATATCGTATTTTTTCTATTAAAACATTTAAAAGTAATGGTCACGCGCTAAGTGCTAGCTTAGAATATAATTTAGAAAACAACTTGTGTTAATTTCTTTTAATTACTACACTTAAAATATAACTCATAAAGCTATTTAAATATATAAAAAAAAGGACAAGTACGAGTCGGACTCGCCCACCGAGGGTTCCGTACAATTAGTGTGTCATAAGAAATGAAAAAATATTTTTTGGCATATGCACACCAAGCCCTTTCATTTGATACCTCACTTGAACTAGCGGTTTTAATATTAAATTTTGCTCCTCTTTTAAGACTATTATTACTAAATCAAAAATGTATAGTTTTCCGATTTTTTTTCTGAACTAGTTATACCTCTAGAATTCTATGTCAACCGGAAGTAATTTTGATTTCATTTAGATTTTAGTGTGGAAATACGCGGTTTTGCGATATAAAATGCTATATTGTTTTTAAGTAAATCAAATCAGCTTCACGTTGTATCCTGCATACAGCAGGGTAGGCAGAGGGAACCTAGTGTTAAGACACTCCGTGATCAACAAAGTGATCTTATAAGGGTTCCTTTTTTCCTTAAGAGGTACGAGAACCCTAAAAAAAGTATTAGACTAAAGAGTAAAATAAAGTATTTTAAAGAAAAAGCTATTTTTTTCTAGGTCAATGCTAAGAAGGTGAAACAAACGCCAGCTTTTATCGGCCCACTAGTCATCAAGTTGCTCCCCACAACTTAAGTGATTGAAAGATGGCTGCAAATTTATGTCCGCACTTTCCACATGACTAATAAATATACCATCATATTTTCTATCTTCTCGACATTTACAAATAACAAAATGTATTTACTCTATCTAATATTAGAATAATAAATTACAAAAATATGGTTGTTTTGGGTTCGATTCTCATTCGGGGATGTGATTATATATAAAATATCTACATTTCCTCGTTCTAGTATGACTCACGGCGTTCAGTGCCACTGCCTAAGACGAAATGTCTTGAAAATTCTGCGGTGAATGGGAACGGACTGCTTTGACACCAGGTGCCTAGGTTTTTAATAAAAAGCGCAACTGCTAATGGTCACATTGGAATAAACTCACGTTCTAAATTGTCTAAGGTCTTTGTCTTATCATAGTGCTTTGAATGAATTGATAAAAAAAACACTACGTATAATTTCTTACTAAAAAAAATAATTGTTATCTACAACTCAAGAAACAACTAACCTACTTTAAAAATAAAGACACCTATACACACACAAATGACCAAGCATCACATTATAAACATGTATTATATGTATATATTTAATTTTAGAAAGAACAGACAGACAAGAAATCACGGATATCACGCGCCTAGCTTTCCCCGCCGGAAAGTCATTAAGCTCGCGCATTGTGTTATTAGATGGTTCGACGGCGGTCTCGGAGGCACCCGTGGGCTGTATGAACTGTTTACTGGAGAAAATTACTTTTAAAGTGCCGTGCCAGTGCCGGTGCGTTTCATTGTTTTCAGATTAACAGTGTATCCTGTATTTCATAGGATAAGTATAAAGAACCTAGTGTCAAGACTTTGCATGTTAAGTGGCGGAACTCAACGCCGCTCTTATTATTACCAGTGCGGGGATAAGAAAATAATTCAATCTCCCTCGTCGGATTTGAGCCCAAAACTATCGCTAGTCTTCGTTTTAAATAAAAAATGGTTTTGTAGCACCAACTAACTTGCAAGACTAGAATTTTCACATATATCTAATATTTCTTCTATGAAATGAAATCAAATAGAAAGCAACACTGCTAATTAACGGCAACAGGTAATTTAAATCAAACTAAATATGTCTTTATAATTAAATAACATCAATATAAAAAGGAAACGAAATGTTATATAACTTAAATCAATATAAAATTATTAATTACCAAGTAAGTACATATACTTTCTGCCGAAGTCTGGAGGCATTACTCAACACACAATGCCTCCAGAATTCGGCAGAAAGTGGGGAACGGAGTATCTTAACACTAGGTTCCCTCTGCCTCCCCTGCTGTGTGCGGCATACAGTGTGAAGCTGATTTTAAGTACATATACGTAAATGACTCAAAGTGTTACTAATTTATATGACTAATTTTAATAATGCAATAGAGTCGAATTTGAACTTTCTATTACATTATTTTTGTTTTACACAAATAAAATATCTAACTTTCAATTTCACTTTGTTCATTACTGCAATGAAAAGCATATTTAGACATTAAGAAATCTATGTCAATCCATAATGTTAACGTTTTTTGTTATCACACGAGTCCGCATTCTGTAAGGCAGGTTTTATTTTATCGCCGAGCCACTTGTGTTTGCACATTGTTAGTAAGTACTACTTCCTACACAAGGGGTCGTGGATACCATTCTCGATAGAGTCAAATATTTGTACCAACTCCATAGACGTCTGCATTTTGATAAAATACTCTATATCACTCACTGTTCTAAACCAGTTAAATTTCACTAATTACAGCTTCAACTAGCGAAAGTGCATATGAAATTATATTAGCCCTTGAGAAAATGCATAAACAATGCAATTACATATTTCGTGTTTCTAAACAGATACTTTATAGTAATATTATAATTTTTGTGCACGAAATTTAAATAATTATTTTTTTATATCATTATAATGCCAAGAAAAAATAACTATTTGTATATATTGTATTAACATTAGATATCTACAATATAAAGTAGGCAAAGAGAGCCAAAATCTAATATACAAAATAAAAAATATTAATTGTCACAAGTAGGATCAAACTGACAACTTTCGCATTTAGAGCCAGACGCCGACACACTCCGCTACAAAGCCTTTCGATTATAGTTAAATCAAATAAATCAATCGTATATTGCTATTACTTTTAAAGTATTAAGTACTATTTGCCATTGTTATAAATTACATCATAAGTTTAAACACGCCCAAGGTAAGGAAGGATCAATCAAAAACACATAAAATCATCAAACTAGATATGACTGGGACACGAAACGAATTCAAACATGACCTTCATCCAAGGATAGCGGCAATATGGAGAAGAATTGCAGGGTCAAACTAAAAAAGGAATCTTACATAGCTATTTTATTTCCTTATTGTGTATATATATATGTATATGTATGTCACGTACATTTATTTAATCTCAATTATATATTTGTAAAAATATATAACAATTTAATAACATCATGGCATGACATGGAGAAGCGGTGCAGCTACTGATTGTATGCGTGACAGTTGTAGGTTCGAGCTTGAGTAGTGAGGCACAACATTGAGTTCCGCTACTCAGCACGCCTTGTACATATATTTTCGTCATAAAAATTGGGCAGCATGTGTGAAACGAAGTGCTCATTTTAACTGTAGCAGTATTTAGATCATCAACACGGGAGGTGCCACGTTGAGACCAGTAGTGGCGCAGGAGAACAAAGTGTGACTGTAAAATCGATTGGTTGTAGGTTCGATCCCCACTTGAGGAAATGAAATATTATTTACATTTATATTTTCATTTCTTCTCTCTGGCATCGAGGCAAAGTGCGGCGTTGAATTCTGCCACTCAACACGCAATGTCTCCAGAACTCGGCGGAAAGTGGCGAAATGGATGTCTTAACACTAGGTTCCCTCTGCCTACCCTGCTGTGTGCGGGATACAGAGTGAAGCTGATAAAAAAAACACGGGAGGTTGTTAGTTCATATACCAAACGAATTATAGGGGGCCACTACACATTTATTATAAAGTTTAAAACTATATAATAGAAATGTACATGCATACAGCATTGGGTTTCACAACACAACACATATAGTGAATTCAATTCTTTTGTGTCTATGGCTTCTAAACATGCCAACTGCACAATAAAGCCGTCAATGTCACGTAGATTACTCGCAAATATTTCCACATGGCGAAACGGAGAACAAAATTGGGATTTTTTCAGTCGAATGCCTAGAGTCTGTAATCTTTGGATTCTTTAGGCGATAGGAGAGATTCGTGTCGCAATAGCAGATTTACTTTAATTAGTAAATCTGCTATTGCGTTTATAGTTTATAAATGATTCAGAGTATTAAAAGAAAAAATGCAAAACAACTTTCGTTATTATATTGGCAAACTATACTAGAATTAAACATAGTTAAAAACTATATTAAACTAGATGTGCCTACATGTTAGCTAACGTGACAAGGTCCTCGCCTTATAGGATGGAGGTGGGCGGAAGTGTGTGCGGAACAACGTCCGTCTGTCGCAAGACGCGCGATCCTAAATGGCTATGCTATAATCTATTTTTGTATTTATGGTAAAACATAAAAAAGGGAAGCAATATCCAATGACAATTTAGAATATCTAAAAAATTATTGTTATTGAAAATATAACTTGGTTTTGAAAATTATAAAAAAAAATAAATAAATCAGCTTCTCCTTGTATCCCACACACGGCTAGACAGAGGGAATCTAGTGTTAAGACACTTCGTTCCCCACTTTTCGCCGAATATTCGGCAGAACTCAAGACCACGCCTTTCTCGACACCAGAGCGAAGAAATGGAAATATATATTTAAATAAATTAATATTTCTCGAATGGAGATCGAACCCACAGCCGTCGGCTTACAGTCACACCCCCTGAGCTACAACGGCCTCAAATTTAAAAAAATATTTATTTATTCGATTACTCTAAAAGGCGCTTAATGAAGCAATAAATTTCTCCAATTTTTGAAGTCGCCAAGGGTTCGCAAAGTGCTTAAAAAGGCTTCCCAAAACTTTGAGCTTCTGTGGAGACTAAAAAGATACCATACAACGGTTGTTATTATTGACTAAGTTTAAATGCTACGAATGATATAACTTATATGCTTAATAAGTGTAAAATTCTATTTTCACTCATATTATATTTTAAAAAATATATAAAAAAATTAACTCAACTTCACGCTGTAGGAAACTGTTAAGACGCTTCGTTCCCTATTTTCCACCAAATTTTTCGAGGCATTGCATGTTGAATGGAGAAACTCAACGCCGCGCCTTTGTCGTGGTGCCATAACGAAGAAATAAAAAAAATCATAAATAATAATTAATTCTTTCGAGTTCGGGATCAAACCCACAACCGTCGCGTTATAGTCACACCCTTAAAAGCCTTAAACAATATGTATACTAATATTATATCAAGTAAATTGGTACTTTCCGCTCATAATTACACTTTGGTAGACGACGTAGACACGAAGAGAAAACAAAATTTTAAACAGCGCCGTTATAGTGTCAATTCAACTTAAAATTATATCTAATATAAAGCACTCAGACACTATTCACGCGGGCAAAATGAAAAATTCATGTAAAACAAGAGAGAAACTGTTCAGACAGCATCGCTATTATGATAAACGAAAAAGTAAATTTCCCGTGACTCAAATGGCAAAGAGTTTGACCTTTCCACAACACTGAGACAAGCTTTTAATAATTATTCTACTTTATTTCTTTTTAAAGAAGTGAAGCGGATATATAAATTAATAATATATAATATAAAATACTCTTATGATTGTCATAAGAGTTCGAAGACGCTCCTTCTAAGGTAACGTATATGAAGTTAAAATTCCTAAAGCATGTCTGTATTAGAACTTCCTGTCGGTATTTTGTTCACAATTTTATAAAAGGTAAACAAGGAAACGAGACAGTAAATCAACAAATCGTTTATCGATGCAAGGTGATTAACAACAGTCATTCTAATGAGAGACGGTCACTAGCAATGCGGTAGAATGAATCGATTTAATCTTAAGTGCTTCAAGGGCTATTGTATATTATATATTTTATACGTTTTTTATTTTAAGTTTACGCTTTACCCTGCAAAAGGCAGGATAGAAGAAGTAAATTGAGCGTGAATACACTTTGTTTTATTCTCTCCCCGTGTTGAGTGGCAGATCTCTACGCCGTAGATACCATAGCAGAAACAAGAAAAAAAAAATATTTGTAAAAACAAAAACCCCGACTGCATCAAACAAAAAGAAAATAAACAAGCCCAATAGTTTATTAGGATTAGCAGTCGGGACCTCTTTAAATTATGCGAGGTTCCTGGTAAAGGTTTTATTGATTGAAGAATTACTTACAGGTCCCGACTGTTAATCCTAATAAACTATTGGGCTTGTTTATTTTCTTTTTGTTTGATGCAGTCGGGGTTTTTGTTTTTACAAATATTTTTTTTATTTTTCATTTTTTTGTTAGAATTTATTATGGTAATGATAATCATGATATACCTTTTTGAAATCCTGAAATTGAGTTCTTGAATTTGATACCCATATTGTGGTATTCAAAACTAAAAAAATTTTTTTCACTAAGTCCAATGGCGTACCACAGCCGCCATGATTATTTTTTATTAACGTCACCTATCTAAGAACACTTGGGCTGCTAATACGAATCCAACGATACCTCAAATATGTAAATCCGTTCAGCGGTTCTGGAGATACGAGGTAATAAAGAATATTACATACATACAAGATACGCGCGAAAAACATAACCCTTCCTTAGCAGTCGGGAATAAGCACCCCGCGATAGGCAGAATAATAAAGCTATTATTGCCTTTACAGTAATGCGTTGTCCTACTGCGACACTATATCTGTTGTATATTATCTTTTTCTTAAGGATACGATATTACATCTTAATGTTATAAAAATATATTCATCTATTAAACTCTATTAATATTAAGCATATTAAAAAGACCGATACTAATTTATCCAAAGCAGGTTAATGATGTTGTGACTAGAAATCAACACGTAATGTAACACTAACAAACATCTAAATGCAATCAACGTACTATTGACATTCATTCTTTGTCCTTTATTTACATCATCATTAAAATACTGAAGTCTTGAATCAAGATTTACCAAGTCACGATCAAACTAGATCCAAAACTGCATATAATTATTGCTGAGTAAGAACAATCTAGGTCCGTATAACTATATAAAAATACCCGTGGCCGTATAAAGCACTCTCAAGTCTAAGGTCGATCTTGAGATGCTGTTTTCTTTCATAGATATGTAATTTATAAATACGCCTTAGAAAGACCTATCAAGCTCGTTGATATCTTAAAATATAGGTCGCTGAGGTAAGATCCATTTCATAACGTACTTTTTGTGTAACAGCAATAACAGCATAAACAAAAGCAAAGTTAAAATTATTTATATAAAACACAAAAAAAATTGTCCTTGTTTTTTGTATTTCATATATTCTCTATTATTCTGAACATAATATCTAATGTTTTATTCATAGCACTTATAGTGGTTCCGCTTGTTCCTTGAATCTCACGACGCAAAGCATTACGAGGTAACCGATAGAATTCATTTCTTAATTTATTAACCACACCGAAAAAAAAAGTTGCGTTTTATTGTCATTATAATACAATTATGCTAATTTAACGTTAATTACACGTTAACGATAGCTTGAAACATGGCTTTTAATAAAATATCCTTAAGCTATCCATACCTATATTATAAATTCGAAAGTAACTCTGTCTGTCTGTCTGTCTGTCTGTCTGTGCCGCAATCAGGGCCAAACCGCTAATTCAATTGTGATAAAATACTCATATAGAGATACTTGAGGGTCTTCGGATGGACATAGGTTACTTTTTTTTCTCATATTTGTAATATTGTCGATATATACTAATATATTAAAATATTTTTCAATTTATTCCGCCATGTTAATAACAACCGACCGTTGCTAAGCAACGGTTTGCAAAGTTTATTTGTTGTTATAAGCAAACGTCACCCAAAATGAGCTTGCTTAACGCATACATGGCGTGCGCCGACTCAACCTTATGAGATACATAAAAATAATGTTTTACATTTTTTTTTTTTTTTTTTCGAACTTGAGGTAAATGCTGTTAGCCCTATTGGCCTTTACAGCGACACCGGGTGGGTAGGGAAGAGGGTACTCTGTCCCAGAAGAAAAAGCAAGCACTACCTGGCTGCTTGAGAGGAGTCGACGACTGTAAGGGCGCCCCCTGCGGGGCTCGAACCTCGGCTTACAATCGACGAGCGGGCCTGTTTTACAAAAATATTGTCCTTTAAATAATGTTTAAAAAAGTCCGCGATACACATACCATATTTATCTCTGAAGCTTGAGCAAAGTAACACAGTAACAACAAGTAACCATTTTAATTAATTTACTTTATATTTATTGGGTTTTTGTTGTATGTATTTTCTATAATTTGATATTGATCCTTATGAAAATGAATATAATAGTCACTTTTAGCATTTCATCTAGATTGAAATTATAGTTTACTGTATAACATTCTAATAAATAATTAAGGAGATGTCACTGATTCGAAATAACCTATCATACGACCGGCATAGTATGACCGACGCGAACGGGCAGATGACTTTGACGGTTTTGTAAATTTTCATGCATTTTCGAACTACTGTTAATTTTTATGTAATTATTTGCTGTTTATAATTAATTTATACTTTTCTTGGGTTCTTCGAGGAACAGATTAGTTAGATTTTCATAAATTTCTTGGTGTGGTCTAAGTTGCGGCCCTGCGCGGCATCGGTGTAATATTATTTAAGTATTAAGGAGAGAATTGTTGCTTATTTCATCTTGGTTGGATGGTTATCTATACCGTTGTTATACACTTAATAAATTGTGGTTTTAGTTTTCTGGGATTTTATTTGATATTGCTCGCAAAACTTATCATATTTAATGTAGAAAGGACTTTAGTTATTTCATATAGTATCTATGTACGCGCGCAAGGAAAACGAGTAAAAAGATTTTTCCCGGGTAAATCAGTAAAATCGATCACTGAAAGTCCAATAAAAATTAGTTCAGTTATTCTGGATATTAGCTCGGGGAAATAGAAAGACAGAAAGAGATAAAATTATTAATAATGTAGCTGGTTTTGTTTAGTTTTTTTATTAATATTTTACTTTGGTTACGTTTACTTATATTTTTTTTTATTTAAATTAGTTACATATTTTCACAAACAATTTCCTAAATATATCTATAAGCATTCGTAAAGTTTAAGCGGGCGAAGCCGCGTCCGGGTCCGCTAGTTATATAATATATTATTATCGAACCCAATATATATATCACTCAATAAATTTGTATATTCTGATATAATCTATACCAATAATATGCTGTATTAATGATATTTCATAACTGATAACTTCGTTTAATTCATTCACTTTTATTTACGACTAAAAAAAGGTAACGTTGGGAAAGGAAATTACGAACAAAGAGTTCGCTCTCCATTTTATTATCGTTTCAATCGTAGCTGTCGGCGAATATTTTCTCTGACTATTGAATTATAACGGCTCACATTACAATCTCTTGACGCTTACATTGAAAAACTAATAAATCTTGTTTTAACGTAATATTACAGTAGGTAATATCTTTATTCTTTACAATATACAAATTAGTTATTTTTGTCAAGACAGAGTAGTCTATACACACAAAATACCAGCAATTCCCTCGACCCGAGGGGACTGACCACACAAGCATCGCGTGTCTGACGCTTCCAAACTTCGACACCATGGTAATCTGATGGTAACGAATTTTATATAGCTACATGTATACAGTATAGTAAAAACGGACTCTGTGATAAACTAAACTAATGCACTTTGAAATTAATTTTGCGATAAATAGGTTCGTATAGCTGAACAAATGGTACATCGAATTTAATTAAATTTTAGACGTGCTTTATTAATTTTGAAGGGTAAGAGCGAATAAGCGAAAGAGAGATCTGGGTCGGTAGCCACATCGCGAAGACGAGCTCCTTTCGCGGACGACGGCAGCGAGCCGTGCGCCTTCGAGATGTTGCCACGGTCTGGTGCCCTAACCTTGGCCGCGCGCTCCTGTCTAATCCCGAACATGTGAGGATGACATCATGGACGAGCAATACATCATACTCCATATGGTGAGGCCAAGGACAGTTTCAAGTGATGGCAATACAATCAAAATGAATATTAAAAAGGAAAGTCAGGTCGTCGACCCCGCGGCCGACGGCTACTGCGGACTTGTCTGTAAAAATCTTTTTTTAACTTCCGAAAATTTTCGTTCTCAAACGGTCACGACAATTTTGACAGTGAGTTAGAGATGTGGCTAAAAATATATACTTCGCTTTAAATAATTATCTAGCCAAATGGAAAAAATTATAAGGTTTTAAGTTAGATTCAACCTCACGCTGAGCGCTCCGGGCGCCAATGTAATTTTAATAGCCTCCGTAACGATTGTTAGATATAACGCATGACTTTCTAAGCTTTTATGTTGTAAAATTATTTTGTAACGCGGTTTCTTTGACCTCCAACGAACACACACCTATTTCAAACTTGAATAGGCAATACGTCTATGAATATTTAATAAGATAACGTGAAGTTTAAAACTAAATTATCACAAAAAAAATAAAAATAAATATAGTTATCATACAGTCGCAACTCCAAGTGATAACACGGATGAATTGATAAAAGATAAAGTACATAATTCATCGACCTTTTTCCACTTCGATAGAAGAACTGGCTACATTTTACATTTAACAATGTTAAGTTCATGGCTTACCGAGACCGCGACTGAGGCAGTTAAGACAACACCGGTACTTTGTATATCCTGGCCATCAGGAACGCTCAGAAATCGGCGAAGAGTGCCGTATCCGGACGCCGAGGCCACCATCGCTACCATTATTCAAGTAATAATTTGTATAACACGCTAATGGGAAGACACTACACAGTAACCACTGGGCTCACGGGGACATCACTCGAGTGCGCGCGCGGCGTGCTGCGCGCCCGACGCGGTCGAACTGCCCGCGCCCGCGCGAGCGCGAGGAGCGAGCGGACCGCGCCCCCCTACCAAGAAGGTGGAATATTGTTTGCGAGATAAGTATGTTAACATTAAATATCCGGCGCGATTAAGGCAAGTAGTTGACTTGGAAAAATGTATGCAAATTTAAAAAAAATATATATATAAAACTACTTCACATATTCTTCAAAAACACACAGTGTTGAGATCCGCCGTCAGTATGCATGGTATACTTCAAATTGGTTCAGTAATTGGAGAACAATGTTTTCTTTATTTTTTCCAGTTAAGCAGGATAAGTGTTGAAAATAGAAGAATACTCAAAGGAGATTTAATTGTTTTTTTTTTGTGTAAATTTTTCTAATTTAATAGGTAAGAAATACTCTGATATGAATCACCTCTGACCCAAAATTTTGCATTAATCTTATTCATCTCACCTCAAATGATAAGAAACTAAATATTATTATGAAAAAAACCGCTTCACACCATATCCCGCACACAGCAGGTTAGGCAGAGGGAAGACTAGAGTTAAGACACTCTTTTTTTCCATTTTCTGCCAAATCGAAACTTTTCATAATGCGGAGGTGAATGCCTCACTTTGCCTCAATACTAGAGCGAAGAAATAAATATTTAATTTCCTTGAGTGGTACAGTCACACACTTGTATGCCACAACTGGGATCTGCTTCTTCAAATTATACAATTTTATGTCAACATTCGACGGGTTACAATTTGTTTAATGGCATTTCGATGTAGATTGCGTCATTACATGCATAATATTGTATTAAAGTATCCATAGTTTTGTTAAAGTACCAGTAAGAAATGTGGTCACAGGTAGACAGACATAAATGAATATTAATAAATATCTGTGATTAACTTGGTTAAATAATTTAATTCTAAAGTGTATTATTCAAAAATTGTGAAAATCAGAGATCTTTATTATGTTAAAATACTTATTATGTCATGTGTTTTTTTACTGCTTCATGTATGAAATTTAGCATACATGAAGCAGTACCTTTTTCTTAGGCCACAGAAATTATCAAGATTCTAATTTAGCATAATCAGTATGAGCAATTACACATAGTTTTTGTTGCATTTTATATGCAATTTGTTATATAATTAATTAAAACTTACAGTACTTCCCATGGACCATTTGTATCATTTGTTACTATTTTGGCACAAATGTAAAAACTTACAATAAAAATAAAGGGGAAAAATATGAAAAGTGACATTTTATAGAAAAAAAAATCATTACTAACTTTTTTTAACATTAGGTATTTAATATAGAAATCTTTTAAATACCAAATAGTGGCCAAATATCTGTGGCATGTGGCTAATATAATGTTATAGTAACAATAGTGTTTTTTAGGCAAAGTGGGACAGAGTCTGACATTAAATGTATTAAGTGCTACTGGGCTGTATTTTAGGTTCAATACTCTCTCAGGAAATGATTATATTTGAGATTTTGGCAGACAAATCATAGATAACATAGTGTCTTAACACTAGACACTCTGCAGAAGACGTATGAGGCTGTTTTTTATTGTTTACTTTTGGAATAAAAAATCTTTATTTTAATCTATTGTAAGAGAAGTTTATATAAAATTTAAACATATATTTCCAGTTTAATAATATGTCATTTATTAACCTTGTCCTTTTAGCACAACATATTAGTCCATTTGTTGTATAAAAACTATTCATTTTTTAAATTATTCTTACTTATTTTTATTCTATACACTATTGCATAGATTTTATTATTATACTTCAGTAACTACTCTCTTTCTAGAAAAACCTTATATGTATCATCCAAATTAAGTACTCAACAGAATTAACATCATTCATATTTTGATAAGGCAAACAATAAAAAGTTGGTGCTATGTGTTATAACAAAGGTTGTAGATATTATATATATGAAATACTTGATATGACTTGTAAGGTACATAACAATGTTCTAATAGCAATAATTTATTCCACAAGAGTGTGGGCAGTAACTTCACCCACACTTTGCCTTGATTTGTTTAGAATAATTTAAAGGTGACTCCATCACCTAAATTTCAAATATATAATTATTGTATATATATAAAAATATATATCTTATAATGAGAAAATATGGTCAATTTAGCACTTTTTTCTGTAATGGTTAATATTTTGGAAAAATTGGTTATATTGATTAAGTAATATTTGTTCGACATATATATCGCATATGTGCAACCGGCAATAACATTGTCTTGATCTCACCTGTTTGGTGTCCACAGTGTCTGTGGCCTCCATGTTGGCAAATGTGCGCTCCTGCCTCTCCATAACTTCGGAAACATCAGAAACGCCTAATCCATCCACTGAACGTTACAAAAGCACACAATACCAGTATAAACATAACAATCACGATGCTACGAAAATTTATAACGAAACAATGTCAATGATCCGACAAACACGTTCAACACTTCAAGTCTGCTACGCCAATACAAAATGCACTAATATCTGATTAGTCACACGATTATAAACATTACGATCATGTCAATAAATAAGTAGCGTAACAATTCTTAATTTTATAAGTAAAATCAAGAAAACACTGCTCATCACCATCTTAAAATTTCACACATTCCGTCATCGAGGCCGACTGATTGTGGTCGCTGCCCTAGACTATGCTTCATTTAACGCTGTCCTTCCAAGATGTCATAAGATAAATTTATTATTAAAAATACTTTAATCTAAGATAAACGATATGTTTTAGATACATAAATAGCGTTTTTTTTATATAAAAGGTATATTACATTTTTTTACAACCATCTTGTGCTTACGAATATATTTTAATTATTAAATGTAGCATTATCTACTAAGATATAACGTCATATGGAACGTTCTTATAATAATAAAACAATACAGTGCCACCTATGTTTTTAAATTGATACTGTATAAAAGCCCAAATTCAAATGTAACTGAAAAATAGGATTATTGTTATGGAAGAACGTGCATTTCTAAAATTACGAAACATAAATCTTATTATATAAATAAGAGTAATTTATTTCAAAATTTCAGTGCATGCATTTAAAAAAAAACCCTAATTTACTCTTTTCTCAGCCTATCGCCGTCCACTGTTAAACGGCCACCCTCATTCAGCGCCAACTATCCCAGTCTTGAGCTTCTCGCACCTATGCGATGCCAGCCACTTTCTTTAAATTTACTCTTATTGCGGGCAATTTATTGGCCATAAGATTTATAACAGAGCTGAGAGTATGATTTTTTATCTGTACTCAAATGATAACAGATTGACAGTTCTTGATAGTTGTCTTTTTAGCAATTAGTAAATGTAAGCGAGTATTGTACGTTTTGGAAAAGATATTTATTTACCTTAAATATATCAGCAATATGCAATCAATATTTTTAAATATAATCACATTATAGATATCTAAACAAATGCCTCGGGAAAAGAGTAGATATCGTGATAGAAGGAGTTCGTCATACAGTTCAGAATCATCTTACGATAGGAAAAAGATTAAAAGTAAACATAAACGACGGTCACGGTCTCGGGATCGATCGGAATCCAGCAGTCAGAGAAGAAGACGATCCACATCACGTTCAAGATATAAGAAACGAAGTTATTCCAGGAGTGTTTCAAAGGATCGTTATGAAAGCAGATCTAAGCGCCGGTCTTCATCACGAACTCGGTCCAAGCGATCAAAACATTCTCGCGATCGTTCAAAATCGAGATCAAGTTCCCATAGCCGGTCTAAGCGTAATAAGAGCTCCAGAAAACATCGAAAACGATCATCTAGCAGCAGATCAAGTTCATTTGACATAGGTAAGGGAATTGTTGTATCAATATGCTTTAAAATAATTTATCAGTATTCATAAATATTGCTACTGTATTTATTTTACACATACTATTCTTTGCAGAGTCTAAAAACAAGCATAATTATAATCTTGATGATACTGAAACAAAAATTGAAAAAGCTATTAAGGCAGCAGAATCAGTTGGGTTAACAATGACTAAAATACCGACTTATGAATATAAAGATGTTGAAGTGAAAGAGGATATGCCAACAATACATGATAGAAATTTATTAGAAGAACTAAATAGTGACTCTTTTGTACAAAGATCATTTACATCCTCTAGGAGCAAAAAACAGTCACAAAATATATTGATAGACTTGAATTCAGAAACTGTAAAAGTACCAGAATCTGAACTTAAAGTTCAATCTGAAGATTCAATTATTAATTTTGATGTAAGTATGTGGTTATTGTAATGTATTGGAATGGAAATGTAATGTATTGTTTTTAACCCAGTGTTTTATATTGAGTAATATATAGGATGTCACAATTGTCTTAACTTTTTTTGGTAGAATATGCTTAGTATTATTGGATGCAAATTATTGAGTTAATTATCACTAGAATTTCTTTGCATAGCTATTGCAATTATTTCTTATGAAAATGCTTATTATTTACCACATATAATGGATTTGATAGAATGAATAGAATCGTATAATATATGTCTGATTAAGAGTGGTTGTGTCAAATTTAGCATAGGGATGTGTTATTTTCAAATCCTTGCTCTGGTAACAAGACTAAGCTCAATGTTCAGTCCTGCCTCAATATGTAATCAACTCAACATATAACAGAATATATGGTTATATACTCTGAATATATGATTCCCTCTTAGTGAATTTTAGCATTTGGATCTTCATTCTCTCTGGCCTACCATTTGTTATTATGCAATTTTTTTTTTTTTAATAAGTGAATATTAGTTATTTATTAAGCAAGTATGCATCTAACATCAGGCTTGATGCAGCCTGATGTATAAAAAAATACACTAGGAGGATCCAATTACATAAAGCTCTCTTCTTGAGTAAAAATACAAAACATAATAAAAACTTACAATCTATCAACTCAAAGCATTTATTAAAATGGTAGAAATAATATTACTGTTTTAGATACAGACATTACTAACATTCATTGTTAAATCTTTAACAGTATTCTTTATGTTATGTGGTTTGTATAATAAAAAAAACATATTGCATCATACATATTTAGCTGAAACTTGTGAATTACACAACATAGATATTAAACAGCATTTTTATTTTCTTTAAATTAGTGTAGTTTTATAATTTGGTTACTTAAGTAGTCTGAAGTAAATATGGATCTTATCAAAAATATGGTCATTTTGGCTTAGTGGGACAATTTTTAACTGTGAATGTAATGTGGACTCTATTATGGGTACGACATATAGCATTATGTTCTACCATTCAATAACCTGTCTCAATAATTGGACAATGCATGAAGAACAAAGTGTGAATATGAATTTTCCTTATGCCTACCTATACTATACAGGAATAAGTGGGCAGCTACTTATGTACAACAGCTGTCAATTATTGAGGTAATCTATTTTTCTGTTTCAGGAATTACCAAGCCAGGATGAACTGAAGGAAATGTGGATAAAGAAATTATATCAATACAGAAAAAAAATGTTAAAGGATGGCTTTCAATAAACTAGTTAAGCTATTCTTTTTAGACTCTGTATAACACCAACATAAAATTGCTACAATTTTCTTTGTAGCCTTTGAAACCAATTTTGAAAGAAATGATAATTTGATAAAAGTTTAATGAATTTTCATGTCTATTAAAAATAAAATTTATTGATTGGGTAGCAATAAAAGTGAAGATAACCTAAAACAGTTTTATTTAACAACAAATCGTAGACACAACTCACAATTTAACCATGCTCAGAACTACTGTTTCTATATTTACAACACAGAATGAGTTTAACAATTAGGAATTCAAGCTTTACATGTTGTTTCTTTCCCGCTGAATGCGAGTACTGTAAGTTCTAGAGACAAGATTCCAGGAGTCCATGTACCTGTCCATACACATAGCTATGCATTTTTGTTCTGAGTTATCTAACGCCGTGCCGGGCTTGTTTATACACTTTTTAAAACATTTTTCGGACATTTTAGTCAGTAGTTCTTGTGCATTTGCAATAGCGATTTGTTGTTTTACTTGGTCCATCAACTCCTCTTTTTGTGCCCCACTGAGAGATCCAGTAGATAAAGAATCCATTTTTTAGGATATAATACTAGGCAAGATAGATTTTGATTCAATTTTATTTGAGTATGTATTCTAACCTATAAAGCAAATTCGATTACTCTCAGAAGTCAGATTAGACCACAGAACACATACAACCAAAGGGATTAGACGGATGTCGGATTCACATTACAGATAATAAATTAAATGCATTATACAATATATATCATAGAGTATAAACTAATATTTATTAGGGTGGATAAAATTTTTATTTTTTTGTATTTTAATAATGTTTCCGACTCCAAATGTAAAACAATCTAAATAAATTGTAGGAGGATATAAAAAGCAGATAATATTTACCACTTAGTAAAAATGTATACTATTTAGATATCATAAAATACAAAAACATAAGTAATTTCTAATTACACTGGATGTGGAGTCAGTATAGGTTATATGGGGTGAATAGAACTTTTATGACACTAGGTTCCCTCTGCCTCCACTTTGGGTATATGTGTTCTGTGCTCTGCCTACTCTGCTGTGTGCAAGATACAGAGAGAAGCTGATTAATATGCTATTGTTTCGATATGTTAGATTATTTTTCTGAACACAATGGCTTGTGAAAAAAAAAACTAAATCAGGGGTGAAACGAAAGACAGAAACAAAATTATTAGCTTTATTCAAATATAATTTTACATAGTATAATTTAAAATGACAGATACAAATATATTATTTTTAATTTTGATACTTGACCATAATAGATGAGGTATTATATCACAACATTCACCCCACCTTTTAGTTCACTTCATAATCCTTAAGATATTTCGGTATTTTTTTAGGTCTTGTAGAACGTCTTTAATTTGGGCTGTCCTCTAGTATTTCAGTTATATGGGATTTTTCGTTTTGATTTTCTTCATCAGATGTTTTAGTTGATTGGTCTTTTTTATTAATAGAATCGTTTGATATATTGAAGTAGTTATCATCACTGTCAGAATCATCAAATTGTTGTGTGGGAACCGGTGCCAACTGGTTATTTGAAATTGTAGGCTCTCGACCGTCTGGATATCTAATGAAAGAATATGATGAATTACTCTGCAATAGTTCGTATTCTTCTACATTTAGGTCATATTTTGTTGACCTGCAGTTATTTTTTAATAAGACTGGTCGTATTATGCAGCCAAGTAGGAATAGATTCTCCCCTAGGAAATCGACGAGGATCATTAAATAATCTTTTATGGGGTGTGGCGTTGGTACTAAAACGTACCGTATGCAGAGCTATAGGTAGAGAATGCTCCCAATTGGTAACGTAATATTGGTAATATTTTGTGAACTAGGACGATAACAAATATCATATTTGTAACAAGAAAGCTCTAGCCGCCAGCGTTCTGGTTTTTCATTTTTTATTTTACTAGGATGCTTTTCATTAAACATAAAAGCAATCGATTTTTAACAGTAACCAATTAAAAGTGCCTTCTAAGAAGATAATGACGGCATTTGCGAACAGATTAAACAATTGCACTAGCTTCTTTTTCGATTGACGATTGACTATTAGCCCAACCCACCTTATAGGCAGGCAACGCACCTGCAGGTCCTCTGGTGTTGCACGGGGTCGTGGGCGGCAGTGATCACTTATCATCAGGTGACCCGAACGCTCGTTTGCCTTGTCTTTTCCGTAAAAAAAAAAGAAAGACAATTGGTCTACTATTCTGAAATAGAATAAATAAAGAAAAAATATAGCTTAGTCGGAAGCATCTGTTACAACGGTAAACGTTTTTTATCCTTTATATCAAGATGCCTTAGCAATTTCAGTCTTAAGAAATTTAAAACATTCTTTAGCATTGTTACAAATAGGAAAATATATGATGTTAATAAGAGATTTTATTTTATCTGAAAATTTATAGGTATTAAGGATAATAAGCTTTTTTACTTAGAAGCTTGTTTTAGGAATGTTTCCTAAAACAAGCTTCAAAGTAACTGAATCTTCAGGAACTTTACAAAACTTTATTTTTACTTTAGTAAAATGAAATAAAAACATAAAAATAAAAAATTTCATATACAATTTTCAAAACAAAATAAAAACAAACAAGAAAAGAACAAAAAAATAATTTACTTTCATTTTTTAATGAGAAATTTGAACAAATCGACGACAAGTTAGTTATTCATCATAAAAATTGTTTAGTATGTACTTGGCAGTTCACCTAAAATTTACATTTTTACGCAAAAATTGTCGTTTTTAAAACCAGCGTAAAAGCTAAAATTTTGCTGTGATATGTAAGCTTGGACATTATAATGCACGTTTATTGAAGTGGCATCCATGAACTACCCCTATTTATTTAAAAAAATGGAATTCATATTAAATGTTAATATGTTAATACGGACAATGACAATAAGTGTAGAGTAATGATAACTGAAGGAAAATAATGCTGTGGTACCAACAATGATATTTATTAAAATTAATTGACATTAAATACTTACTTAGCTTCACGCTGTATTACTAGTGGGAAAGTCAGAAAGAACGGAACGCCAAACGCTACGGTCTCTACATACCTCTTTCACTTCGTCCACTATCATCAATTTTTAATAAATGCCCGCTGGGGCGTCCTCGTGCTGTTTACGTGACCTGTCTGCAGTATCTTTGATGCTATATTTTCGAAGGTCAACCGAGGTCTCCCCCCTACCTCTGTTACCGCTCACTTTTTCTTTATAAATCTTTTTGCTATTCCTTCATCACCAGTCCATTGGAACGTTCTTCTATATTCTTACCGTGAAAAGCATGATTGACTTATTCCTATAAGATCAGTATATTTAAGGTTAAGCTTTAGACACGCGAGTGCTTAGGATGCTGTCCTGGGAACAGATCAATATGTAGTCGTTGCTACAATAAGGAGTCTGTTTTTATTTGGAGGCAGCCGCACGAGTCGTCCAAACTTGGAGTGGAATTATATCGCATAAGAAGCTGGAAGTTTTAAGATCCATCGATCGAAGAGGAATGAGTGTTTCCAAAATATTAGACACCTTTGAAACAAAAAAGGGAAATGTTGGAGTATACTCTGCCATTATATTTAAAATATATATGAGAAAAGCAGCGACAGAAATAGATGGTAAATGTAAAAGAGATTTTAGTTAAAAACGGTGGTGTGATGATAAGGTGAAAGACACTGTAGAGAAAAAGAAGCATGTTAAGATCATAAGGCCGCAGATAAAACATTTTTAAAAAGAAAAAGGATAAGCTACATAGGCACCAAACGAAAGTACTAATAAAAATGAAGCGTGAAAGTTTTGAGAAAGAAAGAAATAAAAATTTAACGAGAGACATTTCTAACGAAATTTGAATGATTCCTAAGGTTATTTACTAATTTTCCACACGTTTTACAACAGTGAGCATGTCACAGCAGGTACTAAACCAAGATTTCTTTTTAACATTTGTAAAATATGAAAAGATGTTTGACAGGGCTTTAAGATATTTTAGGAGACTGCCTTGGTGCAATACAAGAATTCGCTTCCCTGGTTGTAAAGTCTGTTTAAAGATATCACTCAGCCTGTCTGCGAGAAGGAAAAGGCACGTCTCATGTATTTAATAAGGTTGTGCCATGTCAACTTGGCAGCAAGAAGTGACACAAAGTAACATGCGGGGGAAATATTCCTTCCCAAGGAAAGTCTACTCTTAAAGAAGGTTCACAGAATGCAATACAAGAAGCATTTTAAAAAAATGAAGAAAAGACGCACAGGCGTATTGCTGCCGTTAACAGAATTAACGGTGCCTTAGATGCATTGATCAGACCGTGAAATAGATACTATATAATAGATACAGAATAGTTGCATGCTTGGATGCACTGTGCAATGCTGACGACCGACGCTGATATACGGCAGCCAAGCTTAGGTGTTCCAGAAGAAGAATACAAGAAACGCATATGCAACATAAAATCCCTCGTAACCAACTGTGTAAAATGTCCTTAATTGTATCGGTTGCCAAAAATACACAATAAGATTAAAATGACTGTATTATCAATAGTTAGCCAAATCGGTACGCCAAGGTATAAACTGGCTCAACATGTCAAGGATTGTTAACATTTTGTTTGTGGGCTGAAAGATCTTAAGCTAAAAAAGAAACCATACTCACATTTTTTTTTGTGGAAAAGGACAAGGCAAACGAGCGTTTGGGTCACCTGATGGTAAGTGATTACCGCCGCCCACGGCCCCGTGCAACACCAGAGGAGCTACAGGTGCGTTGCCGGCCTTTCTTTCACATTACCACCATCCTACACATTTTTCTACCATTGGCAAATATTTAGTTTAAAGAGCCCACCTAATCTGCTTCACTGAACACCTAACTTTGATACGTGAAGTGCCCTTCATCAGAACAAGATGCCTGTTCCCCTCCAGCGTTATTAGAAGACCCCAAGTAGAAAGTTTATGCCGTGTGATCCTAGGTCCAGAGGCCTATAATAGGATCATCCTGGTACTGGTGGTGTTGTAAGAGGCGACTAAAGTACGTGTGGTAGAGTCACGTCGCCAGCAATGGCAACACACATTGACAGACTCGACCGGATCATTACCACCCCCGGTATTTAAAACCGGCGTTAAGTAGTGGCTTTATGCCACTGTGTTTCGTGCGTACGCTCCACGGCAACCCCTACCATGCTCAACGCGGACTTTTGCAATATCAGGGGGCTAGATTCCAACCTAAACGTCGTCCACCACCATCTCGAGACGGCATGGCTGGCCTTGTTATTCCTGACGGAGACATAAATTGCCCGACCGAGCGACACAGGCTATCTCCAATACCCCGGTTACAAAATAGAACATAACTTTATGCCTAATGCCGGGGTCGCTGTGTTCGTAAGGGAGAACCTAAGTTTCCGTTGTTTTGAAAAGTTTTGAAGATCGGGACCTGTCTACTATCTGGCTCCGTGTTGATACTTGGTGATTTTAATGCGCACAATGCCAGTTGGCTTGGATCACGCACCACCGACCACGCGGGGAGGGCTGCATTTGACATATGCTATGGCGAACGGATTGTCCCAATTGGTTGAGTCGCCAACGCGACTCCCGGACGTCGACAACCACAATGCCTCTTTATTGGACCTTCTGCTGACTTCACATCCGGAACAGTACCAGGTTGTCGTCGATGCCCCTTTGGGATCTTCTGACCACTGCCTGGTACGGAGTGTCGTGCCCATTAAGCGCGGCAGCTACAGATCACCCGCAACTCGTCGCGTCTGGCTCTACAAGTCAGCAGATTGGGATGGGATGCGTACATATGCTCATTTTATCCCTGGGGGCCGGTTTGCTTCTCTTCTGATGATCCTAGTACCTGTGCCGCTGCTGTTGCCGACATGGTTCTATAGGGCATGGAACTTTATATTCCTAGCACTGTAGTGCCAATCGGTGGCAAGTCACAGTCTTGGTTTGATACGTCTTGCAAGCTTGCTGCCTCTAGCAAACGCGAGGCATATCAAATCTGGGCACTGGTTACTAAGGATCCGGAGGTGAAAACCTTAAAAAAGGAAGTATAACCGAGCCTCTAGGTTCTTTAAGCGGCAAATTGCCAGAGCAAGGTCCGAGCATATCGTAAAAATTGGCAAGAAACTTGAGAGCTACCCGTCCGGAACTCATCAGTTCTGGGCGCTCTCAAAGGCGGCACTTGGCAACTTTAGCCAGCCTTCGCTTCCGCCATTACGCACGGGAAATGACATCTTGGTCCACACGGCAAAAGAGAAAGCCGATCTCCTGGGCGCTTTCTTTGCCTCAAATTCGATTTTGGATGACCAAGGAACAACGCCGCCGACCATCCCGCGGCGCCAGAGCTCAATGCCTGAGGTTAAATTTAACCAAACAGCTGTTACGCGACCTCTGTCCTCTTTGGACATCCACAAGTCGAGCGGGCCAGATGGCATCTCTCTCTTAGTGCTCTTTTCTTGTGCTGACACCGGTGCTAACGCGTTTGTTTCGGCACTCCTACTCAGTCGGCGTAGTCCCAGACTCATGGAAGAGCTCTCTTATCCACCCGATTCCGAAGGAAGACGATGGTTCCGATCTGTCTAACTACAGACCTATTACTATCACCTCCCTACTCTCAAAAATCATGGAGAGCATCATCAGTAGCCCTTGGTTTATCTAGAGCAGGGGTTCCCAATCTTTTCTTGATCAGGGACCACTTTTATAGAATATTGTTAGCTGGGACCACTATGAAGGTATAATAAAAAAAATAATAAATAATTAAAAAAAAAAAGAATTTCAAAGTTTGTAGCAACTTACATGATAAGACATAAGAATATTTAAAAAAATCTAATATTTTTTATGATGGGATGTATGAGTTTTTGAGTAAATATTAAAAACCAATGAATTTCAAAGTATATTAGTAAATTTAAATGTCAAAATATTTTGTTTTACTAAGAAAACAACTTAACTATAGGCAGACTTTGCTCAACCAACAAAATTTTCAATCTTTCGCGGACCATATTTTAACTGCTGCGGATCACTACTGGTCCACGAACCACGAAAAGCTTCCATTAAACCTATATTTAAGTCTAACAAGAAAATAAATTCAATTCTCAAGACCAGTGAAACGTAATTTTCCTCTGTAGTGTGTAGACCTATAAAAACTAGATAGTAACTGTGGTTTAATATACATTGTTCAAAAAAGGAGAAGCATCGGTATTGGGGGAACGAACACATCTCCGATGTCAAAAATGGACATGTATCGAAGTCAGCTGCGTATGAGTGAAGAGCGGAACCTAACCATAACATCAGATCTTGTAAATCACAAAACCTCGTTAGGGAGAACAGATATATACAGGAGGAAGATCACGAAAAAACATAAGAAGCCTCCGCATGGTATATATAAAGAGATTGACGAGTGATAGAGCTGCGCTTTTGGTGCTCCGTTCTCTCTGACTACCCCGTTAGGGATAAAATGAGATGTAAAAAAATAAGAATAATGAAAAAGAAATAAAAACAACTTAAGAATATTAGTAGAAATCGTTAAATTTTAGATATCTTTTTATACTTAAATAAGTTAAAGTAGCTTATTTTTGTACTTTTCTATATGAGAAAATCAGTAATAATATTCCATTACGTTTCCATTACACTGAAACTGAATGTCACTTAAGTTATATTGCAAGTATAGTCAAAAGAATAGAATACGAGAAAAAGTCACGAAAATTCAGGTACTGCGTACATTTTAGTCGCATCTAGTTTTAACATGAAAACACGATCACACGATCGCACAATCCATCCGTGAGTTTACCTATTAGAAATATGTCTAAGATTCAGAACTACAGTCTGAAATAAGACTCATTAATTTACTCTAAAAGTTAATAAAATCATTGTCTTCAACCAGCATCATTGCCGTCTTTTACCATTTTGCTGGCAATTACGTCGCAATCAATGATGTTTTTACGTAAAACACGTTGGAACTTTAACAAAATATTCTTCAAAGTACATGAAATGTGCTGATTGCAGGTTTTGTTCAAAATGACAATATATGACTTCTGAAACATTTTTAATCTAAAAGTAGTAAATAAAAATATTAATGATGATTGATGTGCTAAATTAGGAGAATGCAATTTAAGTCTGACTTACTCATTTCTGAATTTTTAAAGTTTCCGTGGCGGCCGTTGCACCGTCGGAGAATAAAGCTCTGCATGCTAATATTATTAACACCCAAAATAAACAGTACGTGAGATAATGTTTTTTCGTGGCAATATTTAAAACAAAAGCTCGAACGATCAATGACCTTATTTTTATAAACTTTTTTGCGATCGATATTTGTGTAGCTACACCTAAATTATAAGCACGTTTTATCATTAAAAACTTTAAGTATATACTTATATCATTGAAAGTAGCAAAATAAAATTAATATAGTTTAATTATGAATATTTTTGAAAATGAAATTAGGTAAGAATACACCAAATCTCAATGTAAAATATTCCATTTTTTTTAAATTTTTTCTTAAAATATATTGTTGTATACACTTAATCATTAAACTTGTCTAGACTACTTGTTTATAATTTAGTTAAGTATTTAATATGATATTGATCTTCTTAAAATAATTTACCATTAACGAGTAAACACAAGGAAATTGAAATTATATTTTTTCGGAGAACTGCCATACTGCCATTTTATTATAATTAATTTTGTATTTTTATATTAATGGCAGAGTCGATAAAAAAAATCAAATTTAGCTTGGCGGGCCGCAATAATATGTTTAACGAGTCGCGTGTTACTCACCCTTGCTTTAAAAGTTTAAATAGTCTTGTATTTAAGTTTAAATACTCTATATTTATGTTCGTTTCTTTTTGAAGAGTAAATTAAATATCGTGCTATAACACGGTATTTAATTTGCTAAAGAAAAAAATTCAAAAGAAATTTTAAAAAAAATTATGCCTTGAGGTTGAACTGTCAAAACTGTAAAGTAAATACTTCAAAATTGACAGTTGATTTCTGTCGAGTGAGTATATTTATATTTTATTTTGATACTTGAAAAAACGATGTTTTGTTTATAATTTGTATAGGTTTTAAAACATATTTGTGGTGAAATGGATAAAATTGCTGAAGTTGCGTCTACCTTGTCACATGAAGATCTTCTTGAAATTACGAAATCCTCTCTTAAAAACTATATAAGCAACGATCAATTATTATCTGACCTACCGGAAGATATTATTTTAGAAGAAATCGAATCTTTGGTACATAATAAGCTCTTAAGTAGTATTTTATTTAATTAAGATAAAGCATTTGATTTAAGCTTATGCTTTATTAACAAGACTAATCAAGTTTTTCATCGTTCTCATTTTCAGATTGCTGTAGAACATGGTCAGTCTATAACTATTTTTATTTCAAGAGATGTTGAAGAATCATTAAAAGTTATTGTAAGTATATTTTTTTGTCTCTTGCTTTTTTATTTACATTTATCTACCAAACGAATATGGAGGACTCATTATTTTTTATGTAATTTCTCCAAATTTGTTTACAGATACCCCAAAATGCCACAGTTAGAAATTTAAAAAAAGCAATTGCAAGGCATTTTGAGTTGCACCAAAGAAGAATTCAAAATACAGTAAAAATATCTTGGAAGTATATTTGGAGAACATACTATTTATATTTTGATAGTCTGTGTTTAGATGATGATGATGCACACATATCCGACTATGGAGTATCTAATAAGGTTACATTAACATTTAAGAAGAAAAGAAAAAAAACAAAGTGATAATAATTTGTATTTATTTCTGTAATGGCTACACAGTAATATAAACAGTCATTTATGTGCATTAATATTAAAAGTAATGCTTACAATAAACATGTCACCATACATAATGGAAATAACTTGATAGAACTATCACATTTTTTTAACATTAATTATAGAGGACATGTAAAAGATATATTATGTTATACATAATTTCTAAGTTTGAGTTTTGATGCTTAAGTCATTAAATTTGCATATACATTTATACAAAAAATATGTGATTTACTTGAGTTTGAATTCCTGATTTTTTTATTTAAATAAAAAAAAGATTATCACGTAATGCCATTGTTTGAAACCCATTCTAACAATGTATCATAATGTTTTATATAATCATCCCCCAAAAATTGTATCTTTATTACTAATCACTTTTACCATAAAATTTGTAAATAAGAATACAGGTATAATATATTAGTAACAAAGAAAAAAAAATAGAATTTTACTTATTAGAAATCAAAAGACTTAAAGAAAACAATTATTAAAAAAATATGTTATTACTTGCAAGTTGCAAAAGAGTTAAGTTTACTACTGCAAGATTATATTGCTTTGAATATAAACCAAATTTTACATATATTTAACCTTATATTAATATAATTGGCGTCATGAATTGTAATATATCCATACCTGGAGTAAAGGAGTTGATAGGGTGACTTGCTTGAACATATTTTTTAATCATAATAATAAGTATTTAGAACTTTTTAGTAAGATTTTTTTATAAATTTACAATTTCAAACAATAAATAAAGCAATCCTAACAATAATTATAATTGTTTATATTATCTTATGGCTCCCTATGTGCTGGACTTGTGTAACTCAAGCTTTCCCAAGGACTGGGTGAACCTGACAATTTTAAAAGAAAAATGCATCAACTAATCAACCTATTCAACCCTGGTAAACATATAAAAAAGATATTTAAAACAAAATTCTATATATACATAAGGTTTTAGAGTTGTTCAAAGTCAGGCTGTGGTGGAGGTTCCTGCGGCAGAGGCTCAAAGTCTCCAAGACTATAGTGTGGGTCTTCATGCCGAGGAGTGGCAAGTGGCCTGTCATATGCATCTTTTAGTAGCTCTTGGTCATGCTGTAAATAAACGTTTTGATGTCAAAAATTTTTGTAAATACAAAAAAAAAACATTCAAAGCAAGGAAAGCGCGGTGTTGAGTTCTGTTAATCAACACGCAATGCGATCCAGAATCTGGCAGAAAATGGAGAATGGAGTGTCTTAACACTAGGTTCCCTCTGCCTACCCAGCTGTTTTGTGGGATACAGCGTGAAGCTGATAATATATATATATATATATATATATATATATATATATATATATATATATATATACATATACATATATATATATATATATATATATATATATATATATATATATTCATGCAGCATTTAACAAGGTAAAATCTAACAATTTCAATTAAAGATTGTTATATGTAGAAGATATAAAAGTAACAGTACTTCAGTTACAAAATAATGAAACAGAGTAACTTGTAAATGTTGTAAATTTCTGCTACTTATATGTTACTAAAATAATATTCATCAAAATAAATTAAAATTATACATGTATTAACATTGTTATACTAAGTGTGATTGTAAATGCGACTGGTTGTGGGTTTGATCACCACTTGTTAGAAATGAAATATTTATTTAAATTTATATTTTCATTTCTTCGCTCTGGTGTTAAGGCAAAGCGCGGCGTTGAGTACAGTCACTCAACACGCCATGCCTTCAGAATTCGGGGGACAGTGGCGAATGGAGTGTCTAAATACTTTGCCTACTCTACTGTGTGCAGGATACAGTGTTAAGCGGATTTTTTCAAATTTCATATTTAAAATTGTAGTTTCGCTGAGATGTGTCATTACATACTTTATTATCAGCATACCTGATCAGACTGTAGCACTGATGGTGGAGCTAAGTCATCAAGTGACAGCTGAGTATTGATGACAGATGGCGCCGCGTAGTCTGCTATAGCAGGCATGGTCTCCATGGGCTGTATGAATTTAAATTTTACATTTTGGTGTTTATAAAATTATTGGATTTGAAACATGTAATGTGAAGCAAATCATAAACAATGATTTACGTTATCGTTGATAGCTCTTTTTAGGTATTTTTTTTCCATTAACCAGTTACGTTGTGTTGTACTTTTCTAACTCCCTAACCAAAATTATAAGTGGTTAGTAAGATTTCCTACACCTTCTAAGATAATTGACACTATATTGATATTTAATGTAGTATTAATTTAAAAGTGATAGCTGTTATAATTTTTAAAAACTTCCACAGACTTAACTATTTTTGACAACATTAAAATACACTTACAGTATCAACAGGCTCAGTTGTCGAGACAGCAGGTGTGGGTATCACGGTGGTCGCAGGTACATCATCCCTTACAGTGTTGGCCCGAGCGTCTTGTTCCGATGAATACGCACTTGTGTGGTGCGTTAACAGTAAATGGGAGAGCATGTCTGTGCCTGGGGGGAGAAATTTATTGATTTTAAAAAAATATATAAATTTTAATTTTTGTGTTTCTTTAAATTTAGATGTTTAAATATACTTTATAGATTATCTTTATTAAGTTAACATGTATTTATAAAATTGTTAAAAGTAACTTAAGTTTATTAATGTTTATGTGCATATAGTTAACAAGAATGTATATTGGCTACTAACTTATATTAATTAATTTTGACTTACTATGTTTTTGACGGAACTTTTTAAATTTCGTAAGAAAATTGAAGTGTTTTACTTTACTAAATATTTGAACTTTATAAAAATTTGGGCTATAATAGTTCTTTACATCTTCATATAACAGTTTAGTTTTTTCATTATAGCGTTCCTAGCTTGTCAATTGAATAATAATCATTGTCACTGTGTACGAAGAACACAAGCAGAATATTGTATGTTAATAACGGCCTGATCATTATGCTATAAGTTCGAGCTACATCGAATATTGTTATATATTGGAAGCACGTACCGACGTCGGTGGTGTACCCGCACACGCAGTGCAGGGCGCGGGGCGCGGCGCGCGGCGCGGCCTCGAGCGAGTGCGCGCCGGCGCAGTAGCCGCTGTGGCGCAGCATGGCGCGGTAGCACGACGTCGCGTACGGGCACTTGCTGCACGCCGTGCGCCCGCTGGCGGGCAAACACCAAACAACTATTACTACTTATTACAGAACACATTCCAGCTGTTTCATCCCGAAACATGCTCCAATTTTCTTTTTGGTTACCGTATTTCAAAAGGTAAAAACGGAACCCTTATAGAATTACTTTGTTGTCCATTTATTAAGATAATTTATCTCAAAATTCGCTGGAGGTATCAGGGTGAAATGAATATCAAATATAAAGGTCTTGGAGCACAGAAATAAAAATCTATCACAAGATAGACTCTTTTCTGTGCTCCAAGACTTTTTTAAATTTTGAATTTGAATCTGTCCGCACCCTCGCCACCCGCTGGCCACTTGCGGGTGTCGCGTCGAGCTTAGCGTCGAGGCGCGTACTTAACTACCTATAATACCTAATTTCCTATACTAATATTACGAAATGCGTTAATCTCAGAAGCAGCTGACTACGATTGACATTTTTTTTTAATATGAAATAATTAAAGTAATATAATTAATTAAGTGAATAAAAAAAAGATATACACTGTAATCTCAGAAACAAAAAACACGAAGGGAGAAAGAAACACTAATTTGGAGAGTTGAGGTCGTTGTAATTAAACAGGTGATCGAACCGGAACAATTTAAAACTCTAAATTTTAAATGTTAGATAATTAGATTATAGATAGATTAGATTAGTGGAACGGCTTAGGAACAGAGAACGCGTGTGAATAATCTGGGCAGTAGGAACAAAATTGTTGTGGTACTTGCAATTACTCATTCCTGTTCCGGAACAGCTAAGTGCGTCTAGTCGGAACTGTTCCAGAGCAATCGTCCAGCGTTTTGTGTTCCGGAACCATATTCCGAAACGAAACGAAACATCGTTAGTACTTATGCAACATAATTCATTTATAAATATACTATAGGGACCATCCATAAATTCACATCTTAAAGGTGTCGACAAAGTGTGAGTAAGACTGAGGATTCTTAAATTTCATTTCGAAGTTTCTATAAAAGTTAGGTCGAAAAATCAAGACCTAATTTATAAATGAAATAACGTGTTTATATTAGAAACGGTGAACGGAAAAAAACAGTATTAATGAAGTCCAATTCCTAGCCGTTAATTTATAAATTTCAATACGTAATTCTCTAAAAGAGGCCGGTCGTGGCGCAGAGGCATAAAGTGTGACTGTAAAATCGACTAGTTGTAGGTTCGATCCCCATTCGAGGATGTGAAATATTTATTTACATTTATATTTTCTTTTCTTCGCTCTGGTGTCGAGGCAAAGCGCGGCGTTGAGTTCCGCCACTCAGCACGCAATGCCTCCAGAATCGGCGGAACGTGGGGAACGAAGTGTCTTAAGTTTTTTGGAGCTGATAAAAAGACAAAAACACACTTACAGGAAATGTTTATCACTATCTAATGGAGTGTCACACTCTCGGCACAGCGCGCCGTCGTGCAGCACCAGTGTAGTCTGCTCGTACGTCTCACTGACGGCGTGGCTAGCGCAGTCCTTGACTGGTGGACGTGCTTTTTTCTGATAAGGTAACAAATTCGATTAATATATGCATATTATTTTGAAATGAAGTATTACATAATGCGAATTGTATTAAAATTTTTATTACATTCTTAAATACATTTTATATAACACATATCCACAAAAACTAATGGAATCTAGCTTCACGCTGTATTCCTGGCGGGGTAGTCAGAACGCAGCACCAAGCGCTACGGACTTCTTCCCCACCTACTCTTTCGCCTCGTCCACTACCCCTACCTCTCTTATCCTTCACTTTCTTCTATCCTTTCTCTCTCATTCCACGTAGCTATTTGTACCTCGCTATCTACCTTCCGCCGTTCCGGACATGGCGCGTTGGGTGGCGGTCCTCAACGCCTCATTCGTCGCCACCAGCGGGGACGCACTGGTGCGCGTCGCCTTGGGGGGACTACCCTATCAGTGCGCTCTCGCAAGTTGCACGTGGCGGATGGATGGAGTACCATACATTAATACACAAATTATTGAAACATTTGAATTTACCTTGGGTTGGTTTATTAAGTGTTCTTCAGAGCAAAGTGGAATCACATCCTCTCGGCTGTTATGATCACGAATTTGATGTTCTTTAAGTTGGCCTGAAATGCAAAAAATTATAATTCAAAATCAAAATATTTCTTATTCAATTAAACTACAACAGGCACTTATACACTGATCGCAACTAATTTATATTATTGACATCTCTGTAGAGGCCAGAGCGATTGGACGATTTCCCAAAATACGAGGGATCAATTTCCTCGCGGGAAAAAAACCAATCAGGTTATTTTGAAAATTCGTCGTAAAGGAGAATGGAATATACACTATATAGTACATATTATTAATGTTCATATTTTTACGACTTATTTAGTATATATTATTTATGTTTATACACTGCGCAATGTCGCTATTATATACCACTTTTAATAATAAGGGCTGTAAGAATTTTATTGTACAAATTCTGTGTCAATGGAAAAAGTGATTGAGTGTCAACATAAAGAGATTTTTATGTTTAAACAAAACATGTAAATTAAAAAATATAAACATACCAAGATGAACAAACCGCAGTACACATCTGTTGCAGCGCACTTCTAACTCCTTGTCCTGGTGCTGCTTCAGATGGTCGATGTAGAGGAGGACGTTGGCAGTTAGCTCATGTCCGTCCGCGTATACCGGGATCACCTGGATTTTATATTTTTTTTATAAAACAGTGATTATTTTTTATTATTTGAGCATTTGATTGTCAACGCAACATTTGGAAGTTCCATTTGCAGTATAGGGGAATCATATTCAACCATTTAGATGACTATTGATTAAGTTTACATTATTTTAATTTTATTTGTCGCATTTTGTATATTTTAATGAGAGGAAAGTGCAGCAATGTGGATATGTTTTAGACGATCACCAGAAATAATTTTAAGACCCTAAGTATAGGGAACCTAATTAAATAAAGAATTCTAAAAAAATTGAGTGAACTTTATAAAAAGGGTCCTAATGTATATGATGCAAAATAAATAAACAAACATTACAATAATTGCACGCGTTGTACACACAAATATTTTTTTTGTTTCCTGAAGTAGATAAATGGTTACCAAATAATGTCATACATATAATTATATATTACAATCAAAAACCTTACTCCAAATTAGTGTACTGGGGAGTATATTATGTGGTATTTAAAAAAATGTTCTAACGATCATTAGCTTTTTTAGCTCAGCAAAAATTACTACATATGACATAAAATATAGGTAACATCTATTTAGTGACAATATATAATATTTAGTTTAAAGCAAATTTTAAAGGTCTCCATATATTTTTATGGTGGTCAATAATAAGAAAAATTGGATTTATTTAATAATATTTTAGGAAACGTAATTTGGTGACCATTTATCCATTTTGGCAAACGTAAATAAAAAACAATAATGGCTACACCCACCTTTAAACAGTAGGGGCAATGCAGGCCGTCAGCGCGGGCGTGCGCGCGCGCGGCGTGGTCGCGCGCGGCGCGGTGCGCGGAGGCGCGGTAGGCGCAGGCGCCGCACGCGTACGGCAGCTCGCGCGGAGAGTGCGTCTTCTGCATGTGCGCCGCCAGCGTGAGGACGGCTGCGAAACGGACCTGCCAAACAGTTATATTATTTTCATTTATCGCTTTGGATTATAATTTTTTGTATAAGCACATTAGTAGGAGCACTGGGAGTGAGTGTCTGTATTTTCCGCATTCTTCGCTGTTTACCATGATATATCAAATATAACATGAAAATAAAATAAAATATACAAAAAACCCAACAATTACCTCACAAATTAAACAAGCATAAGTAAACAATCCTGGTGACTTAGTATCGACTGGGTGGTGTTGAGTAAGATGGTGATCCAACTCTCCACGTGTTGGGAATCGTTGTAAGCAGTATGAGCACTGGGCGTCCTCAGTGTCTGTATTCTCCACATTTTGGGCGGGAGGAACCACGTGACGGAATATATGCTCTGTGAGACGTTGAGACTCGTTGAATTCGATGTGGCAGATAGGACACTGAAAACCATGTAATAAATAATATTAATCTATAGTATCAACTACACGAACAAAAATTCAAACAATTATAAGTTAGTTATAAAATACAACAGGCCATTTAAAACTTATTTTCTTTTTTTATGAGTACAATATACATCTCAACTAAAGTATGTCTATTATTTTAGTTCTTGCCTATTTAAAGTTGTATTATGAAGTGGGTAAAAGTTTGAAAAAGCAGATCTAATAAGCATTTTTTGTTCTCAAACTAGCTAAAAAATTTTTTATACACTTTTCATATTAATATACCAAAAGTTAAAATTAATTTAAAGAAAATCGACCTGCAGGTACCACTTTTTATATGTCATATAACAACTATGTTCATTCAACAAAATATACCTCAACAGCAATAGCAACATCATCCACATCCCCTTCTGCTGTCTGTCCAAAGTAAAATCTTTCCAAAGATACAGTTTCCTCAGGTTTAATTTCCTTTTTAATATTCTTGAGAGGTATATCATCGAGGTCATCGTCTACGTATGTGCGGGCGGCTTTACGCCGACTTCTGGGCGTTTCTTCTTTTTCCTTTTCTTTCTCTTTTTCCTTCTCCTTTTCCTTTTGTTTCTCTTGCTTTATCTTTGTACGGCGGAGGGCGAGAGGGATCTAGTATGAAACGTTTTTTTATTATATATGTGCAGGTATAGTCCGACATAACCGGTATTGCGTATGGGAAGCACGCGCGGTAGAATTGCGCAGAACGCGTATTTTGATATCTGCACATAGACGCCCTCTCACGCCGCACCGATTCCCCGCGAGGGCTCGCGGGGAATCGGTGCGGCGTGTGGCGGGGCGGTCACAACACTACGGTACAGTCAAGCGCAACGCTGTTAGTTCAATACTATGAAATATTAATATATTATTATATGATAGCGTCATATATACAAAATAGCGCAGTAAAGCATATTTATCTAGTAATATTATAATAATTAGTGTGTTAGATTAAGCAACATGCAAAATCAAGTTATGGATAAGCAAATTTAAAATTTTAATAAAGTACTGCATTGTAATTATTATAATGGGGCCACATCCAAGTCTTCATCAATCCAAATTCAATAAAAAAGTAAAATTGAAAAAGTATCTTTAATATGATTTTACATAAAAGAATAAAAATAATAAAACATGCAAAAAAAAATGTTTTGAACCGTATATATATATATAAAAAACAAACAAAAATATAATTAAATGTATTGATGAAGATATCATTTATTAACTTAATTAATTAAGTAAGACCTTGTATATCTATATATATAGCGTGTGAGCTCGATTGTACTTATAAAGATGTGTGGGTACGAATTTTCTGTAAGGACGTAGCGGTCACACTGACGCACCGTAACACTATTGGCAAAGGGATACCAGACTTTAATTTTTTGTACCTCAAAACAGATTTTTATAATTTACCCAATATTTTTTTTAATATAATCTTTAACTAGTTTAAATATTGCCAAATAATTCTTTATCCATATTGTATAGTACTGTGTATTACGCATACTCAATATTTATGTTGTACATAGGTGTATATAGTATATACATAAATATCATGTTTTATTAGTTATATAAGCAGAAGTTTAGTTTGAAATGACTCCTGTTCATTACTTAAAAAAAATACTTTTCAGGCTAGTCTCGATTATATTCTCGACAAAGATGTATGGAACTGCTGATTTTTTTTCAATATTTAGATATCCTCATAAAATTTTTGCAACAATTATTACATTAGAATATATCAATATAAAAAAAAATTAAATTTAATTTTTAAAATTTTCGTTTTGTATATTACAACATAAAGATGATCAGATATTTTAATTATGATTTGCCAAGCGTGGGGTAAAACAACATAACAGGGTAACACTGATCGAACCTTTTCCGCGCATAGGTATTCTGCGCAATTTTACGCGAGTACCTCCGATTATCAATAAGAGTTTAGACGGACTATAATGGTACATGTAAGACACTTAGGGATTAAATAACTTAGGTGATCTTAAGCTTAACCCTTTACATACAATAGGATTAGCAGAGAAAACCTAGTGTTGATTCTCTACGGTTTCCGCTGTTTGCCCGAATTCTGGACATTCCAGGTTTACAAAATATTAAAAAAATATATATATAGATAACTATAATGTAAGTCATAAGAGATTATAAGTCATAAATCTTTTTAGCTTAATGCTTTACAAGATGGACAAAGAAAACCTAGTGTTGAGACATTTCGTTTTCCGTTTCCTGTCGTCCAAGAAATATTAATATGTGATCACGTGTTGGAATTAGTATTCACATGTATGGATTTGTTGTAGTCCCATGTGCAGATGCATGGTCATTTGTGGAAATGTGTAATTACCTATGTGGATATGTAATCAAACTTAAATGTCGATCTGTGAACGTAAATGTGGATATATAATCGCATGTAATCACATATGTAAATATACGAATGTATGGATATATGTTTATATGTTTTAGTTTATATGTATGTGGATGTAAAATAACATGCGTGGATGTGTGATCGCATATGTCGATCTGAGCTTCAATTTGTGGATATGTTGTCACATGTGTTGAGTTATGAGAGAGTATGAAAGAAAATGGTTTGCAAATTAGGCTATAATAGCCTACTCAGCCTGTTGGAAAATGCACCACTGTAAGCAAATATTGTTTAAAATATAACAGTGATCGTAAAATACGAAAAATTTCTCGTGTCCTGGATTCACGAAATGTTTACTAATTTATGATTGAATTAATAATACAATAAATAAAATACATTCTATTATAATAAATTTGTCAGACCCCAATGATTTTATTATGATTTTCCATAAAAAATTTAAAAGCCACTATGAACATAGAAAACTGACCAAACCAACAATATTAAGCAACGGCGTTAAGCTCCGCCACTCATCATGACTCGAAAATTAACCAGAAATAAGAGAACAAAGTGTTTTATTACTTATTTTCCTATGATAATCGTGCTTAATGCGTAAGATAGAATGAAGACTACATTTTACCTCTTCCTCATCATCTTCCTCCACGTAGGAAGTCTTTTCCTTCTTTCTCTTTTTCGGTGGTGGAGCCGGGGAAGGCTCCTTCTTTTTCCTACCTCTCTTGCTACGCGGTTCAGGTTCTAGTTCTTCCACGCGGTCCTTTTTCTGTAACATTGTTAGTTTTATTAATGAAATTATAGTTAAATAACAAAATGGGGAAAATATGTAAATGGCTATTTATACCGCAAGTAATAAAATTTGCGTTAAGTTTACAAGTTGCCATAAAAAAAACATAGATATATACATTAAAATGAAGCCAGTCATGACGCAGGGACACAAACGTGCAACTGTAAAAACGACAGGTTTGATTCCAGCTCAAGGGAATGAAAAATTTAATGTATTTCATTTCCTCACTCTGGTAACTAAACAAAGTGCGCCGTTGAGTTCCGCCATCCAAGACGCCTCCAAAACCGGTGGAAAGTGGGGAACGGAAGTGTGTTAATGGGAACACAGTGTGTTAACACTAGGTTATCATGTTCCCTCTGCCTGCCTGCTATGTGCAGGATACAGAGTGAAGCTAAAAAATATATAAAAATAATAATCATACCTTGCTAGGATATTTCCAGTTTTTAAATGGATTCGCCGCAATTTTATTAAGACGGATCGTAATAGGATCTTTTGCGTCGAGCTTCGTCTGTTCCGAGATGTGTAGTACAATGTTGTCGAATGCTTGCCAAGGGGAGACGCCATATCTGTATTATTATTTGTTAAATTAATTTATGTTCTCTTTTATTTGCATCTCAAGTATAGTAGTGTAGGCAAAGGGGTTTTAATTTTAAGACACTCTGATCTCCAGTTTTCGATCAATTTTGAAACATTGTATGTTATGTTGCGGATCAACTCCACACTGTTTTCTGATCAGAGCAAGGAAAGGAACAGAATTTATTACTCAGAGATAGAGTCGAAATTTTTAAAATATGTAGTATTCATAAATTCTGTGTCAATAAGTTACCGATCATGAATATACCATACACTGTTCAGGAAATAGAAATTTGGGAAACTTTTTTTTTGTTTACATTTTGTCTCAAGCTCAAATGAATAGACTATAGTTATAATAAAAGAAATACATACTTTTCTCTCCACACCAATTCGTCAAGGAACTGTTGTATAATCTGTCTCGATAGCAAAGACAGTGTGTTCTGGAACATTCTAGGCACTATACGTCTAAGATATTCCATTATATTTGCATTACTATACTTCGACGTCTGATCTGAATGCGATGAAGATTGATGTACGGTTTTGAATCCCATTGACACTAGGGTCCCTTTGTCTACAGTTAAATCAGTTATTATAATAGAGGAAGGGTGAACCCAGTTTGTGAGTGGTTCTAGAATTTTTTGGAAACGTTTTTTATAGTTCTTTTCATATTCTGCTAATGGTTCCACTGCGCGGAGACGGATCTAGAGTAAAAATTATTAATAAATAAAAAAAAATTATCAGCTTCACGCTGTATTCCACACACAGCAGGGTAGGCGGAAGGAACCTAGTATAAGACATCCCGTTCGCGACTTCCCGCCGAATTATGGAGGCATTGCGTGGTGAATGGCAGAATTCAAAGCCGCACTTTGCCTCGATACCAGATCGAAGAAATGAAAATATAAATTTAAATATTTTTTTCTTTTCCCCGACTGGGGTTCGAACCCACAATCATATTATAAGTATACTTGTTAGTAAAAGAATGTTAATTACGATTTGTTTCGTCTTATTAGAGAAAACAGTTGATAAAATGATCAATAAAATTCATCAATATTGTTAAAAGTACACTAGAAATAGGAAATACTTTCAAAGTCACAACAATGTGTGACTACTAACTAACCACTAACTTATGTACCAGAGTCATATCAATAAAATAAATATATATATTTTTTTAATTTAGGTAAACAGACCCCAACCAGCTTCTTGTAAACCATGGACGCCCTCAAGCTGGGCCTTAGAAACACTACAAACAAACATTCCTAAGTATAACTATAACATATCTATAAAAAAAAAACTTAAAACTCACTAATTTTTCAACTGGATCCAAAACACCCAACACTTCAACTTTCACTTGTCTCTGAGTGCCATCATGGCTGGTCGTACCCAGTGATATAACACCCACTTCCACTTTCTTTCCCTGACCCCCTAATAAGCCCATATGCTGATGTATGGCTGACGTACAGATCGCTCTTAACCAAGTAAACAGGCCTTTTACATACAAATTATCCACTTTCACCCATTGTACTACATTCTGGACGTTAGTTTGACAGGCCCAGTGATATATCAGTTTGAGCAGTACGCTTGGAGGGAAGGTAGCGCCTTCGAATATGGAGCTTGAGAAAACTGAGACGAAACGGGTCGGACAGCATTCTGATATCCAAACGTAGCCACCAGAGTATGGGAATTTGGATACGTCAGAATACATGCCTAAAATGAACGTAAACATTTTAATATATTTTATGATAAGTGTAAGTAATATACTGTTCAAAACTATATATCTGTATATGTTTTTATTTATTTCACAATTTATTTTATGTTTAAGTTAACTTTGAAAATAAATGTCATTACTATGTACAAAAATAATATAAGCATTAAAATATACAGAATTTAAATAGTTTGAACTTCATTAGAATTCAGAAAAACTAAAATGAAAAAATATGTACATACTTAAACATTACATTATAGATGTGTAAAAAATAATATGTGAAAAGTGGATTTTTGAATAAAATCAATAAACATAAAATCCATACCCAACTTCAATTTATTCCCAGCATGTACAGCGCACCATTGCTCTGACCTAACCAAGCCCTGCTGTATTAGCCATTCGGTGAATTTTACTGAAGTGTGAATGAGGACTGACTTCACTTTACTGTCAAGAGCTGCTCTGTCGTATGTCGGTGAAGTCTCCTTAGAACGAAGATAAGGACGTGCCACAACTACTAGAGATGGGAAAGTTTTGCCTAAAAATTAAACAAAACAGATTCATTACTATTATCGCCATTGAATCAGTTATTTTCAATCAGTCATATAATTTGATAGCTATATTTTTTTCGAATACTTTCCAAAGCATAGTCATACTTATTAAATTGAAAAACAAAATTTTAATTACTATATTTATAAAATTAAATTGTTATTGTAATGGTTAAATGATCTACATAATATTATACGAGTGGCCCACTCGCGGATTCGCCCGTAGTGGTATAATTATTTTATTATGCTGCATTTGCCATACGATTAATTATATTATTTATACATTCAATCATTTTCTATAATATTGAAAAAGTACAAGCACTACATAGCTGCCCGCGAGGACGAAATCAGAGGCGGGGCCCTTGCCTCTGATTTCGTCCTCGTCCGCAAGTCTCGAGCCTATGCTTGCGGCTGTAAACAGAGCGTTGAATTATTTTAATTTTACATTTTCTCGAAAAGTATACGTCCAATTTACATGCTATAAAAGCCAAAGCTTATCTTCATAAAAATTCTTTGATGATAGAATAACTTTCGCTAATTTTAATATCTTTGTCAAATAAAAAACATTAAAATATCATCTTGCAATTTTCAATTATTTTTGTCGCAAAATATCTTATTGTGACATGTTTATAAGAGATAGATATAAGGTATTGTGGACTTTATTTTATAACTAATGAAACTGAATGTTTTTGTAGTATAATGTACCTACATATTTTAACTATTTCTGCAGGCACGCGACCAATGTCCATACTTTAGCTATTAGCGTTTCTAACTAATTTTATTTAATTTTTTAGGGCTAACTAAGAATAAAATCGTAATGTTATATAGCACTCCTGAAGAATGTAGCCTTTATACAAAACAAACAAAAAATAAATCCGACCAGTAGCTCCATTGATCTTAGCATTTAAACAAACAAACAAACTCTTCCACTTTATTATATCAGTATAGGTTGTAAAATTGTATTATTACTGTAATGGTTAAATTATTCACATCATATTATGCACATTGTATTACAAACATTATTTTAATGTCCAAAATTATTTATCTGTCACACAATCTTTTTATTTCACACTTTCTATATTACCTTGTAGTTTATTAAATGAAACTTCTCTGGAATCGGCCACATTTTTATTTCCATCATCTTTAGTGAGATCAACTATTGCAGTTGTCTTTGTAGCACTGCCAGTAAGCAATCCTCCAATAGCAGTGACTTCAGATGGTCTAACATTAGTCACAACACTATGAACATCTAAAAATAACACAAACCATTATAGTACATATACATAAACTTTACATCTTTTCCCATATAGCAGGATAGATAAAGGGAACTTAGTGTTAATACACTCTGTTTGTCATGCTATTATCCCAATTTACAACCATCAGGGCACAACAAAATGTTGTGTTTTGTTTTCTTACCAAACCAAGGAACTGAACATAATTATTTTTTTGAAGTGAGGCTCACAGCGCAACCACTGAGTTTAAAGTCAAACGCTGACTGATAACGATCCCAAACATTTACCTACAACACTTAAAAAAAACCATAATTTAAATGAAAGAAAAAACGGAATATATAAGTAAGAACAGAAAAAATAATAATACATACTTGAAGGAGCCAATGTTTTATCTTTCGTCTTAGTTTCCTTTTCTTCTTTCTCTTCTTTCTTTTTGTCATCCTTCTTTCTGTCTTTGTCCTTCTTTTTCTTTTTGTGACTCTTCTCAGGTGACTTGGCTCTATCAGAGGATGGTGAGTAGTCTCTATCCTCTTCCTTGGTCTTTCTAGGCCGACCTATAAGTATTACAAAAAAATAGCATTAAACTGTGTCCCGCATATCTATATATATAAAAGGACTTGTGCTGACTGACTGAGGTAAGACGCACGCACAGCCGTAACCGCTGTGCGTAGAAACGTGAAATTTGGACAGATGTTCATTTTCATAATCTGGACATCCACTAAGAAGGGGTTTTGAAAAATTTATAACCCTAAATGGATGAAATTGGGGTTGAAAGTTGGTATGGAAAAAAAATTAAATCGGCACCGATTTTTATAAAATTTGAAATTCAGACTCTTAAAAATATTTCATTGAACACGTGTTTCATGGTTTTGTAGAATTCATCCCCTTAAAGTTCAAATAGGGGGTTGAAAGTTTATATGGAAAAATCTTTAATCGCCATGTTTAAAAAAAAATTAAATTCAGACTGTTAAAAATATTTTATTGAACACGTGTTTCGTGGTTTTTTTAGGGTGCAAATACGCTGCGCGCGCCCTCTAGTAGAAGGATATACAGAAAAACTTGTGTCAAGACATTTCATTTCCTATCTTTGAACCAATTGGGGAATTAAATCGCATCTTGCATGGCGGGCCTTAGTTTGGCCAAGGTGATGTAAGTAATGAATTACCCAAATTCTCATACAGCAATATCCTATTAGCGCAACTGGTGAAAAGTGTTCAAAAATACATATCCATGTCCCTGGCTTTATCAGTTCTAAACTCAGTCTGAATGTTAACTCCAAGTCAATTTGAAATTGGCTGTATCTAGAGACCAGGCATCCCTGGAAGATATCCAGGGAGGCCTGGCCCCAGTGGTCTTTAAGAAGCGATGATAGTTTTATCAAAGTTGAGTTAATTAATGCTTAATCTAAGAAATGTTTTTATGCGTCGCAATACCGGACCGAATAGATGAATTCTGGAATTCCGTAAAATACCGGGAGATATTTTCGAGACTCGAATTAAATTTATAGGTATAAATCGAAATTATTATTGAACATCTTGATTGTATACATATGAGTAAATAAATACTCACTGCAGGGTAGGCAGAGGGAACCTAGTGTTAAGACACTCCGTTCCCCACTTTCTGCCGAATACTGGAGGCGTTGAGTGGCAGAACTCAACGCCGCGCTTGTCCTTGATACGAGAGCGAAGAAATGGAAATATAAATAAAAAATAAATCAGCTTCACGCTGCATCCCGCACTCTGCAGGGTAGGCAGAGGGAACCTAGTGTTAAGACACTCCTTCCCCACTTTCTGCCGAATTCTGGAGGTATTGCGTGTTGAGTGGCAGAACTCAACGCCGCGCTTTGCCTCGACAGCAGAGCGAAGAAATGGAAATATAAATTTAAGTAAATATTTCATCTTCTAGAGTGGGGATCGGGCCCACAACCAAACCCTGGAATTCAGAGCAGAAACATGGAAATAATTCATTGCTCCAGCAGGGAATGAACCTACAGCCATTTTGTAGACAATCAGATACTGTTACATTGCAACACAATGCTATTTAAATTAAAACCTTATTAATTATTAAATACAAATACCTACCTCTCCTATTCTTAGTTTCTCTATCTTTATCCTTACAAATGGAAAGTGAACGGGAACGAGACCTTATAATTTCAGCACTCTGCCTTTCCAAATCCTTAAGTACTGGTTGCCTTTAAAATTTAAAAGATATTATAAAAAAATACAGGATTTTTATTATTTTTAAATAATTTGCATAATTGAACAAAAAAAATATTTAAATTAAACAGTGCAAAAAAAAATTTATGATAAGAAATGTAATTTTCAATTAACACCTTAGTATTTTACAGTTTGCATGCAATTGTTCATCATCATTTTCTTATGAAGCTATCACTTTAAATTATCCTCTATAAATTGACTTTACAGACAACCACTTTATTTTGCTTTAATAAGATAATATAAATGAAAAAACATCAGACGTCAATACCACTTTTGTATACCATTAAGAGAAAATGATAATAATTACAATAACTTTCAGTTTAGTCAGAGACTGTCCCACTACACCATGACAAAATCTCATAAATACAATTAAATTTATATTACATTTAAATTTAAATATAATATTTATATTAGTTATATTTTAAAATTTTCTGCAATGTAACAAGAGAGAACTTTAGAAAGTATGATAAAACTCACTTTCCGAGCAACTGGTAAGCAGTGAACTGATCACCATTATAAACGATCTCTCCACCAGTATCCTTAACTATCACATCAAGTTTGCTTTGAATACTTTTATATTCATCATCTGCATTTTTGTAAGCCTGAAGTTGAGCTTCTGAAAGTTCTTCTTCCCAACATTCTAATTCTAAAGTGGGCACATCAGGTCCAAAATAGGAACGCTTGTACAAATCAGCTTCAATTATTTCTGCTTGCGGTGGTACAGGGGCTGCAGGTTCCTGTTTATTTAATTATGAATACTAAGCTTATATTTTTAAATAATATTGTTTTCGGTTCAACTATAAAAGTGCTATGGTAATGTTGTGTATGTACATTAAACGGAACTGCTCATAAACAGTCAGTAAATAGCCTACCTCTGCATCAGCTTTTACTTTTTTCAACTTCATTGTTAAAGAATATGTAAATTTGTCGTTAAAACATGTAAAGGATCTAAATACATTTATTTAAAGAAATGAATTCTTAGTATGTAAACATACAAGAAAAACAAAATCCATGCAGATTATCGATTGATGGCGACGCTTGTCTGACAGTTTTTCCCGTTATTGCCATTTAAAAAAGACTGCTAGTATAATCAAAAATTTACTTTTGATTTTAAAGTTATTATAAAAAAAAATCCACAATAACTCATTTTTTATTTTTCACGAAAGAATTATTCAAGCAACGGTAATTAATATATTCAGATTATAATAATAGTTGTATTATAAGAAGAAAAACAATTGGTACTTTAAATTAGTTTATTTATCCAATAATTGTAATTGTCCGTACAACACTATTACCAAATATTAACATTAAAATTATAACTTATTACTTGTATAGTCAATACTTATACAGTACAATATGGCACAGTATCATAATTCATTTAAAAAATAAAATTTACCTATTTACTTTCGTCTATACGGCAAATTGTATTTTTATTAATAAATAACTAAAACTAATAAATTGTGTTCATCTTTAATATTTATAATTATTTTTTTGCCAACCGTAAAGGGACAAATAAATTTATGCCTGGATTTTTTTTATTTAATAATAAACTATTGACAAGTATAAAATATTATCTACATTCCATACATATCTATACTAGTATATTCCACAGATCACCATTCACCCAAACAAAAAATGACAGCTTATTATTACAATTAAAGAAATCCAATTTATGATGAAATTTATTTCAACCAACTACTTGAAGTTATATTAGTCAGAAAAGTAAACCAAAAACATGGAAGCAGTTCCTAAACTGCCCTTGCTCAGCTTTGAGCTAAAAATAAGCACGGAAAATACGCATTTTGGCCCAAAACTTAAACAAGTAAGTAAAATCTTTGATAAGAAGTTTTCTTTGCTTTCTTTGTGTACTAAGGTCCCGAATGTTTTCAGTATATAGCTGAAGCATACAGAGAAGATCCTGACAGCTATGGAAACGAAATACATCAGCTGGAGGGCTTACGTTCGGCCGCCGTGAGACCTACCATTGACACGACAGGACTTAATTCTATCAACCGATATTTTTGCCAACTACGAGCAATACAAAGTCGATTTCCTATGGGAAAAGGGCAACCCGTTGCTTGCACTTTTGCATGGTAATCTGTATTTCAATTAAATTATCTCTAGTGTATTGATTTTTTATGACCTAATTGCTCATGAAACAACAGTAGTTATGATTCATTCTTCTTATCATTTGAATTTGTATATGAATATCTTATAAGATAATTGAACATAAATACAAAGCAATATCTCATGTTTATAAAATTTTATTAAATTTAACATATATAAACATATATAAAAAAATAAAGACAAAGAATTCATTGTTTGCATAATAGTATGTCATAACAAACATTTTTTTAAAAAAAATCTTATTTTTTGTAGGAAAGACCTTTATGCCAATATGAGCTGTTCTTTAGCAGATATAAAATTTGAAATGGCATGTATATTATATAATATTGGAGCATTACACACTCAGCTTGGTTCCTCGGAACCTAGAACTACTGCAGACAGTCTTAAATCTGCATGTCAGCATTATCAGCATGCAGCATGGGCCTTCCAGTTTCTGAGAGAACAGTATCCACAGCCACCAGGTGCTGATGTATCGAGTGACATACTTAAGCTGTTGCAAGAAATTTGTTTTGCCCAAGCTCAAGAGTGCATTTTAGATAAAAGTATACAAGACACAAGAAAACCTAGTGTTATTGGTATGACTTATTATTTAATTATCATTTTTAATACTGAAATACTTATTGTTTTTTCTGTTTGAAAATATTCTGTTCTTTTATTTTTTTTTGTATATTATAGTAATTGTAATATTTATAAATAAAACAACCTAGCTTTAATCGTAAATATGTTATGTTAGTTGCTTGTGTCTCTAAGCCAGTTGTGGTGCAAGGAACACAAACATGAATTTGTAAACATGACAGGTTATGGGTTCAATAACCTTTGCTTTTCTGATATAAAGTCTCATGAATGCATTGTTAATACAGTGAAAACTATTGTAAGATTGCATGATAAATAATGTTAGTTAGATTAAGTTTTCCTATAAATGATTTATAGAATACCACATATGTGCACTGACCATTAGGTCTGTAAATGGTAACCACCATGTTACTAATCCATAGACAATCATAGTAAATAATTAGTAAAACTATTGACTTTTTAAATTACTGTCTAAAATTCAAATAATTCTTTCCAGGTTCTGTGGCAACTCAAGTTATGTACTTTTATAAGAACTCCTTAGCACACTTAGGCCCTTCTACCGGCACTGACAACATTCATGAGATCATTGGCACTAAATTGTACAATTACTGGCATCGCTACTTATCTTTTAAATTATCCTATATTGGATGTATTGTGTGTTTGTATCAAGGTAATTATAAAAAATTATATATGTAAACTATTCATTACAAATCTTTTTTATTGTATACATTAATATGTATACAGAGTGGAAGTGTCAGCGCTCCTTTTACGGGTACAGAATATAGGGTAAAATATTTTAAACCCATACCTAAAGAAATTAATCAAGATACCTCAACCGTTAAGACGTAGGATTTTTTTTTCATTTCAAGATGTTTATCCATATCTGTATTTCGTGTGATGCATTTACGCATAGATACCAATAACGTCAACATGTGTTGACGTTATTGGTATCTACTACATAAATACTACAACTTTGAACTTTGCCGCCAATACCTACGACTCGATTTTGGGAATGAGGCGTATGTGGTGGTGGTGGTTTGTAGGTGTGTACGACGTTTTTGACAAATGGCGTTTTATATTACAACAATAATTTTATTATTTATTTTGTTTGAAAAATCATTTTTTAATTTTTGGGGAAAAAAATAATTTAATTGTATTTGTAGGCTTTTGTAGAGTAGTTAAAACTGTGGTTTAATTTAAAGTGGTGCTGACACTTCCACCATGTATATGTTAATAATTTCAAATGAACAAAAATAAGAATTTTGTATAGTATAGTGTATAATAATTAGACAGATATCAGTCTACAACAAAATATTAATATTACAAAAGACTTCCCTGAACTTAAAAAAATATAATAGTTATATGCATTTTTTAGGGATGCATGCAGAAGAACAACAGAAAATGGGTGAAAGAGTTGCCTTTTACCAACAAGCAGTTGACAAACTGAGTGAGGCAAGGAAACTATCGAAATATATAGAACCAGTTCAAGTAACCCAAGAAGCTTTAACATTCACCAATGATGTGGTGGAAGGAAAACGGAAAGCTGCAAAAAATGAAAATGAGTTCATATATCACGAGGAAGTGCCAGAGAAGGATATGCTATCTGATTTGAAACCTGTGTGCCTTGTTAGCGCTGTGGCTATTAATTTCAATGATTCTGAGGTTTGTTTTTAGAGTTTTTAGTTGAAAGTTACAATGAGATTGTGCTAATTTTATAATGTGGTAATCTATTAACATATTATAAACTAGTCTTATTTGTAGTCTTTATATTTTAAAACAGCTCATAAAAAAGGATGCCATAAGAAGGATGATATCAGTTTGACATGTGACATACAGATCTATATGAAATTGTGCTAATTTTAGTCGCAAGTTTTATCAAAATCAGTATAGTATATTTTGGAATATGAATATATTTTACATACAATGTATATTGCACTCACATTTCTGGTTGGAAAAAGTGGGAGAAATAGGTGTCTAAACTTTAGGTTCAGCTACACTTACATTTTGAAACTGGAAGGTAGACGAAACTAAAATAAAACAAACTATAATAAACAATACTTAAAACTGAAATAGCATATTATGTATGTGCTTATATAATTCTATGTATTTCAGGTAGCAGGACCAGACATTTTCTCTCGATTAGTACCAATGGTGGCTCACGAGGCATCGTCAATGTACTCAGAGGAGAAAGCCAAATTATTACGGCATATAGGTAACCAAGTTGATGCAAAAAATACTGAGTTGACAGAATTCATGTCTTCTCTACAACTGGATCAACTAGATGTCTTGGAGTCTGATCAAAAGTATGTAAAATTTCTAAAGCTATAAATTTAATAGATTATTGTGGTTTGGATGGTGAAGTTAATTAATCCATATATTGCAATTATAAGACAATGTATAATAAAGTGGAATTGTTAAACAAAGATAATTTCAATGAAAGACCAAACGCAATATAAATCACATTGGAAAATGATTTATGAATTTGAAGTAATATAAAAATTATATTTTTGTCTCAACTTTCTTGTTCATAATCTGGCAACTTGTAATATGTTTATCTCTGTTCACTTCCCAAAGATATTTTATTGATAATTTTTGAAATATGTGTAGGCAAAGACGTCACAGTTTAATGTTTTCCACTTTCTTCTAATTTTACTAGTTTAATAATGAATATGGTTTAATAAATCCCACAACAAATAAAATTTTTCGGAATGTGATTTTGTCTTTACTTTGAATTGCTAATAATTGTTATAATATTATTACTCCATACATACATTTACATACATAAAATATACATTTGGATCATTCATTATCAGATCGTTGAAACTATTTAATATTTACTCACGGTCATTCACCTTATACATACTTGATATTAACAAAATGACATTAGGTAGTCTGATAAAGTGTAAAATAGTATTTATAAATATATTTTATAAATTCTTCAATATGTCTTATCTTAAGAAACATGTATATGGATATGAATCTGTACTATGTGATATTAAGATTTTCTTATTGAATAACATAATATTCCAAACAAAAAGTACCATAATCCTTAACAACTTTATTCAAAGCGCGGAGTTGAGTTCTGCCACTTCAATACATAATGCCTCCAGTAGCGTGTTAACACGCGGGCGCCTATTGGTTTTATTTTTGATATTACATTTTAGGTGTATGTTTAATTTACAGAATTCCTCAAGAAATAGTCGACAGGTGTGCGGCTATGAATGCTAAAGGGGAAATTATTCCGATTTTGGTGGATTCTATGAATAGTCTCGCTGAGATCATAAGTGACGTCGAGCATTCATTGGATGAAATTAAAAGTCTAATACAGGTAACAAGAATGATATAAGAGTGGATATTTTGTTCTAATCTGGAAAAATATTTCATGTATAGTTTTAAAAACTTTTGTTGCACATCTAAATAGATTAAAATAAAATTATTGGTTAGCATTAGTCGCATATTGCGTTTGACAGACAAGAAATATAAAGTAAAGGGTAAAGTTACCCACATTCAAATAATTAACATAATATAGCTTATATATTTTCTTAATAAGTCAACAATCCAACAAAAAAATGATTATTGATTTAAACCAGTTGTTCTTGAGTATACTCTATGAAACAAACTCCTAGTTTAAACAAATAATATTGATGTTTTTCTAGGAGGAAACAATGAAAGAAAAAGAATTCCAAAAGCAAATGGGCCCTCGTCCCCCTTCCATAGTTCAAACGGAGATATCTCGTGAATACCACAAGTATCAAGAGGCGCACGCCCGCACCAATGAGAGTAACCAAGTGTTACACAAAGCTATGACGTTGCATATTACTAATTTGAGATTGTTATCGCAGCCGTTGCATGTACTGCAGAGTAAAATACCGAGTATTGATAATATTGGTGAGTTTCAGCTTTATGTTGTTGGTTTTTTGTATATTAATGATTTTTTTATAGAATAGTAGGTAGGGAGAGCTTGTGAGTTACTCTGTTCTCCGCTTTCTGTCTGTCTGAGTCTGGTTGTGGGTTATCCCACAACCATCATATTTACAGTCAGACATTTGATCACCATGCCACAATGGAGTAAATTTATTCATGACCACATGGACACAACACAACAATGTTTATTTGAATTTTTTTGTTAAAAAAAATACTCGATTTGTCAAAGTTAGTGCAGGCTATTTCAATAACATTGAATGTGAACAGAGGGCCTAGACCGCGAAACAATGAAGGAGATGCGCTACGTGGTGAACAAGGCGCGCGAGATGCAGCGTCAGCGGGACGCGCTCATGCAGCAGCTGCGCGCCGCCGCCGCCGCCGACGACGTCACGGCCGCGCTGCTGGCGCGCCCGCACGACGCGCCCGCCGACCTCTTCAAGGAGGAGCTCGAGAAGCACACGCCCACGGTAATTACACCTAACAGTAATTGTTGCTAATGTAATGGCCCAATGCATAAATCTGCAGGTATCTTTATTCTAATAAAACTAATAAGTTAAAATTAAATAATAATAAGTTAAAATTAAATAATAAGTTAAAATTCTAATAAAACTAATATATTTAAGAATGTTACATGATAGAATAGACAGAAAAAGAAGAAGGAGCATTGACAGCTTACTTTCAATTAAATTTATGGTAATGCTTTTTTGTTGAAAAATTGCACTCATATTATGTGTGTTTTATATGTGAATTCAACACCATTTGAAAGAAAATCACATAAGGAATTAGAAAAACAATGGTTGCCACCTCTCAGTCTGCTACAACACCAGGGTTGCCTGGTTTATATATGTCACTTAATGTTGACAATTTACACTCATGTATTTTTTTGTGAATTGTATATTAAATTAAAGCTTATTTTTTTTTTCAACATACATGGTTGCGTAGAAAATAACTGCCGCAAGCAGAGGTTACCATTATTTGAAATCTTTTATTCTGGTTTCAGTTGATTTTAAAAATAGATGATGAACAGTCGGTTTATGTTTTAAAAAAAAATATCATGTAATCTTAAAATCAATGTTTATTCTAACTGTTTATGTGTTAAATGACGATTTTAGTCATATTAAGAACTTACAGAAAACGATGTAGAGATGAAATCATCCTTGTTTTTCAAGTAAAATAATGAAGCAATGATATTGAGTCTATGCTGAATCTTTTGTTTAAATACCAATATTCATTATAAACTATTTTAATTAAATAAATGTTTATAAATATTAGTCTTTTAAAATATTAATTACAACATGGCTCCTCAATATATTAATATTGAAGGGTGAAAATTATGAAGCTACTTAAAGCAATATTTCTTTGTAAGGTTATAAGTTGAATAGATCTGAACATTTTTTTAATAGAGCTGTGTACCTTTGAATTAATTTTAATAACTCTTTTTACTTTATTTGCAATGTATAATTTTTGCTATATTTCTTATGTATAGGTAAAAATAATAGAACAAAATCTAGCCGCCCAAGAGAACATAATCAACAAGCTGACGTCGCTATACGCTGCGTATGGTGAGTCGAGGCGAATGCTGTCCGATGTACTCCGAAAACGGGAAGGACTTATAAATGGTGATTATTTAGAATTACAACCACCAACTTGCTTGGTTAACTGTAGATGGATGTGATTTGTGTATTCCCTTTCCTGAAACGTGATTTTCCTGTGTGCAGCGCTGACGACGTCGTACGACACGCACGCGGAGCTGCTGGGCAAGTCGCAGAAGGGGCTGGAGTTCTACCGCAAGCTGGCGCACAACGTGGCGGCGCTGGCGGCGCGCGCGCGCTCCGTGTGCCAGGTGCAGCGCGAGGAGCGCGAGGAGCACGAGCAGCGCCGCGCGCAGCGGCCGCCGTCTACGCCGGCTACAAGAGTCCTAGATAGTGTTCCCACACCCACTAGTGGTGGAACACTCAAATTGAAGGATTATTTACCTTATATGAAGAATAGATCGCTTGGCAGATCGCAAGTACCGCAAGGTGGGCTATTTTTGAGTTCAGAAAATATTTACAACAAACAAAGTAAACAAAGAAATACCGTTTCTAAAACTTTTATACAATTTTTTAATTAACTATTTAATTTGGCCCAGGTTAAAATATAAAAAATCGAAAGTTGAATAGAGGAACTCAACGCCGCGCTTTGCCTTGTTATCAAAGAGAAGAAATGAAAATATTAAATATTTCGTTCACCTGAAAGGGAATCCTACTCACAACCGTCGCGTCTACAGTGTGTTATAAATTATAATTACAAAATGATTATAAATTATAATTATGTTCATTTTGTCGGCGTTGAGTGCCACCACGAAACACGCGATGTCCCAAAAATTAAAAAAAATTGGACTACCGAGTGTCTTCGCAATAGTTTCGATTTCTCGAAATGTTTTAGAATCTATTTTATAGCTATTTATAATATCACCTATTTATGTGTGTTAATAAGTTTTTGTAACCATTACCAAAGAAAAATAATATACACAATATAAATAAATAACAACTTTCTACTTAATTATAGTACCAGCGGAACAAACGCCCACTGAAGCATACTATCCAGAATCGATATATCCCACTTCAGTGAGACCGGCGCCTGTTGGGTCAGAAGGTAATATACTATTATATGGAAGATTACTTATTTTTAATGGATAAAGAGGTTAAAAAAGTTTATTATTAAAACCTGCAAAAAAACACATTAAAAATAGAAATTATAAACTATTTACAGCCACAGAACTAACACAACCCATGCCCGACGGCGTAGTAATGCCGCAAGGAATGCAAATGATGCAGAATCCCTACTCCCGACAGTACACGCCGTACGCGCCGCCCGATACTGACCCTTATAACCCACAGACTAGCTACGCTTATCCCATGACGAAGTATAGCAAGCCAGAGGAGAATTACAGTTACAGTTCGTACACTCCCCCTCAATATTCCACTCAAATTGCCGACCCACAAATTTACAGCAATCCCTATTATTCCGCCACAGAAAATAATTCTACAGCAGTCACCGATTCGCAAAATCCAACTGCTTATCCCAATATGACTCAAAATACCAATCAAAATCAGTATAGTAACTATAACGAACATTATATGCAAGGGCAAGTCGATCCTAACGCCCAATTTAACCAAGTTAATCAAGATTTTAATGCGAGTTTCGCGCAAATGAACATTGCTGCTAAACCTGAGCAGACTAATAATTATAGTGGAGAATACGCCCAAACACACTATAGTGTTAATTATCCTCAATCCTTTACCCCAAACATGGCGACTTACAGCAACGCTGCTCAAAACTCTAATACAAATCTTGTAGAGTCACCCCTGCCCCCTGGTCACAGCATGAATTATCCATACACTAGCGATCCAATGCAACAATATGGCCAAACCAATATAAGCCAAGGACAAAACATGCATCAGCCAAATGTACCTTACTCTGTACCAAACTCGATGCAGAATATGCCGAATCCAATTCAAAATATTCCAAATTCCATGCAAGCTAGTGTTCCTGCTATGCAAAATGTTGCTAATCCCATGCAAAATATGCTGAATCCCAATCAAAATATTCAAAACTCTATGCAACCTGGTGTTCCTGCTATGCAAAACGTTTCGAGTCCCATTCAAAATATGCAAAACCCTCCCCAAAGTAATTCAAATTCAATGCAAGCTGGAGGTCCTACCATGCACAACGTTGCGAATCCAATGCAAAATATGCAAAATCCCCCCCAAAATATTCCAAATCCAATGCAATCTGGAGCTTCGGCTTTACAAACTTCCTTGCAAAACTTTCCGAGTCCTGTACAAAATGTGCAAAGTCCGATACAGAATATACCCAATCCTATGCAGAATGTGCAAAACCCTGTTCAAAATATCAGTAACCAATATCAAAATCCTAACATGTCGTATTCAATAAACAACACTCCGATATCAAATGCACTGCAATCAAATTTCTCTAATCCTATGCAAAATATTCCACACTCCATCCCGAGTTCTATCCCTAATTCCATGCCTACATCTATCCCAAACTCGAATGCAATCCCGGTAGCAACTGGGTATAGTACTGACCAACAATATCCGTATTCACTTGCATATGATAATGTATCTCAAGGCTACGTATATACAAGCGCAGATGCCCTCGTTGTTACTACTACTACTAATTCCCAAGCGTTTAGTGCAGGGCAAACATACAATGTGCTAGATCCGAACCTATCCCAATTAGATGCTTTAGACAAGCCTATAAAATCTCACACAAAAGGTGAAGCATTGTCTTCAAACGTTCCCACTTACCAGAATTTCAATCCACAAAATCCGATAAGTTATCCTGATCAGACATTTCCGCAAAATACTCAATACACAGAACAAACTAACTATGGACAAATGTACCAAAATCATCCTGGCTATACATTTAATGCTACGAGTGGCAACTACGACTACAATTATGGGTCGCAAAATACGTACTCTAATTATGCAAATGTGGAGCAATCTGGAAAAGATCAAAATTGGAGTGCTCCCGGAATGTATACAAGTGCTGGCGCCTGTGAAACTGTTCAATCTCCTTCTGAAATTCCCCAAATGCCCTCTGATAATAATGCCACATACTACAATTTACCGTATGGATACCTGACAGCGACGAATCAGGCAAATGAAATACCAATAACCACCCAATCTGTAGAAACCACTACTAATTATGGGGCCAATATGAACAATTCCACTTACATGCAGTCTGGACAGATTCATGACTCGAGTGTTACATATTCTAGCAACCAAGGTAAGAGTTTGTTGTAAATACTAACGTAAATATAATATATTAATTTGTTCTAATGTTCCTCTAGTACAGTCTGTAGATAGAAAAATGTGATATTTATGGGAATAAACGTTTTAAAACAACAAAATATTTTAGTTTTATTTATTTTTTCCTTTCCAGTTACAAATGCGAAAGAAAATGTCGCGGACCAAAACACATATGCAAACAACCCCTCAAATTCTCAATCAAATTATGTAACAAGTATTGCAGTTAATCAGAATCAATCAAATGTTAGCTTAAATCAAAATTATCAAGAAAATGTTATATCGAGTCAGTCAAATATTGGAAACAATCGAACTTATCCATCTACTACTACAGTCGATCAAAATCAACCAAAAGAAATGAAGCAAAACGATCAAAAAGCAAATGAAACTCCCATCGAAAATAGTCGAAAAGAGATTCCAGAAACCAAAACTGTAACCAAAGAAGATAATAAAGCACTGTCGAGCTTTGATCTTTTATCCGACATTGACTTCTCCGTAGAACAAAAACCACTTATGCCCGAAATAAAAGTGCCACAAATATCTGAGAAAGCCATTGTTAAGCCTACGGTACCAAAATTTGAGCCAGTCAAACAAGTGCTAAAAGCAGAAATTATAGAAAGGCCGGCAAAAAAAGAGATATTCTCTGATCCAAGTCTCTTAAATCAATTCACGCAAGAAGTAAAGAATCTGCAAAAACTAACAGATTCGTTGACGAATAGAACACCTAGCGGCATAACTGTTTTAGATGCTAAGTGGAAGATCTTCCAAGATGTACAGGTTAGTTAGATCCTTTTAAAATAATTTTACACGTTTTAAAAATCAATAATAATTATAAAAATAATATTTTTTTATTCTTTATGGCCATTTTTAAACTTCGGAAGAAAGTAGGATTTAACAAGACGTATAAGTGTGACGTGTTTGTGTATATGTTTATAGATGCATGTATGTCCGTATATTTGTCTGTATCATCGTGATCAAAATAGGTTCATCCGGAACCTATTTTGATTCAGTTTTTTTGGTCGCAAATTAAAGTTGGTGTTCTTTGCCATAATTCAAGCAAATATGTTTAGCTGTTTAGCGCTGATAATCTTCAGCGCTCTTGTCCTTGTTTCTTTATTTTTAGAAATTTTAGTTTCGGGAGATTTTAATTATCAATCACTCGTATCTTTGTCCGTTTGCTTTTGTACGAGACTTGCAAGATCCTTTTGTAAGAGATATACGAGTACTTATGCGATTGCAAACTAAATTAAATATTTTAAATTATAATATATATAAACAAAAATCAGCTAACTTATTTAGATAACTTTAATATAATAAATCCTAATACATATTTTAGGCAAAAGAGAATATGAGCAGATCTAAAAACAAAGCGATGCAGCATTCCTCCGGCAATATAGTGGCTGAAGTGGTGCCTTACGATGATTCTCGACTGACTCTAAAATCTGATCCCGATGCGTATATAAATGCTTCGTATTACAAGGTAAATTATGTATATAATATGTATACTTTTTTTAACATATCACTCGTATATAACACCAAAAAGATACTTATTACCAAATAATTTATTTATATTTTTTGTGGTTCTTGTTAGTACTGTTTTACATAAGATTTTAATTTGATTGTAACCTACACATATCAAACAAAAAAAGCTAGCTAAACATTTTCGGTCGGATTTTTTTCTTCTTCGCTCTTAATTTTTTTGAAGTTTTTTTTAAAGTTATTTATTTATATCTACTTACTTAAAAATGTTTTTATTGTATACTACATAGAACTATAAATATTGACAAAATAAATTGTCTGAATAAAACAGAAACGCAAATTTATTTTTATTACATTTCTTTAATTATGTATAATATGTTTTTTAATAATATATTTTTAGCAATTGGCTTCTTGGTGCGTACCTTTAGTGATATCAAAATGTCCAGACGAAGCCGAATACACGATTTTTTGGAAGGCAATGTTGGAGAACAAGATTGCTTGCATTGTCTGTTTGTTGAGTGAAATAGAGGTATGTACGATACATGATATCTCATATACACATATGTAAAATTATACTCACGCATGTGATTTAACATCACATCATCAATGATCTTACTTGCGATCGTTTATAATAAATTTTAATTAGCTATGCGTGACTTACTGTCTTCTTTTTTCTACACTTCTGCGACAATGTCCACGCTCATTGGGGAATAAAATATAGCTTACAGCCTTCCTCGATAAATGGACTCTTCACAAAAATATTTTCTCAATTCGAACTTAAAACGTTCAACTACATAGTATTGAAATATATATAGGCATAAGAAATTTGCAAGGAGCTTGAACTCACAACCAACATTTTCTCCATTGTGACGTTTTGTGCATAATTATATATGTATAACAGATAACTATGTCCAAATCCTAGATGCAAGGTAATGCCTACTGGCCAACAGCAAAAGGCCAGTGTCTGGAACTCTCTTCGGGATTGCGGGTCACTCTCGACGAAGTGACATGCACTGTTCACTGGACGGAGCGACACATCACTATTGCGCAAGGAAAGAACGTGTCAAAAGTGCTACACTATCAGATTAACGTATATCCTGCTAAGTGAGTTGTTTTTTTAATTGAGAATATGTTTTTACAGAGAAGAGGGTTTTTGTGTTTTGATTTGTTTATTTTAATAGTTAATCTTATTATTGGCGTGGCTTAATATCTAAATGTGAAATAAGATAATTTTTTATAAGTAAAGAATATTTTTAACCCTACTGATAGGATTTTATTGTAAACGAGAATTAGTAAAATATAAAAAGATGTTATAGTTGTACATTTTGGGAAGTTATAAACAGTATAGTGTACACAGGGTGGTGTGCCCGCCGCTGGTGCTGCTGGCGGACGCGGTGCTGGGCGCGACGTACGCGGGGCGGCTCAGCAACCAGCTGGCGGGCGCGTGCGTGCAGTGCGCGCGCGGCGCCGGCCGCAGCGCCGCGCTCGCGCTGCTGCTGCTGGCGCTGTGCCAGGTGCGCGCCGGGGACCTGCGCCTCAACGGTGAGTGCTCGATCCCCACTCCAAGAAATTCTATATTTATTTTTATTTATATATCATTTCTTTGCTTTGGGGTCGAGCCAAAGCGTGGAGTTGAGTCCCGCCACTCGAGACGCAATGCCTCCAGAATTCGGCAGAAATTGAAGAATGGAGTATCTTAACACTAGCCCTCCCTCCCTCTGCCTACCCTTCGTGCGGGATACAGCTTGTAGTTGTTTTTTTTAGCAATAAATAAATGTAATTTATATTTACAGATATGTTAGACGCTGCTTGCATCAACTTATATAAGCACCGAACAAATGTTCTAGAAGACACAAAGTACTTGGCAGACGCGTACCGAACTGTTCTTTATTACGTGCAAGGAGTGCTTTGTTCTGGTAAGTAGCAACAATATATGCCATTTTGTTAACTTTACGCTTTATCAAAGAAGATATATGAAAAAATCTATTATCTGGGGATATTCATCAAGATTTTTAACACTTGTTTTTTTATCTATGTGTTTGTACAAGTTAATCTGAAAAACGGCTCAACCCATTTAAGTACAGTTTTTACTACTGTATTTTTTCAAACTTCCTCCATTTCTTTTAATGAAAGTAATTTAGATGGGAATGACTTATTTTCATTTTCTCACTCTAGTGGTAAGACAAATATGCAATGGAAAAAAATTGAATTTTAATATTGGGTTTCCTCTTTGCTATATGCGCAATGCAGAGTGAAGAAAATATCATTCCTTTAATCATTATAGGTACAACAAATTTCAACGGGGAAGCGGTATCAGTAGCGAGCGGTGCCTCCATTTTACCACCAGTCACGCCTTCCCCCGCAATACCAACGACTTCAAGCAAAACTAAATTTTCCAAAGAATCCTTTGAAGAAATGAAACAAGCTCCGGGGCTGAAAAGTGGTGATATGAAAGATCCTCTCAACTTTTTGGATCCGTTGTGGAGTTTGAAGAAGAAGTAATATTGTAGGCAAATTATATGTTGGGATCTAATTAGGTTGTATGTTTAATAAGAAATGATAGTAACACTGAAATTACTTTGACAAGTAAAAATTCTTAATTTTACATTTTATACAAATAATGCCATATTAAATGCTGGCTAAAAAATAAATTAATCATGAAATTTAAAAGAAATTTGAAGATAAAAATAATGAAGTTACTTCTTTATTATTAAACATGCGATATATTCATTAAATAATTATACATATTTGATAATTATTTATAAACTGCTAGTGTTAAAAAGGAACAAAGGCGATATTAAATATATATCAAAATAGTTATCAATCTTAATTTAATTCTATATATAATTTAAATACACATAGTTTCAGAATGAAAGGTATATAACTAAAAATTTTGCGTTTTGTGCGAAATTTCCTGAATGTCAGATATGACTTTTTAACAAAACCAGAAAGTGCAACAATATTGAGTTATGTCACTTTTATTCTTAGCATACATTTATTATTTAAAGTCAGTATTGACTTTATTATATTGACATCTTATCCCTAGAGTCAACACTTAATTCGAGTATTAATAATTTATATACTACATAGATGCTTTAGTAATGTTCTTATTATAGTTAATTTTTATTACTCATTTTAAATAGAGTCCATATTCTTGTAAAGTTCCGAAGAATAAATTCATAGTAGACAAAAATTCTTTCCAAACCATGCTAATTTTAATTTTAAATATTTTTATAACAGGTTTTTTGAACTTTAATTGACATTTTATTAACATTTTTGATTAAAATTATTATTATAGGTGACTTAGATATTTGTCAAACGAGCTAGTATTTTAATTTATTTTACACATTCCTAAGTATAAGATATGGTTATTCATGCCTTACTTGATAATGTTAGTTATATGTATATTATATTATTCAATAAATTGTAAGTGAAGATTTTTTAAATTTAAGGTGCATTGGCCCGAAGTAAGATTTTTAGAGACTGGTATAAATTTATTATGATAATTACTGTATTGAAATTAAATAAATATTGCAAATGATATTTGTGTATCATTTAAATACCTAATCACATTAAGATAGATTGAGTTAGTTACATGCTTAAATCACATATTATACTAATCTGACAATTTGTTAGTGGCTTAAAGAAGGGGAGGGCTACAAAGTTGTTAAAAAAAGTTATCTCAACATTCTCGAGCAATTTTTTTATTTTGAAGGAAATAATACTTCAAGGAATACGAAAAATATATAGTCTGACGAATCCCACACGCCAAAGGTATAACAATTTATCGATAAATTTAAATGCAGCTCCCGGTTACCTATGTTCCTCTCTCCGTGTTTCTATTCCTCTCTCACTCTTTCTCTATCTATTACTCACTCACTCATCGATAACAATGATAATTAAAAAAATATCATTTTTTTAAATTATTTTTTTATAGCTACAAGTATTCTACTTCAAATATCTTTTATTTAGATGATATTTTTTCAATTAATTATAACCAATGATTTAAAAAAATAATTTAAAATACATAATTTCTATATCAGGCAAGTCCCTTTAGATCAGGGGTTCCTGTGTAATCTTCTCTTGATCAGTCATTCTATCAATCAATTCAATCATTCTAACAATGAGTAGAAACAATTTTGTCTTTTACATCCAAATCGGCAGATCATTATATAAGAGATCTTTTTTAGGTTCACTTAACATTCCCGTAGAAAATCCGACGCGCTCGATTAATTTAGTTTTTTTGTTCATTTTTAACCCTTACGTACGACCACCTCCATCATGGAAACAGTCAGTTTAACAAACTTTTTCTAAGAATACGTGGGACATTAATGATATCAATATCTGACGTTGTTGCATGGAGCACTCGAGCGAGTATGTCCATGCAACTTTTTTTTTACATTTTTTAAAATCAATAGCCGCTCCCCCCACCGATCAAAAGATATATGACATTTTTTCTTTTTATCATCTAAGCTTTGAAACCCAATAGGTCTCTATGACGCTCGAATAAATCCCGATTTATCTTCTTCGCCTGACCTACGTAGTAAGTTGCGGCGTTGAGTTCCGCCAATCAACACGCAATGCCTCCAGAATTCGGCGTAACGTATGGAAGAGTGTCTTAACACTAAGTTCCCTCTGCCTACCCTATTGTATGCGGTATATAGCGTGAAGGTGATCATAATATTTCATAATTATTTTTGTTTATATAGCTTGAAGCTATAAATAACATAACACATTTTAGTAAATCATTTGCATCACTTTCCTATGAACTATAAGATATTAAAGTTCCAAGACGACAGATGTCAGCAAAAACACTATTCATTGTGACTCGAGATCGCGACAACCTTGCAGTTGCTATCTAATTGAATGAAACAGCTGATGGCCTATAGTTATGTACAGTTTTTGTTCTGGATTATCTTCGCATGCCTGCCACTGGAATGCAGCACCTTACGTAGTACATTTAATGTCACTGATGATATCCAGTGCATTTCTTTGTTTGTTATAATATATAGATAGTCTTATAAGTGAAGCCAGTTTCTTATGATTAGCTTATATAAAAGAATATAGTTACTAAGGCTGTCGTGGCACAGGAGCACACGCGTGTAACTGGAACGCGACGGTTGTGGGTTCGGTAACCGAACCCACAACCGAACTTCGGTTGTCACTCGGGGGAATGATTTATTATTTTTTTACTATTTCCTAAGCCAATGTTCCTGTCTACATACAGTGTTCTAACTTGTGTTTATAAGTTGTAAAATCTAATCCATTTAGTTTTCAATCATAATTGACAATAGAAAACTGGTAGTGAATTTACGCTTATTTTCTTAACACATTAGCATATCTAGAAATAAATAGGTATCTACACATTATATTGTTATTTCTATGGTTTGCGTGGGCGTATCTAGAGATATGGATGGACTTTAGCTTTACACTGATTTGTTCGTGTAAATGTTTATTTCTTATTTTTCGGGCAAATTACAAAGAACGGACCACCCGGTCCCCCCTCTGCCTACGCTCGTGATAGTTTGAAATATAGACTCGATTTTTTTTGTTTGTCCAAGCATATTATTCCTAACAGAATCAGCATGCCTCTTATTTCCTTTTAAATTGACTTATTTAATGGAGGAGGACTTATTTAATCAACAACATTTAAAAATCCTCGGTTGAAATCGTATTGCTTTGGACTTGTTTCCGAATAAGTCACTATTTGTTTTTATTGACTCCAAATTAAAATTGTAATATTTATATTATTCTAGTAATTTGATATCATAAAATATATCTTGAGCAGTGTTCCGTTGTAAGCCTTGCAATATTGACCTCGTTTCAGTCCAGTGGCAAGAGTGGCCGACCGATCGTAGGATCGATTCCGAGGTCGAGGAAAATTTACTTAACTACTTTAAATCTATACTCTCTCGTCTTTGAGAATATTGCCCAATATTCAAATCTTTGAGAAAATTGCCCAAAAACTTTTTTTTAAATATATCTTACTAGCTAGCTTCACCGTGTATCCCACACACAGCAGGGTAGGCAGAGGGAACCTAGTGTTAATACACTCCTTTCCCCACTTACCGCCGGATTTCGGAGGCATTGCGTGTTGAGTGGCGGAACTCTACGCCGCGATTTGCGTCAACACCAGAGCAAAGAAATGGAAAGTTAAATTTAAATAAATACTATCATTTCCTCAAGTGGGGATTGAACCCACAACCAGTTGCGTTTACAGTCACAGTTTGTGCGCCTGCACCACGACTGCCCTCACTTATTACTAGAATAAATATTTATAAAAACTGCAGTCGTGTATGTCCTTTTGTTTTTAATATGTACTAGCGGCCTGCTCGCGGCTTTGCCCGCTTGAATTATATGATTATTCATTTAAGAAATATAGATATTACAAACAGCCTTAATTATTAATTAATTGATTTGGATAAGTACTCACGATATTCTTTGTAAAATAACTTATATTAGCTCCTGTATAGTTTTTAAATTGGTAACATTTATTATTAGTTAAATATATAATTGGTATACAGAATATACATAGAAAGCACGTTTTTAGGCATTTTTATATAATCTATAAAATAATCAACATTTTCGGTCAAGTTCAAGTCGTACTCATGCCCCGAGAGTTTCGTACCAGTTTCATGAATTGAGATACACCAAAAGAATAACTAATTAACTTGTCATTTTGTATCAAATTAAGTACAGATTAAAATTTGTACCTAATGGTTTTTTTCTATGACACAAATACAATACATATTCAATTTTTGAAAAATAATTTTGAAATTTTCCTTTATACGTGCCGTAAATTTTAACTTCTTAACAAATTTCGTAATTGTATATCAACGGGAATTATCCTATAGTTATGATAGAAAATGCGACAAAAACGAAGCATAAACCCTCATATTTCATCGTCATTTCATTGCGATGATTTAGAAGATAGATTTTTTGTGCTCTAAGGGAATATAGACTTGAACATTGAGGTATCTAACCTTTAACCGATCTTGTACAAAATAGTCTTGACAGACGGACAGACGCACAAACAACAAAGTTATCTTATAAGAATTTTGAGGTATGTACCCTAAAATACCCTTGGCACATACATACATGCAACATACAGATGCAATAGTGCAATGTCGGTACGTGTCGCTTGTAAGTTATGAAATAATACTGCGGGATATTTTTATAAACAGTGTCAGAGCATTTTTTTCTTGAGACACAATCTTTTAGAGGTTGCTCCCAAAAGTTAAATATTTTATACGTTTCTTAAAAAAATATTAATAACATAAACGAACGAACGGACTGAAGAACCTATTCAAAATATTTCTTTGAATATTAAGTCATTCTTTATCACTGTGTTAAATAATTACGAATTAAGCTAGACTGTTACGATGGTAATCTTTACCAACAATTCAATGTAGTTTACTTTGTAGTTAGTACTATGAACAATTGTACTTTAAAAATACGTAAATTTATCAACAGTCAAATAAATAAGACGTTTCTAAAGTCGTTCTTTTGGATTTACAACTGTAACCATTCGAACATTGTTAGAAAAATACTACTGTTTATGTAAAATTTATTATAAGTATAGATTACACTTACATGACGTAATTAACGTTAAGCAGATAATAACTCAACAATATAATAATATTCATTATCATATGTAGTCAATAGATATCATGTTTCCTTTTTTTTAAAATATAAATATCTTTAAAACTTTAAGTACATTATTTTTTGATAGAGTGTAGCGGTAACCTTTCCAAACTATTTTTTTTTTGTTTTTTATATTTATACTATATTTTACAGCGCCATCTATTTAAGATGCCATCGCAATTAGTGATAGCGTTACGCGTATGAAAGAGAGTATCAAGATTCGTTAGTACCTACTATTTTTGTCAATAGATAGCATTACTTGTGTCGATTTTTTACTATCTCAAATATTAACGACTTGAAAACTTAAATACTTATATCTTTTGATACAGTGAAGCGATTACAATGAAATAAACACTAAAACCTATTTTGATTTATTTGTAATTTTTATGTATAAAAGTTGCTTAAATTTATTGTGTACTTTTTACGTGATACGTGTTCACATAAACAGACAAACGGACAAACAGACAAACAGATAAACAGACAAACAGACAAACAGACAAACAGACAAACATACAAACATACAAACAGACAAACAGACAAACAGACAAACAGACAAACAGACAAAAATTCCAAAAATGTTGGAAATGGATTCTGTTAATTATCCTTTAACACCCTGGCTAATTTTTTTTAAATATTTTCAATGTACTGAAACTACTTTTCTACAGATTTATTATAAGTATAGATATAGATTACCTAGCCCCTTATTATCTCAACTGTTGACAAAAAGGAGCGTTATTATTAATATTAATGTTTGTACACCTGTAAATTTTATACTTGACAAAAAATATTTGTGTAGCTATATTCCTCACGTGGGCAACGTGGACAGAGGGAACTTGGGAACCTGGTGTTAAGACATTCCGTTTGTATTAAGACTTTTCCATTTTCCGCCGAACTCTTGAGGTATTGCGTATTGGTCCCGACTAAACGCTACGCTTTGCCTCGTTATCAGAGAGAAGAAATGACAACATTATATATTTCATTATCTCGAGTGGGAATCGAACTCACAACATGTCGCGTTTTTAAAGTGCTAAAAGGGTAAAAAAATATTATAATAGAAAAATTATAAACCTATTGATATTTCTTTTCAGCACTTAACTACTACTATTTATAATAAAGAAAAAAAGAACAATCCCTTCAGTGACGTTATATGGACCATGGAGTTTACACGATATATAATATAGCTTGTAATAATAAAATATAATCGTAACATGCCTGACCTTAAAACACTGAAAAAACTTCTTTGTGTCTTTTACAATTATTTTAAACTAGCGACCCGCTCGCGGCTTCGCCCGCTTAAACCACAAAATTATTTAATTAACACACTGAATTATGTTCGTGTTTTGATATACCTATAATGTATGTTTGCAACGCAATGAAGATTTTTAATGAGAAATTTATTAAAACTTTAGGTCGCATTTTCGTACCTCCCATGAGAATCTTCACTTGAATTTTTGAAATAAAAACACAACTTATCGATACTTACAATAAAATCCTAACTCATCGGTGTCTGTACATGGAAGATATTACAATTAACATTGTAATAGAACTTGGTCAGTTTGTCTGTTTGTCTGTGAATTTGTTCACGATAATCTCAGAAACGGCTTAACCGATTTAAATTTTTTTTTGTTTGCATTTTGGCAATTTAATATTAGTTTTATTTTAATCAGCTTCACGCTGTATCCCTCACACAGCAGGTTAGGCAGAGGAACCCTAGTATTAAGACCCCTTCCCCACTTTCTGCCGAATTCTAGAGGCATTGCGTGTTCTCGTTCTTTCGTGTTCTCGTTCGCTCGACACCAGAGCGAAGAAATGGAAATATAAATTTAAGTAAATATTTCATCTCCTCGAGTGGGGGTCGAACCCCAACAGTCGGTTTTACAGACACACTTCGTGCCGCTGCGCCACGACTGGCCTCAACTGGACTGGACTTTATTTTAATCGGTTCACACAAAGTCAAAACCAGATCCACGCTTTATCCCGCCTTTAGCAGGGTAAAGATTATGCGTAAGATTATGAGATTATGTTGTAATGTAAGTATTAACATATTGCGTATAATGTGTGACTGATGTGCGAAATTAAAATATTATTAAACGAAATGAAAATATTATTAAATTATAATTCAATCCTCCAAGTGGGGATCGGACCCACACCAGTCGCGTTGCAGCCACAACTTTGGCCTTTAACAAAGAACAGAAGAGAAGCGCGTCAGCGCTCCTTTTACGGAAATAGCATATAGGTAAAATATTTTAATTCCATACCTAAAGAATTTAAGCAACAGTGTAGACGTAAGTTTTTTTTTTCATTTCACGATGTTTAATCATATCTATATTTCGTGTGAGGCAGTTACGCTTTGATACCAATAACGTAAATACATACTACTACAAAAATACTACTAAAACCTTTAGATTTTAGAACTTTGAACTTTGCCGCCAAAACCTACGGCTCGATTTCGGAATGAGGCGTATGCGGCGGTTTCCTTTTGATAAAAAAAAAAAAATATGTGCGTGCGTCGTTCTTGACAAATTGTATTTTATTTTACAACGATAATTTTATTATTTATTCGCGGCTTTGTCCGCTTGAATTACATGATTACTCTTTTAAGAAATATAGATATTACAAACAGCCTTAACTAATAATTAATTGATTTGGATAAGTACTCACGATATTATTTGCAAAATAACTTATCCAGCTCCTGTACAGTTTTTAAATTAGTAACATATATTATTAGTTAAATACATAATTGATATACAGAATATACGTAGAAAGCACGTTTTTGCTCCCAAAAGTAATTTTTTTATACGTTTCTTAAAAAAATATTAATAACATAAACGAACGAACGGACTGAAGAACCTATTCAAAATATTTCTTTGAATATTAAGTCATTCTTTATCACTGTGTTAAGAGAATGAGAGTGAATTAAGCTGGACTGTTACGAAGGTAATCTTCACCAACAATTCAATGTAGTTTACTTTGTAATTAGTACTATGAACAATTGTACTTTAAGAATACGTAAATTTATCAACAGTCAAATAAATAAGACGTTTCTAAAGTCATTCTTTTGGACTTACAATTGAACTGTAACCATTCGAACATTGTTAGAAAAATATTACTATGTTTATGTTAAATTTATTATAAGTATAGATTACACTTACATGACGTAATTAACGTTAAGCAGATAATAACTCAACAATATAATAATTTATTTCTTAATAATTTCTTTTTTTTTTTCAAATATAAATATCTTTAAAACTTTAAGTACATTATTTTTTGATAAAGTGTAGCGGTAACCTTTCCAAACTATATTTTCTTTTATGCACAGCGCCATCTATTAAGATCCCATCACAATTAGTGATAGCGTTACGCGTATGGAAGAGAGTATCAAGATTCGTTAGTACCTACTATTGGTCAATAGATAGCGTTCTTGTATCGATTTTTTAATATGTCAAATATAAACTTCTTGAAAACTTAAATACTTATATCTTTAGTATTAAAATGATTAATATTCTTTAGTATTAAAATGATTAATATTCCTTCCGTCGTAATTAGTGTTTAACTCCACAGAACGTTTTTGGCGTTATCAAGATTCGTTAGTACCTACTATTGGTCAATAGATAGCATTCTTGTATCGATTTTTTAATATCTCAAATATAAACTTCTTGAAAACTTAAATACTTATATCTTTAGTATTTAAAATGATTAATATTCTTTAGTATTAAAATGATTAATATTCCTCCCGTCGTAATTAGTGTTTAACTCCACAGAACGTTTTTTGCGTTATCAAGATTCGTTAGTACCTACTATTGGTCAATAGATAGCGTTCTTGTATCGATTTTTTAATATGTCAAATATAAACTTCTTGAAAACTTAAATACTTATATCTTTAGTATTAAAATGATTAATATTCTTTAGTATTAAAATGATTAATATTCCTCCCGTCGTAATTAGTGTTTAACTCCACAGAACGTTTTTTGCGTTATCAAGATTCGTTAGTACCTACTATTGGTCAATAGATAGCGTTCTTGTATCGATTGTTTAATATGTCAAATATAAACTTCTTGAAAACTTAAATACTTATATCTTTAGTATTAAAATGATTAATATTCTTTAGTATTAAAATGATTAATATTCCTCCCGTCGTAATTAGTGTTTAACTCCACAGAACGTTTTTTGCGTTATCAAGATTCATTAGTACCTACTATTAGTCAATAGATAGCGTTACTTGTGTCGTTTTTTACTATCTTAAATATTAACGTCTTGAAAACTTAAATACTTATATCTTTTGATAGAGTGAAGCGATTACAATGAAATAAAGACTAAAACCTACCTTGATTTATTTGTAATTTTTATGTATAAAAGTTGCTTAAATTTATTGTGTACTTTTTACGTGATACGTGTTCACATAAACAGACAAACAGACAAAAATTCCAAAAATGTTAGAAATGAATTCTGTTAGTTATCCTTCAACACCCTGGCTAATTTTTTCTTAAATATTTTCAATGTACAGAAACGAATTTTCTACAGATTTATTATAAGTATAGATGTTGTTGGCTTATCAACGATCAGAACTGGTTAGGGACGGAAAGAGATTTAACTGTATCACACAACATCGATCGTCTTATTCCTTTTCGTGGTTTATTATTTCCGCAGTATCGCTTTTGCGGTCATATCACATAATGCATTTATGTCTAGAATGCATAGCTAGTACATATGTCGAAGATTACTATTATATTTTTTATGTTGCTACATTTGTTTCTCTAAGATCTAAACTTCTAAAGTATCAAACAATAATAAAAATCGTGTTTTTTTCTTTCACAGCAGGGTAAGCAAAGCAAAATCTAGTTAAATCTAGTTACTTCTTTCCCAAGGTTCTATGTACTTCCCAAGGTTCTATGTTCCATATGAATTTTGTACGGAACCCTAACTGGGTGAGTCCGGATCGCATTTGAGTTTTTTTTCTATTTTTTCGCTATATCCAGCATTTAGCAGGGTAAGCAGAGGGAACCTAGTGTTAAGACACATCATACATTTTCCACCTAACTTTTGAGACATTAAGTCGCGGAACTGAACGTGGCATTTTGTCATGTTACCAGAGCGAAGAAATTAAAATAACTTTAATCTTTTTATTTGTTTATATGACTTATATAATACTTATTAAACTTATTTAATAAATGTATTAAATTTTTTTCTTTACTATTTTATATTTGGCAAATAATTAAAGTAGTAAGTGTATTTATGAATAAGATTATAAAAGTTAATAAAAAAATAACTCTAATCTTTCGATTCTGCTGTAGTAGTTTTTCTATTATAAACTTGAGATAAGATTAAGTACATAAAGAATTTTTATATCTACATATATTCGAGCTTGATTAAGCCTAGTAGGATAAGGTTAAAAGGTAGGTTTTAATCAAAGATAATATTGCAAAAATGTTAAGTATTTATTTAACCTAGTGTGAGGACAGCTATTTCCTATAAGTCACTTATGTTTCTCACTTTCCGCCGATTACTCAGGGCATTGCGTATCGGAGTGGAAGAAGTCAACGCCGCGCATTGCGCGCGCGAAGTGCAATGACAATATTTCATTTCCTCAAGTGGGAATAGAACTGTTACAACCGTCGCGTTTACAGTCGCACGCTTGTGCCCTGTGCCACGACGGGCTCAGTTGATATATGATATTTATTATTATATTTTTGTATCTTCACAGATTTGCTTTTATTTTTTATTAGTCGGGTCGGTTGAAGTAAAAGAATCTAAATTCGTTCTATTTGTTTGTTAACATTTGTTTCTGCGCAAAACAGATATTATATTTTATACATAATTATTTTTCAATGTACCTTTTTTACAAGCTTATATTCTTAATGATAGGGAAGCAGAGAGTTTATTTATGTGTTAAGTAGGTTTCCAGAACTTTTTTCTATTAAGTCAGGTTGTAAATGTTACACAGAGGTTATTGGAACATATATGACCTCTATTGAATCTGTTAAATATTTTAAGATTCAAAATAAAAGAGGCTTTTAAAAAGAATTAAAACACAATACATTAATCCGATAATTTCTGGTTTATCACTGAAAACTCATTACGGAAGCTTACTGTTTGTTTAGTAAACAATAAATAAAATTAACAAGTCCGTAAAATTACAAATATTTTGTTGTTTACTTCGTTCATTAATTGATTGTTGTTTAATGTTTAGAATAAACAGCTGTATGTTATCTTGCATATTATTTACTACGTTTAAAAAGTTCAGAATATATTACGGTTTTCTTTCAGCCAGTTAACTTCAGAACTTCAACTGAAGGGTATCTTCCAGCTGGAGCAGGGACCGCGAAGTGCCATCACTGTCCGCGTCCGCCAAGTCGCTCTCGAGTCTCGCTAGTCGCTAGTCGCTAGTTCGGCCCGAGCCGCCGATACCAGTGCATGTGACTGTGGCGCCCGCCGCGGACCCGCGCACGCGCTCTCGCGAAAACAACGCACAAATATTACACCACCCACTTCACTCAACATTGACAGTGACGTTTCGGGGTGTAGTTGACAGTACACGCTTTTTGTTATGATTTTGGGCAAAAAAATTGTTTCGCCGTTATATTTTAGTGTAAAAAATTGACAGTTTCCACCGGTGCAGTGATATTTTGTATATTTGTAAGTGCTGTGATTCGATGATGGGCCCGGGAGCGGCGGGGTAGCGCGATGATGCGCAAGGAAGCGAGCGGGGCGCCCGGCGGGACCGAGGTCGCGCTGGACGCCGCCGACTGCCTCACGCTGCAGCAGATACTCCAGGCCTTCAACTCTAATATTAGCGAGGAGCACGCGTGGGCCCTCTTCTACCAGGCCTCGCGTTGCTACCAGAAATGCTTGGACGAGGGAAACGCTTACTATTTACCCACGGAGCTAGGACACGTCCTGCTCCACAAGGACGGCACTGTGCATCCTAGCACGCTGCTGCATACAGGAGGTCAGTTACGCTTACTTAATCCAAACTCCCAACGTATTGTATTTATGTTACGATTGTCTGCTTATCGATATCTATCGTAAATTACCCAGAGAATAACGTAAAAAATAAGCAATTATGAAACGATGAAAATATTATGTAGGTATATTAATGTATTATAAAACAGTTTGTAACAATGTTATAAAGTCATTTATTACATAGTCCGAAAGTGGATTTACTGGAAAATTCAGAGACTGAAACAGCTATCAAGTATTAATATTTTATAGCACAGGAAATTTTTGTGCTGCTCATAATATTTTTACATAAAATAACTTTTATAGTATACGTCTATATAATTCTATACATACGTACCAAATTCACGTTATCGGACACGACAGAGACACACGAGTAATGTCAATTTTTATCGAATATTTAATACGATGATACAATGTAATTATGATACGCTATTTTAGCGACAAATTTTCTTTCTAACTTTTAAATAAATTTTGAAACATATATAATTTCGTTATGTAATTTATTTTACTCAACTAATAATGAAATATCTTTATTAATATTGATAACATTGACATTTATTTTTAATCTGTTGCCTAACATATATTGTTTTGCGTGTGATCGCATAGGTACATAATATGTATATCGAATTGCTACATTTCGTTGTTTCGCTAAATAAGCAATATCTATCTGCTGACGGCTTTGGACGACCTCGTGATAAGTTATCTAAAGTTTTTACCACTAAAATTGTCCTTTGATTGGAGATTGGCGGTAGGTATGACGAAATTAATTTTTAAATAGTAACAAATAGCTGTATTGATATTTTTACTTTTAGTTATTTCTGTAGTAAACTCTGTAGAGTATATGTTCCTTGGTAAATACTTACCATCAGGTGACCCGTACGCCCGTTAGCATTGTTTTTTTCCATAGAAAAAACTTAACGTTCGTCGATAGTTCGGATTTTATTCAGGAGAAAATTTGTAATTAGATTAACTTTATTTAAAAATACGTAAGAGTTGAAGAATGAGGCAACCATAATAATTTTTTGCTTTGTATTTTTATCTCAAAAATACGAGATCTGTAGTTGTTGTGGTAACGAGTTCAAAGGTGTAATTGATACTTATTTTAATTTTATTTTAATTTTATTAATTTAAAATACAAATGTTACTTGGTATAGATAAAAAAAACCTCTTTTTGTAAAAAAAAATCACGTTACTATGTTCCGCTTCACACTTCCTCATTCTAATTTAATCGTATGGTGCCGTCAGTATAAAAATACTACTGTAAACTGTCTTTAGTTACACCAATAAAGTAAAAATGTGCAACTTCCGCACAGATCCGTCTCGATACACTATAACGAAGCGAATTTTAAACTTCCTGAAAAGAAAAATATTACACAACAACAAAATATTAATTACAATCACATTCATTTTCAACCTTTGTATGTTTTTCTTATATTAAAATCATCAATGCCAATTCAATTATAACATAGAAAGTTAGCAAATAATACTTTAAAGCCGATATGAAAGTACTATTAAAATCCACTCGCTAAAATAGTAGGACGCATTTCCAATAAACGCTGGTGTCGCACGACCATTTCTATGTATCTAGGAGTGTGACACCGATCTCCGCTGACGTCTCCATCTCGCCATCGGTTATTATTTACGGATGCAATTCGACCGGTACCAACAGCTTTATATGCATTTTATTGTGTACTGACCTATTTGCCGCTAAATGAATTTATTAGCCGGCTGCCTTGTGAAATGTAACGCGACAGACGACACTTTACTGTGATTTACGCTGGTGTTTTGTTTGGAGTTGGTTAGCCTTGCGTTTGACCTGTCTTTGTATGGTTTCCGTAATATAAACTTTATAGTATTTATGATTTTTAATATCATTTATTGATGTAATAAAATCTAAGAATCTGGATTACATGCACTTTGAATTATTGTATCATCATAAAACTTGGCAATAATATATAGGTTGACAATGCAATATCATGTTGTCTTCGAGCTGGGGCCTTACTCTTGACGCCAATATCCAATAATCAATCCTCAATAATTGTCATTTCGTACTCTTGAAAGCAATCAATTGCCAAGTCCACTACCGCCCGCTAGTTAACGATTGCGTTAACTAAAAATTATTGTAGAATTCGTTAGAATTGTGATATTTGGTACTCTTGACGCGTTTTTGACAGCCAATATTACAGCAATATTGTAATTGGAGTTGGAACTTACGCAATAACTAAAGTGTAACTTTTTTAGAAATTGATTTGTTATTTTTCTCGTGAAAACGGCAATAAAATGGCACGTTTAGTGCTTATGTACTGTGTTTTGAGGTAAACATATAAATTAGACATTAAAAAACAACGAAATATACGTCGATTCGCGAATTTTAAAGGAAAGGAAAAACTATTTATTGTCTGAATTAAAAATTCTGTTATAGAGGTGATACGAAGAAATAAGTAGAATTCGTCACATAAAGCCAAAAAATATAAAACGAAATTAATGACTGTAACTTACATATACTAGGTAAGTATTAATCTAAGGAAATAGATATATAATAGTAACTGCTGATTAAAGTGCTAAGCAAAATCACTGAGTATTTATTTTCCAAATGTGTATGTACAGATTTAAATATATTTTCAGTGGACTCATCTTTTGAATGAGTTTTAATTGGAATGGGCACCCAGTTATTATTTACTTCATTTATATACTATCACAGAAAAAAATATATTTGCTTTGTAAAAATACATATTAAATAACTACCAATATATCATTGAGTATCAATATAGCAATATAATAGTTGGTATTTAAATATTTTATTAACTACAATAGTAATAATAGTAATTATTACTATAATTTTGTAGGTGACCATATGTATGCCCAAAAGTGGATATTTGTTATAATAAATAACAAAAATATCTTCATACAATCTTTATACTTTAAATAAGTGCAAATTTTAATGAATGTATTATATTTGTGCAATAAAGTGTTTTAAGAATTTGATTTGTAGTTAGTTATATGAATCTCATGCTAAAGAGAAATGTTTCAAATGTAACAATATGTAAATTATTTTATTAAACTTATTTTAAAAAGAATGATTTAACTATTTAGAGATAGTTTTGTGTTGTTGTATTTTTAAAATTACCAATAAAGGTGTATGTTTTAATTATTATTGTTTAATTACATAATTGGCATTTAAAACAAAATATTATGTATAGCTTTAAGCTTTATGATATTATACATAATATGATAATGGTACATATAAATATTCTTATTATAATAAAAAGACATTCAGTAGTAAAGTATTTTTTTATTAATACTTTTATTTTAATCACTTTTATAAACATAATGGACTAATAATAATTCTTTCTTTATATATGCACATTTAAGCGTTATCCATTAGTTTTCGCGTGAACTTTAAAAGCATTTAACCTTTGTTATTTTGTTATACTTTACTTAATTTAACATTTCAACCTTCTTTTTCGTCTATTTATAGGCTAAATGCACATCGATTGTAGAAATATATTTATTATTACTGATAACATAAATATTAACATAATAATACAAATACATATGTCAAATAGTTTTTTTGACAAAACATTCTAAATAATTAGACATACAGATAAAATATATCCATTTTTTAGAACGACTTCAAAGATTTCATTGTTTTTTAAGTAAAACAAAATAAATGTGATTTATAATTATTGTTTTTGGGAAAAATGTGCATGTAAAAAAATTATTTCAAGGAATAATGAATGGTTATTATGTATCGCAGATTTACCGGTATAAAGTGTACAACACTAACTGTCAGTTATAACGGCGTTAGGATTGGTCAAGAAAATAGTAATCCGACTTTGAGAATATTGGTTTCAAGAGTACCAAAATAACGTCGCCGCAGGATTGCATTGGACAATATTGGACGTCAAAATGGGATTGAAATTACTTTCAAGAGTAAGGCCCCTGGTCTGATGATGGAATTGGAAGATGGTTGATGGAACTTTGGATTGCTTACTAGTGATTATCGAGTTAGTGTTTACTATATTTGTCTTATTAATGGGTTCTGTTGAAAAAAAACATGATATTAGTTTTTTTTACTATTCATTTATATTTTTATAACTTTAGGTTAGGTTCAATATTTAAGAGTAATAATAATAATACCTTACCTTACCTTACCTTTACATTACCTTAGTAATTATATGCTAAAAAGTTAAAATTATACATATAAATACTATTATAGTCACATACGTGTAATTATAAAAATGAATGTATTTTATGGAACTACTGACAACAATATCTAAACACGGGATATAAAATTGTAAAAAATATGTATAGATATAAATAAAAAAAATCTATACTATAATAGTTCAGTAAATAGCTTGTCATCGGATAAAACAGCCAGCCCGCTTATACTTGCTATAAGATTTTTTAATGAAAACAGTTAAATGCTAGGTTATCAGTGACCTGCTTTTCAATGTCGCTTCCGTCGCTGTCGCAGTTTTTATGCGTTTCAGTCCTTTGTTTTCTTTCATTATTCACACGGTAACTCACGAGAAACATAATTATATTATAAAGTGGAAAAACATTTTTTATAATACTGTGGTGACATTTGTGGTTCATCTCAAGCATTCATGCTGTCATCTAAAATGAAGTTAATTAGTGTATGCTGTTTTTGCATTTTTTCTCTTTAAAATCAATTTTCCTAGACTTTGATATTTGTTAGAAGTTAATAAGTGGTTATTATTGTAAGCTATAAGAGTGTATTTATCACCTATAATTATATTATATTTATGACACAAGAATACTTTGTTATGAATTTTTTTTTTCTTTTATCAGTGATTTATTCCTTTAGTTTAGTTTTTCAGTTTTTATGCTGTATCCTGCATTTAGCAGGACAGGCAGAGGGAACCACTACGTTCTAAACACTAGTTTAGACGCTCTGTTCCCTACTTTCTGCCGAATTTTTTAAGGTATATACGGCCGCGCTTTTTGCCTTGGTTCTAGTACCATACCACTAATATTTTATCCATTCCCCCGGTGGGAATCAAAGCCACAACCTCAGCAATACAGTTACACGCTTGCGCCCCTGCTTAGTTTTTTCTTAATGCTTAACCATAGACATAAAAAATATGATAAAACTTATATTTATTAATAACTAAGTAATTTCAACTTTCCTATTCATTTGAATTTGAATCGCGAGTTGACGAACTCTGAATGAGCGTTACGTTATGGAAATAGTTCGAACGCGACGTACGCTCGTGTGCAAAGTGCATTTCGTAATTATTCATTGTAATAGGTACCTGCCTGTATGCACCTTATGCGCATCTAGGTATTCTGTCATCTGTTTTGCTTTTAGATGAAGTGAATTTTGAACTTTCCTTCTGATTGAGTGTCACATGATATAAAAAAAAAATAAAAATCAAATCAGCTGTATCAGCTCACAGCGGGGTAGGCAGAGGGAATCTAGTGTTAAGACACTCCGTTCCCCACTTTCTGCCGAATTGGAGGCATTGCGTGTTGAGTGGCAGAACTTAACGTCGCGCTTTGCCTCGACACCAGAGCGAAGAAATGGAAATAAAAATTTAAGTAAATATTTCATCTCCTCGAGTGGGGATCGAACCCACAACCAGTCGATTTTACAGCCACACTGTGCCCCTGCGCCACAAATGGCCTCATAATAGTATATTTATATAATATATTTGTAATAAGTATATTGAAATTTTCATTGTAAGTTCCTATTTTAAAGTTTTATTGTATTCTTCATTACAAATATTTCGTTATTTACCAAAGGCCTCTTAGATTATTCGAAGCATTAAGAGCGCCCTTTTTTTATGTTTCTATATTTTTTCATTTATATGGTTTTTGTGTTTGGAGAAGACTATTCTATATAATTTATTTATTTATGCACCTTTTTATATCGGTGGTCGTTATCAAAAATGTACAAACGAAATCTAAATATTATAAATAATAAGACCCATTTCACTAGAATTTGAAAAGTTGCGGCACCTTTGATGATGGCAAATAAAATTGATTTACATAGAGAAATATCTTTTACGTGCGGTCCATAAACAAAATTGCCTTTTAAAGAACGGCTTCCGTTTAAAAAACCGATGACAATGGGCTTCGCTCTCTTATTTTTTTGGTGTATTTATAGGTTTTAAACCAGTTAGAGATTCTGTATACCTTTTCAATATATTATCTACCTGTCGAACGTACGTGCTTCTCGGAATAGACCAAGCCAGGTAGTCTAGTAACGCTTGAAAGTATTCGACTCTTCATTCAATGGTAATGTTAACTTGTTTTTTTATACATATCATTTTTATGAGAAAAATATTTAAAGCGTATACTATTTTATTAAAATATTCTTAGATCAACTTTAAGGTAAAACCTTAAAAAATATGATTTACATCAGTTCATATCACAACTTCGCCCACAACTTCCTCTAAATGGTGAACATGAGGCAAAATTAAGAGATGACTCGTGTAGATTGTCCGCCTAGCTTCTAAATCAAACGTCTATACTTGGTCAACTCGGTAAGCTATCATGTTTCTTAAATTTTATATGGCAATAAAGTAATAAAGTATAGGTTATGATTTCACAAATTTGAACCTAGTAACTTCATCATCTATCTATCTATATATATAAAAGGACTTGTGCTGACTGACTGAGGTAAGACGCACGCAGAGCCGTAACCGCTGATGGTAGAAACGTGAAACTTGGGCAGATGTTTATTTTCATATTCTGGACATCCACTAAGAAGGGAATTTCAAAAATTTTAACCATAAAGGGATGAAATAGGGGTTGAAAGTTTGTATGGAAAACATTTTTAACCTGCACCGATTTTTATAAAATTTGAAATTTATACTCTTAAAAATATTTAATTGAACACGTGTTTCATGGTTTTTAAGAATTCGCCCCCTAAGGGTTCAAATAAGGGGTTGAAAGTTTATATGGAAAAATCTTTAAATTGCCACCGATTTTTATAAAAAATTAAATTCAGACTGTTAAAAATATTTTATTGAACACGTGTTTCGTGGTTTTCTTAGAATTCACTCCTAATAAGCGGGCGAAGCCGCGCGCGCCCTCTAGTAATAATATATATTTTTTCTCCTTTGGCAAGTCAACCTTTAAATTATGGCTGAGCTAATGGCAGCCTAAAGGCAACTATTGTTTACACAAGCTTTTGTTCTATATTTTCATTGTTCGATACAATTATATGTTAGTGGATGTAAGGGATATTTTATTTTGTATTTCAGTTAATAAGTTTAAAAAATTATAGACAGTGTAGGTAAAATTATTTCTAATATTAAAAATAGACATTAATAATAAATTAAATAAGACCCACTCAATACAAAAGACTCCATTTTATATGGAGTTGTTGAGATTGCTTTTAAATTTTAGCAACTTCTACTTTTTATCTTCTGCAAAATTATTTGAATGAGTTGTATTGGAAATAAATCTTTATATTTGGCGTATGAAGTCAAGTGTGCATTATTTAATATCTTTTTTAGCTTCACTCTGTATCCCGTACACAACAGGATGGAAAGCAGGGGGAACTGTTAAAACAGTCCGTTCCTCTTTTTCCGTCAAAATCTTTAGGCATTGCGTTGAGTGGCGTAAATCAACTTTGCGCTTTTTCCTCGACATCAGAGAAGAAATGAAAATATTAACTATTCCATTCAATTTCAAGTTATAACGCTATCGTAATAGTGACGAACACTTTTCTGCATAATATTCTATGTTATATGTATAAAATTTATTTAACATTATTTTCCAATACCTTACGCATCTCTCTTTTATAAAAGATACGCAAAGAGAACCAAGAGCTAAAACACTCCGTTTTCCACTTTCCTATATTTATCATCTACCTGTTTTCGTACATTTAAAATCAATTTTAATTTATGTACTTCATTACAATAAACATCTTTGCTCGCTGCTAACAAGCTTCACGGTAACAAGATACAAGCAAAATAAAGTGTATTTGCATGTATTTTATTCATAAATCTAAAAAAAAAACCGATTATTTAACGTGTATTTGTTTTTTCGTTTCCGTGGTTCTTTAACGTATTTTATTTTACATTTAAGTTGTAACGTTTATCGCTGTGACGAATTATTACGACAATATGGATGAGTAATGAAAAGGCTAATGTTTTTATTTGTTTTTCTTTTGAGGCCGGTCGTGGCGCAGCGGCACGAGGTGTGACTGCAACAAAGCAGTAAGCAAAACCGACTGGTTGTGGGTTCGATCCCCACTCGAGGAGATGAAATATTTATTTAAATTTATATTTCCATTTCTTCGCTCTGGTGTCGAGGTTAAGCGCGGCGTTGAGTTCTGCCACTCAACACGCAATGCCTCCAGAATTCGGCAGAAAGTGGGGAACGGAGTGTCTTAACACTAGGTTCCCTCTGCCTACCCTGCTGTGTGCGGAATACAGCGTGAAGCTGATTTATTTATTTATTTATTTTTTTCTTTTACTAAATACTTTTGACGCTTAAAAATGTCTTAGTAATAAAAAAAACTTTATAATTGAGCAAAACAATTTTTGAAGTATCGATAATATGTATCGTAGATTTTGAACTCAAATGTGTTCATTTACTCAAATTCGTCATATTTTAAACTCATTTAACTATGTGAATAAAATGTATAATTGTATCTTTTTTATATACATACATATGTATTAGGAAATTAATAATTCTAAAATCTTTCAAAACATATTACAAAATTAGTCAATTTTAGTTTGTTTAAAGAAAAAAAAACATAGACTTTGAATTCCATAATATTCATGGAATTCAAAGTCCATGTTTTTAAGTTTTTAATTGACAGAGAATAATGACAAGTGATGTCATAAAGTGACAATATCCAAATACAGGGTGTATTGGTTTCCTTATCAATAATCATAGAAAAATAGTCTACGCTTAAAAATTAAATTAACATCATTTCTATTGTATAAATAAATATAAATCTATATAGATGCTCTTACAAGACTAAACTGCATTACACGCTTATTAATTTACTTCACTCGGATATTGAAAACACAACCTCCGTCGTAGTAATGAGCTTAGTTAGAACTTAGCATTGAAATAAAAGAGTTATATATTATTAATGTTATATAAGTTCATACTTACATATGTATGTTTGTATATTTCTGTAAATAAATAAAATTGTAGGTATATCTAAATAATTTTAAGTGGGTGCAGTTGATGGTAGCGCATTAAATTTTGCTTAACCCGTAAAATTAAGGTAAATGAATATTAAAAAAATATATAATTATATTAGGATGGCTATGCCATTTTTTAGTTTTGGAATCGAGCTATCTTTAAACGTACAGAGCTTCACGATGTATCCCGCACACAGCAGGGTAGGCAGAGGAAACCTAGTGTTAAAAGTACACAATTTCTTAAATATAAGAACAAGAATACAAAAGGAGAGCTCTAACACTAGATACTCTATGCGTAACCCGCAACAGAGCAGTAAGTAAAAATAAATATTTTTATTTATCAAAATAGTTAAAACGAAGCGTGTGCCTAACATTACCAAGTATGAACGTAGTATGGCGTCGAGCTGGCTGTAGGGTGGGTCCTGGCTTCAAGGCCACACGATCGATATCCTCGCGTAGGCTGCAGCCTGTGCGACTTCCGGGAGATAAATGATATACTTCCTCCTGTAATGGCTTGTTTTGTTTGTTATTTGTTACATAATATGATGATGTTTTAATACAAATTGTCGTCCATTGTTTTGGACTGTTTATGTTTGTTCTATTAAAATTCTTACTTTAAAAAATATTTACTGTATGCCGCACACAGCAGTATAGGCAGAAGGAACCTAGTGTTAAGCCATTCTGTACCCCACTTTTTTTATTTTTTACATTATTTTATTTGTTGAAATTACACCATATTTATGAAAGTTTAATAAAGACATTTTCCTTAGCGTTACAGTTCCATTCCAACTTAATTTCTTCTAGCTAAAGCATAGCTATGAAATAGTAATCATAATAGACAAACTTAAATAGTTACTTTTACTTTTGTAACTCTACTTATTTTACACATAAGGAGTTGCACGAGTCAAACACAGTAAGAACTAATCTACATAAATTAGAATTATAATTAACTGTTGGTAAAAGTATTTACCAAGCTAATAGTACGTAAATAGACACACTCATAAACATATATTAATATTTAACTGATATTTAAATTGGTACATTTTTTTAACTTCGTGCCATGTAATGTTGCGTTTTATCCTTTTATCAGAGTGAAGAAGTCAAAATATTAAACAAATTATTCCCTTAAGTGGGAATAGAATCCGCATTCGTCGCGCTTACACTCTGTACCATTGCGCAACGACTGCGTCAATTGATTAATCAGTATATTTTTTCTTGTTTATACAAATTTTCTACTTTGAGTATACTATATCTTAGGTTAGTTACGTTTACATATGTTTAAAAATAACATTTTGCTAGCGTTAAAAAGAAACAGTGTATTTTATAGAATTTACGACCCACCGTTACAGTAGTTAGTGTACCCGTATACGGGACATCTTTGCCAATTATCACTTCCTCGCCAACTTACTAACATATCGCCGCGCCTTATCTGGTGAGTTATTTCACCTTTATTTACCATGAAATTAAATTATTTTCGTTTGCTACGCTTTATTTAATTTTTAACCTAAGAAGTAGCTTTTAAAGACTAAATTTGTATTGTATTCTCGTATCAGTAACTTAAATACCCTGAAAATCTATATTTATAAATTAAAATAAATAAGTTATTTTAGTTTTAATAACATACCTATTTAAAGTTATGTAATGAAAAAGTTATGTATGGAAGCATCTATAATAATCTGTATAAATTCTACAATCCGTTTGAAGTCTAGATTTTTTTAAATCTCTCTCTTTACCTTGAGAAGTAACTAGACAGAACGGAGAGCCAAAAGCTGCGGTCTCTGCATACACTTTGATCTCAACTTTTTCATACATATCTTCTACTCTGCTTCGTGCTCCTCTGTTTTTTACGCGCCATTTCTCCACTATCACCGTTACTGTGTTCAAGGTCAATCGAGGTCTATACCTATACCTGACTCTAGATAACAATTTACCTTACTTACCTAGATCTTATAAATTAAAGGTGTTCAATATATTTTTATAATAATGTATAATGTAATAAAGTAAGCACATTATCAGCTCGTCTGTACCGCATGGCGGCGTGCCGGGTGCATGCAACATTCTTAGACCGGCCGCGGCACGCGACACTACACCTTTGCCAATTAATTTATCTATACGTGTTTTATGTGAATACTTGTTATGTTAAGTTGTGTTGCAGGGGCACAAACGCGACAGGTTGTGGGTTCTATGCCCACTCCGGGGAATGAAATATTTAATATTTTCAATTGTTTGCTCTGGTGTCGAGACAAAGCGCGGCGTTGAGTTCTGTCACTCAACACACAATGCTTCCAAAATTCGGCGGAAAGTGGAGAAAGGAAGTGTCTTAATTAGATACAGCGTGAAGCTAAAACTATATGTTGTTGGCTACTGGGGTAGCTGTAAATTGAAGTTAACTCAGTAAACTAATACTAATGAAATATTTTATAAATGAACATATTAAAATCACTTCGTAAGTATATTATATTATTCTATCAATACTTTTTTCTTATCTTTGACGTACACGTAATAGTTTTGTATGTGTTAGTCTATTCTTGTTTTTATCACTTATTGAACGACCTTTGCTTCGATAAGATTCGCCAACGACGGGAAATCACAAATTTGTTAGTGAAGTACAATGCCTTCAAGATAATTAATTTAATTATACATTATTGATAAAAAAAAATTCGCGACTGATTATGAATGTGCCCGACGGACAATATTTATATTGCTATTGTGTTTTTAATATCATCTTTAAAGTCAGTTCTTTACTGTAGGTATATGTATATATAGGTATATTTCATAGGCTCTTATCCAGTTTCAAATTTTGCCTATATAGCTGTAAAATTTTAAAATAAATCTGAAATTTCATCGCCATAATAATAAGTGTTAATATTAAAATGCAACATATTTAAAATAATTGTTATACATTATTGATCTGACAAAAAACTACCTTATCCGTGTAAGCTTGGATCATGCGAAAATCATCGTCTTCTTTGTTGGTTTCTTTCTAACGTTCGTAGTGATAAGATCTCATCATAAATAAACATTACACGCCATGGAAGTATGTACAGTAGCTTCGTAACTCGCTAAGCACAATGGTTATTGGTTCATAGCCCTTCCAGAGAAATATTGCTATTTATGGTATTGGTGAATCGCAGACATTATTGGACGCGTCCTTATTAGAGCGGATAATTTCTAAATGAGTGTGAAAAATGGGGTGATATATCGATTGATTCACTCTACCGATATAATAAGTTCCGGGATGTTATTACTTCAAAAGGTATTACGTCTTTAAGATAATTCATATTATACACGATTATTAGATTTTAATAGAATCGAATGTGAGATCTATCGAAGCAGTCAAGTGATTTCGTGATTTCAAATTATGTCTCATTATTTCATACTTTCTATACATACGAGTATACCCACCGCCAGCAACAAAGCGTCCAATTTAAGCAATAATGTAAAAGTAAATCATTAACGTATAGAGCAAGCGCTTTCTAAACGACAACCAAAAGGCGCGCAACCCGCGAGCACGGCGCAATACTCATAAAAATGTCACTGTTATCATTCCGATCATAAGTCATTATAATTTGGCTGCGCGTGGCTCATCAATTTATATAAAAATCTCATTATTGTGGTGTTGTGTACCGCGTTGTTATATAACGATCTCGGATCCGGTTCAGTGGTTGAAGATTGACCGGACGATGTGAATTTGAAATATTAAATATAAATAAATTTAATAATACATAGGGTTTTTTTCTATTAAAATTATCAAATGTATTTTTTTTACATTATAATGTTAGTAAGAGTGACGAGTCACTTAATGAGTTATTGTTTTGACTGCCGTGATGAAATAGAAGTAAGAAAGAATAGAAAAACCTTTTTGTTATTCTGTGGGTTCACCGTGCTGGTCTCATCGCGTTGCATGGTGAGGAGTTCAGAGCAGTTCCTGGGACTTGTGTGAGTCACAAGTCCTTCTCTCTATATAACCAAATTATCATATAACATCTATAAGGGTATAGGTATATATAGGGTACTAGGTATAGCTGTATGTTATTAGACATTTCCAGTTAGACTCGTGCCAACGAAGCGAAGACGTCAGAGAATTTTAATTATTAATTAATTCATTAATAAGCTTATTTTAATTTTTAATTCTATATGAGATCATAACCACAAAACATGAATTTTAAATTTACCTTGTACATTTGTACTTCCGTGTCGCTAGTGGTTGATGTGAGTGACTTTTGCTCCGTGATTAATAATAATATAATAATATTAAAAATTCGGGATTTTATAGAAGGGCAATTCAAAAAGCAGCAATTCTAGCTCTAAAGCCTGTGTTATTAAATCTATTATTTAATAAGATAAAATAAATCTATTTTTAATCCCAAGAAAAAAAGAAAATTATTACTCGCTAACAAAGGAACTCTAAATACCGAACCGATCTTAATGGTCACTTTTCTTGTTCCATCGCTCCAAGACCCAAGTCTATAATTTGGTCCGACAAATGATATTTTCATTGTGAATTATCGATGTTATTGCGCTCAGTACAATAAATGAAATAATATCATTAATCTGTTCTCCGTTATTAAAATAACATTTTCTAATAATGTTGTTGTACACTTATCTTAACTAGCGGGGATGTGTCGTGCCGCCTCCGGGTTCTCGTAACGTTAAAAGGCAACCTGTTCTAATAGATGATTTGAGGAAATTGTCAGTTGCGTAACTAAACGCATACAGATTACAACCGCGTTCGCTCGCCACGTACATTATGTTTATCTTTATCTTTAATATTTCTTAAACGTGAACGTGTTCATTGAAAATGTGGGAATGCCAAAGTAATGTCATATTATGTAAAACATCAATTTGAGGTTTGATAACTGAATAGTGATCTGTTGTATAATTACAACTATTATGTCACATACAGTTAACTTTATTATTGTAACTATAAGTATAGTATATTTTCATTTCTTCGCTCTGGTGTCGAGGCAAAGCGCGGCGTTGAGGTCCGCCACTCAACACGCAATGCCTCCAGAACTTGACTGAAAGTGGGGAACGGAGTGTCTTAACACTAGGTTCCCTCTGCCTACCCTGCTGTGTGCGAGATACAGCGTGAAGCTGACTTTATAAGTATAGTCATCGTGGCGCATTGGGACAGTGTCTAGCTGTAAATGACTGGTTGTGGGCTGTGGGTACGATAGACAATCCGTTGAAACTTTACGAACCCGTTCAGGAATTCCGTTTAAAACGATTATTCTCATTTTTACGGTCTGGTAAGGCTAAACTCAGCATTATCTAGACTTCGAGCCTCAAATGGAGAACAGTGCATCTTGAAGAGATTTTCTTTGTCAAGTCCAATATAAGGCAAAACTGTAAAGCTGACATAAGATAACTGAGTAACAAATTAATATGAATTTGAACTTTAAAAATATTAGAACACGTTTTTCTGATTAATCTAAATGTATTCTATAAAGTAAATCAATAAAACTATCGTCCGAATAAATCTACATAACGAACACCTCTTACATTAGTGAGTACCTAATCGGTAATTCATAATTATGCATGCAAAATTTAAGAAATTTCTAACGATATTTAAAATATGTACTTTCACGTATTTTTTAAAATTTGCAAGTTTATCAAATTACTATTCTTTTATTGATAATTTAACATTTATTTATGAATAACTTTCCCACATAGGACTTCGAAAACAATAATTTGCAAGATTAACAATATTCAAGAGCGTTTAGAAACAGTCTAGAGTTTTCTAACATATTTATTTATATTCCGTTATCTCGTAGAGATTTGGATTGATTTTGTCTTATCGCTTACGTCATGGATATTGCCGATAAGGCGACGGCAGCTTCTGAATCATGTGAATTTTATCAAAGAAATACTATTTTTATTCAGAATGGTAGGTTATGAAGATTTTAAGGTTGCGCCTCTCATATGAAATATTTTCAGCTTTGTCGCCCATATACAAGAGTAGGAAGAGATAACCTATTGTTGAGACATTATTCTCTTCCCCTTTTTTGGATTCGAGACATTGTGTGTTGAGCGGCGAAACTTAACGCTACACTTTCTTTTATAAAACCGGCGAAATTAAAATAATTCTACCGCGTTGATAGTTAACAGGCGTTGACAGAGATCGACGCGCAATTGATAAAATATACAGTCGTTTATTTTCTTATATTTTTATTATCTAGACATTATGATCGCTAGAAACCTAACATCTTTATTTGAAAACCTAGGAAAGAGTCTTTAAATATATGTATGTGATGCTTGATGTCGTAAGTTAGGCAACATACTTTAAAAGTAATACAGCTGAATATGGTGGCTTAGCTAAAAATAAAGAATTGTATATAAATTAGAAATTTGAAAAGAGTTTTTAATAGGATATTAAATTTGATTAATAGCATGACAAGTGAATCGTGTAGATAATAAAATGCAAGGACAAAGTTCGCACACATCACGTCACTTAATATATGACATATAATTGTGCAATATACTTTTATTATAAAATTATATTTACATAAAAAAAAATCTGTATTAGTACGCATCTTATTTGTACTTGGACACCCACAATATTATATATTAAATAATAATTTTCTATCATTATTTATTATTCAGTATAACTTAATGATATAATATATACACAATTTTATTCCACAACTAGCGACCCGCTCGCGGCTTCGCCCGCTTTAACTACTGAATTATTCATATAATGTACCTATGTTTGCAAAGCACTTAAGATTACTAATGTGAAAATTATTGAAACCTTAATGCAACCCACATTTTCGTAGCTCCAATAAGGATGTTCCAATTGTTTAAAAAAACACACACTTGAACAAATGACACAAACAACAGAAAACTTAAACGAAAGAAATTATAAACAACAGACTACCTACTATTCTCTTACCCAAAAATACTTAAACGAAAGATGTAACCAACAATGCTGCGACGAAATACATTATAATTATTGGATAACTCCAAAATACGTGCAATGGCTTCTAAATTTACTTTGCTATAGAGCCAGGCGCAGAATTGAAGCATTCTCTCGTCCATCTCCGTAGTAGCTCCGAACGACATTTGGGCGTTGGTTCCATGGCCGTGGTCTCAAGCGATAACCTGCTCTAGAGCAGACGCATAGAGAGAGGCGTGCGGGACGGGATTGGAAAGATTATCAAATGCCATCTAGGCGGTCAACTCAGTCAGGTGAGACCCTCGGTTTCCTGAGGGAGGTCCAGCTTAAACGACCAAGGATCAATGCAAGGCTCATGAGTCGCATTTGGAGGAGGATAGAAAGTCCCTCGGAAGTCATCTGACGTCTGACCTCGGGCGGCCGGATATGCCACGGAGTGCTGCTCCTTAGGTGCAGGTGACCCGATACATTGGCGCAGCGGAATGTGTTGGACGCGAGACGACCAATGCGTACCTCCAGGCTTTCTATTTTTAGGTTGCGGTGATGCGAGGTGTTTCTCACGTAGTATGGCGCCTGCGTCACTCGACGGAGGATGAGACCAGAGTAGTATACCCGCTCGCCAAACTGTTCGCTTCATGGGTGGATGTGCACCTGGAGAAGTGAGAGGAATAACTTCTCGGACAGCTTGGAGACCGCGCAAAGGAGTGTTATAGATCGGTACCCCTCAGGCTGCTATGGGCTCTTCCCAGCCTTGGGCAACATGATGAGCAGGCCCTCTTTCCATGCCCGGGGGAAGCTAGGCGGGTGCGGCAGATCCATTTTTATAAGCAAAATGTCGAGGGCGCGGGGGGAAGCGTGGAAGTCGGCGAGCCGTTACACAGCAAGAATTTTTTAGTATCGTAATTTTAAATCTGTGCTACTAATCAACATTTTGATCTACATTAAATGGCCAAGATAACTAATATACTTATTTATACACTGAGAGTAAAGGATAACATGAGTCGATATAGCTTTTCTCTAAAACTATTTGTAATTTCGAAATATTGTAAAAAGCAAAATTTATCTTTGTTTAACGTAGAAAATTAATAACTTATTTAAAAGGGTAAGAATTAATATCATTATTGACACACATCACATACAAATATATTTAAATTACTATCTAATTTCCGTCTCATATACGCTTTCATTACTAAGATTTAAACGATTTTTATTTGCATTTCTTGTTCTACGACCTATATTTGAACGACTTTGTCGTGGTATAATTAAATTAAAAACATTTCCTATGTTTAAAAGGTAAAGAAAATAATAAAAGAACAGAAGAAGAGTAAACAAAATAAACAACAGGATACTTAAACGCAAGAAATGATAACCAAAAGCCTACCTACTCTTCTCTTAAACTAAAATACTTATACGGAAGAAATTATGAACAAAAGACTACTATTATTTATTATTATTATTATGTTTGTAAGTTGTTTTTGCATCTTTTAAATGTGCAATAAAGAATATTTATTATTATTATTACTATTCTATTAATCAAAATAGACGAAACTAAATATATTAAACTCCAATTATCCAATACGTACAATCGCATCTACATCTACTTTTCTACAGTACCACGACCGGCCTCTAAAGTTAGATATAAATATTAATACGTTTATTACATATTAATCAGTAAATCCAGACCAAAAACCACGATCACTACCAAATACTGCGATCCATTAAATTAAAATATAAAATTGGCGGTATGCGGTATAACGTCAGCCTAAGCAAAACGCGAGTCGCTTCCTGAATCCATCAATCCAATCATTCGAATGATCGGGTCATATGAACCGGTTCATTATTACAACTGATCGAGATCGATATCGATTATGGAGATTGAATGTCCGACATAATGCTAGTGTGATCGATCTGAATAGTAATTATTTCTATTTCACCGCTCTTCTTAGATTAAATGCGGCGTTTAGTTGCACCACTCAACACGCAATGTCTCAAATTCACAACAGAATGTAGAGACAATAAGTTATCTCTGTTATACATACAGATTAATATATAACAGACTAGCGGACCCGGACGCGGCTTCGCCCGCTTGAACTATACGAATGCTTATTAGATATATTTATGAAATTGTTTTTGAAAATATCTAATTTGAATGAAAAAAATTATAAGTAAACGTAATCATATTAAAATATTTATAAAAAAAATTAAACAAAACCAGCTACATTATTAATATCATCAAACTAAAATAAATATTTAAAAGAATTAAAATTAAATGTGTTGTGCTACGTTTTTGCAAGTGCATGTGGTTATTTACTTAATACTTAAATACAATAAAAAATATTATATTTTTTGTCTCTGTCTGTCTTTCTATTTCCCCGAGCTAATGTCCAGAATAACTGAACTGATTTTTATTGGACTTTCAGTGATCGATTTTACTGATTTACCCGGGAAAAATCTTTTTACACGTTTTCCTTGCGCGCGTACATAGATACTATATGAAATACCTAACTAAAGTCCTTTCTACATTAAATATGATAAGTTTTGCGAGCAATATCAAATAAAATCCCAAAAACTAAAACCATATTTTATTAAGTGTATAACAACGCAATAGATAACCATCCAAGATGAAATAACCAACAATTCTTTCCTTAAATAATAAGTACTTAAATAATATTATGCCGCTGCCGCACAGGGCCGCAACTAACACCACACTAAGAAATTTATGAAAATCTAACTAAACTACTACTCGAATAAGCGAACAACCAAAGAAAAGTATAAATTAATTATAATTACATAAAAATTAATAGTAGTTCGAAAATGTATGAAAATTTACAAAACTGTCAAAGTCATCTGCCCGTTCGCGTCGGTCATACTATGCCGCTCGTAGGCTAGGTCATTTCGAATCAGTGACATCTCCTTAATTATTTATTAGAATGTTATACAGTAAACTATAATTTCAATCCAGATGAAATGTTAAAAGTGACTATTATATTCATTTTCATAAGGATCAATATCAAATTATTGAAAATACATACAACAAAAACCCGATAAATATAAAGTAAATTAATTAAAATGATTATTTTTGCCTAACCTTCAGAGATAAACATGGTATATGTATAGCGGACTTTTTTAAACATTAAAGAACAATATTTTTGTAAAACATTGTTTTTATGTATCTCATAAGGTTGAGTCGGCGCCCGCTATGTATGCGTTAAGCTCATTTTGGGTGACGTTTTCTTATAACAAACAAAGTTTGCAAACCGTTGCTTAGCAACGGTCGGTTGTTATTAACATGGCGGAATAAATTGCCTGTCAAACTAAAAAGTATTTTAATATATTAGTATATATCGACAATATTACAAATATGAGAAAAAAAAGTAACCTATGTTCATCCGAAGACCCTTAAGTATCTCTTTATGAGTATTTTATCACAATTGAATTAGCGGTTTGGCCCTGATTGCGTAACAGACAGACAGACAGACAGACAGACAGACAGACAGACAGAGTTACTTTCGAATTTATAATATAGGTATGGATTATATATATTTAACTCCCACGTGGTCATTTGACGAACAAGGCAGGCCTTGTTTTAGACCTTTTCAGACCATTTTTGTTATTTAAATTCTAGATGCGTGGGTACTAAAATTAGTTATTTAATAGTACGCTAAAATTAAACATAATCAATTCAGTTTTCACCAGTTTAACTTGGCATTTAATATGAAATTAGTACGAAGTTTCTAGACGAGTATTAAAATTACAAATATGATATGGTAGGTAATAACAGAAATTACTCCTATCATTGGATATTAAAGCGCTCGCCTGTTTTTATTTGATACATAAAAAACATATGTGTATGAATAATTTGTAATATTATATTGTATAGAGTTATAGATAACGATACGTCGCAAATGCAATAATATATTATAGGTACTTTATTTGAGGCCAGTCGTGGCGCAGCGGCACAAAGTGTGACCGTAAAATCGGCTGGTTGTGGGTTCGATCCCCACTCGAGGAAATGAAATCTTTATTTACATTTATATTTTCATTTCTTCGCTCTGGTGTCGAGGCAAAGCGCGGCGTTGTGTTCCGCCACTCAACACGCAATGCCTCTAGACCTTGGGGGTAAAAGGAGAACGGAGTGTCTTAACACTAGGTTCCCTCTGCCTACCCTGCTGTGTGCGGGATACAGCGTGAAGCTGATAAAACAATGCTATATTTTACCACACCTAATAGATGTTCCAGCGAAACATACATATCACTCCGATTGTTATTTGACCCACAGTCGTGCCCCAACTTTGCCAGAACATTGTGTTTCGAAGATATTAAGTATCAATATTATTAAGAAAATAGTATTCGATAGGAAAATGTATCGGAGGACTTCTCTAAAAAATTAATTTTTGATTGACACCTGATTCTTGAGACCAGCTGTTTTGACATTACTCGCTCCCGCACAGTCCCACTGACGTCGTTGCTCGTGATTCAGAGCATTACAATAGCTTCCTTTCTAACCGGGGCGTAGGCCCGCGGCCTTGCAGGGCTGCGAGGTAGGCGGACACTTTGATATGTGATATGCGCAAGCGTCTATGTTTGTTTATGCATGATACTTACACGTTGAAAAGGTTTTGTTTTTATTAAGAAATATCCAAGTTGAAATTGTTAATGTTCATTGTTGGCTTAGTTAAGGTTGTATCACCTTAAACTGAACGTGTGTTCAATAAAAGTAAATATTGCTAAATAGTATGTAATTGTAGAGGCCAGTTGTGGCGCAGAGGCACGAAGTGTGACTGTAAAACCGACTGGTTTTGAGTTCGATCCCCTCTCGAGGAGATGAAATATATACTTAAATTTATAATTCCATTTCTTCGCTCTGGGGTCGAGGTTAAGCGCGGCGTTGAGTTCTGCCACTCAACACGCAATGCCTCCAGAATTCTGCAGAAAGTGGGGAACTGAGTGTCTTAACACTAAGTTCGCTCTGCCTACACTGCTGTGTGCGGGATACAGCGTGAAGCTGATTATTATTATTATTAGTATGTAACTGTGAGTTATTAAATGGAAAAAGGGAGACCTAGGCTGACCATGAACGTTCGTACTCCTAGCTTATCTATCTAAAGGATTCATGTATGAAACTAAACAAGAAAAAGTAGCAAGCAACATAAAGTGTAATATCTTAAATAGATCTGAACAAGCTGCGGTTTGCACGTCACGAGGCGCTCGTAGCCATCGCAGCACGAAGCGTTAACCAGCCGCGACCGCAAAAACGTGGTCTCGGGTGCGAAGAAATGCTGTAGATATTGTATTCTTCATAATTGACACTAAAATACGACCAATAGATAACCTGAATTCAGTTGAGTTAGTGAATAAGTTTTTACATAGTATAAGTAAGGATAAGTATACTTTTGGAACTTAATCTTTAAATCTTAATGCAATCTTCGCTGTGCTTTCTTCAGGCAACGATAAATTAATAAATACAAAATTAATAAAAAAAACAATCAAAACAAAAAAAAATTTTTTTTAGATAGACCACATCCAAGTGGACACAGGAATTGCCCAAAGATCAGTATGATATGTGGTCCACACATTCAAACTGAGTTGTTTTAAAAATGTATACTTTTAACTACTCCTACGACACGTTTACTGGACACGAAACGTGATACTGTTGATCTAGCTAACTCATATGAGATATTATCGTGCAAGTAAAATATTAGATTGTATCGTAAAGAGTTGGTAAATATTTCATTCAAAGAATAACAAAAATTCTCTATGTTTAGTTATTAAGTGTAATGCTACTAAATAATATCTCGTGAAGCAGCGTTGAGTTTCGCTAAATATCACACAGTGGCTTTGAAACAGCCTGTGAGTCGAAAATATTGTGGATTATTAAAATTTTTGTTTGCATTTCATTTGAAATATAATAAATATTTTTAAATATATGTAGATACAGCCTTGAAAGGATAACTATAAAGAATAAAACAGACATGTACTTGCCAGATTTTATGACTCCAATTTGACGTTAAGGTTTTGTGAAATTGGCTCAGGACTCGAATGCGGAAGGAAGGTCAGCCAACAAGGATATATTGGAAGTGCGCCAAACGTTACGACTGCAATTCCTAATGACCTGGCGTGACTGAAGAAATCAATAATACGGCTTACACGTAAAGAACGTTTCTATACATAATATGTTAGTAGTAGAAAACGTTAACAAAACCATAAAAAATATATCAGTGAAAGGTGTTAAAAGTATTAGCAATTTCTCTCTTTAAACTAAGTTTATCTTCGGTTGAATGAGTCAGCCGCTCAGTGGCCATTCATTATAATGTCAATGTCAAGCAAACACACCGAACGGTCGTTAACGGCTGTATCGGAGTGCGCGGGAAGTATGTTACGTAACAGGGGTTGTCACCGAGCCGATGCTGTAATTAACCTTGAGTTTACTTTAAAAATGTTTTTAGCGGAGCCTTTTAAATTGTTTAAACGTGTGTGTCATATCTTGCGATAAATCGTATATTGTAATGGAAAAATAGCGCCTTGAAATACACTGTTTTGTTTTAAATCGATATTATCGATCTTTGATGTGAAATGTGTAATGTTACAAACAATCAATTTATAAAAGTACAGTCGTGGCGCAGCGGCACGAGATGTGACTGTAAAACCGACTGGTTGTGGGTTCGATATTTACTTAAATTTATATTTCCATTTCTTCGCTCTGGTGTCGAGGGTAAGCGCGGCGTTATGTTCTGCCACTCAACACGCAATGCCTCCAGACTTCGGCAGGAAGTGGGGAACGGAGTGTCTTAACACTAGGTTCCCTCTGCCTACCCTGCTGTGTGCGGGATACAGAGCGGAGCTGATTTAATTTTAATTTATAAAAGTAACTAAACGACAAATAAGCACCCTCCTCAAGTGCAATGAACCGCAATATTTAAACTTGTATTAAATTTTTTGTCCAATTTTATACCAATAAATACCAAGTAAATGGAGGATTCATTTGCCATTTACCAATTACCGTGATTGGTCTTCCGTAAAATTTGAAGTTCAAATTTGGTATCAGTGTCGCTCAGGTTTGTACTGATGCCGTTACGTCACTGTTACAAGCGCCTGTCATCCACTGGCCGTCGCGTCGGATGGTGCCCGACTTGACTTCTCTTGCGTAACGTAGAAGAACTAAGTTTAATATTTAACAATATAATTAAGTAAATACGCTTGAAAAACGGATTTTTCAGTTAAACATTTTTTTTATATATGTACCCACATTATTATTATTATTTTAAGACATAAATTGATAGAGTTGAAGTTTTTTAATTGAACTATATATTAGAAGTTTTGTTTATAAAAGTATTTAATAAACAGATTTGAACTTATTAATATCTTACTTAGTCAAGTATGTTTGTGCTGCTCAATCGTAGCCTCTATTTTTATTTATTAAAATAAATAAGGCCATTCGTTGCGCAGGGGCACTAGCGTGTGATTGTAAATGCTATATGTTGTGGGTTCGATTCCTACTGGAGGAAATTAAATATTTAATATTTTCATTTTTCCGCCCTGTTATTGAAGCAAAGCGCGGCGTTGAGTTCCGCCACTCAACACGCATTGCCTTCAAAATTCGGTGGAAAATGGAGAGCGGAGTGTTTTTACACTAGGCTACCTCTGCTTACTCTACACGCGGGATACAGCTTTAAGCTGAAAATGAATAGATAAATAAGAATATTTAAGACTATTCATACATACCCAGTCATCATTATTTAGAAGCGTATATTAAAACTTTTCTAGAGTAAGCTATCAAAGCTTTTTGTCAACCTAATTATATAGTCATATAAATTGAGACGCACCCAGAAATCCACAGTTCGTCGGCTCCGTTACATATTCAAATTAATAGTGCTCTAAAGATACCTGTCAAAATAACTGTCTCGTGAAGACTTGAAAGACACCGAAGTACATTCTCAATAATTGCAATGTCTTGTCGATCCACATGAGCCACAATTAAAAAAATGAATTAATAAATCGGCTTCACGCTGTATCCCGCACACAGCAGGGTAGGCAGAGGGAACCTAGTGTTAAGACACTCCGTTCCCCACTTTCTGCCGAATTCTGGAGGCATTGCGTTTTGAGTGGTAGAGCTCAACGCCTCTCTTTGCCTCGACACCAGAGCGAAGAAATGAAAATATAAATTTAAGTAAATATTTCATCTCCTCGAGTGGGGATCGAACCAACAACCAGTCGGTTTTACAGTCACACTTTGTGCCCCTGCGCCATGACTTGCCTCGATTAACTTAGTTTTAAATCAACTTGAGTTACTTTCATAGAGCCATCTTACTGGTGTACCAGGCAATGGAGCGTCGCGCGTCGTCTTGTCTCCGAGATAAGCCTTCTGTCGGCTTACTATGCGTTAATGGAACTGAAACCGTTATGTTCGAGTGATTTTCTTGCGTATATTCGTTATTTAATAGCTTGTAACGATTTTTCGCTTTAGCTTCAGCTTCACGCTGTATCCTGCACACAGCAGGGTAGACGGAGGGAACCTAGTGTTTAGACACTCCGTTCCCCACTTTCTGTCGAATTCTGGAGGCAGAAATTATTAATTGACTTATTACGATGATTATTAATATTATTTTTATTCAGATTTTACATATGACGCTATTCACAGTGGTGAGACATAACTGTGTTTATTCCGCAAAATATTAGCACTCTTTTTAAGTGGGAAGTGTGTAAATTTGAACATGGATACCTTTGTTATTTGCTACTTTTCCTTAAATACATAATCGTGATGCGCTTAAGTTAACTTGTAACTTGAAATTGTTAACTAGGAAATGTTCAACATAACGAACTTCTAATTATTACGTTTATAATGTTATTATAATTGTAGAGGGTATGAGTATGAAAAATTCCTATTAACATTTTACAGGGATCAGGATTCTGACTTACCTTAGTTACTAAATAAAATATAATAAATTAAATAAGAACATTATTTATTCTATGCTATCGTGCCGCATGGAATAGTGCCTGACTGTAAACGTGTTGGTCGTAAGTTTTTTAATTACCACGCTCTCGCCAGACAGAAGTCGGCGTTAAGTTCCACCACCTAGGATACAATTTCTCAAAATGGCCAGAAAGCGGAGAATGGAATGTCTTACTACTAAATTCTCTCTGCCTCCTATATATGGGATAAAAAGTAAAGAATTCATAATATACCTATTAATATTTTTTTGTATCATTAACACCTTTTAAAAAAAAATTTACAATTTGTTTGTAAGATTTAAAATTTTTTTGGTAATAAAGCAAGTGATCGTAACGTCAGGGTCGGGTGGCGTTGTAATTACGAAATCCACCGGCGCGCCGTAACACCTCAATGTCAATGTCGCCAACCGTTTGTTTTGGTTTGGGCTAATGCTGTTCTTATTTTTGTAGAATTTTTTATTATTTCTTACTTATTGTGTAGAATATATTATTATTATGTTTCATGTGAATTTCTATTGCTCTAGTATTATATAGTTTCGTAGGATTTTTTTATTGTTTTACTTATTTTGTTTGATTGTGAAACTTGGAGTGTCTTGTTTAAAATGTTTGTGGATATTCATTTGTCTTGGCTTACTGTCTATTTTTAAATCAGTATAGCGTTCGCAGCTTCACTTGCGTGGACCACACGATTGTGGCTTATTTCTTGTTCTCTCGACGTCCACCGCCACTTCTTGTAAACTCTGCGCTCTTAGATAAAACTGCGCAGCAAATGACTTTGTTTCATACTATGCTCATTCTTATTAATTTTTCATTATTCATATTAAGATTTCGAGTATAATGTTTACATATTAATTAAATTACTATAATTTATCCGCTTAAAGGTTTATCCTTTAGGTAACCCGCAAATTGGTTACGCTCTCAAAGAACATTTTAATACTATTATGCTTTCTTTTTTTTTTGTTACGAAATATTTTTAATTATATCAATTTCATGTTTTTATTGATTAAATTTTTTTTCTGTTCCTTTTTTTAGTCAGATTACGTAAATACATAATTTTAAAGTGCCTTATTAAGGAAAAAAACTGGACTAAAAGCTATAAAAATGTTTGCAAATACATAATGGCTGTGGACCATAATATGGGGAATGGATGTTATTAATAATAACGGATAAAAATTACATATTTACTTTTAGCAATCATGTAAATTCTTTTTTTGTAGCTTCACACTGTATCTCGCTCATAGGAAGGTAGGCAGAGGAAACTTGGGGACCTAGTGTAGTGTAGACACTACATTCCTATTAAGACTTGGACACATTGTGTGGTGAGTGGCTGTATTCAACGCTGCGCTTTGCCTTGTTACCTGAGCGCTAAAAAAAATATTTTCTCGAGTTAGAATTGAACCCACAACCTATTAACAGTCGCACGCTTGTGTCCTTGCGCTTTGACTAAATATTGGAGCAAACTGTAAAACAGTACCTATGTGGTTTCCTCTGAGTTTTGATGTTGGAAAGGAACCTTAATTTGTTTTATTTTTTTGTAGCATAACTTTTAAAAATTGAAATATTAAAATGCTATCGAATATAATTTAACAAACGAAACTTTGTTACTATAAATAATTCATGATAGTGTAACAAAGGCACTCGCTCCCATGGGAACTTTCGCAAGGGCGTTCCGCGTCATGAGCTGGCACCCCGACCGCCATTATATCCGTACTAGAGCTAAGTAAAACTCAGTCGTAAACATTACTTCAATACATGCTCTGTAGGTACTCCCTGACCCTTGACTATCAAGGCTAGGAATTACGATCTAGCATCTCTTTCAATGCGGCGTTTAGTTCCGCCACTTAACACAATAAACCTGGATAAAATGACTGGAAAGTGGTAAGACTCCCAGTCTTTATATGAGGATTCCTCTGCCTATATATTCCTTGCTCTAACCGGGAAAAATCATGAAGCTGCTCGTTTATAAAGTTCTAATTATAATATATCGATAGTTCCGTGTATTTTTTTTCTTTAAAACTTAAGAATCATATTGACCTTAAGATTTATTATAACAAAAATGCTACAAATGCCTCCAAAATACAACACCTTCATTATATGAAAAAAAAAAACATTTTGAGCTGTTAAAAACTATTGTCAAAATAGTAATTAATGATTTTATTCCATTATTTTTTATTGCAACATGAGTTTTAAAGGAACTTAGGTCCGTATTTAGAAAACGGTCTTGAGATGCCATTTCAGTAATCTATTAATCTATTAACAGCATCTCAAGATCGATCTCATAGTTGATAGCGGCTTATCAACAGGAGCCTTAGTATATATAGCTAAAAATACACAAAACAATAAAATCTTATCTCTATTTTGTTCATTTCTTATGTATGTCGCACTTTTTTCTGGCAAATCGGAGTGTTACAATAAAAATTGAAATGTGCTAAAATTGAATTTACAACCCTCACGCTAACTGAATATTAGTAAAAAATGTACCGCACTGCGCCACAAAGCTATTTTATAATATGACAAATTATTAGGTAATACATTTATACCTAATAATTTGTACCTACCTACCTACCTTTAACCAGGCACTAGCACGCGAGCGTTAATTCAGTTGTACTAACAACTAATTAAACTGCATTTTTTTACCACTCATATGGATAATGTTACTTTGTTAATTAAACAGATTATATTGAGCTAATGTAAAAAGCAAGACAATATTGTTAATACGATTTCGGCCATTAACATCAATTGTGAGATAAAACAAAATGGGACCGTTCAAAGGGATTTCGTAAGTACCTATAAAGTATAATGCATTTTTAATTCCTTTCGCAGGTGATTAAAATAAAAAAATAAATTTATTTCAATATATCGCTTATGTTTTCAAAACATAACAGTTCGACATAATTATTTTTTAATATATATTTTGAAAATTGATATAAATACAGTTACGCGTTCCACATAAGTGTAATAAGTTCAGGTCAGTTCTGCAGTAGGTGCACGATAAACTTTCAAAAGCTACTTCGTTAAAAGGTATAACAAGAGCTTTTAATTAGGCGTATGTACATGAAAGTTAAATTTGACGCCATCGTGGAGCAATTGTGAAAGGTTTTTTTTGTATATTGGATTGTCGTGGGTCAGTCCTGTACTGAAGAAAGTTTGTTTTATATAGATTGTTATATGTATATATCGATTATTATAGTAGTCCTCAGTACTTTCCGGGGAACCAATATACCATTTTTTTGCATTCTACGCCGTGTAGTTCCCTCAGGCACTCAGTTTTTCTGGTCTGTTAGACAAGATATGTATTAAATTTTATAACCCAAATAAACAAAAATGAAATCAGTAATTGTAACTATATATAAGTGAATTAAAAGTTGACTTTCTTCTTTTACAAATACTTAAGCTATTAAAATATCAGCAGATGTAAATGAGTTCCGTTTTATTATTTTCATACATCTTTTGTGATATGTAGTGTCAAATTACTCTGTCATTCATATTCCTATTTAGTGCATCGTCAGTGGTAAGTGTTTCCTTTTATAGTTTGTAGGCAAAAAAAGAAAAAGGCTAGTTGTGGCGCAGGGGTAGAAGCGTGTGCCGCGTTGAGTTCCGATACTCAAAAGGCAATGCCTTCAGAATTCGTTGAAAAATGGGGAACGTCTACCCTGTTGTGAGCGTGATAAAGCCTGAAACCAAAAAAAAAACATTCAGAGTAACTTTTATTGTGATAGACACTTCCAATTTCTTATTTCCACTTTATCAAATGGCAGATTAGTTAATCTTTGAATGTATCTCCGCCGAATCAAATAATCTTTTTGTGAAAACAGTTTTTGTAGCTTATTAAAGTAATTATTGGTCGTAACTTTTTTTTTGTACCGATGAAGAATCTTCTTGCCGTTAGATAACAATTAGATAGAAAGCTTTTTGATGTGGACGTTGTAATGTTGATCTTGACTTCTGTCTAGGTCAGATTGATACACCTGTCAATTAATAGATTTCTATAAAGATTTAGAATTTTAAATTGTGTTACTTCAATAAAGTTGTTAAAATATGGCTATGGCATTCTTCCTCATTTTGTTTCGATTTTGGTCTTTGAATGTTAAGTGATAGTCTACTTGTACTTAGTACTAATTGCTCTTAAAACGACTCTTTGGAAAATTTTTTACGTAGAATTCGAAAATGTTCAAGCCGCACAGAGAACTCTGTATACGTAACAATTATAGTATGTTATAATATCAAAAATGTATATATCTATAAAAGATTTAAGGCATTAAATATGTTTTACTACATTTTTATACGTAGACACGCACTGCCCGACTAATCTCATTTCTTGTTCGATTCAGTTATGAGTGTATATTTAGAAAACCTGATATCTAGGCATACAGCAAATTTTAAATTACTTCAATTTTGTAAAAATATCTATGTATTGGAACAGGTTTTAAAATTGATTTCATCTCAAAAATATTAGCTTAATTGAAGTATGAAGAATTTTTTCTCTCGATTTATCTTAATTTTATCTTTTAGGATTTTTTGAATTCCGCAAAGAACAAAGGAATATCTTACTGCTTAAATTAATCTTGTTATACGATCAACGATTTGTAGAACGATGTGTAAAAATCAAAATTCTTCAATAAGTCTTCTTTAAGCAAATAGTTTTAACATATTCACTCCGTGTGTACTGAGAATTTATTTATCTCTCCATTTTTAACCGACTTCTGTAAAAGAAGGAGGTTATCAATTCGACTGTATGTTTCTTTTATATGCTTGTTACCTCACAACTTTTGACTGTAAATACATATGATAACTAGTTAATTTGGGAAATTATATATCTTAAAAGAAAATCTTATTTTTTTAAGTCCGTTTTGTTTTGTTAAAAATTATAATTATCTTCTTTATTACTTTTGGCGAGAAGCTGATTGACGTAAATTAACAACACATTTTCTCTAACTCATTCACGGACCCATAGTATTGATATTGTAAAATTTGAACACTCGACCACCGTGTTCAAAGAAACACGTGCCAAATACGCCAACTTGTGGTTTAAAGAAACAATCCATAATTAACGCGCAATAAAATAATCTGGAGTATCAAAATCTTGACCGGTAATTTTGAAATATTAAACTTTCTACACGCTTTGTTCTCGTCGGAAATCAAAGTTAACTCTAGTTGATTTATCTTATATCTTAATGATTGCAATTGAAGACATCCGACGAATGTATATTACTGTATTTTCACTTATTCGTTTGATTACGTTTTCCCTTTTTAAATCTTTGATGCTTTTCTTATTTGCTCTCGTTTCATTGTCGTGATTTGTTTCTAGCAATTTCATATTCTCCGGTTCGAGGCGGTGATTTGCATTGAAATTGATCATCATATGATTGAAGTGAGTTGCAATATCTAAATAAAATTATAAGCTTCACTTTTTTTATGTTCTATTGTTCACATTGTCCAAACAAAATGCGTTATGATAAATTATGGACTTAAAACACTTCGTTGTAATGGGCTAAATTGTTCAAAAGTATCCCTCGTTTGGTTATGGTTTTATAACTGAACTTTCTAGATCGTATTTGGCAATGCTTAGAGCAATAAAACCATGGGACCTTTAAGTTTATGTTTTAAAATAGAAGTCATTTATTATAAGCAGTACAAATTTTTCTCGAGTATTGAGTTCGTTTTCTACTGAAAAATGTAGTTGCATCTTGGTGAAACCTGGCACAGCTTTAGTCATAAAGCAGTGCCAGCAGTAAAATCGTGATGTTGAACACAGATGATATAAGTAAAAGCAGCTATGCTCCACATTACCAACGTATAACAATCCATATTAAAAATTGCTTTACCTCTTTTTCCGAATGGCGGGGTCGAAGTTATCCTATGTCCAATTCCTCGAGCCGGAATTGAACCCACAACCGTCGCGATTACAGTCGTACGCTTGAGCCTTTGTGCCACGACGGACTCGGGCTGTATAATATTTATAAAAAAATATAATGAATTATATTTATCTTGAATTATTTTTAGCACCGACTGTACAAGTTAAGCTAGGATATGATAATTTTTAGATGATGTTAACTCCATATTTTAATTAAATTGTATAATAACACAATGTTGTGAAGCTAATTTCGGGTGCGAAATGATTGTTGTTTCAAGATGACCAGTGGACACGTGACACGGCAGCTCGTACCCTGCGGCCTGCGACCGAACTTTTGACCTCGCTAATGTAAATAATACTTTCTAAACGGTTATTATAAGTTATTTAGCGGTTTTTTCTATAGAATACAATGTAGATACGCCGATTCGTGTCGTGATGCCTATTCGCAGCGATCTCGCTTTCACGCACTGCCGCAAGCTCTTTTACTGTTACTCAAGTTATGTCTTATCAAAATCGATTCGATAAAATTATTTTTATTTCATAATAAAACAGTTTAAAAGTAATGGTGTAAACAATATTATGATGTGATGTTTTTTATTAATTGATTTCGGAGAATAAGTATGTGTTTTTAAGATGAGTACGGTAATTTTTGTTTTAAGGAATAATTTTAATTTTTTTTTCTATTAAAGGATCCCACTACAAGCTTACTGACAGATTTTTTAAATCATTTGGCAGACGTCAACATGTTATATCCTTGTTTTGATTCTTTTAAAAAAAATCTAATTTAAATAGACTTTAAGACGATTAAACGTACTCGTATACTTTTTACGCAAAATACAAAAATATTATAATACAAAAATATTATAATGGATCATTGATGTAAAAACTTTACATCGTCAATATATAAACAAAATACAATTAGTTACATTTCGTTTTACTTTTTAGGGTTTCGTACTTTAAAGGAAAAACACCGGACAAGCGACTACCGAGGATTCCGTACAAAAATTGTAGATCTTGAGCTTTTTTCTGAAATTCAAGCTTAGCTTAGCCAGAACCCTTTACATAAAAGTGTAGTTTTTAATTTTTTTCCTCAACTAGTACTACCTATAGATGCTAGATGCCAAATTTCATATTTTTAGGTCAACCGGAAGTACGTAATTAATTAAATTAATTTTGATTCCTTTTATAGTGTCGAAAAACCCCTTTTTTGCGATATTAAGGGCCATATTTTTTTTAAGTAAATGTAGAAATAAGTTTTTTTTCCAGAAAATTATACACCTTTAACTTTAAATAACATATCAATACATCGCTCACACCAGGAAATTTATTTAGGATTGCACCTAGACGACAAATTAGATTGGCGTGCACATATCGACCACGTCAAATCCAAAGTATCATCAATTAGAGGAGCTTTACGCAGGGCAGTAGGCTGTATACCTCGTGAAGTTCGAATGACCATCTACAACTCTTTAGTTAAATCTCATCTGGAGTATCTTATAGAAATATGGGGATGTGCCGCTGAAACAAATCTTAAACCGCTCCAGACTGCTCAAAATAAATTAGTAAAAATCTTATTTAATTACGATTTTTTTGAGTGAATAAAGTTTCTATAACCTGAAACCTGAAAATAGGGCCATAGATCTGAGTATATAGTTCGAATTTCAACTCGATATCACTAAGCGTTTTTGAGATAAATACTCTTGACTGACAGACATACAGACAGACAGACGGACAACAAAGTCATCTTATAAGGGTTTGATTTTTCCTTAAAAGGTACAGAACCTTATAACAATAAAACTTATATTTGTAGTTAATTTTATACAAAATGATGCATACACTCACAAACTTAAGCTTATCAACTTATATTGCTGCGTAATCAAAACTTATTACTATTACCGGGTATTTCCCTTAGGAAGAAAATTTAGCAAGCACAGTAGTAGTTACAAATAAAGGGAAAAACAGGAATAATGGTAATTTATATTTATATTACAATTAAAAACTATTACAATTTATAATTGTAATTGAGTGCAATAACTGTAAACGACCAACGACGACAAACGACGAGTGGAAATCGAACCTACAACCATGGCTTTTATAGTCGCGCGATTATGTAGAGCGCCACAACAGCGCGTATAGTTTATTACGACGAAGGAGATTTTAGTAGGTTATTGAAACATGTTTTTCTGTTGTGTTTTGATTTTCTTGAGCACTTTACCTGTCATGTAAACTCCACACTACTTTCACAATTTACTTTTTTTGGTTAACTCACGAATTATATTTAAATTTTAAATTAGCTCACTGGTCGTAAATTATCGTTTATCTGTGCCTCAGATGATGATGTCATTATTTTGGACATTGAAATGTTTCAATATCAAAATATTTTGTTGTTTTAACCTTCACAAACTTAAGATTTAGTTGTGTATGTATAGTAATAAACAAATTATTATTGATAGAACTAGACGGCGAGGCTTCAGTGCGCCGCTATTATAACAAGCCGCAATAACAGTTATATATTTAACTATTATTAATTACTATAGCACTCTGATATGAATTATAAAATTTTTGGCTATTGGTTCACTATTGTTTTCTAAATATGCATTAAATTATTTTATCTTCACCCTTTTCCGCGTGTAATACCATAAGCGGAGAGAATGTAATGTTAAAACACTTCATTCTTCACTTTCTACTCATTCTTAAAGATATTTCTTGACGACTCGATTTGCACAACACCACGATGCCAATTTTAAAATTAAAATATAAATGTTATTATTTGTAATCAGATTTCAAAACGATTTAGTGTTTATTAATTGAACTGTATGAATTTTTGGATGTATATAAATGTAATAATAGCTCAGCCAATAATGATTGGATTGTGTTATTTTTTTTTATAATATATTTATTTATAAATACTGGCTTATAACATAATTATGTATGATCAATGTCGTATGTAATATGAAAGAGCATACATTTATCGTGTGAAATTGATAATTACTTACTATAAATAAGCCCGCTCGATAGATAGTATTTCTGGAATGATATCACCGAACTCGTCAATCATTATCTGATAAATAAAAATATTTTGTTTATTTGCCTTTCTTATGAATATATATATATTATTGAATATATTGAAATGGTTAGTAAATACATATAGATATTTATAATTTTATATACCTGTAGCTTATGCCATGGGCATATAGTGAGCTTATGCTCAAGAACCATTTTTTCTATATTTTCTACCATTTTTTTACTATTTTTTTACTATTTTAAGTAGTATTTTTTGTAGGTATGTTTTTCTCCAACTCTTAGAGATTTTAAACATTTTTGTAAACAAAAATCTAATGATACAATGGTTCTAATATTTATTATTATAAATGTACAAAGCATATAACCCATTGCAATGTTATTATTACTCTCATTAAAATGTCATTTAATACAACTATTCACTACTTATAATAACAAAACAGTGTTGGTTGTGTAATCTGTACTGATATCTTATCGACTATGTGAAAAGCTTGAAGATAGCGTCGAGTAAACGACAGTCATACAGAGTGGATTAATTTTGAGTGTTGCTCTAGTGCTGGCTATGATTGCTTTCCTACGCTACTCCTAATATTTATAATTTTCTAAAATGAATTGAGGTTGTCCTGGTGTTGTGGTATAGTTTTGACTGGATGTGGGTTCGATTCCCCGCTCTAGTAGGCAAATAGTAGCGTTGTTTAGCCGACACTCAATAATCACTCAATGTCTGACATGCAGTGTCAAATATTGAATGGAAAGATGGAAACAGAGTGTATTTAAAGGAGCTGATAGTCATCAAATAAATGAACGAAACGTATTTTCTTGGTTCACGACTGACGACCCTCGGTTAGGTCGTCTTTCAAATAAAATAAACTTAATCGAAATCGGTACATCCGTTTGGGAGCTACGATGCCACAGACAGACATACAGATACACACATACACAGACATGTCAAATTTAAAACACACTATTGTTTTCGTCGGGAGTTAATAAAAAATAACACATTTTATATAAACAAAATATATTATACAAGTATATCTACTAAAATAAGACAATGTCCCTCACGATCTATGAATAAACTTCACCTATAATGTTCAAAGGACCTCTGACCTTCATATAAGATTTAACCCTTTTCTTTATATTCTACGCTTGTTATTTTTAGTATTATTAATAATAGTCATATATAGGAAATAAATACTTAATAAGGCAAAAGGTTATCAAATACGATGATATGCAGTTTGTTTCTTTGTCATTTTATAATTTACAAAATACAAATATATCGTTCTATTATAGCATATTTGGAATATGCCGTGTGATTGAAAAAGGAAGAATGGAGAGTTGAATTACTATGTTTTTACTTACTTGGCTAAACCCACCTAAAGATAGGTTTGTTCGTCGTTTTTCGTTTGTTTTTGTGGGTCAAGCTATTATTATAAAATTAAATTAAATCATTATTATTATTATATGTTATAGGTAATGGTAAAAAATATTATTGTAATTATTATAAGGAGGATTACCATTATTAGAACCTTTTTAGTAATGAACATATTTTACCCTAATGTTCCTGTTATTCAACATTTGCTAGCATTTATGGTGGTTACATTTGTGATATAACACTCTATAGACGTAAATAAGACTCGAATGGACAAAAAACAAATCATTCTAATTTTCCTTTTTGTATTAGTATCGATTATGGAAGTAATGTAAAATTTCACAAACTAAACTTAGGAAATTCTACTGTGCACACGATCGCCTCTGGCGCCAGTTTTTCGTGACTTATTCCAACCTCTTGTTAACGTAATGGCGAATGGAGTGGACGCCATCGCTGATGGACAACATGCTATTGCAAATCAAATATTTCTATTACAAAATCATTAGTCTTTGTAATATTTACTTGCTTTTTGTTTTGAAAGGCCAGTCGTGGCGCAGCGGCACGAGATGTGACTGTAAAACCGACTGGTTGTGGGTTCGATCCCCACTCGAGGAGATGAAATATTTACGTAAATTTATATTTCCATTTTTTCGCTCTGGTTGGGTTCTGCCACTCAATACGTAATGCCTCCAGAATTCGGCAGAAAGTGGGGAACGGAGTTTCATAACACTAGGTTCCCTCTGCCTACCCTGCTGTGTGCGGGATACAGCGTAAAGCTGATTTAATTTTTGATTCTTTTTTTGTTTTGAAAACTAGTAATTGTCAAATAAAAATAGAACCTTCAATCCTCGCCCGAAAATGTATGACTCGAGTTTGGAGGATAATGTGGCAACTGCTCTTTGACACCGTCAATATTACAATATTCAAAAAATATTATATTAAAATGTAACAAAAGTCAAAATTATCAAGTTGTATGACATACATAATAATAAACACTTTTACATGATTATAATACATTACAAGAAAATATCATGTCCACATTTTTGACTAGAAAACACCGGTAGTGCAATTTAAGCTCAGCTTTCCTCTAGATGGCTAGAAAGCCCGCGCCCCAGGCAGCCTATATACTTACCGCCGGCCATCGCCTGTCACATCTCTCGCACTTATAACTTTCGAAGCTTCTGCTTGTGCTTTTGAAGCGTCATATTACCCAATGTTTACATACATATATCGCTAAATTATGTTTAATTTTTGTGTGAAATTAATCGTTTTGCACCTGTGTGAAGTGTGAACGTCATATTTTTTTATCTTTGATCTTTTAGACCTTGGGTTTTGGCTGGTATTCCTGTAAATATTTTTTAAGCACTTATTTCTAATAGTGATAAAACTTTTAACAAATAAAAATTGATAACTAAAATTATAAGAAGTTAAAAAAAGAAACTAAATATGTATTCACATTTTACCGACTACATTCTTTTTACCTTCAAGCTTTTAATTGTTTAGCAGTGTAGGCAAAGGGACACTATTGTTATGATGCTATATTCCACAATTTTCGCCCTATATTTGAGATACTGAGTGTTGATTGCAGTAACTCAATGCCGCGCTTTGTCTACCAGAGCAGAAAATTGAAAATAATTTACATTATTATTTTCTCCGTTTACACTAAGACGCTATTCCACTGCGCTACAACGCTATAATTCGCTATTCTTTTAGTCCTACTGTGGCGAAACCTAAAGAGAAGGTTATGTTTTAGAGCGTATGTATGTCTGTCCCTTCCTTTGTTCCTGTTAAACCAGCGAACCGATTCTGATAATGATACGTCGTTGGATTTGTCTTGATAGCGCAAGTGCTTAACGCAGTCAGTCGCAGCAGAAGAGTTTTTGTTTTCTTTATAATTTATTTGTTGTAGATCTCTTTTAAACTATGAACATTTATTATTTTTTAAGTAATATTGCTTGCAATCTATAGCTTTCCTAATATTTTTAATATCTAATCATAAGTAAATTAAGTGATAACTATTTATTATTAGTCAGAAAGAGGCGTGACGTAAAGACACAGAAGAAAATGCAGAAAAATATTAGTATTCAGATTTTATCTAGCGATAAGTTTGTCTGTTATGTTTTATCCGTTACTTTATGTGAAAGTGATAAGGCAAGATAAAGATATGTGTTTTATTGTAGTATTGCATATTTATTAATATTTCCTCTTTTTTCTAATTAATATAATGTTTTATATTAATCAGAAAAAAGAGGAAATATCGGGTCGAGGTTTCTAGATAGTCCCTCAGTCAATAAAGGTGAAATATATAGTGTTTTGAGTTAAGGCTCTTCTTGTTTCAGCTAAATACAAAAAATACTTAAACTAAAAAGTTTTATAGTTCTTTACTCTAGATAAGATTGAGATTAGATTATGAGGCCAGTCGTGGCGCAGCGGCACGAGGTGTGACTGCAAAAGGTTGTGGGTTCGATCCTCGCTCGAGGAGATGAAATATTTACTTAAATTTATATTTCCATTTCTTCGCTCTGGTGCCGAGGTTAAGCGCGGCGTTGAGTTCTGCCACTCGGGAACGGAGTGTCTTAACACTAGGTTCCCTCTGCCTACCCTGCAGTGTGCGGGATACAGCGTGAAGCTGATTTATTTTTACTCTAGATTATATAACCTCATCGTAATCGTTACATTAAACAATACAACTTTCATTTTAATTAAATCGTTTTTATGGGTAATGTAAAAAATCAATAGTAAACTAGTGGCAAGGTCAACCCGGCCTTGCATGTCCGCCCTCAGAGCAAACACGTAAAGTGCTATCTTATCAACACCATCAGGGCAAAATTGGGTCGAATGTTGAAATTGTATCGTGTATTATTTCAGAGTGTATACAGCTTTTGTTTAGTAATTATATTTGATTATAGTTTTTTCTGTATTTTCTTAATTTTTCATATTTTTTTAAGGAACATTTTTCACATAATATTTTTTTTATCGTTCTGGTGTGATTTTCTATTTTTAATTTATGTCGATTAGTCAGTCCGATATTGAATCGACAGAATGCGGCGTTGAGTTCTGCCACTCTATACGCAACGCATCAAGAAATAGAAAGTGGTAAACGGAAGTGTCCTACCTCACTACTTCTTGCATACAGCGTGAAGCTGCCTAGCTAAAATTTAAACTGGCCAAGTTAAGACTTGCTCTACGCTTTAAATATACTTAGTTTAGAGGTTGAATGTCAGGATCACGTGAATTAGTGAAACACGAGTAGTACCGAAACAATGCCCTTGTATTGTTTCTTACGTTTGTTTTGCCAAACACCGAGCTACGTCTAGCCGAAATACTACACCATTATATTGTGCAAGTTGTTAAGGCGTCCATATTTAATATTTTTATAGTATTTTTAATGTTAAGGGTAATATTTAAATTAACTTAGTTTCACGCTTTATCCCTAGCGGGGTAGTTTAAAAGAACGAAGAGTCAAACGCTACGGAGTGGAGGACGGAGCTATAATAATAAATATATAAATGTTCTGCCACTCGACACGCAATGCCTCCAGAATTCGGCAGAAAGTGGGGAACGGAGTGTCTTAACATACTAGGTTCCCTCTGCCTACCCTGCAGTGTGCGGGATACAGCGTGAAGCTGATTTATTTGATTTATTTTATATAAATGTTCTAATACAATAATATAAAACATCATAATTAGATATTTTTATTTTTAAAATTATCGTAATCAGAGGGGCAGTAATGGCGCAGGGGCAAAAACATGTGACTGCAAACGCATCGGTTGTGGGTTCGATTGTCACTCGGGGGAATGAAATATTTAATATTTTCATTTCCTCGGTCTGGTAACGAGATGAAAGCACAGCGTTGGGTTTGGCTAGAGTGAAATCGACGGAAAGTGGGGAACAGAAGTGTCTTAATGGGAATCGAGTGCTTTAACACTAGGTTCCCTTTGCCTACCCTGCTACGTGCGGGATGCAGCGTTATGTGAAGTTACGAGAACATTTTATATCAGACATAATCAAATTAAAATAACTCATCTAGATGTTATCAAGTAAGTTACCCGTTCAGATAAACTAGTTTGTCCACTTACTACTTTATCGAGGTGCACCATTAAACCTTTCTATGTCAAGTTTCATTAAGATTTAACGTTCATATCACCTTATCTAACATAACCGCCATATTTTTTCGGTTGAACTAACCTAACCTAGTAATTTGGCCGCTATTTGCACGAAAATTGCAAAACAATGCATATAATATGTAAATTGTTCGAGATACGTTATCACCAAGGTGGTTTGCATTGAGCTGTTTAAATTAGACTTGTGATAAGAGAAGAGTTTACTCTGGAAGTGTAGTGAACACACTTTATAAGATGAGTGTTGGTCTTGATTGTTTTGTTCTTGAATGTTATTGATGTTATCTTTGAGTTGACAAGGAAATTTTTAATATTGAAGTGATTTTTATTATTTTTTATATATAATTGTTATAGTTGTTAAAGTTTTGCCTTAATTATTTTATAAATTTTATACATTTTTAGAAATAGAACAGAAATGTAGTTTACCTGATATATTTTTATGAATGTATTTTTTTATCATAATATTTTACATACAGTAAATTAATCAGGTAAACTACATTACTGTTCTATTTGTAAAAATGTATAAAAACAGTATTATAAAATAATAATATAATTAAATTTATATTACTTTTACTCTTTTATTATATAAAAGTAGTCCAACTACGCTTAAACGACTCCAACCCATATTAAAAGCGCGTCGGCACCACACAGTCTATAATTACCACCCATAACTTGCCCAGTTGCCCCCACAACTCCACAGTACACCGGTCACCGGCTACCATAAACGCTGGTTGCAAACATTAAATGTTAAATAATTAAATCGGAGTTGGTATTGTTCTCTTATAGCGACATTCGCGTTATTCATTGCCGTACAGTAGCATGCATGGGTTGATAAAAATCTTTAAATTAAATATATTGTGGTTGTAGATGCTCTGTTTTCGCTCGAGAATATATATTTTTTTAGCTTATAGGCGAATAGGCAGGAACGTAGTGTCAAGACACTTTCTCTCTTTTTCGCTGGAATTGACGGACAAAGCGTCCGTCACCTTGTCACCAGAGCAAAAAATGAAAATATTGCGCCACGACGTTTCAATTTACTTTTCAATAAATAATAATAATAATATAGTTAGGATCGAGCATGCAACATTTTAAAGAATATTATTTTTATACATCGGTATTAAAATTCGAAATTGGAAGGAAGGTGACAAAATTAGAATTTTTAAATTTATGTATAAGGTAAATTTATTTAAAAGTTTCTTACAAAAAATATTAAAAGTATATATTTATATACGCGTGTATACATATTTCATCTTCTAAATACTCTAGTATATTTTCATGCTGTCGGACTCTAGTAAAAATAATATAAGTTTAAGTTGAATACGTAGACTCTCGGCTAATGAATCCTCTGGATTTCTTATTTATTGTTATTGTTCTCAACCAATATACATACATACATACATATATGTATATACCTCCACAATAGACTTGTTTTGTTAAGAAAAATATATAATACGATAACAATAGGCATTTTGTTTGCAATGATGATATTTTTGAATTCATACTTTATTTATAAGGGAGAGGTGGCATGAAAGAGCCAGTTTACTAAACGAAGCAAAAAAATATACTTTTAATGAAAGAAATTATTTTTTTTTTCTCTCAAATTATTATTCATTTATTAAACTAGGTAATTTCGTATGAAATAACTCTTAAATACAATAAAAAGGCAATAAAATATTCATTTTAAAAAAATGTGTCATTTGGCTCTTTCATAACATTTCGGTATTGAAAGAGCCACTAAAAGTTATGAAAAAGCCAGTCTTATATTATGAGGTTTAATAGTGAAAATTAGGCTTAATAATACCAATGCACTATTTATTAATAAAAACAATTTATTTATTAATAAAAACAATTTAATAATCCTTATTAAAAAGTAATGTTTTTTTAATTCTATCAGTCATTTTAAGTAGATAATCCAAACAAACTTTTTAATCTTATATTATTCAAAATAATTCTCGAAAATTAAACAAAATAATAAATTAATAATATCTTCTATCAAAAACAACATATTTAAATTATCAGATCTTTTTTATTCTATTTTTCTTAACATATTAGAGGCGGATAGTACTTTTATTAATAAAAATCTCGAAAATTAAACAAAAAAATAAATTAATAATATCTTCTATCAAAAATAACATATTTAAATTATCAGATCTTTTTTATTCTATTTTTCTTAACATATTAGAGGCGGATAGTACTTTTATTAATAAAAATCTCGAAAATTAAACAAAATAATAAATTAATAATATCTTCTATCAAAAACAACATATCTAAATTATCAGATCTTTTTTATTCTATTTTTCTTAACATATTAGAGGCGGGTAGTACTTTTATTAATAAAAATCTCGAAAATATCTTCTATCAATAGCAACATACTTAAATTATGAGATCTTTTTAAAAAAAATATTGCTCATATTCAATATAAGCTTCAAAATCTTCTCTATCTATTTGCTTAAGATTCAGACTTTTTATAAACTTTATAATATGATAACTATGATAATCTTAAAATTAGAAAAATGACTTGCAAAAGAAATTAAGTTTTCCCTTAACTCCACAGGATTCATGAGCCCAACCACAACAAATTTTACACTGAAACCAATCTTCATCACTGTTTTCATATGTTTTGCTGCAAACTACACAATCATCACTATTTTTATTTATATAGGACTTTTTTATGCTTCGATCTTGCTTTTTTTTTACTTCAGCCAATACTATAGAATCAGATGAATCCGAGTTATCTTGTAGAACAGAATTTTCTTTGTTTATTTTCGATTTTCGATTAAGGGTTTTTATAGACTGTTTTGTAGCCATTTTCTTTATAATATTTTTTGGTTTCTTTGCGTTACCCTGTTTCTCTTCTAATTTTTTCTTCTCAGGAGTGTCAGTTACGATGGCAGACGATCTTTTTCTATTATTGTGTGTCGTGTTTTGTCTTAAATCCGTTTTGGGAAATGGTCTTATCATTTCCGGTGATATAATTTGTTGGCTCGGAGTTTCAACCGTAAAAGTAGTGATGAGACAGGAAGATGGTCTGATATTCAGGTCTGCCACAACCTCATTTTCTTCGCGAACAGAAGGCGGAGTTGTCGATCTCAAGTTAGGTTCAATATTTTTCTTGTCCAAGTTTATCTCATTTCCATCATCAGGCCTACTCGTCACATATGAAGATAAAAATTCTTCATCATTAAATATATTAGAATTTAAAGGGTAAATTCCTGTTTTCAAAAATCCTTGTGTTATATTTTGAGGGCTAAAAGCCGACAGATATGCCTCTTTTACCAATTGCCCAACTTGATATATAGTCACTGTTTTAGCAGGGTTTGATAACATCCATTCATTCATGGCAATGCGGTATCTAGTTTTGAAAGGTCCATATACTGCGACATCGAGTGGTTGCAGTTTATGACTGCAGTGTGGTGGGAATGTAACTATAATTATAAAGTTTTTTCTGGCAAATTCAACCACTCTGAGATTTACATGAGAGCTATGATTATCCATTAATATTAATGCTGGATTCTCCTTTGATGGTCTGACATGTTTCACAAAGTGTTCAAGCGCTTTAACAAAACACTTCTCAGTCATCCACCCAGAAGACTGAGCCAACCCTAGAGCTCCGGGCGGACCATTATACAACATAAAATCTTTGTAATTTACTCTAGGAAACACAAAGACAGGCGGTAAAAAACCACCAGCAGCATTAATAAAGAACAGAGTAGTCACTAATGCTCCTCGTTCCGCTGAAGTAACTTGTCCAATTTGCTTCAAATCTCTTGTTGCTATGACCTTAGGAGGATTGGTAACAGTGCTGCAGCCTGTTTCGTCGACGTTAAAAATTAGGTGAGGAGGAAAATTGTATTTAAGTAAAACAGTGCTTAATTTTTCAAAAAATGTGCTTACATTCGTTTTATTAAAACTTGTTGCACGGGATAAAGAAGTATTTTCAGGTTTTCTCACAGTTAAATCCTTGTGTCTCTTCATAAATCCTTTGAGCCAATCATTACTAGCATTTTTAAGTTCTTTCCACTTGTCTGGGCAGATACCATTGGCCATGGCATAATCAAATGCCAGCTTCTTAGCTTGATGTCTTGATAGGCCATAGCACATTTTTGAAGCAGTCTTTAAATAATCCGCAAGCATATTCTCCTGATCATTTGTGAAAATACGTTTATTTCCTATATTAGGACAGTGTTGATAAAATGATTTACCTGAAGCCTTTACTTTTTTAACTATTTTAGCTAAATATGCTCTCGATATATTTAAGGCAAGTGCAGTTTTGTTTATGGACTGACCTTTCTCTAAAACTTGACTAACTGCTTCTTCAATTACCAATTTTTCGGGCCTTTTTCGTTTTTTTGGATCAGACTTCTCCATTGTAAAATATCTGTAGCAAATAGTTTAATAATGTATGTATTAAGAATGTATATTTATTATTATTATTATTAATTTAAAAACTTCTAATTCGGGGTCATGAAAGAGCCGGTTATGAAAGAGCCACCTCTTTCAAGGCCCATCCACCCGGCTCTTTTATAACTTATTCTTTAGAAAAACATAACCTTCAAAATGACAATGATATCAAAACTTTGGAAACTCAGTTTTAATGCAGTTACAAGGCCAAATATATACATAAACTCAATCTATAATCCATGTATCTATATTTGTTTACAATGAAATACTATAAAACTACTCAAATGGGGTAAAATACTTACTTTTAAGTGCCAAAAACTTCGAATCGACGTATCGACGTCCGTTGGTTCCGATGAACTGTCAAATTTTTGTGGGTGACGGAAAATCAGTGTTGCCATTTAGAAATAAAATATTCTAACGAATCCGTTCGTAAACTACTATAATATTGCAGGTGGCTCTTTCAAAACCTGGCTCTTTCATGCCACTTCTCCCCTACTTGTTCTTAGTATATTTTTGTTACATTACTTGTTTTTTGTTTTAGTTCCCACCAATTTTTCGATTGGAACATGAGACATGAGTCTACATAGTTTAAAAATTAAAAACATTCTTAAATAGAAAAAAATAAATCCAAAATAAATCCAGAATGTTATCAAATGTAATGCTAGCCAAATGAAACAATTGTGTTAGTTTTATAATCGATATACAATACATTTTTTAAGCATTGATTCCGACTGTAACTGTAATCACTCAACGCTTTTGTTCTTACAACGCCACATAAAAACATACATACGTACCTACATCCAAACATACATACAAACATATATACATACATACATATATAGGCAGATAAACCCTCTTTTACGTTGCGCAATCGGATAAAAATAACTAAACGACAATTCCATTTTGCTTATAATAATGAACTTAAGTTCACCAATATTGATTCTGCGGAATCTCTGATAAAGGCAAATGGACTTATGTTTTCTTTTTAATTTTTATTGTTAACAAGAGTTTTTGCTGGACTTAAGATAGTTTGAACAACGGCCACTTTACATAAACAATAGTATAATGGTATTTTTTTTTTACATTTCTCCGTTCCCAAAGTTCTAAGTAGAATATGTGTACGCTCGTTACCGACGAGCATTCTCGCAAGAGTACTTATACTTTTGTTTTTTTTTCAAATGGTTTGCGTTATTAAAGCTTGTAATCATCGAGTTTTTGTTCTTGTATAGGTAAATGTATTTTTTATTCAAATAAATTATTTTTCTTGCCATCCAATAGTCCAAGTAATTAAACACGTAAAATAAATTGTGATTTTATAAAAATATTATATATAAGTAAGTAGTAGGTAAGTAATAGGGGAACCAAATCGTTAACAGTCCATATTCTTTTTTTCAATTTTACATAATTATAAATATTAAAAACATGGCGTTATGTGTGGTGAAACTCACTTAGAACACCATTTTTTTCACTTTGCCAGAGGGAGGAAATAAAAATAACACATTCTGCTAAATGACAATCGAACCCACAACTGTCAGGTATATAGACAGACAATGTGCCACTGCGCCATGATGGCCTCATGTAATAGCTTAGTGCTAAAATAATTTTAGTGATTTAAATTCAAATTATCATATACTATGCAAAATTTGCGAATACCGTTGATTAAATTTGCTTGTGTTTTCGAAAATTTTGATATTTTTTCACTCTAATGATACGTTTTTGTGCAAAACCGTAATGTGGCTTATATGTAACGTTATGCTGGGATGGTTATGTCACGCGCCCGAGGGGTGAACGCACTTTGCGAATGTAGTGTCACTAAACAAACCCACCGTACGTATTTGTATACCGTGAATAATGGCTTTTCTGTATTTGGCATGTTTTTTTAAGGACATTTTTGACTTAAATATCCTTTAAATGTTTTGTTTTTTGTTTTTTATTATTCGGTTTATACTACTTGTTTGATGATTTTTAAAACTAACTATATAAAATACTTTAAAAACTACATTCTACTGTCGTACTTAAATATTTATTTTTTGTTTTTGATTGATTGATTAAAATTTTCCATACCTATATAGAAAAATATTGAGAGAGAACCTTAAGACAGAGGTTAAGACAATACGTTCTCCGCTCTGGTCCAATTCAAAACACTGCGTCATGCAGTGCGGGACTCAATGTCGCATTAGTCAAAATAAAGAATTGGAAATAACTCTCTCGAGTTGTAATCGAATCTACAAATTGCATTGTCATCAGCCAGATACTCTACCACGCCACTATAACTGCGCCACGATGGCTGCGACAAAAAACAACAAACAGTTTTTACACATAAAAAAATTAAATCAGTTTCACGCTCTATCCCACTCACAGGCAGAGGAAACCTAGTGCCAATACACACCGTTCTCTACTTTCCGCCGAATTCTGGAGGCATTGCGTGTTGAGTGGCTGAACAGACACCAAGGCGAAGAAAGAAGAAATGGAAATACAAATTTAAATGAATATTTAATTTCCTCGAGTGGGGATCGAACCCACAACCAGTTGCTATAACAGTCACATTTTGTGCCCCTGCGCACCATCTAGTCTCAAAGTTTTTACACGTCAAACAAATAAATCTAATTAATATTCTTAAACTAAATGATCAAACTTAAATGATATTATGTTTTATTTTGTGATTAATATAAGTTAGCTCCAAACGTGTAGTTTCACATTATTTCTCAAAATAATAATAACAACAATAATAGCCTATATAATCCATCATATGATACATCCCTAGTTGACGATGTGCTAAATTACGTAGGTACCTAGCGGGTCACCAACCTCGGAAGATGAAAAGACCTACAACGGAATCTGCAAACCGTCTGGTTACCAGAGTGTAACACACTTACAGTAACAATATTGAATATAATACAATATATTATTTGAAGGTAAATTTACCGTGAACAATAGGTAAAATTAAATTACAAATCGAAATGTAACAGAATAAGTGATTTTTAACAATTTTGTTAGGTATATCAGTTGTGAAAGTCCAGGAATATGCAGTTTATATAGTATGCAATGATGGTAGAGAGTTTTAGATAAATGCTTTTGTGCTATAGTTGTGTTTTTTTATATTATTTTAAGGAATTGAGGTTCTAGCCTAATTCGTAAACCTATGTGGTTTTAAACGTATAGTTTGAAAGAAAATGTTTTGTATTTTATTTTCAGTTTTCTTTCAGGCGGCAAATACATTGCCGCCTTCGCCCTAATTCGAGACAATGCCATTTGGATGAAATGAATTGAAATTAGCGGTTTGGGTGAAATGAAGTGCGGGATACAACGTAAACACAAAAAAAATTATCCGCCGATACTAAAACTTTTATAAATATTATATATACTAACTACATTTAAATGTAGTTAAAATGACACAAAAAATCTAAATTCGACTTCCAGCTTTAATTTTGACTGCGGAGTTATTTACCAGAATGTTGTTCATAAAGCAGACACACATAATAATAATCTGTGGGATAAAACATTGAAATATTTTTTTTTGTTTCAGATGACAGCAGCAGAGAAAAAGTCAAGACAGAACACGAGGTAAATATAGTATAAAATTTATATTCATATCTCATAGTTTGCGTGTCGGTTAGGTCTTTGTTTCGCAAAAATAATACCATACCTTTTGATACATCTGTCAAAAGATTTTGACAAGATAGGTCGTTTGCAAATATGGACATGCAAGGCGGAACTGTGCAAATATAGGTATAATGTCGTTTCTTTTATATGGACATGTTAGTGGGTGTTTATATTATATTAGCTTCGCCCGTGGCTTCGTTCCTGTTCTCATCGTTTTTTTTTAAACTTCCTATGACTATATTCTTAATAACAAAATTTCATGATAGATTGAATAGACATACAGTTAATCCTCGAAGGTGTAACAAACAAACTTACTTTAGCATTCGTAACGTTAATTATTTTATGTTTTAATAAGAAGATTAGATATATTTTAGGTGAAGTTTTTGGGCTTGGTGATGAGTGTGACCTAATTACGTTATCAGAGGACATCGTGCTTGCGCCATCTAATCTTGAGAAAGGATTACACGTCGTATATTACACTTTTGCGTACATTTTAATTTATACTACGATATTTAGTATTAGGTGATGAATATTTGTTGTTAAATAAAGATAACGATATTTATTTACTAGTTTTGTAATTTGCTGGAATTTACATACGTATGTAAATTCCAGCAAATGACAAAACTAAATATATGATTGTATATGATAAATTTAGTTTGAATTTGGAAGCTGTAAAACCATCGAGCAGTCAGAATGACTTATTCAAAACTATGTCATTCATCCTGCAAAATTAATGTAAAAAAAACATAAAAAATTAAAAACTAGATGACTTGACAACTCAACATAATCCGTAACTAAACATGAACAAATTAATATTTCTAAATAAATTAGGTCTTACAATGACCTAGAGAAATTATAACGTCAGCTTCAAACTAGTACGTGTTTGTTTAGATGACGGTAAAAGCGAGAGTATAATTTTTAAATTAAAATTAAATCAACTCAGTTTCACGCTGTATCCTGCACACAGCAGCATAGGCATTCGTAAAGTACATACAGCAGGGTAGGCAGAGACACTCCGTTCCCCACTTTCCGCCGAGTTCTGGAGGCACTGCGTGTTGAGTGGTGGAACTTAACGCCGCGCTTTGCCTCGACACCAGAGCGAAGAAATGGAAATATAAATTTAAGTAAATATTTCATCTCCTCGAGTGGGGATCGAACCCACAACCAGTCGGTTTTACAGTCACACTTTGTGCCGCTGCGCCACGACCGGCCTCAATTTTTAAGGAAATAATAATTTATTATTTTAAATCGTAATAGTTAAAACTATTATTATAGCTATATTATACAATAGTGCCTGCTCATACACTTTATTTTTGATATAATACTTAATCATAAATTTATTTATTTAAGATAGAAAAATGAGAGATGATGCGCAGGGGCACAAGGTGTGACTGTAAACCGACTGGTTGTGGGTTAGATCCCCATTCGAGGAGACGAAATATTTACTTAAATTTATATTTCCATTTCTTTGCTCTGGTGTCGAGGACAAGCGTGGCGTTGAGTTGAGTTGGCAGAAAGAGGGGAAACTGAGTGTCTTAACACTAGGTTCCCTCTGCCTACCCTGCAGTGTGCAGGATGAAGCTGATTTTTAAGATAGAAAAATATAATATAACAATTTATGTATAGTTATGTTTTTCAAACTACATGTCTGACTGCACGCGACAACGACAGCTATATATATAAGTATATATAATGTTTATTTTTAAAATATGAGGATTCCCCCAGTTTGCCGCCTTGAACTTCATTGTAAAGGTCAATCTTTCCATTTAAAAGGATAATGAATTTAGGAGGTTCTCCTAGAGATTACTCACTCTTCATTTATGAAAGACAAAAAGACATTTATTATATGAAATTTATATGCGTGTAAACAGAACGGTTGTTGGTTCAATTCTCATTCGGGGTTTATTATTTATTAATATTTTTATTTCTTCGCTCTAGTAACAAGGTAAAGTGTGGCCCACATGCAGCAGGATAGACAAAGGGAACCTAGAGTTGAGACAATTTTTGGGGAGAATTTTTTTAAAGAATTGCGCGTTGAGTAGAGGAACGCATCACCGAGTTGGTACCGGAGCGAAAAAAATGACATATTAATAAATAATAATTCATTCCCTCGAGTGGGAATCCAACCCACAACCGTCGCCCTTTTGCCCCTGGGTCACAACTCAGGGCCTCAAATTTTTATTTACCTACATAAATATAAACAACTTATCAAATAACAATATTACTGTATGTAATATAATTATGGAACACTCAGATGAGCGCAAGCTGTAAGTTTATTTGACGTGCCGCCGAGCCGTCGTAATCGATATTTATGATACGACTACACACTTCATCTCGAGGATGCATCTGAAGATTTAGTGCATTTAAGATAGATATTTTAGCACTGCATTCCGATACAAATGTTATTAAGGAATTTGTCTCAAGATTATTTGGCTTAGAGTGGAATTTTATTTAGGTAGATATTTTTTATTTGACAATGTAATATACATGTATCTCATTTTTTCTATTTTAATTTAAAACACATGACAAGTAATCATGTAGTAGTTATTTAACTACAGTTTTGAGGTCAAGATGCTTTTTTTGTTCCAATTATTTTAAAACCTCTTTTTTCTAAATAGTTAAAATACAGCATATTAAAACTTTTTTGATTCAAAAATTCATTAAGACGTCAAAGACCTTATTTTATTTTAGATAATATGCAAATAATTTAATAATCGAAACCAGTTTATAATGTTAGCGTAAATTGAGGTAGAAAGCACTAATGTGTGTTAATCTAGAATGTGAATACTTATTTCTATTACTATAAATATTTTTAGCTTCATGCTGTATCTCACGTATAGCGCGGTAGGCTTAGGGAACCTAGTGCTAAATAAGAGATTCCGTTCTCAAAGCGTCGCCAAATTTTCGCTACATTGGATGTTGATAAACGTAACTCAACGCCATGCGTTGCCTCGTTACCAGAGCTATGAAATGAAAATAATTCATTACCCCAAGTTCTCATTTCGGGTTGGCTGCGTCTATCATTTTGAATAAAGGCTTTGATGATTGAAAATCTAGTTTTTAAGGTAGATTGATTATCTTGATATGAGGCGACGGTTGCGGGTTTGATTGTCGCTCGGGGAAATGAAATATTTAATATTTTTATATCCTCTGGTAACCTAGTGTCTAAACACTAGGTTTCTGGGTTCCCTTTGCCTACGCTGCTTTGTGCGGAATACAGCGTGAAGTTAAAAGAAAGATAGCATAAAAACGACGCAGACAAAAAACTAAACTACGAGAATATTGTATTTAATTTACTGGTAAAGCAAATATATTCCAACACTAGACTTAAATTAATATTAACAGTCAGTTAAGATTTAATCGTTTCTGTCAATGATCAACATTTGTCTTCAGTATGGAGAGAGTTATAAAGAGTTAGTTATTAAGTATTTGTTAATTTCGAAAGTAAAGCCTTCTCATTTGAAAAAAAAAATATAGTAGATAGCCTAAAATTATAATTCATACTACTTTAGATATTAATTAGAATGACAGTAGAAAGTACGCGTCGCAGATTTTTTGATGTGCTATTGATGTGCTATGAACGTGATCTTGTAATATTAACTTTTTTATTTTTTACATTAAGGAAAAGAGGGACTCTTGGGCGGTTATCAAGAAGCGCGAGTTGAAAGTTGTCCCGCTACGTTCAAAGTTTTATATGTTTATAAATATTGCGACATACTTTTTGTAAATTCATATTTATTTAATTTTGTTATAAGATAAAGATAAGAAAGAATAAAAATAAAGATAGTACAGAAAATATTTATAATATATTTTCAGTTTCGGTATAAGAAAATAATACATTATTATCGAAAATAAATGATTTTTAATCATTATTTACTATTAAAAAAACTTACTTGCAACATTCGAATTTAGTGATCAGAACTTAGATAACTCACTGTCCTCAAGACGAAGAGCCCTTATTGCAACTAGTTCTCAAGGATACGCGCAATCAGAGTTCAATCACAGTTTGCGGTGAATGAAATGTAATCCAACCGAATTAAGATGAACATAACTCGCAACATTCCAACAAGTCTGCTGGAGTCTATACAAAGTGGTAGCGTATACAGCGGAGCAGGAACCTTGCAAAGGAAACAACACAACTAAACACCCGCTCGGTTACTTTTTCCGATAAGAATTGATCGGGCGAAAGTAAATCGATTATTCTTAAGTGTAACTATATTTTCGTATGGGCTTTTTGTCAAGATAAAAAATAGTATTAATAATTTTATTATACATATTATAAATGTAAAGATATTTCTAATTTATGGTAAAGGTGATATTTACCTTCATTCGAAAAAATCGGTTCGGTTCGATTCAAAGCATTAATTTATCGTTGTGTTTCTTTTTTGTACAAATGACATACATTGTTAAATGATACTATGGTACTTACAGTCGCTCATTTCGAAGATTTCATAAAATTTTAAAAAGCCGTGTTTTTTGCCGCGTAAACCTGCCTTTTCAAATTTGCTATTAGATAATTAAGTTTTTTTCGCGACAGTTGCGGGTTCGATTCCCAATGCCCACCAAGGCAACTAAAATTAGGCCGTGTGTGGAGAACGGATTATCTTAACCCTAGATTTCCTCTACCTACCTATATTCAGAATACATGCGTGAATCTAAAAAAAAGCCTTTATAAATTTATAAATTAAATAAGTGACTTTGTTATCACCGTCACCCAGTTCACAACTGGTTTGGGCATCAGCTCTGACACAAGCCTTATAAACTTACTAAATACGATGTTTGGTCTTCACGCTATTAGAGATATGTCGATGATTATTTGATTTGCCTATAACATTATAATCTAATTGCTTACGAGAAGTCAGTTAAGTATTTTTGATATTCGATATAATTCATTTAGATAAGTTATTGGACTTTGATATTATTTTTATATTTTTATATAATTGCATATTATATAGCGATAGCTTTCTCTCTCATATTTTCACCCCCGATTTCTTAATACGCGCAAGATTTGTGAATCAGAGGAAAAAATAGATTTAATATAATTTTTAATCGATTAATAAATTTATTTAAAACTTTAGTGGAACGTGGTTAGTATAATTTTTAATCGATTAATTTTTTTAAAACTTTAGTTAAAAGTGGAGAGCGGAGTGTCTTAGGCTCCCTCTTCTACCCTGCTACAAACGGAATACAGAGTGAAGGTGAAGTTCATGGGTTATAATTTAGATCATAGGCTTCTATTCTTCTTCTTCTTTAAGTCATCAAGTCATCGTTCAATCTTCTCTCTAACTCACAGTTATTTATTAGTAATTGTTCCACTCACTGTACGGGAGTCCGCTCTCGGCTTGTTCATTTTCGTACTGCATAATTCTTTTGTTTCCATAATCAGTTTTGTTCACTTGACATTGTGATTAGTGATTTCGCCAAATAAATTATATAAGTTAATATCCGTTACGGGCCGTATTCATTCAAATAGCTTCCTGTGAAACAATGGACACTTGTTTGAAAAATTTCATTAATATAGTTTTTGTTCGTTGCAAATGTGACTTTGTATGTAACAGCTATTTTATATACTCTTTTTTACGATCGCCAGCTAAAAAAGAAACCTCTAATATATGTATATGTGTCTATACAATGGAAGCTTGTCAGTAAATACGGTCACATAAAATAAATCATTAATCAGTTTCACGCTGTAGACCGGACACTGCAGCGTAGGCAGAGGGAACCTAGTGTTAAGTTCCTCCGTTCCCCACTTTCTGCCGAATTCTGGAGGTATTGCGTGTTAAGTGGCAGAACTCAACGCCGTGATTGTCCTCGACACCAGAGCGAAGAAATGGAAATATAAATTTAATTGAATATTTCATCTCCTCGAGTGGGGATCGAACTCACAACCAGTCGGTTTTACAGTCACATTTTGTGTACGGTCACATCTTTTAAATAAAAGCTTATTGTAAATACGACGGTTGTGGGTTCATTTTCCATTTGCGGGGAATTAATTATTTTTATTGCACTGCACTGGTAACAAGATAATACGCGGCGTTGTGATCCGCTGATCGACAAGCAATGTCTTGAAATTTGAGCTGTGCATTGGGAACAGACTGCCTTAATAGGTGGAGATCCCATCGTTTAAAATTGTAGGGATTAGATTTTCTAATGAAACTTATATTTAAGAATGATACATGATAGTAGAATAGATTACACTAGGGTTGCCCAAAAAAATCCTGCCGCAATCACCTTTAATTAATGTTTTTCGTAACTCGTTTTTGGAGAAAATTGCACTCATATGTTTTTTATGTGAATCGCACATCATTTGAAAGAAAATCGCATAAGGAATTGGAAAAACAATGGTTGCCAGCTCTCAGTCTGCCGCAAGTCCAAGGTTGCCTGGTTTAAAGAGGTTACTTAATGTGAATATTTGCACTCATGTGTTTTTTTAATGAATTATATATCAAATTAAAGCTTATTTTTTTGTCATCACTAAAACACATGGTTGCCTGGAAAATGGCTGCCGCAAGCAAAGGTTGCCATCATTCGAAATATTTTATTCTGATTCCGTTTGACTGAGAATAGACGATGAAATACGCGATTTGCCTTATGTTTTAAATTAAAATATTATATAATAGAAGGTCAATCTTAAAATTAATGTTTATTCTAGATATTTACCTGTTAAATGATGATTATAATCATATTAAGAACATACAAAAATCTATTTAAATATGAAGTCATCCTTATTTTTCAAGTGAAATAATGAACCCATGATATTAAGTCTTTGCTAAATCTGTTTTCTAAATACTAATACTAATTTAAATTATCATTTTAAAACGACTAAATTATCTCATTAAATAAATGCTTACAAATATCAATCTATTATAAGGTATTAATTACATCATGTTTCCTTAAGATAATGAAGGGCGACAATTATTGCGTAAGTTTTTTTATTAATTAAGAAAATATGGAAAATAACATTTCAATATACTCTCTCTCTCTTTGTCCTCTGCTCGTATGATTTTTTTTTCTCGTTTTTTTTTGATAACGGTTGCCGCAATCTTTTTTTTCTCACGCAACTTTTAAGAATTTGCATTGAAAGAAATATATATGATAGAATTATAATAAACAAAATTAATTTGTCACAAATAAATTCTAAGAAATTTCGACAGTAATGCCGAATAATAAACGCTATTTAAGGTTTATGACCAGGAGTCGGCAAATATCAATTAGTTGTCTACTTTTTACTATAGATAAACATTTTGCGGTGGTATACAAAGCAAACAAAATGCAATAATTTTATTTTCGTAGATGTATTGTTTCTAAATGCAATAACAGTGCAGATGGCCAAATGAGATGTTTTTGAACATATTACTTAGTTACTTACCTTTCGTTTTGGAGTGAAGATGTTTTTAGTTAACATGACAAAAATGAAGATCTGTTTTTTGTGCGAAAATGTGTGTGGAATTTAATAATGAGTCTGAAGTGTAAAATTATGTTGTTGTTTCGTCAAAACATGATTTTTATATACAGTAACATTTTCTTAAATAGTAACACAATGCACGGTTATCACTTGCAGTGTTACAAAAAGTTCATTGTTGTAAAACAAAAATATAAAAAAGAACCCCACTCGAGGAGATGAAATATTCACTTAAATTTATATTTCCATCTCTTCGCTCTGGTGTCGAGGACAATCACGGCGTTGAGTTCTGCCACTTAACACGCAATACCTCCAGAATTCGGCAGAAAGTGGGGAACGGAGGAACTTAACACTAGGTTCCCTCTGCCTACCCTGCTGCGTGCGGGATACAGCGTGAATCCGATTTGATTTTTATTTTTCACTTATTTTCTAATGCAAAACGTAAGTATAATTTATGTTTGATAAGTATAATTAAATTTAATGCTTAATATTATATATTTTTCTCGGAGGACGAAGAGAGAGATTGAGAGTTTATAACGAGGTAATTTTCCATATTTTCTTGATTAATAAATAAAATATCTGCAATAATTGTCAACCTACATTATATTATGAAAACATTATGTAATTAATACCTTATAATAGAACGATATTTGTAAACGTTTATTTAATACTAGTGGGCGCGTGCAGCTTCGCCCGCTTATTTGAACCCTTACGGGGTGAATTCTAAAAAACCATGAAACATGTGTTCAATGAAATATTTTTAGGAGTCTGAATTTCAAATATTATAAAAATCGGTGCCGATTAAAAAAAAACCCATACAAACTTTCAGCCCCTATTTTATCCCTTTAGGGTTCAATTTTCTTAAAATCCCTTATTAGTGGATGTCCAGATTATGAAAAAAAACATCTCTCCAAATTTCACGTTTCTACCATCAGCGGCTGTGCGTGCGTCTTACCTCAGTCAGTCAGGTACTTGTTTTATATATATAGATGATAATTTAGTCTTTTTAAAATAACGATTTAAACGAGTATTAATATCTAGAAAACAGATTTAACAAAGACGGATGATTTCATGTTGAAATAGTTTTTTGTATGTACTTAATATGATTAAAATCATCATTTAACAGGTGAACAGCTAGAATAAATATTAATTTTAAGATTGACCTTCTATTTTATAATATTTTACTTTAAAACATAAGGCAAATCGCGTATTTCATCGTCTATTCTCAGTCAAACGGAATCAGAATAAAATATTTCGAATGATGGCAACCTTTGCTTGCGGCAGCCATTTTCCAGGCAACCATGTGTTTTAGTGATGACAAAAAAATAAGCTTTAATTTGATATATAATTCATTAAAAAAACACATGAGTGCAAATATTCACATTAAGTAACCTCTTTAAACCAGGCAACCTTGGACTTGCGGCAGACTGAGAGCTGGCAACCATTGTTTTTCCAATTCCTTATGCGATTTTCTTTCAAATGATGTGCGATTCACATAAAAAACATATGAGTGCAATTTTCTCCAAAAACGAGTTACGAAAAACATTAATTAAAGGTGATTGCGGCAGGATTTTTTTGGGCAACCCTAGTGTAATCTATTCTACTATCATGTATCATTCTTAAATATAAGTTTCATTAGAAAATCTAATCCCTACAGTTTTAAACGATGGGATCTTAGGCCATAACACTATATTCTCCGCTCTCGTATATGTGTGAAAGTAAAAAAAATGTATTATATATTATTTAAATCAGGTAACACTACAATATGTTACGACATCCAGACGCGCCGTAAACATATCGACCGTACGACAACTATCTACTGCAAAATGTAACAGCGTAGTCGTCCAGCGAACAGGCTCGTGAGAAAATTCTAAATACACTGTGCGCTGTACTAAACCTTCAAGTATTTAATCGGTGATATAATTTAGTAGGTTTTGTTCCACCGACTGTCCGTTCTTAATGATGTTTAAATTGCTGGTGTAGGGTTTTTCTTTTGCGTTTGGAACGTTGCTTAGGAATTTCAAGGGCTGACTTATAATGTGTTTAAAGACAATTTGATGTCGTCAATGGTTTTTTTTTTATTTTTTTTGTGTGTTTTTAGAATGTTAAGTTGTGTCTCTTGGTGTATACTTGGAGGTTGTTTAATTTGGACCACCTGTTTTCAAAGTTAAATTAGAGTTATTTGATTTTGATTCGAACTTGTTTCGTTCTGTTTTGTGATTTTTTTCAAGTAGATGTTTTTTTAGCTTCACGATGCATCCCGCATATAGCAGGGTAGGCAGAGGGAACCAGAGAACCTAGTGTTAAGACACTCAGTTTCCATTAATACACTTTCGTGCGCAATTTTCAGCCGAATTCTCGAGGCATAATGTGTGGACCTACTTTTAAATTATATTCAATTTATTGAAATGAATAAAACAAAATCACTTTTTTCACCTATTTAGTTAGTTTATGTCTATGAAAATTGCGTGTTGGTGGGAGCTAAATATTTACTTTTCGTAACCAGACTCAGAAATCTCTCTCTCTACCTCTCTCTCTCTATATTAGATGTATGAGAGTTTCTTGTTTCATTCGATTTGAGCCCACAAAAATATAAGTTCAATCTATTGTTAATTTCCACGTAACAAAAGTACTACTTATTAGAGATTATACTGTAGTATTTTATTTTAATATTTAAGTACCTTTTTTGTTAGCCCTGTATAAAGAAAGTAAAAAACAAATATATATGGTTTATTATAGAATCAGGTACGACTTAATTAAGTTAATAACTATTGACTTTATGAGTTCATTAAACAACGACATAATAATTAATGTTCAGTGTAAATGGATAAATACTATAAGGGTACAGTTGCGATGAAATTAAAATTAGGGTTTTTAAAAACCAAATGAGAGAGTGATGGAACCTACAGTTTTAAAAGATTCTGGTCCACATTTTCCGCCCAATTTTCTAAATATTACATGTTTGGTGACGAAGCGCTATTAATACTAGTCTACCAAAGCAGGGAAATGAAAATAATTTATATATTGTCATTTTCCCTGAGTGCGTATGGAACCCACAACCCCCGTCTCGCAGTCAGACACTGTCTCATTGCGCCGCTGTAATAATGGATGTAAAATCCATTATTTGCAATATTTTATTCATTTTATGTTTGTATTTCTTATATGTATGATTAATCCAAGCAAAAAACACAGATTTAATTTATTTCTTATATTATTCTTACCTATGGTTTTACACTTCATAGATTATTATTAATTGTTATGACGTGTTTTTGTTGTTTGCTATTTACTTATGAAGTCAGAAAAAGTGTAATGATAATTATAATTATATTTATTTTATAAAAAATGTATTTATTACGTACGATTTAATATATTATATTCTTACTTACTTACTTAACTTCACACTTTATTCCTACGAAGGTAGTCAGAGAGGACGGAGCGCCAAACGCTACGGTATATTATATTCTATTAATAATTATTGACGCCAGTCGTGGCGCAGTGGCACAAAATGTGACTGCAAAACCGACTGGTTGTGGGTTCGATCCCCACTCGAGGAGATGAAATATTTACTTAAATTTATATTTCCATTTCTTCTTCTTTAATAGATACGAAACTCTAAAAATAGTAGAATTCATAGTTTGCTGTATATGCATCGATTTCAAGTAAAGAGTTTTTATCCTGTCTGTACTTTGAAATAGTTTTGAACAACCTGTTGCGGTAAAGCGAAGTAGGACAATTTTATGTACAGTAATAAATTCTCACTGCATTTGGTTAATCAACTTTATCATTACTATCATTATCAATTTTTTAGTTTTTTAATTTTAAATGTACTTACTATACCGTTAATAAGTGTAGTGAGTGCGTTCTATGTAAAGCTACGAGAGGACTTTCCGGAATTCCTACGGAAAAGAGAAAAAAGTTTATTTTAAGATTTAGAAAAGAAGTTACGGGCGGGCATTATATTTTATTTGCACAATAAATCCTGTTTAATTTATCAGTCTGTGTTTAATATTTAAAAATATATTTTCCAAACTTTGATCATTAAGTAAATTTATATAAATATATACGTATGTTTTAATGTTCTATTTAAGAGAAATACATTATCATCAGATGTTAAATTAGAATTATTAACATACGCAAACATAAATGGTGTTAATATTACTTATCTTAATCTTAAGAAAAATATCCATACACGTCCAGCCAACATTATGAGAATATTTATATACTTAAATCAACAGTGAAAGTAAAAGAACAGTTATAGATTTTTGGAAAGCACAGTGACTCTTTACAAAATTAAAACTTATGTTATTTAAAACAAAAATTAAATAACGTTTATATATTTTTATTAGTAGGTATGAGAGGGCATCGCGGTGCAGCGGCATAGCGTCTGACTCTAAACGCGATGTTTGTGGGTTCGATTATCATTCGAGGGAACAAACTATTTTCGTTTTCTCGCTCGGAGGGTAGTTCCGCCACTCAGTACGCAATGTCTCGAAAAAGAGTGGAAAGTGGGGAATCTAGTATAGGTAGAATATGAAAAAAAATAATGTATAGCCATAGAAAAGTACGATAGCGGTAGAATCCGCAAGATCGTTGATAAGCTTACTCATTATATTTAACAGGCTACAACTTATGTCGTTTGGCGTCACTAACTCTACAGCGTAAACGCCCCAGGCACGTACATACATACTTGGCAATGGTCTAGTCCCTGCATTTTATTTATTACTTCAATGCAGTATCTTACAATTTTCAACATTATAGAGCTATTTTCATGCACGCTATATACTTTTTAAGGTGAAAATAATTGGAGATATTAGGTAGAGATGCGTTTTACTTAGAGAAATGTTTAGCATTTAACCTTAATTATTTTTAACGCAATTTGCGTTGATTTTCTTTAGTAAGCTAAAAGATTGAAATATACCTATGAACTTAATTATATTTTAAAGAATTTTCTAAAATATAGGTATTTAATAAAAGAAATTAAAAAACTTAATTTTTGAAACTTGTAATTATATAATGTAATAATTTCAGTTATCAATATATTAAAATAATTTTACTGTTTAGCAAATATGTGTAGTGAGGGTCGTATAATACGAGTTATGATAAAGCTCGTAGCAAATACAGTGTTAGAACAACCGTTACGAGATGATAAAACTTCTAATAAGTTCCAGGTTACAGCTAGCAATCTTAGTAACAGTTACATCGCTACACCCTACTATCGAATTGCAAAAGGACGTAATTTGTTTATAGAAATATATGTATATATTGTAATATCTGGAGCAATACTGTATAAGAGAGAAAACAACAGCAAAATGCCCTTACTTACCAATCCCCATATTGACAAACGAATAAACGTCAGGCTCTCTTGTACCACAAAATTATTACCACCGAACAAAACATGCGAATAAAAGATTGTAACATTTGTCACACCTATTCAGTTTAACCAATTGGTTTTATATACACGAATACCGTTTTTGGTATCTCAGAATCTAACATCTACCAAATAATATTTGTAGCTGATTTATGATTCATCACGCGAATTTTATCTTTATCGCCTACCTCTTAAGATCTACGACTGTTTTGCAAATATATTCATAATTTTGTTACGTGTAGACACTTTGGTTTTACTATTGTACATTTGTCTAAGTGTCTCAAAGATCACTCCCACGGTCCGCGCTTCGAATGGTAGTCTATTGTCCGCTCCTAACTCCTTGAGATAATTTTTGACCTTGTTCTGAATTAGCTGTTTGTGGAGTATGATTAACATCGTTTTTGATTTTGAAAATGAATACGCTAATTAATAAAAACCTCTGGAAATAAATATTTTTAATTGTAAAAACTATTACATGAGGATCATATTGATCAAAAGCGATTAAAATTATTTATATTTATTCCGGTGATCGATATTTGATTCAATAATATGTGGTAGCACGGGCGCATTCACGTAATTGCTACAACGACACGATCACACGGCACGTACAAGCCGACTCTACGATGCCATGCGCCTGCGCACGGTCAAGGCCAGCCGCTCGCTTTTTATTGGTGCGCGAAAGTTCAGCGTACTCTTAGAATAAGTGACTTAACACACGCTACGTTACGACAATGATCGTGTGTGGAAACGTATGCAAGGAATTACATTTTGGAAATTGTAAATTATTTCTGATGATACGCAGTTTTGATTATGTTACAAAAACATAAATGATAGTAGTTTTTCTTTATCAATATGTCTTCAATAAATAGAAATAAAAAAATATAACTGCAATAAAACCTTAATTATCCAGAACTTTTTGTTTATTTTTAAAGCCTAGAAGACCATTGACGCTTAATAAAATGGCGATATTGCTATATTGATCCGATAAATTAGCGTCGCGTCAGATATCAGTCGGCAACATCAAAGGCTTGGTGGTAAACCTGATCAGAAGATAAGACACTTGCGGTTGTTGTTTATCGATTTCATGGAGGATGTTCTGGCACGTGCGAAGACAGCGAACTCGATGTAATTCAGTGTGGCACTCGTGGAGAACTTTGTAATTAGGAAAAGAATCTGAAACAGTATATCTATTTTTCTTTTTTTATATAAAATTTGATTTCTTTCTATATGTAATATTTACATGGTTTGATTCAGCATATTTCCTTGAAAACATAGAAAATGCACGTTGTACTCACGAGAGAGCCCTACGCTCGTAAATCTAAAAAGCGCTATATCAATTTCATCACGCCCATTCACATAAATGGGGACCTTCGAACAGCATCGGCACAGAAACCCAGCTCGGGGCCACGCACATAACTTATCTAACGGTTGCTGACGCGCCCTTGCGATACTCTCTTGCTTTATGGCTGTCTCTAATATCGAATTAGATCATGAGTATTTCACATTTCTCAGAATATTGATATCTCTTCAGAGAATGCGAACTAGTATTGGCTAGTTATTATATATAGTATTGGTTACGACTGTGGTTTTGTCGAATAAACGAATAATATAATATAATGTTACGTCTTAATATTGAGATGTTTGTGGCTGTCTTATTCTCGCCACTACGTAAAACTAGTCAATAACTATTAACTTAAAACGCAATAAAAACTTTAGTAATTCTAAATTGCCGAGAAAATTTCTCAAAGTTTTAGGTGTAGAAGTCGTCAAGTTAACAAGATCATGAAGAAACATGAATAATCTCTTCCGCGGTTAGTTTTGCGGCGGCGCGGGGGTTCACGTGAAAATTACAACTGTCTAAGATCGTGTGACCAATCGACCGCTACATTTCCTCTATTCTTTACATTTCCACGGAAAAGTGTTCTGTAATAAAGTATAAACGTAACGCCGCTGTGTTATAAGCTAGCGTTTTGCATAATGTGTGTTATTTTTTCTGAAAAAAAGTTGTATTTTTGTAGTAACAAAAAATATAATTTATACTTTCATAATGAAAAGAGTATCATAAATTGTTGAATTTATTTCTTGCTTCATTTCAGATTGCGCTGTGATTACTGGTGTGAAAATAACTACGGTTTTTGTACTAAGAATTAATCTCACATTACTTATTCCGCTCGTCGTTTTGCGGAAGCTAGCAAAATCTCTATTATAATCTGTAACATCATTGAATTTTATCGATCGATAACGTAATGGGAAAGATATTTCTTATCGTTTATTTTTCTCATAATCACAGTTAAAATGTATTATGGCAGTATAAAAAAAATGCTCTATGTACCTTTTATACCTTCCGCGTAAAGTAGGTAAAATATTATTAGACTTTGAGATATTAATAATTTTGCATAGTGTAACCAAACTCCAAGCTTTATTAGGTCTGATAATCTAAGATAGAATATTAGAATATATTCGAAGACATACAATTAAAGTTAGTATATAGTAATTGCTTTAAACTATTTCGGTTTTTTATTTAAAAAACCAGTCACATTTGTTGATACAGCGATTCATCTTTGATTGGCGAGAACCGGTCGAGTGACCGTTAAAATACGTTGCTGATCGGTTAGTAGCTTATGATAATTTGAAACATCTTTCGATTTCATAGTCACTAATAGGAAACGTTTTTTATTTAAAATGTTGACATCACTATCGGCAGCGTTACAAAAATTACTATTATATATAACACATAAGCTTAAAACCTAGCAGGCTTATACTGTAATTGAAATTATTTTAGTATATTGGCAACGGGACTGAAATGAATTGCAAATTATGTTTGATATAAAGTTCTATTTTTTACTTATAATATGTTTGCATTTGATTATATAGCAAAATTTGAAGAAAAAAAAAGCTAAATGCTTATTTAATTTTATTTAAATCATTCATATCGTTGTAAATTTTATATAGAATTCTCTTTAAGTAACTTAATTTTTTATTCACAATCATCAGTCAATAACCTGTTCTAAAACATCCTATCGCAAATCTGTTTATTATTAGCGAAATTTCTCTCGCTAACATCTATTATCACTTTAAACCTAGTCTTATATGCATCGGCGACACTAAAGACAGAATGCGCTTTCTATCGACTCTGTCGCCGATACTGTTTCCTTATCGTCTAAGGCATCTGTTTTCGCTCCTTTGTCTGTTCGAGGTTTATCGCCAGTTTGCGAAACGTGGGAACGTTACCGCTTGATGCATCTTAAATAATTATCTTTATCTTTACCTTTACCTATTAGGCAATGCATGTCGCTTAGTCACATAGCTTCTTACTTACGTAGTAGCGTTTGTGTTTTGTCGTATCGTATTTATTATACGACCTTGTGGTACTTCTGCTAACTAGTCCATTAGCTAAATTGCTTACACCTATGGAATACGTTATTGGCGTTTCTTTTGTGAGGTTATACGTATCACATCTTTATATTGTCATCTTCACTATAGGTTCACTCTTTATTCGAATATAGGAGGGTAGGCCTGAGAGAACATGGGGTCTCAAAACACTGCGTTCTCCGGATTCCGCCTTAATTGAGACATTGTAAGTAAACGTAACTCAACGCTGCTATATGTAGAAAATATAGGGTTCCACCGCTCGGTATGATTGGTTGGTTGGCTCAATATGATAAAGGTGGTGATATATCACACATTTACAACTCTGATTCATCTGACAAACAAAAAAAAGCTTTACATCAATGGAGTATGATGATGGAATTTATCACATTTCCTGGTATACTAGAATGTCTAATGCAGGCAAAGTTGTGGGTGGTCGGCGGAGTCCACACTCCACGGGCACTTGTCGCATAACGGACGTAATACCATCAGTGCCATCATACGCTTGGTGATTACCGTTTTTGCGATAGGCAGGTGCCCGAGAGGAATGTACGCAAGATGTGTGGCAGCTGATATCATTAATTTGACGATGTTTTTGTCCTTGCCTCTTTATGATTGGCCAATTAGTTAAATAGATTCTTTGTTTTATAGTTGTGCATGAATTTATACAATTAACATTGGTAATGATAAGAAGAGTATGAAAAATGTAATATATGTGGTATATTGGAGGTATGTATATGTAATTTCATTGTAATTAAAGCACCTTATTCTTTTATTTTTATTTCTTTTTTATCAACTTAATACTGGTTTCATTTTAGGCACTATACAATTTAAATTTTGAGTTAAATTTAGTTATAATTGGTTTTTGACAAATCGTTAACATTAATATAATAAATCAGTCAAACTATATCCGTAGAAAGTAATGCGAAATCCCGTGAGATTGTTGTTAAAGTTTGATTTTATAGAAAAGTCACATGTGACTGCTATAATTAAATTAAATCAGCTTCACGCCGTATCCTGCACACAGCAGAGTAGGCAGATTGAACTTAATGTTAACACACTCCGTTCCCCACTTTCCACCGTATTCTGGAGGCACTGCGTGCGCCACGCTTTGCCTCGTTATCAGATCGGTCCTTCGAGATTAGTAATTACTTTATACAACTTTTTAAAAAGAAATTAAAACACTTTTTTAGATTTTTGATTAAAAAACTACAAGAACCTGGTCGGTTTCCAGGAGGCGCGGGTTCATTTGCAGGGTCATGCGGGTAAATTTTTATACGTTTTCTAAATAAGTATTTTTCTTTCGCAAGTGTGGATTAACACTTAAAATTGTTAAAAATATTTATTATTTATTATTTTCCCATGTTGTAGTTTCAAAACACCTATGATATTTTTTTATTTCTTTACTTTATTTTAAATATATATATATTTGTATCTATTTGATTGTAAGTAAACAAAACGTAAATCAAAGGCTTCATTTATAACATGTAAATGTATATTAGTAATTTCAAGTTTTCTTATAAACTTCAATATATATTTATTATAGAAGAAACAGTCCTGTTATTATCATTGAAATTATTAACTGAATAATAATAGCTTTAACGTTAGACGCTTGGTAGAAAATCTTAACAAAGTATTCTCCGAGGAAAGCTAGAGACGCCCATTTAGTGAAATGTCGAGTTTATAATTGTTACGAGATAGAGAGAAATAAATGCTTCATCACTGAGTACGGTTTCTTAGCTTTTATTTAAATCGTCCGGATATGAATTTACACCTAATTTGGCTATCAACATTTTTAATCGTTAATTATATAATTTTGTTATATTACCCACGTCATGACGGGAGCTTGTATAATTAAATATTTTAATTTCTCACGATTTTCTCTTTTTGATTTTGTTGTTACACTTAGCACACGAGAATAAGAAAATTTTGAGTTGTTTAGCTTGATTCATAATTTTGTACACATTTTGGGAAAACCTATTGTTTATGTTGACGTCGTGGTACGATTGAGTTCTTTTTACTGAGGTTATATGGAAGGAGAAATGTATGGAAGAATCGAGACATTATGTCAAATTAAAAAATTACAGGAAGCCTGAAGACTTAGTATTTCCAACACAGAATCTCTAGAACGTTTAACTCTACAAACAACATATGAATCGAGACAGTAGTTTTATTTCTTAGTGACTATAACTTATAGAAGAGTCACGTTTACTTAATAAAACCTATTAGGGTATGGGGAGGTTATTATCATTAGAGTAAATTTCACGGCTATTGCTTTTTATCGTTGTTTTTCTAGTTATTACAATATAAAATGAAAGGAAAAAAAAATCCTTTAAGTTCCGTCTTAAACCAACCGTGTCAAAGTAAATCGTTCCTATAAAAATTAGATCGTGAGAAATTTTGATGTAGAATTTTTGAACAAATTAAAGGCCTCGTTGCGGTGAGAGGCGCTCGTAGGCTTCACATGGAATATGTAATTATTGTGTCCAACGACGGCTAGCTAATTTGTTTTTGCGTAGTATTATAATTCATATTTAGTAGGGTTGACTTTAAGTAATTCAGTATAATTAAGTAAGATGGATAGATCTAAAATGTATGGATATTTCAATGAACATAATGTAACTAGCACATATAAGTATACTAAATTAAATTAAAGTAGGTTCACGCTGTATCCCGCACACAGCAGGGTAGCAGAGGGAACCTAGTGTTAGGACACTCCGTTCCCCACTTTCTGCCGAATTCCGGAGGCATTGCGTGTTGAGTGGCAGAACTCAACGCCGCGCTTAAGCGCGACCTCGACACCAGAGCGAAGAAATGGAAATATATATATATATAATATACTAACAGATTAAAATGGAAATTATTATAAGAAAAAAAGTAAAATTATTATATTCTCACATTGTATGTAAATTGACTGGCCTCTTTCATTGACGGTTTGCAAGTCGCAACCCACTGACCGGATGCCCAAATGTTCGGACAAGTGGTCGGACGACTTGCTCTCTTCACACCTGTGGCATTGTCTCGTGAGGTTTATTAATACTTACTTTTTACTGCCTTTAAAAGCTGTCTTTATAACTATTGTTTACGCTTAATTGATTTTAAAACTGATTGTACATTTTCGTTCTTTCTTAATTATTATGTAGCTGCTAGAATGGCAGATTTCAAATCACAGCTTGTGTCATATCGAGAAAATAAGTGGGCATCGTTTACAATCGGTGGCAGCATTTTGGTAATAATTGCATTGTATAATTAAATAAAATAATATTTGAACCTGCACCTTATGTACAGAATTTCATTTGTCTAAGCTGTATATTTACATCCCAATTTCTATACTCTACTTTACTATATACGTGTGATATCAAGATAAATCTAAATATTTTCTTTCTACGATCGTAAAGTAACCACTTTAAGTAGTTTTAAGTAGTTAACCAACTACCTGCCTTTTTCAATCGCACCTTAATCGTCTTTAATTGTAAACAACGGAAATCGCACCCCATTTAAAAGTGCCATCCTCCTTCCGACGGCTTATTAACTTGAGAATGGCTTTCCAAGTTTATTGTAAACATTATGACTCTCACTCGCGGAATCCAGTGCTGAGGTGATCTGGGTTAACGGCACACGCGAATTCTGATGGATATCTCGGATATTATCTTTTTTCGCACCATTGCATTAATAAATATTTAAGAAGTTAATGTTGATAATAATTTCGATTTTGGGGCCGTCGTGGCGCGGCGGTACAACGTTTGCCGTGAACGCGACTGTTGTGGGTTCAATTAGAATTCGGGGAAAAAAATATTATAGGTTTTTTTTCTCTCTAGTAAAAAAACAAAAGCGCGGCGATATATAATTATATACGTAGTCAAAATTGGGCAAAACTTAGGAACGCAGTGTATTAATACTAAATTCACTTTGCCTATTTTGCAAAAAAATATGTTCTTAGTTTTGGTAAAGAAAAAACGGTTATATGTAACGTTAAAATGTAGCGTTGTATTGCCAAAAAGTTTTGATGATTATATCGGTAATTGCGTCAAGGTGAAAATATTTATACTTTCGATCATAATCGTATAATTGGATATTTACTATAATAAGGGTGAGCGTGAGATTCATTCATTAAAATATGTTTCAATATGCACGAAATTTAAGGTAATTAATACATACAGATTTTGGTGTCAAAATGTAAAAGTCATTTAATATTAACGTATACTTTTTAGATGTAGCCGATGTGATTATCTTTATTTGGTATTTAAATATTATGTGTTATATTTTACAACGCTTACATTTGAAACTTTGATTTGGAATGTATATCTGGAGCTTGAACATTATCAAAAGTCTATTTTCAAACAATCAATTTTCTTTATGTATACATAATTATACATAATTTTATTCCAATGTAAGTATCTCACAAAAATGTGTTTTGTTAATTGTTTTGGTTTTTTTTTATTCAAAAATTATATTTTTAAATGTTGATTCTCTATCTTAGATGTGAGTGTTAAAATTGTAGTTGATGTCAGTGACACACATTCTCGGTATAATAAAAATAATGTATGCCACAATGTCAATAAACCGCGGTGGCCCGAGCTGCGCGGGCGCGTCTCGCCCAGCCCTAGCGCTTCCGTTCTGCTCCCTTCACCGTGGTATATATGTATATGTAAAATTGCTACTACCTAATTTTTGTATGTATTGAACTTAATATAAATATATTTTAATAGTTCTCATACATCATTGTTGAAATTTGTAGATAGATAGATGGATAGATAGAAAAACTTTATTACATCCAAACCTGTTACAGATAAAAATAAAGAACAATCTTAAAATAATTCCAGAGTGTGCAAAGGCGGTCTTATTGCTGATAGCAATCTCTTACAGACAACCTTTGAAGAAAGTAATTAGTCTTAAGAGAAACGGGCTAGTGCAAATTTAAAATATTTAAAAATATTTAAAAACAAAATTGTATGTTTGTATTCCAAAAAAAATGGCTGACGACGGATATTTGTTTATATATTCATAATTAATAGGAGAAAGACAAGACAACAATTTATTCTAGCTAGATACGTTTTTTTAAGCTTTTATTTATTTTTTTATCAATTTCTATTTTCAATAAATTTTGACAAAATATACAGAAAAAAAATTAAAAAGTATATTTATTTACTTTTTTTATGACATGTCGCTGCTGTCAGAGAAAGGGTTCGAAAAACTATTAAAACACAAGATTTATTAGAAACAAAAACTAACTTATCAAGTATAATGCACACATAATTTATACATCAAATACTATGTATATATTACGTCAATATGTACGTATGTGTGTCACAGTGTCAATACACCGCGTGTCGTCGGTCGCGGCGGCGCGCGGCGTGGCGGGTCACAATCGGATGAGCACCGCGCCCTTGCGCGTTTCCGTTGCGTGTGCATTCAAACGCACCTGTGTCGTTGGTTGGTTGGTTGGTTTTATATGGATTATACGTTTATTAGAACAAATTTGTCATTAATAATAGACGTTTATAATTATTTAATTTTTTTTTGTTAAATCAGCTTCACGCTGTATCCTGCACACAGCAGGGTAGGCAGAGGGCATTTAGTTTTAAGACACTCCGTTTCCCACTTTCCGCCGAGTTCTGATGGTATTGTGACGGAGTGACGGAACTCAATGCCGTGCCGTGTTTGACTCGTCACCAAAGCGAAGAAATGAAAATATAAATGTAAATAAATATTTCATTTCCTCGAGTGGGGATCGAACCCACAAGCAATCGTTTTTACTCTGACCTCTAATTATTTTTTAAAGCTTAAATCACTTCTAATTGAAATACTCTAATGAAATCGTTAATGACAGCTTTGTTCGCCCACACCATCGTTCCGTCTGTTGTAAGACATAATATTTCAATTTTGTCGGTTTTCGAATTTCGGGAGATCTTCCCTCAGAACTCTCCTATAGTTTCTTCGCAGTATAGATTCGGCTGTGGATTAATATCTGAAGGGATTTATTTAGGTGAATACTAGTTATTTATAAAATATTTTAACTGTTTCAATTCATAGATTTTCGATCGAAGACAGACTCGATATTTACGCGATAAATTTACGAAACTATTATATGAAAAAGAAACCATATCGCTTATCAGATTAAAGAGCTTTGTGTTCTACAATTGAATGTTCAACACCTGCCATTTTCGGTATGAAAGTATTCTCTTCCAAATGCGAGTGAAATTTAAAAAATTAAAAGCATTCTAAAAGCTCAGCAACTGTCAATACTGGACAGACGTAACGTGCGTCCGAAGAAAGCGAACTCAATCACTTTCATCTCAGCTTTTGTACATGTAATGAACAAGAGAAAAATATATTTTGCATCTATGTGTTACATCTTTGTTTTTTTATATATATAGCAAAATTAGGTTGATTTTGTTAGCTCTAAAGCTTGTTATGTAGGGACAGTGATTTGCGATAATATGAACAAGGGTTCAAGCAAAAGCTTTAATATACGATAGGTATTTTTTTTTATAATTTAAACATTTATCAGTTTTGCTAAGGTTGAAGATGGAAAATTATTTCATATGCCGGATGAGTAACGAAATTTATTGAAAGCTTGGGCTGATTAAAAGATTTAAAAATTGGTAAACTTTTCTATAGCATAACCTTTCTTTGTTTCGTTTCACATAATATGAATTTTTTTTAAGTGTTACCATAAGCACCATAAGCATACGTAAACATTTTTTTTTTAGTTTCTATAAATATTAAAGTCAATTAGCATCGGCTCGAACAGTTTCTAAGTAATAAAACTATTTAATGAAAGTCTTTAAGTTGTTAAGTCACGGTCGAGATTTTATTGCAGGGGGGACAGAATTTCTCAGCGGATCATTTTAATACCCATAATTGAACACCGAGACAGTCGTAAAGTGTACCTTATATTATTTGCCATGTTAATTTGATATCGCCTTTTACTAAACACCCGTTTTATGTTTCTACGACAGTCTTTATATGTTTATTTTAAGAATGTTTGGATATTTGCAGTTTTAATTTGCCAGTTCCAATTTCGTGTCGAGCAATAAAATTTTGGGAACCACAAAAATGTTGCAGTGAATATAACGAAATTAGCTATTGGACAAGGCAATGTTTGAGAACATTTTGTTTTAGAATATTTTTTTACTATTCATTTGTATATTCACAAATGAATAGTATTTTTATTGAGTACATTTTTACACAATCATTTTTCTGTGGTGTATAAACACTTGTTCCATGCAGTTGATGCTTGTTTCGGAAGGCTAGAAGACCAATGTATGTATATTTGTTATTATTTATTTCCTTTTATACAATAACCTGATTATTGTGTTTTACTATAAATTTAGATAAAATATATACATAATTATAATTTCTTATTTATTTCCTCCACATGAACTTGTGATTGACAATCCTTGAAATAAATGCTCACAGACTCCAAGAAGGCTAGCAATTATAAAAAAAAAATGCACAGTAGTTTCAGTGAACGTTGTATACGGGTGCAATCGAGGACTTTCCTTAGCGCTTTATTGCCCGGTTTATACGATATCGTAAGCTGTGATTTACGACGCGGTGGTTACGCGCCGTAAAACCTGTTCTCACCCGACCTGCCGCTCCTACCATCGATCATCGTAAACATCCAACTTGATTATACGTCATTAAAAGTATCTTCATTTACTTGTAATTTTGCAGACGCGACCGAAATGTAGAACATTTTTTGGGACATGAGCTTTTTTTTATCTAATTATTTATTGGACATAAAGCGTGGCGTAATTTTTTTTATAGTATATGTTACTATAAAAAAAAAAGAAAAGGGATTGAAACGGCAGGTAGTGAATAATCTTATTAATACTCACTATATAAAAAATTCTAGATTATCTTTTTCTATCTTTAACCATACTTTTTACTTTTAATGGGAACGAAGTTTCTTAATACTAGGTTTCCAGGTTCCCTCTGCCTACCCTGCTAAGTGTTGACTATACTTTAAAGCTAAGATACATCAATATAGGCTGTATACACTAATTAGCGGCATGTTACAAAGCTAAAGAAAAAATAAATCAATTTTCAATAAACAAGCTTTGTATATGTGAGATTACTATATAGTAATACGTACGTGTTCCTATAATCTGACTCTAGGAACAAATATTGTTAATTGACTTTTTTTTTAAATCAATTTTAAATCTATTGTGTAATTTATCTCATTTATTGTAACGTGAAACTCGACGTGTCTATCGTTTGTTATTAATATTATGAAAGTTCCACTAGAATGGGACCAATTTCTCCCTTGGAGTTACATTCTAATGTAGTGACGGTGTGTTATTGTTCAATTTGCTATTTAATAGTGTGCCCGCAAATGGTGTGTAATGGACACTCACGAGCGGAGTGCTTTACCATAAATAATAATAAGGCGAATAGGCACAGTAGATGCTGCACTCGTAATTGCATTTTCTTTGATTGTATTGTGTTTTTTTTTATTTAAATATTTATGTCGAGGCCAGTCGTGGCGCTGCGGCACGAAGTGTGACTGTAAAACCGACTGGTTGTGGGTTCGATCCCCATTCGAGGAGATGAAATATTTACTTAAATTTATATTTCCATTTCTTCACTCTGGTGTCGAGGCTAAGCGTTGAATTCTGCCAGTCAACACGCAATGCCTCCAGATTTCGTGCAAAAACCGGAGAACTTGCACTTAGTACTCTGTGCTATACCTTGGTATAGGTATGTAGGATAAATCGTGGCCTATAGTATTTATACTGTTTTATAAAATAAAACTTATTATTATGATATTATGTTATGTCACCTAAATAAAGATGAATGATTAAAAATAGGCTAAATAAAAAAATGAAATATAAAAACTAAATTACATAATAAGAACATGATATTAGTTTATTCTTTTAAATAAATAATAAAATCTATAATAATAAATCAACGCGAAAGTTAGATTCCCATGTGGCCATACTCGAGACTACATAATAAAAATACAATATGTACCCACATCTCAAGTTCAATGATCTGTACGATGAAATGAAAAAGAACTAAACAAAAATTTCGCCTTAAAGTATCAATACAAATTATATACGGAAACTCTCTTTTATACAATTGCTTTTACTCTACAATACTATTGACTCTTGATATGTTAATAGTTAACAAAAGAATCTTATTATGGCACTCGAAAGTTTTAATTATTATATACTCTATACTATAATTTTAATTACGTTGATAGCAGGAGGTTGGGCTGTTGGAGGTATGACCGTAAAGCTAATGTAGCTTTTTTTTATAGACTAAGCTCTTTTTTCTTATAGTGTAAGCTGCGTAATATAACAAGTGTGGTGTGTATTGTTCGCGGACTTTCTTTCGCGTGTGATAATTAGTGAGACAACGCCCAAGGCGCCGTGGTGCAGGTAGGTGCCTCGCGGCGGTCCGAGGTGATGATTGCTTTCGTTATGAATGTACCCGCTGTAATAATTATAAACGGCGTGTTGTATAATGATGTATTATGTTTGAATACAATGTAGAATTAAAAATTGTTACGTAATAACTTAAAAAGAACAGTAGAAGCAATATGTTTGAGTTAGTTTCACGCTGTATCAAGCGTATAGCAGGATTGGTAGAGGAAACATAGTGTTAAGACACTTCGTTTTCCATTTTCCGCCAATTTTTTTAGGCATTGCGTGTTGAGTGAAATAAAAGTTGGTCAGAACCCAACGTCTTGGTGACAGAGCGAAATAATTGAAATATTAATTAATAATAATGTAGTACTCTGAATGGGGATCGAACCCACTGCCGTCGCGTTACAACCAGGCCTTGCGCCACGATTTATTAATATAAGTTACTTTTATAATTATATTTTTTATATATGAATTTTATGATTATCTGGGTAAAGTCCATTTTATAAATATTGCGTGCTGGCTAAATTAAATGCTGCAGAAAGTTGTAAGTAAGTAAAATTTACGCAAAAAATTAATGAGTTATTTTTTATACATTCAAATCTTACCGAAACACTTTAAAAATTTACACATTTAAGCTATACGTTTATATATGTCATACTTACATATATTTTTTATTGTTTTCAGCTTCACGCTGTATCCCGCACACAGCAGGGTAGGCAGAGGGAACCTAGTGTTAAGACACTCCGTTCCCCACTTTCTGCCGAATTCTGGAGGCATTGCGTGTTGAGTGGCAGAACTCAACGCCGCGCTTAACCTCGACAGCAGAGCGAAGAAATGGAAATATAAATTTTAAGTAAATATTTCATTTCCTCGAGTGGAGATCGAACCCACAACCAGTCGGTTTTACAGTCACACCTCGTGCCACTGCGCCGCGACTGGCCTCATATATTTTTAATGTATGTTTGAAATACAAAATTCCTACAGGTACCTATATTGTATAATAATTAAACGCTAGTAAAATATAATTTAATATCAAGAGTTCCAGTATACCTAACAAGTATTGAAGTTACATTAAATCCATTTAATAACAAGAAATAATAACGTCGGGAAGTTATCAATTAATTAGGTAGCAAAGGTCGGTATAAATATCTATGTAAAGATCTAATTTAATTTCTAGCTTTAGAGCTTTCTATTTTCTGCATTTTCCGTCGTGACTGTTTTACTACTTCATAGGATTTATTGAATGTTGTTATTTTCGTTTCCATACACTGCGCGGCGAAGTGCGGCGTTGAGTTCCGCCATTCGCTCGAACTCAGGCGGTAAGCAGAGAGTGGTATTAACATTAAGCTATTTTTATCTACTCTGCTTTATGGGAAAAAATGTGAAGTTACAGTAAAGTAACCTTGTTCTTTTATTAGTATATACGGCGACCTCAAAGGGTTATACGTTTATGAATACCTAACATATTTCGCGCCATGAAATAAAATTTAAATTGTTTTACAAGACTTTTAATTTTTGACAAACTTTTATTTTGGAAAATAAATACGAAGTCAAGAATTCACATGGAAAGCGGAGAATGGAAAATCTAGACACTTTCTTCTCTCTATGTTGTCTGCTGTATGAGAAATAAAATGTGGAAGGTTAACAAGAAATAAATGGTTATAGAATTTCCCGTTTGTTATATTAATAAAATTTCTTTTCATTCGGTGAAGTAACAGTTCAAATTCAATTAGTATTAACCCAAGCTTTAACTACAAGTTTCTATATGTAAATGTTTACTTCCAAGCAAGTCGAATAGAGCGCATAATGAATGTGTCTAATACATAAAACATTTCTAAAGCGAGTACTAATATTACATGGAACTCCTTTGAAAAGTTTTTCGCGTGAGAACATACTGTTTAAATAAAATAAATAAAGTAGCTTCACGCTGTATCCCGCACACAGCAGAGTGGGCAGAGGGAACCTAGTGTAACACACTCCCTTCCCCACTATCTGCCGAATTTTGGAGGCATTGCGTGTTAAGTGGCAGAACTCAACGCCGCGCTTCGCCTCGACACCAGAGCGAAGAAATGGAATTATAAATTTAAGTAAATATTTCATCTCCTCGAGTGGTGATCGAACTCACAACCAGTCGGTTTTACAGTCGCACTTTGTGCCGCTGCGCCACGACTGGCCTCAACTGTACTGTTATATACTGTAAACATACTGTTTCATACAATTATTATTATTATATAAGTTAATTTTATAACTGCTAATAATACCTATCTGTCTATGGACTGGATATGGAATATGGTCAACATAAATCAGCTCGTTTTTCTATGACATGCGATATTGTAGTTAGTGTTTCTAGTTATCTAAAATATTTTTCATATATATGCATTTAATTTAATTGATTACCTTTTATTACTAAACTAAAAAAGTATTAATGTGTTTTTATGTTACATTTTCTTTACAACAAAATGTTACGGGGTCATGGGTGACGGTGATCACTTACCATCAGGTGACCCGCACGCTCGTTTGCCTTCTCTTTTTTCATAAAAATAAAACCATCGAGTTTTCAGTCAGAAACTTTCTCACTGGCCCACGATAGCTTCATAAATCGAGTTACAGTAACTAATATTTATAGATAAAAATAAAATAAAAATAAATATAGGGATACCAATTATGAGTCCAGCCAACGGTACATTTGTCCAATTCAGTTCGATATTTCACACATTAAGTTTCGGACTAGAAAGCGATAGTCAACTTTCGCTTATAATACTGATAAATAGTGAATAGCAATCGATAATTTATGTATTATGTATAAAATCTAATTGCATGAGCTTTGTCGTCGTCATTTAAATTAATATTTTAAAATTTAAGTAATCATTTTATATTTTATTTTATTGATTTCCTTAAAGTTATATAAATAATTTAGAAATGGATTGGAGTCATACATAAATATAAACTTTTACTGAAAGTACCAGTACGCTGCATCCCGCATGGAGCAGGGTAGGCAAACGGAGTCTAGTGTTAAAACTCCGCTTCCCACTTTCCGTTAAATTCTTGAGGTATTCCGTATTGAGTGGCGGAATTCAACGCCGCGCTTTGTCTCGCCACCAGACCGAAACTGAAAATATGTTATCCATATTATATGTTTTATATTCAACAGGATTAGCAAATTCTTCCCTATAGTCCGTTTCCACTTTCCTTATTAAGACGTAATCGATACCCGCGGTCGAGGTGCGGTGTTCATAAAATTTAACTATTACGACCGGTCTCTAACAATATGGTTAATTCAATTTCCTTATAAATCTATTTATTATATCACTTTCTTAAGGAGCTTTCTAGCGTGCGTGGAAAACGACTCCTTGCGTAACCGACGGTAAAACTGTTATTTGCATAACTGTCTCAATCTTTGTGATGGATACGTTACATCTTGTGAAATCTTCAAATTATTTTTAATATCCTAGAGTTATTAAGATGCAAATTTCATACATTATTTTATTGTTTTCGCATTAATTTCAAATGTCAAGTCAAGGTTTCTAATATATTTCGAGAAAGTGAATGGTTAATTGCATGTTTTTAATGATTACAATTAAATTTTGCTATTATTGTCGTTGTAAATATCTGGCCAACGTTTATTATAACGTGTAAAAAGCTTTTACAGGCTAACTCAAAGATGTTGCCGTCGGAATGCGGCTCTTACCGAGAATAGACGTGGTTACAAAGATATTTTTGCTAACTATTTTTATGAGATAAAGTTATGAAGTAAAAACCATAGTTATTTGTGTAAAAAATCTCACACTTGAATATTCATTCATGAATGTGAGAAACAATTGTCTGTATAATATGTTAGATAAATTGTGTGGCAGATAATGGAAATAATAAGTTATAATTTAGTCAATTTCAAGTAATAAGATAAGAGTAAAAACTCTTTATCTTCTATTTATTAATGTTAGGTTGACAAGTTGTTCTTCTGCACAACCATCCAATCCATGTGGCGCAGGGGCACAAGCGTTCGACTGCGACGGTTGTGGGTTCGATTCCCACTCGAGTAAATGAAACATCGATTATTTTTATATCCTCGCTCTAGTAACGAGGCAAAATGCGATGTAGAGTTCCGCCTAAATGGCACACACATATCCGATGAAAATTGGGAAACGGAAGTGGCTTAATGGAGAATGGAGTAGCTCCCAGATTCCCTCTGCCTATCTTATCATATGCGGGATAAAGCGTGAAGCAAAATATATATTTTTCTTTAATGTAATAAGAACCAATTATAAGAAGATTATATTTTATTTGTCATATTTCAATTCAGAGAAAATTGAATGTAATGTACGTTTAATATCTTTTAGTATTAATTTTGTTCCTTTGTTTGTTCTAATCTCATATATATTTACTCCACGTTTAAGTAATGTTATCTAAAATCAAGGAAATTAAGTGATCTGATGAGTCTCACACTCACCTTTCGCCAAACTATTGTTGCACAATGCGTCATGTAGCGTGGGAGCCATAGTTCCCGAGAAATGGTATATTGTTTTTGTTAGTACACGCTACAGTCAGCTTTTCTACAGGTGTTTACGATATTTCGAGTTTATTTATTGATATCAGCGTCTAGATAATCTTTGATATAAATATTTATTAATAATATGTAAGCTTATTTAATAGTTCTTTTACAATAAATAATAATTTTACTATGAAACGTTTGTTTTGCTGCTTTATCTAGAATAATTACAATAAACCTGTATCCACTAATAATATTTTTTTTTAATTATCTGTCTGTATATGTCTGTGTGTCTATATATTGTATTTGTAAGATATAGAAATTAGATATATATTTTTTATAGAACCCTCTGTATTCTAAAGTTGATTACGAAACATTCCTCACACGAATCAAATTTTAATTAGAATGCCCTTTCGCGATAGCAATTCTACAAACGTCTGCGGATTAAGTCACTAATTGAACGCCGAGTTTCACTTGCTAATTTCTAAGAAATAAAACGGAATTGTCAATACGTAACTATCTGTTGTCATGAAAGGTAGATCGTTAGTATTAATAAAGAAAAAACATTGTTCAGATTTATCTTGCATTTACATATAACAAGTGTTTGACAGGATGCAATATAAGTATAAATATAAATCTCACAGTGAAAAATTTTGTATAAAAATGAGGGGACGTACTGATCAATAGGTTTTTGGGAAACGAAGAGCAGGAACAAACGAAAGATATATATTACCACTATTGATAAATGTGATTTAGTTACTTACTTTTAATTTTAAATATTTTTAAAGTGTTATTAATCCACACTTAGGAAAGAAAAATACTTGTTTAGAAAATGTATAAAAATTTAAACGTAGCGGCACTTGAACCCGCGCCTCCTGGAAACCGACAAGGTGAACGTATAAAAATTTTAACGAATGGCCTGGTCGGTTTCCGGGAGGCGCGGGTTCGAGTCCCGCTACGTTCAAATTTTTATACGTTTTCTAAATAAGTATTACTCACTTTATCTATACAGTAGCGTCTGTTTTATACAGTAGAGTCTGTTTTATTTACGTATTTTCATACAACATGCCTCGAACGCTACGTCTTGAATTGTGATTATATCTCCTACAATACCCCTATCCATTTCACATGCCATCCTCTCAAATGTTGTAGATGTCGGAATTCAATTAGACGTCACTCTAAAATCTCATAAATGACGTTTTTACCTTACAGCCATAGAGAGCTGCATAGAAACAAACGCTTTTGCCATTTCAGTTTATTAGTTTTGTTGAATTGTCCACTGCGGGTCTTGTCTGTCTTCAAACATTTGAATAGTAAGAGAAAATACAGCCGTCTTCTATTAACTTGTTTTGTTTTAATGACCGTTTGTGCCATGTCTTGTGAGAAAATTAAATTTGATATTTTGTGATTTAAATTAAAATATATAAAATAAATAAATAAAATATATTTAAATAAAAATTGAGCTATCAAATAGTTAAAAAAAAAAAATTTATTAATGAAAAAACCACATACCTATATGTTATGAGATGATATTTAACTAAGGTGTTTTTACGAGACTTATAACGACTCGCCGTAATCATCCTCTTTCCCATTATATCTAATTATTATTAACTAATACTAAATTGAATACATAAACAATCTTAGCATATCGAATAGTTCATAAACAATAGCCCTCTTTAATTTCTTTATATGATTCATTCTATTTGTAATTTATCTCAATCGACATCGCCCGACATTGACCCTCGTAGCGGACCCGGCCCCGTATCTATTCGGCAATTTTGTTAATAGTTTAATGACAGTAATTCCAGTAATCTTAGCTTACGTACATATAATTGTTATAAATGACAATTATGGAGGAAATGATAAGTGGTTAAATGACAATTTTTTTGTAAAATTAGTTTTTTATTCTTTTATTATTTTTACTAATTATAGCTTTTTCCGATAACGTATACTTTGTTTTGATTGTTAATAAGATATTTTCGCTATAACATATAAGGATCGTGAAACAACAGATCACGAATAAATTAGAAATTTTCCTATTAGTATAAAACAAGAGGCCGGTCGTGGCGCAGCGGCACGAGGTGTGACTGCAAAACCGACTGGTTGTGGGTTCGATCCCCACTCGAGGAGATGAAATATTTACTTAAATTTATATTTCCATTTCTTCGCTCTGGTGTCGAGGTTAAGCGCGGCGTTGAGTTCTGCCACTCAACACGCAATGCCTCCAGAATTCGGCAGAAAGTGGGGAACGGAGTGTCTTAACACTAGGTTCCCTCTGCCTACCCTGCTGTGTGCGGGATACAGCGTGAAGCTAATTTTTTTTTTTTTTTTATAAAACAATTGCAGATAAATTTCAAGTTAAGTTTATAAATTTTAATTCCTTGTTAGAAGAAACGACCTCTAATTTATCAGATAGTAGCTGTAAACACGCAGCTACTGCGTCAAACTTGATTAATATGTAAAGATTATCTTATATAGATATCCACATTTATGACATTCGAGAAGAGAAAATTAGGAGTCTGACTATAAATGCGATGAATGGGTGTTCCCGATTCGGAGAATTGAATTTATTTAATTCCTGTCTCCATTTGTTTCATTGTCTTCGTTCTGGAAAGGCAAAGCGCGGCGTTGAGTTCTGCTGTTTAAGTTCATGTTCATCTCTACATACATACTATAAAGCATTTTATAGAGCGCGACACTGCTTTTTTAAAAAATAAAAAATGTGCAGATTTTATGTGATGTTTATGTGATAAAATGTGCGGGTTTGAGTTGTAACCGTCTCATTATTGTGACACATTAGGACTAATAAATCATCTTGATAGCGTTTTAACAAGCTTAGCTTAACTTTAATATTCCTGGTGAATAAGTTGCGACATATTGTATATATGAATAATAATATGTTTAAATATATAAATGCTCTTTGAATCTATTCTTTTGTTAAGTTAAGCTTTCCTTCAGGTTCATGATTTAAACCGCGTTATGGTTTTTATTATTATAAACATTTAACCTTTTTTACAGTTCTTTTAAGTCTTAATGTATTTGATATATTTTTACAAAAATATTCACATCGAACCTGTCACTTATTCGGTGCAAAGATGGCCTAGTTTTTTTTAAACTACGTCATAGTTTCAACAAGTTATGCGAAAATATACAAATTTTTAAAAATTTTAAAAATAATATTTCAAAAAGCTCAATAACGTCATTGTTGCAACAAATGAACGATTTGTCCGCAACGACCCTAGAGTTAACTTGTTAAGCCACTCTGTTCACGCTGTAATGCACATAGACAGCAGGGTAGACAGAGGGAAATTAGTGTTAGACACTCCGTTCCTCACTTTCCATCGAATTTTTGAGATATTTCATGTTCACTTCGTGCTTGCTTCACCCGTGTAGGAATTGACACCACAACCGCGTGTACAGTCGCATGCTTGTGCCCCTGCACCTCGACGTCCTCAAATACAGTATAAATATACTGCATCAAATCAAATCCGCTAACTCCGTTGCAGTGAACCAATCGACAATAACGTTTATAGAATTCAAACGGCGTCCGTGTCCATTGTACCTGTTTGCTCTACGTAAAAGCTCAACTAAGCTCCGCTGAATTGAGTTACACAATAAAGTCCGCAACGTCTGCGATACCATTGTGATTAATTGGTACTACTTGAAGGGTATTTCCGAGTGCATAATTCCTTATATAACAACTCGGTTTTAGTGCATTTTCCTTGAATACGTTCGAGGTCATCCGTGGCGCAGAGGCACAAAGTAGGACTGTAAATGCGATGGGTTGTGCGTTCGATGTCCACTCGAAATATAAAATATTTTCATTTTTTCGCTCTGGTGTCGAGGAATTGGTTCTGCCACTCAACACGCAATGCCTCCAGAATTCGGCGGAAAATGGGAAACTTAACACTAAGTTCCCTTTGCATACCCTGTCTGTGCCGGAATACAGCGTGACGATGAATAAAAGACACTGTTAAATGAAATTACACTAAGTACGGGACGTCTGCGATGTCATTGTGATTAATCGGTGCTACTAAAGAGTATTTTCGAGTGCATAATTCCTTCTGTAACAACTCGATTTGAGTGCATTTACCTTGACTTTGTTCACGCGTTTTCAATGTTCATGTTTCAGTTTTCATTTTGTTTCAGTTTTCAACTTTTTTTGCTTATATTTCAATATGTTTTAATTTTTGCTTAAAGGTAAGGTAAGTAGGGACTTAAGCTCCGCCACTCAACACGCCATACGTCGAAATAGGGCGGATATCCGAATATCCGGGAATGGATTTTGATTGGTGAATAGGTTTTCTCAGCTTTCTATGCTATAATATGCAGGAGGAAAATCAAACTCTTGAAAGTGGAAAACGGAATGATGTATCACTATTTTGTTGTACGTGGTAGAGTAAAATTTTAAATTAATATAGCGTACTATATAATCAGTCGCTGTTACCAATTTGTAAGCTGTCAAACGGTTAATGAGTGAATATTATATAAAGTGGATGCTATATAAAGCCTTACGAATGTGCTTAGTTGGTTATTTATATAGGTTATAGGTTTACTACCCAGGCGATATAAAACGTGGACGCAAGTATAAATATGACGCTATTATGGTTGTAGAAATTCTACTTCGTGTTTATTGGTCAAAGTGCGGCGTTGAATTCCGTCACTGAACACACAATGTCTCGAAAATTCTGCAGAAAATGGTGAACGGAGTGTGACTTAATACTACATTCCTTCTGCCTACATTGCTATTTGCGAGATACAGCAGAAGCTACAAGAAATGTATGTAGGTATATGTTTCACATAACAGGTAATAAATAACTCTAAATAATAAAATAAACGTATCGGTAAAAACAACGGCTAAAATCTAAAAACTGGCCTGTTATAAAAAACATTGAAAACTTAAGTAAAACTGACAAAACCTATACCTAAGTCTTTATATCGTCTGGGAACTAAAATCATAGTTAATAATAGTTTTTTATGGTTATACATGAAGAGACAGAAATTTAGATTTGTTTTGGTTAGTTTCTTAAAGCTTCTTCAAATTTAAGGGGCTATTTTTTAAATAAGCTATTAGCAGTCGTAAAAATACTCATGTCGTAAGAAAATTGTGTAAAAATGTGATTTTTTACTGTCGTCGTCGTCTGTACAAGAATGCATAACATTTCCTGAATTGGAAATTTGAAAATGCCGACGACAGTTTTGGATGGTATAAAAATAAATTTTAAAATAATCTAATCATGCATCAAAGTAATTCATGAACTTGGATTTTCCTTATTTTATTGCTTTATGAGCGAATTTATCTTGACAAAAATGTATAATTACGCAAAATCCTTTTTTATTTTATTTTAATGCGACAACCATATACTAGTTACTGCTTTACTTGTTAAAGAAATATTATTCCGGTAGAGAATGAACACTCGACTATCCTCGGCCCTTCCAAAACTTAGGCAAAGTCAATTAGTACCCTAAAATAGTCTATAAAGATGTAACATGCCGATAATAACAAATAGGCCAAAATGGAACCCACGACCTCCGAGTTGCAACTATCAGCCACAATCTGACTGACCGACTGATTCAAATACAACAAAATTGATACAAAATCAGAATATATATGCCTATGGAAGCAGATATTTGATTAGTTTCTATATAATTTGCATGAGGAAACCGAATGGGCCAGACGGCGCCGAGCTTTTCGGACTTTATTTACATAGCTTTCTATTTCCGATAGATGGCGCTCGCTTGCGCAACACAAACGCTACGGAGAGCTCGTTAAACGATATCCGTGAAAAGGGGACACATATTGGGATTTATTGGATGTAACACTGACTTCCTGATTGGATTCTTATCATTTTTTAACTCTTACTAGTTTTGGAAGTGTTAATGTATTAAGAAATTACTTGAAATTGGAGTATAAAATATTCGGAGGAGAGCTTTCTATTTTAATTTGATTTTCGAACTAGGTATATATAATTTTATCATTGTTTCTTACAATATTATTTTTGGTAAAACAAGTATGTCCATCTTTTTTTTTACCTTGTACGGCGTTATGCTCCATCTGTTGCGGAAAATAATTACAGGAAATGTTATAGACCTGATGTAACAACCCCTAAATATGACGAAATCAATGGGAGCGCAATAACAGCCTTTGATTGACTTGATGTGAGTAATTCAATCAAATTGCTTTGGAACATCTGTTTGTATACAGTATGTGATAAAAATGATAAACATAATAATTATTGTAAATTACTTTAAGATGTTTTAAGATATAACTAAAAAAATTAGGTAAATAAAAGTTTCTAATAGGCTCTTTTTAGTCTTGCTTTTTTTAATTTTAAATTAATTTTATTAAAAAATAAATAAAATAAAATAAATCAGCTTCACGCTGTATTCCGCACACAGCAGGATAGGCAGAGGGAATTTAGTGTTAAGACACTCCGTTCCACACTTTCTGGTGATTTCTGGAGGCATTGTGTGTTGAGTGGCAGAACTCAACGCCGCGCTTAACCTCGACACCACAGCGAAGAAATAAAAATATAAATTTAAGTAAATATTTCATTTCCCTCGAGTGGGGATCGAACCCACAACCAGTCGGTTTTTCAGTCACACTTCGTGCCGCTGCGCCCACAACTGGCCTCAAATCGTAATTTAAATATTTTATAATATTGTCTATGTAAAATACTCATATTTTACTATGCTATATACCGACAATGAAATAAATAGCCTAACATTAAATTGAGTTCGAGGTGACGAATTAAATTAAAGAGCGTCACTTTTTAAGTGCTGGCTGTGAGCCGCTCTACATAATATGACAAACTACACTGTAAATACGTGACAGTGATGCGTGATGAAAAAAAAAAATTAATTTAATATATTTAAAAAACAACACAATTCGTTTTTTATAAGTAGGTTATTTCAAGATCGTCACAAATAAATAACTTTGATAACAATTTATCAGAATATAATTATTTAGCATTCTGTTTTATAACATTTATTGAAAAGAGTACGGCCATAAAGGTCGGTTAGATGATTACTGCAAGAATAAAATACTTGTCGTTGATTGACCTAAGAAAACCTATATGGTAGGATTTTTTTATAATAAAATCTTTCAATTTATATACTTAGTTATATAAAAAGTAGTTAGTAGTAACCCTTAGTTTATTTTTATTAATATTAAAAATCGTGTCACGGCCTTTCTTAAAAAACGATGTTCTAAATTATGATATTTTGTTTATTTGTATTTTTTTGATACAAAAAATATATAACACTTTTGATGCAATGCAATACATCAAAGTTTTAATGTAAAAAGTCGAATCCTTATTATTTATTTCACCAACTTATTTAGATTACTATCAGTCATCCGTAACTCGATCGGTATTCGATTTAAAGATGAAAAAGTTTTTATGTTTAATGTTTTCAAAGAGCCACGTAACAGTTCAATGTCAACAACCTTGGCTGTTATCGGGTTTGTAACACCCGCCTTCCTTCCTTAGAATAATAATAAGTAATACGTAATATCTTAAATCGCTACTTACTTATGTTTTTTTTGTCCGAATGTAAAATATATTGTCTTTATTAGATAAACATATCATTGAAAATATTAAGTTTTTCTTTAATATAATATATTAGTCATTTTTTTTTAATTTCATTAAGACGCAAAGCAAAGATTGAATTTTTTAAGCCCTTGTGGCGAAACAGCGTAGTATCTTCGGCGGACTTTAAGCATGACGGTTGTCGGTTCCATTTCGACCTGAGAGAACTGAATTAATTTTATTTCCTTGCTCTGATCTTCAATTTTATCTTAACACGGGCTTTAAGTTTTGCTTATCCTGTTATATATGGGTTAAATCGTGAAGCTAAAACATCACTTTCAACCACAGTCAATTTAGCGAAAATGAAGGAAATATAATAATAAAATGGATATAGATAAAGGAACTCAGGGAAGGAAAGTACAGTAAACGGTGAAAGAGTGCTCTTTTTTCTTTTCTTAATATCATATAACATATCATATAATACTTAAAATAAAGAAAAAAAATACACACACCATTATAATTCTGTTTGAAAAAAAAATACACCTTTGTGATAGTGCAATACCTACACGCTAACAAAAATCTAACTTATTTTAAGTAACATTACCAAACTAAAATCTGACTGCTCCATTAAAATGAAAATGTCTGAATTTGTAAATCTTAAAGATTTAACTTTCTCTTAGACCGTCTAGGGCGATTCAGGTCTTCGTCCATGTACACAGTGACCCGTGGTTAACTAGCTGGCAGGTTATCGCGGGTCATCAGAACACAATTGAATATGGGGCTAACCTTATTAAACCTTTCTATTGATATATGGACTGATAAGGCTGTATGGCTAAATATTATACGAGTATGTATTTTGCTAAACCTGGTTGATGTCTATACTAGAGACTGATTTTTATCTCTTCTTTTATATTAGTTAAAAATTGTCTCGTAGAGAAGTGACACAGATTATGGTATGGTATGGTGGATTATCTAAAGTTTGAATCAAAATCAAACCTACAACCAGCCCATCCAGACGATATTCCAATGTGCCACGACGAACTCACTAACATTTTGTAAATAACAAAAATGTTGAAACCAGCATTACCAGCCATATTAGTAAAAATTTGATGACAAGATAAAATCGCAATCAAAACCTCAAATTTAAATAATTACGATAATTACAATCGACAGAGTGTTATATCATTCCTAATACAAAGAAAATTGTTTACGTAACGCCATTACGTATTTTTTTTAATTTATGCATATTTCTGTATTCGCTCTCAATATGGAGATTATTTGTTACGTATAACAAAATCGGAGGTTAACTAGTGGCACAGAGCGTAATAATTATTATATTTAAATTCTTATTATTTCGTTAAAAATATACTACTCAAAACACAGTGTCTCAAAAATTGATAATGGAAGGATGGATATATAGGGAATGGAGTGATCCAACACTAATTTCTTCTGTTTAGCGACAACTAAACAATTCAAGAAAAGCAAAATCTAGTTTAAATATTTTTTTTAGATCGCAGCTTTGAATCTGGCAGCATTTGAATATACGCAATGAACAATAATCATACAAATCTCAATTGTCTTCATCCCAAAATAAATAATATTTCTTGCTTTCTAGCTGTAAAAGCAAAATATTTAAGAAATACCGTAACAATTTTGCAACAAGCATTTATGGGTGTAACAACAGGCGAATCAGATTGAGAATTCGTGGTTTACATTGCCGATTGACACGTGAACACAATACGTAGAGTCGTTCGTGTAACAAATGTTTCAGAAAATATATGCATTTATATATATATAGTTTATCTATATCAATATATATTAAACTCTTCCGTCACTGAGTAACTGACAGACATATAAACGCAATAGAAATTGGAACAACGCGGCGTAGAACGCTGATTACTTAATTGATATGTAGGTTCGTTTCTTTGGGGTATTGTAGGGGAGGAATAAGAGAGGAATTCTCAAAAATACCTATACGTATAAAGTAATTTGTATGTTACAGAGTAAGTAGTTTATAGTTTCAGAACAAATTAAAAAAATCAATAAAATGTTTGAAGTGGAAATCAATCGGCTTACACATACTTGTCATAGCGGCGCCAAGATGTCGTCTAATCGTTGAAGTCATATCATAATTATATAAAACGTTTATTTATTATATAAAAGATTGTGATATAATAATATAACCACGTATAATTTTCATAATGAGATCCTGTTTTTGCGGGTATTAGCCGGTGACAGCTTAACGTAATCGATCGCCGCTAGATATGTCGTTAAAGCTTCTTACTTCAATTCACAAAGTATTAATTATTGTATATTTTTTTGTATATCTATTGGGATGCTAAATATTGAAAAATAGGAAGGAAGTACTTTTTCATTTTCTAGTATTCTCCACTTTGACATTTTTTGTTTTCTGTATTCTTATTTTTTTCGGATTAAAATCGATTTTTTTCTTCACTGTACCATCAAATCTGTACAGTATGCAGTGCTCGCTTTATTAGTAACTATTGAAAAGTTTAAGTCTCTAGGTTCAAGCATTATAATTTATAACCTTAGAACCACATCATATTATTGAAACAAAAAGCTTTGTCAAATTTTCCAAATTGACAATCAAACAAAGTAAACAACGATATTTCTACTAGGTACTTACTCCCCTACAATAAAAAAGGAGATGAGCAAAGGTTGAAAAAAAAAGACCTTTAAAGTCGCAATTATCCAAAGCGCACCATTACCGAAACTCTAAAACAAAAAGTTTCCTCAGCCAATTGCAACAATTAGATACCATTTAGAGGCAAACGTCCTTCAACGGTTCTATATTGTGTGGCTCACATCGTAAATCTTACGGTGTTGTTACGGTCCAAGATTCGTGCGCTTGCGCAACAAAGCATCATATTGCACGCGATTAGCATACAATACGTTTGATACGGTGTGGCGATGTTCGGCTTTTGTATTGGCAGGTTGGTAATGATATGCGCCCCGTTATTGTCTATTACAACCGTAACATTCCTCTCGCGTGGTTGCAGCAGCTGATCTTGCATCGAAATATGTTTCTGTTGCGTTTTTTTGATTAAGTATTTATGCCTTTGCTCTTGTTGATCCTTAATTTTTGTCACTGATGCAAATTAAGATATCTATTATTATCATGATGGAACTCTTAATTTTTTTACACGTAGAGTTTAATCCTGTAAGCTCTACATTTACTTAATATTAGTCTTATATTTGGTTGGGGCAGTAGTCTATTTTCAGCTTTTTTCAAAATTGAACTTTCATCCTACGAGTCATTTTAAAGAAAATAGTAGTAAATAGCTACAAAAGACTGCAGTAAACACGTTAACACGAGATGGTTATATGCATTTCGTTTCCACATTCCCATTTAATGAAGTGTGCGGGACTGTTATGCAGGAATGGCTCAATCGTCGCTATTACAAACGGCCAAGTACGTCAAGCATGTTAGAAGAAGATAAAATATGTAAAACAGGAAATTTTCAAGCACGCTTCATTATAAGCTGTGGTAAATCAGTTGAGAAATAGGTTCATTAACAATAGCCGAGCATCAAACGTTCTGTAGACCGCTCTTGATGATAGTCACGCTAGCTGAGTCCAAGTTTAGTAAGAAAAACTGCAATAATAACACGCTTAGGTTGGTTTATAGCTACTAGAATTAGGATTATACATACATATGCTATCTTATACTGAAATATTTTTTAAATTCGTTCTTCTACCACTTTTATGAAGGGTAAGAAATGTGAACATATTGCATAGGTATGTATCACTTTGTTTAACTGGCCCAAACAACGTAGCCCACGTTGTGGGATGGGTCATAGTTTAGACTTATCGAAACCATAAGCATAATATATCATAATTATTATTTATTTTATACATATATGTAAAAAAGTTAAAAATAAATCAAAATAAAAATTGATATGTAAGAACATCATGTTTCAAAATATTTAAATCTTTTTTATTTTATGTCCAATAAAATATTGAATAGTAAATAAACAATATATAATGAAAAATAGTTTGTTAGTAAATATTTATTCTTTCTTTTCAGTTGGTAGTAAATTTGGCTATCGTGGTTTACCACGCTCTAGACTACACGCATGGAGAGGACGAAGAGCGCCTCATATCTCCAGACCTGGAAGGGCTCATCACGGAGATGACTGCGGGCAATATTACTGGTAAGATTAGTTTTGTATTAGTATTTTTATTACTTCATATTTACTGGATATATATTGTAGAAAAAATCGAGGAGATACATCAGTTTCAAATTTATTTTTTGCATATTTTGGTTGCTTTGTAAAGTTGGTTTTGGTCACTTTATCAAATATAAATATTTTAGAGAATAATTGAATTCATAACCATCGTATCAAATCATTCTATTTAAATTTTTTATAGATCGTACCATTTCTTGTATATCAACTTTATACACACTAGATATATTTAACGTATAAATAATTAATATGACAAATATTGTTATATAAAACTAAGATTTTACACTTTTTAAAGTCATAATTAATTCTATCAAAATTATGCATTTTAATAGATTCTAGTTTATATTTAAATCTAAATGTCTACTATTGCATGACAAATAACTTTTGTTTACCTTTTGTTGAAAGTGAAAACGGTGCTCGTGTTCACTGAAGGTTAAGGTTCATGATTCTGTTTATATTCTCTACCATAATTATCGAACCATAAAAGTAAATCAATAGTCACGAGTGAAAAGGCATTACTCACAATAATTGATCTTTCCAAAACACCTTCGGTAGAAATACCCAGTTTTAACTTTCCCCCTTTTGACCTTTTTTTGTTGTCACGCTAGTCGTTACCTGCCACAATACGCACTCTATGAACCATTATTGGTTAATATATTTTGCCAACAATCTAATGTAAAACAAAAAAATAACTTTCTATTTCAATTTACTGTTAAAATGGATTTTGGCGTTGGTTTTAAGCTTATTTGGCGCACACGATTTCCTTAGTTTTGTTGGTTTTTGATCGTTTGCATAATATTCGTATATACATAGGATTTTTTTACTTACATGCATATATTGATAGTGTATTTATTTATAATAGAGAAATATATTAAAATGTAAAGCTTGCAAGCAAATATTTTACTTAATAAAGTATATTTTTTAAATAATAATAACAATTAATAATATATAATTTTCCACCTAAAGTTGATAACCAACGCCAATTTTTATGATTTCTACGCAAAAAAATAGACTCTCCAACTCCCATGGCAAACAACCGTCTCCCATATAATTATGTTAAGTGGAAATTCTATAGCAATTGTCCGAATTTTGAATTTTATTTCTCTCGTGCTGTGATTTAGATGAAAAGACGTGCGTGCAAACACGTTTTGTATAAGCGTAATCTTTATCGGTTCCCGTTACATCGCTAACGTGAAATTGGCTCTATGATTTGACCATCAATCTACCTATGAATAGATTTCAAAGTCCAATTTGATACGCTTGCCTATTTTCATTTGAGTAAAAGTACTCTTAGAGGCCTGTCGTGGGTTCGATCCCCACTCGAGGAGATGAAATATTTACTTAAAATTATATTTCCATTTCTTCGCACTGGTGTCGAGGACAAGTGCGGCGTTGAGTTCTGCCACTCAACACGCAATGCCTCCAGAATTCGGCAGAAATTGGGGAACGGAGTGTCTTAACACTAGGTTCCCTCTGCCTACCCTGCAGTGCGCGGGATACAGCGTGAAGCTGATTTTAAAAGTACTCTTAACTGTCAAAATATTTGTAATAAATATTTAAAATACTTTATTTAAATGTTAGATAAATATATATTATATTTTGCTTTACGCTTTCCGCATATAGCACTGTAAGAAAAGAAAAGACAGTGTTAAAACACTCCTTTCTCCACTCTTTGTCCAAATTCAGCAGAGAGAAATATAGTATGTTCAGCTAAAAGTCGCGCTAAAAATATAGACTATTTATTAATAGATATTCACACATTTTGAGTCTGCCAAAATAAAAAAAAAATCATAAAATGAGTATCAAAATATATTAATATCATGTTTCTAGGACATAGTAAAATACAGTTACTATTTAGTATGTAATATACAAATTTACTCATGGTTTTTACTATTGTTTACATACTCGTATGCTAGTAGCTCGTACGTCTTCAATGCAGGTCGCGGAGTTTTTCACTTGTATCGGAGCACAGTAACGCGTGTGATAGTCAGCTGTTATGGATAATTACAAAGGTGATACCGTTTTCATGGCTGGTCTAGTTTGCTTACTTTGTTTACTTTGTAGGGAGTGTGTGGGAATTATTGAACATTTTTTTTTTAATTTTTTTTATTTATATTACTTTTAATTATCTCTCTTAATGTTAATAAATTATTGGCTGTAAGTTTTTTCTCTGTTTTTGTTATCTTCGTTGTAGTGTCAATTTATAGATAATTTAATTTTCATGGGAAGGAACCCGATATCAAAATTTACATTACCAGACCAAAAAAATATATGCATATTTATATTTATTTGTATAAGCATTATTATTTGTTTCCCATTAAAGGATTTGAATCGCCGACCCTCGAGTACAAACGCAAGTTTCAACACTAATTACGTAACATAAAGAAAATATTTTTCAAAAAAAGCTTCAGTGGTATAATAACAGTAACGTATTGTTCAAGCATAATTGGATGAGAAACATAGCGTATAGCCTCAGAGCGGTAACTATATATTAAAACGCTATAAATCTCCCCGTAAGCACAATGGCGAGAAAACTCCATCATTTACATACATTCATCGCATTCCACATCTCTGTGAACTGTGCAGTTTCCGGTTATTTTGTTCGAATTTTCGATCTCTTAATTATTTTTTTTAAACGAATGTGTAGATAAAATGTTAATTGAAAATTAGGAATTTAATTGAGTTTTGATATCTTAATCACTTTATTAGTGATTTGTTTCTATTCACGCAGAGAGAATGTAGTGGTGTCAAGCAGTTCTGCATTTTCTGCTTCTCTTATATTTTTAAAACTCTATTGTCAATTTTATAATGTAACGCACTCAATATATGTATATGTATGTACATTAGCTCACTTTTTAAATGCGCCAATATGTAAATTTTACTTACAAATAATGTTAATTGAAGGTATAATTTATAATGAGTAAATTTAAAATGATTAAATAAGAGACAAGAGTTAAAGAGAGTTTACGCTTTTCCCACATAATAGGGAAGCCAACTGGAACTTAGTGTTAAAATGTTCATCACCATTCGCCCAATTGATTCGTGACATTGCGCGTTGAGTGGCGAAAGTCAACACCGCTTTTGTTATACTAGTGGGGATCGAATCCAAAACATCACGTTTACATTTAGACGTTGCACCCACTGCACCGTGACAACCTCTTACATATGTTCAACGTAAAAGAGAGTATAAAAAAACTATAGTCATTAAATTATTGTTGGTAGTCTTACGTGATTTTTCCAAGAACAGGAAAACTAGCGTGAAACAGCGTAATTAATAAATGATAATCTAATCGCGAGTTTCTGCATTCCAAACAAGCTTTTATATTCCATTCATTCATGACATTATCACACCTCGCACCTAACGAGGAAGAGGACTGTTCATTTTCACTTTCTCTAAACACTATCGTCAACGTAATGTTTCCTAATATCCTTTATAGACTGGGTTATTTATACTAGCTTAAAGTTGTGGCTTTGTTCTCGTTTTAAAATTAAAATAAATTGAAATAACGAATACTTGTGAGTTGTGACGCATCCTAAGTGCCCAAATTAAGAAGACTTTTGGCAACTGTACCATGTAGCCCACTGGGGTTGTAACCCAGTGAGTTTGTAATCCACTGGGCTTACCCCAAAACGATCGATGTGATCGATATTTTTTTTCAATTTCAAATTTCGTTCAAACGAACAAACTTAAGCTTAACAATATTAGTATAGATATACTGGGATATATTATAAAATTGATGTTGTCATCGTATCGACCTATGCTCTGACACCGGCTCGAACCTCCCACTGCGTCGGTACACAATGTATCCGTTCCGCCTGCATTTCACCACCCTTTCTAACTCTCACGAATCGCACAATTTGAATTGAGCTGTCATGTTTTGTCGTCTTTCCTCGATGTGGTGGCGCTTGATGTGACCTACTATTCATCTTTCTGCAAGTGCTTTTGTTCCTTTTTCGCAATTTATATTTAACGTCATACTACGTCAACGGGATAGATGTGGTGTATGCATGGTTAAACGCGATGATTGTTAATTCAAATCCCGATTGTAGAAAGATCTTTATTTCTAATATAATTTTGGTCTAATTTGAAATCTCGCGCGTTGGGTTTCTTCCGGAACATACGAAATATATATTGTGATGATAAAAAATGATACTCAACTTTTTTTTATTGATGAAACCGGATATATACCGTTTTGTATCAGTTGTTTAATGTCAATCAATACTCAGCAACAACTTGTTTGCTTCAAATAATGCTCGATGAAAACCAGTTCGATAAAAAGATCAAAATTTGACCTGAAACCCCAATTAGCCTATGGCTACGAAATTTCGCAATCGCAATTATTGAATGATTTTGCTAATGCAAAATGTGTAGACACAGATTAATGTTTTATTTTGTTGACTATTTATATATTATTATTTAATCGTTCTTTTGTTTATTTGATATTCTTTTTAACTTTACGCTGTATCCCATAAAAAGCAGGATAGACAGAAGGGACTAAGTTAAGAGACTCCGATTCTCACTTTTCGCCGAATTTTCGGGGCACATTAAGTGGTGGAACTTAACGTAAGTGTCAAAACACTCCGTTGCTTATTTCTCGCCCAATTTCCGGAAAATTGCGTGCTGAGTTGCGAAACTCAACGCTACGCTTCGTTTACCAGAGTGAGGAAACGGATTTCATTATTTTCTTCTAGCGGAGATTAAAAACATTATTAATATAAAATCAAATAAGCTTCACGCTGTTTTCCGCACACAGAAGAGAGAATCTAGTGTTACAGTGGCGTAGCGAGCTTAACTTGCGCCCGGGGCAAAATAGTTTTTTAGCGCCCCCCAGGTGAAAACCTTATAAGTTCATCTCTATAATAAGACAGTAAAAATATTTTGTCTGTACATTTAGTAATTTTGACTGAAATGGTTATATGTCCCTATATCCATATCAAAAAGACGCTCTGACCACTGAGCCATTACGTATGGCTCAGTGGTCAGAGCGTCTGGTCGGTTTCCAGGAGGCGCAGGTTCGAGTCCCGCTACGTTCAAATTTTTATACGTTTTCTAAATAAGTATTTTTCTTTCCTAAGTGTGGATTAACACTTTAAAAATGTTTAAAAATACATAATTATCAATTGTACATTTAGCTAATAATATATGTAACTAATTTTAGAAGTGTACAGGAGTTGATAGGCAATTATTACAGTTATTTTACAAAGAATATTATGAATCATTATCCAAACCAATAATTTAACATTTAAGGCTGTTTTTGAAGCAGTAAATTAAATTATTAACTGATATCAGCTCATTTAAGGTAAAAAGAACGTAATGTTACAAAAATATATACGTATAATAAATAATTAGCTTTATGTATATTTTATAAATCAAATATCAATATTGGCCGTATTTTTTAGTTTGAAACAATCAAAAATTCTTATAGAAATTACGATAATGTCGTAAAAAAATCATATTAGAATATTATAGATTAAAGTAATACAAAATCATATTAGAAGTCATTATAGTTGTCAATCAATTCTGCTTATTAAATCAATAATCATGTAGTTTAAGCGGGCGAAGCCACTGGCGAGCCGCTAGTCAATAATATCATCAAAGTTAATCATTTCAAATTTTTCTCTTTTCACACTTAAAAATGCGAGCTCACTTACGTGATCCATCGTTGATCGTAGATAGCAATTGATACTGAGATAGTCAGAAGTACTTGAAGTGCGACTCTCAGGTTTGGAAAAACATCTGCTTACGAGATTATAAAAGTAAGCAAATCTAATGGGGTTTTAGGTTCACTTTCTTTTCTACTGCCGAGTAACATTTTGCAGTCACATATTTCGATAAAGAGTTCTATTCCATTGAAATTTGTATTGTAAAATTCACCCAAATTTTTACAACTTTATCAAGGTCGTTATGAACATTATCTTTGTTTAATAAATTTTCTAATGTCTAGTAGAAATCCAAATTTGAAATTAAGGTCACTTAATCGCGTAAATCGTGTACATATTCCTTGTTGAATACGATCAAGAACGCTTTTCATAACACAAGAAATTTAACTTTCTGCAGAAAGGCCAACATCTCTAGCCTATTCTCTGGACATTTTACGGCGTCTTTCTACACGTTCTGTTGTATTAATATCCCATCTTTTACAAATAGACTTCGCCTTTTCTATTGCAATAGGGATATTCTCGAATTTCGGCTAGTTCAAGACCATGGAACGGTTCTCTAAAATTCATTTTAAGATCTTGTAATCTGAGTTGCACACCATCAATTTTTCTTAAGATTTCATACCAGAAATGAACTAAAGTTATGAAACTAAAAGTTAGTATATTTTGCAACAGAATTGATTCACTTCTGGTGTCACTTGTAGTCATCTGTTATTTTTTATAATAGATCTATTATTTTTTCTAGCCTATCGACGATAACGCTAACCGCTTGTATTCTGGCACTCCATTGTGTTTCAGATTCACGTTTGACAGATTTAGTTTCAGCATTTTTTAATATTTCCCATCGCAACGTTAAACATGAGAAAAAGGGATATATGTTTTCAATTATTCCAAAACATGTCACAACAATTGGCTCCTGCCAAATTCAATGAATGATTATCACAATTTACAAACATTGCTTTATGATTTTTTTCTATTATTCTTTGTTGAACGCCAGATGTGTGACCTGCCATCACGGCAGAATTATCGTAACATTGTGATCTGCAGTTTGTAAGTGAAATTTCATGGGAATTTAATTTATCTAAAATCGTATTTTCAATCGAGCCTGCTTTTTTGGCATGTATGTCGATAGAACCCAAAAAGATTCTTTTATAGAAACTTTTTATTGATAAAATGAACCTCTACGTACCTAATAACTTGGGACATTTGTTCTCGATGAGAGATTTCTGGAGTTGAATCAAGTAAAATTCCATTTTTTCCATTATTCTTATCTTTTGTTACTTGAAGTCGAACTGTAGATACCAGAAGTTGAATGAATTCATTTTGAATCTGTGGTGATAAATATGAGATAGTTTTTGGAATTTCTGTGGCATGTCTAATATGATTTCCTAGTCGCGGATCGAGCTACAAGTCTGGGCGAAGATAGTAGGTTTCCTACGTTCTTACCATATTTAAGTGCTAGTTTTTCTATACTAATACATGGCCACGCAGAGGAAGATTTTTTTTTATGGAAAAGGACAAGGCAAACGAGCGTTCGAGTCACCTGATGGTAAGAGATTACCGCCGCCCACAACCCCGTGCGACACCAGAGGAGCTACAGGGGCCTTGCCGGCCTTTAAGGTGGAGATAGACGCGCTTTTCGAAGGTACTACTAATGTCATATCCACCTGAAAAATTGCCGCGGGATTTTGCATAATTAAATACCTCATGCAAACTAATATTCTTTGCAATATATTTCGCCATCGTTCTTTTTCATACGTGAATGAATGTGCGCTTCTAATGATACTTCAATTTCCGTTTTACTTGTTAATCTACGTTATGTCTCTTTCCAAGCTGCTAGTAATTTTGGGGGATTTGGACTTTCATTGCTAATGAATTTATCTTTTTCCTATCATTTATTAAAACCAGCAGATGTTACGAAAGATGATTGTGTTGTGAAATTTGGTGTACTAAATAGTAAGCAACAAAAGTAATACGCGGCATTGTTTTTTGGTGAATATAATAACCAAGATCGGTTAACTTCAGTTCCTTCCTTTTCATTACTGACTCGTCGAGAAAATCAAGATTTTGGCATTAGGCGATTAGTCGATGTTATTGCTGCATTTAAACTGGCTTTGTTTTGATGATGCTAGGTTCAAGAATAATCATTTCTCTTCAAAGTTGGTCCAATATTATAGGACGATTGTTGCTAAATTTTAAATAAGCCTCATCCTTGTAATTCAGAATGTCCGGAATTACAACAAATCTTTCTGATGTATTTTTTAGGCTTTTCATCAGATGTGAACACAGATTTAGCATTTGTAATGTACTTGGACCACCTTCTTCAGAGTCTTGTATTTGTTGTGTTGTGTCAATACATAAAAGTTTAGCAGTAGGTGTACAACCTGAATCTAGATCTAACTCTAAATCTGATTTTACATTTTCATCCTTGATGTCCTCGGGATTTCCTTTTTGCATTTACAAGTTTTTTTTAGTTTACATGTAGAAGTATAGAACAGTACAGAATGCTAATTTTTTTTCGATGGTAATGCTTATAAAGTACATTAAATCAATAAATAAAATATTACGCACACTACCATGTCTTTGTGACAATATTTATACTTTTAGTGGCATACCTACACTTTGCTATAGCAACGCCAACGCGCCTTATTATATGCGTCAATTGGTACTCTAGAAACATATAAAATCTTTAATTGTCGCGATTTTTACATATTTTAAATAAAACTTTTAAATGTGATAAATAATATAAAAAAAAAATAATCACCTTTTATTTCTTGCTAAGGCAAATTTACAAAAAGGTTTTTTTTCGCCTGTATTTAATTTGAGGTAAATAACCAATGCGATATTTAAATAAAATTAATGTTAAATAGTTTTTCGGACCATTTGGCGCCCCTATGTGAGTAGCGCCCGGGGCAAGATGCCCCCCCTTGCCCCCCCCTCACTACGCCACTGTAGTGTTAAGACACTCCGTTCCTCACTTTCCGCCGAATTCTGCAGGCATTGCATGTTGAGTGGCGGAACTCAACGCCACGATTTACCCTGATATCAGAGCGAAGAAACGGAAATATAAATTTAAATAAATATTTCATTTCCTCGAGCGGGGATCGAACCCACAACCAGTCGATTTTGCAGTCACTCTTTGTGCCTCTGCGCCACGACTGGCCTCTATATTAATATAATGAATGTAATTTAATTCTAATATTTTTTTATATCCTTCGTATTATTCCCATACACAACATTGAACATCGCTAGCCCATACCTTGTTAATAGCCGACGTATACATAGTGACCAAGAATAGCCATCGCAGTACAATGCGCAAGGTCATCACGAACAAAAAATATGAAAGTTGCTCGACTCTTTTTATCGCATTTCTTATATGCAGATCTAAACATCTCCACAATATTCCCACGACTAGTACCGATTGTCCTGTAGATTGTATGAAACATAAAGCGAATAATAAACAGCCTGTATATATTGTTAGATATAGTTAATAAGTTTTCTTAAACTTTTTGTTATATTATATCAGATAATTATTTTTTGAGTCAGTATTTGACTGTAAACGTGAGGGTTGTGAGTTCGATTCTAACCGGGAGCAATGAAGTATTTTTTTGCTCGATCTGGTACGAAGATAAACTGCGGCGTTGAGTTCTGCGCATACGCAACAAATTTCGAAAATTTTGCGGTGGGTTGGGAACGAAGTGTCTTATAATCAGGTTCCTCAGCCTAGCCTGCTACTCGGGGATACGGCCAAGGCTTAAAAATGATAATATTTTTTCTGAATTATTCACAATAGAAAAAAAACTCAAGGAAACCAGACCAAGATAGAAATTTTAATAGAAATTATGTAATTAGTTACTTTTATCGTGCACATCATGCAGTCATGTGTGCTTTAAGCATTAGTTATTATTTGGCTTCTTATACAATAACTTTTTTGAGAAAAATTATCAAAATAAACGTGCCAATAACATCATTTCAAATAGCTTCGTAGTAAGCTTAAATAGCGATTGTGAGATATTACAGCCGTAGCGTGGCGCGGGTCGCAGTGGGCAATGTTCTAACGTGTTTATCTTAACGAGGTGATGTTTTGGCGATTTCGCGGTACATTCTGTACGGCCCGTTAAGTTCTGTTTATGCGAACGCCACGGTACTGTGTTTACGTGTTAGTTGGGTTTATACGTTTGTGAAATGTGCATTTTGTTGTTTAGTGTTCCTATTTATTTTGTTTTAGCTAGTCGTAAGGCACTCCGTTCCCCATTTTCACCTGAATTCTGGAGGCATTGCGCGTTGAATAGCGGAACCCGACGCCGCGCTTTGCCTTGACAGCAGAGCGAAGAAATGAAAATATCAAATATATCATTTGCTTGAGTGGGGATCGAACCCACAACCAGTCGCGTTCATAGTCACACACTTGCCCCTGCACCACGACTGCCTCAATTATGTTTTTTTTACTATTTTAAAACTGATAACTCTACATACAGTAGTTTTATGTTGGTTTCCTTTGTTTTTGTCTAAAAAAAATGTTATAGCCTATACTAGGCTTAAGAAATGCAAAGATTGTGGCTGTCGTGGTGCAGTGGGATAGCGTCTAACCATAAACACCATTACTATAGAGTAAGTGCGGCGTTGAGGTTTGCCACTGTTCATGCAGAATATTGAATTCGGACGGAAACAACGGAAACAAGCAAACAACGGATTATCTTGAAACTAGTTATCCCTTCCTTTTACTGCTATATGCAGAATAAAGCTCTAAAAATATATTTTAATCTCCTTTCGACGTCTATTGGCTAAATGATTACATTATTTTGTCTATTTTTCATAATTTATTCTTATTTTGCTTTCATGCACCATAGGTTTCGTTAGATATGTTTATGTAAGATCTTTCCTAGTCTGTAATGTAAAGTTGTAGACGTGCCATTGGACTGTCACCCAATATGGCTTACATGTAAATTGCAAACCTCTATGTAGAACTATAAAATTTATTCACATCTTACTATACTTATGCGGGATAAAGCTTGAAGCTGAAAAAAAATGTTTATACTTCCCTCATTTTGACATTTGTTTAATTACAAATTTAAATATATTAAATCACGCTCAAATTACAAAAGAGAATCAATATTTCAATAATAGCTTTCGCTTTCAGAATATTAGTCTTGCATTGCCTCATTATGAGAAAAAGGAAATTTAAATATTTCATTTTGTCGAGCGGGAATCGAGCTCACATTCGACGCTTCTACACTCAGCAGCTTGTGCCACTGTGCCACGACCGCCTCTTGAAATATAATAGATAATAATAGATTACTACTACGAATATGTAATTCTCATTAATTGGTTATTCCAAGATATAATCCTTATTAATCATATGAGCTCGCCTATTCCTGCTCGCTTCGTTTGCTTAAAACTTAAGTCTTGACTACCTGTTAATTATTTAATCGTGTGCTACTCAATAATAAATTAGCACAAGCTTTTGTAAATGAAAGTTCTAATCTAAAATTTAATATCGTCACAGGCCTTAGGTGTATGTGAGAATGCGATGCGTGGGTGGTATTGTTTTAACGTTAAATTGGTTACCGCTACCAAGTGTCGTACGTGATTAATAGGCTATGTTAATATGACACACGGTATTTGCAAATAACGTGATGTGTCATTGTGCCATTTGAGGTTTCAGTGTGGCTTACGCTTGATGTTTTTTTTTATAGTAATTAAAATTTAGATTTTAAATACTTTTTTTCTAGTAGCCAAAACGAAATTGTGCGAATGTTATGGAATTGAGTGTCTTAACTCTAGTTTCAATTTGCTTACTATGCTATATACGGGAAAAAGTGTGAAGCTAAAATAAAAAAAACTTTTTTCATGCTTAAGATATGCGCTAGGTATAAGTTTTTATACATCGTTCTGTTTTACGTTTTCCGATCAATATAGAGATACTGTAGTGTTCAACGGAATCGTAAATCCGGCTTTTTGTCGGCGTCTTAAAGGCAAATATGTTAAATATTTTAAAATACATATATCAATTTAGAGTAGGAACCGAACTCATAGTACATAACATTTTTCTGTAGCAAATGGGGTGCAATTCATTGTAGTGCATTTGAGTCCAATGATTGTCGTATTTATGACAGTCTTTAATTGTTAAAACTATAATTATAGCACTCAATCAAAGAGACGTTCAATTGAAAAGCTAATTATACTTTAGTAGTTATTTATTAACCTCTTTCGCGTTAAGTGAAGTGACCAATAAATATATGATTATTGATTTATTCGGGAACCGTTATATGACGAATCGACCGCACATCAATACCACGGTCCCCCATATTTCCATTAACTGTGGAAATAAATTTCGCCGTTGGACGTGTAATAACATTCCTCCAGCCAGCCGCTGTCCGTAACCCAGTTTACTCTTCTGAGGCTAAACTCACGCCTGCGGCTTCGTCACTTCTGCTTGAAAACTCTCAAAATGACCGGTTTCAAAGCTATGATGAGAAGTACTATTTTTATGTTGCCGTTAATGATTGAGACCTTCGCTCTTAGATTTATGAGTGCCTTTTTTTAATTTACTCTGACGTATGCAAATGCCACGTTAAGACTGGCTGTGTAAACGTTTTAGATAATAATTTTAATTATGTATAATTTTCTGGGCTTTTAATTAATCTGTTGTTTATTACATGAGTTTTATGTATTAAATCACCTTATACTAAAAGCAGAGAAAACTTTCGACTCTGAATTGATTTTCTTATCATATACTACCATATTTGCACTGGAGCATTGATTTTTGCCGATCTTATCATTCAGAATGTCATAGTAAAGCTATTGAGGCCTTCGTAACAAGTAGGACAGCATCTCGCTGAAAACGCTATTATTGTGGATTTGACTACCCACAAATATTTTTATTTCCTCGCTCAAGTAAGTCGAAGTACACTGAAGACGCTGCATGTCCCGTACAAAGAGTGGAAAACGGAGTGTCTTAACACTAGATTTTCTATGGCTACTCTGTTATAAGCGGGATACAACGTAAAGGAAAATAGATAAGGACATACGTATGTATTTGTAAGTTTTCATCTATAACTCTCTATAAATAGCTAAATATGTGATAGTGATTTTACTTTGTTAGTAAGTTTTAAAATAAACACGCGATCTTCGAAAGCGTTTATCCCTACAGACAATGTTGCCATGTTTTATATTAGACACTTATAAGGTTGTAGGGTCACAGTGAAAGTGGCGCCGCACCAGCCATATGAAGGCATTGTACTACACAATGTGGAAAATTATTATTAATAGTGTGCCACGCTTGAAACTGATCAGCCCCTTTGTTTAGAAGACAAGCTTCGATTGATATATCCCTTAAGAGTTGCTATGGTAGAGGAGTGTAACGATTAACGATGGGTTTGTTCTTTAATTATGTGCTAGTTTTTGTTTAGTGGTGGTTATTTTATCGATTTGTTTCGTACTAAATGGTTATTCTTATAGACTTCCCTTTCAAATGTTTCGAAATAAATTGGTAGTAATATTTTTGACTTTGGATGTATGTCTGTTCGTAATAAATAAAGGTAACTTCAGTTATAAGCAATACTATTGTATCGTAATGGGATTATATATATTACAATACACACGAGGGTTATTTAGTTTGGATTCGATGCTCATTCAGGGAAATGTTTATATTTTAAATATTTTCCTTCAATTCTTGATTTAGCTCTGGTAATACGAAATAGAAAAACGAATGATATATCATGACATTTTCTTTTCTTCTTCGTTTTATTTATCTTATATGGTTGAAAATGCCTAAATGTATATTCGCAAGTATCGAAGATCTAGTTGCGCGCGGAAGCTTGTATTTGACATAATACCCAGACTGAAAATCAAACCCATATCCATCATGTTTCTACAATAATAAAGAAATTGTAAATAATAAAGCTCCATCTCTATAAATATAAAAATATTACAGTACTATAATTTCCGTACGAAACATCTGATACGCTAGCAAGTTTATAATTGACGATGTCTCTTGTGGGAGAGAATGAATACTTAACGTTTAACCGTTGACTGTCGGTGCATGAGAACATGGTGTCTAACGGAATGGCTTTTATCATGGTGAATGTTATAAATTATGTGAATATTATTTAGATTTTACAATTATTTGTAGTTAGTAAGATTAATTTGAGATTAAACTATTTTAACCGGAACACGGTACAAAAAACGGTGCTCGGGTTTTCTTTAAAGTTTTTTTTCGAATACTAAACTTTTTTTTTGTGAATTAGGGACCAACATGCATTCCGTATACATTAGACTTAATTCATAAATCGATGCCGGTATTATGTTCATGTACATATAATATGTAACATTCAATCGATTTGCTTTTTGTTCTTTAATCTGAAGTTTAATGCGAAAACTTCAAAAGTTATGAAAGAAAAAAATAATAACGTTTCTACATACTAAATTATTATGTAGTTCCACAGTAACCATCGCGCCAACATACACGCGATTTGGGCCACGATAACACTGAAACACAATGATAGTAGAAGTATAGTACGAAATTTGATCCAGATCCCCATTCGTCTATAGTTTCTACGATAAGATTACGTTGGCAACGCACTTGGGCTCGACACTAGAAAGCGAGTATATTAGGACCTTTGCCATTGAGTCAGTTACACGTCACAATATTTGACAAAGAGTACCTAGATGCTGAGTCATACGACACCTAGGTTCAGAGATTATGATTATGTGATTTTGCTAAAGCTTGATTTTCATCAGCAATAATAAATCTTGGTCATTTATTAATAGTAAAGTATTGTTGGAACTGTTTACGACTTTGTAGCTTATGACAATTTGAGATCTAGAACGAAAAGGCCTTAACTATTTTAGCCTTAACCTGAAATTGGAAAGTAAAAAATCTATATCTATATTATTGAGCTGGCTTAAATCCCGTTCATGGAAATATTTCTGTTTATAATACAAAAGATCTACTTAGACGAAGTGGAGGCTAGGTCCTAATTTTTCCTTGACTGGCTACCTCAGTTACTCCATAAGCCGTCTAATAGAAAAGGATTAAGAACAAACCTAAAATAAAGACTATATATATATACTATATATACGTTGTTTTTTCACAATAGGGAAAAAAATATTTTACTTTTTATTTTTACTGTCCTAAAGTACATTTGATGTTATTACCTTATAGCGATATATGGAGGTAGGTATCGACTGGCGGACCAGGCGCCGGTTATGACTGTGATCGCTTATTGCTATTTGCGCTTCGTGACGAAATAATGCCTGTCGATTGTTCATAGTTTATTATTAAGTTGTATGTTACCTACAGTTGGTTAGTCCATTTATATGATTGACATCTTTGTCGATATGTCCGAAATACCTGTTTTTTTACCAAAATAGTTTTTTTATCCTGTTTTTGACCTTTTTTTATATAAAACAGATGTCCTTTTGCTTTTTATTACTTTCTGTCATAACAAAAACTTTGTATGTCATAGTATATATCTAGAATGAGGATTTTTGTTAAATAAACAGATTAAGGTCAAACCTTAATCTGTTATTTAACAAAAGAATCATACACGCGGCTTAAAGTTACGATGCAGAAGTCTCAGGTATTCCAAGATAATTTTGACACTACACACAAAAACAACATTTTTAGCACGCTTTTATTAGCTTGTCAGTATCAATGTAAGCACATCTCACAACATAAATTCATCCATCCTGAAAATTTTACCTAATACATTTTTTTTGTGGGATCAACCTCGTATACTTGCACATAACAATATTTTAAATGTATTTTTTTTTGCTTAAAGAATATCTTAACCTAACATTTTAAATTAAAATCTTTTACCTGATGGTTCACGTACATTTAATCGGCGTTTCGAACAATTCGCAGCATCCGTGGTCCATAGACCGTGGTCACGGGTGGATTGAATTAGTATTTATCTATAAGTTGACATAATGCTGTCATTTAAAATATGGAAAATTGCAAAGATTAGATGTATAGATAATATTTTATAGCTTCACGCTGTATCCCTAACTTAGTAGAGTAGGCAGAAAGAACTTGGAGACCTAGTGTTAAGACTATTATTATTTACTCTTAAAATTTTTTATACAAAATAATTTAATAAACGGTTGTGTATATACATCTATACAATATTTATTTTCAGAAGCATAAACAGTAGATTTGATTATAATTGAAGTAAATTATATGTTGCGCTAATTTTATAATAACAAGATTACCGCCTCTTATTGCGGCCACAGTTATTATTATTTGATAACCTATTATTTAGACCACTCATTGGTCACGGCAATGTCGGGCAAGAAATGAACAAAGCGCTAGCAAAATGCGCTTGCGCAACTATGCGTTGGGCGCCATGTCACGTCACTTCACTATCCTGTTGATCTATAAGAATATGAAACTATAAAGATGAATTAAATTTATTGATATAATAATCATTTTATTTCAATTCAATCAACAAGTACTGAGACTGAGACTTAATTTTGAGACATTACTATGAATATGTACCTTACTAAGAAATAAGATTTTTAAAGATTTATACTTGTATATGTTTACGAGGAGAGTCCAGTATTTGTAATTTATAATATCTTTGATTGCCTTTTTTATAATCTTCTTATCTTTATATATCTTATTTATATATCTATTTATGTACGTGTGTAGAAGAACTCTTACAAAACTGCAATCAACGCACCGTCCGATGACCGGACAGTTAACTATCGTGGAACGTAATTGGGTTATCCGTGCAATTTTGACCAGTTACTCGACTCGTAGATCGTTAGCGTTAGTATTAAATCTTCGTCGTGATTCATAATGGAGCCCGTTACGTGTGAAGGGGGTTTTGGAGCTTAGACTAACAGAGCGTGACTTGAGCGACTTGCATCAGGCCACACACGTGCCCATCAAGGTCATACATAAGGAATAGCTTTAGTTTTGACGCTGTCGTAGTGCTGATGGTTGTGCATGATCGTTTTAATTTTAAATTCGATTTAGAAGAAAATTTGTCTGTAAGTGGGCATCAGAGTGAATATGTGAGGAAAAATGGTTGGTTGGTTGGTTCTATCATCGGTCATCTTGTTTACATCAGATTTCATACACGTTAAAGTAACTTGGGGCTCTTTTATCATCTTTTTAATGAATTTATTTAAGTCCAAATTTAAATTTTCAATGAAACATACAAAAATAGCATGTGTTTAGAAAAAGCGCCTATTTACTCTTGCAATCATTGTACAACGAATGGATTTTAAAAAATGGAAAAAGTAATAGTATTATACTAGAAAGCTAGGCCTAATAATCTATTGCTAAGGGTTAAGAAACAAACCACTTTCAAATAAAAATTGTAATCCAATTTACCTTAGTTTCCAAATTGCGAAAGATTTATGTTTTTTTATTTATGTACTCATCTTTTTTATATTGCATATGGTTTTTTATGTAGAAATTTGAAATATTTAATTTTTAAAATATGCAAACAATTTTGTTACATTTATTAATTCATTAATTAAAATAAAGATTAATTGTGTGTATATTTTCTTATTTCTATACAGAAGATGATGAAGAAATAGGTGCTTTATCAGAGGGCTCGGAGACGTCAGAAGGAGGTCGCGCTGACACGGATGATGAGGGTATTGAGAGGGACGCCGAGCCACCACCCAGGAGGCGTCGACCCGTGAGACGATTTGTGTTGAAGGACGTCATAGAGGTTAGTCTTGCTTGGACTGTTAAAATGTTATTTTAATATCCTTTTCATTTTGTGTTAGTTACTACGTCCTGATTCGTGTTTCTCGGTTATAGAGTGTCAGTTGAGCAAACAAGACACTATGAAAACTGGTCAGTTAAATATGTCTTCTATATTCTATATTCCCTCTTTCTACTCTGTCATATGTGGTATAGAGTTTGAAATATTGTTATATTTTTTAGCCATCATTAATTAAATTTAAATTTTTAAAAAACCTAAAATACTATCAAATGAGCGATATATGTATATGTTATATTACCATTTGTAATTCCGGAAATGTCATAATATTTTGTTCTATGAAGAAATCTTTAAACGTTGAACTTAAAACATATTTTATACATACATTTCGTTTTACTGCTACAGATTTATGTTAAATATTCAATTATGTTGTAAACATAACGTTGAATATTTTGCTCAGTTAATTGATATCAATTTTTTACAATCGAGATAAGATCGAATGTTTAACATACAAAAATATTCTTCTAAGCGTTAAGTAATCACTTCCGTGTTGCTAAATATGTAGTCTAGACATTTTAACATGTTTTATTGTTATTATCTGTAAGAGATCGATAATGGAGAGCTCTTAGCTTTTATTTACGATTATTTTAAGCAAAGGAGAGTAAGATACACGTGGATTTTCTTGCAACGCCGCGCTTTGCCTCGATGCCAGAGCGAAGAAATGGAAATATAAATTTAAATAGATATTTCATTTCCTCGAGTGGGGATCAAACCCACAATATGTCGCCTTTACAGTAACACTCTGTGCCCCTGCTCCACGACTGGCCTCAAGTAATTAAAAATGAAAGATAAAAAAACCCATTTTCATGTTATAGTTGAAATCATTTGAAGTCTTATTGATGTCGTAAAAATTCAAACTTTTATAATTAAGATTAGTATAAAATGTTGCATCATAGACAACACCATAGTGCATCATAGTGCTCAGTGACACTTACACGCACTTTCACTGCGTCTTATGGGGAGACTTGGGATAATCCATTTATGAACCCACTAAGTGTATGTCGAGAGATTAAATATAGCTAACTATAAAATATAGATAATAAACGTTCCCATTTACATGCTTTTAGCGATCTCGAAATAGACTTGAGTGAAAGTGTGTATTTACATTATTTAAGTAATAAGTGAGGGTATCGTGGCGCAGTGGGACAGCTTCTATTGGGCTTCGGATTGTAAAGGCGATGGTTGGTGGGTCAGCCTTTAGGGGATTCGGCGGAAAGTGGGGAACGGAAGTCCTTTAATGGAGAATGTAGGACTGTTTTACACTAGGTTTCCAGGTTCTCTTTGCCTACTCTGCTATGTACGGGATACAGCGTGAAACTTTTTTCTTCTCCCCGCTCTGGTAACTCTAGTAACAAATCGCGGCGTTGACTTCCACCACTCAACACGCAATGTATTCATAATAAAATCAATGTATAAAATCAATGTATTCATAAGAAAACAAAAGAAATTAAAGTTAATATTTTGTGATTCGTCATGTAAAATTTCAACCATAGCTTGCAGGAAAGCTATCATTATAGTTTGTTTTAGAAAAAGTTATAAAATATTGAATGTAGCGGGACTTCAAGCCGGGCTGCGCCTTTCAGATACTGTGCTTGGACGTAAAATTAAGAATATTTTTCTTACCTTAGTCTAGAATATCATTTTAAAACGGTAAAAAAATACTTAATAGCTGGTATAAGAATATATTTTATTTATCCGATTTATACTTTAGTACGAGTGTTACATCAAGCCTCATAATGTAGACTCTAAAAGCTTTTACACATTAATTTTGAAACGGATCTATTTCGTAATTTATTATTTAAAATATGCATTTTTTATGTTTAAATTTTAAATATTTCATTATTAAAATATGCAGACAAAAGTTATATTCATTAATTGATGTTAGAATATAGATTATTTTTTTCGTTATTAATATTTAAGATCACTGTCAAAATTAGTAGGAAAAGTTTCGGTGGGCCTTCAAATGACCAATTCGTATGCTAATACATAAATGTCTAAATTAAATTAATTGGAGATCGATATAATTAATAGCTCATAAGTTAACGAAAGCAGTAGCTCACGTCGTTAAAATTTTATCATTTCGTTTTCATCTCCATACATCACGTTTATTATTTCCTTATTTTAAAGATTTTTAGATATTTTATTTATGTTAGAAATATTCCATTGTAGCAGGGGCACAAGCGTGCGACTGTAAACGTGACAGTTTTGCGTTCGATTCTCACTCGAGGAAATAAAATATTTAATATTTTTATTTCCTAACGTTTTTTTTGCATGACGGCATTCAATACGCAATGTCTCCAGAATCGGTAGAAAATTTGTAAGAGATGTGTCTTAATATTAGGTTCCCAGGTTTCCTCTGCCTATCCTGCTATGTGCGGAGCACAGCGTGAAAATAAAAAAATATACAAAACCGTCACTAACTTTTCATATAAATATTTTTGAAATAATTAATATTTGTCAAATCATATACAATATACATACATCTAACAAAAGATCACGAAAATTGGCTAAACAGGTAATCAAGAAACGTAATAAATCATCGTTTCAAAACGTGTGCCGTAACGGCGCGGCGCCGACACTGATAAAAATAAAACACTCGGGCCAACATTCTGCATATTCATATTAATAAATTGTTAAATTCAGAAATAATCTACTTTCTATCTATAAAATTTTAATCAAAATTGTGTGATAAACAAATCTGTGGTCACATAAATATTACTACAGTTTTTAGTAAAGACAATAATATTATTTAACTATTAGGTATACACTCCATATTGAGGCCAGTCGTGGCGCAGCGCATCCCTACTCGAGGAAGTGAAATATATTTACTAACATTAATATTTTCATTTTGGTGGTCGAGGCAAAGCGTGGCGTTGAGTTCCGACATTCATCACGCATTCATATATAATTTAAAGTGATTAAATTATATATGATTGCAAACTAAATGTGGTATTGCTTGTGGTATCCCAAAATACAACTTGGCACTCGAGGCGTGACCGGACAAGCCGGTGACAGGCACTAGATACCTACTGCATAATAGGTACAGCAAGATGACTTGATAAGTGATTTAAAATATGCGTACTAAACTAGCTCAAGTACCACAACTTCTGCGTATCTCGATTGTTCGGCAAACAATGATTTATGCGAAAACTTTGCTGTAGTGTTATCCATATAGGTACTAAATACATACTAAATATTTCAAGTTGAATGTAAATATGTTTTATTAGTGACCTGCTCTGGATTTTTTTTAGTGAATATAGTACCTATATGTATTCAATTAACTTAAATATATTAGAATAGGTTTTAATGTACTCGTATTTAAGTTAACTAAATATATCTATAGGTATTTAAAAAATTTTATGGCCTTTCTGTTTTTTTCTTTTTCGGCCACCTTCTATTATTACGATTGTCTAGAGTTAGACGCTTACGACGTTAAGACGCTTTGTCTTACCTATTCTCTCTTTCCTTTAAAATTTATATTTTACTAGCGACCCGCTCGCGGCTTCGCCCGCTTATACCACAAAATTATTTACTTAACACACTGAAATATGTTCGTGTTTTGATATATCTATTATGTATGTTTGCAGCGCAATAAAGATTTTTTATGAAAAAGTTATTAAAACTTTAGGTCGCATTTTTGTATCTCCTATAAGAATCTTCAATTGAATGTTTGAAATAAAAACATAACTTATCGATTCTTACAATAAAATCCTAACTCATCAGTGTCTATACATAGAAGATATTACAATTAACAATGTAATAAAACTTGGTCAGTTGGTCTGTTTGTCTGTGCGTTTCTTCACGATAATCTCAGAAACTGCTTAACCGATTTAAATACTTTTTTGTTTGTATTTTGGCAAACTGCCCTTAAATATCTTAAATATTGAGTATTAGTTGTATTTCAATCAGCTTCACGCTGTATCCCGCACACTGCAGGTTAGGCAAAGGGAATCTAGTGTTGAGACACGCCATTCCCCACTTTCTGCCGAATTCTGGAGGCATTGCGTGTTGAGTGGCAGAACTCAACGCCGTGCTTAACCTCGACACCAGTGCGACGAAATGGAAATATAAATTTAAGTAAATATTTCATCTCCTCGAGTGGGGATCGAACCCACAAACAGTCAGTTTCACAGTCACACTTCGTGCCGCTGCGCCACGACTGGCCTCAACTTTACTGGACTTTATTTTAATCGGCTCACACAAAGTTAAAACCAGATACACGCTTTATCCCGCCTTTAGCAGGGCAACTTAGTGTTAAGATATTGCGTGTAATGTGTGACTGATGTGCGAACTGAAAATATTATTAAACGAAATGAAAATATTATTAAATTATAATTCAATCCTCCAAGTGGGGATCGGACCCACACCAGTCGCGTTACAGCCACAACTTTGTGCCCCTGTGCCGCGACGGCCTTTAACAAAGAAGAGATGAGAAGCGTCAGCGCTCCATTTACGGAAACAGCATATAGGGTAAAATATTTTAAAGAAATTAAGCAATATACATCCACAGTGAAGACGTAGGTATTTTTGTTCATTTCACGATGTTTATTCATATTTATATTTTGTGTGATGCAGTTACGCATAGATACCAATCACGTAAACACATATTACAAAAATACTACTAAAATCTTTAGAACTTTGAACTTTGCCGCCAATATCTACGACTCGATTTCGGAATGAGGCGTATGCGGCGGTTTGCCTTTGATAGGTTTATGTGTGCGTGCGTCGTTCTCGACAAATTATATTTTATTTTACAACGATAATTTTATTATTTATTTTGTTTGAAAACATAACTTCTTTATTATTGGGTTTTTTATAGAGTAATTAAAACTGTGGTTTTATTTAAAGTGGTGCTGACAAAAAAACTTATAATGACGGGAACATATTCAAAATGTTCAAAATTACACTATAATACCAAATAGTATTGACATTGTTTATACTACAGGAGGATACCTTCATATGCACTGTTTAAACCTGTTTTTATGATATAATGTAGAATAATATATTCTATAGAGGAATCACACATTCTTTTTATTCTTTAACTATAACACGTAAATACATTTTTTAGAGGTTACTTTGTACTAAGATGGCATGGCTCTGTTCTCGCATTTACGTCCCTGATATATTGATATAAATAATAGAAATATAAAATATTTGAAAAAAAAGGAGAAGAAATGCAATTATATTGCATTTTTTTCATACTTGACTAAACAACTATTATTAGTACTTCTTTTTCAGCTTCAGGCTGTATCCCGCACGCAGCAGGGTAGGCAAAGGGAACCTAGTGTTAAGACACTACTTCCTGTTTCCTACTTTCCGCGGAATTCTGTAGGCTTTGCGTGCTGAGTAGTGAACAACGCCGCACTTTGCCTCGACACCAGAGCGATGAAATGGAAATATAAATTGAAATAAATATTTTTTAATCAAGTGGGAATAGAACCCACAACCAGTTTATGCTTTGTGCCCCTGTGCCACGAACGGCTTCAATTTACTTTCTTCTTTTAAATTGTGGTTAAATACAATAATCGTAATTTACTTATGTCAAATTTCTATTAACCGACTTCTTAAAAGAGGAGGTCATCAATTCGACTGTATTTTGTATCCTTGTTATCTCAGAACTTTTGACTGTGTGAACCGATTTTGATGATTCTTTTTTTATTTGGAAGCTAGTGCGTCCCGTGTAGTCCTATTTTAATTTAGTTCATTTCCGACAATGGTATCTATGAAAAAATCATATAAATCTCAAATTTACATTATGTATGTGCGCGACAAATGGACTAATATCTCAATATCAACTCAACCGATTTTAATGATTCTTTTTTTATTAGAAAGGGTACACATAAAGGGTAGTTTGGTGAAAGTTTGGTTAAGTTCAGAGTATGAAATCCGATTGAAATTGAAGAAGTCGATTTTTTTTATAAAAAAAATACAATTATGTTATTTTTTCTGGTAAAATTTCTTTGTACTCTATGATAAAAACTATTCTATAAGTTGCATTAGGTTTTGAACTATTACCATGCTAAAAATAAATTAATTTCATACAGTAATTATCGGTATTTTAAGTCATTTACATTTTTCAGTTTTTATTTTTTTTAAATAAAACTATAATGAAATTCGGAATGAAATCCAAAAAAAATGTACCTTGAGACCCTAGGCTAATACCATGCAAAAATTCATCAATTTCTGTCCAGTAGTTTTTGCGTGATTGACGAACAAACAAACAGACAGACAGACAGACAGACAGACAAGAATTCTGTTGAGTGGTTTTTTAGGTTCTATAATCGACATATAAACCGACCTAATTTTTATGTTTTTTATATCTTTCATGTACAGAATTGACTTTTCTATCCTTTTATTATATATAGAGATTTTAGTTTATACTAAAACCATTTATTTTTGATACTTGATATCTACATTATATGCTTATTCATTTATGAAATAATATTTTTTGTAGGTGTAAAAATTTTTACGTGCTTGAATTCGCCTGCTACTTTAAAAATTTGCTAATATGTTATATTTTTCAATAATTTCATTTGTTATTTTTTTTACTGGTAAAATAATTGCATTCTTAAATCGTTTTTAATTTCTCGCTCTTAGACAGGTTAGCATTGACATTTGCACACTCAAATTTGGGTTTCTAAATCTGTCAACAATTAGAGAGTAGAGTTTCCTAGCGTGTATGTGCTTGTGGCCCGCTTTGCGGGAGTGAAGATAAAAGAAAAAAAGGTTTTTTTAATGATTTTAGGCTAAATATGTATTCATACATATATCAGGCTATAAAGAGAAAACTCCCCGTTTCCCGCTTTCCGCTAAAATAAGTATGGGCGGAGTTGGGCTCCCTAAAACTGCATTTCGGCTTGTCACCAGAGCGAAGAAAATGAAAATATTTTACTCTCCCAAGTGGAAATCGAAACCACAACCGCGTGGCGTTTACAAAAGTTTCATATAAAATATACTTACTTAACTTTTAATAATCCACAGCGTTGCATATGGCACTGCGGCGGCGGCAACGGCCGCATCGCGCGGGAGACGGCCGCGGCGCACTACCGCGCTGTGTGTCGGGCGCTGGTCGCCGAGGCCCTGGAGCTGGCGTCCTTCCTGGCCAGGGTGAGGGTAGGCGGCGCCAGGGACATGGGTGCGGCTGAGGACTCTGTTATGCATTTGGATACGTTACAGTTTTCTGATTGGGTGAGTTTTGTTTTTGATATAGAATTATGAAAAATAAAAAAAAAATCGAAGAAAATATTTTACATTTTCACGATGTATGCAGCACATAAAAGGTTGTGCAGAGGGAAACTAGTGTTATGACACTCCGATTTCAATTTTCCGCCACATTATTCGGGACATTGCGTGTTGAGTGCCACAGCTCAACTCCACGCTTTGTCTTGTTTTCAAAAGGAGTATAAACAAAATCACCTTCCCCAAATCGGAATCGAACCTACCAATGGCGCATTTACAGTCATATGCTGTACCGCTGCGAAACGATAGCCTGAAATTACCAACTTACCTATATGTAACTGGTATATTATAAATTAGGTATTAAGATGTCTCATATGTTTTACATTATATACAACTCAAAAAACTTCGCTGACTTGTTCAGGTCCTAGTGGTTAGCTTCTCAACTCTAAAGCTTATGTGTTCAATCATTAATCAATGTTATCGGTATCTGCTTTTTTATAGTAGCGAATAATGTATATATTTCATTTTAATTGTTTGTATATTTTTATTTATTTTATTTTCTGTCGAATTAGGTTACTAAGTTCTTCTAAACAAAATTTATATTTGATGGAGCTTGATATATTTTAACGAAGCATAACACAGCTGATAGGTAATCAGAATTTTACATAAATAGATAAAAAATAAAGTTATATTTTAAGAAAATAATTTTGTATTTATATACGTAAGTCCTTGTTAAGACGACAAGTGGGAGGTTTACATCGGGTGGAATTCTCCTTAATTAATTTTGCCAATGCATTCTCACAATGCAATACATTGAAATTCAAATCAATTTCGATATGTAGATTGGATGTGACGAAATAATAAATTTTATCACGTGGGTGGAACAAATGTCTATTATTGAAGAAATATTGTTATCGTTACTTTGTTCTAGACATATATAATATTTTATACTGGCTTTCTTACTGTGGGTTTATTTGCACGCTGTTCGTATATAATTATAAATAAGATAGTACTAAATTAAGAATTTTGTCAACGTAATTTTAAATATTTTTTAATGTATGTAATTTTTAAGTGTTTTATTGTACGCATATATTTTATAAAGGTACAACATATGTATGTACAACAGAAACAAATATTTTTAAAAATATAAAAACTAATTGAGGTGTGACTATAAACGCGATGGTTGTAGGTTCGATTTCTACTCTGAGGAATTAATTAATATTTATTAATGTGTTCATTTCAAGCTTGACCACTCAACACGAAGTGGGGAAGGGAGTGTCTTAATACTTCACTATTTCCCTATGTCTACTATTGCTATTTGCGGGATACAGGGTGAAGATTAAAAAAATGGGACAGTATTTCCGATCAATCGCTATATAAATAGTGATTCATGTACTTGCAGAATTGTTTTGGCATCTTGTCTTTGTACTCGTATAATCATCTTCCAACGGATACCATTGGAAACCACATCCTATTGATAATTGTAAACTGAGTGTACAGACAGTAGCGGCGTTAGGGTAGGGCGAGGTAGGGCGACCGCCCAGGGCGCCGGATAAAAAGGGGCGCCGCAGTACCATTTTATGATTCTTTATAATTTCCTATTCCTATTTCCCTTATAGATTCCTTGGTCAATTGAGCGAGGCCTACTTACTTGTAATGTTCCCAAAATTTATAGAAATATTGTTATGTAGGCACCACTAGAATTGAATGTAGTGTTCAATACGTTTAATTTCTCGGGAATCCCCATAGAAAAATAAAATTTCTGTATGGTCTATCTACGTCTTTTGAATATTTTGTGAAACCCAACACAATCATCTTCTTGACAAAAGTCATGGATGCGAAAAAGCATCTGCAAGAAAAAACCGTAAACGCTGAAAATCTCATGCAGTTTCACTGTATTATATACCAAGAAACCATCTGTTCTAAAAAAAAATTATTTCAAAATGTCATGAAAGTGGTAGTTTGGACTGTAAATTTTATAAAATCACGAGGACTCAATCACAGACAATTCAAACAATTCCTTGATGACATCGAAAGCGAATACGGAGATTTACTGTATTATACAGAAGTAAGGTGGCTAAGTCGTGGATTGACACTGGAACGATTTATAAATTTAATAGAAGAAATTGGAATATTTCTGGCGGAAGCAAAGGAATGTCACGGAACTTAAAAATCCTGATTGGTTGTGTGATTTGGGTTTTTAGTTGACATTACAAATCATTTGAATGTCTTGAACACACGGCTTCAAGGCAAAAATCAACTGATATCCCAGCTCTACGTTCATGTATCACCCAAGCTGACACTTTTCAGATCACAATTGAATTCTGGAAATTATAATCATTTTCCGAATTATAAGAAAATGGCTGAAAAATTCAACAATACTGCGATTAATTTCAGTTATGTAGAAAAGCTAGATATTTTGATTCAATCTTTTCAAGACAGATTTTCGGAGTTTAAGAAACCTCTATTGGACATATTCAGCAATCCCTTCACGATTTCAGTTGAAAATGCGCCAGAGTCAATGCAGTTAGAAATTATCGACATTCAAAACGAACAAGATTTACGCAACAAATTCAACGAAGGAGACTTTCTGAACTTTTACCGCTGCATCGATAAAAATATGTACGTGTAGTTGCGCATAAACGCTCTAAAATGTGCCAGCTTATTTGGTTCTACCTATATATGTGAACAAACTTTTTCAATACTAAATAATAATAAAACAAAAAATCGAAACCGCCTTGCAATTGAAAGTTTGGAAGCAGTTTTACGTGTTGCTACAAGTAAATTTGAGCCAAATATAAGCACTATGCAGTGTCACGCTTCAAATTAATGAATTCTTTTTAAATTTTAATAAATTATTATCAATTCTTTATTGTCTTTAATTACCTATACTTCTGGCGGCCGGCCCGCCATCAGTTCATGATTTGTCCGAGTTTCCCCTAGTCTTAATAAGTCTGTGCAACCATGACATAAGTGAACGGACGCTTTTCTAAACTAAACTAACTTTACGCTTCATCCCTAGCGGGGTAGTCAGAGAGAACGGAGCGTCAAACGCTACGGTCTCTACATACCTCTTTCGCCTCGTCCACTGTCATGAACCTCTTCATACATGACCTCCGGGGGTCCTCGTGCTTTTTACGTGACCTTCCTCCAGTATCTTTGATACTGTAGAGTTGCAGTACTGCCTAGTGTGCAGAACTGCCTTCCGTACCGGTGGTAGCTTTTTCTTGTTTTTTTGTTATATGTTCATTTGACGATTCATAAGTGCTTATAAGAGTTTATTTGAATAAAGAATATTTTGAATTTGAATTTGAACTGTGTTTTCGAAGGTCAACCGAGGTCTCCCCCTACCGCTCTTACCGTTCACTTTTCCATCATAAAACTTTTTTGCCATTCTTTCATCACTCATTCGTTCGAAGTGCCCAAACCAGCTGAGCACGTTCTTCTTTATTCTCAACGTGACATCCTCACTAGTACCTGCCATTCTGTGTACCTCTTCATTGCGGATTCGATCAGCTAAGCTGACTCCGCATATCTTACGAATAGATTGCATCTCCATAGCATTCATCTTTCTTTCATTCTTCTTCTATATACGCAGGTTTCGCTGCCGTATAACAGAGTCGGTACCAAAACTGCATTGTGTACGGCCAAACGCGCAGCTGTGCTGATGTTTCGCCGTCTCATCAATGCAGCTAAGGCTCCGTTAACCTTGTTACCGGCAGCAATACGCCTTTCCACATCCAACTAGTATCTTCCATCTCTACTGAACATACTTCCCAAGTATACCACTTCATTCACTTGTTCTAATATCTTACCATTAACACTGATCTTGCATTCCGTCCTTTCTTCATCTCTTTCAAAAATCCGAACCTTTATCTTATTCACATTGAGGCTTAGACCATTATATTCACACCCTTCTTTCAGAGTGGTGACCAATGCCTGCAACTTGTATTCTGATGATGCAATAAGCACTGCATCATCTGCGTACAGCAGCCAATTCACATTCAGGTTACCTACTTTCACTCCCATATCACTTTGTTTCACTCCTTGAAGACAACTATTCAAATACAAATTGAACAACCAAGCCGACATGGCGCAACCTTGTTTAACACCCGATCGGATGTCAAACCAGGGCGACATGCCAGCTCCTACTCGCACGCAGGCTGAGTGATTTCTGTAAAGAGACTTTACAGCCTGCAGCAAGGTCCGCTCACATTGTATCGGGGTAGTATCTTCCATAATTTCGCTCTTACAACTCTGTTAAACGCCATTTCCAAATTTCCACAAAAGCACAGAAATCCTTTTGGTTAACAGCCAAAAATATATATAAGAATATAGACTTTCAAAGCGCCATTTTATCTGCAAAGGTATTAGCTGAAGAACTACAAGTTGAAACTGAGTTTAGACCCATAAAAAGAATTCGATTTGTTAAGCGTCAAGCTGATGAAACTGCCCGCGACGAGCCTATTGTTTCTCCAGAAAAGAAATTTGAAGTAGCGTACATTAATTTCAGTTAATGAAAGATTTGAACAGTTAAATGAGTACTCGAATTCTTGGTCTTTTTTGTACAATATCAAACAAATTCCTGAAAAACCCAACCTTGGTGATCTCCAATTAAAATTAACTGTGGATTCTAAATCAGATATAGATGGTTGTAGGTTGTGTGATGAACTCATTAGCCTGATTTTTTTTTTTGCCTGATCAGAATCAGGTTGCCCTGTGTGGAACCCCTACTTATGGTTAAAATTTTATTAAAGATCACAACTTGCAAGAGCTATGTCCAAATGTATGGATAGTATTGCGAATATTACTAATTATACCTCTAACGGTTGCTGGTGGGGAAAGGAGTTTTTCTAAGCTGAAACTGATAAAAACATATCTGCGATCGACAACACTTAGATTTTGATTGCCTCATACAAGAATTCGCCGATAGAAACTCTAGAAAAGTTACATTTTATTAGATTTTTTCCTCGTGTTAAGATGCTCCGTTCGCCACTTTACGCTAAATTCTCTTAACACTGCGCTTTGCCTCGACAACAGAAATTAAATATAAATTTAAATAAATATTTCCTTTCCTAGAGTGGGGATCGAACTCAAAACCAGTCAATTTTGCAACACACTTATGCCCCTGCGCTACGACTGGTATCTATTAAATATATATATTTTTTAATAGATGGTTATTTCATTGTAGGTACCTAGTTCCTTTTTTGTGTGTAATTGCAGTTAGGGGGCGCCGAATAAATCTCGCCCAGGGCGCTGGTGATGCTAAAACCGGCACTGTGTACAGACACTATGACGTAAACGGTAATGCTTGTGGCCGCAAGAGGAAATAGTATATTTAAACTATTTTCATGTCCCCCGGCTTGATAAGACAAAGCGCGGCGTTAAATTCCGCCACCCAATGTGTGTAATATTAATAAACTGATAAAATGTCTGTTGATGATGATGATGAAATGATGTGCCAAAAAAAATTATAGTCAAATATTATACACATTCCCAAGCAATGGTATGCGTTAATTTCGCAATGTACCAGCAGCGGCGTGCGTGCTGATGCCGGTGTAAATATTAATAGCGGCGTGCTCTCTAGGAATTTTGTGTTGAATTAATTAGATTAGGCTATACGGCTGTATGGCGAGCGTGTGAACGGACATCTGGTGCAGGTGATCCGCTCCTTGATCACAGTGCCTGGAAATAAATTTTATTTGTATACATAAAATTAAATGAAACATTAAATGTCTTCAAATTCTTCAAAAGTTGTTAGGTGTTACTTGGTTCTTTCTGTATTGGAAACATCCGAACAGGTACAGTCCGACTGTAAACGGTTGTGGGTTCCATTCCTACTCAGGAAATATATTTTCGTTACGTTCCTTGTATGAAATGAACTACCAATATAAGTTTGCAATATTTTTTTGTAACATACCTATATATATTATATAAATAAAATAAATTGTAAAAATCATTTTTATTATATGTATTTTATTTTTAATATATTTTTTGCGTAAAATTTCTCAGCTGCCCATAAATAACTGGCATCAGCTGTGTCGTAGATCCATAAACGTTCATACGCCTTATAAAATAATGAAAATGTCACACATGCTTTTCTCAGAGCTCAATGAACCATTTAAATGGCGAACTTTTCAAAGACGTGAAATAATTTGTATTCATAGCTAATATACGCATCGATGACTAACCAGCATCTATTAACGTTGTTATTTTTTATAAAATACTAAATGTTTTCGTCTAAAGCTTTAGAATCTAAACGGAAAAAATATTAAGTAAATGTTTTATTCTATAATATCTAGCCCATATGAGATTCTGGTACTATGTGTGACGTAAGTTGCGACTTCAATTTTAATTTAGACACCTAAATTAAAATTGAATTGTTTCAATTCATTGTGTAAGTAGTACTTATATTTTAATATTTATCTATATATGTAAATTGGTAATTGGTATTACTCTTAAAAAATATTAAATTTTGGTTTAAATTTATTGAGGCTGTCGTACCGCAGCGGTGTAGCAACTGACTGGTTGTCTTTTCCAGGTTCAGCTATTTTCATTTCCTCACTCTGGTAACAATACAAAGCCTCCACCCAACACACAATCGAGAATGGGGAGGCAAGCGGGAAACGTAATCTTAACATTAGGTTCCCTCTGTTCACCCCGCTATGTGTGGGAAAACATAAATGCAAATTCCAGAAAAAGACAATGAAAACTAAAGGAACATATAATAAAAAACAGTCATAATTCTAAACTAAAGGACTTTTAAACCCTAAAAGATACAGTAGCCTTCTAATATTAATATGTTGACCATATTAAGTGTTCATGACATTTATTCAAAGTTGGGTAACCGCGGTCACGAGTGTGGTAGCTGCATTCTGCTTAAACATATTATTTGCCATACACTGACGGGTTTGGTGAAGCTTGCTGGCGTCAAGTCTGACCGCACAGCACCGAAAGACCTTTTATCTTAATTGCTAATACCATGACTAAAGATTAGAGTATGCAAAAATTGATTTTGAAATAATATCACATCATGTTCCTTTGTTAGAATGCAGTGTATCGATACTCGATGCTCTCTGCTTACCTACCCAACAAGTATGAGAGGAACTGTGACGCTGTTTTTTTTTCTTTTTGTAATAAATATTTGACATAAACCAAATTAGAACATCGTTTTGAACAAAAGAAATAATAAAAAATATCATTGATCTCATTTTTTTATTATAGTCTAACCGAAGGATTTGGAGAGCTTTACAAGTATGTACAATAATATTCAAAATCGTCTTAGAGTTGTGTATTTTGTTTATATAGCTTTTAGTGGTATGAATTTAAATGTTTATTCTACCAGCATGCTGTAGTTGTAAAATGACTAAATTTATTGTAGTAATATGATACAACTAGATAGTTGTGTAGGTGCAATGCATGCAAATTAGTAAATACAATATTTATGAAATTCACAAGCGCCTGCCAATTTATTTATGGCAACGTAACTCAAACGACTTATTGCTATTAAATTATTCCAGGCACGCTTCTGGATGCAAGTGATTGGGGAACTGCGTATGGGAGTGAAGCTTAAGAAGGTTAACTATTCTAGAACGCCTATAGAATATGAATTGACTCCATATGAAATACTCATGGACGACATACGGTCGAGGCGGTACACGTTAAGAAAAGTGGATGGAGCGATACCGCAGAGGTAATTATAATTGCTTTTATTTTATTTTTATTAATTCTTTTATTCACGGCCATTATATTTGAGGCCGGTCGTGGCGCAGCGGCACGAGGTGTGACTGCAAAACCGACTGGTTCTGGGTTCGATTCCCACTCGAGGAGATGAAATATTTACTTAAATTTATATTTCCATTTCTTGGCTCTGGTGTCGAGGTTAAGCGCGGCGTTGAGTTCTGCCACTCAACACGCAATGCCTCCAGAATTCGGCAGAAAGTGGGGAACGGAGTGTCTTAACACTAGGTTCCCTCTGCCTACCCAGCTGTGTGCGGGATACAGCGTGAAGCTAATTTAATTTTTAATTTTAATTTTCTTTTATTCACTTTTTAGCAGTATTTGGATAATTTCAATTTCTTCCACTGTTATGCCTGTAAAAAAAAATTTTTTTTTATCCGATTTGGCAAGACATACTGCCTGTAGAGTTTCACCATTTTACGGATCAAGTCCACTACCATCCTTCTTACAATTAGACGTTCTCTCATTGGGTCATGAAAATGTAAATATTTTATAAAAAAACCCTTTATATTTCTGCTTAAAATATTATTATTTTCATTTGTTCGCTTCGGTAACAAGACAAAATGGGGCGTTGAATTCCGCAATATCTAAAATTAAGCAGAAAGTGAGGGACGGTGTGTTTTAACACTAGATTTTGTTTATCTACTTTGCCGAATGGGGGCTACAGCATGAAGCTTATTTTAGGTGAAGATTCAACAATTTTATGTTTTAATATAATTTAATTTTTACAATATAATTTAAAAAGGATAACGCCAATTTGCAATTGTTTTTCAAAGAAATTTGTAGATAAACATAATATGCACTTATAAAATATTACTTAAATGAACACATTTAAATATTATCCAATTTCATCAAATAAAATACATACAGGTCAAATTAATAACAATTTTTTATTCGGTAAAAATTGTTATATATAAATAAATAAGTAAACTTTAGACGCCTTATTTTTAAATATACTTAGTTGATATTAAACTTTTATATATTTGAATTCTACTTATTATTTAAAATAATATTTGTGTTTGGTTACAGTGTCAAGAAAGATGCGCACGCGATGATTCTCGAATTCATTAGAAGTAGGCCGCCACTCAAAAAGGTAAATCTTGATAATTTTCTTATTATATTGGTACTATTTTAATAAATACTTCTTAATTATATTATATTACTGAATTATATCACTTTAATAGTAAAAAATATTGTATTTGTGCTTTTTATAATAACACTAGAAGCCCTGCCAACAATCTCGAAACCTAAGTATTTATCAAGAATAATAAAAGTTTATTGTAACATATTATGCTATTTATATACTATTAATTTTCAAATAATTTGGATTATTAAATTATGAAATAAACTACAAAATCGCTACCATGTTTGGGCCACGATTTTTTTAATACAGCGTGTCTCAAAAGAAATAATATATTTGATCAGCTTGCTGCGTGAACGCAATGCATTAGAGGGGCGCGGGGGGAGTGCCATTCGATAGCCTGGCTTTTGGGAATTTAGTCGCTATGAAGCGTTTCTCGGGAGCGGACCGTGCGTTGTGCGTGCGCGAATTTTACAAAAATGGTAATTCTGCGACTATAGCGCGACGAAAATTTTGCAACATTCGTGGTTTTCGTCACTTGAACGAAGCGCCAAGCGTACCTCTCATTCGGAATTGGGTAAAGAAGTTTGAAGAGACTGGCTCAACTTTAGATAAACCAAAATCCGGACGGCCAAGGTTATCGAGGACAGAAGAAAACGTAGAACGAGTCATTCAGTCTGTTCGTGTTGATCCTGACCTCTCAATTCGGAAGCGTGCAAGTGCTTTGAACATGCATAGATCATCGCTTCAACGCATTTTGAATGAGTGCCGTAAACGCGAGGGTAAACATTTGGATGACATTATTTTTAAAAAATAAATTCCCAAAGTCTGTATTTTAGAAATAAATAAACATTTTACTAATAAACTACTTAGTTTTTTTTAATGATATTTATAAATATAAAATTTCTTTTGAGACACCTTGTATTAAACAATACTTAAATAAAAAAACTATTTATATTTTAACACTATTCAAAAATGTATGTATAACCAGCAATTTAACATTACGTCGTTGCTGTATTACTTATTAAGTGTACATATTTTCTGCAGGCCTCAGAACGCAAGTTACCACCGCCCCGACGGGAGGTGACGCCGCGGGAGCAGCTGCTGGCGTCGATACAAGTGGGCCGCCAGTTGAGGCCTACGCCGTACTCGCGACGACTATGTGAGTTTCACTTTATTGTATATACTTTGAAATTCACTTTATTGTATATTTATTACAGGTTTTAAGTACATCACTTAGGTATTGCATATTTGGTAATTTTTCTCAAATTTCAAGTTAATAAGGTTGATATTTTATTCTAACACAAATTATGTATTTACATTTCAAAGATGCCTTGATTTACCTGTAACTTCTTGTAGGGGGCTAGTAAATGTAAGTAGTTACTTTTATTGTGATTATTTCGTCACGGTTATGATTATTTGTATTATTTCTTCCTTAATTCTTCTACTTCTTCAGAATTATAGTTGTTAAGTTTGAGCAGTTTCAATTACTAACTTTATTATAGACTATTATTCGAAGTACGAAATTACATGAAGTTACTAGTACTATTATAACGTATTATATTGTTATAAAATACGTAAGGTATGGAATGTATGAGAGATAGATGTATATTTAAACCCACAACCTCTTCTATCTTTATCTTAATAGCACACGGGATCCGTGCCCATGGGTCTTAACGTCACGAAAAGCCCTAATATAATCAAAAACGCTTAAGAAAGTATCAACTTCAATGATCCTATAATATACCTATTTATATTCCAGATTCCCAATCCTTCCCCATCCTACAGCCCGAAACGTCAATGAAAATATCGTGAAATTTAAAGAGTTATTGCTACAATAGAATGTTCAACAACTTAATATTTAAGTGTTTAATGTTTCAAAGCTAAATCTATTATATATCAGTGTGTATTTATAGAAAATGTTACTAAATTTTTCAAACTACGTTATTGCTTTTTATTTTTAACAGGCGCTTAATAAATAGTAAGTAAGAAGATAAATGTTATTGTTTGTGTTCCAATGCTAGTATCTAACGTATAAAGAGACCATTTGTGTAGTGGGACAGTGGCTGACTGTTAACGGTTTGATAATGAGTTAGATTCCTACTCCGGGAAATTTATAATTTTCACTATCCAGTTTGATAAGATGAAGCGCAACGTTAAGTTAAATGTCTTTTTTACGAAAAAGACAAGGCAAGCGAGCGTACGGGTTACCTGGTGCTAAGTGATCATCACCGCCGCCCACGGCCCCGTGTAACATAAGAGAAGCTAGCTACAGGTGCGTTGCCGGCTTTTAAAATAGAAGTAGAGACGCTTGTTGAAATGTCTTGACACTACGTTCTACTAACCCTGCTTCATGCGGCCTGCGAAAACAGCCAACAAATAGTCATAAAATTTTACTCAAATTTTACTTAATTATTTGTTATTTAAAGTTAAAAAAAATCAGCTTCACGCTGTATGTATGTCGCACGCAGCAAGGTAGGCAGAGGGAACTTAGTGTTTAGTCACTCTGTTCCCCACTTTCTGCCGAATTCTGGAGGCATTGAGTGTTGAGTGGCAGAACTCGCCGGACAAGCGAACGCAGCGCTTGTCCTCGACACCAGGGCGAAGAAATGGAAATATAAATTTAAGTAAATATTTCATCTCCTCGAGTGGGGCTCAAACCCACAACCAGTCTTTATTACAGTCACACTTTGCACCCCTGCGCCACGACTGGCCTATTAATTATTTAAAGTTATTTTTTAATAATTGAATATATCAAGATCACGAAGAAAACCGAGGGGCGTATGAGTCAAACTTACTTTGCTCGTACCACTAGGCATACCAAAATTCAATCGTCTGAATTACTTACAAATTTAATCTAAAAAAAATATAATACCCTTCTACGTAGTGATTGCATCAACATAACCCGTGGTCTAGTTTCGCAACGCTCCAACACACAATGGTGATACGTTTATGGTACAATACCGCAATAACATTAGTCTGCCTTCTTTCAAAGATAAAGCCATATTCGTTATATGATATGAGGTATACAAAGTGTTTGGAAGATAACGCAAAATTTTACTTAAATAAAATCAGCTTCACGCTGTATCCCGCACACAGCAGGGTAGGCAGAGGGAAACTAGTGTTAAGACACTCCGTTCCCCACTTTCTGCCTAATTCTGGAGGCATTGCGGGTTGAGTGGCAGAATTCAACGCCGCGCTTTTCCTCCACACCAGAGCGAAGAAATGGAAATATAAATTTAAGTAAATATTTCATCTCCTCGAGTGGGGATCGAACCCACAACCAGTCGGTATTATAGTCACATTTTGTGCCCCTGCGCCAGGATTGGCCTCCAAATTTGACTTATAGGAAAAATAATTTTATAAAAGCGGTTTTTAAGATGTAATCGATGTAGTTGTTCTATCTTATACATGTAAATCTGGTCGTGGTAGTTTTAGATCCTACAAAGTCACGGTTTTCAAGAAATATGCATATTACCCTGGTTTAATTAAAATAAAATCAACGTGACATTCTTCTCATGGTACTATCAAATTACAGGAAATACTAAAAAGTCAGTAATAAAAATTGTAATTTTTTTTTAACAAAACGAAATTAATTCCTTTAAATTCTTTTCGTTTCGTTATAAATTGACTCATTATAATATAACAAAAATGTCTCTACTAATTGTATATAACAATTGTATCGTTTTCTTGAATTCCATCAATATACATACAAATTTATATCTTAAATGTAAAATTATTTGTAGAAAATATAATCGATAAAAGAAGAAATCTTTAAAACACGTTAAAACTCATGGCCCGTATCATTGCTGTAGCTCTGAACTGAATAGTAAGTAATGCTCACTTTTATTAATATTCTGTCCAGTTTCGAATCAAAAGTGGACACGAAGCTTGTGACAGAAAGCTCTCACAACATTAAACTTTGACCGAAATGGACAAAAAAGCTTTACAAAAAAGCTTACAGTTTTATGTTACTAGAAAAAAGTTCTTTACAGTTCTTGGTAGTTTGTTGTAGATTTTTTTATTTTTACGCATCATAACGTCATATCGCACTGGGAGAACCTCTCACTGTAAACAATCGTTTTTGGAATTGTGGTTATTTTCAGTAATACTTGATTATTTTCAGTTCTACGTAGCTAGAAAGTTAGACCACTGGTTCCCAACCAGTGGCTCGCAGAAGCCTAAATATGGTCGGTGAACGATTTAAATTTTATGACTGGAGATGGTGAGGTGAAGTTTTTGTTTGATTATTCCAGTTAATTATTATTATACCTACATTCATAGTGGTCCCTGCTACCAGAAATGATATAAAAGTGGCCCTTGATCAAGAAAAGGTTGCGATCGCCTGAGCTAGACAAATCGCGGCGTTAAGTTCTGTCATTCAATATGCAACGTCTCGAGTTTAGATAGATGGCTAAGAACAAAATGTTTAGATGCTAGATTCTCTCTCTGTCTTCCCTACTATGTAGGAAAATGATTGAAACTGTAAAGTCTTATTATATGTACCTATATACAAGTTTCCACTTGCCTAAAAACACTTTGTAATAATTAAATTTAATAATCTGTATTAAAAAAATAAGATCTTGTGCAAATTGAATGTATTCTGAAAGCTAGTTGACCACTAACGACTCAAAATTTTACTAATCTCTTCTTTGTACTAAAGATTTTGCCTTGATCTTTTTTAGATAGTCACAAAATTTTTATCTACCTTTGCCTACTCTGCTTGCTTGCTTGGATACAAAGTGAAGCTAAAAAATAATAATATATAAATGTTAATTTTACTTAAATATTACTTTGTCTTGTATTTTCACCATCAACGTCAAGATCTATCAACAAAAAGATAATGATCTGTCTGTAAAGCAAGTTCACTTATAATATATATATATATATATATTGTAATGAAGCTACACAGTAGGCACGAGATACATTTAGGTCGGTTACATAAGTAACTGCGGGTCCGTCCTCACACTCTAGGTCAAATAGAAGACCTAGGTATTGATCTGTCTAAGTTCTCGCTGCGTGGCGCCAGCGTTTTTTTTTGTTTCAAGTTACTTTTTGGTATTAACATTTTTATGTAGCTAATAAATACTGTATGCATTACCGCTTAAAAATAAGTATACAATTGTAAATTGTATTGAGTTATTATCGATAAGTTTAAATTAAAGTTTTAAAAAAAATCAGAGAATATAATGCGTAATGTCTAAGCAAAATTGTAAAAAAAATAACCAATATTTTACACATTAGGTTCTTTATTATACTACTTCAACACTCAAGTCAAATAGGTTGTTCAGTTTAACACTATGAAATAACAATTTAAATGTTAAATAAAATCTTAATAACAAAAACAAAGATATTATTTCATACACTTACTGTAATTTTTTCTTTATGGTTATTTTCATTAGTTTTCTGATAAGACTGACGTAGCTAGTTTAAAGTGTTGACTAATAGTTTATAATTTTTCTGAAGCAATACACTTTTATAAAGTTGTGTCTGTTGAACTTATTTTTTTTTCAGTGTAGGCAGTGGGAACCTGTTAACGGAGTGTTAAGTATCTCCGATACCATTAAGACACTTCCGTTCCTCACTTTCCACTGAATTTGGGATGGCATTGCGTATTAAGTGTCGATATTCAACGTCGCGCTTTGCATCGTTACAAAGCGAGGAAGTTAAATATTCATATTTTCATCGAGTGGGAGTCGAACCACAATTAGTCTCTAATATTCAAAAATATATATATTTTTTTACTTACTAGCAAAATTATAACGTGCTAGTGTTCGTGCATAACATGTGCTTCATTCTTCACGCCAATTATTTCCACGTCTTCTGTGTAAAAAGCAAATATTTGATCATATGGAAAAGCCATACACGTTTCTTTAAATGTAGCGGTTTCCAAAAAAAACACGAAGCAATCTTTTAACGACATTTACAAAATAATTATTATATTAAATTATTTCATAATTAATGAGATTCCAAAAATATATTTTACTACATATTTTTATATCAATATAACAATATATAAATCAATATCTTGCATTTAAAATTGTAGGTTATAAAATTGAAATAAAAAATTACGTCAACTCATCGTAGCCGTTAATATCTCAGGCCTGATTTTTGTCTGGCATTGTAAAATAAGAACGAAAATGCATTCGACAATAGAGCGGCGAGAGAGGAAAAAGAACAAAAACCCGAGTTGCATAAAACCTGTCGCTCACTCTTGGATACGCCAATTTCAACATATTGCTTTATATTATTTAAAATTATCGCCGTAGTGCAGTGCTACAGTGTATGATTGTGAACGTGACGGTTTGGGTTCGATTTCGAATCGACAGAATGATTATATTTAATTATTTTTATTTCCCTGCTCTGGTTATATCCATTGAGTCCATTGAGTAATGTTTCAAACAAAATACGATGGTTGCTATTTCCAATTTTACTCTAGTGACATACGTATAATTCATTTTCTACCTTGTTTCATATGCCTAGCAACCCAAAATATTCGAAACGTAAATAATCTATGATTTAACAATAGGCTTATCAAGACCCTGCAAAATAAAGTTATTACCTTAAATACTAATATTTACTAAAATTATTACGATTAACTTTATTATAATTTTAATTCTTTTAACTTGCTGTTGTAAAACGGGAATATTTAGAAAAAAATTAAATAAACACTTAATGAGAAACGTCAAAGTAATCGATAATATCATCTAATTTCATATAGAAAAATATAAAGGAATGTTTGAGAAGCGCTGTAACCCAAGACATTAACAATCTCGTTCCGCAGTTGCCGCTAGATCTTACAACTGTGCGCTCGTGTACTACCTTCTTTAAAAAATATTGAAAGTGACTTATAAAAATAAGTTAAAACAAGATAACAAATTACAATTTGGACAATTCAAAATTCTTAAAATTGTCCTAATTTGATTAAGTGGTGTGGGGCTTCATAGATATACTATGTAAATCTGATTAAATAGTGTCCGTGGGATAATATTGTATTATAATTGAGTGTTCGTTCAAATCTCGTACTGTTAGGTTTTGTTAGTGACCTGTCACTACATTTTGTACTGGCATAGTGACTAAGTTGTAACCATCGATGATGGGAGTGTTTGTGACGAATACACTCGCTATGGACATAAGTCGTAAGTACCTTACATGTATTTTTATCTTTATGATGATATTTAAAAAAATAGTAATGTAAAATTAATTATGTACTATAATGCTTACTTATTATTTATTTTATATAAATATAGAAGTACTTTAATAGTAATAAACCTGGTGCTGAACAAATTGTGATATTGTTAACATTATTTTATCATTTAGGGCAACGTTTTAACTTAACATAAGTTTTAACATAAGATTTAAAAAATTAAGAAATATTATAAAACAGTTATTATTTCTAACATATATCTTAATTATTTGATAACTTAGTTAATAAAATGAAATATACTATTAGGGCAACTCAGATTACATAATATCTAGACATTGTGAATGGATCTAGGAATGGTATTTGATGTTATCAGCACTACTATCTTAGAATACGTGAGATTTGGTTCATCACGCGTGTTACTAAGAATGTCACAAGTGTAATTGATTTGGTACACTTAAACACTTCATATTTTTATTTGTATGTTATTTTATTGATTAAGTTAATGGAACTAGGACCATATCTTTATAGGTCTCTCTCAGCTCACGCAGAATTTTGCAAATAGCAAGGTCACCGTTCTTTACTTTCCGCTGAGTTTTCGAGGCATTGCGTGTTTAGTGGCGAAACTCAACGCCGCGTTTTCCCTTATTACCAGAGCGTCGCAATAAAAATATTTATAAATGATAATTCTTGTTTCCGAGTGAAAACCGAACCTACAACCTTCGCGTAACAGTCACACGCTTGTGCCACTGCGATGCTCAATCTTTATAAGTTATTTATTTTTTAATAATAAAGGTAATACTTCGAGCGGACAAAGTTGCCACAAAAATTGACACGTGCAAATTGTGCTTCAAACGAATATAATCTACTCAGATAAATAAAAGAGTAAATGTGAATAGCGCTTTTTATATTTAATTAATCTTAATTTAATTTTGGAGAATGCATCAGAATAAATAATTAACATTTACAATGTAATAAAATTAATTAGAAATATAAAGATAGATGAAATAAAATAATAATTAAATTTTTAGATCATTGTGCCTGACATTTCACCGAAAATGCGATAGTAGATGGTTTGATACCCACTGCTATGCAGGAGGAAGCGTAAAGCTGAACATAAAATATTTTTATCGTATTGAACAGACCAATGAACAAGTAAACCGATAAAAAATACATTCACACTTAAGACATTATTTTCACGCAGCTCTGACTTTTAACGGACTTCTTCAATATAGCTAGTCTGGTAAATATCTTAAATAATAATATTTACATAAAAAGTGAGGAGGCCAGTCGTGGCGTAGGGACACAAAATGTGAATATAAAACCGACTGGTTGTGGATTCGATCCCCACTCGAGGAGATGAAATATTTATTTAAATTTATATTTCCATGTCTTCGCCCTGGTGTCGAGGCAAAGCGCAGCGTTGAGTTCTGCCACTCAACACGCAATGCCTTCAGAATTCAGAAAAAGGCAGAAAGTGGGGACCGGAGTGTTTTAACACTAGGTTCCCTCTGCCTACCCTGCTGTGTGGAAGACAGCGTGAAGCCGATTTGTTTTATTTATTTTTATTTAATAAAAAGAAATGAAATGAAAGTAATATCTCAATTACTATTGTTTTGATAAGAATTAGAGTATTTAAGTTTTTCAGTCTCGTTTCGCTGATCAAGCACGAGCGTTACCGTTCCGTTTGATTTCGCCTCTCTCTTCTATAAAACTAGTGCACAATCACTTCTTGCATAACAACGTAACCTATGCACTACCTTTAATTCACCGATAAATATCCTTTTACTTACTAAACCTTTGAATATACTAATATTGCTGCAGCTATTTATATTAGTTTTGTATGGTAAACGATATGTTTGGATAATATCTTTTGTTAAATACATGCTAGTGCCATTTGCAGTATATTGTCCGTTAAGGTCCATGGTTCATAATTTTGGGGTTTTTAATTAATTTTTAACAGCTATTCGTAACGTTCGTAATTTTAAATGACTTGAGTAAGTATTGATTTTTAATATTTATTATCATTTGAAAGTCGTTACTGGTATCATTAGACTAACACTGAAATATTTTGAATTCGCCATCTCATATTAATATGACAGTCAAAAAATCATCAGTGACTGAGTGTCATCAGGTATTCAAAAATTAGTTAAATATTCGAAAGATGTATTGATTTAATGTATAGAACGTATAGAAATTTAAGGTATTGCCTTCTCTTTCTTCATCATTGTGTACGTGTTGTCAATATGACCACAATTTTTCGTAACTATTTTAAATTCTTGTTTGTTTTAGATGTAATAAAACGTGCAGTACAGTTAAATAACCTATTAAATTACTTAATTTATTTAGTATTACAGCATGTATTTAGAAAGAAAAGTTAGTGACACAAATAAATTATTACTAATAGTATTAATATAACCGGTTACATATCATAGTAGGCGTAGCTATACTTTTTGAATAATTAAAAGCCTAAGGGCATATAGGCGGAAACAACAAGATACTAGTTTATTTTATTACTTACTAGCGGACCCGGACGCGGCTTCGCCCGCTTAAACTTTACGAATGCTTATAGATATATTTAGGAAATTGTTTGTGAAGATATGTAACTAATTTAAATAAAAAAAATATATAAGTAAACGTAACTATAGTAAAATATTAATAAAAAAACTAAACAAAACCAGCTACATTATTAATAATTTTATCTCTTTCTGTCTTTCTATTTCCCCGAGCTAATATCCAGAATAACTGAACTAATTTTTATTGGACTTTCAGTGATAGATTTTACTGATTTACCCGGGAAAAATCTTTTCACTCGTTTTCCTTGCGCGCGTACACAGATACTATATGAAATAACTAAAGTCCTTTCTACATTAAATATGATAAGTTTTGCGAGCAATATCAAATAAAATCCCAGAAAACTAAAACCACAATTTATTAAGTGTATAACAACGGTATAGATAACCATCCAACCAAGATGAAATAACCAACAATTCTCTCCTTAATACTTAAATAATATTACACCGATGCCGCGCAGGGCCGCAACTTACACCACACCAAGAAATTTATGAAAATCTAACTAATCTGCTCCTCGAATAAGCGAAGAACCAAAGAAAAGTATAAATTAATTATAAACAGCAAATAATTACATAAAAATTAACAGTAGTTCGAAAATGTATGAAAATTTACAAAACCGTCAAAGTCATCTGCCCGTTCGCGTCGGTCATACTATGCCGGTCGTATGCTAGGTTATTTCGAATCAGTGACATCTCCTTAATTATTTATTAGAATGTTATACAGTGAACTATAATTTTAATTTAGATGAAATGCTAAAAGTGACTATTATATTCATTTTCATAAGGATCAATATCAAATTATAGAAAATACATACAACAAAAACCCGATAAATATAAAGTAAATTAATTAAAATGGTTACTTGATGTTACTGTGTTACTTTGCTCAAGCTTCAGAGATAAACATCGTATCAACATGTATCGCGGACTTTTTTGAACATTATTTAGGACAATATTTTTGTAAAACATTATTTTTATGTATCTCATAAGGTTGAGTCGGCGCACGCCATGTATCCGTTAAGCAAGCTCATTTTGGGTGACGTTTTCTTATAACAACAAATAAACTTTGCAAACCGTTGCTTAGCAACGGTCGGTTGTTATTAACATGGCGGAATAAATTGCTTGTCAAATTGAAAAATATTTTAATATATTAGTATATATCGACAATATTACAAATATGAGAAAAAAAAGTAGCCTATGTTCATCCGAAGACCCTCAAGTATCTCTGTATGAGTATTTTATTACAATTGAATTAGCGGTTTGGCCCTGATTGCGGCACAGACAGACAGACAGACAGACAGAGTTACTTTCGAATTTATAATATAGGTATGGATTATATCACAAAGTTAATAATTTAATAATAATAATAAATGTTTTAGTATGTAGTGACGTCATTATAGCGAAATTTTGACAATTCTGACAGTACGCGTTTAGTGTCAAATGAATTCTCATTTAAGGGATGAAATGTTAACTTTTTTCTTGTTTTTCTAGCCTAGTTGAACAAATTGAATAGACCTCGTTCTCTTAAATGACAATGTAATCTAAATACTAAGTACTTAGCAATAAGTCCTCTTTGCTTACACTGCAACATACGAGGCAAACAAAAAAGAAGTAAATATTAAATGATTTACAAGATTTTTTACAATGTTTTGTTTACATCAATTTGTAATACTAAAACCTGTCGAAGGAAAGCGGCACATGGGTATCTTGTGTTACTCATCTGACCCGTTACGCGTTAGGGCTGAGGCTGCTGGCTTTTGCAATGCGGATCTTAGATTTTTCCTTTCACGAGCTTGATGACCTTCATATTTATTATTTTATTTTGTTGTCAGTACTTGTAAAAGTTATAAATAATTTAAAAGATTTAATATCTACACCAGTATTCTTGTTTTAATTCATATTGTCAATATGCGGAAGATGCGTATAGATTAGTAAAATGATACGAAGTGCATGATGATTTTAGCATCGCATAGATATATTTAGTTTTTCCCGACTGCTAAGGAAGGGTTATGTTCTTCGCGCGTATCTGGTATGTATGTAATATACTTTATTACCTCGTATCTCCAGAACCGCTGAACAGATTTACATATTTGAGGTGTCGTTAATTTCGTATTAGCAGCCCAAGTGTTCTTAGATAGGTGACGTTAATAAAAAATAATCATGGCGGCTGTGGAACGCGTATTACGCATTGAACGTAGTGAAAAAAAAAAAATTTCGTTTTGAATACCACAATATGGATATCAAATTAAAGATCTCAATTTCAGGATTTCAAAAAGGTATATCATGATTATCATTACCATAATAAATTCTAACAAAAAATGAAAAATAAAAAAATATTTGTAAAAACAAAAACCCCGACTGCATAAAACTAAAAAGAAAATAAACAATAGTTTATTAGGATTAACAGTCGGGACCTCTTTAATTTATGCGGGGTTCCTGGTAAAGATTTTATTGATTGAAGAATTACTTATAGGTCCCGACTGTTAATCCTAATAAACTATTGTTTATTTTCTTTTTAGTTTTATGCAGTCGGGGTTTTTGTTTTTAAAGAACATTTTTTAACATAATGATATAACTTTTTCTGGACCGATTTAAATAAAACAAACACCAAATGTTAAGGAATTCATGCTGAAATACAATTATGAAAATAGCTTTTAAAAGATTAAGCCATTTCTAAGATTAGCATACACAAACACACAGACAAAACGACAAACAGACATACAAATGTAAAAAATAATATTTTGAGTTCGCTTATATTGATAAATACTCCAATATTAGATGTTCTCATATATCTTCCATGTATAGACACCATATAAATAATCGCGAACGAATCCAGATGTAAAAACATAGTGAAATTCATAATAAAAGCAATTCCAAGTACTGTAGATAGTTACTACAATAACCCCGTTTAACTATTAATCTCATTGAATGTGAGGAAGAAACAAAGGAAATGCAGTGTGGAAGGTAAACGCTGTGGGGCTTCCACTCTATATCTACAATGTTAGTAATAGGATTTAATAATCAATATACGTATAGGTAGATATATAAAGCATACATTAATAACGAATAGATATTTTCTATTTTGATACTAGCCAAGCTTACTTTTTTATAGTAATAAATCACTCAGTTCTGCTTGCGTTGCCAATTTCTTTTAACTTAGAGACACTCCGCGCTGTTTTTTTTTAGTTAAAAGCTGTCTATCGTTTAAATAAAAAGTAAGGGTAGGCAAAATAAAGTAACAGTTTATTAAATTTTGAAAAAACAAAACAAATTCAATATAAAAAAGTGTTAAAAATTTTATATTTTAATAACTACATAACGAGATTTCAAGGTATAAAAATTTTAATACCTTTTTACGTCGGCGTCTTTTTTTTTCAAAAAACTTTTTGATGAAATAATGATTGAAGCAAAAAGGATAAATATGAGTAGATTATTAATACAAATTATTCAATCGTCATTGATCTGTAGAAACCTACCAATAACCTCGTAGTAATATTTTAGAATATTTATTTTATTAATTAAATAATATTTTTATTAATTTAATAATAACTTTCGATACAATAATAATATCTATAAATCTGCGGATCGTTCAATTTATTCTATTAGAAGCTTTCGAGTACTTTAAAGTGTTTTGTAATAAATGGCTTGCGGTGGAACGACCACACCGCTATTAGTGTTCAGGTGCATAATGACAAGTTAGACTACCTGTCTAGATCTAGACCGAAAAGAACCGCAGTAAATAGATTTTCTCCTATGACTGTAGCGTTTTTATAATATTCCTATAGAAAAATTAAGTTAACTTTACATATATATAAATAAAGGCATAATTATAATAATGATATAACAAAGACAGCATTTTAAGAGTTGTATAACAATTTATTAATTTAAGAATTTAAATTTGATATTGTATTTGATATATTATATTTTTTGTTAATTATAATTTTATTCGAATTAACATAATTAAGTTAAATTAGAGGTTTTATGTAACCAAACGTTAACACTATTTTATTAGGGAAAAGCCAACATGTCGCTTCTCGTCTCAAGATAAGGTGAAAGATTAAAATACTGTTTCCTTAAGGTTTAAACTGTCATCACTATTTTAATAGTAATTTTAAAAGCACAACGAGTTATAAGAAATATGATAACAAAAAAAATGCTTATAATAAAATATTTTTTCTAAACTCAAAAATTCACACACTAAAAATTTAAATAAAAACAACTTAGAAAAAAACATAGTTGCTTGAAAGGTCATAAGCAATTAGTGTAGTATCTCAATAACAGTATTTATATTACAGCAAGATGCTTATTCGTGGCGAGCGTACTTTGTCCCAATTACATTGCATCTAAATATTTCTGTTTCGTAAGAAAAATTCAATCACGACATGTCAAATGTCAAAGTTGTAAACTTAAAATTTAAAATCTTAATAATTGTTACGGTTGAATATGATAGTATTTGAATAAATAATGAAAATTACAAATCTCTAGATCTTTTCGCAACTTTAACCTAGTTTCTGATGATTTTTTTAAATTTCAATCCTAGTTTCGCTAATATTTATAACGAATACGATAAATTCGTGTCACGAGTACAGACGTATAAAAACAACTTGAGACGTGTTACCTTGAGTAATTTAAATACTATTTTAACTTTCATACTTCACGGCCATATCTCAGAGCTTTGGAATTATCTATCTATCTTTAGACAAAAGCCTTCGGGTCAAGGATGCTCAAATTGGACGTCTGCCAAGATTTTTACATCGCTTTATTTTATCTGTGGCGAATAAAAATAATGGCGCCATTTTTTTGATATACATATGTATGAAGTTGCCAAATGTCAAATATTTTTGTAATTTAATACCTGTAATTTATTTTGACATTTAGGTAATACGTTTAACTAATCGTGTTCTAAAATTTTATAGTTCCAATAGTATTGTTAAATTACCACAAAGTAAATCTTACTTTAAATTAGTTTGTTGCCATTTTAATGCCAAGGATAACATCAGACTCAACACGACGACGCGACGCTGTACTGAACAAAGGTTGTTCCTGGTTGGTTCCTATCAATAAATAAATAATAAACAAAATATATATCTTTTTAAATTGAACGTAAAATAATTTTGTGGTCATTATGATAAATTTAATTTAATTATAAAAACAAAATAGTGTATGTCCATAAATATATTTTTTAATCTTTTAAAAACCTTAACTGTTTTCTTTATGTTTTTGTGTATACAAAATATCACTTTCAATTTTCGATTCGTAAAACAAATGACTAACTGACCGATATACCGTTAGATGATCTCACTTTACAACAAACATCTTTCTCATGACGATTTATTCCATGAACATTGTCTTGAAGTAGGTTAAGTCTAAATTACATGATGAACATATATAGATAATAAATATCAATCAGCTTCACGCTGCATCCCGCATACAGCGTGAAGGTGAAGGCAGAGGGAACCTAGCGTTAAAATACTCAATTCCCCATTAAAATAATAAATATAATACTTTAAATACCAATTAAGTATACTGTACCTACGTAGATTCTAGTGATAATCTTGCGTGAAGACACTCCGTTCTCCATCTTAAGTTCAATTTTCGTGACATTGCGTATTGAGTGGCGGTACTGTATATTTTATTTTTAAAATTTATTTTATGTTATGCTTCTTGTATATTGAAAAATAAATTAAAATAATTCTGAAAAATACTGCTATTTATATACGCTGAAGGTTATCAAGATGCTTAAATGCACTAAGGAAAGTGAGTCGGCGTAGCAATCGTGTTTTACTATTTGTCCAAGAAAATATTGATATTAATTACTTATTTAAGACACGACGCTGGCAGAATGATAAAAATTAAAAAATACTAACAGCATTATTAAATAATTTTAAATTGTAATAAAAACAATTTTTAAATAACACCTGTTTATGTTTACGACTATAAGACAACTAGATGTTTCACAAATATCATTGTTCAAAGTGAAAACAGCACTGCCTCTTGAAATATTAAAATATGCAATGAAAGTGTTTATAGGTAGCCTTTAACATTCAAAATCATATTAAAATTTTACGTTGCCATATCCATACATATGGATTATTAACTTTTTAGAAACTAAAAGTTATTCAGATATTTTTACGTAATCAAAATATTTATAATAGTTTACAATAAACAATTACTATACTATGGAAAGTCGCAGTTGAAAGAAAGTGGTGAAGATAGTTTTGTTTTATTCATAATAATTCTCTCATTTTCAAGATGTATGAGTTAAGATATCTTTTAATAAATATTAAGGTATCGACGATGCAGTGATCAATGTAGTGACGAATGCATCGACATGCGCAGTCAAACAAAAGCGCGACAGACCGGATGGGACGGTCGCCAGATGAACTGTAAGAAAACGAAACGAGTTCTACTTGAACATTATATTTGTAATTAAAAGAAATTGATGGCGGTTGGTATATTTTGCTGTTATTTTGTATGTTTACAGTGTTACCACTAAGCATAACTAAAATTTGCAAATCTTTATTAACTTCAATTTATGATGATTTGCAAATTTTTAGTTCTGCATGCTATAGTTTTTACTAAGTCTAAGTAAAATATAATATTAAGCTACTGTATCCTCAATATTAATATTTTAAATAGAATTCCAGTCTAACAACAGTCAAAGCATTAAGTATGTGCGCGACAAATGGACGAATAACCCAATTTCTACTTTTTAGTTTATTGTTTAAAATTTTTTTGTTAAAAATTATCCTTCAAGTTGATTTGGTTTTCAATTAACATCTTTTGTCTAATAGTATTATAAAGACCTCACATGAGTATGAAAAAAGCAACTTAATGAAATCCCTCTATAAAATTTTTAGACCCTTATAAAATTTTAGTTTTTAATTTCTTTACTTTTCACTTATCACATGTAAAACAACAAATAAAAAAAAATAACTAGTCCACAAACGAACAACGGAGTTACATAAGAAAATTTGTAACATAATTCTTTCACATAAAAAGTACAAGATGCGCCGCAATCTGAAATTCTTCACATAATAATGTTATTAGCATAACTTTCGATTACATTTGCTTTAATACATGCAAAATAATTGAATTTTTTTCTTGTAATAAGATGCTTCCGTGATCCGAGATAAGAGATTCCCAGGTTATATTCTAATTATATTGCGAACGTTGGAAACAATGCCGTGTTATACGCAAGACTTTTAGCCAATAGTCTTAATGTGCTGTTAACTAGTTTGTGAAATTTAGATTTTCCCATTGATTTATGGATTTTAAAATGCAATTTGTTTAGCGTTTTCAAGGTGAACGTGAAGAAAGATTGGTTCGTAAATGTTAAAGTTCGAAGGTTAAAGTATTGGTCAAATGAAAAATTAAATAGGCCGTCGTGCGACTGTAAACCAGTCGGTTATGGGTTTGATTCCCACTCGGTAATGAAATATTTAATATTTTTATTTCCTTGTTCTAAAGTGCACCTGCATTGAGTTTCGCCACTTAACACGCAGAATGATTTTATTAACACTAGGTTCCTCTGAATACACTGCTACTGTACTATGTTCAGGATACAACGTGAAGCTAAAAATGTAATAAAGAAAGAAATATTTATAAAACACACCGTTAATGGCACTAGAGAAAAGTCACGTAGAAAACGAGGATCCTTCAGAGGACATATACGTAAGAGCTTGATGATAGTGGACAAAGCTAAAGAGATATACGGCACGACGTGACAGTAGCGTTTTGCACGTTGTTAAGTTATCCTTCTAAGGGTGACGGGTGAAAAATAATAAAAGAATAACTTGAGCTAAACACGGTAACATTTTAACAGACAGTCTATAATTTACTTATTATTATATTATATTTGCCTTCTTATACCAAATGGCGTTTATAATTCCATATCCAGTATATGACATAAACATTATAAAACTCTGTATACTCCCTCGAACCAGTGTGCAAACTTTGTTATACGTTAAAGCGAATTCCGAGCGTGGGTCGTATATCTAGTTATCAAAAGCGAAATGTCATTGGAAGCCTTTCATCCTTTCATTAAACGTATGAACAGAAATAGCGTATTTTATTAATCAACTTCACGCTAAAGGTCGCGTCTCAAACATTGACGCAGTTAACGTGATATTGAAAATACTAGGGTCTTATGACGTCATTACCTACATACGTGTGAGAAAGTAGACCTTTTTCGCATATTTAATTTCAATTATCAATGTGACTTTTTCTGTTTTTTTAAATTGTTATAGTTGTTAGGATGAAATGTTTTTGAAAAACAATAGTTCTGAGTTGAAATGCCGCTCAGGGAATTGTTATAATTTTTTTTTTTTATGTTCCTGGTGTATTTAAAGTTGGTGCGGCATTTGTGACCTCTTGGTGCAAAAGCAAATAATGCTATGGCATTTTACTAGCTTTTCTCCGTCTTCCATACAAAATGCTGATGCTTATAATATAAACTTGATATACAGAATCTTTAAAATTAAAATGTAATTTTAAATGTTTAAAATACTGAAATAATAGAGCCTACATTTCGTACATAAACTGTTAAAGATTTATGTTTATTCCGCCGTTACTAATATCCATCGTCCTACTCAATGTTTACATATGATAATATTTATGTACGGTTTGGCATTTCCACCGGAGTACTCCCTAGGGTTAGGGCGCATGCGAGAACCGAGGCCACCCTCCAAAACCAATATGGCGACAAGCGCCACGGGCTAAGCACGCGCCTCGTATTTACAACGCTTTGCGCTAAAATATATTTTTTGTGGCATACAGAAACAAAAAAAATGGCCATTTTGTTATAATTTGCTCAGTTTTGCTTAGTTTCGTGCGTAAATATTATATGTTAATTTTGAACCGTTGTCGCGCGTTGACGCAGTGCGATCATATGTGCTGTAGACAAAACTAATAAATCACAGGTCAATGTCGTCGCGCGTTGTTTAGATACGTCATTTTCGCGCTTAACGTGGCGTGCGCTCTACAAACATTCTTTGTTATTTATGTGAACCAATTTAACAAGAAAATATAGTTTAACGCTCTGGTTGCTCGTTCTGATTGCTGGTTGTTTAATTTACTTCGCGTATCATTTGAACAAACATTAAGTGTTGATTAACGACTGAAGTAACGAGTGAAATTATTGTTGGAAATTGTACTGATACAAATAAAAGAGGATTTTTTAAGAAAAAGTGATAAAAATCAGTCAAGCTGCGTCGTTCGAGGGTATCCCCTGCGGCGTTCCTGTTCGGCACGCGGCCGGTCTCCGGACTGGTCGAGCCGGTCAGGAGCCCCGAGGAGCCCGCGTTGGACGTCGCGCAAGACAAATCTTTCTGGGGCAGCGTTGCGACTGCAATGACAAGTAAAATTGCATTTTTGTACAAATGTATTGTGAGCTGTGAGCGACCTTCTCCTTGAGCCGGTTTCCGATTTAAAAGAAAGTTGCAAAATACAATCTTTAGAATTTTAACGGAATTTCATTGCTGCTTGTTACTCAACAGGGTTTTTTTTTAAATAAATCATTTTAATTAAGGCAATTTTGAGTAAATAACTCGTTCTGTAAAAATATAATGAGTTAATTAAAATATTTTTTTTATGATAAATAGTAGTTATAAATATGTATTTATATTATTAAAATAACTATACAACATTTCTATGAATTTTGTAAATTATCCACTTTACTGTTGTTTCCTGGTTATAATATAACTTAAGGGGACTGAACAGACTGTTACTGGATCGATTATATTGAGTCATCCATCCACAAGGGGTAACCCCTTTATTATTTCTTGGATAACGAAATCAAATTCTTCCTTATGTTCATAATCTACGGAAATATAAACAATAAATTGCTGTTAATGTTGATGGAAACTGAATGTAATGTGGACATTAAAATATAATCTTGCCATCTTCCGTCCTGAAGTTAAGACTGAACTAATTGAATGTTAGTTTATGTTATTGAGAGGGAAAATTAGAATGGTTTAGTAATCATTGTAATTATTACAATATTTCTATTTATTTTAGTGCGCATTGTGATAGCGTTTCACTGTAAATACTTGGTTGGGAGATCGATCTCTACCAATGTGGAAGATAAATCGTTTTATTTTCCCTCTTTGGCAACATTTGGCGTGGCGTCAAGTTGCTCCGCTCAATTCACAATGTCTTGAATTCAGACGTAAAACGGAGAGTCGGAGAGTAGAAATGTCTTGACACTGGGTTTTTTTTTTGTCTGTGCTGTGTGAGAAAAAGGTGGCGTTGTGTTACCTTTACTGTACGAAAATATGAAAATCACCATAACATATTATGTTATTTTGTTAAGAAACATTTAAGAATCTTATTGATACTTCCATACAAGTATAAATGTTTTTTCACGTTTTTTTCCGCATAGCAGGATAAGTTAAGACATTCTGTTTCGAACGAACCGCCCATTTTTCGAGACATTATGTTGAGTGGCAAAACTTGACGCCCTCTCGTCTGGTAACAAGAGCGAAGAAATGAAAATAATTCATTGCCTGGAAACAAACTCACATTTGATGTTGAACCCACGTTGATGTGCCGTTACGCCACGACAGCATCATATAAAATTTATAAGTAAACAAACATACAAACCACGAATTTTGAACTCGAGAAAACAAGAACAATCAAGAACAATCTTTTGTCAAGAGCCTCTAGACAAAAGATATAAGGTAGTTTAAATGTAATTTAGTACTTCAATATCAAAGTTTCATTACGGTGGCGTGTGCAATTGGAACATTAGCGCCGGTCTCGTTTGCTCTCAGGCCTCAGCTGTACCAGGCCATGTCTACTGTGCTTAAATACATTAGGGACGTGACTGTTCCGTTTGTTCCTCGCGTGACCTAAAATGACTGCCGGATAGTGGATTTAGATTCTAAAATGATTGAAAGATTGCGATTTTGGAAATTACCTTAAAATAAAAAGAATACATAGATAATATTATAATTGCTTTTGATTTTATCAAATGAAACTCTTTAACCGAATTAGGCGGTTAATTCAGTTAAGAGTTTAGTTCAAAAAGCTGATTATATGTTATATTTTAAGTCTTTCTTGGAACACTCGAAAAGTAGGAGGATTAGTATAGATAGTGAAAATGAAGAACAAAAGTATATGATTATCACTGGCCAATTCCCATCTACTTCAAAAAAAGGGGAAAATTACTATAATAAGCAAAAGTTAAATTGTCTAGAACAATTTTGAAAGTTAATATATACATACATACATATATTTAATATATTCAGAATAAATATAGCACACTCACTCAAATGCAGAGCGGTGCAGGTTTATTTATGGTTGCAGTAGGAATCTCCACGTCCCGCCTACCCTTACCCGCCCCTGCATCGCGGAAACGACGTACGAGAGCCGGTGTCGTAATTAGGTTAAAGTGGCAAAGCATATGTGGAAAAGCGAGAGTTAACTGTAAAGTTTGTTTTAATATGTTTTACATTGGTTTTATTTAATTTATTTAGTTCAATATTTTGTTTATTATAATAAGATTATTTTAGTATTTATTTTTTGTTTGTTTAAAAGTATTAAAACTGATGATATTGTAGACATTCGGTTCGTACCTAAAAATTCGCTTAATAATTATTATTTTATGACATATTTAAATTTTAATTAATATATTGATTCTTGAAATAAGGTGAGGTGTTAATTAATTCTGTGTGTGATATAAAATTCAGGAAAAGCTTTTAAAGATCTTATATGACTGGCTAGTCCTTGGGGCACAAGCGTGCAACTGTAAACATGCCCGGTTGTGGGTTCGATTCCCACTCGAGGAAATTATATATTTAATATGTTTATTTCTTCGCTCTAGTAACGAAGCAAATCTCTGCGTTTATAACTGTGAAATATAAATAATAGACGCTTACTAACTGTGCTATAATAGAAACACAGTATAATTTATGTTAATTAAAACGTTCATGATATAAATGAAATCAGCAAAATTGCCAACTTGCGTTATAAATGTCAGGGTTCGGCGTAATTTACGTCAGCTATCCTTCTTCAGTATAAAAATAGCGACGACCTTTGCTCGTTTAAGCACGTCAACTTTCTTGTATTCTGTTTCAAAGTGATAAATGGGAGATCTTACATATTTTGTACTTAATCATTTTTAAAAGAATATTTCGTACCTAATGTAAATTTATTTAAGTTACTTTATATTAGCATAGTAACTGATAGGCAGTGAGAAATGGAAGGTTCTGACACTATATTTCGTCTGTCTTTGGAGAAAGGTGCGTGAAGCTGAGAGAATGCTAGTCGAAATAGCGAATTTCTTCTTCGATTACTTCATTCATGTTATAATTATCAGTGGTTATTCCACCAGACCACCCAGGATTTATCCTAATATATACTTAAATAATTACATATGTATTTTTTTATATACGAGTATATGAATTAGTAGCGTCGAGTTCCGCTACTCAACAACCATTGTCTCAGTTAGGGCAGAAAGAGGAGAATAAAATGTTCTTGACACTGGGTTCTCTTTATAAAAAAGAACTATTTTTGTATGAATGATTAATTATTTTATTATGTAATACAAATATTATTAAATACGCAAATTATATGTTAATAAAAATCAACAGAATGTTTCTTGATTTAAAATAAGGCTGAATTCATTAACATAAATATATTATTGTTGACTCGGAAGATAATGGAAAAACTTATTTCCCTCGTGCAAACATCGCATGTTATTTTTATCTAACATTTCAATTGGAAGTGTTGATAGTATATGATGAAATGTGTGATTTACTATAGCATTTTTTATCAGAACTGGCAAGGTTTATTTAACTTTAAATATAAAATAACTTATAGGAATTGAATTTTGCTAAATAAATTAAATTAAGATTAGTCCAGTCGTGGCGCAGGGGCCCAAGCGTGCGACTATAAACGCGACAGACTGCGGGTTCGTTTTCTCGCTCATGTAATAAAGCAAAGCATGGTTTCGAGTTCCGCCACCCATCACACAATATTTTAAAAAATGGCAGCTGCTGCCGTTTGAAATTGCCAAAATGAGGTTTTTATACACTACGTTCCCTATGCCTACATTTGTGAGGCTAAGAAGAAGTAAATATTTTTACTAACTTAAATACATTGCATCTGGCGACACCCAACGTCGCTTTATATAAGAACACAAGAGAAATAAAAATATTTTTGAAAACTATTTATATTATATATTAACCCGAATTAAAATCGAATCCACGGCCATCGCGTGTATAAATTAAATTGACTTCTTCCCCAAAGATGAACGTCACTAGCTATTGCACTGCCGAGATAATTCAAACACAACACTACTTTATCATATAACAGCAGAAATTTGCTCAGTTGACATAAACCCGAGGTGCACTGCGGCTGGCGCTTATCTACTCGTAGACCTAAATTCCAAGGTTTTCCACTTACAGGCAGTCCGGTAGTTAAGTTAACGTGACTCAGAATGGTCAGTGGAGCGAAACGTTCGTAAAAATTATATGTGCATATTTTATAATGTATTTTATAATTTTGTCTTAGGAAGTGAGAAGTAAATTTTAATTATATGATTTAAAAGCTATATTTACTCTTACTTTAGTTTAACAATTATACAACGATTCTCGAAATATCGATTTAAATATCTAGAAAATTAAAATATGTCGTTGACATTCGGTATTATTAGCTAGCAATATCTCGAATTTTGGGTAAAAATGAAGAACAGTGTCTATACACTATGTTATTTTTGCTTGTATGTTGTATAACATTTTAGTCTTTCTACAATATTCATTTTAATTCTTATACTTTATTTTAATTAGTAGAACAGAACGTGGAACATCACTACGATGCCTTAATACGTCTTAATAATATATAATGCTTGTAAGTAAAAATAAATATTTAGCAAATATATTTTTTTCAGAAAAAAATTAAACATGTTGTCAAGAACAGTAAAGTTAATAACAACATCTAAAAATATCTTTGATGTATATTGAATAATAATATTATTAAGTTGAAATAATATTTCTCCGTTGTTCAGCCTTTAAATAACAATAGCTTTCTTTGAACGGAAGTTTTAAATGTCAAACGTTAATTCCAAGAGCAAATTCTTCACTTTTGTGTCAATCTTTCTCTAATTGTGCGGAAAATGCTTTATTTAAAAAAAAACAATACGAATGTCGACCTGTTATAAGCCATTGTTTTCAATGTACTAGTTAATTGCCAGCTTTTTCACATTGTTTCATGTTAAACATTCATTTGTAATTCGTTTTTAAAATGTATTCTATTCTTTTTAAGATGGAAGTAAGCAAAGCAATAATCTTCCTTCCTATTAGAAATATCACTGGTTTAATTCCCAACTTAGTAAAATGTCTTTAAATTATTATTTAAATTATTAATAATCTCACATGAAAACATGAGAGAACTGCTCTACAATCCATAAAACTCAATCTGGCTGTATCCCTGATCCATACGAAAAAACCCCGTGACCTCTCAGTAACAATAACAACATTTTCGTAAAAATTAAGAAATCAAATTCGATTTGCAATTTATTCCACGCTACTACTTGTATCCTAATTTGCGCCAGTAAAGCTTTCAAAACAAAATATAGTATTACAGCACAGTTCTCCATTGTTCTACTAAAGCATGTTTACTGACTCTTAAGCTTATCTTAATAAGCCATCAATACACGATATATTTATATTAAATCATTATAAATTATTTTATATAATTTTAGTAAAGAATATCAATTTTAATAAATAACATAGTTTCAATGATATATCTTGAAAAATCTGTTGTAGTTTTGGCACAAAGGCCGCCTATTTACAATAACGAGTATTTTTATTTTACTTCAATTACTCTCTCGTAATACTTTAAATAATTCAGATTTTATTTACTGTTTATATAATAAAAAAAATCTAATGTCGTCATTCGACTATTGATCATCATTTCGAATCATGGATCTACTTTTCTCGTATGCCATAAACTAGCATGCTAGAAATAGAAGCTTCGACAATAATCTCATCCGTATTGTGAATTTGTGAACAAAGGTACTTCACCTTTGTTTGGAGCCGTAGCCACTGACGGCCCGGACCCTTGTCCCGTTATTGGTATATGTCTTATATTTATATTTTTTTTTATTTCTATTTAAAAAGGTATAATAATCTTTAGAATAAAATTTTTAGTGATCTTTGAACAATATAAATGATGTAACTTATTTATTTATTGTAACCTAGTTGAATAAAGGTAGGACAGGCACAGAAGGACGGGGAAAGTGAAACGATTGCGCAAGAATTGATGGTTTGTTGTATTAAACTAGTTCATACATGGCATTCATATTTTGACATAAAGTAATGTGTCGTTTCTAAACCTATTGTATGGCTGTATACAGGGCTTGGAAGAAAAATTATGATGGACCAGCCATTACTCTGTGGTCTGTAATTTATAATATATATTTCAAAACAATACTTTAAGTAATAATGGTAATTGATGTGTAAAAATCGATATTTAATTTCGATCGATTTGAGATTAATGTTCTCTTGAAATAAATTTATATTTAAATGTGGAATGGAAAAAATATTTTTATATTGGTAGGTATTGTTTATAAAATATTGTTGCTTAAAATCCCACTCGGGGCGATGTTGATATTTAATATGCAGATCCACCTGGTGTGGTTATACAAAATGTAGCGTTGAATTTATCCATTCAGAGCATAATATCTAAAGTAAAAATGGATAAGGCATTCCTTTCCTTATATTTTTTTTTACTCAAATCTATTTTAAGCTTCACACTGTATCCCCGATATAGCAGGGAACAGAGGGAACCTTTTTCCGCCGCGCTTTTCATTGTTACCAGAGCGAGGAAATGAAAATATTACCTTAATAATTCAATTTCCCAAGTGGAATTCGAATCCAGAAACTATCGCGTTTACAGTCGAACGCTTGTGCCTCTGCATCACGAAAAGCCATATCCATTTCTTTATTGAAAATATGTTTAATAGATTAAGCCAAGTTAAATGATAATAAACTTTTACTTTAACATTTCTACTTTCAGTAAGTCGTTTGAAAATAAATTTTAGTGAGTTTTGACAGTAATGATACAATTTTATGTTTCTTTTGGTAAATAAGCGTAACCATATTTTCTTTTTTGTTCCACAGAAAAATAGTGTCTTTTCGTTTTCATTTTCTTAGAAGTTGTTGTATTTATTATGAGAGTTTAGTATTTTATTAGTTCGTAGTCTGTTTCATTTTATAATTTTCAAACAATTATATGTTTTCAAAGAAAATATCGTAATTGGGGCGCGTTAAAAGAATAAGAAAATATATATAAATATATTTTTACACTTTAGAAAATTGGTTATCTGTGTCGTATTTAAGTACATGGTGTATCCCTTACATAGCAGAGTAGGCAGAGGAAACTTGATGTTAAGCCACTTCCGTTCCTCACTTTCCGAAGAATTCTCGAGGCATTACGCGTAGGGTAGCGGAACTCAACGCAGAGCGCTAACTAATGCGAAGAAATGAAAATATTTAATATTTCATTTCTCCAAGTGGGAATCGAACCCACAACCGTCGCGTTTACAGTATTACTTAATATTTTAATTATTAACTATTATATGTTTAGAAATAGACCAATACCATCTTTATCTTAATTTAATCAGTTAAAGAGTGGTGTTAGTCTCTACTCTAAAGGATATCTCCAAAATAGTGGGAGGAATCTCTTAAAAAAATGAAGTGTACATTTTCACTTTCAAGTTTGCATGCGGAGAAAACGTAAAACAAGTCATCTTAGTAACGCCTCCTATATACACTCTAGAAATTCACTAACTACTAACGGTAGTTCTAGATAGACTATTATCATTTAGATAACCAAATATATTTTTTTACAAAATATTATATATTTATTATTGTTACAGCAACAAGCGGGTCGGGCAGCGGGCCGGGCGGCGGCGACATGCGCCGGGGCGAAGTCACACCGCACGCGCCCCCGCAACGACGCCTCATCAAAGTTGACTTTGATAATTTGGAGGTGAGTTTTTATTACTTTACATAAATATTTTTTATTTTACTTATGTAAAAAGTTGTAATACCCTTTCAACGCGGTTCTGTCTTATAAGGAGTGGCTGTAGATTCATATCTCAATTGAAGAGATTTATGTTCATAATAAAGATTAGTCATACTTAAACTTAACATTAAAATATGTTCGTGCGTAAAGCAATATGACGTAAAATGCATTTCCCAGTTTCAAACAAAAAGTATGTGCTATACTAGTGTAGTGATTTCATAGTTAATTTGTGATTATTTTCCTTTGCAACTTGAAAAAATTGATAACGATCTAACGTTGATAATTCGTTGGCTTTGCACGATGGCTATAGCCTTTGATATCAGTACTAAATGATAAAGATTTTGGTAATAAATAAGTATTCCCGCGCCTAAATAGTTGAAAATTATTAAGATAAAAAAGTACCTTGATATACTGGCAGAATCTTAGAATAGAATCCAATATTGCAGATCCTAGTGTAGGAAATACATATTATGAAAAATCTGTAACTTGATATATGTAATATTTTATGTGGTAATCAGTCACACTTCATTAATTATAAGATATTGCCTAATATAAATATATGTTACTACAGTAGGTGTTTGAAATGCCTAACATACTCGTAATATGCTTTACACGTTGTATTGCTTATTGTCGTTATTACAATAATTATACAATAACAAAAAATCTTTCTTATTTCATAGGAATTTTGTATTAAATATAAGTTTATTTGTTTATAAAACTGTTATTAATTTATGTAAATTTATATTTTTTATTTTTTATATTTAGTAATTTTAAATATAGAATAGAAACTACCATTTTTAAAATCAGCTTCACTGTATCCCGCACACAGCAGGGTAGGCAGAGGAACCTAGTGTTAAGACACTTCGTTCCCCGCTTTCTGCCGAATTATGCAGGCATTGCGTGTTGAGTGGCAGAACTCAACGCCGCGCTCAACCTCGACACCAGAGCGAAGAAATGGAAATATAAATTTAAGTAAATATTTCATCTCCTCGAGTGGGGATCGAACCCACAACCAGTCGGTTTTACAGTCACACCTCGTGCCGCTGCGCCACGACTGGCCTCAAATTACTACCATTTTTAATACTGCATATATACTTTTCATCCGGTTCTTTTTACAAATATTACGTTTTCTTTATAAAAATAGCTAATAGCGAGTTATTTAATGTCTCTTTTTATCCTAATAGAGAGAGGTTCAACCTACAATCGTCATAAATACTACAAAAATACCTTTTCTTATACTTTAAATTCAAACATAGTAAATAATTAACTAAGTATACTAAATCGTTAGTTAATTGTTTTCTATAAATGCAGTGTTTATAGATTTCACGCAACACCGACCAAATAAACAAGAATGAGGTTAAATTGAATTACTGTTTACTTTCGTGTATGTGGAAATTTGTTTAATATTTCTAATGCAATGAAATTCAGCAGTTTTTTTATTATATTAATAAAAGTATATACAATTCTTTTATATTTATTATTATTAAAAGTATATTCCTTACTAGGTGTTAACTATGACTTATTTTACGAAAATACGTCAAAAAAGTTAATGTTTCAAATTTAACTCTTTTATAAAAACAAAATTACCTGAAAATTGAGAATAAAATGCACAAAAAATCTGCACGAGGACCACTTATTTATATATTGTATAATTTCTAAAGAGGAGTATGAAAGGAACGAAACTCCAAAATCGTTTCGTATTTGTACGCGCCAACTGCTAACCGCCTACATCGATCAATCAAATAAAAATTATTCCACTTTTTATTTCTGCTTCGCCCCGGGCTGTAGGTCACAGCCAGTAGAAGGCCTTTTAGAGCTGTTATATAAAAACATTCTAGTTTATTTTGTTAAAAAGAAAATATTGTAGGAAACATTTTTTTTTTATTTAATATTTTTAAAGAAACTAGTTCGCAAACTGGTACTGGTGTGCTATTGAATAGGAAAATAATTATTTATGGAACATATGAACGTATTATATAATAAAATATTTTCTTAATTAATACAACTTCAAGTTATAAACATAGAAAATGTATAAATCATTACAGACTTAACTTATAGTATTTATATCTGTACCTATTTCTCTTAATTTCGTATTTTAGCCTATCACTATCAAATCATTCGAGTCAAAGTAGATCGGAGTAAATTTCAAGCCTATAACAAAAAATGCATCCGCCTTGGTTCGTGTCGATGACTTTATCGGAACTGCCAGTGTTGCGCGATATAAGTGTTTGTTAGCTCTATATTAACTCTTTTAATTGCAAATGATACTACTTCATAGTAGAAATATTAAGGGAATAAGTAACTTTTACTCTATAACCTGATATTACACTTGAAGCTGTTATTTAGTTTTTTTTACTCATTTTCCTTGTTTTATGGAGTAAGCAAAGAGAACTTAGTAAAATTTGAGGCTGTCGTGAAATTTTTAATATTTTCATTTCCTCGCTCTAGTGACGAGGTAAAACGCGCCTGTGGATTCCGCCACTCAACACACAATTCCTCCAGAATTCTGCAGGAAGTGGAGAAAATGGGAAATGGGAACGGAGTGTCTTAATACTAAGTTCTGAGGTTATTCTACCTACCCTGCTAAATGCGAGGTACGGCGTACAGCCAAACTAAGTAAAAGAACACCGTAATATCTTCTTTCTGCTTAATTAGAGATTGCATTCTTCACTAGGGAAAATATTTTTGAATTAATATTTTACAAAAAAACATTCTAATTGGATTATCATGGGTGTAGTTTATCGTCTCAACGGTGCTACTAATGATATAAATATAAAATTCTATTTAAATTTGTACGCAAATGAAAAAAAGACAGCTTTTATGCTGATGCTATTGTCTTTATTGGCATACCTTTATTGTCATATTACACGCAACATTGGCTGCGCTTTAAACAAACTATTACGTATTTACTACTTAAAAACAAATATGTAAAGTAATTTTTACTGTTATCGGCCGTTCTTATCATTTTTATGTTATTTTTATAAACTTAGGTGTTCCAAATGATTGGAAACATTACGTAATGATCTAAAAGTATTGTGTGCTTAACGGTAACGGTATAAGAACATCCTGTAGAAAGTAAACTGTTACACTTGAACAAACACTTTTTACAAGGCTTCAGTGACCTAGTATTGTATATGGTGTTAAAATTTTTTTTTTCAAATAGTCGTTTGTGAGTACTTTTGAATCATCTAATAAATGTAAATCTTCTACCAGCTCGAAAGACAGTTCTTCTGAGTAGAATTGATAAGAAACTCAACAGTTGGTCTTTTCAAGATTACAATTTTATTATTACATACAAAATTACACGCCAGTGTATCTTTGTAACTTTTTAGTGCGCTTGTTTATTTCGAGTTTTCTTTTTCTTATATTAAATATGTTGATTTGTTCAAAAAGATCGATATAACATTTAGCTTTGCGCTTTGCCTCGACACCAGACCGAAGAAATAGAAATATAAATTTTAAGGAGGAGAGGAAGGAGAGGAAATATTTATTCCTCTCCTTGAGTGGGGATCGAAACCACAACCAGTCCGTTTTACAGTCACACTTTGTGCCCCTGCGCCACGACTGGCCTCTTTGACTTTACATTAAATTTATCTAAACAGAATAGCTGAACTCAATAAACAATTACTCTCAGTATTTCGGGAGGTCACTGTCCTCTTTACTGGTCACTCCGTCATAAAATTCAATTATAGAATAGTAAAGAAATCCCATTATTAGAAGTAACTGTATGAGTTTTTGCGCAGCTTTATAAAAAAATATTTGTTAATTTGATTTCAATGGGAGTTCGTTACGTGACGCAGTATTTGTAGATTGGGAAAATGGTTAAAAACTTGTTATTTTCGCCTTAGTAAAGTTAGATAGAAGAGAGGTCGTCAATCAACGTGTTCTTATATATGTCTAAGTCTATAATATATTTATAAAAGTGAAAAATAAAAAACGGAGGCTTTTATCAAAATTACAATGCCACATAAAATTTTAAAACAATAAAAATGGTGAAGCCAGTTTTAGCGTTGGGAAATAAGCATGCGGTTACAATGCGATAAGTTGTAGATTCGAATCCCTCTCTCTTTGGTAAGGAGGCAAAGCGGCGTTGAGTTCCGCCGCTAAACAGAATTCGGCGGAAAGTGGGGAACAGAATTGTCTTAATAGAAGTGTGTTCGTCCTGCCTAACCTGCGTGCAAATAAAATTCACAGCGTGAGGGTAAAACAATATATATTTCACAAAGAAATTTCAATTTATGATTATACTACGACGAACATTGCGGTGAGGTATTTAGTGCATAGGTTGTTCACCGTTGTACCCAAATGCTTGTTTTTATCAGCCTCAACTACACAAGCAAGCCTTTCACGCGACACCGAGAACGTTTTTTTTATCATAAAGAAATATTGGAGACCGCAGTTAGTATTTTCTTTTAAATATATATTTTTTCAATAAATAATTCTTTAACAATTTATTTGGTAGCGTTTTAGCAATTTAAATTCGAAATAATTTTGACCATCGGTTGTGCCATTCATTAAAAAAATACCTCAATTTACCTCTTGACATTTCGATATTTTTTTAGCTTCACGCTGTAGCAAGCCTATATACAAAGGTAGGTAGAGGGAACCTCAACTTTGTACTGAAACAATCTGTCCGTACCCAATAGACCGGACTTAATTTGTCGACACATTTCGTAGTAATTAGCGGAGCTCAACGCCGCTCTTTGTCTTGTTCCCAGAGCAAAGGAAAGAAAATAATTCATTCCTCTGACTGGAAATGCATCTATAAACGTCTCCTTTATAGTTCGACGCTGTGTTGGCCTCAATATAATTATTTAATATTTAAAATGCATTGAATACTTTACCTAAACTTCAAATAAGCTTTAAGCTTAACCGTATTAAAAGCCTTATATATTCGTCCCACGTGAAACTTTTGCCAAAGTGCAGGTAGCACTGCTGTGTTAGTTTTGTGACCCCGTGACCCAGCTTTAAAATAACTTATGTATATTGTTATATACGATCGCCGAATACGAAATTTGATTTTTAAATCGATTTTGTATAACTGTTAATTAGTATTTCAAAATAACCTTACAATTGAATTAATTTAATCTGTAGAAGATATATTTTGAATTGATTTTGGATATTTAAAAAAAATTTGAATTGATTTCAAAAAAGGAGGCAAAAAGAACCTAGTGATAAGATTCTTCTTTCACGAGAAAGAGAGCCCTTCACGGTGGTTTTACAATCATTATTTTATCTAGAAGAGAATCTTGTTCTCTACATTAATATGTCCGAATAGAATAATATAAATATAGAGAAACCCTAAACGTACAATACAATAATAGGATTTCCCGTTGCATATATTATAAGACTTCTTAGTGTTATTAGTTTCCGGTGCATTATAACGTTAAAACATATTTTTTTGCATTTTTTTTGTTTAAATTGGCATAGAAATCATTTTGTTCTCTAATTTTCAGGTTTATTCTGTAAGTTTATAATAAAAATAATTGCTTGAAACATCTGTCGGAAAATTTAATTCCGTATAATAATTGCCTAAAAGGAAAAGACTACTGTAGGTTTATAAAGAGCCAAAAGATCCTGAGATAACTAACTCTAGTTTTCTCATCTCTCATGATGGACCCGCATTAGAAACAATACAAAATCTCTGAGTATGACGATGTTGATGTAATGCCTTACGGATGCGAGACTTTGCTTTACTCCCGAAGCAAACACGTCCCTAAAAAAACAAAAAAAAAGCAAGTTAGCTGTACTACGAAAGAAGGAGAAGCCTCGTATTTTTTTTTTATTTAAATCTCAATAAAGAATATCAGTGTCAGTGTAGCAATTCGTTATCTGCATACATAATGTATTATAACGTAAAACATTTAGAAAGTAGTACATTTGTGTAGTAAAAATGGTCTTTGCTGTCACGTTTCTTCAATAGTTCATCACGATACAATGAGGCCTTTCGTTTGAATAAAAAATATTATATTACTTATTAGTATTTCACTGAAAAGAAAAAAATACAAAAAATTCTACAAAACTATTAAGTTTTTTTTAAGTTAATCGTTGAAAAATATCGCTTAAAGTACGGACATTAGTAAATTTTCTAAAAAAAATCTAATTAAAACAAAAAAAAAATTGAATAAGTTAACGAAAACATAGCTTTTCTCGATAATAACACCTTTTTAACTTTTCAAGACTATAAATACTTCGGTACTTTAAGTAATTTCCCTAATTTCAAATTGCAATAGCTGTAACATTTTATATTAAAACAATGGTTTCCGATTACGTGACATAATGGCAATGCAGCTGACTCTTTCATGGATTTAATTGTGTAATGTTTTTGTAACAACCATATTGGACGGCCGGCGTGCAGCTTTATGCAGTCAATTCATATTTGTTTTCGTTTAATATTTGAGGTAGGAGTGGCAAAGGTATTTTCATATAATATATTAATAAGTTTAAATTTGGTGTGTTACGTATCTGTAATTAAATGGGATTTTTTAAGAAACTTCCCCTACTTTACGGCCAGTGTTCGACACAGAGTTGAGTTGAGTGGCGGAACTCAACACTGCGTTTTGTCTAGTTACCAGAGCCCTTGCTCTGGTAACAGGACTCTCGTCTGGTACATGAAAATAATATACGGAATAGAACCCAAAACTATGCACGTGAAGACGTAACTTACGTAATAGCTACAGAAAAAAAGTATTAAAAGAAATGTAAAAATAACAAAAAGTACGGACCATAAGTCTGTAGTGTAAGCAAGAATTAAAATAAAAAAAAGAAGGCGTAACTATGAAAGCTTCTGAATACAAATAATAACCAAAATTAATGTTATTTTTTTATGTATATAAAAAATAACCCTTTTTATATTCATTATTATTACGTATTACTTACAAAGTATCTCAATTTACTCGTTGGAATATGTTCAATAATTTTATATTAGTTTTACAAAGCAACTGGTACTAGAGTATCTTGATATGGTCTTGTCATGATACTTATTCTGTGCGCGTAACATTAATTGCATTCAGTTTTGACAACCTCAAAACTGAATGCAATTAATGACCTAATACAGTGATTCTCAACCTGTACGTAACAGCATTATTGTGTGCTGCCAAATTATTATTTTGAATAAATCAAAATAAATGGCAGAGGGAACCTAGCGTTAAGACACTCCGTTCCCCACTTTCTGCCGAATTCTAGAGGCATTGCGTGTTGAGTGGCAGAATTCAACTTTTTTAAGTTCAGAAATGAAAAAAACAAATCAAATAAGACAAAAGAATTGTCTCGTTACTTGTCAAAACATAAAAATTGAGGTCTTAAAACCACACACTACCATGTCAACGTATCGCGTCAAAGCTGATTGCTCATACGGACGATATAAAGGAAAGGGGACGAATACTCTTGAAAAAACAAAATGTGCGCGCGCTTAGTGCATTGATGTTGAAGAAACATAGGGTTGTCGTTGCCATGTTTAATTTTTCGTATTTATTTGTAAATGTTGTCAATCAATTATTTGTTAACGTCGGTACCTTTCTGCCGGTATTTTTTTATTTTTTCTGATAGAGGTAAAGACAACATTTAAAATATATTGACATGATATGAGACATTGACATTTCTGCATGGTGCTAATTTTGTTTTTATGTATACGAAAGAAGCCGTCGTGGCCCGGTCACAAGTGGTCATAATGGGAATGTAAATGCGATGGTTGTGGGTACGATTCCCACTCGGTAAAATTAAGTATTTATTTTTTTCCATTTTCACGTTTTTTTATTAAAGAAAACCTAAAATGTTCTCACACAAATATTTTTAAAACTTAAGATTAATAAATTTTTAGCCCTCGTGTTTCAACATATTTGTACCTACATACATACATTTATATGTTTGATACTCGGATATGTTGCTAATAGATATTAGTGCCAAGATACATTTATCAATATTGGTGCTGCGCCTGACGCAGGTCGACCCAGTTTACGTTAAATGCTCTTTATTGAATTAATAGCTTCATAAATAAGTGATATAGCGCTTTCAGTCAAGATAATATCATTAATATTTAATGATGCATTATAAAATTTTACATCAATAACGATATTTAAATTTTAAAAGGTTTTAACTTTAAAGTAGTCCTATTTATTTAAATTACTTCAACATTTTTAAATACTCAACGATGTACCATTCGGGGAAATTAATTATATTCAATTTTACGCCTTTGTAACAAGCCAAAACGCGGCGTTGAGTTTAGCTACTCAACACGCAGTGTCCTGAAAATTTTGCTCGAAGTGGAGAACGAAGTGTCTTAACACTAGGAAAATATATGTAAACCTGTACTTAGCGGCTGGTATTTAATTTAAACTTCATAACTTTGAATCCTTACACAGTATTCTCGGCATTTAAACTAACTTACCTTTGTTCAAGTTTACTGCTACCAATGTAGTTTTAAACAAGTAGGCATGTTTAAATTAAAATAGAAGCAAATATTTTTTTTTATTTAAAGCAAGCATGCAAGTTTTTATGAATATTTTGCTATTCCGGCTAATGCCTTTTATAGTGGTTGTATCGACAAAAAAAACGATCTATTCATCAATTTATATGATTTTTCTTTTATTACTTCAAATGTAGCAAAAGCACCTCAGAGATGTTAATCCCAATAGATTAACGGACTTCAAACTGACTACTGCGCAGTTTTCCACCTTGAATGAATAATCCATCAGTTTCCGTCGTAATAACAGATTCAGTCTGTGTAAACATCTCAACGTTCGCTTCTGCTCCAAATATAATGCCCTTTGAGCTTCATATCTTTGGAGGAGCTGATTTCAATTGGCCAAGCCTTCTCTACTATATATTATGAACATTTCTATAATTTAAATCTTTAATACTTGCTAAATGATCACGTAAGATTTTTAATTTATTAGATAGGTACATTAATTAAACGGAAGTGAGAGGCGCCGACTTAAACAAAACTGGTTAAATCACCTAAGATTTGATAAATGTTAGTTTTATGGGACATGGTTTAATTTAATCTTTATAAATTGCTTATTTTACATAAATAATAGTTATAAGTATACATAAATTTTTGACACAAAAAAAAATATAATAAAAAGTCTTTTAGTGCTAAGCAACTTAATATTTACAATTTTTTACCTAATTAGCGCAGTTTTTTTGTTTTTATATTATGAAGAAAGACCAATATACTTTATAGCTAAAAAAAAAAGAAACTTTAGGAAAAAGAATTATAATTTTAAACAAGAAATCGGTTTTGGTATATTTCAAAATACTTTCAACCACAAGTCTTCTTTTTTTTAAGTTCAATATTTTAAGCATTTTGTTTTTCCTGATAGTACCACTTACCTACTAGCTTACCTACCACTTACTAGTACACAAACTGGCAAGCTTAAACATAATTCTAACATTTTTTTTCTTTGCTTAGGACGATGAAGATGAAGACGACACCGAGACTTGCGTTAGTCCGGAAACCTGTGCTCCCCAACCTTTCCCCAGGCATACAGCCCCACAACAAAATCCACCGAAACCATGGAAGAGAACGGGTAAGTCATTTCTCAGTTAAAATTTTCAATAAATCCTAATGTATAAGTACCAAAATCCCCTTTTATAAATATATTTACACGCTGAAGCGAACACGGCTTGAGGTGAAGAAGAAATTTGGGTAGATTAGCGGATGGCTTCGTGATCTTTGGCTTTTGCTATATTTTTTTAATTGTGATTGTGACTTACCCTAAAATATATAAAAAATATAAAATTATAGTTAATATTACACAACTTAATGGGTTCATTAATGTTTAATGGTATTGGATGGGGATGAATTTTGATTAACATGAGTGTTTGATAATATGAGAATTAAGAATTGATAGATAAAAAAATATTCTAAAATATGCTTGGACCCAAGATTGGTCGAAAAAGTCCATTAAAATTTCTCTAAGCCCATAATAAGGTACATAAATAGACTATAATAAAGCACTTTGTCCACGCTCGCTCGGGCAGTGGAGACGCCGCGGGCGCCGCCGCGCACGCGCATCTCCCACGACGAGTACCACCAGTTCTGCGACGAAACCCTCGAATGTATGATGCATGATACCACGCTTTTAAACGCTATGTTGATTTAATATATTAATAATTTGATATTTATTATTATTGTTTTGTGAATAATATGTAACATTATTATTGCTTAAGCGATTTTAGAATTCAATTTAATATCATATTGTCACGCTTTCAAATTATTTTTGTCATTATATCATGATTATGACTAATATATTAAAATTTCATACATTTAGAGAGCCCCAAGAAATGTCATGTAATTATTTATTTAATAAGTTTTATAATATTTTAAATGTTAATAATTATTATCAGTTTCAGTGTAAAGATTATAAAGACACTAATACTAAAATACAATTACTCAAGCTTTAATTTCTAATTATCATACAAGTATTGGAGAGAGTTTTAATTAGTTTAAATCATATTTTTTTTATATAGTTGTAATGTCACAATTCCCCATAAAGTCAATGGTGGCATTAATTGACTTTATTAAAGCTTATCTAAGAGGTTTGGCAATATACGATGATTATAGGAGTCATATCGAAATATGAAGAACAGAATTATGTACATTGTAAACCTTTTTTGTATTTTTGATTAGTAAATTTGTGAAAGCGATATTTTTTTTTACTTTATAATTTTTTTATAGCTTCAGTGTTTAAATTAAAAACACGTGTGTTATATTCGTAGTTCGGTCCCCACAAATTAGAATGATATATCTAATTTGTGGGGACCGAACCCACAACCATCACATTTTCATTACAAATGACATACATTTAAACTTAAAATTTTACATATAAATAAATATCATCAATCTGTATACTTAAAACATATTCAATGTTAGTTTTCTAGAAGTTATATTGCTTTATTTGTATTAGAAAGCACCGTACCTACTATTGTTAGTGTCTTAGTGCTTTTTTTAAGCTTTACACTCTAAAGGAAAGTTTCTTTAATTACACCTAAATAATATAGTCGTAACATACTTAGTATAAACATTTACTTGACTGAAATATATCAAGTAACTAAGTATCCATTCTATTAAGTTTTGCATATTTATAAACAATAAATAACCGTAAATAATAAATAATCTTTTTATATCTTTCAAGAAACTTTAATTCGTTAATGTTTTTTTAATATTTTCTTTTATTATTTCTTATTTCTTACAAATTAATCGAAATCATCTTTCATAAGCATTATATAGGCTATGGCGACGAAGCGTAGAGTTCCGCTAACCACCATATATTATGCCTCTATATGTTTGGAAAGTAGAGAACGAAATTAATTTTACAAAAGTTCTCTTACTCATTATGTCACATTTCATTTCATAAAGCACGGAACCAAAAAAAACACAAAAAATAATTAATCATTTTTATTTGTCAAAAATATATATATGAAATTTGTAAATTTATAAGGATTTATTGTTGCCAGCTGTTAAGTAATTTCGAGAAGTTGTAACAACAAATATATAATAATTTTGTTGTTTATAGCGCATTTAATATACAAGGCCATTCGAGCGTACCACTTAGAGTCGAGGCACAGCCTACAATTCTTTGGTCTCGGTAACGGTTATCGTGACCTGACACTAAGTGTTGGACGGGTTTGCTTTATTCTGACACGATCTAGACACATTCATATTGATTATTAGTTTTGGTAAAGTGGTTAGATTTAATGCGTTAAGACCAATGGCGATATGTGCAAGTTCAATTAATGGTTGATGTAATTTTGTATTTTTGTTGTATCCACAATATTAAAAATAATTATAATTTAATAAATTTTTAAATTTGAGGCCAGTCGTGGCGCAGCGGAACGAAGTGTGACTGTAGAATCGACTGGTTGTGGGTTCGATCCCCACTCGAGGAGATGAAATATTTACTTAAATTTATATTTCCATTTTCTTCGCTCTGATGTCGAGGCTAAGCGCGGCGTTGAGTTCTGCCACCCAACACGCAATGCCTCCAGAATTCGGCAGAAAGTGGGGAACGGAGTGTCTTAACACTAGGTTCCCTCTGCCTACCCCGCTGTGTGCAGCATACAGCGTGAAGCTGATTAATAAATTTAAAAAAACTCCTAAAAATACATTTTTAAATATGTTATATCAATGTTTATTATCTATATACTTCTAGTATATTATGTTGTTTTTAAAATTCGTTAAGTTATTCAGTAGGTATCGCCTTGATGATGATGATTTGTCAGATGTTTCTTACAATCGGCCTTAACCTTTTATAAAGGTGGAGGGAAAGTCGAACGTGAAACGGAAGTTTTGAAATGAAGCTATTTGTTTTTATTGTTTAAGGCCTCTTTAAATGTAGCAACTTAACGGTGAAAATTGATTAGGTTTGGTCAGTTTAGTGTAAATAAGATCTTTTTATTTTAATCAACTTAATAGTAATAAGTTAGTGAACTTTTAAATAATTACTATTAAATAATTAGTAATGGTAATTTGTAGGGTCCAGATTTCATTTAGTTGCTGTTATACGGACTTATAGTTTGCAAAATCTAAATAATAATAATACGAAAATTCAATTAAGTCATAATCTTCAAACTTTGTCTATCAAAAGTTGTAAACGTAGCATTTTTAATATGTTACGAGTTCTTAGTAATATAAAAAATATATGTATAATATAATTGAAATTTCTTATCTTGTAATAAAGGATAAGGATAAGGTGAAAATTATGGTTTAATTGACTAGAGCGTTTAAAGGGATTCCAAAAGGCGTAGGTTCAAGTCACGTTACGTTCAGTTTTTTATACGATTGTTTACTAAAATAAATATTTCAGTTCCTAAATATAATATTATTATTGAAATAATTGAATATGAAAGTGCAAATTCTTAATTTATGAAACGATAAAAGATTAGTCAATGCCAAGTATTTTTATGCAGCATTAAACGGATGCTTATTATAAAACAGTTAATTATTAAGTTAATAATTATTAAGTCATTACTGCGTCATTTGTGTGTATAAATGTATTTTTTTTCTAAATTATTTACGTGATTTCTTTGCTGAGTTTTATTCAATGCCAATATATTATATAACATTTACTTAATTGAAGACTTAATGGCTATAACATTTTTTTTAATATTTTCATACATTTTTACTTCAAATTAACATATAATGGTTGTTATGAAACAAAAACTGGTTTGTTATCACTATAGAATTGATAAATTCATCCCAATTTTGTCTTGTGAACAAGTCATATTGGAAATAACTAAATTTTATATTACAAATACTCCTATGGTTGCAAATAATAGTTTAAAATAAGCTATAATATATCATTATTATTTACGAATACCTATTAATGATATGTTATTACAGCGTTTTCTACTTACGGCATAAATATATAACGCTATGGGTAACTACTGTCGAAGAAAATAATACTTATGTATACTTAATACTATATTATCTGTATCACTCACAATGTTGTTTGCTTAAGAAGCACTGATATTTTATTTAGAGCGCTTCAACCAGTTCTAGATATTTAATTTTTCTTTCGTCATTAATGTTAACAGCATACCTAATGATCATGTTATAAAAATGTAATATTCTAGATGTTTCTATGGATAAATAATTTAGAACCGCTTATCTAGTTAATTTTTTTTATTTGTTGTATTTCCCAAAATTATTTTCGTACATCTTTTTTATTTTTTGACGATAACCAAATTTGTCAATATATTTAATTGATGAATATTGTTGTAGCTTACGACCTGGCGACGCAATGCCCGTCGCGGCGAGCTTCTATGCGACGACACACCGTCACACATCCGCCCTGCCCTACTATAGATGGTGCTCAATCGTTACCACATTCGAGGTAAGTCATTTTTTTTAGCTTCCCGCTTTATCCCGCACATAGTAGGGTAGGCAGAGAGAACATGGAAACCTAGTGTTAAGATATTCCGTTCCCATTTATCATGTTTCCATTTGGTGTCATTATTCTATCTGGCTCGTAGAAGAGATTTGTTTGTAATGTTACTATACTATTTTATAATGTTATTATTAAATGACTTCCAGGCCAGGATCTCGCGCATCTTGCACGGGTGCAGCATCTCTAGCGAGCAGCGACGACGCCCAGCTCGGCGAGCTGTCCTGGTCCCGATCGTCGCTGCAGGATGAACTCATCAAGTCGGTTAGTGGCAGCCCTGTACATCCGCACGTGAGTTGATTGCTTGATGCTTGTTGATAGATTGATAGATTCTGCATCTTTATTGATAGGTTTATAAGTTTGTCATTTGAAGATACCTACTTTAAGTAGGTATTGATAGATTGATCGGTTGAATATTAATTTTACGAAAGTCAAAGGATTAAAATTATAAAAAGTCTCTGAAGTATCGTATAAAATAACATGATATGGATATCAATGGTTATGTAATCAATTGGAGCTTCATTTTACTTAATCTGTATCAAGTGCTTAGTGCTGTGATAAAAAATATATAATGGAAATTCGAATAAAATAAATAAATGATAATAAAATAATGAATAACGTTTTGAAATTACTTTTCATATTAATATTGTATGAAATAACAGACTTATTTTTTGGTTCTTATGTACGTATGTATATATCTATAATAATTTAATCTAAATAACCTATATAAGTTGATTTGATTAATCGTTTTGTTAATGTTTACATATTTTATTATCTATACAATATTGTCAATTCTATGTAGTAACTACTACACTAATAAAAGGTATGAATTCTCATTTGCTATATTACATACAGGTCGGACCTTATAATGTTTGCTCAAATGCATGTTTCTTTAAATCAAAATAATAGAAAGGAAACAGAAAGTAAGTTTAAAGCTTGGTTCTGGTTACAATGCACAAATCTAATTCCTTAGTAGGAAATGCACTTTTAGTCGTAGACTCGTATAGCAACCGTAGATTGTATAGTCCGTACTAATATTTTTACACAGTTGCAACTTAAAAAAAATTACCCTTTTAGTAGTAGTAACTTGCTAAGCTAACATTTTTATTGAACCTTTAGTAGTTAGAATCCGTCTGTTTTTGAACACTAACGTCACATATTCTTAGTAAATAATGTTATTTAATTAGATGGTACAACTGATTTTTATATAAATAAAATTGAGGACTTCATAATTAATTTATTTATTTCCATTTAAGAAGTAAATAGTAAAATACATAAAGTAACAAAAAATATAATAGATAACATATATATATACTTTAATTTGATAATCTAACATAATCATCGATACAAATACAATATAGAATTAACAGTTAACAGTAAATAAGTTTGTTAATTAGAAAACAATGTGGTTACAGAAACAATGGCAAGACGCTATAATGTCTGACGATCGGCTCTCTCTGACGCTAGAAGAGATCGTCCACATCCGGTCGGTGTTGACGAAAGCGGAACTAGAGGTCCTGCCCGTTGAGGGCAGGGTTAAAGAGGACGTTGAGAAGAGAAGGGTGAGTGATAAATTAAAAAAATAGAAATTATTCGAAATTATTTAAATTGAACCGACCACTCCTATGCCTCCAGCCTACGGCGAAAAGTGAGAAACAGAAATTTATTCTCAGGTTCTCTCTGCCTACACTTTTATACGCTGGATAAAGTGTGAAACTAATACAATAACATAAATATATATATAAAAAGACTAATGTTTACTATTGTTTAGAAGGTAGATATAGTATGCATAGGTACTAAAACTAATGCTGTTGGTTTGGTCTAGCTAGACTAGATTCTAGACAGAATTTACTATAAATTTAAACATAAACATACGATGTTTCATATATTTACGTAATACATTTTATTTCAGGTATGCTTCCTTTGTTTGAAAACACGATTCGGCATTTTCGGTCCGTGGGGGCAGAAGTGTAAATTGTGCAAAAAGACTGTCTGTCAGAAGTGTTGTTCGAAGGTAAGCTAATTGACATTCAATTATTGCTTTGATTTACTTTTTATTCATTTAGTTTTAAATGTTAGGTTTGTATAGGTACATATATTATTATTTACTTTTTCTTCGTAGAATTCCAGTGTTTCCTTGTTTATTTTATCTTGTTTTACATTCAAAATTATATTCGCCATGAATTTTAAAAATAATACAAAACTGGGTTGGCTGTTGTAGCGCCGCGGTGGTGGTTACGAAAAATGTTTATTTACTCTTGAAACTCAGGTGTTTCTGTCTCCCCTGTTCTATACGAGATACAGCGTGAAGCAAAACAGAATGTTTTTGTCATCGCCACTTTAAATGAAACCGCTGTTTTAACTATTCTATAAAAACCTAATACAATAATATTTTCTTTTCAGATGCGAATTCCAACAGAGCATTTCGCACATGTACCAGTGGCGTTACTGAGTCCGTCGCTGCTGCCATCGCCCGACGAGGAGCAGTCGTCCTTTCCGCGCTCATTGATGGCGCGGCTTGTGTCGCCTGAACACAATGTTAGTTGGTTTTTTTTATATTTCCACGTACTTTCCCTATTGTAAGGGTTGAGAGATTATGACTAACCGTTACATTTGGTTCAATAATTCTAGCGCATTTTTTTAAATATTTAATCCTGCGAATAATTAAACAGATGATTTTTGTAAATATATTTAAATTAGAAGAACAAAATTGTTCAGATTAATATACATTTCCAAGAGATAAAATTCAAGATGTATTGGTATAAAAAAATATTTCGATTTGAACTTAAATTCAAATCAAAATATTTTTTATTCTAATACGTTAGTTATTACAATAATTTTTGAATCAAATCGAAGTCGAAATATAAAGCTTTAAAACACATTTTATGTATCATTATGTAAAAAAAAAATAAAAAAAGATGTAACCAATGATGAATCTTGTATCGCAGGCATCGACAGTGGACAACACGGTGGGCTCGGCGCCCAGCAGCCCGCGGGCGCGGCGCGCGGCGTCGTCGGCGCCCGGCTCGCGCGGCGCGTCCGCGCTCGGCCTCGAGCCGCCGCTGCGCGTGGCGCGCGCCGACGGGCCCGGCAGCATGCCCTGCGTGGCCACGCCGCTCTCGGCTATGAACAGCTTGGAGCGCAGGTGTGTGAGACTGTCCTTAACATTACATTTATAATCTGTTACAGCTTTCGTTGGCTAAAAAAGCATCGTTTTGCCTACATAGAGCGTAATACCATACAAATAAGAATTGTGTTTTATGATTATCACATATTTAAATTATAATAAGGGAACTCGGAATGCTAAATTTGTAGTTACTAAAACGTCATAAGTACACTTAGCGGGGAGAAGAGCGTGTATAAATTTTCAAAAATGTAAAAAAAAATCAGTCACATACTATGTCTTTCTGATAAACAAGAGATATTAATCTGACGAGTAATAAGAGGAATAGTAGTGACAATAAAAAGATAAAAAGAAAAAAGAATTGTTCCAGCTTGTTACATATTGTAAGAGAACATTAAGTGAACTTAAAAAAAATGCCCTTTGGAAATGACTGACGATTTGATTAGGACAAAGATCATAATCGATTTTTGAAAATGAAAAAATATAAAAATCTTGTTAGTAAAGTTTATTGATACAAAAGTAGAAAATAAATATTGAAAACTAGCTGTACCTTAAGCGCGTTTTTACGCTACCAACTAAAATAGATTTGAAAGAAAGACATTACATAAATTCAATTTATTTTATTGATTTTGTTTATTTCGAAAAAAGAATGTGAAATTGCAGCGTTTCGTTTCAATTTGATATTTATTGAAGTACTGTGGAATACACAATATTCCTTGTTTTTTCATCTGATGCGTAAACGAATAAATCAACAGGTTTTTCGATGAGTGAGCAGTCCACCTATCACGGCAATACAGTTCTCAACACCTTTACGCGAACGCTCTACAGTTTATTTATGGTTTCAGCTACATCTCCCCGTAAAAATCATTGGATTATATTTTTTCATAATCCTTAAAAGATTTCTTTCAAATAAAAAAAAACATTCGCGCTTTAGTATTTCGAGGTTAACTTTGAGATTCACGTATTTCCTTATTCCACGGTCAAGTTCTCAGATTATTAAAATATACACGGTTCTGCAATACTTAATTTACCTTGCCTTAATCTGACGCGCCCGTTTTTTCCTGAGGATCGATATTTTACTAATCTGAAATTACATATATGGTATACCGACTCGAGTAACGCGCAAAATCCCCGCTTGGACTCTTCTACTATTATTATTTCATCGTGTACGTCTACGAAATTATCACATCATATTCACCTAATTTCCATTGAACACAGAGCACTCCCCATAGAAAAGCTTAACACAATAAAGGCTAGATTTTCGTATGTTTATTACAGTTTTCTTATTACCACGGCTTAAAACCAAATTTGGAATCAAAATATATAAATATGGTATATAATTGCAGAGCGCGCTACGGGCGCAGCATGACGGGCGCGGGCGCGGGCGCGGCGGAGCGCCTGCGCGGCGTGCAGATGGCGGTGTGCCACGACTGCAAGGCCATGGTGCTGCAGATCATCAAGTCCTCGCGCGCCGCGCGCGCCGCCTCGCGCGACCGCGCGCTGCGCCACCTCACGCTGGACCTGGCGCCCGTGTACACGGCCGACTGCTGAATACGTTGAGTGTAGGCTGCTTATGTTGAGTGCTTGCATTTTTTTTGTATATATATTTGTAGATTATTTCAGTTACTGCTGTGTATAAAGACATGTTATATTTATAATTGTACATTTTTATTTTTAATTGTCAATTATTATTGTTTTGAACTTTATGACTTGTATTTAAAAATTATTTAGAATTATGAATGAATGTATTACTTTGTTAAATATCATGGAAGGTCACTATGAATGTTTTATATGTATTTTTTAAATATTTTATATTATTAACATGGCAGCCTTAACTCAACTAAATATGTGACGTAAAGCGACTTAACAACACGACTCGGCTCTGTTTCCGTACAATTTACTAGGCACAATCTATTCCTTACAATAATTTATGAAACACCGCCATTGTCATGAGATTGAGGAATCTAAATAAATAGAAATTATAAAAATAAAAAATATTAGAAAAAAATATTTTTTGTAGTCACGAGAATAAAGAGCTTCCGAGGTTGTGTAGAATTATGTTGTGTTTGTAGGTGGACTGTGATCCAACACTCGACTAGAATGACTTTTGACAATACTATATGACTTTGACAGATAACGTTTCATTTATTTATCGCACAAATTTCATATTTAAAAAAAAATAACTATTTACCACAATCAGAGATATTCACACTAAAATATTATATTGAATTATATACTAATTATTGATAATTAAATTAATTATTAAATATTTCAAGATTTACTCAAATATTTTTGTCATATAATAAGAAATAATATATAATATGTAATGTGATAGATATATATATTTTCCGTATAATAGAATTTATTATCTACAATTTTGAATGTGAATCGATAATCTGTGTTCAAATAAATGTGCTAGAGTGAAGATTTATTATAAATGTTGAGACATTCAGTGTTATCAAACTGGAGCATACCATTTCCTGTTAATGACTTGTGTAATTCATCAGTTTTGTTTGACATGATTCATACTTCCCTGTGCCATAACAACATACACCTGCTTTTTAACCGTACCGCCCGCACGTACAAACTCATTACATTGATTTATGAAGCGTGAGGAAAGTTCTAGAAGTTACTATTTATTTTCTGTAAGCTTTAAAGGTGAATCGAATTGCATACTGGCCACGTTTTTGGGTCAAATAATATCAAATTGCGGGGATTCTGTTGTTTTTGTTGTTTTTTTGTTAAAAATAACAATTATTCCCTTGAGTTTCGATTAGTGAACAACACTGAGTGATATTTTATTTGGAAACTAATATGAACTCAGTGTAACTGTAGTATTTCAATTTTATTCAATGACAACATCTTTCTGACATTTCTAAATTATTTACTTGTCTGTTTTATTTATTTTTAATGTGTAAACATTTGTCAAAATCTTTTTTTATATTATTTTTGTTTATTTCTTTTAACGATAAATATTTGATATCTAAATATGGGTAGTATTTACATAACTGTCACTGCTACAAAATGTTAGCTGTGAGGTCCCATGTACTTAGTGTGGCCAGTATTCAATTTATTTTATATATATAGTCTGTGGTAGCGTTACTTGATTTCTCTCATATTATTCATGCCTTAGTTTTATTTAGATGTATTTAAATTATTTTGCCAAATATGTAACCATTTTCCACCATTTGTAAATATAGAGTCATTATGTTTCCATTGGTTACTTAACTTTTAGTCATAGATTTCAATGTTCATAAAAAGGTTTTTATCTTAAGCTTTTTGAGAACTGGGATTTCGTCTAAATTTTACTATATTATTATTTTGCTTCGGTGTAAATTGGATCAAGATGATATAATGTCATATTAAATTATTGAGTGTGTATTCTTTTTGATCCAATTTACATAGACAAATTATAACAATAGCTTATATAATTGTTATTTTTCAATTTGGGCCTAATGTCTATTTATGTTTGTTGCATGTATATCATTATTATTTAATTATCTATTTATGTTATAAATAAAATTCAACTAATAAATTTTGAATTCCCAGTTATAAATTTTGTAAATGTATGTAAATTTTTGTAGTCTATATTAGATGTTACGTAGATTGTAACCGTCTAAAGCATACATAAAGTAAAAAAAAGAAAACGGTAACGATATTAAAAAGAATTACAAATCGGACATGTGTTTTTATTTCCCTATATTGATAAAATAAATTTGCTGGTAAAACGTAAATGAAACAAGTAATAGAATTTTTTTTTCTAATACTTTACTTTGTCACCGGATCACAGTGATGGAAATATTCAATATGTAATAGCTTCGAGTGGGAATTGAACCCACAGCCTGTCGCGTTTTCAGTCGCACGCTTCTGCCCCTTCATCATAACAACTCAATTTCTTAGTTCCAATTTATAATTTTCACTCCAAATTCACCGTGTTAATCCTTAAAATCATACGTTTTCTTCAAATACAGTCTTTCTTTCAATTAGTTAAACTATCTTAATGGCCTAAGATCCCATCGTTTAAAACTGTAGGGATTAGATTTTCTAATGAAACTTATATTTAAAAATGATACATGATAGTAGAATAGATTACACTAGGGTTGCCCAAAAAAATCCTGCCGCAATCACCTTTAATTAATGTTTTTCGTAACTCGTTTTTGGAGAAAATTGCACTCATATGTTTTTTATGTGAATCGCACATCATTTGAAAGAAAATCGCATAAGGAATTGGAAAAACAATGGTTGCCAGCTCTCAGTCTGCCGCAAGTCCAAGGTTGCCTGGTTTAAAGAGGTTACTTAATGTGAATATTTGCACTCATGTGTTTTTTTAATGAATTATATATCAAATTAAAGCTTATTTTTTTGTCATCACTAAAACACATGGTTGCCTGGAAAATGGCTGCCGCAAGCAAAGGTTGCCATCATTCGAAATATTTTATTCTGATTCCGTTTGACTGAGAATAGACGATGAAATACGCGATTTGCCTTATGTTTTAAAGTAAAATATTATAAAATAGAAGGTCAATCTTAAAATTAATATTTATTCTAGCTGTTCACCTGTTAAATGATGATTTTAATCATATTAAGTACATACAAAAAACTATTTAAACATGAAATCATCCTTATTTTTTCATTGAAATAATGAGTCTATGATATTAAGTCTTTGTTAAATCTGTTTTCTAGATATTAATACTCGTTTAAATCGTTATTTTAAAAAGACTAAATTATCATCTATATATATAAAACAAGTACCTGACTGACTGAGGTAAGACGCACGCACAGCCGCTGATGGTAGAAACGTGAAATTTGGAGAGATGTTTTTTTTCGTAATCTGGACATCCACTAATAAGGGACTTTAAGAAAATTGAACCCTAAAGGGATAAAATAGGGGCTGAAAGTTTGTATGGGTTTTTTTTTAATCGGCACCGATTTTTATAATATTTGAAATTCAGACTCCTAAAAATATTTCATTGAACACATGTTTCATGGTTTTTTAGAATTCACCCCGTAAGGGTTCAAATAAGCGGGCGAAGCTGCGCGCCCCCACTAGTATTAAATAAACGTTTACAAATATCGTTCTATTATAAGGTATTAATTACATAATGTTTTCATAATATAATGTAGGTTGACAATTATTGCAGATATTTTATTTATTAATCAAGAAAATATGGAAAATTGCCTCGTTATAAACTCTCAATCTCTCTCTTCGTCCTCAGAGAAAAATATATAATATTAAACATTAAATTTAATTATACTTATCAAACATTAATTAAACTTACGTTTTGCATTAGAAAATAATTGAAAAATAAAAATCAAATCAGATTCACGCTGTATCTCGCATGCAGCAGGGTAGGCAGAGGGAACCTAGTGTTAAGACACTCCGTTCCCCACTCTCTGCCGAATTCTGGAGGCATTGCGTGTTGAATGGCAGAACTCAACGCCGCGCTTTGCTTCGACACCAGAACGAATAGATGGAAATATAAATTTAAGTGAATATTTCATCTCCTCGAGTGCGGTTCTTCTTTATATTTTTTTTTTACAACAATGAACTTTTTGTAACAAGTGATAACCGTGCATTGTGTTACTATTTAGGAAAATGTTACTGTATATAAAAATCATTTTTTGGCGAAACAACAACATAATTTTACACTTCAGATTCATTATTAAATTCCACACACATTTTCGCACAAAAAACAGATCTTCATTTTTGTCATGTTAACTAAAAACGTCTTCACTCCAAAACGAAAGGTAAGTAACTAAGTAATATGTTCAAAAACATCTCATTTGGCCATCTGCACTGTTATTGCATTTAGAAACAATACATCTACGAAAATAAAATTATTGCATTTTGTTTGCTTTGTATACCACCGCAAAATGTTTATCTATAGTAAAAAGTAGACAACTAATTGATATTTGCCGACTCCTGGTCATAAACCTTAAATAGCGTTTATTATTCGGCATTACTGTCGAAATTTCTTAGAATTTATTTGTGATAAATTAATTTTGTTTATTATAATTCTATCATATATATTTCTTTCAATGCAAATTCTTAAAAGTTGCGTGAGAAAAAAAAGATTGCAGCAACCGTTATCAAAAAAAAACGAGAAAAAAAAATCATACGAGCAGAGGACAAAGAGAGAGAGAGTATATTGAAATGTTATTTTCCATATTTTCTTAATTAATAAAAAAACTTACGCAATAATTGTCGCCCTTCATTATCTTAAGGAAACATGATGTAATTAATACCTTATAATAGATTGATATTTGTAAGCATTTATTTAATTAGATAATTTAGTCGTTTTAAAATGATAATTTAGTATTAGTATTTAGAAAACAGATTTAGCAAAGACTTAATATCATGGGTTCATTATTTCACTTGAAAAATAAAGATGATTTCATATTTAAATAGTTTTTTGTATGTTCTTAATATGATTATAATCATCATTTAACAGGTAAATATCCAGAATAAACATTAATTTTAAGATTGACCTTCTATTATATAATATTTTAATTTAAAACATAAGGCAAATCGCGTATTTCATCGTCTATTCTCAGTCAAACGGAATCAGAATAAAATATTTCGAATGATGGCAACCTTTGCTTGCGGCAGCCATTTTCCAGGCAACCATGTGTTTTAGTGATGACAAAAAAATAAGCTTTAATTTGATATATAATTCACTAAAAAAACACATGAGTGCAAATATTCACATTAAGTAACCTCTTTAAACCAGGCAACCTTGGACTTGCGGCAGACTGAGAGCTGGCAACCATTGTTTTTCCAATTCCTTATGCGATTTTCTTTCAAATGATGTGCGATTCACATAAAAAACATATGAGTGCAATTTTCTCCAAAAACGAGTTACGAAAAACATTAATTAAAGGTGATTGCGGCAGGATTTTTTTGGGCAACCCTGGTGTAATCTATTCTACTATCATGTATCATTCTTAAATATAAGTTTCATTAGAAAATCTAATCCCTACAGTTTTAAACGATGGGATCTCCACCTATAAATATCGTGCAAAAAGCACTTACCAAAAATATTCTATACAAAAATATGTTGGCTTTGAAATTATTAGGAAATTGTCTTTAAATATGTAGATAAATAAGAACAGGTACTGATAAAGGAATAACTGTTGATAAATATTATTAAAACTGATATAACGGTGGAGTTGTCTTCAGTCACTGCCGAGCAAATAATAGATTATATATACATAAAAAAATCAAAATTATTAACTGGTAATACTTAAATATTTCCTTGACAAAGTGAGCTGCGTAATATTTCCTTGACAAAGTGACAAAACACACGAAAAGTGTAGCTTGCTATACAAACATACATATGTTTGAGTCCGTCGGCGACACTGACACAAGTGTGTATCTGTTAACGCGACGGCTGTGGATTCGATTTCCACTCTGAGATTTACATTTAATATTTTTAACAGAAAAAAAATTAAACCAAATCCAATCGTGGCGCAGCGTCACGAGGTGTGACTGTAAAACCGACTGGTTGTGGGTTTTAAGTAAATATTTCATCTCTCGAGGAGATAAAATATTTACTTAAATTTATATTTCCATTTCTTCGCTCTGGTGTCGAGGTTAAGCGCGGCGTTGAGTTCTGCCACTCAACACGCAATGCCTCCAGAATTTGGCAGGAAGTGGGGAACGGAGTGTCTTACTTAACACTAGGTTCCCTCTGCCTACCCTACTGTGTCAAGCTGATTTTTAACAGTTTTAAAGTGTTAATCCACACTTAGGAAAAAAAAATACTTATTTTAGAAAACGTATAAAAATTTGAACGTAGCGGGACTCGAACCCGCGCCTCCTGGAAACCGACCAGGCGCTCTGACCACTAAGCATACGTTCTCATCAAGCAACGTCGAAATTTTTATACGCTTGTTACAATTTATTTATGTTGTTAGCATCTCTGTAGGGAGATTTTTACAAATTTCCGCTACCCCAAGATAATTACTAAGAATTATCGTCTGGCAAGAGAGTGTTAATCCACACTTAGGAAAGAAAAAGACTTATTTAGAAAACAAGCAAGGCAAGTTGAGTTGTAGCACTCAACATGTCGAGAATTCGGTGGAAAGCGGGAAAGAGAGTGCCTTAGCACTAGGCTCCTTCTGTCTAACTCCCGCTGTGGGCGTGATTTTGAGGTAGGTTATTAAAAAAAACAACAATTTCTTCAATTTGCACCGGATCCCATAGTCAGAACCTAACCAAACTTTCATTAAACTCCCTTGAAGAATATATTCTTTTCAATAAAAAAGCATTATCGAAATCGGTTGGTGGAATATTGAATTATTCGTCCATGAGACGTAAGTATGTGATTTTCTCATGGATAACATTGTCAGGAATGGACCAAATTACAATGGGACCACGTGGGAAGCACTAGCTTTCAAATAAAAAGAAGAATCATCAAAATCATTTCATCCAGTCGAAAGTTCTGTGTTACAAATACAGTCAGATTGATAACTCGTACATAATATGGTTAAAACATGCATGTTTTTTAATGTATTTTAGATTATTTAAAAATTCTACTCTCGTTACAATATTATCCTACTGTACAAAAAGGGAGACCAGTTTGATATTGGTAACTACCGGCCCGTAAGTTCGATGTCCAACCTTTTGAAAATCTTTGCAAGGATAACTCAAACGAATAGAAAAAAACTAGACGAACAACAGCCAATAGAATAGGCAGGTTTTAGAAGGGACTACTCAGTACTTGATCATATCCAAGTTGTTAGACAAATCATCGAAAACTTATATATTATATAGCATTTATTGATTATAGATAGGCATTCGACTCGTTAATACACTCAAACATTTGGGAGGCGTTGTAAGAACAAGGAATTGAACAAAAATATATAAGACTGATCAGAAATGTATACAAAAATAGCTCAGCGTGTATTTTACGAGAAAAGAAAGGAGATTCGTTTCAGATACAAAAAGGAGTAAGACAAGGAGATCCTCCTCTCCAAAGCTTTTCTCAGCTGTTTTGGAAATGATTTAGGAAACTTGAGTGGGACAATCTAGGCTTAAACATCAATCTAGGCTTAAACAACAGATGGTCGCAACCTAACATACTTAAGATTTGCCGATGACATTGTGTTATTCGCGAAAAACACCAGAAGACCTAAGCAGAATGTATTTAATCTAGCATCTGAAAGTGAGAAAGTAGGACTAAAATTGAATTCTACAAACTCAAAAGCAATGACTAATGAATATAAAAGCAGCATAAACGTAGAAGAGTCACGAATTAGTTATGTTGAGGAATATACATACCTTGGACAGCTGATATCACCCACGGAAAACATAAATAAAGAAATCGAAAGAAAGATAGCAAACAGTTGGAGTACTGGTGTCTAAAAAAAATAATGAAAGATAACAACTTTCATAAAGGAGTAAGACCAAGGTACAAGACGTAACTCTAAAATTTTAAAAAAATAAATGGAAGTAGTCGGGACATATGAAAAAAGATAAACAACATAAACGATGGGACGATGATATTAGGCAGGTTACAGGCATAACATGGAGCAGAGTAGCTAAATATAGACTAGAATGGAGTAGGTTATAGGAGACCTTTGCCAACTGGCAAACAGATTTACAGAAAATAAAAAGCACCAAATATATGAATAGTTTTAATTAAGATTTTGTTGTATTTGTATTTACATGTATATGTGTAGTAGTATAACGAGAAATTAATTGTATATTGTGTTATATCCGAATAAAAGGCTTTATTATTATTATACACTCGTTACAACTTTGAGGCCACTCGTGGCGCAGCGGCACGAGGTGTGACTGTAAAACCGACTGGTTGTGGGTTCGATCTCCACTCGAGGAGATGAAATATTTACTTAAATTTATATTTTCATTTCTTCGCTCTGGTGTCGAGGTTAAGCGCGGCGTTGAGTTCCGCCACTCAACACGCAATGCCTCCAGAACTCGGCGGAAAGTGGGGGACGGAGTGTCTTAACACTACGTTCCCTCTGCCTACCCTGCTGTGCACGGGATACAGCGTGAATTATGTAAAAAATAAAACTACAAAATAAATTATAATCATAATTTATTGATGTCTATTGAAACAGTATGCTTAGATAAATAATTCTTCTAACATTCAGATAATGTCTATCCTACAACGAGAAGGCCGTCGTCTAAGAAGCTGTGCGGTGGCACTTCCAGGTTCAGAGGAGCTGGTCCCTTTCGGATCCTGCCTGAGGCATCATAATGGGATCCGTGGCAAGGGCAGTAGTAGCCCCCAAAGTCACCAGCATTGGCGACTGGTACACAGCCCAAGTGGGTGCATACACCAATAACGACCAGCCATTTTGGATCTTGTGTGCGTTGGTCGTCGTGTTGAGGGTCACGCAGGGAGTCGACTGGGACTGCTTTTTCTGTTGCGATTTCGCCTTCGGTTCTGGAATTATACAAAAAAAAATATATATCTAAATGCTTAACGATAATTAAAAATATACTGGGTGGAAGTGTCAGGGCTTCTTTAACGGGAACAGCATATAGGGTAAAATATTTTAAACCCATACCTGAAGAAATTAAGCAAGATACCTCAACAGTTTAGACGTAGTTTTTTTTTTTCGTTTCACGATATTTATCCATCCCTGTATTTCGTGTGACGCAGTTACGCATAGATACCAATAACATAAACACATACTACTACAAAAATACTACTAAAGGTAAATGAACTTTGAACTTTGCCGACAATACCTTCGACTCGATTTCGGAATGAGGCATATGCGGCGGTTTCCATTTGATAGGTTTATGTGTGCTTGCGTCGTTCTTGACAAATGGCATTTTATATTAGGGGCCGTTCAAGTATTACGTAAGCAGTTTTTTTGCAGTTATTGACCCCCCCCCCCCCCCCCTATGTCATCAAAAATAAGCAATCCTCTTACAAGTATTTCATTGAAAACGTCAAATAAGCAAACCCAAGACCCCCCCGCCCCCCTACAGTGCTTACGTAATACTTGAACGGCCCCTTACAACAATATTTTTTTTATTTATTTTGTTTCAAAAAATCACTTTTTAATTTTTGGGAAAAAAATAATAATTGTATTAGCCTTTAATAGAATAGTTGAAACAGTGGTTTCATTTAAAGTGATCCTGACACTTCCAACCTGTATAATTAAGTAAATAGTAAAAGTGACGTTTTCTGAGATATATCAGTATGAATGATGTTGTAGGTTTCGAAGAAGGGCTATTTCTAATAAACTTTTACATACCAAACACACGCTGCCATTATTGCTGTTCTGCTGTATTATTAATCTTATAGCAATAATTTATCAGTAAATAAGATTTTTTTATAAAATATAAATATAATGAATTATATATTAAAAGTTACATTCAAGGTAATTTTTTTAACTGTCATAAGCAAAAATAAATATTTTTTATTTTATAATAAAAAATATTTATTGTTTTGTTTACAGTAACAATGTTATTATCATTATATAGTGCAGTTAAATTCCATTGAAGTACATCATTTCCCTTTGTTTATTTAACTGAAATGTGCATATATTTTCCTTATTTCTGAATTTGTTTTAATAATTATGCAAGTTTTGAATATTGTATAAGCAATAAAAATCACGAATCCAAGCTTTGTGTTGGTCATGGTACAAAAATGATTTCTTATAGAAACCAAATAATAAAACATTAATACGTTTTCTTTCTTTTTTTCCCCTTTCTCTCACAAATTTCTAATGGTAACGCAATTGGGGCTTCAACTGCTTATGCTTATTGTTATATTCAAGCCAACTTGTACAAAATTGTATATGATTTGCAGTTGTGTTATACCGATATATGAATTATTGTATAGTTTAATCTTAATCCATTTAGTAACTTTTGCCTGAAATAGTCAACCATCCTCACCAACTTTCACATTTATAATGTTAGTATGATGAAATTATGCAATTTCTATTATAAATAATTCATCTAATCACCTGTGACGAATAAAAAGTGGTTTTCCACGCCACTTAAAGGTAACAGATTTTCCTTCAGGAATTTCAGCCAGTTTGATTTCAATCTTGGCCAAAGCTAAAACGTCGGCAGCAGCAGCCATGGATGATATGAAGTGTGTGACCACAGATTTGGCGGCATATGCTCCAGCCACACTTCCAGCTGAAACAGTTTAAAAATATTTTATAAATATTAATATTTCTTTATATATTGTGTAATTCTTAATTATTTATTTGTTAGGAGCTTAATATTAGTAATAATACTAAATGAAACAACACTTATGAGATGGGCAATAACTATGACACAAATTTATACTAATTCAATTATTACTGACTTAAGTTGTTAGTATATTATTGTAGTTATAACTGATTCAGAAGCCGTTATGATGCAGAGGCATAAGCGTGTGATTGTAAACATAATGGTTATTATACTTATTTAGCAAACATATAAAAATTTTGAACGCAGCGGGACTTGAACGGGCACCTCCTGGAAACTGACCAGGCGCTCTGACCACTAAGCCATACATTCTCATCGAGCTATGTTGAAATTTTTATACGCTTGTTACAACTTATTTATGTTGTTAGCATCTCCGTAGGGAGATTTTTACAAATTTCCGCTACCCAAAAGCGTAAGGTTCGACTCGTTACGTTAAAATTTTTATATGTTTTCTAAATAAGAATTTTTCTTTTCTAAGTGTGGAAAAACACTTTAAAAAAAAATCATTTTCCTGCTCTGGTAAAGACGCAAAGAGCAGTGTTGTGAGTTCCACCACTCAATATGCAATGCCTTCAGTATTTGGCAGAAATAGAGAAATGGAATATCTTAACATTAGTTTCCATGATCCCTCTGCCTACTATGCTATACTTTTAACTTATGCCAAAAGTTTTAATCAAAGAAAATTCTGGCACAATTTATGAGATGGAAGAACTATCTATCAATAGGGAAAACAGCACAAATATGGACTTAAGATTTCAAACATTTAGTCTTGAAAAGATTTAAAGCCAGCAGTAGTAGTAAAATTTTGAATTTGATTAAGTTAAACAGGAGTAAAGATGATTATGCACAGGGGCCTTTTGTATATGTGTAGTGTGCACTTGGGTCACAAGTTCCAGGTACAGCTTCAAGATTTCCACATTAAATACTTAACTTTTACTCAGTTTAATCTTGAAGGATTGTTTATACATTACTATAAACAAAGTTACTTGCAAACTGTTAGATAATATATAATACTGTAACTACAATGTTATTCCATTTGATTTTATTATTAGAATTTGGTAATTGTAAAATAATTTTTTTTAAATATTATTATGATGATTATCTTCATATGTACTGTGCATATTGTGTGTATAAGGAGTTGTATCGTACCTAACCTATAGTATTGTTATATCGTATTACACTGTATAATATTAATGTATAAAATACAATAAATTGTTTCTTTTATGTGAATAAAAAGTAAAGATTACCTCCAGCAATGAGATAAGTGAATGACTGGCGACCATCAACATTTTCTTCGGCTTTAGACCTGGGGTCTAAGGTTTCCTTGCGACGGTAAGCGGAGAAGTCGGGGTAGCCGATATCCGAGTGTGCAAAACGAACTTGAATTGGCACTGAAATTGACAAGTGTTATGTAACAGAAATAATTCCTTGGGAAATCCTATAAAAGTTAAGATACTTACAGTTAGAAGGATGCTTTACTTTTAGATTTTGGATGGGTAGGGCTCCATTCAACGATTGCACGGTTGAAGTCTTGGGAAGTGGCTGAACAACTAATTTGTCCACGGGTGTGGGGACCGCTACCACTGGTTTCAAACCATTCGACACGACATTACAGGTAGCCTTAAAATAAGGGGCCAAGTGTCCAGCCCGTGCAACCGAAGTCATTTTTCGTGTTCAATTTACGCAATAGAATTGCTATAATATATTTTTTCGCGATGTGCGATCGCCTGAAGACGAAACGTCAATTTGAAGGTTGTCATAATCTAAAATGTTTCCATATTATAAAATGTTATGCCATAAACTATTCTTAGTAATATAGTAATTTAAAAAACCAAAATAAAAATACATTGAAATAAGATCTTACAAAATATAAACGAAATTTCGATAAACAAATTTTATAATTCTTATACTGATTTAATAGTATCATTTTGAGCAAGTGCTGCCATCTGTATCCGCATATTTGTACCAGCATGGTTAAAGAAGAAACGTTTTTAAAAAATAAATACGTTTTTAAAAAACTAACAAACATCAACAAAAATGTAAATGAAATAGTATATAAAATTATTTATGAGCAAAGTGTAAATAAGTTAAGGTATTAGTTACAACGTAAAAAAAGAAAAGGTTCATTCAATAGTGCGCTAAGTAATAAATATTAAAGATAAATTGATATAATTTCTAATAAAGTTTATACGAAGCGATTATAATAAAGTTCACACGAAGTCGCAACTAGCGCCGAAAAAGGTAAGTAATAAAATAATATAATTATACATTTCTTAACTCCTAAGTTTTAATTACCAGTAAATAAACATTGTATGATTGTACAACGATTGTCGAGAATACTTTGTTTTGAAAATTTTATAAGCAACGAATTAACTAAGAATGTGGGAGGATTTATTTCGTCCTTTGTTTATTTAGGTATAATTATATCTACTATATAATAATTTAGCAATCGGGTGAATTAAAAACATGATTAAAAGTTAAATAACATCGAAAAATCTATGGACAGTGAATTGACGCTTAAAATAGTCATTACTTTCTGCTGTAATCCGAATTTTTAGAATTCCGCCACGCAACGTCTCTGCTTAAACTTAACATTTTACAATAATATTAAGCATACATACATAATTATAATGTCATGTCTATCAACTATTATTTATTTAAGATATCTCTATTTTTAGTAAAATGTCTGTGTAAATTTTATATCAAGTCCTTTAGCCATTTAGCCCATTATAGGCAATTGTCTACGTAGTATCATCATAAAGATGAACTCTTAAAATATATTTATTCTTTATATATATAGCAACAAATCTATTCTTAAATGAGCTATAAATCAAAATATATAAAATATAATGCATCTAAAAGTTTCATTTGTCACTTGTATTCAAAAATTGAATTGCGGATGCGCAAAACGTGACAGAATTGGCGCTTAGCTCATTTTCATTAATTTCTATTCCGCTAGCAACTTATTTGATTTGCTATCAACTAATATGTAGTTATGATATCCGCAGGCTGACATAAAACAAAATAATATACTTAATATATGTATTTCCCTTATATAGCCTTGAAACTTTGTATAGCAGGTGCTGCCTATGAATTATTTAAGGATAAAACGTAGCGTACATGTATGCTTGTATTAAGTTTATAATTATCCTAATTTCAGTTGAACTATTGTTGATTTAGAACATATAGAAAAGTTCCAATTTGCTTAAAATATTTTATAATAGTGTTGTGCTCGTGGCCGTGCTTGCTTGAAATATGATGTTATAATACCAAAAAAATTGCAAATATATGCGTGCGGAATACAGATTCCAGCCGTATTCCGCACGCAGTAGGCTACCAGGGAGAACTTTGTGTTAAGACACTCCGTTGTCGTCTGTCCGCCACTTGCCACCGAATTCCGAAAGCATCGCGTGCCGAGCGCGCGAGACACCAGAGCGAAGAAATAGAAGTATAAATTTATATAAATATTTCATTTCCCCAAGTGGGAATGGAACCCCACACACTTTGGCACACTTTGTGCATCTGCGCCACGATTGGCCTCAGTATCATACCTAAGCATGTGTTTTACATGCATATTACATAAAACCCTTCTAGAATAGAATATTTCTATAAGAGAAAACCGCATTGAAATCCGTTTCGTAGCTTGTAAGATCTAAGCGTACATTGGTGGGAAGTGTTTTTGTACACTATGTAAGAAAACATTGTAAGTAATTCAAAATTGAAAGGATCAAATTACAAAAATATAATTTAACAAAAAAAAAATACATTATCAACACCTACGAACAAAAACACATATATAATGTCAGCTACATTACCTTTATATCTCTAAATAATACCTACTTATTAGCATATTATATTAATTTACAAATGAACACCTATTCACGCGGCCTCGACATATTGTACGCATAGTTATGTAAACATTTTCATGGCCAACACTGCGTTTTGTTCAGCTGTGTGATGTGTCCGTGGGTGCACGCTTGTGTGAGAGTACCAACACAAGTATAATGATCCTTGATAATTGAACTACCAAATATTTTAGTACTGTTGCGCATGCGCATCTAAGTAACAATATATGTGTACTTACTATAATAGGTACTTATATAAAACGTCTTTAACATATCGTCTTTTTCTATCTGTCTAATTCCTAAAGATAGATATCTATTTAAGTTTATTAATTTGTGTAAGATATTAAAAATTTTCGATTTTAAGAATATTATATAATTAAAAAAAAATCGTATCCATTCGTAGGTTAACTAGTTAACTCGAGTAAATATTATATTTCCTTATTTAGAGCCATTATATGTTTTTATTTATGTTTACCGCACAAATTTATTGTAATAAAAAAATGTGACAATCAATAGAGACCTTGTGAACATTTAAATGCTTTACCAAAGTATAATTCGACTGTTTGCGATGACCTTAACTTGCATAGAACGTTTCCGTGGTACTATCGTCACTTAACGCACCGCTCTACACCACATGTGTACGCACACATTGACACTCTTATGAATATGTAGAGTATAAGACATTTTATTTATTCTGACTATTATATCTATTACGTCTCAAACTTGTGTTATTTATTTTAATTGTTGAATTAAGGAAACTAATAAATATTTCATTATAATAAAGAAGGTATTTCATTAAAATTAAATTATCTTATCATGGTGATTATAGATACATCATTGTGTATGTTTCAATTTATTTAAACTAAAATAACTTTTAATTTTTAAAAAATATTTTAGACATTACGATTAGAGACCCTGGTTATTATATGAAAGTTATGTCTTGTTAACATATAGAAACTATTCAGAGTTTGAAAAAGATATATTATATTTGAATGTCTATCAATAGATGGCGTTAAGGTCACAACAATGTGCGTTCCTAAGATGCGTTTCAGAACTGAACAGAGCGACTCGCGAGGTTAGATAACGTCGATGCGCGGGGCGCCGTTGGGAGGGACGGCCCAATTTAAAACGTGGCTTGCCCATTACACAATAAATTTATTGCCGCATACGGCTGACACATATTCTGTGCATGTTATAAACGCAACTGGAATGTTTCGACAATTAACTGGTGAGGTGCTTTGAAAACAAATCTATTAAACATTCCCACGACTACGGATATCTTGTATAGATAAAATCGGAAATTACAAGAAAGTGTGAAGACTCGCGTAAAAGCGCAATTACGTAGGTATAATAAATGACAATGAGTTAAGTTATATGCGTGTGCGCAGACGCTAGGCAACTGCATACTGTCGTCTATACAAATAGTATTCTAACGTTTGATCCTCGTTTGGCTCGAATCCAAATTGACCGGTCATTTTGTGTAATTTGGCAAGTTTTCCGCTTCGCCGACACCTGTCGTCATCGACTGTCTGCAAAGTTCAAGCCCAGTGGGCTTTTTACGTGACTCGTTTAAAATTATACTTGTCTATAAGAATTTCTTTGTTACAATCAGCGAGTAGGCAAAAAGCGCGATTTGACAATGTGTATTTCCTTTCTTATTTTCAAAATGCCTTCCAAGGGACCCATTACAATTCGGTCTCAATCTATCTCATTAGAGATGAATGCTTTGCTCTGCTGAGACTTCAAGCGGCTTACCTTCCTTTTGAATGCGATATTTAACAGGACATTTTACTATAGGTATAATGAAAGTGTGTTTTAAAACAATGAAGAGCTAAACATTATAATTTTAATGAGAAATAATAGTCTTTCCAAATTTATAGTTGAAATCTATCGACTAACAACACTGAATATCAACAAGAATCTCGTCCCTCCACTTAACCTGTGCTCACTCTTATTTATTTGCAGTGCGTTAACCTACCCAATCAAAATTCTTTTATTTTCAATGAACTGGTCAGGAACATGGCCATAACAAAGGAATAGAGGGCACAACAAGAAAGGGCCCCGTTTAAAATGCCATCGTAAAAAAGTACACTCGGCCTTTTTGTCGTCGGTACTTCGCAGAACAATAGTGCTGGAGGCATCGTATTTTGCGTGTTTAACACTGCGGTACTTATAAAAAAATAATAAAAACATATAATAAAGGCAATTTCACTTTTTATTGTGAAAATTAATTATAAGATTACTTTAATTGTCTAGTGTAATTATAGCCTTAGCAACATGAAAGATTGCATCACCTATAGTAATATATCGTAACTATCAGTACAGTTTTTTGTAAGTAATTAACTATCTCAAAATAGCCTAACAACCAAAGTAACCCTATTATTTTGGAACTAAAAACGAAAAAGAAATATTTTTCTGAAAGTTAAATTTATCGCACTTATTTATAAGCGAACACAAATAGTAACAACCTTCTGTACTAAAAATAAAATTTAAAATAGATTTCAGTATAATATTCGATCATTCATAAGAGGCATCGTTGGGGCCACATGCGGAAATCTTCGCTGGCCAAGGACACGACCAGTTTGAGACCGGTATAATACCAGAACCGCAAGGGACAGAAATATCATGAATTAACGACTGTGGAACATCTCCCACTAGTATACCTACTATGGAAATATTTTAAATTGCTTTTATGTTAGTTATTTCTAGTCAAGGTTGGCTTTTTTAAATTTGGATGCAACTTTCTTATAGTTAAATACAAAGACCTAATTATTGTTTTGATTAGCAATAATTTTTAAAGAAGGTACATAGGTACCTAAATTTAAAATTCTATACCCTTATTGAATAACTGACAGACAATGCACTTACAAAAATACTCGACTTAGAAAGTTGAAATTTGGCAATGTTCATCATTTTACGTCTTAAACTACTGCAAACAAATTTGCAATGCACATCATTTTACGTCTTAAACTACTGCAAACAAATTTGCAGGAGATGGCTAGTTATATAATAAAATAGCAGAATTTATTTCATATGGAATAATCATTAGATGTATATTAATCATTATTTTACATTCATATTATACCTACTTAATGTCAAAATATCAATCGATTTCATGGACTATTTGAGCGTCTATTATTAAAGATGTAATATTCTTTTCATGCATTCATCAATGAGTAAAGGAAAGATGATTTACTTGAACTGATGAAACTTGATGGAGTTTTCAATATCCCGTTGGCAATTAATAATCTGCCAACTAAAGAGAAAATCAAGTAAAGCCGAGTAGAAGCAGTTAAGATTTTAAAAAAAGATAAAAAAAATATGAATGCAAACTTACATTATTAGATGTTGAACTTATGAATATCACCAATATAATAATTTTGAATGAATTTTGAGCTCATTTTACTATTAAAGTCGTAAATTATAGAAAAAAAATCAAAACAACTGCATAATGAAGGGCATCATTATGATGTTGTGATAGAAAACTGTTATAATTTTATTTAGAACGAGGATGACATTAATTCCAAGATTTAGCTATTTTCAATATTCGATATGATGAGAAAAATGACTGACGTCATTGTCATCACAGTTCAAATGTTACGAACGATTTTTTGTTCAGCTTCACGCTTTATAATATTTAGTTTCAAAATCTTCCCTTCCCTATTTTCTTTTCTTATATTGTTAGATAGCAAAATTGAATTTAATAACAAATAACTAGCTTCACACAGTATCCCGCATATAGGAGAGTAGGCAGATTGAATATAATGGATATAGACATACCGTACCCCACGCACCGCTTGTTTCTAGAGTGGCGAAACTCAACACTGCCCTTTATCTTGTTTATCAGGGCGAGGAAATAAATGGAAGTAATCGTACCCACGACTGACGTGTTTACAGTCAGACGTTGTACCGCTGTGCCACGACAACTAGCATACAATACGAGTCCCGCCTTCCTCATTAAAAGAGGAAGGTGACGGCATAAATATAAATAAAAACTTTTCAAATTTAGCCCCATAAGAGATATAATCAGACGGAAACCAGTCAAGGGACGGCGTAAGTGAAACAATATTGTATGTCTTTGTATCGCCGAATTAGATTATGGAGGGTCAACTCGAAATGGGTCAAGGCGTGTTATGATATTATAACAGTGACATTCGGTAGAATCGTACCATTTGTTTGTTGATATGTATGTACGAGTACTTCTAAACAGTTGATATGATGTTAGATTCTTTGGAGTTTTTTTAAGTCGTTATTGTACCGCTGTAAGTTTCTGTGAAAAGGACAATATTTTTTTTATTTAAAAATAAAATATAATATTTTAAGTATAATATATCATAGTTTAGATTATCATTTTAATACGAGAACTTAAAGTATATAACGTTGATTGAAAAAAGATAATATTATTATCATAAATAATAGAGTCAGAACAGAGCATGGCATAAAGAATACTTAAAAAAAAACTTCTAAAACACACCACACGTTTTTATATAGTTCGTTCACTCGCATTATAAAATATGCAGTAACAATTTATTATAAATATAGCGAAGAGCATGTGAAGCTCCATAGAGCTAGAAGTCATTCACTTCGAACATCTGCTGTGCACATTTATCGAAATATATATAAGTTACATATTATTTATAGTAAATTGTGTTCAATTCTCACGAAACTACGCCTTGAAAAAATAATTTTCATATTAAAAATATGATTATGTAATTGATGTTAAGTTGTGTATGAGTTTATTGTTATGAAGAGCGTCCTATAGTTATTTTAAATAAATATTTTTATTCAAAAACACGTATTTCATGTATTTTCATTATATTGAATATAAAGTATATGTTTAAATGTAGCATAATATCGCCCTTTTGTTGCAACGACGACGTAGTTGAACGTTTTTTTTTTAAACAAGATAAGTAATTATGTCAATAAGTAGGAAAGACTTTTGACAAACTTTGGTTGCGTCTCTTGCAATATTTAAAAAAAGTTTTTATTTATTTATATGTAAAATATTTTAAAAAATGCTTTTCTTATCTGTTCATCTTAGTTACAACACTACTTTTACATATTAGAAACAAAATATTATAGTACAATAAGTGTTGCAAAAATCTGCACATGCAATTCCGTAGCGTCGCACGTAGCTACACACGTAGACCCGTAGCTGCATCGCTACGTTGCATTTGTGCATCGTAGCGCATTGTAGCAGATGCGTTTCGTAGATCTTCAATTTGTATATATGGAATTGATTTTAGGTAAAACTATTTTTTATTTTATAAATATTTTTCATTTGGTGCAATAATGACGTAATAGCACTTTTTTTTTTTTTTAAAAAAGCAATCTTGGACCATATTGATGATTGCGGAATGTTTGTTTAAAAACTTTGATAGCGTCTCTTGTACTGTTTTTAAAAGTGCAAATATATCATTGTTGCACCAAATAAGTGATATGTTAATTTATTGTATTAAATAATTTATGTGTTTTTTTGAAATTTGATAGTCAGAATGATTGTTTTTGACGAACAATTTAAAAATCAACGCAAACGAAAAATTCTAACCAGAATAAAATTATATAAATCCGTACGATAAAATTTTGCACAGAAATAAATTTATGGGGAAAAGTTGTTAAATAGTATTTATATTTATATAAGAATTTAAAAGTATTATTGCTAACCGCAATATAGATATATTCGTATATATTTTCGAATTACATAATTGATATTATTTATATTTAGATTTTATACAATTTTTTATAGTCTGAATTATCATATTGAATATGTTGGTTTCAATCGCTGATAGAAATATGATAGAAATCTTCACTTTAATATAAGTACATATTTAATCAAATAGCTCGTCGTCGCTTGTGGGTTCGTTTCCCATTTAGGAGCGTGAAAAAAATAATGTTTTTCATTTTCTAGCTCTGGTAACGAGGTAACGCACGACGTTGACTTCCGCCTTTCGCCCGCCGCTGCACGCATTGCTTCAAGAATTCGGCGAAGAGTGTTGAACGGAGTGTCTTAACACTTCTTCCAAGTTCTCTCTGCCTAAGCTTATAAAAATAAAAAATGGAACGGTTCGTTTCGATTTTTCCTTAAAGTACAACCCAGATTTTTATTTTGCAATACGTATTGTATATAAACAGAGCTGCGCGGGCGCAAGTAAAAGATGCTCGTGAGAAACGTTGCGGCTATCGAACTCTCGAGTTTATTTTTATTCTATGTTTTGGCGACTAGCGCAATAAGGATTATTTGTAATTGGTTGAGTAATAATTATTGTGAACTGTTTAATAACAAAATGATGAACTCTATTTAATATTTTGCTACATTTATGTAGTGATATGTTAAGAAAATATCAGGAAACCACGTCGGTGTTTATATATTGAAATTAGTCAGTTAGCTAGGTACATGCTCGTATATGATGTATGTAATATAATGTTTCAGGCTTATTAGATTCATTAAACTATAATTTTGATTTTATTATATTTTCTTATTTATAATATTTTTTTGTAAACCGTAATAAGGGTTTACAAGAAATAACTTACTTAACGAACTTTTGAACTTAACATTTTAAGCCGTAATTAAAAATACATCAAAAATACATTTTTAAGGGCACTGCTTCTGCTGTGATCTAATATCTATAGAAGTAACCAAACGTTTGAAATACAATAAATGTCTTACATTTTAACCTTTTTATACACAAATATGTATCTATAAAATATAAATGATATCTAGATAACGTTATCATTATCTCGGTACGAAAAATCGCTTTCAACTTCCGTATATTAAATCTGTCACAATTCATCATAAATAATCGCTAGCGGATTTGTAATGCCTACTTAATATTACTTGTTGCTCACTCACTCAGACACGGCGAGTGTTGGAAGAATATAACTGCTGTTTCTGCGACTTTGCTTGTTCCCCAATATCGAAATAAACTTTTTTACTATTAAATCCGTGGTAAGAGAGACCGTGGGAGACCTCGGTTGACCTTCGAAAACACAGTATCAAAGAAGGTCACGTAAAAAGCATGAGGACCCCCCCGAGGGCATTTATGAAGAGGTTGATGACAGTGGACGAGGCGAAAGAGGTATGTAGAGCTCGTAGCGTTTGGCGCTCCGTTCTCTCTGACTACCCCGCTAGGGATAAAGCGTGAAGCTAAGTTAAGTTAAGTTACTATTAAATCTGCATATTCACTCCTCTTTAGGTTCCCTCTGTCTATCTTGCTATATGTGGGATATAGCTTGAAGCTAATTTAGGATTCATTTCTTTGATTACGTTAGTTTTCTGTATTAAATTATTGGATATGGTTGCAATGATCGCTTTTTTACAATAATCTGTTGTTTTGTTGAATTGAAAGATACATTATTAGCAAAAAAACCGTCACAATACGTCTACATCACATGACTTCCAAACTTCTCATTACGCACACGTACTCCCTTGTTTATTTACTATACATATAGATATGGCAGACTGGCAGGCGTGGTTTTTGTCTATTTTTTGTCCTAGTTCATTTCTGAACGATGACTAAATTAAAATCTAGGCAGCAGACAAAGACCGCTGCAGTCCCAGAGTTGACTGAACTATCGGCACTTTTTGCTATTTCATCATGTATTATACAATATTGTATTATTGTTTGTACTCCCGCCGGCTTGGCTTGTGTCTCTTATAATATGCTTATTAAATATTTCATACTATTTATTTTTTTGTACACCTTATGAATTGATTTTTTGATTGCTTTCCTCTGTGAATGGTTAAGGAATTATAAGCTAAATCGGTGTAATATAAAAAGTTACTAAGTAAAAATATTTTTAAGGTATTTTTTAAAAATAATCTTTAAAGATATACGCAACTAAATTTAAAATATGAAGTAAATCATGACTTTGAAGAAGTATGACTAGACTGACAGACGATGAGGGACTAATGTACGTAAATAACTGACTCTAATATTTTTTTTGACTACCAATTTCAAATTGATATTATCAAATGGTTGTTATAATTATTTGTTAATATCAATTTGAAATTAGTAATTGACTAGGTTTTGAAACTGATAAGTTATCCCTAAATAGTTCCAAGAAAATTACAGCGTGTGCATAATATTTTTTTTTTGGGTTTTTCGTGTGGCGCCACATAGTATCAATGTCTAGCTCCTTATCTACTCTTATCTATTCCTTATCTCTAAGACAGCTGCATAATTCTTTGTACAGTGTATTTCCGCGAATGTGACAAAATTTTTTTAACACGTAAAATAACGCGCAATTGAGTTTGGGAAAATGGTACTTTCAATATTTAGTTAGAGTTGTCATGGCGACCGTGTTACTTTTAAATTATTGCATTGATTCTATTGTCTTACCACTCAGTGACATGTTCAGTTAGTTTAAATATATAATGTCGATAATTTTGTTAAATAAAAATAAAGAGTATGTGTATGTGTGTTTTCCATTTTAAGTAATTATACAAAATACTTGAGATATTCATTTAATACATAATTAAAATAGATTATTTAAAAGCTTGTGCTGCTGTGTTATTGTTGTTTTTATAATATTTATTATTATTTATTGTAAAAAAAATTGTCTTAAATTTCCCAACTTTAAACGTAATTAAAATTTAGTTAAAATTGGTTAAACCCTACTTGTGGAGGGTCCCTCATCAAAATGTCGTAACATGTAAGTCGTTATAGAGACAGGTGTATAATTTATTTGCTTTTTTTATTATATATTATTCACTGTTAACAGCAAGCTGCAACTATTCCACCTCAATAGTTTGAAATATGTTTTAAAATTTAACGATTTCGAAAGAATTGTTAAAGAATCCAATAATTTTTCCTTATAAATTTAAGTATAATAATAATGTAAATGTATAAACGTATGCAAAGAAAAAAATGGTATTTACTAAATAAGTAAATTTAAATCTTTACATACTATAAAAAGAAGTCGTTACCCATCGACGTATGCTTATATGGTTGAAAATGCCCGAATAATTTTAATGTAGTTTTCCCTAAAACATAATGTTAGACAATGGTTCCAGAGTACGATCAAAGAGTATTTATTATCGAAGAGTAGTTATTAAGCGGGCGAACAAGACTAGTTTTGAATAAAAGAAATAAGTATATAAAAAAACCATTTAAACAATATCTAAAATTAAATAGAACAACGTAAACGTTCATAAATAACTTTGCATGAGATTTATGATAAACGCGTTGCTAAGGATGTTAGTGCGCTGCAACTATAAATGTAGGTATGACACACACGTAGAGTTCAACAAACTTGGACATTATTTAATTACTATCGACCCGCGTGCGGCTTCGTCCGCTTGAAAGTGATACAACTTTTCTATTTATGAATTGATTGAAATAAAACAAACAATATTCGGGATAGTTCACTAAGATGTAATAGTGAAAACTGTATTTAAAACGGTTAAGCCGTTTCTGAGATTCACGTGCACAAATGCACAGACAAAAATTCTAAAAGTCATTGTATGGGTCGTATTGCGTTGAAATGTCCTTAATAATTGTTTTCCTCTTATATATTAAAAGGCGGAAAGCTGAGGACAGAGTGTATTAACATTGAGTTCCCTCCGCCAATCCTGCTATATTTGAGAGAAAAAGTGATAAAGTAAAAAAATAACTGAGATGGCACCTACATTGTTCCACTGCTATTGGCAGATAGATGATAGCAGGTTCATAATCAGTCTTCGTTGTATTTGTATTTCTTAAGATTTATTATGCATTCAATTCTTAACCCAATATATTTTTAGTCTTAACCCTATATTAAGTACTATATTTTTTATATTGTATGGTAAAACAACAATAGGTGCAACTATTCATGACTAGCTTTTATTCGTAGGTTCGCCCGCGTCGTTAAATGAAAATAGTTGCGAGTTATATACACACAACACATTACACGTTCTAAGACTGTTCTTTCTAAGTATCACTATATTTTCACTACCTACCGTATAAAATGCTTGAGATAATTGTACTATTCTACTATTAATATTCTGCTACTTTATTAGTATATTAATATAATTAAGGGTATTATTAGATTACGGTAGCATTAACTTCTTAGATAAACCTATTCCTAAGATATTTACTTTTAAATATTTAAACAAGGCAAACTACACTTTAGTGTTACTACGTACGTAAGTACATAAAATATTCGTGACTATTGAACATTATATCTTAAGCGTTCTCAATCGCTTGTATTGCAAATCTTGGCTGGAAATGATCCTGATACTGTCACAGCTAAATAAGATAACGCCAATTCTACTGTGTCTTCCATTACTCGTTTGGTATTTTTTTTATTTGCTGGGAAAAAAAATCTGTAATCATTATTTTATTTTTTGTTGTATAGTACATGATTTTGAATAAAAAAGTGATGAAATAGCTACAACTATTGTGTGTAAAATGGCGCATGAGATTTATTACTATTGCGCGTAAGGTATATTCAGAGGTGAATCATGGTACTTGAAAATGATAGTAGCAAGTAGGTTAAAAATTCATAGCAATAACCTAAATGCAAACTTAAACAATGAAACTTAATGAGTTATTAGAATTTTCAAGTAATCATATGATTATTCTCGCTGTGGTACTTTGGCAAAGCGCGGCGTTGATGCCCGCCACTCAACACGCAATGCTTCCAGAATTGAGCGGAAAATAGGGAGTGGAAGTGTCTTAATGAAACGAAGTGACTTGACATTAGATTCCCAGGTTCCCTCAGCCTACCCTGATGTGTGTGGGATACAGTGTGAAGCTATAAAATCCTGTCTTAATACGAACTGCGACATTAAACTCAATAACGAACTTCGGCGAAATGCGGAGAAGTAAAATGTTCTAATGGGAACGGAGTGTCTTAACAATAGTTTTCGGGTTCCCCCTGCATACTCTGCTATGTGAAGGATTCAGTGTGAAGTTAAAGAAATCATTGGTGTTACAACAAACTGCAACGTTATGCTCCGCTACTGAACACGTAGTGTTTCGAATTTGGACGGAAACCGGAGATCGGATTATTTAAAAACTAGATTCTCTTTACTGAACCTGGTGTATATTTGAAAAAGTGAGGAAAATGGAGAAAAAAAACAGTCACATGGCTAACAATCTATCTTCTGTCTTATTCCGTTGGATATTACGTGTTTTCTGTTATATATCTGAAAACCAGTTGATTACGCAGATATTTCTGCTCTAATATTTTTTCAATGCTTGATTTTTGATTTAATTTACTCATACGTTAAATAATAACTACATTATGTAAAATATTGGACTACCAATCATCATTTTGCTTATCACTCACTACCTTCTCGAATTGTATAAACAAATATGTCTTAATACACCGAATTATATTACAAACATACATTTAGTCCATAACCTAAAAGATTATCTCTAGATTAGTTAGCTGTGTGTGTGGTAGCTTCTATCAGCAAACTTTTAAGTCGACTCGTTTCATTTGCCAATAGCCACGAGTCATTTGATATGCGTATGTGCTATCACATTATGTTGCAGGATAAAGAAGGTTTACATGAATTATTTAGTCACATTTTTATTTATTTTGTCGTTTATGGTATTTTGTCGTTTGTGAGTTGGTATCATTTTGTCTGTTTGTGCTATGGATGAGTATTTATTAACTTATTGCAAAATAATTAAACAACTATAATTATATCTATATTCTGAGATACAATTTCGAGATGTCGATTTCTGTAGTCACTATAGGACAAATTGATTTTGTATGAATAAGAAAATATAGTGGAGAACTGAGTGTCTTAATACCAGGTTCCATCTCAAAGATAGACCATGCTACATGCGGGATAAAGCGTAAAGCTGAAGACATTATAGCTTCTGTCCCTACTATATATCTATATAGCTAGTATAACAGAATATGATTTATAATTTGTAAGTCTTTTGTTAATGTTTATGTTTAAAATATTTTTTTCTCGTATGTGTATGGATAAAAATAATAATAATTCGAATAGAACATACTCACCCAAGTGTCATGTAAACCAATGTTAATAGCGACGCACTATGTTGCTATGGGCGTTCACGCATCGATCTCCGCAATCTTACGTCACCACTATGCCATTGGAATTTAGACCCCGATGAATACATTGAACCTCAAGGCCTCAGGCCTCAAGTCCGTTAACGAAATTTTGGGCCTCAACATGTGCATTCGTTCAATGAAATGTTAACTATTTTTTCACCCGTTTCAGTTCGTTTAAAATTCTAGCTATGATATAATATCAAAAGTATAGCTTTTACTTATTTAGAAAACGTATAAAAAATTTAATGTAGCGGGACTCGTACCCGCGCCTCCTGGAAACCGACCAGGTCTTGGTCCTGGACCAGCACGCTACGTTCAAATTTTTACACGTTTTCTAAGTATTTTTCTTTCTTAAGTGGGGAATAACACTTTAAAAATAGTATAGCTTTTTAAAAATAGTCGCTTTAAAAATAGTATGATTTTTTTATGTCGATATAATTAAAATAGTCGATAGGATTTTCGAGGTTATTCTATATTACAATACAATGCTACATTTGATTTTTAACTTTATTCAGTCACCTTCACAAAGGCCTACTTGCGATATTTTATTCTATAAATAATACGACAGCTGGATATAATAAGTCTAAATTTAACCACAATTCAGTTTGCTATAGTTATTTGCATAATCTGCATATTATATTAAAGAATGTTATATTATATAAAAAATGTAGATCTGTCTTATTAATACGATCATAATAACATTTTTTCGAAATTATTTTGATGTGAAATGTTACTGGGAGAGTACACGTCATGGGCTTACCCAAGACCTCGTCTACTCACCACGACCACGTCACTTTAAATTTAAGTATAGCGTTCGTAGATACCTAAACATGAAATATTTATCGCGATGTCGAGGTCCGCCAATCGAAACGCCATTCTCCATCGGACGGAGAGTAAAGAACATAATGTTCTAACACTATGTACTCCTTGCCTTCCCTGTCATGCGGGATAAAGCGTGAAGTTATAATATTGAATATATAAATATTAGTAACAGTAAACAATATCGCGTGCTATGATGGTAATCTATTGTCACTGAGGGCAACGTACGAGCGCTGAAGATATTTTTGTATAATGAGAGGTAATTGACGTAATCCAATGTATACGTTATTGCAATGAGTTTGTAGGGACTAGGAATTCGGTTTTTTAACGTTTATATTATATACATTCTTTTATATTGTAGTTTTACGTCGTATCCCGTATATAGAGCGTTAGGCAGTTACTCCCTGTTAGCCAGTTTTAAGATATTCCGACTTTCGAGAACTTACGTAACGAGTGGTGGAACTTGTAGCGCTTTGTTTTGTTTTTTCTATCGAGAAGGAATCGAAAAAAAATTTACTCGAGTGAGAATCGAACCCATAAGTACCGCGTTTTAAAAAATACATCTATATAAGGAAAATGTATTTATTTTCGAGTAAATTATCGTATTACATAGCCACATCGTTATCAGTATAATCTTACATAGATTATTTCTTTGTTTTAATTGTTCAACTTATATCTCACATTTTCATAGAGAAGTAGAGGTAGGGGAGGTGAAGTAGGTAGAATAAACTTTTCTTCACTTTTAAATTTGAAACCACTATGATTAGGTACGTGGTGTTTTATATTATGTCTGCATCAGGGAGACAATTAGTTTACATTAATAAATCATTGGATTTACTTAGATATATTTGCATAAAAAAAAAATTAAATCAATTTTTTTAATTTTTAGAAATTTTAGTTTTAAAATAAATGAATCATTTACAATAAGTAATAAAGTAACAACACTATCAATTACACTGGTTTATGACTAGATATTAAAATCTAGATAGTGGAAACAGCTGAATATTTTCTAAAAACCCAAGGATTTTTAAGCTTACTATAATAAATATGATGACATATTTTGAGAAACTATTCTACAACCTTGAGAAGCTATTCTATAACATATTACAATTTCAACGTATATTTTATTTCTGCAAAAAATAAAGGTTTATTATTAAAAACATATTTTCATTTATAAGTTTTAAAATCGCGCCAAAACATCGAAGTATCATGGTATTGCTTACAGTATAGGTAAAATGTATATGATTCATTTATTTAAAATTATTAAAATACATTATAATTTTTTTTTAAATTGAATGGGAGTTTAACTCCCATTTTGAGTTTATTCAAAATCCCGTCTTTGAGTGTGGCTACAAAAAGTGCAAAATTGAGTAAAAAACGTGACATTGTTTCTTTTTTTATCGAAGTCTAAACAAAGAGTTCGTTTGATGTATATTGTGCATTAACTAGACGATTTATGATCGTTTCGTAGCTTAGTGCTTGTACATTACACTGTAATATGCTTTTACACTATACTATATGTACATATATACTATATTAAAATAAAATAAATAGATCAGCTTCACGCTGTATCCCGCACACAGCAGGGTAGGCAGAGGGAATCTAGTGTTAAGACACTCCTTTCCCTACTTTCTACCGAATTCTGAAGGCATTGCGTGTTGAGTGGCAGAACTCAACGCCGCGCGCCTCGACACCAGAGCGAAGAAATGGAAATATAAATTTAATATATATACTATATTGTATGTTGAAATATACTTCTTCAATTCTTTATTCGAAATGATATCTGAATGAAAAACAAAATGTAATTTTTTTTTTACATCGTTATTTATTATTCAAGGCATCTGTCGTTACTATCGATTAATTACTATTAGATATTAACAATACACCAATACAAACTTGACCTTTTGAATTACTTTATTTTAGTTTTGGTAAATCTTACAAAGTTGATAAAATGTTTTTTTTTATTATTGGTTTGTTTTATAATGGATATATACGTAAATAAATGCCTTTGTAAATTACAAAAAAAAATTACATTTCATATTACACAAATTATAAATAATTAATTTGCATGCACTACTGAATCGTATTTCGATCTATTTTCAATATCGACGTTACAATATAATTATTATGTGCACTGGTAGCTATTCTACTTGAGATTTTTAATTAAAGTTAAAATTATTTAATTCCATTCATTTATTTTTAGTGTCACGCTGTATTTTGCGTAATTCGTTGGACGTCGTAGATACTTTGTATTTATTTCAAATTTTTGTTCAACTTTTTTATCTATATATTAATATATTTTCAATAAAATAAGATATTTTTTTATAGTAATAACTATAACCTTTATATAGTAGTCTTAATTCTTACCTAGAACTCATGTCCCAAACTGTCTATTTATGAATGTAGAAACATCATGGTCACAATTCTCAATTCGATATTTGTGCGTATCCATGCGGTGAGTGTGAAGTGCTTGAGGGCAATGTTAATATTTTTGAAATATATTCGTTTTCTAGGACGAACCAAGTGCGGCGTTTAATTCTGTGCCCTAGTATATAGGATAGGCTACGTTATACGTGTGTAATATTTCTGTAAATTTTATTATAAATTTCCATTTGAGTATGAGTATTATAAAATGATTAAACCTCGAATACGTCAAAGGTAGTCTAGTGACCCAAATTCCCATAGTGTCATCCATTGGCTTTAGCTGGGGTTCTATTCATTCGACGCTCGATATCAAACAAAGAATCCCAAATATACAGCTATATGTGATATAATAGCGATGTCATCTGCAGCTGGCGCTTTGACACCTGAAGCCTCGGCCACTGGTATAACATACCTATAAAAAAATATTAATTAAATTCTGAGAATGCGATTTTTTTTCGTTTGAAAGAATTGAATTATTCTGATTATAATATAATTGATAATATCTTTTATTAATCATAATTGTATGTTTTTTGAAAGTATACTGAAATATCAAAATTAATTTAGAAAATTAAATTTTCTTGAAATATTTTTTTATATATGCTTAATTAATACTTTTTTATATACAGAAAAATATATATAAATATAATTTCCTTTGTATTAGTATTGTATTTATAAAATTTAATTTAAATAATCAGTATGCTTTTTCCGCTGATGCTTATTATCTATACTGAGACGTTGACAAGAGACGTGGTGGTCGGGAAATGCAGTTGGTGGAAATTGATCTAAACACAGTAATTTTTTTCCGAGATGTACTCATTGCCTGCAATGTTGTGACCAGTTTCAAATTATAACTGAGCTAAGCGTTTTTATTTGATTTTGATATTCATTGAGAATTTAACCTATTGTAATATTCTTTCCAGTAACGACATCATACATATATGTATACATTTATGTAATTTGCCGAGTTTTCGCTTTTTCTCAGATACCGTCTTAATAAAGTCGCGCGAGCCATACGAGCATTTAATTAGTTTCGTAATTATCCATAGCAGACTTCACTTTAATGTTTGGTGACCGTATTATGATTGTGGGCTGTGGGTAAATTCCCGATAGAGTTGCTTTCCCTGGATTAGGCTGGCAGCTCTCGGCTCACCTTGGAGAGTAATTATAATGATCGGCGCCGGAACCCCAGTCTGGAGCGGGAGTCCTTCCTGAAGAGGCGTGCCGCGGTGGCGCAGCAGAGTACGCCCACCCGGCGTCTGTCCCTTTCACCCGTTTACCGGAATCGTACCAAAATGCTATCCTTCTCTCTTCCCCGTCCCGTCTCGACCACCCACGCCTCACGCATTGTAATAACCCAATTTGTAAGAACCCCCCTTTTCAAGGACGGCCGTCGGTCTTTATGGCGGCGGCGACGACGGCGTTGATTCCCCGACCTTGTTTATTTCAGTTTCTTTTTTGTTTAGGAACTGCCTGAACTTATTTTCGTAAGCCCAGGCCTCATTGTACGTTGTTATTGTAACTATATATGAAGTCTAGCGCCGCTTACTGTACTACTGCTTCAAAGAACGTGGACGATCGATGCCCTTTGAATCGAAACGAGAAACGTGTTGAATACTAATTGATATATAAGGATTTTCTCCGGGTAATCAATATCACATTATATCTCCCAATGAAAAAAAGCTTTTGCGTACAATAAATGTGACCTACTTAAGGGATTACGAACATAAAAAGTGATGGAGGTTGCCTCATTTGTTTAAGTCATCTGAAAGTTCAAGGCCGCGGAGTCCCTTACCAAACCCTGCCTATAGGGCCGTCTAGACGGTTTCACACCTCCATTCCTGTAAGGGTCCATCTGAATTACAAGTTATGGTAACACAAGTGATATTTTATTATTAGGAGAGAGATTGACGCATTTGTTTCCTTATATAGTGGACTAGAGGGCGCGCGCGGCTTCGCCCGCTTATTAGGAGTGAATTCTAAAAAAACCACGAAACATGTGTTCAATAAAATATTTTTAAAAGTCTGAATTTAAATTTTTATAAAAATCGGTGGCAATTTAAAGATTTTTCCATATAAACTTTCAATCCCTTATTTGAACCCTTAGGGAGTGAATTCTTAAAAACCATGAAACACGTGTCCAATGAAATATTTTTAAGAGTCTGAATTTCAAATTTTATAAAAATCGGTACAGATTTAATTTTTTTTCCATACAAACTTTCAACCCCTATCTCATCCATTTAGGGTTAAAATTTTTCAAATTCCCTTCTTAGTAGATGTCCAGAATATGAAAATAAACATCTACCCAAATTGCACGTTTCTATCATCACCGGTTACGGCTCTGCGTGCGTCTTACCTCAGTCAGTCAGCACAAGTCCTTTTATATATATAGATTAGTTGTAACTATACTTTAAATATAAAATGTTATATTTATTTTTTTATTATTATGTAGTTTCGCTTAATTTCGGTGAATATTAGATCTTTTTAACTATTTTTTTTTTTTATTTTGTAATTTGGGAATTGAAGCAAATTTAAAATGGTACATTAATATTTCCTACAATATACTGTTATGTATTTGTTATAAAAAAAGTTTATTCAAAGAAAACTGTTTTGCTTTTTAAGTAATGTACATTACAACCTATGTTAAAATTTTATTTTTAAAATTCAAATTTTATTGTATTTCACTTAATTTTTTTTACGCAGCGCTTTCGTATCAACACTGTACAAACGTTCAGGTATCCCGGAACCGGTTGGGTTTATCAAGTCATTAAACGGTAAAATACGACGGCTTGCAGTTTATACAAAATTTATTTATGATAGAATGTTTCTTAATAATAAAAAATGCTTTATGAGGTTATTATTTGGATAATATGTATCTATTGGAGGAGACATTTATTCTTCAATCCTTCTTTTCGTTTATTATACAAGCATGGACTGTCCTCAAGCAAGGCCTCCATTTCTTCCACTCTTGCATATTTTGTTGTTATTACGCATCAGACAGGCCTGTAATGGGCCAGCTTGTCTCTTCATACCATCTTCACTTAATTTTCCCAAAATATTTATAATTTTTCCTTCATTTGTAATATAAAATGTTTTTCTTAAAATGATTTTCCGCCTTTAAAGCCGGCTTTTTAGCGATTAATTCGCATTAAAATTCGGATGACCTTCAACCTATCAGCCTACACGTGTTTGGGTCTGAATGGACAGACTTTCTCCCCGGCGCCACCCGGCCCGGGGGTAGGGACCCCATGTTGGAGGAAAACAAAAATTTCTTTTCGCCTTAAATATATATATCGTATATTGCTGATCTAACGAATATTTTATTAAATATTATTGAAAAAATAGTAAGAAACCATCAATTATAGTAGGTATATTTTTTGAAAATGATTGTATGACAAATTTAAAATATTAATCATAATTTATATATTTTGTTGCATTTAAAATTCTAAACTTTATTTTTCTTGGCTAAAATTGTTATGGTATAAAAAGATTAACGTTTATGTCCCACTCGAAGGAAAAAAATATTTAATATTTTCATTTTCTCGCTCTGGTAACGAGGCAAGACGCAGTGTTGAGTTCCGCCACGCCAAACAAAATGTGGGGGAATACGGTGGAAAGTGAGGAACGGAAGTGTCTTAATGGAAAAGAAGTGTCCTAACGATCTATAGTGTCTTAACACTGCTATGTACGGCATGCAGCGTGAAGCAAAAAAAAATAAATAAAAATATATACATATATAGAAAAAGATTTTATGTTAATGAAAAGGAAACGAAGGCTGCTATTTTTTATATTTGTATATTTTATTGTCAATTTTCAAAGGCATTTAAATTTCGTCTCTGAGGACCCGGAGGTAAATGGAGAGCCTACTAGGGAGAGACCTTCCAAGCATTTCAATTTAGGATCATAAGAATCTACTGAAAAAACTTACTGTCTAGAGAGGACGTCTAACGTTGACTTTTGCCCTATTTCTTAATTTATGATGCTTTGAAATGTACATTCGGTTTTATCGTATCACTTACAATACAATTGAAAATTAGTGGAAATCGTTAGGTTCTTTTTTGCGAAAAGGAAACGATAAAGTTTATTTAATTTTTTTTCTAAGCGATAAAATAAATTAAACTTTAGTACAAGCATAACTCCATTCTACATATATACAAATATTTAACTGTGTTTTGCTTGCATTTTAGAAGATAGATTGTTATTAAGCAGATTAATTATTATGCACACAATGGCTTAAAGAACAAATTAAAAGTTTTCTGACATATTTTTAGCAAATAATTTTGTTATTTTTTTATATACAAGAAATAAACGTATTGACTTTTCTGTTCAGTTACTACTAACTGTACATTAAGTAAAATACTACTCGACAGAAGTTAATAGAGAAATGTTTTATAAAAATAAAGCGTATTCCAGAAAATAACATGCTTTACCCAAATCGTAATGGCGTGGAACAGGACAGTTCTGACGGAGACGACTTAATCCTATACAATGTTATTGGTCGGTAGTTGTTAAGCAAAATAATGTGTTTTTTTTTTGCTTTTTTCATACTAAAAGCAAAGATTTTATATTATTTTATGTATTAATTTTATGATTCAACTCAACTATAGTGACATTTATAGCTACTAAAGATATATATTTCTTACTGCTTTATTATTAATATTTAAAATACTGTCATGCGTGTTAATAAAATACATAGCACATAAAGAATACTAAGTCAAACGAATTTTCTGAAACGCCTCATATGAACAGAATTAAAACAGTAAAAGCGTTGGAAATCGAGGCCGCCCATAGTCTGCAAAGGAAACTGGCGCGGGACACGCACGAAAACGCACGCGACCTCATATTCTACTGATGTGTTATCGAGCTGCGAATTTATTCATAAAACACTGACTATTGCCCCTTTCGTATGAGCCATTTCATACTCTTCCAGCACAAAAACGCCTATGGATATGTCGCGATGATTTTCTATCGAAGACGGTTAGCGGTGAATTGCACGACCTGCAAATCGATACTTACAGGTAAAAGGTGCGACTTCGGCCCTGTAGCATATAAAATAGACGTATTTGATATGAAATATATGTGAGAAAATAAGCTTGAATAAGGTTTTTTTTCATATCTTCGGTTTTTTTAATTGTGAATATTTTTTTATTAATATTGAATAATTGTTATAGAATTTAATGTAGTTGAATATGTTTTTGTGTCCGATTCAGGCGTAAACTAAAATTTTGGATGGTATACGTTATATAAAAAAGTAGTGTGATTTAACACTAGATTTTATTTAAGTAAGTATAGTGTATCTTCGTTCTTTATTCTCCTCTGGTTGAATCATTTTACCGACACAGTCTATTATAAATGCTGATAATTTCCAAAATCGGATGCCGCTGGTGCATCCATGATTCCGGTAACCTTTAGGAACTCTTATATCACAATTTCACTCTTAGGGGGATTCAGCTGTGGGCGTCCGAAGGCTGTTTATATTTATAATATATAAAAAAATCTGCATGGCATTTTACGAGTACACAGTCCACGAAAATATTTATTTATTTAAAATATGTATAAATATAGATAGAATAATGTAATAAGTTACAAACTATTTTTTTTTTATACAAATAATTTTTATTGTTTAAGTCCTACTATGAGGCTTGGTGTCGAAGAATCGTAATATTAAGCAACAATTTAATCTCGAGCCATCTTAAAATATAATACAGTATATAAAAACATAAGAGTCTACTCGCGTGAACAATATTTGGCAAGCGGGCGGTTGTTATAAGGCTTCGTCTTTGTGCGGGCTTCATTGTCGCCTAGATATAGGTTTTGTCTGCACGCTATGAGCGGTTCAGATGAGCAGCTCTCTTCGGTTTTAATATTTTGTTATAAAAACTAGAAATGCGCAATGCGGAAATATTTTTAAATAGAAAATAGCGTAATGGATAAATAATGTATTAAACTAATACTGTATTCAAATGGCATGTGTAGACGCCTGTCGTAGTGGCACAAGCGTGCAATTGTAAGCGTGACAGGTTGTGGGTTCGATTCCCACTCGAGAAAATGAAATAATTAATATTTTCCATTTCCTTTCTGTAATTCAGTTCTGTTTGTTCCTTTACACGCAATTCTTCCAGAGTTCGGTAGAATGTGGCAAAAAAGATGAGTCTTAATGGGAACAGAGGGTCTTAAAACTAAACGAACCTGTAACGCTAGCGTGAAGCTAAAAAAAATATATTATTATTTTCAATGTACGAGATGATTGTGGGTTCGATTCCCCATTGGGGAAATGAATATTTTTTTTTTCCTTTTCTGATAGAAACTTTTTGCGTAAATTTCCTTCAGTATCATAGATACTATGTTCTAGAAAGTCAACCGAGATACTCCTTGCCTTTCTTACCAATAGTTAAAGAACGATCACCAATAACATTTATAGTGACCAAAAGTAAATAAATTTAAAAAAACCTTAAAAACATTTTATTTTCAACTCCAAAAAATATAATAATTATTACAAGTCAATGAAATCGAGCAAAAAAGCTATTTTTTATTTATCATTCAACTACTTTAATATCTCTTAGAGAATGAATAAAGCTGCATTCAGATTTCATTACCAATTACCAGGCGAGCATAGAGCGTGTAGAGCTTAATAATAGACGAAACGTCATACAAACGCAAAAAATGTATCAAACGCTGGGTCACGCCGAGCTCGATTGCATTACCAGCCTTGAAATTTGCTGAATTTTTTTTAGATATATATATTATAAAGCGTGTTTAAAAAAAATAAATAGCAAGGTTGTATTGTGGTAGCGAATTTGAATGGGATGTGTATAATTGAATTGTTAAGAAAATAGAGTCATATTGATTTATTAGTTCGTTACAAACGTAGGCACACTTACGCACTGTTGTATATTATGTTTGCAAATTCAAATCAAATTTCAGTAAATTATATTTGTTAAATAACACATAAATATCATAGTGTTGGAACTACTAAGTCGAGAACAAAATAATATTTACGCGGACGATTTTCTAAATTAAAAACTATGTAGAATTTTATTATTAGTTTAATATATATGTATCTGAAAATAACAAATTTAATTTAAAATTTAACGACCATTTATTATCATTTTTATAGCTATACAAGCCAGATTTACTATTTTAATGCATTTCTTATGTTTTATAAATTAAGCAAATACTAAAATATATTCAACATGCGTAGAAGTGCGTTTACATTTGCTAATTCTCATCTAATAGCCAGAGCTCTGAACTGGGTTAGAGTGAACATTAACGCGGAAAGCCCGTCGCCAAAAATGTTGGCAAGCGAGAACTGATAGCGTGCAAGTAGATGGGTTTAATGCCCTCCCCATTCCATTGCAAGGCCAAGCAGGGCCGCACTCGGCGTAGCCATGACGATCGTGTGGGCGCGTTGCGAAGAGACGACCCCCCCGCGACCTCACCCTACCAGCTCTTTTCAATCCCTCAATGGCGCCTAAATCTTTACCTCAGGACAGGTATCAATTTTAGATACCGTATCTTTTGTCGGAATATTTTGAGTTAGACAAAGTATTCATGATCGTGTCAAACATGTTATATCATCGGTTCATGCCCGGATTGAGGCACGTGTTAAAAATATAGTTGAATATCAATGAATATGTACAGATATTTCATAATATTTTAAATAAATAACTTTATAATACACTATGCTTGTATAGATAATTTTGTATGAAAATTAAATAGATAAAAAAGGTTATTTAAAAAATATTCGTGTATGAAACACGTGTAAAGATCATTTTCCCCAAAGCCCGAAGGTGGCACGGCAATATTTACAATGTTTCCCGTTTAAATGAAAACGAACAGGCTCACGATATACAGACCTTGGCCTTTTCGGGGAACATTCACGGGCATTCGGGATGTTTCTTAGAAATTAATTTCTTGATTTCCATATAAATCAGCCTGAATAACATAATTGGACACGATTGAAGGCTTTAAAATAGAATTTATAAACAATAACTGTCTTTGATGGGATTAAATGTATTTTAATAGTGTCAATTAAGTAATTTTTATTTTAAACTTAATGAGCGGTAAAGCACTTTAGTGCATATTTAAATCGTATAATTGTTTAAAATTTCTTTATTAAATATAAAAAATAAAAAATGATATAAACATTTAAATAATAAATCAGTATAATACATTTTTAAATATTTAATTAACTATAGTTGACAATTAATGAAATAATAAAAAAACTATATTTAGTACAGGCATTTTAATAAGGCTCCATCCCTTATCGATCTAACCTAAATAATAAACTAGGCGTTACAAGTGCGGCCCTGGCCGGGAAGTACACTAGTCTACGCCAGCAGCTTGCTATTTGCGACGGGCCTCCGAACTCCCTCCCCCCTCCCACTACTGAATTCCCACCGATAATTCATATATTCGACTTCGCCATAGATGATAAACTGATATCCACAGTGTTAAAGGTCACTACAGTGACTATGCAAAGTATAATATGCAATGTGCTACCCTTTGAGGGTTTGGCTTGAATATTATTTTTGGTTTCATAATGTATTTAGTTTGTTAAAAAGATAATTTCTATGTTCAACTACTAGTTAGTAGTCCTATAGGTATGCGTTTTAGATAGCAGAACTTAACGCCGTTCTTTGAATGAATAAAATTGAAACGTAATAAAAATAATAAATTGATTTAATCCAAGTTTAAAAGAACCTGGCACCTTCACTTTTTCAGATGCTCTCTTTGTGTATAGCATTAATTTTATACATCGTTAATTAAAAATTGGGACCAGTTGTAGCGAAGAGTCGAGAGACGAGTCCACTACACGTACCATACGTGTAGTGGACACGGTGTCGAGACAAATCGCAGCGTTGAGTTCCGCCATTAAACAAACAATGCCTACAAAATTCCAAGGAAAATGTGGAACGGAAGTGTCTTAATGGGAACGGAGTGTCGTCACAACACAAGGTTCACAGGTTTCTTCTGCTTACCCTCCTATGTGCGGGATACAGCGTGAAGTTTAAAAAATAATCAAAAATACAATGCTTTTTAGATAAAAAAATTGCTTACTCATAGTTTTATCTATAGGTAGTATTTTCAATCTTTAATGTCGTCGTTGGACGCAAATTGAGTTTCCGTATGTATAAGTAGCTCGATGAGAACGTATGGCTTAGTTGGTCAGAGCGATTGGAGGATTTCCTAGAGGGGCAGATTCAAATCCCGCTACGTTTAAATTTTTATATGTTTTTTAAAAACATTTTTCTCTTTTAAGTGAAAATTTACACATAAAAAAATGTAAAGAATATCTACATACATAATAACTTAACTTTTTACATAATGTATGTTATTTATTATACATATATTTGAATATTTTTAAGTATAAACTACAGTTGCTAACTTCATACACTTCATGTAGAACATTTCTGCAATATAAATCTTATGAATATTACACCCTAGTGGGCTTTTCTCTTGCTAAAGCGGCAAGTAGTATACCTTACTTAAATGTATTAATTTTTTTATACATACGTATTTATCAAAAAATAAGGATATGATAATATGAATCTACGTGAGCTGTGTCGTCGTCTAATTTGTATTTCTAATATTTTTTTTTAATTATTTGACATCCTATTTAACATCCTACACAAAGAATACAGGTTCAATTCAGTTCTTTCGGTGGCTTACTATTTTGATAAAACACTAAGTGAGACCGTCGTGGCGCAAGTATAGAAACGGTACAGGCGACTGTAAAGGCGACGGTTGCGGTTCCCACTTGGGGGAATGAAATATTTAATATTTTTGTTTCCTCGCTCTTGTAACGAGGCATAGCACGGTGTTAAGTTCTGTCACTCAACACACAATACTTCGATAATTCGACGGAATGGAAGTGTCTTAACACTAGGCTCACAGGTTCCCTCGGTCTACCTTATGTACGGGATACAGCGTGAAGCTGAAAAGAAAACATAAATGACAACGATAGATCCGCACTCAACAGTTCTCTTTGCATCCTTCCTACCGTGCTAGGAGCTTAAATACGTGAAGGTCATTTTTTATTAATAATTAGCAAAATTTATTTAAAAAAAATAAAAAGACACAATTTACTACGATATATTGAAAAACAAAAAAAAATATATATAAAATAATATTTTGAATTCTCTTCAACAACAATATTAATTAATTTAAGAATTATTCTGGTATAAAAACAATAGTGTATAAATAACTATAAAAAACGCTATAAGAACGTGTAATAATTGTATGATTGTACGCTCGAAAACAACTCAAATCATCCAAAATTATAATATTTAACTTACTATAATTTAAATATCAATATCTATCAATATCTATAATCAAAATTTCTAGCTTCACGAATATAATAGGATAAGCAGAAATATTCTAGTTCTGAGGCACTCCTGATATGATTGATACTGTTATCAGCGTAGGATTTTTTGTCACTTATATTTGATAGTGTGTCTTGGAATTACATTATCTAATTTCCCCTGCCCCATTTCACTATCGAACATTAAAGCAAATTATATTAGGCCATGGTTTTTTAACGGTACGTTTTGAGTCTATATTTTTTATTCGCTTATTAAAACAATGAAATAAATTATTGAATAAATTATTATTAAGGTCAGTCTTGGCTTGGCTTGACAAAGTGTAAAACTGACTGGTTGTGTGTCCCCACTCGAGGAGATCGAAATAAATTAAAATAAATATTTCAATATTTATTTTAATTCACATTTCCATTTATTTGCGCGTTCTGCTCCTCAACACGCAATGCCTCCAGAATTTGGCAGAAAGTGGGGAATGGAGTGTCTTAACACTAGGTTCCCTTTGCCTACCCTGCTGTGTGCATGAAGCTGATAAATATATATATATATATATATATATATATATATATATATATATATATATATATATATATATATAATGGTCTGTTTTTCCTATGTCTCAATTTGTCTTCAAACCAAGATTTGAAATCGATACACCCAAAATTAAGATTTAGAAAATACAAGCGTTGATGCAGCCTAGAAGTTAGGCTTTCATGTGATCAAACGTAGCTGAAGTCATACAAAACAAAAACCTTTAATTTTGATTTTATCAAGGAGTGGTTATTGGCTTTAGAAAACGGTTCTGTAGAGAATAACCACTGAGAATGTCAACAGATTGTCTTTTACAATAAAATCTTTACACTATCTTTACGACGATAAATTTACTTTTTATTACACATTTATAACGTTAAATCTGCTCATTATATAGCAATTTAAAAATTTAAATTTCCATATAAGTTACATTAAGGTTCAAGGTTGTATCACGTGTCGACAATTATTTACTACAGAAAATAATGAAAACCGCATTTAAATTAGTTGTTTGTATAATAAAATTAATATAACATAAATAATTATCCTTATAACGTGAAATAATCTAACATCAGTGTAGAATTTTAATAAAATATTTTTATTTCTCTTCTCTGATGTTAAATTTTGTCACTCAACATGTGATGCAAGACACGCGTGTTTGTTTTTCAGCTTAGGGAACCTAATGTTAAGACACTCCTTTTTCATTACGATACGACTTTTTCACACTTCCGTTCCCCAATTTACGTCGAACTCCCGATGTATTTATTGCTTTTGAGTGGCAGAAATCAGCCTCGCCCTTTGCCTAGTTACCAGAGCTGGGAAACTATTCAATATTTCATTACTACAACAAACCCATACTCGTCGCATTTAATGAACAGAATGTCTTGGTCCAGGTTCTTTCTACTGCTATGCTGCTAATGATATAATTCCATAAAAAAATGCTATACTATGCTATACACTGTGAAATATGTACTGCATAAAGTTGGAATCACGAAAAGAAAATCTTTGATAGTATCTAACGTGGATAATTGATTTGTCACTGTGCGACATGTGAGCTATTTATTGGTTTTAATGTAACATCGAGCTTTCTACTACCCAGCACTTTATATTGCACTAATTGCACTATAAAATGTATTTAACAATCAAATAAATCAAATTATAAAATTATGTATTATGTAAAATATTATTTAGGAACTTACGCAAATACACTTTTAGTAATATCATCATGGTTTCAATTATGGTTAGAAGTATTAGACTATATTGTGCTGATAGTGGGTTCGATGTTTGCTTAAGAAAATGCGTTATGAAGTTAAGGAAAACATCACATTACTTGATTCACTCTATCTAGCATGTATAACACAAAAGATACAAGACTTTAAAAATAATTAACTATCTTAATTCCTATCCGAATTCTGTTCATATAATTTAGGTTATTCCTTATTATATTAAAGCGTTTATTTAATATCTATTTGAATAACCGTTTCTTTACCTAATATAAGCAGATCGATCAATTTCTTAGAAACCAAAGTTCAAACTTGATTAAATTATTTCCGTTCTACGCGTGATTTTTATCTGGTTTTATGTTAAAATTTATTTAAATTATCAATTGAATGATTTAATCTTGCCATCAAACTTAATTATTATCAACACGTTGCTAAGATACCTCTAGTGAGTATTAAAATTAAGTATTAGTGAAGATGGAACCAACTGAGATAAAATATTTTTTTTTCTACTAAACCTGAGCCCTTATCATTACCTTATCCTCCCATAAAGTGCTAATAATACACGTTTTACACTGCGCTATAGCACTTGTTAGATGTGAACTTTGCACAAGAATGATTGAGAAACTTAAAACTGAAGAAAAATTTGTTGGTTATTCAGGGTCGTTTTCATTACTCGTCAAATACTCAGGTCACATATACGTCAACGTAAATAAAGTAACGCAGCACTTACGATCTAGTTAAATTTGCCAAAATTCAAAGTGAGGAGTCGATTACAAAGCTAGGCTGTTTGCCACAGCAAAGAGAGTGGAAGCCTACGTGAAATTACTAGACTCGTCTCCTTTATGGTTGATAGTAGACATTAGACAGTACCTGAAATATGATTTTCATAAGTTAATAATATTTTTTGAATTTTGATAAATATAATTATCGAATTTTAATAATTTTATGGTAAATGATAGACAATTTATGTTGTGTAAGGCCATCTGACTGTAAATGTGACGGTTGTGGGTTCTCTTGCTGCACAAGACAATACGCGACGTGGATTCCCGCTATTCAATACGCAATGTCTCAAAAATTGGGCGAAATTTGGAGTGATTTGGACTATTTTGCTATGTATGGAATACAACGCTAAAAATCAGTTAAGTGCAAGTTGGACTCGCCAACCGAGGCTTTTGTACCAAAAATTATAGGTAGGATTATTAGGATTGTAGGTTAGCAGGAAGTATAAAACACATTTAACTGTGTGGGCATATACACTCACTTTGTATGAAATTAACTATAAATATAAGTATGTAATTATTTACTATAAAATATGAATAAATTTTAACTTTTTGGATTGTTACTTCATTTGTATTATAAGTTCCCACTTCGAGTTAAAATTTCATAAAAGTAGCTTCACGAGAAGTACTCTATAGATTTTGATTACGCGAATTTCATACTAAATGTAGTAAAATTGATTCATAAACGTATCTTTCGATAGCGTTGACTTGGAAGCATTTTTGTGTGCTTGTGTGTTTTTACCTTTTAAGGTACGCCTAACCCTAAAAAAACAGCTACATTCATTTTCTCTCATAGCAGCCTAGTGCTCATAGTGCATCGTGTGATGAGAATAGAGTAGGGAACCAAATGTGTCATGTTGATTTTTGATGTTATATCAATTTATTACTTCAAGGCCATGTCTACGTCTGTTGTATGTAGTCTGTGGTGTCATCTAAATTCGTCAGCGGAATAAGGCCCCGAGAAACTCCAGTAAAGGGATCGTTGCCATAACAACGCTTAGACTCGGGTAGGTCTCAAATTAACAAGCCTTATTGATTATAGACATAATACTCAAAACTGCTATTATACTTGTATCGTTTGTTTACTCGCATTAATATTCCTCATCTTCATGAATATTGGACAAGAATTGGACTTGGAAATTTCCAAGAGCTTGTTTTTGGTCTTATCATGAAAACAACAAATATAATATATATTGCAATTTATATTCAATTTTGTTATTAGATTATTGTTTAATTGTAGAAGTTAGGTTTCAAAAGGAATGAGGGTATAGTAAGTGCATTTATTTATGGTCAGACGAAGCTTAAGAAATACCTTATTTTCTGAGGTTTTTGACCAATGATAGAAAAATAATTTAGGTTATCTTATGAATTTTATTATTTAACTACATACTCAAATTTATATATAATAGATTATTGCAAAAAAAAAAGAAATACTTATAATACGCAAATATTAGTTTTTGAGTCTACAAATTAGATTTCTTAAAATATGTATCAAGACAGATATATCTTTATATAGACTTTAGAAATAATTAAAGAATTAAAATAAGTAAAAAAAAACTACTTATCATATTTTCTCGTTTGTATACATAAAAATGTAGGCTAGAAATTATTTATAATATAAATATTATGTAGTACCTAGATAGATTAGAAAAATAAACAAATATTTTAATATATCAATTTGGTGTAACAAGAAAAAAGAAAATCAGGGTATCAACAAGAATGAATGAGACTAAAATAAAGGTATTTGAAAGAAATTAAAAAAGACCACAATGCAAGATCAGTGTAAATGGTAAGATATAAGAACAAGTGAATGAAGTGTGGAATTCCTGGGAAGTAAACTTAGTAGAGACAGAAGATACAAAATGAAGTTATACGGCAGGCAAAGAGATTGATGACAGTGGACGAGGCGAAAAGGGTTCGCAGAGACCGAAGCGTTTGGCGCTCCGTTCTGTCTAGCTACCCTGTTATGGATACAGTGTGGAGCTAAGAAAAAGAACACCAACAAGCTCAATCTTCAGGTTAATATACTTGTAACGTAACTTTTTTATTTCCTAGCTTATAATAATATGGGGTTTAGAGCAAGATAAGTATCGATAGAGTTGACCTTTAAATATGGCCTTCATCGTATCAAGTTTTTTATGGAACATACTCATCTCTCTTATGGCATTGATGACTAAGGCTTGTAACATATTATTTTTTGTACTTCTTTTCAAAATTTAACAATTTAAGGTGTAAATCATTGGTAAAAAAAACATTTTTTGTTTCACGCTGTACACCGCACAGAGCAGAGTAGTAGCAGTGTGAATCTGGGAAATAAATGTTAAGACACTCCGTTCTCCATTAAGATACCTTCGATTTCCACAATAGTAGAAAAATTTTTTTACAGAGTAGGTTTCAGATATTTATATTCTATGACTAAAATGGTTAATGGATATTGTTACTTCTTTATCAAAAAAGATTTGATATTATTACGATATTATTAGTTGTTTAAATGCTCTTCAATTAATTTAACATTTTACGTGAAATGCGTATCTAATGAGGCATTTCAAATTAAGTATGTAGTGATTTTATAATATGGCAAGTCTGTTTATTTATTTATATACCAGCTACATAGGTAATTGTACCGGTTTTAAAAAAATCGTTGCCAACGTATTTATAATTCTTAGATTTCTTTGCAGTTAGATTTATAAGTTACTTGAATGTAATTCTAAGATTTTCCAGAATATTTCAGTTATTACATATTATGTCGTGATCAATTCATAGTATTGGCCATTTACAGTTTACATTTAAAAGTTCCATTCTAAAAGATTTAGTTCTGAATATTAAATTTCAATTATATTTTACTTTATTCTACAAAAATCATAATGAAAAGTTACTAAATAATAATTTATTATATTTAATGTATATTATCTTTAAGGTGCATTCAGCGAAGTCTATTACGGGTTAACTAATATTCGAGTAAATTTTCTGCTTAAATTATTATTATACATACAAAGTAATTATAAATTTAACAACTACACATACATGCATTTGTAATAATTAATATATGTTTATTAAAATAATAAGTGAAAATGAACATAAAATATAACAATATTCAATGAATAAAACAACAATTTGACGTTGCTCATACTAAATGAGCTTTTTCTGCTAGTCTGAGTATAGCCTTAAAGCACTGACGAGTAATGCCTCCCACATACATAATACTTTTTTGACAATATAAACATGATCTTACTAATTTTCCTTTAGCGAAATACGCGTAATAAATATTTTGGTGCTTTAGTTAAAATGAAGCAGTTAATGATATTTTCATAACAATTATAATAGGGACAATCTATGCCCAACTTAATATTACTTAGCCGTTTTTCTTTTTTCGGAAGTATTTCGGGAAATCTATCAGTGTTTCCGCGTGTTTAGCAAGAGAATCTACCTTATATATAGAAAACGACTAAAATATACACTCATTATACATATATGTTAACTTACTTCATAAAAATAAAAAAAAAAGCAACCGTTCTGTAAACTAAATTTAATACTTCCAGTACCAATCTTGAAACCTACTATGGACACTTGACTCATCCTAGAACAATGTTGTGCGTTAATCATTAAAATTATCGGCATTTGTCCGTGCCTAGTAATGAACGCATGAGGAAGTGTTCATATACGACGTGTGCATACAAATTTAGCTTAAAAATGCTTTATTTGGTGGAGGTGTCGTTTGTATATACTTAGACATACTAGTAACCGTTGCTACACCTTTGCAGGAAATTGAATTAATCTTAAAGTTTTATTTGCATTGTTAAGATTAGAAAAATTGAGATTTATATTAGTAAATTTTTCATTGATATATTGTTTAGTACCCACGTAACAAATTAATTATTTTTTATTTTCTCGTTCTGGTTCTTAACTCTAAATGTTTCGGAAAATGTGGAACAAAGTGTATTAACATTAGGGTCCCTCTGATTATCCCATTATCATATTTGGGAGACAGTGGGAAGTTAAAAAAAATGAGTACCAACGCAACTTGATTTGTTGCGTACTTAAAAACTACATGTATCGCACATTAAATGCAATTTAAATTACATTTTTGGTAAAAACAATGCCTGTATGTTAAGTGCACAGTAGTGTCACTTTGTTTCGGTGTGGTTAAAATAAAAAAAGGATTCTGCTATATTATATTAACAACACAGTTTTGTATGAATCATGGCAGTGATCTTTTATATTATTCTATTATCTTACGAGAAATCTTCTTGATAAAAGATTTTATTTTGAATCTGAAATATTTTAAGACAGATATGTACTTGTTTATTTTCCTTATGAACGAATTCGTTATTAATATGCCTAAGAATTTTAAGAATATTTTTTCCATAATGATCACTTATGTCTATAAGATGTTTGTTGATTTATTTTCTTTAATTAGGCAAACATTAATATGTGCACAGTATATATAAAAAAAATATAGATTTTCCTCTAATAAATGCTTTTACTCTCCTACCTCAATTGACGCTACGCTGCCGTGAAAGTAATGTACTAAAATATAAATGTTATTTAATAAATTAAACCGGGTGGGATATTTCAAACAACTAAACTGATTTTGATGACATTTTATCTGTCCTAGATTGAAATATACCTCATTTCAATAAATAAGATCGCCTCTACATTACTTTTAGTTTCAGAGAAATTTGTGTATAAACATAGAAACATAAGCAAAAATGAGCAAGCAAAAAATATCCACGTTGACGAAGTTGCCACAAACTCAGGTTTATTAACTTTTTTAGGTTGTACTTCCCGTTGACTTACAATTCTAAAATGTATACGGAATCCTCCTAACTCATATTTCATTAGTTTTAAGGGTATCCTATCTCAAAAGGTAAAAAAAGAACCGATAACCATTCTTCATCTTAGTAAAAAATCAAGCTTCTAAGTCAAAGCAATCAAAAGATACGAGTATTAATTATACATCGATTTGATCATGCAATTTGTATGAAATTCGATGCGTAATCACAATCTTTCTCGTGGACCTACAGTTAGGAAATTTGGTACGAAGTTAGTACTTATAATAAAAACAAAAGAAAAAATCCGAAAAATACAACCTGACATTGGCGAAAAGATTTGTGCTTAACTGGCACGTTCGTAACGCCATAAATAATTTAAGAAAGCTGACTGCATAGAAACAAAAGAAAAAATCCCTATGATTTAATAGGATTAACAGCCGGCAGTGGGAACAGATTTATATACATACAGACATATATGTGGCTATTTTGACACACAGCATCATAGTGAATCAACAGTGACAGCCGACCGTAAACTCGACGATTGTCGGTTTGATTACTCTCGAGGAAATAATCTCAGTCTCTAATATTGAATGAAAAGTGGAGAACTAAGTGTCTTAATATTAGTTTTCGTCTGCCTACCTTGCTAAATACGATTCAGCGTTAAGCTACAAAAAGACAACCATAGAATGATAAACACAATACTCTTTTACGACCCGCAGTCGGGTAAAAAATACAACTTTTATACTAAAATACAATTTCTATTCGTTACAAAACTAAACACACCATGGTACGGTAACATGGTAAAAAACGGCCAAGCATTATGCAATTGGTTGGTTTTGGGAGGTGACGTCAACCTACGGAGGCAGGTTCAGGGTCGAGAACGAGTTCACGCGATCATAGATTGCTTCGATCGTATGCGGTGGGTTTCCACTTAACGCATTTGCGTGATTATTCCATGCATTAATTATAATTGTTAAGTAGCTGCTATTTTAGTTCTTTTTTTTCTTCGTGTTAGTGATTGTAAAAATGTATTTTGTGGGTCTAATAGTGTAAATATATTTATTTGGTGTTTAAAATACAATAATCAGTATTTTTAAAGAAAACTTTATTTTATAAACGTACCTATTCTTTTTTCGCGTTTGTGTGACATGATCTATGCACGTTAGATGTGGGCTCAAATCACTTCAATCACGAAAAGTATAAAAAAAATCCAAGGTACAAAGAACTTCGTCAAGATTTTCTTTATATAATTTTTTTTCAAACAATCTGAGATCCTTTGTATTGAATGGTGGAACTTAACACCGCATGATCAGACCAATCGAACTGGTATAATTACTTTACTGAGTGAAATTCGAAACTAGGACTATGCAAGTGCGCAGTTATTCACTTCAATCAATTATAATTTTATAAAATAGACAAATTGTGACTGTATTTATGTATTTCTTTACCATACATTACATACAAGATTTGATCAATTAGGATACTATGGGAGAACATTTAGATGTTGTCTAAAATCTAAAATCTAATCTAGAACAGAATTAGTTATTATTCTTTTCCCTGCACTGGTGTGGCGTTGAATTCTGCCAATTTCTGTATTGAGTTTAGGCGGTCTTTCGAACTCTTTCGAACTCTTTCGAATTCTTTTAAATTACAAATTTGAAGTCTTTCGAATTTGGATAAAGCGTGGAGCTGAAAAAGAAAAGAAACATAGAGAAAACGTATATTTTTTCTTAACTTTTCTTAAAAATAATAAATCACTTCAGAGAACACGGAATTCAGATAACATTTGTATAGAGTTCACTGTTTGTGATAACGTAATTGTGTTTATTACTAATATTAAACAAGAAAAAATCTTCAAAGTATAAATAATGTTGCATATCAGTTTCATAACGTAATACCGTAGCGTGAAATTATTTTTATTGAGCTTCACGCTGTATCCCACATATAGCAGGGTAGGCAGGCAGAGGAAACCTGGGAACCTAGTATAAAGACATTCCCTACCATTTAAGACACTCCCTTTCCACACTTTCCGCCGAATTCTGGAGGCATTGCATGTTGAGTACCGAACTCAATGCCGTCCTCGTTACCTGTGCGAGGAAATATAAATATTAAATGTTTGATTTCCCCGAATGGGTAATCCACAACCTGTAACGTTTACAGTCGCACGTTTGTGCCACTGCGCTACGACTGGCCTCTAATTGATTAGTTATATAATGTATATTTTCTAGGCTACATTTATCATGTTTTAATTGTCTTTTGTTACAATTGTAATTTTTATTCCGTACTCCAAATCCAGTTTAATAAGATATTCCGAGAAATTCTTTCTTTACGGGCCTTGTTAAACATAAACAAATATTTAAACCTACAAATATAGACGTAACTTTCGCTGTAAAAAAAAACCTTTGATTATTTATTCTTCATTCTTCCATATATAATTTTTTATCGAGTTTTGTTGTTTGTATTGTATAGCCTGGAGGTGAAAGGGAGAAAGAAAAGCGAATATTCTGCACCTCAATATAGACCCAACTCGCTAGAGAGGATACCCGAAAAAAATCGACTTTGCCTATAGTCTCTTAGGTGGTAGCGGTAGCCCCGCTGTATTGGGCAAGGGGAGTGGAAGGCTAATCCATTGCTTACCTGAAGTCGACCTGACTGAAGAAACTGATACAGTGCATAACCGAATGGAAATCACTGTAGATGTTTTATCATACATAGTGCCTATTAGATTGGAAAAACATTGGAACAAATCATTACAGACCGTTTCAGCATCAGAGCCCGAAAGATAATTATCGTAGTGCTACGCACCTACAATTTTAGCATCAGACGAAGAATATGACGATTTCTTTTGTGCACTTAAACTGACTTTGAAGAACACCAACAAATAGAATATAGTAATAGTCATATATGTGATTGGAACTCCAAAGAGTGAGGGCAATTAAAGGATAGATAGATAATTAGAGTTTAAGGGCAAGTATGGGCTGGAAGTTCGCAACGATAACGGAGAATAGTTCTTGGAGTTCTTCTGTCAAGATGATATATGTACAAATATAATTTAAACAGACTTATATTGTATAGAAAGGCCGACAGCAAGCGAGCGAATGTAATGTTATGGGTTCGATTCCCACTCGGGGAAATATATTTATATTCGCTCTGATAACATGGCAAAGCCAGGCGTTGAGTTCTGCCACTCAACACGCAATGCCTGAAAAATCGGCAGAAAGTAGGGAACGGAAGTGTCTTAATACTAGATTCTCAGGTTTCTTCTGCGTAAAGTGCCATGTTTGAGATACAGAGTGAAGCAAAAAAAAAAATATAAAGAAACTTAATAACGATGCAGTAAACGTACTAAAAGTTAAAAACCAAGCCAACATCAGGTGAAGGAAGGTGTTAAATTTTTATAACTATATTTGAACAACGTCACCATCGACAAAGAGGAGCAATTATTTAATAATAATACTATGGAATTGTGAAATGATAGTAGCACAACGACGCGAACTAACTAATGAATATGAGATGCAAAATGTGGTTATTTCCATAACGGCTCAAACAGGTTTATTCATCAAATTGCCTATACGAGTATGTTCTTTATTTTACTAGCTAGTCAATCTTGCTTTGGCAAGTTTTAATCATTTTTATAATTTTATAGTTTTTCAAATCATCATCCAGCATTTTATGTACCAGCATGGACGTAAAAAATGTGATTGAAAATTACTTACTTACAGCGTGTAAAGTATCTAAATATTTTTTTATTGGTAAAAAGGAAAACCATACGTGAAGCATTTAAAAGCGGGCAGCAGCGGGAGCATTTTTTTACAGTAATTATTAAGAAATATTTTATATGTTTTCTTTACTTGTTTTAGCTTCATGTGTCCCGCACATAGCACGGTAGGCAGTGGGAAACAGGGAACCTAGCGTTCATAGACACTCTGTTCCTTTTATGACGCTTCCGTGTTGAGTGGTGGAACTCAATGCCGAGCTAGAAATATTATGCATATACTTATATTTCATTAATGTCACATTTAAATTATATTTTTAGGGTTCCGTACCTTTTAAGGAAAAAAAGAGCTCTTATAAGATCACTTTGTTGTCTGTTTGTCTGTCTGTCAAAAGCCTTTATCTTAGGAATATTTGGAGATATCGAGTTGTAATTCAAACCATATATTTAGATCTACGGCCCCATGATTTTCTGAAAAACACGTATTTCTATATTTACTTAAAATAATATATATGGTCGTTTATATCGCAAAAACGCGTGTTTCGACACTATGAAGAAATCAAAATTAATAGGGTACTTCCTGTTGACCTAGAATTATGAAATTTGGCATCTATAGGTTCATGAAAAAATCTGAAAACTATATATTTTGTGGTTAAATCCTAAAAAATAAGTTTGTAATAAATAACACTTAAAAATATAATCGTAAAAATATATATCCTGTAATTTATAAAAGATTTTCCGTTTTCCATTTTTTATTTCAGTACGTGATATTAAGAACATAGACGTAATTAGATTTTGTGTTTTGTTTAACTACCTAGCTCATAATAGCACTAAAAAATTAAAATTAATTTAATATCAAATATTTTATGTATATATGGACTGAAAATAGAGAAATAGAGAATTAGAATAATAATAGAATTACACAAAAGTATTATTATGCAGTTTTTTGATATTGTAAACAGTCCTTAGCCATACATACACATAGTATTAGCTAAGTAATCGTGTCACGAAGAAATCTGATTAAAAATTCTGGATGTGACATAGAAGCGGTCGGCCGCGATTGATAATATACGTTTGGTATACAGGTGAAATTACAATTAGTATGGAGAATCCTAGAAAAGTATAAGAACCTCGTAGCAACTAACGCGAACCGCTCTCGGCTAGTACAAGGATGTATGCAGATTGACTTTGTTTCTTTGAAATCTAGTTCGAACATTTTATAAGCCTGCATCTAAATATAAATGCCCGGTATCTTGATTGACACGTGTAAACGTTACCAACGTCATTTTTGAATGCATTAAAGCGTATTTAATAGCCGTTTTTATTAATGTAAGTCGTTCAGATTAGTTTTTGCTTTTTGTTTGATGACGGAAACTACAGAAAAACTGTTCGAAAGGAAGTGTTACACAGAATCAAGGTCTACGTACTCTAACATAACAACGATAGAGTCAATGCACAAAATAATTTTCGAAGCGGCCGAGTTTTCAGCGTAACAAAGGCCGCAGGTGCCCCGATCGATACGGTGCATGAAAACTGGAAGGTTGCTCGATGATACGGAAGTAGAGTTTTCCTCTTGGACGGCTGTAGTGTAGCTGGTGTGTCTGTGTGCGCCGGTGTGCAACTAGTCGCCCGAGGTCGCCCACATTTGATCTGTGCAAATTTCGTGTTGAGTTCGCTGGCCGCTTCCAGGGTCGCAGCGCCGTATCTCTCAAATTTTGCTTGTTAATTATAAAAATAATGCGTTATATAAGCTATACAATATCTCTCTGTCTCGTTCACACTCGCGGCTCGGTCGTATGTCTGTCGCGCCGTCACCAGCACTGCGGCGCACACAGCAACGCCGCCTAGAAAAGTACATCCACGAATTTCGGCTACGCTTGAGTGTGTGCGTGAATGACGTTATCGTACAATGCGATTACAGGGCTGTATTGGAAATTTTTCTGTTTTGTTATGACGGGTTATGAATAAGACAGCTATTACTGGCCGTTTGTGTACGCATAACTTTCCAAAATTCGCAGTTTATTCTGTAGTTTATTCTGTAGATCTGTTAGTATCTCACATTTGTCTATATAATTTAACAGTGCATTAAAAAACTTGCGGCCCGAAGTTCGGCACTGTGCTTACACGTGCCGCGGAGTTGTCCCCTGGATGCGATGTTTGGCAGTCATTGTATGCAGTCATCGCGTATTTGCGCACTAGCGCCTCCGCCTCCTCGCCCGTCCCCTGCCCCCATAGGCGATGTACACTACGCCGCATTTACGGACCTCAATCATCTAAGTCTTAGCTGTAACAACATAAAGGCTATATTGGTCTGTACTGAACTAATAGCCTCGTTGCCCACTGTACTTACACGCATCCGTAGATAACTTATTTGGGTTTATGCAAATTGAACGCGGATTTATTTCTTTGAGTGTGTGTGTGTGTTTGTTTGTTTGTGTGTACTGTGTAACAGCTAAATGAAACAATGTAATTTTTTGCAGTGAATGCTAACTGAATTCAGTTGTAATTTAAGTTATAATATTTTTAGACACGATTTTTTAAGGTTTTATGTTGTTTTGAATATTTTGGAAATATTATATGATTTGCTAGTATGTAATTTTGATTTTATAAGTTTAAAGTACAAAATTGGATATTCATAGTAATTGTATTGAAAATATTATATGAGTCATTTGTTATTTATAAGACAAAAAGAAAAATAATATTTTAATTTCTCGTCGTCCTCGTTCTGATAAAGAGGCATAGCGCGGCGTTGAGTTGTGTTCCGCCTCTAAACACGCAGTGCCACAAGGATTCGACGCAGAGTGGGGTATGGAAGTGTCTTAGTGAGAACGAAGTGCTTTAACACTATGTTCCCAGGTTTCCTTTGCCTACCCTGCTATCTGCGGGGCACAGCGTACAGGGTTGCAAAATATAATTTTAATATTAAATAATTAATGTACCTATCTTAATTTTTTTCGAAATATATGGGAATAGTAATAATACTATATAATACTTGAGTATAATATAATCCTATAAAAAACACAAATGTGAAATGAGAACCAAGTTAAAAGTAATGCGTCGGTCTCGACTTCACTGACAAAATATAGAGAAAGATTTACGAGTATGTAGGTGCCGAGTTCTGTGTTCACTCGAGATAAAATTTAAGCACTAAATTTCACTCGACAGTTTTTTATTTACTACTTATTTGCAAGTTAGTGTACTTTCACTTGGACTTGGGCTTGTACTGGACTATGAGTTTTGTATTTGGTTTTGTGCCAGGAGGTAAAATTTATCTTTGAATTTTATCCCGAATCTATCTGATATCCGAGAACACAAGTTATCACCCATATTGATCTCCCATAATTTTGTTGATAAAGCTAGGAACGACGCATTATTTAACTTTTAACTTGGTACTCATGTCACATTTATATTTTTGATGGAATATTTTTGTAACGACATTATTACTAACGACTATTAAGTATTATTATTTTTTTTTTTTATGGAAAAGACAAGGCAAACGAGCGTGCAGGTCACCTGATGGTAAGTGATCACCGCCGCCCACGACCCCGTGCAGAGGAGCTACAGGTGCGTTGCCTGCCTGTAAGGTAGGTTGGGCGCCGGAGCCCGGCGTTACCTGATGCGAAACGCAGTGGCATAAAGCCACTACTTCACGCCGGTTTTAAATGCTGGGGGTGGTAATGATCCGGTCGAGTCTGCCCATGCGTGTTGCCATTGCTGGCGACGTGACTCTACCACACGTACATTAGTTGCCTCTTACAACACCACCAGTACCAGGATGATCCTATTCTAGGCCGGGATCACACGGCACGAACAATAAATCATGAATACCTCATTTTTTTCTACATTCTTTGATCTAATTTTCATACTTAACTTTTTTAGTCACTCCAAATATCCCTGTTTTTTAACGTTAATATATCAATAACCATTTGAGATAAATTATTGAAATTTTATATAAATCACAAGCTTAGAGGTTTTAAACGGCGGAACTCAACGCTAAAGCGTGGTGTTGAGTTCCGTTACTCAACACGCGATGCCTCCAGAATTCAGCAGAAAGTTGGGAACGGAGTATATTAATACTAGGTTCCTGCTGCCTACAGATACAACGTGAAGCTGGAGGTTTTAACAAATGTGCTACATTTACTTTACATGCATGTAAAGTAATTCGCTTACGAGTTCTAAGGAGCTCAAAAGTAATTTGAAATTGTTCGAGTAAAAATATATTGCGCCTTTCCACCTTTTTGACTTTGCTAAACACGCTAGCGCGTGACTTGATAAACGTTATTTACCCATTACACTGTAGAGACAAATTATATGTATACGTATATTGAAACTATCGTAAGTTAGATGTGATTGATTGCACTCAACTCAAAACTATCGAGTTTTTAAGTTCAAATAACATTCGAAGAAGTGTTTGTTTATAATATACCTACCTCTATGTAAATTTGGCGGCTTTATTTCGGACTTAGCAAGATACATTAGCATTGATATATGGAAATTGTCATTCAAAAGATTCTTGAAGATATGACGATTTTAATTATTATCCATACATAAAATTTAATTGATTGACATACCAAGAGATCAACGCACAGACTATATCACCAAACTTAAAATCTCGAAATTTTGCAAATAAAAGTTTCTTTGGAGAGTGGATACAGAACTACTTTAAAAACAAATGTTGAAAAATCCAACCCTGAGGGAGTCAATAAGGGTCGAAAGTGTATAATATGAAATATCTTGTCTTTATAAATATTGAACATTGTTGATATTTACTATAACTTTTTATCGTGAAAAATTATTGTCTGAGATAATTCAAAACTGCACGGGCGAAAACGCGAGCATTTAGCTAACTAATACATAAAAGGTATATTGTGTAAACTCAAAAATATATAAAGACGATGTCTCATAAAGGAAAACATAGCTAAAAGGAAATTTAGCTTTGACATTTGGGTTCAGAACGGTCTAAAACCACACCTGGGTCCTAATTAATGGATAGACCTAAGTACATAACACAACACGATAGTTTACCTTAGATAATGGAATATGAAAAAAAATGTATCTGATAATTTATAGGAGACATTTAAGATACACTTAGAATTGGTAAAGGAACAGTGATATATTATTCTTGTTATGTTATTTGACATTTAATGTATTTAGTTAAGTTCTTCCAGACAACACGCAAGGTTTCGAATACGGGTGGAAAACGGAGAACTGAGTGTGAGCTAATTCTGGAATTCCTGGCCCATCTACAAAAAAAATTTACTGCATTTCTCAAATGGCTTAAACTGAACCACATTACTCACACTACGGTACTCGTACGAGCGGTAACAAAATTTTAAAAAGGAAGCGTTTGAGTACAAGTACAAAAACAATCCCCAAATACAAGTTTAAAAAATAACTAGTATATCTGTCAATAATAAATTAATAACTAACGTCAATGTAACACTTCCAATTCATTTAAAAAGAAACGTATCTAAAAATCGCATACTTTGACCTACATACGAAGGGTCGATAGTTTTTCAACAGATGCATACTATGTTTATTTACTATGGATGAAAAGGAGTAGACTAAGTCGTATTAAAATAAATGCAAACGAACTCTATGCTTTTTTCCTCATAGCAATATAGACAGAAGAAACCTAGTGTTAACCTTTTCGGTTCCCACTTTCCGCCCAATTTTCTAAACATTGCGTGTTGAGTGGCGGTACTCAATGCCGCGTTTTGTCTAACAAGGCGGGTAAATAAAAACAGTTGAAATACAATAATTTCTCTGAGCGTAGATCAAACTCATAGTCTTTAGTCTAAACAGAACTTTACAGTCAAATACTGTTAGAATTACCTCAACTCTACCAATACTACTAAATAATACATCTTTCAACAAGCGAATGAAATTGCCTAAAAACTAATGATCATTCTAATGAATACTACCTTTTGACACAAGCATGCATACATACAGTTTCTTTGCAAATTGATTTGTAAAGAAACGTAGATATAGTAGTAGTCAATTGATTGAAGACGCATCACGTGACCCAGTTATGGGGGCTCGAGCTATTTTAGAAAGAGCACACCGGCTGCATTCGTTACAGCCATGGTGACCTGGTTTCCACTACGTCCTTTGTTCTAGTATAGCAATTATATTGTAGTGTTATTAGGGTGATGATTCTACAAGATTAATGCATTTTTGCTTTAAATTGAATATAGCATATACTTTTATAAAAAAATGTTGTAAGAAAAAAAAAGGTCAAGTGCGAGTCGTACTTGCCCTTTACTGCTATATGCTAGCAATTTGTAGTACGTACGTATTAACGGGAAGTACAATTTATTATAGTTGACAAACCAAATTTGCGAGTATTTGCATTACTTTTGTATTAAATACAAATTTGATTTGTCATAATTTTTTCTATGAAATAGCTATAAATATTAAAATTTAAGATTTTTTTCTTTTTTTATCGTAAGTACTCGTACCAAATTTCATATTTATAAGTCCACGGGTACTCTATAGGTTTTGGATTTTGTACAAAATATGTATAAATGCTGGTCTTTTGATAGTGTTGTAGAGAAAAGTGATTCTATCAAGGTTCCGTTTTTTTCTTTGTAGGTACGGAACTCTAAAAATTAAAGTTAAGTGAACGTACTTGTCTTTTGTATTGACTTATCAAGAATCAATTCTCTTAAGAATGCGTATCAGGACATGACAATGAATTTAGCGGAACTATCCGTATCGGTTAATTTAAGATATATAGATAGATACAGTATGTAATATCAAGGAAACGAGAATGGGCGCTTTAAAACTTATTATAAATTGTTTTATGTAACATTATTCTTATTACATAAAAATATAAAATTACGCACATTATCACGATTTAAAGAATCATATTACGTTATAATATAGTATAATGAATTTAAAAAAATGCTTATTAATGTTTGGAAACCATGCCTGAAAATAGATATTTACGCAGGGCAGAAAGAGAACCCACAACTTCCACTAGTAGTAACCAAGGCTTATAAATTGTTAATAATGTAAAGCGAATTGGCTTTATTACTTTTATTTCAAGAGTACTCCAGTTGCATTCATTACGGTGACCCAATTTCCGCAGTCCGCCCTTTGTCGGGAAGTTCTGTGACGTCAAGCTATTATGACGTTAAGTAAAATGTGAATAGTTTAAAGGAAAATTAGTAGGTAATATATTTATAAGACGTTTTTGCGGACTAACATTTTACACTCATTGACTTTGCACATTATTATAAATTAGTAATATATTATATATTTTATTTTATATGAGTGAGTGTACGTAATACAGATGACTATAATTTTTGATCACATTCACACTACTGATAAAAATCTCTTTAATAATTGATAGAATGAAATAATTAGGTATAAATTTTGGTATTACATCTAAATTAAAGAGAAACCTTCTATAGAGAATGTATGCGATAGAATTAATCAGTTTGTTAAAATCGAATACTGCCCTGAGGCTGAATAGGTTCCGTTTACGCAGGGGTGTACTAATTTTACAAGATAGGACAAGTTAATTAACATAGGGGTGGTCAATCATAAACAGAGAATTGAATCTTTTTCAAATTAATTCATATACGGCTTATAGGTAGATGTCAATAATGTATATTTATAGTCTGTCTGTCTGTTCATAGTCTGTCTGTATAATGAATTTGTCAACCAGGCTGATAATGATAACCGAATTGATGAAATTTTGTATGAACAGCAAATCAATATTGCTTGATACTTGTTCAAATAGGTTTGATCAATTTTCAATTAACATCTAATATTTTTATATTACTTTATATAAAAATTACGATTATTATTTCTTCACCTTTCAAAGTAAATGCGTATATTTAAATCAGAAACAGTTCATAATTATAATTAACGGGTAGATGAGGTCCTACGAAAATGTCATGGTCACTGCAAAATTAAAAAACCTTCGAAGGTCACGACTGGTTTAGGAGCAATATTTTTTGTGGCACATTAAATATTAAAGCGAACTGCGTGAGGTTATAGTAATGTATTCAAATTGAATGTTCACCGATTGGAGCACGGCTAAATTCCCTTGATTCGATCTAATCAAAAATTCCACTGCCAATGTTGTTTTTAGAGCAAAATGCAATTTTAGTTTTTCTAGTTTTCAAATATGTTTATAAATAATGTAAGTTGAAAGGATTTTTTTTAATAAATTTCTTAAATGCCTAGATATTTTAAATTTATTTGCTTCTATTTCACACTAAATGCAAAAGAGTTATATAATATCTCTATTTTCTAAGATATATTTTTATTTTGTATATTCACAGACATATTTATTGAAAATTCTTTCTTACACGCAACTAATAGCAAGCACAGCTGTGAACTGTGCGTCACAAAACGTTTCCTAGATAAAATAATCGAAAATGGAAGGTACAATTTAACAGGCTATCATCGCATTGTTCGGCGCAGGTAGATAATTGATCGGGCAAACAGCGTGGAATTCGGAACCGTTACGCAATGCATTTTTTAGGGTCTGAAATTACAGGGCGGGAGCGGGGTGGGAACGGCGGGATATGACGTTCGATTTAAAGGGTAGGTACGGGGTGGTAGCTGCAGGGCTGTTGACGGGCGGCCCGCGCCTGCGCCCTGGGCCTGCCGCCGCCCGATTTCCGCACGAGCGTTGACAGTTAGTCCGGACTTCCTCGATACCGCGCGTCCGCGCTGTGCCTGTGCCTGTGCCGCCTGTGCCCCGGGCGTTCCGTTGCCGGCCTTGCCTAGCTGCCCAGACGTACATGGCGTATTGACGGACCTCTTCACGTAAGTTCATTTTGTGTACCTATATACGTGCATACCATTGATTGAGTAATGGTCGTGTTCAGTGTGGCTCATGTGTGTTTGTTTTTCTGTGATATGTTTATTTTTGTGTTGTCGTGATTGTGTCTTATTTATGTTTCAGTTTTAGTAAAAACTTGTTACAGTGGTTTTATGTGGATCTTAACATTTTCTTTGAATGGATGAGGATTTTTTTCTTTGAATTTAATTAGTTATTAATTTTTATTGTTTCTTTGCATGAACATTTATTTATATTAATGTATATTTGATTGATACATACGTATTTAATTTCTATAGGTTGATTATTTATTAAAGTTTTGCTTTATTTTAGTGCGTAATATAGTAGTCATGTAATAAAATTCAATAGTGTCTTTTATTTGTCCAATTTTAAAACGTACTAATATTAATACATAAATATTTGAAACATAACCAATTGTTAAGATGCAAATAACATACTGCACTAATTTATTTAGAAAAGTGAGATTTACAGGTTTACTTTAATGGTAAGAGCATTCAGCAGGCTTTAATAATTTTATAAATTATATTAGCTAGCTTTAACAAGTAACATGACAAAAGTTTGCATTAAATGTACTCGTCTTAATCATAAGTACTATTTAAAATGATCAAATACATTATACACTTTTTGAACAAATATATAATAAAAGATTTTTTAGCTTTACGTATCTGCTCTATATTAGGACTAACAGAGAGGTGTTTATGGCATAGTATAGTGACTTTGTTCTCCACATACAGTACAATATTTTTATTATTTTTAGCTTCACGTTGTATCCCGAAAATAGAATAGTAGCTAGAGAAAATCTGGAAACGTAGTACTCCGTTCTTTATTAAGCAATTTCCGTCCTCCACTTTCTACCGAATACTGAAGGCATTGCGTGTTGAGTGACAGCAATATTGCTTTGTTTATATTTATTTCATCTGTTATTCTTAATGAGGTTGTGAGTTCGATCTCCACTCGGTGGTATAGTTATATTTTAAACTATTTTCATCTCCTCGATCTGATCGACAAAGTGCCGTTGAACTTGCTGCTCTACGCGCAATATCTCGAAAATTCTGCGGAAATCACTTAAATTATTTTATATAGTTAAAGAAGCGAAAAAACTATTTGATAACAGATGATAACAAAATCTTGGTTTCCAAATATCAGAAAATATTTTTGTATTTTTATAATATTAATAATTTTAGAGCTATTTAAAATTTCATAATCTTGTAAAGAAACAAAGCTTACTATTCTATTAAGTTCTCAAATTTACTAATTTTAAAAAATATATTTCTATTACTTAAATTTTAATATTCAAATTTTAATAGCCATTCAGCTTTACATTGTGCCCTGCGTATAGCATGGTAGACAGAGGGAACCTAGTGTTGAGACTTGCCCCACTTTTTTGTGGTGGAACTCAACACCGTGCTTTGTATTTTTACTAGAGCGAGAAAATGAAAATAAAAAAAAATCTCGAGTGGAAATTGAACGCGCAACCATCGATAAAATATATTAAATATTAATAAGTTTCCAAGTCTTACTACAAAACTATATACACTATATATCGGTAACGACTAACGACGCCTATAACGAGTAACGGCGTTATTCAAATATCGCCGGTAGTTCGCGCCACTTGCACGATAATGATTGCGCGTTAAAACTTTATTGCCACCATTAATTTCGCGGGACGGTCATTTAGGGAGCACTTTGAAGATATTTTTTTTACCATGTCAGTTTAAGATTAGCTGTCTATTATGTTTATTATGTGTTATTGTTAAATATTATGATTGTTCTCATATAATTTTATATATTAAGCAATTTTAATTATTTTTTTTTGTAAGTTTTTGATAGATAATGAGACGATTTGTATTAATTCTTTGAATGTTTATTTAAATACATAAGTAGGAATGTATATAGTGAAATCTAAGCTTGGAAGCTCACTGGTCTTTTCTAAGTTTGCTCCTATGTTTTAATACAAAGCTTTTATGTTTTTTTTAAGTTACGATTTTTTTTTTATATTTTGTTTTATTTATATTTAGGACTATTTTATTTTTATAACTATTATTTAAACAAAATTGTAAATGTCCAATATATTTAATAATAATTTTCCAATATATAATCTTGTATCTATTTTTTATTTCATATTTAATCCGAGCATTTTGCTATCCGTCTGTCAGGTTGTATCTCATGAACCGTGATAGCTCGACAATTAAAATTTTCATAAAATTTAATTTCTGTTGCCACTATACCAACAAATACTATAGAACAGATAAAATAAATATTTAAAGGGGCTCCCATAAAACATACGTGTTTTTCCCCATGCAACATCTCATGTCTTTGTAGATTATGATTTTGTGCGCGAGTCCGACTCGCACTTGGCTGGTTTTTTATTTTCACGAATTGAATATGTTATATTCTGTCTGTTAATCCATTGCGTGTAAGGCGATGAAACTTATGCAATTTTGGTAATATCAATATTGTGGCGTTAAGCTCTACCTGCATTGTGAATAAGATTGAAATCCGGACGATAAGTGGAGTATGGAGTGCTTTGACACAATTTTTTCTCTGCTTACTCCGCCATTCTGTGATAATTGTCAAAAAGATTTAAATTACGATTTATAAAGTGTCATATCATTATAGATAACCATACTAACATAGTAAATTTTCCCTGAATACACCTAAGAAACCGCGTGGGGGCCACTAGTATGTATAACATTATTGTAATTTAAAATTAGTCATCTTTATATCGATATTTTGAAGGAGATAGTCGTTCCCTAATTTTCTTTTGTGTCGGGGGGATCTAGACATCAAACGTGTTGTATATCTACTTAGTACAAATAACACCATAGTAGGAATTGAGAACGGAACTAACTACTTACTGACATTCACTATTATATGACTTTAAATAGAGACTCTCCTTTATCACAGATTTACATTTTAGTCTTGTTTTAATAGTGAGAACTGTTAACATTAAAAATAAGCAACTTGTGGAAATTATTAATTAGATAATAATTTATTAATTATTAAATGATTTTTAAACATTTTTTAAAGTATTTTTCCACACTTAGGAATTTTCTAAATAAGTATTTATTAAATAATTATTTAAAAACTTTTCATATGGTGGTAGCTGTTCCAATAATCCATATTATCACATCACATCTCTTAAATTATATAAAAAATATATTTTTATGAAATTTATGAAAATCTTTTTTAGCCTAAAATATCCCACCTTTCAAAAACAGTTTGGATCCAGCTACGTTTAATTTTTGATATGTTTTCTATAAAAATATTTTTTTATCTTTATTTTGGGCCAAAAATTCTGACCACTGACACTTTCAAAATATTATATTTATCCCATTTTTAATAATAAATATGTATGTATTTTGTTCTATGTACATCGCAATTTGTCTTTAGATGGAAACAAACGAGAACCAAACATTTCAACCAATTGCAACCCTCAGTTGCGCTTGATCGGTGCTACGGTTTTTTTTAATAATAAATATCAGTTATTTCATACTAAAAATTCAAGAAAAAAAGGCTCAAATAGTTTCTTGAAAGTCAGATAACATTTAATAATGAACATCTCTTGAATATCTAAAAATAAACGTTTTTTAATACATTATCTTTCTCTATTTTTTAAGTATCTATAATAATTAGAATATAAATGAATGTCATAGTAATTAGACATTTATTAATTAGTAGTTTCAACACGCTTTTTTAGGTTAACACGGTTTTTTATATTTTAGAAAGTTGATGTAAGCCGCTTAAAATTCGCATAATTTGAATGAATTGTAAATTATTGCATTTCTTTTGGTTTTTGTGGTGCTCTCAGGATATTTTGTATAACACGTTAATAAACACGTTTTCCTGCATATCGGTAGAAAACAAAGAATACAAAAGTGTCTTCTCTCAAGTCTTACGAGTCTTGAAAATAAGGTGGAAAATGGAGAACGGCGCTCGAAAATAGGGATATTTTGGAATCCTTGCGCGTTGTGTGGGAAATCTTAACGCCGCGCTCTGTCTACTAAAGCGGAGAAACGAAAATAATTTAAATATAACCGAAAGGGGTTATAACCCAAAACCATTTACGCTATCCCACTAGGCCATGACTAACTCCTTTTCTACTGATAATTGAGTTTTGCATATATTACAATTCGGCGTGTGAATCAAATATAAGTGCATCAAAAAATTCAAACATGAAAATCTAAAAAACTTGAATTGAAGCGCGTGATAGTGCGATTAGATAACCCTTCAAAAATTCGTGAGCCGTATTTTATATAGACTTGCCTTGTGTTATAATATAGATATATAATATTTAAAATATTTTTTGAAATCCTTTAAAATACACTAGGTATAAACACTTTACCTTTTGTATTTTTTAAAGAATCCAAGGAAAGCTTGACTAAAATTTAAGTAGTGCCATTCAATACTTTCTTAAAGTTATTTGTGTTAATAACAAAGTGTTTATCAACTAAGCGCTACGTTCACAGAAACAGTTTTCCTTAAAAAAAAACTTTTATTATCACACTAAATTCAATTAAAATGTTTATTTCACCATTTATTTATTGATTTTAAATAAACTACGTGAAACATTCATATTTACAAAAAAGAACTGTCTTACAGCTTTAATGGTCGCTAAAGGAACTAGTTACTATCAAGCCTGTTTACTTAAACATATGCGTTAAATTGATTTTTATCTGTAAGAAAGAGCATCCGTTTAGATGGTATATGTTAATGTTTTTGATTTTACATAAAAGGGGCCCTCAGGGCAAAAATTTGATGTCCTAATAAACGAGGAAAATAACTTAATCAAAGTTTATATTTTTACTTTGAGAAACATAATATAACGTTTTTTATTGTAACCTACATATGGTTGTTACCTTTTATTACTTTTTAATATGATGTAATGATTTGATCAGGTGTCTGTATTTTAGGACAACCTGTATTCTAATACTGATTCGTTATCGTAATTTACGTGGCCTTGCTAATGTTGATAAGAGAATTGAGCCTATAGTTAATTTTATTATTATTTTCATTGCGTTGCATATTCTTAAATTTTTTTCCAAAAAATTTCTTTAATTCTGAAAAGAAACTTGAAATATAATTGATTAATTTATTATACTTAATTTAAACATGTGTCCTCATTCGTCAACATAATTCCAAATACAACAGGAAAATCTAACTGTTAACCAATTGCATAGTTTCTATTCAAGTACTCGCGCTACGAACGAACAGAAAGACGTTCTCAATCGTTTGAGGAACTAATATCAAGGCCACTTTATAGCTCGGCTGCATTGTTATTTAAGATCAGCTCCGTACATCATTATGTCATTGCAAGGATCGTTTTGGTTGTGTTTATGCGTAGATATCACCACTTGTGAAGTACGGTTATGTATGTATGTAGATACATGAATTTCATTTGGTTAAAATTTTAAGAGTAAATTTTACTATGGTGTTACTGATTATACAATTATTTTAGAAAATTACACTTAAAATTGATTGCGGTTTCTGTTTGACTGTAAAATATGTAGTATATTTGACAGTCAACACTAGATTTCACGGGAAATCTAGGAGTGCGGTAGACGCGTGTGCAGAGCCGGCTGCACCGCGACGCCCGCGGGGGGCGCCGCTCTAGCCATCTTTTTTTCATTTTGCGTACGTCTTTTTTTGGCAGCGCGAGTTAACCTTGGATTTTTTCATAGCGAAGCGCAGCACGTACGCGCGCAAGTTTCGGATAGTCGTAGAGCGTCCCCCACTCGGCGCGTCCGAATTTTCTGCATTCGGACGGTGCGAGGAGTTTTCGGCGGTCGCATTCGCGATCGAGGCTCCCGGCGGTTAGGAGCGACAGCGCACACAGCGCACCACGGCCACGGCGCCGCGCGTTGCAACATGCGGAAGTGAGACACCACTGCAGCAGTGCCAGTGTTCCTCTAATCAGTGATACGCGCAGTGATACACACACGCACACGCACTCAGTGATACGGACTATGTATATTTGTGTGTGTTGAGTTTTAGGAGCACTAATGGTTTTGTTTTAAAACATTCTCAAGGACTGTGGAATTTGACATTCATGGAATCGAGGAAAGTATTGTTGCTTTTTATCAACTATGATTTTATAGTTTAGATTGTCTTCGTTAGTGCGGTTAGTCCGTGAAACGGACAGACACACTTGTAAGTAAATCTGGACCATAAAGTACTGGAGTGTACAGCCTTTGACAAATGTGTGTTGACACCCCGCAGAATGCGATAAATATTAAGTGAGTTAGGGGTAAGGAAGTATAGGCCTTAAAATGTTCAGTTGAAAGGATATTTTTGCACAAATTTCGTCCACTTCCCAGGTTTTGCATACACGTGCTGTCGCTCTGGGGCTATTGAACTTGATAATGAGACAACCGTATTTCCTCAATTTTACACACCTATGTTGCATCACAATGTTTTTTGCACAATCTTCGCGACCGGTTCCAGACTTTTCAAATTCGTGTCCATAAAATATAGCTCGTGTTGGAGCCGTATAAGTGAATGAGGTCCATTCTAACGATCGTCAATTTGGGTCCTGCGGAGTTGTAGAACATGATTTTAATGAATTCACGGCGGAATCCAGTTTAGCTGTAATGTTTGGTAATAGCTATGGGCGTGAATAGCGCGCGCGAGTAGGTAAGTCCGGAACCACTCTTTGAGCCGAAAACTGGTCCTGCGACGCATTAAACATTTGCATAGAAACTGTCAATGTGGCTCCGTGGTCAGCTATTAGCACCTACCTCGCGTCCGCCCCGCGCGGCTTGCGAACTATCGCGACAAGTAGTTACGTACTCTCTATATTGTGGTACCCTTACTCCATCTCTGATACGCAGTTTTGATCACTTCAAGCGTTTATTGTTATTCATTTGGTCGTGTTGATCACTTGCACTTTGCCCCTTATTATTCAACACTAATACATTATTTTAAATATATTTTATTCAAGAAATGATGCATAAATAAATAATTACAAAAAAACTATATGAAATTAGCCTACAAAATACTATACGTCTCATTATTAGCATAGTAACGTAGTATATTGAAAATCCACTTATACTAGTAGATGTATTATTAATCTGTTTGTTATTAACCTAAATTATTAGTAGCTGGGAAGAAGCAACCGGCGTAGATATGAAGGTCGGGCACAATTTATGGCGCCTACAATTTTTCTATCGCCGCTCCGGTGCCGAACGAACAGCCAATGGGCGGTGAGCGCGGTGACACGCTTTTGAACGCATTCATAAACTTTATTTATTTACTACTTACTATGTCTCTACTTACACTAGAACTAATATCTTAGTAAAAATGTAGATTATTTACTTAATGAATGGTAGAGTTTGATATCTCTTTTCTCTACCATAATAAATAACCTTGGGCTATTTTTAATAGGTCTCTGTTATTAGTACGTTGTTTGGTTCAAAATAGTTTAGTAATGAAAAAAAAAATAGGATCTAATATTTATGTTTTTATTATGAATGTATTATGCTAATTGACTGCAACATTTATTACATTTTTATCTTGCAATAAATACTTTTAAAATAAGTTTGTTTTAATATATTTATTGTAAAGGAATGAAATTAATATTTAAATTAAATCGAAATTTGAGCATAGCATTGAAGGGGTTTTTTTTTATATAAATAACATTATAATTCATTTTATCATTTGTGTTATATAAAATGATACATTCATACAATGTATAAACTTAAAAATTGATGAATTTTCTAGTAATAATTATCTTCGCAGTTAGATAACCTCTAATACAAGCACGTGATCACGATTAGACCATTTGATAAGAATAATATAGAAGATATCGATTCTAGTGATTTGCATTACGAGTCCTTAATTAATTAAAAATATATATAATTAATTATGAAAATATTATTATTAGTACCTAATTAGAATTATTACTAATATTTTGTGTTCTTAATAATCTATATTTGGACCTACGCAATATCTAAATGGTCAGGTTATTAAGAACCAAAATGAGTTCCGTACGTAAAAAAAGATAGGTTAAAATTAGGAAGATAATTTATTTATTTAATTTCCATTGATTATTTCAACTATTTTAATATAAATATATGTACATATATTATAAACTAGAATTAAATTTAAAAATATCCCTGTAATATTGGTTAAGTTTTCCCAGTCGTGGACGAGTGGGGGGAGGTAGGTTGGTTTTACAAGGACGAGAGGACCTTCGAGGCGCGACGCTTACGTAACCTATCAAGGCCGCGTTAACTCTATGCGTTGCGTGCAAGGCTATGATAAGCCAGGCTTTTTGTGAAAAAATACACAAAATTGTATATTTTGAATAATTTACATGGAATTAATTACAAATATATTGAAAGTAAAAAGATATAAAAAATATTTTTTTGCAGTAATATAGAGATATTCATTAAACCTGTTTTCAAAACGAGTTTTTTTACGTAAAGTTTTAGTGAAGTTTTAGTAGTTACAAACTTCTAAAATTTTTTTTGTTTATTTATATAATTTTAGAAATGTTTGTTATAGGAGTTTTTTATACAAGAAAAATAAATAAATATGCCAATATATATTTTCAAGTTTTAATTGCGTCTCCTGCAATTTTTCAAATTGTGCAAATACGTCATTCTTGCACCAAATGAGCGATACAATAGTCTACTTTGCCTTTTGTCCTAAGTACGATTAGAATTTAAGTATGAATCGATGTTTTCATCAACATTATTTTATTGACATTTGAAATAACAACAGTTATTTTACTGATTATTTGTGAAATAATAAAATATTATATTTTTTAATATATATATTTTTTAAATTAATTAAATGCCGCAATTATTTATTTAAAAATTTGAAAAAAAATCTATTTTTTCGAAGAAATTTCAGATATCATTTAATATTGCTCGAGAAGATTTCGCTTAAGCAAAAATAAAATTGTAAATTAACTACTTTGAAGACAGAATTTACTATTTTGAAGACATTTTCTTTGTTCTTATTCGATTATAAGCTGTTAAAATATAACATAAGGCGTAGTTTAAAGGGGCGTTATTTAGGTCAAGGGTTTTTATATACACTTTAAATGAAATAAGGGTCAATTCCATGCATCAATTATTACGAAACTTCTTTCGATATTAATTTTGTATAGTGAATATGTTTAGTTAATTTGATGTTTATCTTTATGTTATAATCAAGTAATAGTAAAAGTAAAAGTGGCTATTTTAAGCATATGTTCCTAATGTAACAACAAATACTTTGCTGATATAGAATTTACCAATGTTTTTTCAGATATAGTTACAGAACATAAAAATATTTTAATAAAGTACATAATGTAGACGTACATAACGTGTTTGTTAACGTAGAGGCCGTCGTGGCACAGTGGTGCAAGCGTGTAACTGTAAATGTTTGGTTGTGGGTTCGATAACTACTATGTTGAATGAATTATTATTTATTCCCCTATCATTTCTTCGCTCTGGTAATAAAGCAAAACGCGGCTATGAGCTCCTCCATTCGACACTCAATGCCGCAAAATTTCGGCAGAAAGTGAAAAACGGAGTGTCTTAACGCTAGGTACTCTCTGCCTACCTAGCTATATGCAGGATGCAGCGTAGAGCTGAAAAAAAATGTACGTATATGCAGTGTACATGCATAAATAATAATATGTAAATGAAGGCCATAGCATCTTTCATAAAATTTGTCAAATAATATTCGCATCACTCGTTTCAAATGGCACAAATTCAAAATTCCACTTCCTTACTCGACGCAATGAAATAAATACATTTGTGTTTAGTATTCCTTGACCTAAATACGAGTAGGTATTGAAAACGTGCTTAACCTGTTTCGATGTAGCTACCCCACACAATACGTAATGTAACCTACCTATTGTTGCACTTACTTGTACGTACTCGTACATTTGAATACCATCATGACCGTTAGCCAAATATTTTGAATTGAGATCTCGGAAGATATGATTGTGAAAGTAGATATCCAGCTGTGTATATATCCCTTTATAATTAGTTTGTTATAACACAATACTGTATACTTTATTGCACACAAAAATTAGACACATTATACCCCCAACCAAAATAACAAGAACTACTTTTTTTTAAAGTGTTATTCCACACTCAGGAAAGAAAAATACTTTATTTAAAAAACGTATAAAAATTTTGAACGTCGGACCCGCGCCTCCTGGAAACCGACCAGGCCTAAGCCATACGTTCTTATCAAGCTACGCCGACATTTTTATACGACTTATTTATGTTGTTAGCGTCTCTGTAGGGAGATTTTTAGAAATTTCCGCTACCCAAAGATAATTACTAAGAATTATCGTCTGGTAAGAGAAACTAGCGAAACATCACAGTACTACAAAATTATTTATTTTCTTATACACTTTCGTGATGACATATTTTTAAAGTACATACATTGAAAATGTAAGTTTCAATGTGCATGTACACTGCATATGCGCACATTTTTTTTTCAACCAATTTGTTTGTACTATTATATTTCACTATTTTGAGATTAGCGTGAACAAACGAACAGATAAACAGACAATATCTATAGATTAATAATCTATAGAACTAAAACGCCACAAAGTTACTTTTAAAAACGTAATATTATGATGTACACATACATAATTATAAACGATATATAAAAAAAATTGAACTAAAAAAAAAAAATATATATGTACAAAAATCACTCAACTCAGCTTTCCGCTGCAAAAAACTAAAAGTAGCATTACAAACTAATTATTATCATATTATTATTTGTAGTCAAAATTATTGTAATATTTTTCCTCATATGTTTGTTGTTTGAGAAGGAAGATTCTTCTAATTCTCATATAAAATTAACAAATTAAATAACGTAATTTATCCTATAATTATATAAGTATACTTTTTTCAATCTTTTATTTTTTATATTATCTATGTAAACACAATACACATTTATATACGGTAAATTTTAGGCAAGCAAATTGAAAAAAAAAAACATCTTTCTAAATGTATCTAAAGGTGAAGGTAATGGATGTGAATAACATTGTAACGTTTCAGTATACGTATCTTATATTCTAACTAACATATCCATTTTTTTTTACTAAAAAGCTCATACTGCAGCAACATTTCATATTTAAAATTATAGAAAAACGCTAATATATACATAAAATAACCATTAAATATGAAAATAACAACTCAAAACTCAGATGAAGCTTTAGAGTGAAAGTCATAGTGCAAGCTGTACTCGCTGGGTACCATGTTGTGTCCTACATATCGGTTACGATGGGCTTATGCGGTTTTGCTTTCCCATAAATACTTATTACCTGGTATTAAATTTCATTTTCTATTACAATTTCAGAGAACGACAATTCTATAATCTAATATAGCGTCTGATAGCGTCTAATTGTAAATGCGATGGTTGTGAGTTCGATTCCCACTTGGTGCAATGAAATATTTATTAATAATTTGATTTCTTTAGTAATTGCCCTGCCTGTAAACATACGCGTGAAGTTGAGATCCGCCTCACAAAAGGAAACGACACCTGATTTTAGGTTCTGTCTATTTAATTTACTAAGCGTGAGATTAAAAAAAAGGTAGGTTTTGATTCAATTTCTCAATCAAAATTCAAGAATTGATTTGCAACTGAGAATTTATTTAAGATTTTTAACTTACTGTATTAATAGTTGTGTCGTTATTCCAAATAATTTTTGTTAGCATCAAAGAGGGCTATATTGATATGCTTATATATTTTTGTGAGCATACATTTATAGATTAAAAAAATCTTATTTTTCGGTTTGAAAGGCATCCTTCATAAGTACAAATTGCAGTAAAGTGAAAGGGGGCCATAATGCACGCACAGTATCGCTCGCGCTTGTACGTACTACGCTGCGTTTTGAAATTAGGCGCGGCTTTCTCACGAATACAAGCCTATTACATAGACGTGACTATAATCTTAGAATTTTTTTGTACAAAATTCAAAATTCCCCTACATAAAGTCCATTATTGATAAGTATAGTTTTATAAAGAAATATACTGTGGAAAGGACGAATGTCTTCATATTTTAATGTACAACAGTTAACAATAAATCATACTTATTATAGATACAAAAAGAAATATATATATATGTAATAGCATATTTTGGTGATATATAAGAGATATAGATGTAGATATTCAATATTTATAGTAAAAAAATATTTTTGGTGGCCAGTTACATAATACTTTTCCTTGATACATAGATATACAAAGTGTTTTTCCAATTTATTTATAGTTAACCTCTGAAATTGACCAAATCTGGCAAACTGCTGAAACTTTAGACATTAAGAGAATATACTCTGCAAAGTGCGTGAGATGTATACAAACAAAATATACACAATACTGTCCTCAATTACTTGTATCATAGAAGAGGCGGGCCCCTAGTTGTGAAACGTACCGGTGCGTGAGCGCGTTGCAGCGGCATGCAACTTTCTATTTTGACTACGCTACTCTATACGTATGAACCTCTAAAAGAATAATGCATCTAAAAATGTAATTGTATATGTAAATATTTAGAAAATGGTAATTTTTGCAATAGGAGACTTGGTTTTGCTTTTTTGCTATTAATTATTTGTAATTAAATTATACATTGGTATCATATATTAAATATATTTTAGCAGTATATTATACTAATTTTGTGACTTGTGACGTATAGTTTTGTATTGTATATACGCTATTGATAAAACATTTTTTTCTAGTCCTGTCATGTCATAAAAAATATTTAATTATTATATTGTAAATCATAAATTTTTGAGCAACTTAAGATTTTTTAAGAAATTAAAATATATTGAGCTTTGAGATTAAAATATATAAGCGATATTAATTTAGAAACGTTAGCGTACGCCTCAATTACTTGCGTAATAGTAGATGGTGCTACGCAGTACGCACTTAAAACTATTTGCTTATTGACTAGAAACGCCATATTTTATGGCCTAAACTTTAAATTTCTTTTCTCTCTGTTGTCGTGGCAAAGCGTGGTGTTAAGTTCCGCCACTCAACACGCAGTGGCTCCAGCATTCTCCGAAAAGTGGTGAGCGGAATATCTTACTTAACTAGGCTAGAAACTAGGCTGAAAAAGCGTGAACATGAAAGAAAAATGAAACTTATCTTTAAGTTTGTATACAATTTCAAACCTTATTAGCTGACTTACCTTTTACGGTTGACTAATATCGTAGAGTAAAGCCGCGCCTACCTTTCTGAGGTATGAGGATCATCCTATTATTAAGGAAATACTTAAGATAAATATTTTTTTTCAATATTGTGGTAGTTGTATTTCATTGTACGAACAGTAGTAGTGAGTTCGATTGTCACTTGTAAAAATTTAAATGTGTTGTTGAGTAAAGTGCAAGAACAAAGACAAACAAAAAATGAGTATTTCTATAACAGTTTTTCCACGGTTCTGACTCGAACAGCGTTTTCCGAGGCTTTATTTAATTAAAAAAAAAATGTGAGATGAACAATATAATATACTGTAGATACTAGCCGAGTCGAGACAGGATGTCACAGTGAGAATGAAGAAGAACATATTCAGGTAGCTTGAGCACGTTGGGAAAATGAGTAAGAAAATAATGTTAAAAAGAATTATGAAGCAAGAGTGAGTCTCTCACCGAGAGGCATGGGTCACTGAAAAAGCATAAAAACACCCCGGAGGACGACTTTGAAGGAGTAATAACAAGAGATCGTAGGGTTTGGCGGTCTCCTCTCTGGCTACCCCGCTATGGATAAAGTGTGAAGTTAAAAAATATTACGTGCATTACATTGGCTAAGTTATTGCGATTGTATCTACAGTTTGAATAGTTTTTCTATTATAACAATATTTTTTCGCGGAACTGAAAAATAATTTAATAGAGATTTATTAGCGTTGCGTTGAGTGCTACGTCACATTGCTCTATCGATGCTTTCCAAGCGTATTTTTTCAAAATCCGATTTAGAACTCCTCAGACTGAAAGTGGTGGTTGTGGATTCGATCTCTATAACAAATATTTATTTTCATTATAGTTATGGCGTCTCTTTGGTTTTCTTAGCCTTTAAAACGTACTTAAGGTAAGCTTGACCCACATCATTGACATTATACAATTAAATAAACCCACAAAATACACCATTGGTATTTGAATAATAAGCTGCTTAATTTTAGACGATGATGATGATGATGAGAGATGATGATAAAGCTACCGAATTAATTTTGATACAAGAACAAATATGATCTAAATAATATTTTCGCCTTTGTTAAATACCTAAATGTAAACAATAATAGTTTCCGATTAGAAATTAAACTTTTATTCATTCACTGATTTATCAACGCTGTATTCAAAGCATAAATTATAAAATTTTAATTTAAAATTATTAACAATAACTATTGTTCAATTCATAATAAATATTAAGTCCGTTTGAATATTAGGAAAAAAAATTAAAGTAGGTCAAGTATTGAGGAACAATGAACTGATGCATTGTGGACTCTATTATAGAGCACTTGTCGTTGTGTTGACAAAGAAATAGGTTGAAAGTATAATACTTAAATATTATTACTTTCGTTTTCAGTGATAGCAACATGAATAAAATTAAAATAAAAAAATATTAAAATTTTATTTGAAATTTTTAAATATGTAGAAATTTAAATAAACATAGATGTATTAGCATACATAATATGTATATATGAGCTACGTGACATTTGTCGCGGGCAACTTTATTTTGACAGATACTACAAACTACTTAATTGGTCATAGGGAAAAAAAATATTGTAGATCGATTTAGTAAAAGCCAGAAAATAAAATATACATATCAATTTAACCAAAACTTAACAGTAACTTACCTAATATAAAATATTAAAAAAGTAAATATTAGTATAAGTAAAGTATGAAATGACTTGTACCTAAATTCTCTCATAAAGTGGAAGATACACGAGTATAAAAAATCTTTTATATCACAAGCAAATCCATACACCAGCAATAGCTTAAAACAAACTAAAGCTATAATATTACAGCTATATGTACTCGTATATACTATGCGTCTTTGATTACGATTCGCCGTTCCCCTCTCTAACTTAAATTACACAACATACATATCTGATGCGTAGATATTAAATGATTTGACATATTCCCACGACGGACACAGTGTATAATGGGATCGTATTTTAATATAATTTTCGAAGTAAATAATAATAATTATTGTATTAAGGTATGAAAAAAGTAATTTGTTCATACACTTGTTGATTTTGAATATAACTTTTATAATGAAACTTTAGCGGTATGATAGATTTTAAAATGGCAGAATTAGATTAAGTCACGTAGCAATCAGATCTGATCGAATGTAACAGATTATATTTTAAATAAACATTATTTTCATAACAGTACATGTTTGTTTACAATTTAAATGCAAAAAAAGATATTTAGATAAAGTAAGTGTGTAGTTGGTTGTACTTATTTTCCTTCGGTAACATGAATTCTCTTGTCTTTCCATTAATAATTATTTTATATTATTTGTATGTTGCATTAGCTAGTTTTAATTAATAAAATAAAGAAAATATATTATTTCGTATATTATGTTTAATCGTAGCAGCTAAACGTATACCTTTTGTTGTTTTATTATATAAACTTCTAGTCAATCAGAGCTCAAGGTGAATTACGAGCGAAACTTACTTTATATTAAGTTAGACATTTCTTAGGCTTACTTAAAGCTTACCTAAGAAAAGTTTCACATTATTTATCAAACAAACTTTAAACAAGATTAGATAGTATATAACGTAGATTCTGTAATACTATAAAAATTGGACTATATTTCCTTTACCCGCGAACTTTTCCCATTTTCGTCTATAACATTTGAATATGGGAATGTTTTAGATGATTTTCGCGGTTCGTGAAGCGTGTTAACCCAAATAAAGGGCGGACATTGGCACATCTTACCGCGGATATTGTTTTCCATTCTTGAACGGGATTCACTCTACGGGTTTATTATAAATCCGTTATCTAGACTGTTTACAGCATTTCGTTTTTGTTTGTTTTTTTCATATATTTATGTACGTATTATGTATGTACATACATACTTGTTTACAAGCAGGTGTATCATTTCTTTTTACGTAGGCTTAAGTTTTTGAATTTCAAACTCTCGAAAATTTATTTAAATATTGAGTTCCGAGAAATTTTACAAAATTCGCTAAATTGTTAACAATTATTTAAAAAAAAAAATCTAAAAAAATTACGAAACGGCGTCGCGTCTACACAATAATTACTCTATGCCACCGTTGACCGTTGCCGAGGCAGTTTGCGCAACTCGATGCAGCGCCCCTTCCCCCCACGCACTGCGCGTGCGCGTGTGCTGCATTCCGGAACCGGGTCGCAGCCGAAATTCCACCGTAGCCAGTCCCACCTGACCTCCCCCCCGCTTCAACGGCCTATACACCTCGTATAGAGGCGGAGAGCTCATCAAATATTGGCCCAGTATACGTGCACGCATGCAAATGTACAGTTAGCCGGTAACTGTGCTGGGAATCAAATCGATACCGTATCGACTCGTGCTTCCCGACGTTTTTGGACAAATGGTACAAAATTGTAGAGCCAAGTCGCTGTTGCGGTGTCCGCAAAGGTAATTTATGTTGTTATGTTGTGTTTGTTGTGATGCTTTTGTGGAGGGTTTGGTTTTGTTATTGATTTGTGAGGCCGGCCCTGAAGTTTCAGGCTTAAGTGCAAGGGAGGGGCTCGCGTGTTATGCTATACATATCTTGTGTTTTTTTCAGTCCTTGTATTGAATTTTGTTTTATTATCGTTTATAAGTGTATTGCTTTTAATTATTTCTGAATTTAAGGTCGTTATTTTATATTGTAGTGCATTTGATTAGGTTATTATTTTAAAAAAAATATTTATAATTTTATTACTATTTCTTGAATATTTATAAAATTGCGATTATATTTAAGTTCGTTCAAACCTAAATAATTTTAAATTTTACAAAAATTTAAATTTTTACAAAACAATTCACAATTTTAGTAGAATATAATATTAAGCTATTGAATAATATTTGAAAGATCATTTCGTATTCTCTTTTCACTTGTGATGAAATAGAGGTGATGTGTTTCGCAACATGCCATCAATTTTATATACAATTATTTATATATTTTTTATAATTAATCCATAAAGTAAGAAATATTTCAAAGAAACTACCTTAATCCATGGAATAAGAAAAAAATAACAAAATATTTCACACGGCAATGACGAAAATGTTAGATTACATTTCAAGTTCATTATTGTCGTGTGGTATTTGAAAATTGTCAAATAAACACCTAATTAGTTAATAGTATACATATATATTATTTATATGGATAGTTAAATAATGTAGCTTGAAAAATATAAGTAGTTTAATACAAAATTGAAAAGAATATTCGAAATTTCTACAATTCTTTGAGGTAACTGCTAAGTACTGACGGTACTTTTTATTTCTATTACACTTACATAATCTTTACCAATTTTATAAAGCTCAAAGGAGTTTGGATGAACGCGTTAATCTCAGGAACTACTAATGCAAATTAATTTATCTATTTCTTGTGGTATAGGACATTGTAGGTAGAGGACGTTGTAGGTTATTGTAATGTACACCATACGTTATTTAGATTTTAAAGGGTCTATAATCTAAATATTTGATCTTAGTTATTTCGATTTAGCCAAATATACTGACTTACACTATTATATATAATGATAAATAAACTGACATGTAAAATGAAATAATCGATATGTTATCGTACTTCCTAGTCCGGCGTTACGTCCACTAAATAATTCTGAAGCATGTGAGAACTACCAAATGTGGTTAGTTAAAAATTAACTTATTTAGAGGGTTTGGTATCCGTTCCGTAAAATTTATATAAGTTACACTTGTGTATGTTAAAATTGTAATGTATTTTCTATTATTGAAATTTCGCAGAAAACTTGAAATTGAAATATTTTTTTGTTCATTTTTAGTTCTTTTGCCACTGTAAAAAGTCCCAATACCTACTACAAAAAAAGAATCTGTAAACGAATTGAGTGAAAACTTAAACAAATCACGTTGATAAAAAAAATGAATAGCAATTTAGGTAAATTACTTGATAACGACGCTGTAACATCTTTCACAGAGTCTTGTATGGCAAGAATATGATTATTTATGTAATTATTTTTAAATTCAAACTTTGGCTACTATGAAAAAAAAATATGACTTAATATTAGTTTCTCTTTTCCTATACATACATAAAACATTAAAGTTACTTTAGATAAAATTAATTAAAAAAATATTAACGTTTATTTTCATCTACAGGGCAGGTATCCGAGGCGGCCCGGGCATGGACTCCCAGCAGCAGCAGTACTGCCTTAAGTGGAACAGCTTCGGCACTAATCTAGCGACGTCATTCGCAAACTTATGGAACTCTGAAAACCTTGCCGACGTCACGTTGTATTGTGAAGGTAATTTTTTTGTGATTATTTTTATATTATAAAAGCCGGTGTGGCGCTGAGCCATATTTGACTTTAATTGCGACGGTTGTGAGTTCGATCCCACTCGCAGAAATCAGTTTGTTTTTTCATTTCTTCGCTTAGGTAATGAGAAAAATCACAGCGTTGAATTCTACCCCTTAACACGTAATGTCTCGAAAATTGAACGAGAAGTGGGGATCGGAAACTATCTACCTTTTATTATGTGGAATATAGCGAGTAACTATTATATTTATTATGTATTTTTATAAAACTTATTATATTAGTTTCGAGAAAATGTTAACTTACTTTAAAATGTTTATATTTCTTAAATTTCATGAATCGAATTAGCAAGATAATGCCACTGGTAAAAGGCATTTTCGCTTTAAATTATATATAGACAGAAAATTGTAAAGTTGTAAATTGTAAAATTTATCATATACAATACCAAAATAATTATCATAATTTATATTAATAATAAATACAAATAAAAAGTTTTGAAAACAGCGTAAATCGATTAGATTGTATCGTTGATTATAATCTGAATTAAACAGATAATAATATATAATATAAAGTTATGACTGTTTTTCTTTAATCTCTGTAAATACTGTAACTTCTTTACAATTTTTGAGATATTACTTGTTGAGTGGCTGAATGAGTTAGCGAGTAATAATAGATATTTACAGTGTTAAATTATCAATCATTTTGCTTAAATCTAAAAAATAATATAAGAAAAATATATAAAAAATAAAATATATTAAAATATAATGACGTCACAACACTGTAGCTTACTGTCTCCATTTAAGTATTGATATATAGTTACTAAGCTGTTTCTAAATTTATTTTGTATCTATTAAAATAAATATTGTATGAAAATTTTAAATTTCAGTAGATAGCACTAGTAATACTACTTTAATAATCAAACAGAATATAAAAAATAAAAGATCTCAATCGCATAATAGTCAGAATCGATATTTACATGACATCCTAATATTAGAGTCGGTTTTCTTTAATATATATATCTTGTGATATAATTTCAAATTCCAATACAAAACCCTGCGATATGGTAGACGGCGTCTGTACGCCATTTAACACGATAAGGTTATCTTTTTATTGTTGAACAACATCTAGATTTATCTAGGGTTTTCATTGTAATCTTAAGTAAAAATAAAAATTATGTAAGCTTATGAGATGATATATGCTTTTCATATCTTCTGGATTTAATTAATTCTGGGTTGTATTAGATGATATTTTATATTGATATTAATATTTTATATTATAGATATACGTTAAAAAATAAACAACTCTATCAAAATCGTATTTAGTACACTATTTTACACTTAAAGTAAAAATACAGGTTCCCAGGTCCCACTGCCTACCCTGAAATGTGCAAATAGTAAAGCGTGATACCAAAATAAGTGTAAATATATTATCAAGAAAAGCATATAGATTCACGCATGACAACTAAAATTTTAAAATCAATAGATAGATTGAGGCCGGTCGTGGCGCAGCGGCACGAGGTGTGACTGCAAAACCGACTGGTTGTGGGTTCGATCCCCACTCGAGGAGATGAAATATTTACTTAAATTTATATTTCCATTTCTTCGCTCTGGTGTCGAGGTTAAGCGCGGCGTTGAGTTCTGCCACTCAACACGCAATGCCTCCAGAATTCGGCAGAAAGTGGGGAACGGAGTGTCTTAACACTAGGTTCCCTCTGCCTACCCTGCTGTGTGCGGGATATAGCGTGAAGCTAATTTAATTTAATTTTAATTTTAATAGATAGATACTCGCACTTGTCACTGTTCATTAAATAGATATAGTGAAAATTACATTTTAAGATAACAACAAATATTGAAAAATATTGAATGGCTTTCCGGCTCTTACCTCCTGATACGATGACAGTTTTCAGAGGCGGATAAAACTTACATTTTAATATTGATCTATTCAAAAATGTTTATCTTTGTGCTTTAATTATTTTGAACCTGTAACCAAAGTCATAGAAGGAGCTACCTACGATGCACTTGTATAAAAGGTCGTTAATTTAAACGAATGCGTGTACCCATCTCTAAGGAGCCATTGTGGAGGCCACTACTAAATAAGCTGTGTAAATATTAAGACCATAGTGTGTGCTAATTGACGTATGTTTCGACTATCTAAGTGAACGTGATAGAGGCTTCTCCTTTGATTATGTATTTATGTTTTTGTGATAGATACTGGTAACTTATTTTTATTATTTTTTCTATAAATTATGAAATATTTTTTAATATGAGGCCGTTGTTTCGTAGTGGTACTGTCTTGGCTGTAAATTAAAAACTAAAAGGTTATGGACGAACTCCTCGGGGAGAAAAAAAACTTTAATTTTTTTCATCTCTACGTTTTGGTAGACAAAGTGCGGCGTTGAGTGGTTGTTTATAGAACAAAATTATTTTTCAATTTATGATTAAAGACAATACGGTAGACGATATTCGTAGAGAAAAGTAAGAGAAGAGTAAAGTGACTCGTATAGTTCGCTCATACAGGCATGACTCCATTAAAGAGCTTAATTTTAAAATATTTCCCCAAACGTACTACAGTAGCGTTTAACGCATAAGTAGTTTATTATTATTCCGTATAATACTTGAAGCATACATATATTTCTTTCTGCTTATATTTCGTCTACAATACGATAACTTATTGACCTAAGAATGATTTAGTAAGAAAACCCAGCGATATAGATATTAAGAATTTTTTAAGAGTCCTGTTCCGATTTCGGTCTGATATAAAAAAAGTTAAAGATTTGTGATTAAAGTTTAAGATATCAGAAATATTTTATTCGTGATAAAGGTTAAAATATTAAAAAAATATCTACGATATAATCGACTGACTATTTTAAACTTATTTTATTTTTTTGCTTTTAGCGTAGCGCACCTATATTTAGTTCTAGATACGTGCAACACCAAAAATATAATCAAATATTATGTTACGTAAAAAAGGTAAATAATATTTAAAACATTAAAAAAGATACGTTTTACAGAACTCATTTTTTAAAATTATGTCTTTTA